>CM055884.1:14650536-17050536 GCA_029582165.1 Portulaca oleracea | reverse complement strand
AACTCTCTATTCGGATATTCCCTTTGCATTTTCCTCACGTAACGACGCTCCTGGACCGCTGGCTGAGTAGCACGTCTACGTCCTCGTCTCAAGAAATTCATCTTTTTGCGATGGAAATCAAAATACGCAAAAGAATTTCTATAGAGAGAATAGGGAGGAGAAGCAAGTGAAGTTTGAATGTAAGATAATGAAGAATGTCGTAGCTAAAGCTCCCCTTTTATAGCCAAAATAGCTCGGTCCACATTGCCACGTGGCGATTCTTCATTGGCCAAAGCTATAGGCCGATAAGCCTTGGGGCTATCTACAATAATTGCAAAACAAGTTGGTCTCCTACATGACATGTAAAAGTTGGAATGTACGAAAAGATTCCTTGCTTTTTCCTAAAGTCCGGCTGGCCTAGGCAAAAAATGAGTTTTGTCTTATTTTCCATGCTTGTTTCCAAGAGTCCAAGCTTGCATATTTTCATGAAAGGGCACAGATAAGTGTACCCAATAAGGAGGGTTGGTCTTCTCAAGATTGAAGCATCAATTCCCCAAAATAAGAGTATTTTCCAACGATTATGCTGACAAAAATTGAGGTAAGTTATCTGGATCAAAAAAATTTTAATTTCATGGAATCTAAAAAAAAGAATTTGCATTTGTTGCTGGAAAATAAGAATCATCGGCATCAGGTTCGATGGAATCTCAGGAATAATAGCCAACGTCATCATGCCCGATGAAGTCTCCCGGCATCAAAGTGCCCTCAAAATCAAAACCCCGAGCCATCAACATCGCGATTGATGAAGTCTCGACATCTAAGCCATCGGCACCGCGCCTGATGAAGTCTCAATATCCGAGCCTCTGGCATCGCGCCCGGTGAATTCTCGTCCCCCAAGGCTATCGGCATCGCGCCCGGTGAAGTCCCTCGGCATTAAACTACCACCATCAGTAGCAAACCTCCAAAAGCCATCGACATCGCAATCGATGAAGTCTCCCCAACAAGTAAGGCGTCATTCTCGCCTGAGATCACCAATCAGCGCTAGTTCGCCAACCGCGACACAGGACCCAGCTTCCAAATGTCAGCCCACATCTTCACGTAATAAGGATGCCTTCAGCACCCAAGATCACTTCAAGTAGGATGTCACCAGATGCAAGAGAGCACTTCGAGTAGGGTGTCATTCTCACCCAAGATCATCTACATAGAGGCGCATGCCGCCTACAAACCACGATGCAGGACTCACTTCCAAGCATGATCCTCAGGTTTTGCATTCCAAAGTCATATCTTCTATCGATGTCCATCATTCTACTTTGATTTTCATCCTAGCTCAGACTCAATCTGTAGACACCGAATTTTGACACATAAAAATATATAACATATCAATATATAAAGAGAACAAATAATGAAGAAAAAGTCGGAAAATAAAAGCCTAAAGTGCATGCACCTTACACGTACGAACTTGCTTTAAAATTGCATGCAAAATCCAATGCAAATTGTTACGTAAAAAGCAAGCCATGCAAGATCCATGCCTGGAGGTCACAAGATCGAAACCTGACAAAAACATCTCTAAAATGCGTCACAAAACTCAAATACAATGCCATTTCCATCCAGTGTGAATCCACACTTTCCAAGGCAGAATGAGTTCACATCCTACCGTCCACAGATGCATGGAAGAAGCAAATACATCCCCCTCCAGCTAATGGTCGATCGGCCTTGACCACCGACCACACGTGGTCAATTGACCACGTGCGACCGTCCATCCTCATACACTCCCCCTACTGCCTTGTGTTTCGCATTGTTGACTACCGAGGACAAAGATGAATGTATGTGATGTGCATGTATGAATCTCCTACTCACTCCCTCTCCTATAAATACCCTACTTCTCTCAAAGCTAAACACACCAATTCACTCCTCCATCCTTCTCTTCTCTACTCCATTCCTCACTTCTCTATTCTCTCAATCTCTCATCTATTCTTTCATCTTTCTATTCTATTATCATTCTCTACTGTACTATCATCTTCTTGCCTCCATTCCACATACTATCTTACCCTTTTCAATACCTTCCACCTATCTTCATTCTTACATAGACTCCATTCCAAATACACCTCAAAAAACCTACAAAAAAGCCCTCTTTTCCACCAGTTCTTCTATCATTCTTTTGGTCCGTTTACTTGGCATTTTGGGGAGAATCATCAAAGGACATTGATAAGTGATTTTTATGTAGTGTTTTTAAGGCTCAAATCACACTCATTTCATACTTTCTACACCCGAAATTCCGTATTTTTATATCAATTTCTGTGATTTCTTCACTTAGTTGCGCGATTGGTACATTTTGCAAGAAATATAGGAAATACATCAAAAAGCATGGGAAATGAATGAAAAAAGGGAGAAAAATACAAAGAAAATAAAACGAAAGTTGAAGAGAAGAGAGTTTGAAGGAAAGAGCGGCCCAAATCGCCAAGACCAACCCAATTTTGGGCAAAACAACAAAATTCTGCCAGCGCCACTTCCAGGAGGTTCGAGTGCTGAAGAAATTGCCGAGCACTGCCAGCGTTTTCCGAACGTTGCCAGTGCCTAGACACGGAGAGCAAGCTCCATGCACAAAACGTTGTCGGCGCCTAGAGAACGCTGCCAGCGCTTTGTGCCCTAATTGCGGCCGATAAAAGAAAACCTTTTTTTTTAGCCGAATATTATCAGTTACAAAGGAGCATTTTTAGAGAGCTTTTAGTGTAGTTTTTAGACAGATTCTTTCCAGTTTAATTCTCAACATTGCTATTAGTTTAGATTGTTGTAAGTGATCGAAGGACACGAAAGAGATCGATTCGGGTGACACGAAGAGATCGATTCCGCCACTTCGAACACCGGTTATTTCTATTTTCCTTACGTTTTCCAGTTATTGTTTAGCTTTTGCGATGTTTACTTCTAGTATTATGAGTAGCTAAATTCCTTTGTTTAGGGGATAAACTCGATGTCCTTTGGTTGATTTTAAATGCAGTCTCGGTGTTAAGTTATCCTTTTATTCGTTTAATCTGCGTGAATTGTATGTCATAGTAAAATCTGGGTAACCGCCTTTTACTTGGTATTAGATTCTTGATGATATGATGAAAGTTTGAATCTTGAATTGGAAAGCGTAGATTGAATAGGCGTAGAAAATATTTAGAAATAATGATTCTTGCCTAGGGTCAATTACAATCAGTTCTTTATCTTTGATTAGATTAAATAGTTAGAAATAATGTTTAGTTTAATAACTGTAGCTCACTTCGAATCGAAAGATTGCTGTGAAAAGGCCTAGAAAAATTATAGACTCCGAATTATCTTGTTACTTTACACCGGGATTGTTGATAAATTGACTGATTGACTAGAGTGGACTCCCCTGAACACCTTTAATTACTTGGTTAAAACCCAGAAAATTCCTTCTTTCTTAGTTTAGTCTTAAAAAACCTTACCACAATCCTTGATCGACCTAGCATTCTTTGCAGTGAACTAGTTTAGTGCGTGGTTGAACATGAATCCCTGAGAGAGAACGATATTTATTACTACACAGACCCGTACATTTGCGGTACACAGACACCTTATATGTTTAGGGCCTATCATTTGGCGTCGTTGCCGGGGATTTGATCCCCCGACCGCCATTGAACGAATGCACCCTGGGTGACTAGGTTTTTATTGTTTTTCTTTAAACCCTAAAATCAAATAAAAAATAAAAAATTTTTAAAATCTAAAAATTATGAAAATCCCCTGTATTTCCCAATTCGAACGTGAATTATTTTGACGATTTTTTGAGCGATTAATTGCTGCTCCTGTTCCAGATCATATCACGTTAGGAGAACATGAAATTCTTGATATTGTTTTTGATGGTGTGAATGTAGAAACTCGTAATCTTTTGAATTGTTTGGGTCTTCGTGATAAATCGTTTAATGAAGCTATGAAATTACTTGAATTGCTTGCAGATGACACCTACAAATTTGAAATTTCTAATTGTCTATCTGAGCACCCTGATCCTTGTGCCTTTCATGCTAATTCCTATATGCAATCTCGTAATTCGACTACTTGTACTTTATGTCGTTCTGCTGAGCATGATGATTCTGCTTGCCCTAGGACTACTAAATTACTGACTTGATGGACTTGTTGCATGCCAATGACTCTAGTTCTAATTTTGATGATGCAATATATGATGATAGCAAGTCCCCATCCACTTTAGAAGTCAGTTTTGATGATCCTTCTAGTCCTAGTTTACTTGAAAACACTATTGATGGTGTTTTTGATTTGCATGACACTTCCTTACCTTTTTCTCAGTCGACGGGTTCTGAGGTGAGTGAGACTTATGGGGTAGATACTAGGTATGAGGATGATTTTCATCATGATTCAGTTGATATTATTAATGAGGAATCTAGCGAGAAGGTTGATAGTGAATCAAATTTTTCGAACAAGGACCCTGATAATATTGTACTCTTTGATTCCAGTGATTTATTTCATGTTTCAATTCCTTTTTACCACCTTCTGCTTCACAGGAAACCCCTGAGGAACCCATACCTGAACAAAAGACCTTTGACGTTCAAATAAATTTAGGATATGAAGTTAATTCTTGTGTTTTGACTGATGAAAATAACAATATCAGTTATGAGTCGTCCTTTGGTAAATTTAGAGGTTATGACCCCTCTCTTGATCCTTATTGGATACACCTAGAGGATATTCCTAGAAAATTCTTGTGGACCACATATTTTGATTCTTTTGATTCTTCTAGTGAATTTGATTTATTACTGTTTAGACCCGATTTCGTGTCTAAATACTGCCTAAATCCTTAGGCTTTTGACTTGTTTCGCAGTTGCTTTAATAACTTTTAATGCGTTTTAGTTACTTTTGTAGTTTCCGAAGGGTTTCACTCAAAACGATTCTAAATGGGCCAATTTTGCACCAATCTTGGGAATCCCGAGATTCCCTAAGATTCCACGAGCCCTGGATGTGTCAAAGGCAGCGGATTAGAAGGGCCGGTCATGAAGAAAGGCAGCGGAAACGGAAGCAATGGTTGAAGAGCCTCCTGAAGAAAACTGTGGCCGAGAGACACCGTGGCCACGGTCACCTTGACCATAGCCACGGTGTGATTGAGCCATGACCTAAGGAAGAAGCCTTGCAACCGAGATAGACCGTGGTCACGGTCACTCTGACCGTAGCCACGGTGGGATCCTACCCTGCCCAAGGAAGACCGTGGCCACGGTCTCCCATGACCGTAGCCACGGCGGCGCGAAGGAGCGAACAGTTGTCAGCCCTAATCGCCTAGACCGTGACCACGGTGCTTGGGGACCGTACCCACGGCGGTGCAAAGCGAAGAGGAGAAATCGCCTGCCTTACGCAGGACCGTGGCCACGGTCACCCTGACCATGCCCACGGTCCCCTGCGGACCAGTTTTGTCTGTTGTGTAAAATGATGAGTTTTGAGCAACAACCTTGATTACTATTTAATGTACTTAGGTCATTTTAGATTAAAAGGGGGAAGAGACAGCAGTTTTTATCTATCTTTTATGATACTTTAGCACTCTTTATCACATTTTTAAGTCTTAGATTAGGGAGATTTAGGAAGATCTTTGCTGAGATTATTGGTTCTTGTATTGGATTCTCTTGATTATTATTGGAAGTTTGAAGATTATTCTCAACTTTGGAGCATTGGAGCTTGATTATTCTGAAGTTTTCCCCCTTGTCATCACAATCCATGAGCATTTCTTAATCCCTCTCTCTAATTTATTGCTTATTTATTAATCTCTGTTTTTGATATTGTTATTGTTGTTGAGTATTTATTGTTATCTTGTTTACTCGATTAAGCATGAATGAAGTTGTTGATGTTATTATCATGATAGTTAGGATGTTTAGTGGCTAGATCTTTAATGGGTTAGGGAGATATTAAGGGTGTGAATGGGTGATTAGGTTTGGGTTAGCAATATTAGTGAGTAACTAGTTAGGAAATCAACTTCCTAATCCTATCCTTCCCTCAAGTGGGATGTAATTGGGTGCGAAAGCATCCCGAATACATCCAACGCTTGTTGGACGGTAGGAATTAGGATAGTTAGTATTCTAGTTCGCGAAAGCGAATATAAACTAACTAGGAAATTCCATTCTATTATCTTTCCTGGGTCTGTCGATGGATTTTGGGGAAGTTAATCCGGACTATCCTTGAAAGAGGAAGCCCGGTGGGTATTTTCTAACGGAATTACCATTTGATTTCCCTTTCTCGTTACTCTCTTGTTGCGAAACCCATTTCCTCATTCCCGTTTGCATCCCGAAAGTCTCCCAACACCCATTGTTTCACCTTTTTGACTGAACATAGTGTGTTTATGCTGTTTTTACCCTAAATTCTATCATCCTTTCATGATCGTAAACCAAACCTAGAGTCAACTAGCTGCAGCTAAGGCCCCTAGCTCCTTGTGGAAGAACGATAAAACCGTGGTCTTACAAACCACTCGACTAACAATTACTTAGAGCATTACTAATGTTTTCTCTTATAAGATTCCAGTGGCTCTCTTATTTACTAGCTTGCAGACCGCATGAAGGAGAGTTTAATAAGCTACTAAGAGCGTTGACGGCATCCAGAACTAAGACCCGGAACCTATCTTTTTAAGGGGTCCATAATGTCGAGCAAACGACGTTAAACAAAGCATCACGGGGAGGTACATCACTTTCTAATATTCATTACTCCCCACATTTTATTTTATTTCAGTTATTTCTTTCAATTTTTATCTATTAGTAATTTTTATTTTGTTACTTACTAATTTTTCCTTTTAGTGTGTAGAGAAAAGAAGAAATTTATAAGAATTTTTGGTTATTAATTAAAATTATTATCTCTAACCTAATAATTTTTGGATTGGTAGATGTTTGTAGGGATTTATGGTATGTCAAATTGTAGGGAAAGCGAGAAGGAAACAAAGAAAAGGGAGAAGACCAGGCAAAAATGGACCAAAAATCGAATATTGATCATCAGGTGGAAAAAACTGACAGCGCTTGGAAACGCTGGCAGCGCCTTTCCCGGTTACTTTTAGGTGCGTAATTTTTGCAAAACGCTACCAGCGCTTTAGAAACGCGCTGGCAGCGCTTTTGAGATTTCACGAAAATTTTTGCCCGCTTTCAAAATTTTAGTCGGCCCTCCCCTTTTATTTTTCAATTGAAAACCTTTTGCTCCTTTCTTCCCTAAACCCTCAACCAAAAACGCTGCCATCTCCCTCTCTCACTCAAACACTCACCTCCCTCTCCTTGCTCTTGCTCGACGCACACCACCACCTTCTTCTTTCTTCTTCTCCCTCTCACTTGCACTCTTGCTCACTCAACACTTCAAGTTTCACTCTTCTCACTTCAACTTCAAGGTATGAATTTCTCAAACTCTTTCTCATGTTCTTTGATTATCTATTTTGATTGTGGTATGATTTTGGTTGAATTCTTGAGTTTCTTGACTAATTTGTTGAGTTTATACCATATACCATATCCATGATTCAAATTTCTTGTTTGGGTTTGATTCTTGGAGTGAATTCTTGATTAGGACATAGATTGATTTGGTGAATTTGTTCCTTTTTGTTCCAGAGTTGAGAAATCTATTGTATTGGATGTATTTTGGGAGCAATGTAATGATAAATTTGAGAAATTTACGTTTAGTTTGGGATGATGATTGTATTGTGGTGCTATGCTCTTTTTTTTATGTGTTTGTAGGTTAGAATAATTTCAATTTCAATCCTTAGCATCAAATAAGCATGGAGGAGTATTAGTCTTGATTGTATATACTGTGATCATGCTTCTTTGATGCTTAGTGTTTATCTTGGTGGTTGTATTGAATTTTGAACATTGTTTTTAGATGGTAAGAACGAAAAACCCAAGTTTCTCGATCGGCGATCCTGGTGACAATGGAGCCGGAGGAAGCCGAAAAAGAAAGGCCACGGCGGCTGAGAACGGTAAGCAAAAGGCTACACCGCCCCGTGATTCAAGAAGCTCGAACCCTTTCAATTTCCAAGGGGAGATCAAAGAAAGGAACGACTCTCTTTCTAAAAGAGCTTTGATACCTACTAAATATTTGAGCGAGCCTTTCTTGCGGAATCGTGGCATGTTTGATGATGTGATGTGGTTGTTAGGACGTGGGCAAATGGCCAACATAGCTAGACTTGATGAACCGACCTTTAAGGGGATTACTTTAGAGTTTTTGTCTACTCTTAAGGTGAACCTCCAAGGGAGGGATGCGTGCATTCATTTTCAGCTACTTGGTGTTGCAAGGGAGATGATTGTGTCTGAATTTTCTCGTGCCTTTGGTTTGCTTGAACGTACATGTAGAGACTCATCCCTCGTTCCTATAAACTAGGATGGGAAGGGTTTCTTTCGTAGGATAGCCAGCGTCGATGACTGGGATCCCAGCTACTCCCCTTCTTCCCTTATTAGGAAGCTCTCGCTGAGGTACGCACACCGCGTCCTCTCTTGTGGCATATTCGGGAGACTCGTAGCTCAAACAAAGCTACTAGAGCCGACTGCTACATGTTGCACGCCATGCTTGACGCTGACACCCACGTTGACCCTGCTGCCATGCTTGCTTCACACCTTTCGAGCGTTGCTACCTTGTCCAACAAGGGGATAGCCATAGGAGGTTATATTACGCACTTAGTACGTCAGTTTGGTTTTAGACCAACCGAGTATACCCCCGACCATGTCCCAGGTAGCATGTTTTTGGATGGAGAGCAGTGTAGTTCATTTAATATGTGCAAATTTGACAAGTACTTGCATTGCCTTTGGATCTACCTTAACAACGTTAGGTTCCCTTTGCCTCACCCTCATCTCTCCCCTCAAGTTGAGGAAAACCTACTTGGGATGCCACCTTTCCCTGATTTTGAGCCCCACCAGCAGCCCGAGCCCGAACCCGAACCCGAGCCTGACCCTCTACATCACCAACCTCCTGTAGACTACGAGGCGCGTTATCGCGACCTCCAAACATCTATCGACCGGACTGAGAGCCGCGTGAGTGAGTTGCAGGAGTATCTTGCTGAGTCTAGGAGTCAATCTAATATGCATTTCACCCGTCTTGACGAATCGATAGCCAACCTTATCGGCCTTATCCAGGCCATGTTTGACCGATCCTTACCACCACCACCTCCAAACCAATCCAATCCATCCCCACCGACCGAGGATCCTTGATCCTTTGCTTTGCCTTGCTCTTACCCTTCACCATTGTCTTCTACATTGAGGACAATGCAGGGTTTTAAGCAGGGGGGCTTATATATCACTTTGTGAATATTTCTTCTTATTTCTCTTATTTTCGTTTATTTTCTTTTATTTTTGTCTTTCTTTTTTCGTTTGTTTAGTGTGTTTTTCTTGTTTTTTCGTTTGTTTCTTTAGTTTGACTGCTTTTATTCTAGTGTGTTTTCTTTTAATTGAGTTTTTAGTTGTGTGATTTCCTTTGCTTGTTTTTAGTTTTCCTTTCTAGCTTTCATAAGTTTTTCTTCTAGTATTAAAATTGCATCCACCTAGATTGCATTAGTTAGAAGCATATAGAATTTTCTTTTCTTTCTTTTCTTAGTTTGTTTCTTTTTCTTTCTTTTACATTCACTTTACTCAAAAATCCAAAAAAAAATCAGGAAACTAGGAAAAGACCAAAAAAATTAGAAAAGACAAGAAAAAAACAAAAAGAATTTATAGGATAGGATTACGATTAAAATCGGAAACACCTTCGGTGATGATTTGTAAACCTTTCTTACTTTTAGTTTAACTTGCTTCGCTTAGAAAAGTCTGGATGAGAACTCAAAAGCTTTTGAAACCTTTTTTTTCTTTCAAATCTTCTGATTTTGACTCTAGTTATGAATAGTGTGCTTAACTGCTTTAACTATATTTGGAAGTATAAATATGTGTGCCGCAAATCTTTGGGCTAAGTTTGGTTGATTGAGCCCCATCCCGTGAGTCCACATTGCCTAAATTATGAATTGATCACTTTTATCAATTCCTTGATTTCATGAGTGACTTCACCATTAGTTGCATCTCTAGAATTTGCTTTGCATCTTGCTTAAGACTATATATTTGCATTGCACGCTGTAACAAAGTGATTGAGGCATTCATTTTTATTTTGTTAAACTACATAGCCAAATAGCCTCTCTGACATTATATTTACCGTTCTTTTTGCCCCGCCTAGCCTTTGATTATCCTTCTTTTATGATTAAACCCTGAAAATACAAGCTTTGGCCCATAATAATTCTTATCCTTCGCCTTGCTTGGATATGTGAGATTTTGTGAGTTTTTTAGGAAGGAACAATTAGTTTGATGTGTTTTTGAAGGAAATATGGAGTTTGGGAGAGATTGTGCTCATTGTTTCAAATTGGGAAAAACTTATGTTCCCAACTTTTGGATAGTTAGTCATTGGTTGTGTTGTTCATATATCATATTAAGGTCGAAGTTATATTCCCATGATTTTCTTCTCCCTTGATCACCCACCAAAAAGTGAAGCAATATATACATTAAAAAAAAAGAAAAAAGAAGAGAGTTCAAAAAAAAAAGAAAAAAAAGAAAAGGGTGATTAGGGAGATTCAATTTGAAGTTATAAAAGTTTTGACCTAGTTGTTCTTGATGTTGATGAGGGAAAAGAGTGAGTTCCTTGCATACATTAAGCAAGAAGGTGAGGTTGAGAGCAGTTCTTTATTGAAAATCAATCCAAGCATGGCTCTTTAACTCCTCATACCTAAATTTTACCGCTCCTTTCCCTAACCTAAGCCTCGTTACAACCCTAAAAAGACCTCTTGATTGTCACTTGTGCATTGCATACCAGTAGTGGAGAGCGATCGAGATTCTTACCAAGCTTATGGTAGATCGTTTCTTTTGGTCTGAGTATGAGAAAACCCACATACATATTCAAATTTGAGTGATTGAGTGTTCATATTCTTTTCTAATGTGAAATTTGCTCTTTTGACTGGCTTACGCCGATAACTAACTGCGCATATTTGCATTATTATTGAGACTGTTGGCAGACTTGTGCATCTGAAGTACTTGTTCTTTCCCTTGGGTTTCGAAAACTTCTTGCTATCTATTTTGAACTGAATTTTATTCTCTTCCAGACTGATCTTAGTGATTGCTCATTGAATTGATGTGTTTGATTGGTTAGCCTGAGGGGGTGTCAAAATTTTGTTCTTTTAACCGTATCGAAAACTCCTATCACTTCTCTTTCTTCCTAAGTCTTGTTTTCCCTGTTTGAGCCCTTATCCTCCTGTTTTTAATTCTGACTTTCTTGGGGACAAGCAAGAGCTAAGCATGGGGGGATTTGATAAGTGATTTTTATATAGTGTTTTTAGGGCTAAAATCACTGTCATTTCATACTTTTTACACCCGAAATTTCGTATTTTTATATCAATTTCTGTGATTTCTTCACTTGGTTGCGAGATTGGTACATTTTGCAGGAAATAAAGGAAATAAATCAAAAAGCATGGGAAACGAATGAGAAAAGGGAGAAAAATACAAAGAAAATAAAAAGAAAGTTGAAGAGAAGAGAGTTTGAAGGAAAGAGCGGCCCAAATCGCCAAGACCGGCCCAATTTTGGGCGAAGCAACAAAACGTTGCCAGCGCCACTTCCAGGAGGTTCGAGTGCTGAAGAAATTGCCGAGCACTGCCAGCGTTTTCCGAACGTTGCCAGTACCTAGACACAGAGAGCAAGCTCCATGCACAAAACGCTGTCGGCGCCTAGAGAACGCTGCCAGCGCTTTGTGCCCTAATTGCGGCCGATAAAAGAAAATCTTTTTTTTTAGCCGAATATCATCAGTTACAAAAGAGCATTTTTAGAGAGTATTTAGGGTAGTTTTTAGACATATTCTTTCCAGTTTAATTCTCAACATTGCTATTAGTTTAGATTGTTGTAAGTGATCGAAGGACACGAAAGAGATCGATTCGGGTGACACAAAGAGATCGATTCCGCCACTTCGAACACTAGTTATTTCTATTTTTCCTTACGTTTTCCAATTATTGTTTAGCTTTTGCGATGTTTACTTCTAGTATTATGAGTAGCTAAATTCTTTTGTTTAGGGGGACAAACTCGATGTCCTTTGGTTGATTTTGAATGCAGTCTCGGTGTTAAGTTATCCTTTTATTCGTTTAATCTGCGTGTATTGTATGTTATAATAAAATCTGGCTAACCGTCTTTTACTTGGTATTAGATTCTTGATGATATGATGAAAGTTTGAATCTTGAATTGGAAAGCGTAGACTGAACAGGCGTAGAAAATATTTAGAAATAATGATTCTTGCATAGGGTCAATTACAATCAGTTCTTTATCTTTGATTAGATTAAATAGTTAGAAATAATGTTTAGTTTAATCATTATAGCTCTCTTCGAATCAAACGATTGTTGTGAAAAGGCCTAGAAAAATTATAGACTCCGAATTATCTTGTTACTTTACACCTGGATTGTTGACAAATTGATTGATTGACTAGAGTGGACTCCCCTGAACACCTTTAATTACTTGGTTAAAAACCCTAAAAATTCCTGCTTTCTTAGTTTAGTTTTAGAAAACCTTACCACAATCCTTGATCAACCTAGCATTCTTTGTAGTGAACTAGTTCAATGCGTGGTTGAATACAAATCCCTGAGAGAGAATGATATTTATTACTACACATACTCGTGCACTTGCGTTACACAAACACCTTATACGTTTAGGACCTATCAGACATCAAGTGAAGCATCTTCAAGCAAAAGGCTAGGCAAGGCCTCTTCTTCAAATTAGCACAATATAAGCTTTAATGTTCTTTTATTTTCTTGTAAATAAAGTGTCTATGTTGTACTTTCCTTTCTTACAGTTCATGTTGCGTTTTCAATGAATTAATTGTATAAAGTTCTTCTTTATTTCTCTTTCAAACTTTATCAAAAGCACACTTAAAACTTTTAGTAGAGTCTTGCCTTTTGTGAGAGGAGAAATCTTAAAGTTCCTACTTTTCGAGTTCGTAGCCTTACCCCCGGATCCATTCTTGGATTTCGCAGGCAGAGTCTTTCTTGTTTTCTTTTTGGTTTTGTCTTGGCGTTTCCCTTAAAAAGTCGGGTGGCGACTCCCATTTCGAACCAAAGCACATCGGGTTGCATATGGTTAAACATGGTATTACAACGTGTCGATGCAACTTTAAGGCTTTTCTTATATATTTCTGAATAATATTTGCATAAATTGCTTTCTTCCGAGTTTAACATTTTTCGAGCAAATCGGGGTTTAATTTGAAAGAGTTTGGAACAAGTGGTTGTTCACTCTTAAAGATTTAATTCAATGACTCAAGAAATGCATAAGTAAAGGGAAAGTGATTTTATAAACTATTATTCCTGAAATGTATGATTAATCCCTTAAATAGTTTTCAAAGGTTCAAACCCCAGCACAAATCATCAAATCACACCCCAATCCACGTGGACGTTCGGAAGCCCGAACGACGAGGAAAAATGTCCACACACGTCCAGCCCTGTACCAACCCTATCGCTTTACTTTCTTCACAGTACACTCAACAGTATAACATAATTTCAGATCCATTTTAGACGGTTATATATTCAGTTGTTTACGTTACCCTAAACCTAAACCGATATAAATTAAGCACTTTACTTGTCACTCTCAATCCCAATTCCCTCTGATCTTCAACTTCTGTTCATCAATGGCAAATCCAAATTCCCGCGCATCTTTAAGTGTTGTTCATCAAAGCCAAATGAATGGCATAGTTAAACCAATGTCACTCCTACCGTATGATTGGCACCTTTGCGGCCCATCCCTGAACGAGGACCATGTTCAGGAGGATAAAGAAAAACTGGGTGATCCTAAGTACTTGCTGAAGATGTTTTATGAAGATGTTGTCTCCGAAGCCCGGAAACACAAGTTAGTGGAAAAAGGACCAGTTCTAGAAGATATAATCTTTCGTATACATTGGAGAGAGTGGGTTTACATGAGTGGTTGGTTTGAAGGGCCGAAGCTCTGATTATTACTTGCTGAACTGGAGAAGCTGCCTGATAAACTGGAGAAGCTGCCTGATTATGCTCCAATCAGGCCGCCTTTGCCGCTTTTCCCTGACTGGGGAACCACATGCCCCCAATTCGATCTGTATAGGTTCAACGTCGACATTGCTGTGAGGAAGAGTAAACCTTGGATTGTTCAGATGATGGTCGTCATCAAAGCAATCGGGGTGGGTTTCCGCCATAAGTTGATCTTACTAGAGTCTGTAGAGGAAATGGCAACCAAAGTCACCAACAGTGATTTCCTCCTTGCTCAAGTTTGGCTTTTGAACTCCAAGAGGGCCCTAAGGGCGGCAAACATAAACCATTAAAGGTTGTTCATATGTTTTTCTTTAGGTGTTTTTTTGTGAAATGAATTGTTGCGCTAATTTCTCTTTATTTTTCCTTAGGTTTTTCCTTGCTCAAGTTTGGATTATGTTATGTAATTTATGAACAATTTCATTATGTCTAGGTTTTTCCTATGTTTCAACTGTTATATACTACAATATTATTGTTATATGAATTAAAGGTTGATATTATGGTTTAGAGTTACGAATGTAGGCCATATGGGTTATGACCATGAAATACTCAACATAAACAGCATGGACGGTTAAACAAGAAACAGTTCATGTTAACCATGTCATGTCTGGGTTAACCACCACATTCTTCTGGGTTAACCTTCAAGGAAGTTGACATACTCCTAACCATTGTTTGAACATAAGCTTTGCATATTGAAATTGGTAAGTACTAAAGTACAACTACATAATTTACGGTTTAGGGTTATGAATGTAGGTCATATGGGTTATGATGCTAACATAAAGTACTCAACATCCACACCTTGGGTGGTTAACCCAGAAATAGTTCATGTTAACTAAGTCATGTCTGGGTTAACCACCACATTCTTCTGGGTCAACCCTCAAAGAAGTTGACATACTCCTAACCATTGTTTGAACATAAGCTTTGTTTACTGAAATTGGTAAGTACTAAAGTACGACTACATAATTTACAGTTTAGGGTTATGAATGTAGGACATATGGGATATGATGCCAACATAAAATACTGAACATCCACACCTTGGGTGGTTAACCCAGAAATAGTTCATGTTAACCAAGTCATGTCTGGGCTAATCACCACATTCTTCTGGGTTAACCTTCAAAGAAGTTCACCTACTCCTCTCTATTGTTTGAACATAAGGTTTGCATATTAAAATTGGTAAAAACTAAAGTACAACTACATAATTTACGGTTCAGGGTTATGAATGAAGCATCATATGGGTTATGATGCTAACATAAAGTACTTAACATCCACACCTCAGGTGGTTAACCCATAAATAGTTCATGTTAACCTAGTCATGTCTGGCTTAACCACCACATTTTTCTGGGTTAACCTTCAAAGAAGTTCACCTACTCCTCTGTCCAACCATAGTCCCAACATAATCTTTGCATATTTCTTTCGTACTATCTGTACTATCTGTATTATGGTCAACATCCACAACAAAGACAGTTAACCCAAAAGTACTGGTACTATTTGTTTATTTTGTAGAACACCATTTAAAACCTCTTGTGAAGTGTAATTTTAGGATATTTTAACTTTCACTTGCAGTTTAGGGTTTCAGTTTTGTAGTTTTTGGGGCATCCGTTCCATATTAATTGACAGTTTCATTAAATTTTTAGACCGATAATTATTCACATATTACAATCATTTCATATTTAAAGAGAAGTTGCCACAAAATTTAGGTTATTGTTAAAGTATTTTGTCATTAACTTAATTAACATAAAATTGAATGTAATAATTACGCTTATTTATGTTCATAAAATTCTGCTCATAAAATTATTGTTACTAAATTTTGGTTATTGTTAAAGTGTTTTGGTTATTGTTATTGCAAATTATGTTGACACAATCAAAGCATCGTCAAAGCATTGAAGCGTGAAATCCAATGTAATAAGTACGGTTAGAGTTGTAACCGTCGTCCTGTCTAATCACAGCATGGAAGATCTGCATGCGGCTTGACTCGGACATCTAATCAATCATTGCAACTGTGGGAAGCATTTAATGCATGAAATGAAATCCACCGAATAATTTTTGTGGTTGCATGAAATCCACCATATAATTATCAATTATTTTTGTGTAATTAAAGCATTTATGTCTAATCAATATATAACACCAACTTGAAGCGTCAAATCAAATATCATAATTATGCTTAAAATGAGCTGCTACGGTCATCTTCAGTGATATATTTTGAATTTATTTTTGTTGCACAATGAACAATGAAATCCAGCATATAAACAATAATTTTTTAAAAATCTAATTTATTCAACAATGTTGGTACTTCATCCATCCCATTACTTGTCCATTTGACAAAAAATAATTAAAACACCTAATTATGTTACTTGAGTATTGTTTGTATTGAAATACTTCATCCGTCTCAAATTAATTGACACTTTCACTAAATGAAGTATGGTTAATTATTCACAAAATTACAATGACTTATAATATCAAATGATACAAAAAATTACTTGCAGGTACCCTAACTTTTAATGAAACAATTTTTTGGTACCCTAACTTTTCAAAACTAATTTTGAGGTACCCTAAATTATAGGATTAAAAATTAATAGGTGATTTGCCGGCCAAACTCAGATTGATTATGTAAAGTGACCAGAATACCCTTAATTTTTGACAGAGATTGACTATAATGCCCTTATTGTTACCCGCCTTGACTAATTGTGTGTTTGGAACGTTATGTGTCTGATACTCATCTGTCAATCGACATTCAACCCTTCAACTCCCACTCTCTTCACTCGAAGGTCTGTCCGTATGACTAGGGTTTAGGCGTTCTTGTTGAGGGAGAATTCGAGGAACGCATACTGCTGGGTTCATCACTTCGACATTGTCGGTCGTCACTCAGCTTGGTCGTCATTCTCCAGAAGCTGCAAAAACCAAAAATGGTGAGTTGAATGAAATTTCAAAATCCTGTGGTCTGTCGATGGGTTTGTGAATTTTTGGGACATAAAATTTGTATCTTTTTGTCTGTTGAATGAAATATATGACATGATTTTGTTGTTAATCAGTTTGTGATATACACTTTGTTTGTCTTGGTTGCAATTACTTTTTGCATGTGAATTTTAATGGGGGGATTATTTTCGAACAGTGGGTTCGAAATCCAAAGGGGAGGGCTCTGGTTGAGTTTTCTTTTATTTTAGGGTTAGGGTTTATGTTTGTTGGTATGTATGTGTAGACTTGTTTAGGGTTAGATGGTTGCAATTTAGGGTTCATATCCCCTGTTGTGTATGGTTTTTAGTATGGAAATATTGGTTGCGTAATGATATACCTGTAAGAAGTGAATATGCACTGCTTGTGTACAATTTTGTTATGCGTAACAATGGGAAGCAGTGAGATACGTTGAGTACTACTTTTATATTTCTAGTAGACTGTAGAAATGGGTACTGTACTGTGTAATTTTGTAGTTTGTTTTTGTAAAATTGATGGACTAAGTAGTTAATGTGTGGAAATATTTCAGGCAGTGAAGAAGAATCTGCTAATTCATTATAGGAGTCGGATGCTATGCGTAAGGGATGTGAATTTGGAGGATTATGATCCTGTGAGGTTGTACCATTAGTCTATAATTTGTACCAAGGGGGGAGGATAAGTTGTACCATTAGTTCGGTTAGCTGACTGGGAAGTGTTAGTCTATAATTTGCTATCAGTGGCTACACACACAATACCATATACTTGGTTTGTCTACATGAACCTAGTGACTTGCAAAATGCTGTAGAGAGCGATGAGGAGGTGCAACCAAATTCATTGGAAAGAAGCCAACCAGAGGGGGATCCTTCAATGAGCCAAGCTAGAATATGGGCTGACAACCTAATTGTGACCCCTTCCCATGCATATTTTCAGAAAAATAGCCAAGAATCTTCTGGGGTCAACCCACAATCTTCTGTGATCCAACCCAAACCAAAAGCCCATCATGGAGTACAGGCTATGGCCCAGTCTAGATTGTCCAACAATGGTAGGGAGAAATTGCCCATTAGGAGACCTCCAACTAGGGCAGCAAAGGAGAAGGCAAAGTTAGCTTTTCTCAACCAGAGGTGGTAAATGCAGAGTCAGAAAGAGCTCCACTATCATCTGCCCCTCCATTAACTGACACAGCTACTACTTCACCACTCCATACTCCAGTTGAAGAAGCATATTTAGGCCTCTCCCAAATAGAATTCACCCCAACAATGCCATTGACTAGAAGTCAGGTTTCATCACCACAGCAAACCACTCACAATGCAATCACCTCCCCCAGTAAAACCCCACTCAATGCCACCAAATCCCCTACAAGGCCAGTGACTAGAAGTCAATGCTCACCCACTGCCACCAAATCCCGACCTCAGCCTTCCAAGAGCATAAGTCAGAACACATCTAGTTCTTCAAGACCGCTCACAAGATCTCAGTCAGATGACACTCCTACTCAGCTTTCGAAGAGTACATCTCCACATAGGAAGAGTCCATCCAAAATTTCAAAGAGTGGCAAGTATGTTGAGCATGTGAATCATGATACGGAGTTTGAGTATGTTAGGGACCAAGTGAAAGATTTCCATGATTATGATGTGGAGAATTCGGCTAGTGCACAAGTCACTGAGATAGATCCTTTTTTAAGTGATGATGAAAATGGTGAAGGTGGTAATGAGGTTGGGCAAAATTCTAATTTGAACATAGAAGATGGTGAAGATGACGAAGACAGTGAGGATGATGATTATACAGCTGGCGAAGAAGATGAGACAGAAGATGGTGACGAGTCCTATGATGATGAATCTGAAGGCGACGATGAAATTGATTATCTGGATGATCTCAATCTTGAGGCTAATACGGATGAACGCCTTTCCTTAGGCCATTTGGATGTGGATGATGATGATTTACATGTTGTTGTAAGCAAGATGGCCAATGTTAACAAACAAGGGAGGTTATGGACCAGAGATAGAGATACAGGTATTCCCTTATATTTTTGTTTTTTCCTCCTAATTATATAATTGCTTTTGATTGTTAATTATATGAGAATGGACCATACATCATGAAAATATTGAGTTTGATGATGAGACCTACTGTCTGCTGTGAATTTTTGTTCTGTATGTGAGTACTGTGTTTTATTTAAAAAAAAAAATTATTAAGTATTGTGTATCTAGCAGATTGTTTTTGAGTATGTTTTTACTACTATTTTTTTAATTTTATCTTAGTTTTTATTGTTTGGTGTGCCAAAATATCTTAAATTAATCCTTGATTTTGTATAAGGTATCACTCTAAAGCGGGGGGACATGTTCACTTGCAAGAAGCAGTTGCTATCTGTCATGAAAGACTACGTTGTTCAACAAGGGATTCACTTGAAGAAGAAGAAGAAGAAAAACAGCAGCCGCAAGTACACAATGATATGTTCCCATGAGTTATGTACTTGAAAGATTCATTCATCACCTGTACCTGATAGCAGAACATGGAATATTAGAAGCAACATTAGGACACATGCGTGTGGGAGAACTGAATCAAACAAGAGTGCCACTAGTAGATGGGTTGCTACTCATCTTATGGGTTATTATAGAGCTAATCCAGAGGCTAATGTGGATAACATGCAAGAAATGTTGATGAAGGACTACGACATTCAAGTACCCAAGTACACAATTTGGAGAGCAAGGAGGCTAATGGCACAGGAGATTCATTGGTCCTACGAGGAAGGGTACAAGAAACTTGCTCAATATGTTGAAATGTTCATGGAGAGAAACCCCACCCCTAAATGTTGGATAAATTGGACACTATCATCCGTGGTGGGTAGAAATCCAACTTTCAAGAGAATCTTGATATGTCTTGGATCTGCAATCAATGCCTTCAAACTGCATTGTAGACCCTTGATAGGCATAGATGCATGTCACCTGAAAGGTATGATTTCAAAAATTCACCAAATCAGTTGGTTTCCTTTGCAAGTATGTTACTTAATCAAGATATAATTGAAACTTTGTTTGAAAACAGGTCCATACAAAGGGGTGTTGCTTACGGCAATGACATTGAATGGGAACAACGGCCAGTTCCCTTTGGCTTACGGCGTTGCGGAATGTGAAGATGAACAAGAATGGGGGGTTTTCTTGAATAGTCTTGCAACGACTTTAGGTGGAACATGCACCTATTCTAAGTTAACCATAATGTCAGATAGACACAGAGTAATGACCCTAACTCATGTGAAACATTAACGATTATCTTTAAATGATGTACAGTTAATGTGTGATTTTTTGTAAATGTAGGGTATTGTAGCTGCATTGAACAACGTTATGCCAACTGCATCTAGGAGGATTTGTGTGATTCATTGCTACAAGAAGTTTGCTACAAAATTCACTGGTATTCTATTGTCTTAATTTTCTCCCGTGTGCATTCAAGTTTTTTGTACTGTTTGTTTGTTGTTTATCAATTTTTTTACTGAAGAAACTGTGTGGATCTGTCTGTGATCTGTCTGTGTGGATTCAAGTTTGTATTGAAGAAATTTTTTTTTCAATTTTCTGGTGTTCCTTTTGATTTCTATTGATTCAGTGGCTATATACTATGGTTATATCTGTGAGGGAGCTGTGAAAGTTCTGTGATTAACACACACATTTGTATAGATGATGTAGAAGTTTGTGAAGTCTACATAGCAAACATACGCTTGTAATTTGGCTCTTTTGTTACTGATTATTTGTGAAAAAACATTATGAATGGTGAAGATGTGTTTCAAATATCCACAAAATGAATCTGTCCAAGTTTTTTACATTAAGACTGCCTTAGTGTTTTTTAGTGAAATCTACCTTGACCTGATCCTTTTTCTGTTGGAAGATCTGCATTATTATTTGGAGATCTGTTTTTTACATTAAGATCTGTTTTTTACATTAAGAATGGTGAAGATCTGTTGGAAGATTCTGTTTTATTATTTGGAGATGTAGGTGCTGATCCTTTTTCTTACTTGCATGAGCTGTAATTTTTGCCCTATATGGGTCCCTTTTTCCATTGTTTCTTTTACATTGTGGCCAACGCATACAATGAATATGTTTTTAAGAGGGCCATGGAGAGCATTAAAGATTAAGATGTTGCTGCCTATCACTGGTTGCGGGACAGCGAGCCTCTTGAGCATTGGGCAAGAGTTAAATATGATAAGGGCTTGAAGTAAGACGACAACCCCAACAATTTTGTCGAGAGCTTCAATAATGCAATAAGAAAGTACAGGAAGAAGCCCATTTTGACTATGCTAGAAGAGATTAGGAAGCTTATTGGCCATAGGTTTCACAAAAGGTTCTCCAAGTCATCTATGTGGGAAAGCAAGGTTATACCATATGTTCACAAGAAATTGACTTTAATTGAGGGTGATGCGAGAAATTGCATTAGTGCTTTACCTGCTGGGAGTGGGACTGATTACTTTGATGTTGTCGAAGGTAGGACAAACTTCACAGTCAGCTTGAAGAACAAGTTTTGTGATTGTCGTAAATGGAAAGTGACTGGCCTACCTTGCAAATACGTTGCACGATGCATTATGAGAATCAAGGAGCAGTTAGAAGAGTATGTGGAAGAGTGTTTTTCGAGTGACACGTATAGAAAGTTGTATGATAATATCATATATCCCATCTCCAACCCAAATATGTGGGGAGAAACACAAATGCCCACGTTGGACCCACCATTTGAGCTCAAGAAGAAAGGTCGACCAGAGAAGCATAAGAGAAGGGAGTCTCAGATTCCATTGCCGGAATCAGAAAACGCATTGTCAGGTTAGCCAAATGAATCTGTCCCTCTACTTTATAGTTCATGTCTTACTTAAAGGTCATGATCAGGTGAGGAAAAATTTGGAGTCTCCAAATCTGTTTATTGTACTATATGTTTATTGTACTATCTAACAAAATAATGTGGGTTTTGTTGGTGTGCAAGTTAAGGTAGTTTTTTGTTCATAATATTCAATGCCTATTTTCCTTGTCCAACAGGAACCACACGATGTACGGAGTGCCATTACATCGGGCATAACAAGCGTACCTGTGGTAAGCCAAGAGACGAGAATGGAAACTTGATCAAACAAAAGAGGAAGAAGAAGAGCACCGGAAACCCAATCGGCAGGCCACAGAAGTCGACCGCTTTAAGCAGTGCCACTTCTACTATTGTCATGCCATCCCAAGCTACTCAAGTTGTCACTCGCCCTATTTCACAAGCTAACTCTCACTCCTCCACTATCTCAGCTTCACAAGTTGGCACTTCGACTTCCAAGTCATCCAGGAGTGCTACTACGAGACCGGGGAAGAAAAGAAAGACCACCCACTAAACCATTCTGAGTGAATTTGAACACTTATATGAAAGTCAACTTGTGACTGTTATGTCTTTTGCTTAGAGTACACTTGGTTGGGTATAAGTGTTTTGGTTGTGTTTTGTGGATGTTGTAGTAGATGCTTATCAATATTTGGGTGGGTATAATTTCAATTTCCAAGTCAATGCTTGTCAAAACTTTGTTGTTTTTGCTGACAGTCTAGTAATGGCTTGTCTTTTTCTTACAATGAAGCTTCTGATTGTCAAACACTTGGTTGGAAAAAACATTGTCCAAATTTAGCTTGTTCCCTTTCAAGTTTATTTGCGTCATTATATGCTCTATTAGATAAATGAAACTCTTGGTTTTGTTTGTGCTGGAGAAGAGAAGATGTCTTTGAAGAGGTGTTGTTCAATCAGTCGTAGGGCTGTGGAAATGTCTGTTGGGGACGAAGCAGACACCATTGGAGACTAGAAACAGAAGCTATAGGCACAAAGGAAGAATAATCATTGATTGACTAACTTTGGTTTTAGATTTTGTGTTTGGACAGATATATGTATACATGACAAATTTGTAATAGGCACAAAGAAGGAATATACTACATTGGAGACTAGAACAACAAAAACAAACGAGAAAACTTAATTAAGTTGCTTTCATCATATCGACCATGCTACATTTAAGTCTACAACAACATAAGGATAGTACAACTTGTCCAAAACACAACTACAATTTAATGAAAAGACTACCTAAGTATGACTACAATGGCAACTAAAAGTACAACCAACAACATCACAACAAAATTCAACGCTTTTTGAATGTTCTTAAATGCATGAATAACCTCCCTCAACTCATTCTTCACTTCATTGAACCCTTGCATCATCCCCAACTCCATGTCATGTAAAATCCTCGTACCAAACTTCACAACACTTGTTTCTTTCTCCCTATTGATAAAGGTCATACACCTCATACACTTGTAGTAAGGTCTTTGAGGATTGTCTCTTGATTGGGAGATCTTTCGGGTAGCAATAACATTGCATCTTTGCATACCACGAGTCCATCGTCATTATAAAGTGAACGGTTAGTCCTTGAGCTTGAACTATCCATTTTTAACTGTATGTTAGTACATACACCACACATGAATCAGTCTACATAGTTCATTGTGTCAAAGACATCATCAAATACTCCCTATTTTACAAAGGCATTGGGAAAATGTACTGTTATTTACCAAAATCAGAACAAAAAATACAAGTCATTACAACCAATTTCACACATGAAGGTTTCCAGTTAGTGAGGTGTTGCATTTTCATCTATGAGGACCAGAGTACAAACTCCTCCAAGACAAATTTATTCACATCATACGCATCAGAAATTTTGCTATGAAAAAAATGTTTAGTTTACGATGAAAATCAATAACAGTCATAAGAGTCACTAAATTGCAATATACATAGCAAATTGTTTGATATGTAGTCGGATTAAACCCTAATTACCCAAGAATCCAAAACCCTAATTAAACCCGAATCCATAACCTTAATTACCTCAACTAGCCAAAAATACCCTAAACCCTAAATACCAAAACCCTAAAGCCTAATTAGCTAAACCACAATCCACAACCCAAATTCCTTTTATATCCCAAATTTGTGTCCAAAATCCTAAACCCAATTGACCCCCAAAATCACAAGTGAACACCATAATCTATACCCGAATTTCATTTTCGAACTCGTTTTTTGCAACCAATTTCACCACACTTTGCTTTATATCCCAAAACGTTTTCAAAATTCGAAATTCCTCAGCCAAAATTTGATATGTACTAACACGTACTTAGGCAAATACATACCTTATCTCTTCTTCAACCAAGCTGTCTCTTTCAATGGCTTCCAATTTTGTTTAATCAATCTTCCTGTCCATGCTTGTGACTGACAAGTGATAGAGAAGAATACAATATAAGAAAAGAAGAAGAAATGAAGAAGAAGATAGTAGAAGAAAAGAAGAAGAAAAGCTGAAGAAACGAAGAAGAAGAAGAAGAAGACAGTAGAAGAAAAGCAAAAGAAACAAAGAAGAAGAAGACAGGAGAACACAAGAAGAACAAGAAGAAACGAATGGACTGGGGGTGGGGGCCTATTAACGACCTTTGTTTTTGTTTTCTAACCAACCAAAGGGCATTTTCGTCCAAAAATAACATTAATCAATTTCCCGCCTTAAACTCACCGGTGATTCCAAATTAGTGGCTGGAAATTCACCTATTTATTGCTAATCCTAAAAGTAAGGGTACCCCAAAATGAGTTTTGAAAAGTAGGGGTACCCAAAAAACATTTCACAAAAAGTTAGGGTACCTGTAAGTAAACTTTTGCAAATGATATGTTACAATATTTTTAGTTAACTGTTTTTCTAATGACGGACGGTAATTTTACATAGTAAGTCATTGTAATTAGTGAGTACTAAAATGAACTCAAATTGTCAATTACTTCGGGATGGCAGGTTTATTTCTATATGCTTCTATTTATTGTTCTAGGTTGTTGGAAAAAATTGCATTGAAATTGTTAAAGTGACATGTATGAAGGGACAAAAAAAGGTTAGTTAAAATGACAATAATTAAAAGGAAATTGTGGGGGAAGTTGCATTGGAATTGTGATAACACAATTAAATCACGTGGGACAAAAATGTAAACTTTGTGATAGGAACTCCAACATTTTCAATTTTTGTATTCTGTCAACTTCAGATGGATTACTAATTTTTTTCCTTTTATTATTGCATTTCCAAAGAGCATGTGTACAATGGTAGCTAGTTCCAAACAGTTGGAATTTTAGTTAGGGACCACCTTGCTTCAACCACATGATATAAGTGGCATGACATGTGGAAGAGAGAGAAGAAAATAAAAAAAAAGGAAATCTCAAAAGGATGAGAGAGAAGGGAGATTGGGTTGATCCTTCGAGTACCTCTACTGTATGTTTTATATATTTTTTTCATACAATAATTATTACTTTTCCTTTTAAAAGAACGGAATAGTCAATTTATGTCATCTTAAATTATTAAAAAAAAAACTAATAGAAACCCATGTGAATTTACTAACAATGTACTATACATACAAACCTCAAAATGTTGCTTATGTGGCAAGAGGAATTATCCTATGTGAGATTCTTTCCACTCAAGATACCCAAAATCTAAGGTGTTCTGTGACAAACACCAAAAGTTGAGTTGAGACAATGGAAAAAAAATACAAAGAAAATTGGTGTAGCCTTCTCTCAACATACCATATAGGGGATGGGTAGGAGATAGATAGACAGAAGTAAAATAGAGACAAATATGGAATAAAATATTCAATAAACCCAGTATTGGGCAGTACTTGACAATTACTTTGAGGGTTAAGGAGTGTGCATCGGGTAATTCTAATTAAACGTAAGATGAATTTCAAATTACATCTTCAAATAGCAGACATAAGTAATTAAATAGGATGATAACGTGTTCCAATGATCCTCTTCCCGTGCGCCTGCAGGGGTAATTTAACACCTTCAGTAGATGTTCACCTTTGTCACAGCATCCCCCACAAATTTCAATTAAAAATGTGTTTACCCGTGTAACAGACAAATTTTCTATGATAACAACATTCATATTATTGCATTAGTGAATGTGAAATTACCTTAACCACAAAGCAAACCTCAGTGTCATCTGAAACAGTCACGGTCGCATATACTTTCGCCGGATCCCAAATTATTGTCATACCACCGACAAATCCAATATTGTTCACACAACAGAAATCAATGCTTTTAATACAAGTCAATAATTCAACTACGTTTGAACCACTTACCCTAGTTTCCATTGCTATGACGACAGATGCTTCACTTAGCTGCATAATAGTGTGCAAGTTTGGCCTGAAAGAGGCACGGGCCACACCTCTGCAATTCCATATATAAATTGGAACCTGGGCACAATAAATCTGGCATTTTTCATTCAATATATCGGAAGAAGAAGGAACCATTTTGCCTCTGACGTTATACACTACACCATTGAGTTGCTCATTGGGGAAAAGGGAAATGCAAAACAAACCCATAGTGCGACCCGATGGGAGGTAGAGCATGTATGTGAAGTCTATCCATCCGCAGTAGTTCACTTCCTGGTAGACAGAAGTTAGTGTCATCCTTAGTTGAGGAATGAATATGACCGTTGGGACCGGATCAATATCAAACGTTTCTACCATGTCAGTTTCCTCAAAAACAAGTTCAAGCCGGAAGCACCTCCGGCCATCATCAAACATGTTTTTGTTTTGGCCGCTGACCAATTGTCATCGAATTCAATAACAAGTGGTATTTGACCAAGCACAATTCTATCAGAAGGCAACTGACATTTGAGATTGATAAGCTGTTCCCGATCTGATTCACTGAAATTAGACCAAAAGCGACAAGGAAAATCCATAAATACTTTCAACGTTAAATTGTCAAGGGGGTGAAATGTGGAACCTGCAACCCACCCAACTGAGATGTAAGTATGATTTTGCGGTACGTTCATAATTGTATGTTTGAGTACTTTGTGTGATGAAAGATTGGTAATTGGATGGGTATGGTGTGATAGTGGAACCTTTTACAATTTTTAAACGAAACAGATGCAGTCCAGTTGGAATGCTACGTCAGAAAAGTGAAGACCATTGCATGACGTCCGGTGGAAATTCAATCCACCAAAAATCATGGGCCCAACACCATGTTCACGTGGGTTGTATTATGTGTAAAATATGTTATTAGTGTGTTATTTTGTGCATGCAGTTGAAAGCAAGTTTACGTGACATGACATTATGAAAGAGATACGTGAATTTGGATTAAATGAATTTAACTTTAAATCAAACAGTTCTTAATTGCATTGGAATATGTAATAATTTGTTCACTATGGGTAAGGTTATTCTTCCAAGCGTTGGATTATGTAATTTTAATGGATATTCAATAATGAACAACACAACTTCACTTTTAATAAAATTGCCACATGTAATTGGTGTAATTAAACTTTACAACAATAGTGATTTTCGGGAATGTTCTTTTGCACTCTATATAACCACTCTTCCCCTCCAAATGCTTCCAACACATTAACCATTGTAACCAATTTCTTTCCTTATCTGAAAACCCCTTCTCTCCCTTCACCCTATACACTAAAACCTACTCCCTGCAACCAAAAAAAATGAACAACCTTCCTTTTGATTGGAGGATGTATGCCCCAATGTTGAACGAAGCATAGGCGAAGGAAGAGGCCAGAGAAATGAACGATCCCCTCTTCATGGTAGACATGTTCTACTCAGATCTCATTTTTTAATCTCAAAATTTCCAACTGATTTCTGAGATTGTCGCAGGACAGTTGACGGACGCCCTTGTCAGGAGGGATTGGGATGTACTGTCTGGGTTTTTCATAGGGGTAAAATTTCAACTTCTCAAGTGCCAACTTCAAGCCCTCCCAGATTATGAACCACCTACCTTGCCATGGACACTATTGGGCGACTGGGATTTAATTTGTCCCACGTTCGACCAGTATACATTCGAATGCATTGCAAATGACGTGGGGAAACCATGGATAGTTACAATGATGTTCCTCATTTATTGCATCGACAATGGTCTCCGTCTTGGGCTGCTCACCCATGCAGCCGCGGGAGAGTTGGCCACCTTTGTTACAGACTATAAGTTCAACCACGCCCAATGGTGGGTGCATAACAGAAAGTGGTCACTCAAATCAGCGAACACCGTCGCTCTGTAAGGTCAGTTCAAGGCGTGTAGGGTTTGTAATGGAGGGGTCTTTTGGTGGTACATACATGGGGACGGCGTAAACTTTTGTTGTCAATGTCAGTGGTTAATATTTAATCCAATTTTTTGTTTAGGGTTTATTCCTTTTGGGGCTTGTTTGTAGTTTGTATTTTGCATATTTTGGGGGAAGATATAATTTTCAATGTAAGGAAGTAATGTTGTAGTAATAGGATTATAAAACTGTTTAGATGGGTGTAATGAAATGAATCGTTTCATCTTGTTTTGGTGCCCTTCAAATTAACATTTAACTGCATGAGTACACTACAAAATTAGGACATTACTTTGTTCATGTGATGGAAGCCATATATATTAACTGAGTTAACATGAACTGTACATGAGTTACAATCCATGCTTTCGGTGTCCAGTAATTTATGTAGTATGTCGTCCACTTTTGACAATTCAATCCCTAAATGAAATGGCCAAAAATAATGGCATCACAACCCACCTTTCCCCCTTCCCTATTAAATGAAAGTACAAAAGTCGCAACATTTCCACGTCATGTCAGTATAAGAAGTAATCATTGCAAACGCCTTCAACACTCAACCAGACTAAGGACAACAATTACACACCATTATAAGTTTATTAGAATTATATAGCTAACCATCAACAATGAGGCAGTTAACCAAGATGTCACTGGGTTAACATCAACTCTTTGTGGGTTAAGAATCAATGTGGTCGATGTGAACTATTTTATGTACCATCTTAACATATGTGGCTGACATTTTAAACCTAACGAATCAAGACTTATGTAGTAGTACTTAATTTCTTACGAAAGAAATATGTAAAGTTTATGTTGGGACTAAGGATATAGGACTAGGTGAACTTCATGGAAGGTTAACCCAGCAAAGTGAGGTGGTTAACCCAAAGTGACTTGGTTAACCTGAACTGTTCATGGGTTAACCTCCCATGGTGTGGATGTCGAGTAGTTTATGTTTAGGGTTAAGGTTTTAGGGTTTATAACCATAAACTATAACTTATGTTATACCCTAGTACTTAATTACTTACCAAGGAAATATGTAAAGTTTATGTTGGGACTATGGTTGGATGTAGGATTACGTGAAGTTCATGGAAGGTTAACCAAGAAAAGTAATATGGTTAACCCAGAAGTGACTTGGTTAACCTGAACTGTTTGTGGGTTAACCGCCCATGGTATGGATGTTGAGTAGTTTATGTTTACGGTTTAGGATTTATAACCCTAAACTATAACTTATGTTGTATCCTAATACTTAATTACTTACCAAGGAAATATGTAAAGTTTGTGTTGGGACAATAGTTGGATGTAGGAGTAGGTGAAGTTCATGGAAGGTCAACCCAGAAAAGTAATGTAGTTAACCCAGAAGTGACTTGGTTAACCCGAACTGTTTGTGGGTTAACCGCTCATGGTGTGGATGTTAAGTAGTTTATGTTTATGAATTAGGGTTTAGGGTTTATAACCCTAAACCATAACTTATGTTGTACCCTAGTACTAACCAAGGAAATATGTAAAGTTTGTGTTGGGACAATAGTTGGATGTCGGAGTAGGTGAAGTTCATGGAAGGTTAACCCAGAAAAGTAATGTGAAGTGACTTGGTTAAAATGATTTGTTTGTGGGTTAACCGCCCATGGTGTGGATGTTGAGAAGTTTATGTTAACGGTTTAGGGTTTATAACCCTAAACCATAACTTATGTTGTACCCTAGTACATAATTATTTACCAAGGAAATATGTAAAGTTTGTGTTGGGACAATAGTTGGATATAGGAGTTAAAATAGTACTGGAGCGTGTGCGTGGAGGGAGATAACAAGCTTAGTAATAACTTCATAAACATCCATGAACAATAGCCTTGAACACCATAACGATGGATAGGGTTTTTGGATAAAAGAAGGATTCCACCACCAAAAGCTAACAACCCACCATGATTATCATAAAGATGAACACCAAATAATCAATAAAGAAAAGACTTGAACACCACCAAACAATGCTTGGATAAAGTAAACAAGATTTAGGGGAAGAGGCTTGGGGAGGACTCATTCATTTCATATCATAATATCATAAGCTGTCTTGGAAATGTGAAAACAGGGTATTTATACTAAGCAGCAAAATTAAGCTAAAACTCAACATCTACACAAAATAGCACACGCGCATCGCAGCACCGTCTCGGGCGCGACAGCCTTCTGCCCCCAACAATCCGTCGCCTGTCAAAGCATGTCGTGGGCGCTACCAGGTGTATCGCGGGCGCGACCGCTTTCTGCCCCAAAGTTCGTCTGGGCCTACTTTGGTGTGTTGTGGCCGCTACAAAAAGTGTCACGGGCGCGAGGATCTGGCCAGAACAAAGTCGAGTGCGACGAGCGACGGCGGCGCGATAGCCTTGTGCGCGTGGATCGCACTTCGGTCAGATTGATGTCACGGGCGCGACGTGACTTGTCTCGGGCGCGACGACCTTCTGTTCGTTAGCGTTGTTCCCTCCTTGAGCTTTATTGAATCCGGGGCTACACCCGTACCCTGATACCTCCTAGCTTGCATTCTCGGGACGGTCCGGTCTAGTCTCGAGGCCTCCGTGGTCGGTGCATCAAACGAGCCCATCTAGAAGGTCCCGGGGCCCATCCATTAGATGGCTGAGACTAACCTTGCAACTCCGGGAGTTACCAGGAATTGAAGTTCCAGGTTTTATGTAGACGAGGCGGCTCGCTTAGTGGAGATCACAAGCGCGGAGAATGGAACCCGGACCTCTTCATCCTCCCCTTCTTGAAGAGGACATGCCCTCAAATCCATGTCGGGTTCAACATCCTCGATGTAAGACGAAAGATCCCCAATATTGAAAGTAGAGGAGATACCCATATCACCTGGAAGATCAAGCTTGTAAGCATTGTCATTTATCTTGACCAAGATCTTGAACGAACCCTCGCTTCGTAGCATAAATTTACTACTCCTTCAGGAAGGGAATTGTTCCTTCCTCAAGTGAAGCCAAACCAAGTCCCCGGGTTTGAATGTGATATCACGGCGATGTTCGTTGGCTCGGGCCTTGTAAAGTTCATTGGTGCGATCGATCTTCTCTCGAATCTGCCAGTGAAGCTTTTGGATCTCGACGGCCATCTCACTTGCTTCAAAGCTAGCCCTCGACTCTAATGGAAGCGGAAAGAGCTCGATAGGAGTAATAGGGTTGACCCCGTAGCAAGTCTCGAAGGGCGAATGACCCGTAGCAAAAGAAGGGGCTCGGTTGTAGGCAAATTCGAACTTGGTATCCCAATCCCGTAAACTCTTGCTCACAAGACCCCGAAGCAAAGTAGTGAGAGTCTTGTTAGTTACCTCAGTTTAACCATCCGTTTGAGGGTGATGCGACGTGCTAAAAAGAAGCTTCGTCCCAATGAGCTTCCATAAAGACCTCCAAAAATGACTCATGAACTTAGTGTCACGATCCGAGACAATAGTCCTCAGAATACCGTGCAACCGCACTACTTCCCGGAAGAAGAGAGTAGCGATGTGAGTGGCGTCATCGGTCTTTTCGCAAGCAATGAAATGCGCCATCTTGGAGAAGCGATCCATGACGACAAGTATTGCATCTTTACCACGCACGTTCCGGAGAAGAGCCACAATAAAGTCCATGCTCAAGTCCTCCCATGGGCTATTCGGAACAGGAAAGGGTGTATAAAGCCCTTGATGAAACTGACTTTTGGCATGGTGGAAATTAACACACTTGGATACCACATCCTGCACATCGCATCCCATCTTCGGCCAGTAAAAGTGTTCCTTCAACATGTCGATGGTCTTATTGATGCCGAAATGACCGGAAAGTCCACCCCCGCGAACCTCTCGCACTAGTAGTTTCCTTAACGAGCATTGGGAACACACAATCGATAAAACGAAGTAAGGACGTGGAAACTCATCACCTCTATGATAGTATAGAGAGAGGGCCAAGAACGAATGGCCTCCACTTTCGAGGGATTCATAGAAATACCCCGATCGGAAACAATATACCCATGAAAGGTGACTTGGGGAGTGCGAAATTCGCACTTCTCTAGTTTGCCGAAAAGTTGTTGTTGCCGCAATACTCCAAACACCAACTCCAAATGTGAAAGATTCTCCGCTTCACTCCTTGAATACACCAGAATATCATCAAAATAAACCACCACAAATTTACCGATGGAACGTCTAAATACCTCGTTCATGAGTCACATGAACGTGCTTGGGTCGTTGGAGAGCCCAAATGGCATGACGAGCCACTCATACAATCCCCCTTTCGTCTTGAAAGTCGTCTTTCACTCATCACCTTCCTTCATGCGAATATGATGATAACCACTCCGAAGGTCAATCTTGGAGAAGATACACGATCCATGTAGCTCATCGAGCATGTCATCGAGCCTCGGTATGAGATACCGATACTTGATGGTAATGTTGTTGATGGCTCGACTGTCGACACACATCCGAAAGGTACCATCCTTCTTGGGAACCAGGAGGGTCGGGATGGAACAAGGGCTCATGCTCTCTCGAACATAGCCTCGAGAAACAAGTTCGTCCACTTGTCGTTGCAACTCCTTGGTTTCCTGTGGGTTGCACCGATATGCCACCTTGTTGGACAGTGGAGCTCTAGGAATAAGATCAATTTGATGCTCAATGCCCCGAATAGGAGGTAAACCCGGTGGAAGATCTTCGGGGAACACATCGTGGAATTTGGCAAGAAGAGGGGCAATGACAGGGTGCTTGGGTGCCACTACCTCACTTGTGTTTTCCTCTAAGAGGAGCAAGGAAAAAACGGCCTTCCCCTTGCTTAGGTCTCGCTCAACCCGTGTTTCACTCAAGCGTTTAGGCTCCTCACTTCCCACCCTGGGTTTTGGAGGAATAATTTCATGTGGTGCTAGTGGCAATAACTTAACCCTCTTCCCCTCATGGATGAAAGAATAGGTACTTTTCAACCCGTTATGCATAATTTGCTTGTCAAATTGCCAAGGACGACCCAACAAAATATGGCATGCGCTCATAGGAACAACATCACAAACAACAGAATCATCGTAATTAGTACCAAAAGACAAATTCACTAGGACTTGTTTGGTTACCTTGATGCCATCTCGGTCGTTGAGCCATTTGAGAGAACAAGGATGAGTGTGAGGTAATAACGGTAATCCAAGCTTCTCAACCATATAAGTAGATGCGACGTTGCTGCAACTCCCTCCATCGATGATAAGATTGCAAATATTGCCCCCAATGAAACACCGTGATTGAAAAATTATCTCCCGTTGAGCCTTGTCGAGAAGGGTTTCATGAGTATGCAAAACCCTCCTCAAAACAAGTGTGCCTCCATGTACGGGGGTTACGGGGGCGGCGTTCTCCTCTTCACTGGCAACCGCATCCTCAACCACCATCTCGGAATCGTCCTAAGCCATTTGAAGCTCTTCATCAATCTCTTGTACTTCTTGAAGGGTCAAAGTACGACGGTTTGGACAATCAGCCTAAAAATGGTCATTCCCTTGACACTTGAAACACTTTTTCCCTTCCATCCGACGTGGAGGTTCAGTCGGAGATGACGTAGCAATACCCTTTCCCTTGTCCGTTCTAGGTGTTGAAGTGAATTGAGTTTCAACGGATTTCGGTGTGCCCAAATAAGGAGGGGGTCGGCTAGTTGGTGGAAGGTAGGACCGTGGGGCCGATTTGGAGATAGCCTTTCATTTCTACGTCGCTCAACCCGGAGTGCCAAACTACACAAGTCATCCATGGAATAGTAGGGCTGAATTTCAATTTTCTTGGCAACCAACCGTGGGATCCAAACCATTCAAGAATCGCATCATTGTTTGCTCTTCCAGCTCTTGGAGGTCACTTTTGATAAGGAGCTGCTCTAACTCCTGAATATGATCGCTCAGAGACCTCTTGCCCTGGGTGAGAGCATATAACTTCCTCAAGACATTATGCTTGTAAGTGTTGGGCAAGAAACGACGGTTCATCAATTGTTTGAGCCGTGTCCAAGTAGTAATTCTCGCCCGACCTTGTCGAGCTCGTTGCGATTTCATATTCTCAAACCAAAGTGAAGCGGTTTTGGTGAGCTTCAAACTAGCGATCTTGAAATATTTCTCGTCGTTGTATTCCTTGGTTTCAAAGATCCTATCCATCAACTGGATCCATTCAAGGAACTCGTCCGGATCATTGGAACCATTGAACTCGAGGATGTCGATCTTAACATCTTGAAAATCGTCTCGAGGGGGCCTATCATACATTTCCCGACGAGGTCAGCGTCGAGGGGAGCCTCTAGTATCGTCACTCGACTCAAAGTTGGGAGGAGGACGGATAGGGCTTTGATCGCGCCTCCGACTTTCGAATTGGGTTTGACCTTAACGTTGCGCGGCCATATGGTTCATTTGGGCCGCAAGGTCCCTATGAGCCCGCTCGATAGTGGAGTACTGATTCTCAATGGAGGTCAGACGGTTTTCGACATCTAGAGCTCGAGGGCTTCTCCTTTGGCTAGGTTCCTCTCGATCGGAATTAACTTCTCCGTCCATATCGAGGGAAGGGTAAAGGATGGTATGTGTTTGGGAAATTTTGTGGAGTTTGGGGGTTTTCTTGTAGTTGGCTAGTGTTTGGCTAAGGGTTCTTTGTGTTTTTCTCACTTGGACATTTCATCAAACACCTTCCGGGCACTAATTTCCAACTTCACCTCAAAGCTCCAAAATGCTTCAAAAATCACAATCACAATCACAACACAAGAAAATACTCTCCAACACACTTGGAGGCACAAGGGATGTGGAACACCAATATTTGCATTCAATACACCAAAATCCAACAATAGAAAAGTATACTAGCAAAACAATGAACAAAACTCAAGCTAATGCAAACCTTGAGCTCTGATATCAAATGGAGCGTGTGCGTGGAGGAAGATGACAAGCTTGAGTAATAACTTCATAAACATCCATGAACAATAGACTTGAACACCATAAGGATGAATAGGGCTTTTGGATAAAGGAAGGATTCACCACCAAAAGCTAACAACCCACCATGATTATCATAAAGATGAACACCAAATAATCGATAAAGGGAAGAGTTGAACACCGCCAAACAATGCTTGGATAAAGTAAACAAGATTTAGGTGAAGAGGCTTGGGGAGCACTTATTCATTTCATATCATAATATCATAAGCTGTCTTGGGAAATGTGAAAACATGGTATTTATACTAAGCAGCAAAATTAAGCCAAAACTCAGCATCTACACAAAATAGCATACGCGCATCGCAGTACCATCGCGGGCGCGACAGCCTTTTGTCCCCAACAATCCGTTGCCTACCGAAGCATGTCGTAGGCGCGAAAAGGTGTGTCGCGGGCGCGACCGCCTTCTGGCCCAAAGTTCGCCTGGCCTATTGTGGTGTGTCGCGGCCGCTACAAAAAGTGTCACGGGCGTGAGGATTTGGCCAGAACAAAGTCGAGGGTGCGACGGAGCCGTCTCGGGCGCAACAGCTTGCTGTGTGCGTGACTGCACTTCGGTCAGATTGATGTCACGGGCGCGACGTTACTTGTCTCGGGCGCGACGACCTTCTGTTCGTTAGCGTTGTTCCCTCCTTGAGCTTTATTGAATCCGGGGCTACACCCATACCCCGATACCTCATAGCTTCCATTCTCGGGACGGCCCGGTCTGGTCTCGAGGCCTCCGGGGTCGGTGCATCAAACGAGCCCTTCTGGAAGGTCCCGGGGCCCATCCATTGGATGGCCGAGACTAACCTTGCAACTCCGGGAGTTACCGGAAATTAAAGTTCAAGGTTTGACGTAGACGAGGCGGCTCGCTTGGCAGAGATCACAAGCGCAGAGAATGGAACCCTGACCTCTTCAAGAATTGGGCCTGATTACAATTTTATGTTAAAACAGTACTGGGCCTGATTATGTGGGCTAACATTGAAAACACACTCAATGGACTGACTGTCAATAAATTATTTTTTTTAACCAATGCTCAATAATGCACGTAATGCGGTTCCTGTTGAACAGATATGTCGGCCCAGTGTACATGAGCCCAACAAGGCATTAGTGCATGTATAGTAGTTATAGTCCTAACTCCTTTCATTTGTAATACAAAGTTAGAATAGTGCAACTACGCATACATTTGGAGACACTTAATCCATGAACAACAATATACGTAACATTTTTGCAACCATTCAAAATCTTGCGTACTTCTAAATATATCGTTGCATAACATATTATATACAAAAAGATATTTCATTACGCAACATCTTGCATACAATATTGACTAATATTGCGTACATATTATATACATGAGCCCAATGTCTTGTGTCACCACTGCAATATACATAAGGGTCCATATACATAATTGTGTGTAATCTACATCCACTCAGGAAGTGACATATGTATGACTACAAGTTTCACCCTTAATGATCTGTACTTGAAGTCCCGTATGGGAAGTGAAGTATCTTCCCCTTCAATATTGACAACAAGCATTTGTCACGGTACAGGTCGACATAATCTTGACAGAATTGAACCGTCTCTCCACGAATTGTCAATAGATCTATGTACCCCATGATGAAAACCCCGCAGACATGGCCACTGTACATAAGATTGGAGACACAGAATACACATATTAGTTTGTTATGTACTTATTAGTAGTATATACACTATACACATCAACAAACTTCCTTCCCTTGATCCTAACATGGTCCATTGATCACTTCCCACTGGTCCGCGTTGTCCTTGACTCCAACATCCTTGATAGACCGTGCCATCATTATTTTCTGGTTGAAATTCAACATTTCTTAAATATGGTTTCATATAGCACAAACTCTTATAACTGTAAATAATATCATAAACTATATACCGTCAACTCATAAATTTTCATTATCTCACCGTCCCTGTGTGGGGGTAATGAGTCAAAAAGTATGAACTTGTCATCCACAAGGTCCGCCACTAACATGTACTAATGGCATCTGTGTTCATCAAACATCATTTGGACAACCTGCAACCATAACCATATGATAAGCTTACTTGCATTAGGTATGTATTTATCAACAACTATACATTGCTGACCGCCACTTACAAATCTGAGGATGTTCAAAGTTCCACTCTACTTCTCCTCTTCTAAAGTGCTACATATGCCTGCCTGGGCACTAGTATCAACCCCCTCCTTGTCCTGTACCAAAAAATAACCAACCCCTTTAATTAGTATCACTCCTAAATAACATACATAATTATCATTTTAAATCATTCAAGCAATAGTAATCACTTACAACTTTTGCTAAAGTCGGGAAGAATGCCCGCCAACATAAGTCAGAGTACTCGGTTGCCCGATTCACCAATAGCCTTGTGTAATGCTAGAGGACGGTGTTGGATATGTTGTACTGACCCGGTTTCGTTGTTGCTCCACGATGGGTCACTTTCAACAACAACCCCCTCATCCACTCCGCCTCCATCTGCCATCCCTGACACTCAGGAATAACATTGGATCTGCATTCAATGTAAAACCCTTAACCACCAGTCCCGCTATAACATAATGTCATTCTTAATAACCTTACCATTCTACACTGCCTGACTTTAACCCCTTGTACCTACCCCTCACCATTTCTAACAGTGACTCCTCATCCTTGGAAAGGGGGGACTTGAGGTAACTCATCACATCTTGCATAATGTATGCAACACAAATACATAACTTGACGACTGAAAAATTGACAAATTTACAGTAAAATAACTCATAGCACAACCTTAGCTGACATCCACTTCTCACTAGAACTAATGTCTGATTGTTGAGGGTTATCTCGTGGAGAAGATTGGTCTTTTCTACCTCCACTCCAACCGACATGTCACCCATTGTAAGTAGTTCACTTGACTTGTAATTGGTTTTAACAATGACATCATCAGTGGGCAGTACCGTCTGTTGCCTGGTTTGATTCATGGGAAGCCAAGGTGATCTTGTCAGCGGTCCAACTTTCTTCTTCCTCGACCTACCTTTCACATTCTTAGCAATGCATGACCCAGTACTGCCATCAACTGGTTGTGCGATGTCTCTGCGGCCAATGCCAGTTGACTCCAATCCTATCACAAGCTGTGCATCAACATGGTTGACACGATGTTTAGGGGAGAGAGACCTTGTATCTTATGTTACATTGTCTGTAAGACCTCTCAAAATGTCATCTCCAGTACTTGCAGATTGGCATCCATATTTGACTTCTTCATCCAGCGAAGGTGTTTGATCCCTACCAGACCTAACCCTGGTGTCCAACTCCAAATACTTTTCCTTCTTGTATTGGCTCCTACCTTCAAGCAACGAGTTCTTCTCTTCAAGTTCACGAATTTGCCTCTGAAGGTTTTCAATCCGTACCTCCACAGGCTCACCTCCGTTAAGTTAAACCCATCTTAAAATGTTAGTCAATACTAAGGATTAATACTGTATAGATTTTTTGCATCTTAACTTCAGGTTGTTGTGCACCAAAAATGAAATTGACTCTACTTTAACAGCCAATAAGAACAAGTGACCAATTAATCTGTTCTCATGTAACCATTACCTCCCCATCATTAACGTATTTCTTGTATTCTTCTGTACTTGTCATTACCTGAACAACATCATTGCTCCTCTCTTCTTGAGTCGCAACAATTACTTTCTTCGCTTGCATTCGATACATAGACATATTCACTTTATTCAAATGAATTGCCTTTAGTACTTGTTCAGCAAATTTAACATCACATCTACCTCATATTCATCAAAACCTCTTATTATGACATGAAATTCTCTCTTCGTTGGGATCTCCACAGTTTCCCAGCTTGACAACCTGGGAAATCTTTACAAATCAAATCTCTCCAACATTCTCATGTGCTTAAAGAACCAAACCTAACAATACATAACAATGTCAGTGCATCCACACATTTAAATGCATGTACATCCAACGCAATTTACCAAAAAAAAAAAACACTCAATAAAATATTTTCCAATTTACCTGTACAAGGTAAGCAAACCCACTCATCTGTACCTCCCCTTGCCCTCCAGTTAACTTCTCCCTTGCTTCATTTATTGAGGCCACCAAGAAGTCCCATACAGCCTTAGACCAGTTATACTGCCCTAGAGTGGAAACACTCTTAGCATACTTGACTGCACTCCAACAAGCACCCCCCGGGGATTTCGGAAATAGAAGCGCACTCATTATAAACCAGCAGTACACTTGCATCCACACATTCAGTTACCCCTTGTCTTTATTGTCTTTCAATAGCTCCATCATTGCAACTATGTAGTTCCAATACAACCTTCTCCTCCCTTGTTGGCCCCCACCCCTCCCCCTAACATCAGCGTCAACAACCTGCCTAACCATTTCTACCAATGTAGTTGACTCTTACCGATTCTCAAAGTCAACCTTCATGCATGTGTACAGTAGACCCGTAAGAAGACACACGTCATACACCGTAAATGAAACAAACAGTTTACCTAACCTAAATCCTTTCCATCTCGGCGCCCATGACGCAACCAAGGCCCCTGTAAGCTTCCCATTCATTTCAATCTTTGTGTGCTTAAGACATTCACCGAAACATGTCGTTTCCACTTCCATCCGTTGGTATGCCTCCAACTTAGCATTCACCAGACATACTTTTTGCAGGTAACACCGTCCCCTAACACACCACTCTGCAGTTGATCCTACCATGTTATCTACCACACTCCTGCAAGCCCGTTCTCGCCTAACAGTACACCCCTCCATTTCTACATAATCAACACCATCTAACCTAAGATTGTCTACATCCACCGAATTCTAGGAAACAAGAGAAGTTTCAAGGTCACTCTCAACTACCTCCCTCATCAAATTCATAGTCACTACCACTGCTATCACCAAACTTATCTACACTTGCAATGTCCGCTATTTGTACATGTACATTCCCCTCACTTGGGGTATAATCTGATGACATACTTCCACTGGTTGCAACCTACATTCACAGTTATAACATTTAATTCACTTTGCTAGCAAAACTTTCAGCATCAAATTCCTTCCTATATGTAAACTTGCACTTCAGTCGTTGGTCATCGTTAACCCCCGAAATTATTATCGTTAACCCGCACAATTGTGGGTTAACAAGAACATCTTCGGAATTCACTATAAAGGAATTGCACAGAAATTCCATTTTTGAACTTCCAATCAATGAGGGATACATTCAAACACTAAACATTAAGCCCTAAACCCTAAACACTATGAAATTGGTTAAATTCACATGGGTTTCACATGTTTAACATCTACAAGGTCAATTTTCAAAATCAAACAAACCCTTAACCAAAAAAAAAAACCAAGCTTCAGGAAACACTACACCCTAATTACAACGAAATCAACCAAATTAAACCATCAAAATATTGAATAATGTGCCAACCTTTGCACGTTTTGGTGTCATTTTTCGGAATTTTTCTTCAATGTAACGTTACACAACCTACTGATCAGCCCTGGAACCGCAATTCGTACAACACCACCGCCTTCAAATGTTCTCCGCTTTCCTTCTACAAACTCGAAGTTCCCAGTGAAATAACCTTTCGTCTACTTCCAATTCAAATTACTAAATTTTTCAACCCAAAACGCCCCGTTTTCACATACTTTGGGACAAAAATAATTCCAATTAATATTACGTCAGAGATGTCATCCATCAACAGCAGGCCTACTTGCCTTTACCACACTTTAATCAAAAATAAATTGCTGGTCGAACCAGGTTGATTGATGGCAACACAAAGGGGTAAAAAAATGCATTATTGTAAGCTCCTTCTTAAGCCCAACACTAGAAAACAATTTACCCATTTTCTAATTGGATTTTTTTTCCATATCCGGCAAACACACCCAACACACACACACAACAAACAACAAACTCAAAACACAAACATAAAAGATAACCCATCTATACCTAAGAGAAGCAGCGACCGCTGCGCATGGCCTTCTTGGCCTCCTAGCGAGCAGGTTGCACCAATAACCTTGGAACTTTAACAATTTGGAAAGCTTCCAGCTTTCCAATAGCAATCCGGCAACTCCAAATCAGCGCTCTACATTCCACCGGTGCTCTATGCTCCTTCCACAAGGCTTCTACCGCCTGGCTGGAATCAGTCCAAATTAAGAACTTCGTCCATCCCCGAAGGGTCCCTTCTTGGAGCGCCAAAAGAATAGCCCAAAGCTCACAGTACACTGCTGAAGTACCCATGCCCTTATGAACCCCCAGGGCCACTCTAACATTCTGCTTCATGAGAACCCACGCAGCTGCACAATTGCCCTTGTTCTTGTTAAAAGCCCCATCCACCACCCAAACCCCATCCTCCTCGGGACTAACCTCCCCTCCCCAACAATAAGAAATCTCTTGCTCCATTGCCTCCCGCTTCTGTTGATTATGTTGATTGCTCTTTCCCCTGTTTCTCCACCACCTCATATCCCTCTCAACTCTTCTCATTTGATCCTCCAACCCTCTCGTCATGGCCTCCACCTGATTGATGCAGACCTCATTTATGGCCTTCCAAATCATCCACATAGTACTAAAAAAATCCCCAAGCAAGCTCCGACCCTCTTCCTTCTATCTTGATAGATAAAACACCAAACCTTTCAGCCACTCTCCCCATCGAACATGCTGATTTGCTTCAGGGCATATTCCCATTCTTGACCCCTTCCAAATGTATTAAGTGATCAGGCGCCCTCTAAATAAATGTTCAACATTCTCCTACTCATACCCACACCAACACTCCCATTTCTCAGTTAGTTTCCTTCTCCACTGGTTCATCCCAATAGGAAGAGCATCAACAACACTTCTCCATGCAAAAGTCTTAATTCTTGGTGGCGCATCGCAGTGCCAAAGCAACCTTCAAAATTTGGTCTCCTGCTCCGACGGCCCCTCCCCTCCTATGACCTGCAAAAGGAAATCGAAATATCCCCTCTTTACAGTGTACAAAGTATTCTGATTACCTGACCATTTCAGAGCATCCTGGATCCCAATCTGAGGTGGGTAAATTTTCGCAATCCGTTCAACAGACTCCCTTGTGAAATGCTGGTGAAGAAAGTTCCAACGCCACGTACCCCTCCCATTCTAATCCCAATTAGCCAGATCATGCACCTTCATTTCAGCTATAGCCTCCAAGTCAATGCCAGCCTGACATTGTAAACTCCCCCCAGGAACCCATCTCTCATCCAAAGCCCTAATTCTGCTCCCATCACCAACACTCCATCTGAATTTTGATCTCACACCCTGGACAACCCTTCTCAGGCCTTTCCAAGTAAATGACCCACTTGCCGGAGTTTTAACCCCCTCCTCTTGATCAATCAGCGACGAAGATCCCATATTTAGCCTTCCACAGCCGTGAGATCAACAAATCCTGGTTCTCATACGTCCTCCAGGTCTGCTTCAACAATAGAGCCTTGTTATACGCTCCCACATGCCGAACCCCCAGCCCCCTGCACCTTTAGGCTTAAAAATAGTTTGTTTATTCTTCCAATGGATCGATCGGTTACCATCACCTTTGCACAACAAGAATTAAACAATAATAGCGTTAATTTGTTCAATCACCCCATTTGGAACCAGAGACACACTCAGAATATGTTGGTGAAGCGCCACCAACACTGCATTGATCAAAACAAGCTTACCAGCCATCGAAAGAATGTGGTATTTCCAAGAATCCAGTCTCCTTCTCACATCGTCCACCATGAACCCAAATTGATCAATTCTTTTGCGTCGGACTTTAGTTGAAACCCCCAAATATGTCTGAAAGAATTCCCCTTTCGGGTACCCAAAAATAACCTTCATACCCTCCTTATCCTCCTGCCCCGCTCCCTTAGAGAAACACATGGACGACTTTTGAATGTTGATGATCTGCCCCGAAGCAAAACTGAATCTATCAATTGTTTGCTTCAGACTGAGACATGAGCCCGCATCCAATTCCGTAAAAAGCAAGGCATCATCCACAAAGAAGAGATGAGTGATAGGCGGCGCATTTCTAGCCACCTTCACCCCCTGGATATTCTCAATCCTTACCTCCTCGTCAATGGAAGCCGAAAGGGCCTCCATACACAACAAAAATAAATAAGGGGAAAGAGGATCCCCTTGACGTAACCCAGCCGTAGGAGTGATCTCGTCGGACCTAATTCCATTGACCAAGATGGAATACCGGACTGTAGTTACGCACCTCATTAGAATCTGGATCCATTTCATAGGGAACCCCATCTTGATAAGCACCACTTCAAGAAAATCCCACCGAATCCGGTCATAAGCTTTGCTCATGTCCACCTTCAACGCAGCAAATTGTTTCCCCGCCCGCTTATTCGCGATGTAATGAAGTACTTCATGTACCACCATAATATTATCTTCCTTTATCCGACCAGGAACAAACGCCGCTTGGTTCTCCAAAACTAATGAGCCCACGACCTTCCTCAGCCGGTCCACCAGATATTTTGCAATAATACGATAAATAACGTTGCATAAGCTAATTGGGCGAAAATCCCCCACCCGCTGCGCTTCAAGTATTTTCTTTAGTAGAAAAATGGAGGTGTTGTTCAGCTCCCCCACGAAGACCCCATTAATAACCGCCTCCAACACCGTATCCACAATCTGGTCGCCGATCAATGCTAATAATTTTGGAAGAATTCCGGAGGAATTCCATCAGGACCTGGGCTTTTCCCCGGTTTGAGCGTTCGAACCAACCTCTCAACATCCCCTCTTGTGAAAGGCTTTAGAAGCATCTCGCAGTCTTCAGTGAACAAAGACTTCTGAATATTCCCCACCACCTGGCCTAACACCCTATTTCTCGTTATGCCCATAGTCTGTTGGGGCCTAAAAAGCCCAGAAAATTCATTGTAGAACTCCCTTACAAAGTCCGCCTCGCTAAAATATTCCAGCCCATTATTCAATGTCAAACAGTTAATGCAGTTAAAAGCCTGCCGCTTCTTATATCTCTTGAAGAAAAAGGAAGTGGATTGGTCTCCCAACCCAGCCCATTTAACCTTGCTCCGTGACACCCAAAATTCATGGACCGCTCTGATCATGCCTTCCACATCCTCACCTTTTTGCAAGGCCCTAACAAAAGCTGAGTCCATCATTCCCACCGAAGCAACAGACTCCTGTACTGCCTTTAGCTCCTCCAGGGCCGAGACAATAGGTTGAAATCTCTCTTTCTTTAGCTCCATCACCAAATTCTTCCCCATCTGTCTAATCAACCTCAACCAATCCACTCATTTAAAGGAAGCAATCCCCTGTACGTGTTCCAATTGAAGAATATGTAACTCCCTGCATAAACTTATCCACCCTTGTAACCCAAGGGTCCAGCCTGAATGAAGAACGTTTTGGAGTACTATCCCTTTTGATATGTAAGGCAAGGAGGGAATGATCAGAAAAGACAATCGGGAAGTTGTGCACGAAGGAACCCGTGAAAGCATGCATCTAATTTGCAGACGCGTAAGCCCTATCAAATCTTTCCCAGATCCCTTGTTCCTCTTTTCTCTTATTTGTCCAAGTGAAAGGAACCCCAGTAAAGGGGATGTCGTGCAAATCCATGGTAGATTTCCAATCCCAGAATTGTTGCTCCCCTCTTATCTTACTCGAGCCCCCTGTTTTTTGTGATCCATCTTCCACTTGGTTAAAGTCCCCAATAAAAACAAAAGGCCCCTGTAAGTTGTTAATGGCATGGGAGAGCCTATCCCACACCTCCTCTCTCCCTCGGTAATAAGGGCAACCATACACAAACACAATATACCAACAAGCAACATTCATTCCACTAGTTTTCAGAATTACAAAGTTTAAATCCCCACAAACAACTGAAAACAAACCATCCTGCTTCCAACCCACTACAATGCCCCCTACCCTACCAACAGGTTCCACCCCAAAGACAAAGGGGAACCCCATTTTCTTAACAACCACACTAGCATTGACAACAAACACCTTAGACTCAAAAAGACAAACCACATCTAACTGCAAAAGAGAAGACACCCAGCGGACATAAGGAATTGCAGAGAGGTCCGCTGCCCTAAACCTCTACAATTCCATGCTGCAACCATCATGGCGATAGAGGAGGCATTTTTTGGGCTGCCTCCGCCACCCTGTCAGCAAGAAACTCGAACCATTGATCCCCCCGCTTCTTCTCCTCCACCTTGAGGAAGGCTTCAAACTCCTTCTGCAAGATCATAACCATCTGCTCCTTCCTCTGCCTCTTAAGTCTTGCTTGGCAAAGCTCTTCTGCAAAACCGAAGTAGATTCATCCCCATGATCCTCTCCCTCCAAGTCCTCACTCCATGACTTTCGCTGACGCTTCTTGGGAAGAATTCCCATCCTGCCTACATTGGAATCAAGCGAACTGGATTTTGAAGAAATCGATTTATGAAAGTGGACAGTGGCTATCAGCCCAATAACCGTCTCCTCATCCCCCCCTCCCCCCACTTTTAATCCGTCTCCCTCCCCAATCTTATCATAGACAGGGGGCCAAGAAAAACCCTCCACCCCAATCTGTTCACCCTACCCCCCTTCCATACTTAAGGTATCCTCCGAGGATGGGTAATTTGGCGTGTACTCAAAAGTCCGCTCGCATTCGGAGTCTGACACTTGAAAAAGGCTCAGGGCATATCCCGGAAAAGGCTCCCAACTGTTGTTCTCTCCTACTATCACCCCATGACCCAAACTCGACTCCCCTTGCTCGAATATATACAGTTCCCCCACCCCCATTTGGTTAAGAGGTAGGAGGGGGTTAGCAAAGACCGACCCCAATAAATGCACATTTCCACCACCCCCTAACTTGACAATCCCGACCGAGAAGTCTCCCCAAATTCCCAGACGAGAACACTCCCTCCCCATCAGAAAAAGTGGAATAGTAAAACTGGGGAAAGTTGCTATCCAAATTATTGAATGGAATGACAGAAATGCCCTCAGGGGGGTTACCTGAATGAGGCCCCACCGAATTCAAGCGATGGATTGCATTACAAATAATTTGACCTCGGTCTTCAGGAGGTCCAGATGGAGAAAAGGGACCTATTGGCATGTGATCTGGGGAAAGCTCCATTGGGCCCCCACTTCTTCCCAATAATTCGCTCAAAGTACTAGAAGTACGCGTTTGTATGTTGAGAGGTGTGCTTCCCATGCAAACGTGCTGAAACACCTCTTCTTGATTCCTAACACTTCCAGGGCTGCTACCATGAAAAGTACTCCCCTCGTTTCCCCCCTGTTCCCTTCCTCATTCTCCTGTCCCTGCTCCCCCTCCTCCATACTTCTTGCCTCTTCATCCCCTCCATCACTGCCATTGCCCTCATTTTCTGCCACCCCACCATCCCCCCTCCCCCCGTTTCCATCCTCATCTCCCTATCATCAGACCCTTCACTTCCCTCCCATTGTTGATCTTCCTCCCCTTCACTCCCTTCTTCGTCTCCATCTATCCTCCTCTCCCTGTTCACTTTCCTCCTCCTCCTCCATTGGCGTCGGAGGTTGCTCTTCAGCCTCCCGCTCCTGTTCCCCCAACTCCCTCTCCCCTCGCTGACTCCCCTCATCCTCCTCCATGAGAACATCAGTATGTGTCCTCTCACTAGATTCTCCAACCGAAGGAACCGCTCTCCCCGATGTCCCCCCTTCGTCTCTGCTCCTAACCCACCTTCCGTTCCCAACATTTCCTCGCCCCTGATCCCCTTCTAGTCCTCCCCTTCTCCTTCTAGAACGACTCGACTCCCCGCTCTCTTCAGATGAAATATCAATTACAGGCCCAAACCCTTCCCCCATAAACTCCTCTACCTCAAAGAACTCTGGGTAATGTAATTCCGGTTCGCTTACCCCCGGGTGTTGTCGCTGCCCCATCCGAAGGCGGGTTGTCAAATAACTTCTCTTGGTAGGGAAGGCTCGGACCTTCCCTGAATAGGCATCACCTTCTCCAGGGATAATAGCATGTCCCATTTGCACTGCTTCCAAGATTCTTGTTTTCACTTCCTCTTTAGCAACCACAGTAGGGAGAGCACATTCAAATGCATGATGGCTTATTCAGCCACACTTTTTACAAAAAATGAAAACATTTTCATAACGGAAGAAAACCCAGAAAACATTACCATAATCATCTCTCGCATACGCCCCGGGGACAAGAGGTTTCGACAACTGCATGCGCACCAGCACCCTGACATTACTCAGGGAAAAGTCCGCAACCCCTTGAATATCCACATCAATGACGTCTCCAATGATCCTTGCCAAATTGATCGTAGTGCTAGCCCACTTTTGGCGAAAGGGTAGCCCCTCAAGTTGCACCCAAAGGCTAACATGACGGAATGACACATCCTGAGGTCTCATATCGGCAGTGATCTTCCGCAACGCCATGAGAGAGCTGTTAAAATCCACCGATCGTTATGCCAGCATGTCCAAACAGTCCTCCGGGTGCATGGACCAGAAGGAAAACTTTTTGTCCCCAACTTGGCGCACACTAACAGAGCTCCTAAGGACCCAATTAGCATCCACAAGTCTTTGCAAAGCTCCTTCATCCCACTCCTTCCCATCAGTGACATACCCCACAAAAGTGTTGTCAAGTCTGATCTCCACCCCCAAAGGTGGGGGGCTTAAATCGACTCAAGCCCCCATTCTTGGCCCTCCCGCAAAGCTCATCGTGTTTCTCCTTCTCGTACCTCCCCCCCATAAAGTGACTCCGACCCTCCCTATTTTGGTTAAACTGCTTTATCTGAGAAAACCCTAACTTGCTCCCACTCCCTCAATAAAACGATTGAAAGTGACTTTTACCCCTTGCACTACCATTCCTTTTATAGAAAAAAATTCCCAGAATCTATCCGCCTGTGTGTTCCTTGAATGCCCCTCCTGAATGGTGGCACATATAAGGGTACAGGCGTCTTTTCCTTCTTCTCCATCGGCCCCGTTGAATTCCTCGTCACTCCCACCTACCTGCATTAACCCCACAATCCCATCATGCTCAGAAAATTTGGAAAAACCCCTCAACACGCCTGCAGAATATCTTCACTGTCAGTTCAATTAATCCCCTAGCTGCCCCTACTTCTTCCACAGAAGACTTTGAGTCTTCGCTATCTATTTCTTCAAATAACCTGACGTTACTTCCTGCGTTATCCCCAATCCTCTTACCCCAAACCCCTTTTTTGTTCTCCTATCTCAAACTACAAATAGGCCTAGCCCAACACACTAGCCCTACTCTACTCTTTGGGCCCTCTTTCGTTAGTACACCCGAAATTTCACTCTGGCCAAGCACTTATTACCTTCCCGGCCCAACAACTTCGGCCAACCCACCAACACTCCACCCGTCTTTTTTCTGGAAACTTTCGTCCTTGGATTCCCTGGAGCCCTCAAACTACCACGCCCTGTTACACTCCTCCTTCAGCACCAGACCACAACTCAGCTGTTCATCCGGTGTGCCTCCGATTTCGTAACTCGACCATGCAGCTTCTGCCCAAACCTGCACAACCAACCTACTCTGTCGATCACTCCAAAAGCACCCCAACACCTGACACCCCCGCCGCCCCAACTACCACTCCCAGTCACGGACCCCAGAAATTAGACCTAATACCCACCGTGCAGATGACTTTAACCCTTTGAAACTGTAGAAAACCAGAGACTAGCCACAAGAACTAGAGAAAACTCGAGGAACTTGAGAGTTTTGTGAACCTTAAGAGAACCTGAGCTTCTCTCTTCGTATTTTTACCCCACCGAAATAAACTATATTATTCAATTTCTAATTGGATTTGAATCATATATTTATTTGTCCGATTAGGTTCGGACTTTTAACCTTTGATCGAAGTGAATTTGGTTTTGATTCGGATGTAACGGCCATTATTGCCCTCTCGTCACATTTACTCGAAAGGCATTCCACAATCTTGGTGGGAGCGGCAACCTTCTGAAATCTGAATCACCTCAACTCCAATTCCAGGATGTCTTCCTTCCCCGACTCGTTCGATTCGACTCGCCCCTTCGAGGATGAGGACAGCGGCTACACTCCCCCTCCCTACTCTGATTTCACCGATGACTCAACGATCTTCAACACCAACAGCAACAACGGCGATGGCGTTTTTGCTCCGAATCCCATCTACGGGTTCGATTCCAATGGTGATCCGGCAGAGAATGGAGTTTTCGTCGAATCAGACGGCCCGATTTTGCCCCCACCTTCCCAGATGCCGGAGGAAGGGCTTGCTCTTCGTGAATGGCGTAAGTGAGTCTATTTTCTCTCTTTCTTCTGCTATTCCGATTCATTTTGTTTGATATTATGTGCGGACGACATTTGACTTAACGCCAATAGTACAATTCCTGTAATTTAAATGTTAAACCGTGTATTGGCGTTCATATTCATTCCATTCCACTAGGAAAATGTAAGGTGTAGGCTAGGTCATATCTCCGACTTGGGTGATTAATCTATTAGGTTGAGGATTTTGATGTATTCAACTTTGGTTTGAGATTGACTGCTTCAATTGCTGAATTACATGTTCAAATTTGAACCAACTATGGTGAACAAGGAGGTAGCCGGAATTGGAGAATTGAGAGGGTAAGACGCCCTCTACCTCGCTGCTTACGATTTACAAACAATGATATTTTGATGTCGATATCATGTTAGAAGTTGAATTAAACTATTTGGTTCAAATGATTTCTTTATGGACGCTAGCCAATTTGTGTAAGAGTATATGCATTGAAGAAACTGGGCAAGGATTTCTTTTAGTTATTCAGGTTCATCTCGGTAGTTGCTTTCCGTGTTTATATCATAATTCACATTTCGTGGTAAATGAAATTTAGTGATCCATAATAGGCAATCTGCATACAGAAGCCATTGGATAAATGACTTGGATAGAATTTCTGAAATTACTCAGCTTGACATTTCCATGAACTCATTTTCAGTAGATGTTTTTGGTGTTAAATCTCACAATACAGATGCCATCATAAATTGAATGTCACTGAATCAAGATGATGTTTATTTCATTGGAAAATAGGCAGTGGGTAGGATGTCCGGAAAAATTAGAACCAAAGTTTTCAGATTCAATAAAAATGTGATCCCTTTCTTCGGAATGGTTTAAATGAGCGAGATGATTATGATCTTTTGGGCTTCAAGAATACACCATGCAATTGTTTTGCAAGCTACTTAACTGTTTTCTGATTATAATTGTACTTTTCTAGCTATGCTCCTTGGCTAGTCCTTGGTAGAGTAGGTATTGGACTGTATAGTACATTTCTTTGGACAGGAGTTTTTGCTCTGCTTTTGTGACATAGAGACGTGTTATGAGGTACACTAAGCACTGGCTGTACTTCCCTCTCTGACTGATTGCAAAGCTGCCTTTAGCTCTTGGTTGCAAGTAATTCAATTGTCCTGTATGATAGACATTGCTCACGTGATCCTCGAGCACCCACTATCTTCAAGGTTTCTTTCTTCGGTTATATACCAAATCATTTTTTTTTCTATTGTCTGATAAAGAAAATCAGCGTGCTATGGATTGGAATGACGCTCAGAAGGCTACATACTAACATGCACCATGCACCAAGCACCAAGCACCATCCACTACCTTTATGCCGTAGACTATACTTGGGGGTTTTGGTTCAGTATTGATTTTACCGTCCTAAGTAGGTTTCATACTATGTTGCATCTGTTGCTTCTGCTCCTGTCAGTTTCGGATATCTGTGGTTCTATTTGAAACACTGCTGTCTTGCAAGATGTAAAACTTGTGTCTGTCTTATTCTTTCTTGACTAGACGTTAGTTGGGTCCCCATTGGGTTATCGTAACATGTAATTAGACAAGTTGTGATAACCTTTTATGGTGTTGCTAGGCAAAATGCTGTTCTACTGGAGCAAAAAGAGAAGAGAGAGAAGGAAATACTGAGCCAAATCATTGAGGAAGCAAATGAGTACAAAACATCTTTCCATGAGAAGAGAAAGGTTACATGTGAGAATAACAAGAGCAACAATCGTGAAAAGGAGAAGGTATGGACTGTTTATTGATGGTATCTATAGCTGGTGTCACTTACTTATCAATAATGTATGCGTAGTCGTACTTACTTATCTGCTTATTTCTGCTTTGCTTTTTGGTTGCTGAGTCCAAGCTTTGAAACTGTCTATAGAAGATATGCATGTTAGATGGTTCACTTTATTACAATTTTCCAGTTATCTCAGCATATGAGTACAGTTCAGTCTTTTTCCTTTTTTTTTTTTGGGGTGGGGGGTTGAAAATTGAAAATTTATATGTTGACACTATGTAGACATTTTCCAATGTTGTCATATTGTTCCCTAAATCAAAAATCCGTAGAACACATTGTTTTGGTGCAATCTATTAGACACTTTTGCTGTGCTTCCATGTATGTTTTGCATATTTCAGAATTACAAAGATCAATACCTCCACTAATGCTTCTACGCATCATTTGTAGTAGTACGAAAGAGGATCATTAATGCCTTATGTTTTTGTTGTTGTCATAAATAATGCATCAAACTTATTTGGCATAGTTAGTCTGTGCTGTGTTTATAAACCCTGCCAGAATAAGCTGCAATCTCTCTACGTCCTAAATTCATCTGTGATATTATGAAAATGGTGGCATGCCGTCGTAAACGTTTCCTTCCAACACCGTGGCAGCTATTTCTGGCTAATCAGGAGAAGTTCCACAAGGAAGTTGATAAGAACTACTGGAAGGCCATTGCAGAGCTGATTCCTAATGAGGTCCCAGCCATAGAGAAGAAGAGAGGGAAGAAGGAGCAGGAGAAGAAACCTTCTATTGTTGTAATCCAAGGTCCGAAGCCAGGGAAACCAACTGACCTTGCAAGAATGAGGCAGATACTTGTAAAGCTTAAACACACTACCCCTGCCCACCTGAAGCTCACACCTCCTGCAGCCAAGGATGATAACACTGCTGGATCTGCAGCTGAACCCTCTAAGCCTGCTCTTGCATCTGCTCCACAGGCTGTAGTCACTGCATGATAGTTTATTTTTCTTTTGTATATCTCAGAGTCTGCTACTGACAATTACATGAGTCCTCTAGTTATTATGCTTTTGTTGGACCTTCAGAAATATTCATGGGAAATGGAAATGGGAGCCAGAAAGCAAATGGCGGTATTTTATGTGTAGACCTCGGATTTTTAATGATCTTATTATGGATATTTTGTGCTATCTTTAATGTATGTGAGTTCAGTTGAATTGTTTAGGTAATGGCCCTGTTTGGCAACCAGCTGATAGTTGGTAGATATTAGTTGTTAGCTTGTAGCTGTTAACTAATAGCTGTTTGGATTAGTTGTTTGACTTTAACTGTTTGGGTTAGCTGATTGTATGAAAAGTGTTTGGTAAAGTAGCTTTTTATGAAAAGTTACATCAAAAAGCTTTACCTACTATTTTTGACAACTAGTTTATTAGGTCCAAAAAGCTAATATAAAAAGCTAATTATCAAACACTTCAAGTAATTTTTTTCACCTTGTTCAAAAAATTAAAAGCTATCCAAAAAGCTACAAGCTACCAAAAAAGTTGGGTAGCTAAACACCCTCATGTCTTGAATTTGTCAACCGACTGTGATGAACATTGAAAATTTGATATTGTTCCAACGTCCGACTTGGTTGATCAGACTTGTGGAATCCATTTTAACGTTTCTTTTACCTTTTCACGGTATTCCTGAACTGAACATGAGTCTTTGTATGAAATGCTTAAGCTATGTTTTATGATAGTCTTTTTGGAGGGAATAGATGAGCGAGGAAAGGGGAAAAAAGGGGGAAATGGGTGAGCAACAAGGGTTGGGAATACTAACATATCCCTGGGAAAAGTGGGGAACAAGAGGAGAGAGAGGGGCTGAGAAGAGAAATAGGGGAGAAAAAATTTAGGAGAATTGGATTTTGATAATCCCTACATTTACGATTGGACAACAATAATCCTTACTATCAATTTAGATTCTGATGGTCTAAAAAAATAAAATAAAATTGGATTGTAGTGGGATATCATCGAAAGTATAAACTGAATATCATAGATTTTGAGTTGCGTTTGATTCAAAACTTAGTATAACACTGTACTATGATTTTTAATGAATTTACGGCGTTTCTCCCAATTTTTTTCAATTTTTTTAACGATCTTTTACCATTTTTTTACTTTTATTCCTTTTAAAAAATCATAATAATTGTTCGGAGTCTCAAAAAAATAATTTTAAAATTGTTTTAGTAACAATAGTTCATTACCTTTCTGGGGGCAGGAACGAAAAACACAAAAACAATATTGGGTAGAAATGAAAAAATAAAAAAAAATTGAAGGTGAATTTGGTACCACTACAATCCAGTTTTTTTATTTTTTTTTTTGGACCACCAGAATCCAAAATGAAACTAAGGATTATTGTTATACAATCGGTGAAAATAGGAATTATTAAAATCCAATTTTCCAAAAATTTAAACACAAATTATTTTATTTTATCTTTTCTTCTTTTATTATTTAAATACTTAAATATTACTTTTTTTTCCTATTCCTTCACCATTATCCGTACTTATACCCCATTATACATCATAATATTTAGCGCTGGCAAAAATATGACCGACCCGATTATTCGAATTTGTCCGACCCGGAAAAATCAGGGTTTGGACAAGTTTTTTTCGTCCGAATTTAAATTCAGACAATTCGGATGTGACCGAATCATAAACCGGGTCGGGTTCGGGTTTAACAGTCCTAATCCGGGTTGTCCGAATTTTGGCAAAAAATCGAGTTCGGACATTCGGACAATGTCCGACCCGAATTATTTTAACGAAAATGAGCTGAAAAGTGAAAACTGAGATCGGAATTAAGTGGGCCGAGTTCTGGGTGAGGCGAGGCCCAACTAAACTAGGGTTAGGGTTTTTGTTTATGTTTTATATGATTGATATAAAAGGCTAGAGACATCAGAGTTACCTCATTTGTTTCTCCTCGTCTCCCATCCACCTCTCCCTTTCGCCATACCCATCCATTCTACATTTCTACAACTTTCTCACTCCTCAAAATTCCCAAATCCCAATCGTTAAAATGGAAATGGAAGTTCCTCCCTCAATTTTTCTCACCTAAGTTCATTACTTTATAGTCATCATCATTCTCCCAGTCTTCTTCAATTCTCACCTCTGCCTGTCACTTTCTTTGCCTGTATTTTCATATTTCTTCATCCTTTCTCCTTTTCTTAACTTCTTTTTGGTTTTTCCTTAATTTGTCTGAATCAGTGTTTATTTTTGTGTTTAGGTGTCGAACGCTTTGTTGTAGTGCAGATCTGCATGTATGTCTCGTATCTTTAAGCAACATGGTATGAATCTCATCTCTTTTTCTTTTTCCATTTTACTGTATTTTTAAATATGTCTGAATCGACTTTTTATTTTTGTGTTTAGGTTTCGACCGCTTTGGTATAGTGTAGATCTATATGTATGTCTCGTCTCTTTGAGCAACATGGTATGTGTAAAACCCCGAAAAATCCAAAGATGTTGACCGTGACGTCGTTAATAAATTAGGTTTGACTTCGTGAATTATTAGTATTCGTTTGTGTTTATTTATGCTAACGCTTGAGCTCGTAGGACCGTTGAGGGGCTAACAAGGGTAGAATAGAAATTTCCGCTGGTTAATATTATTATGTGATTAATTACGTGAATATTATTTGCTATGTGATTATATGATTATTAGTATTAATATTCTTATTACTATTAATATTATTACTAGTTGTTTTTAGAAAAGAAAAATAAGATTTTCTTATTGGGTTGGATTAGGAGTGGGATTAGTATAGTTGGGCCTTTATTAGACTAATTGGGCCTAGATATGTGTCTGATATAAAAAACCTCCCTCCTCTCAAAAACCCTAATAACAACCTCAAACCCTAGCCTCTCTCCCCTCTCTCTCCCTCCTTGCTCTCCTCTCTGCCGTCCACCACCCAGCAGCCGCGCCGCCCACCGGCCACCACCCGCAACCACCGGCAACCACCTTTTCTCTCTCTTTTTCTCTCTTTCTCTCTCTTCCTCTTGTCTTCGCACACCCTTGCCGCGCCACCTTGCGAACGCCGCACCACCAGTCGCCACCACCGGACGTCGCCAGCAACCTCCGCACCACCAGCCGCCACCACCGGACGTCGCCAGCAACCTCCCCTTCCCCTCGTTTTGTCTTTCTCACTTCCTCCGTTTGACTGCTTCGCTATCGTCCACCATCTGACAACGCGCCACCCAGACAACCACCAACCACCTCGCCGTCGCTGCCGCCGCCACCACTGCAGCGCCGCCGCCTTGACCGCCTCACGCCGCGCGCCAGCCACCCTTGCGTAAAACCCTAATTTTTGTTTTTTACAAACTTTTCTCTCTTTATCTTATTTTCTGATATTTCTTAGTATTATTATTATTATTGTTATTATTATTATTAATTCTTGTTTTAAATCTTGTAATTTGGGTAGTTAGAGTGTAAATTTTATTAAGTTATTATTTGTAATTAATTTGTTCTTGTATTGTATTATTTATTTGTAATTTTTGTATCAATTATTATGTGTAATCTTATGTTCTAATTTGGTGTTTTAGGGTTGTAATACTGGTAGTGAAATTATTAATATTCGACTATATGAGATGCTTTGTTTTCATGAGAATCATGTTAGGGTTTTAGATGACACTATTATTGTATGCACGAATTAAAAAGTTTAATTACCTAGATTAATTCTTGATTTGTTAGTTAAGTATTCGTATGTTCTTTAATTCTCTTAGAGTTCATTCATGTTTATTTTTATGTTAAATCTTGTTAAATAAGTTAGGGTGATTGAATTACAAAAGTTCGATTCTTGTTTATTTAATTATGATTCTTGATTGAATCTTGTATAAAGAAATTAGTTGTTGGGATTCTTGTTTGGTAGTTTAAATGTTTATATGTTCTTTATAATTTATTCACATGTTCTTTAAAACCTTTCTTGATTTTTGATTAAGAAATTCGTACTTTATAATTATTCATGTTGTAGTTAAAGGGTCTTGAAATAGTATGTTTTAGATTTCATGTGTAGGATAAGGTTGTAAATGTTTCATGTGTTATATTTTGGCATTAGCGATAGGAGGTTTGATGTTTGGACTTTAGATGGTTTAAACTAATTACCTTGGACCTTAATTACTGTTTTAAGCCCAAATCAGGACCCCGGGATCGAATGGTGAAAGTTAGAACCGAAATAAAAAATTAAATTAATAACCGTTATCGGGACAGTTTTGTTAGTGCCTAAAGATCGGGTCACCACGATTAGTATAGTTGTCCTTTAATCGAACCCTTTGGACTGGAGATTCCCCTAGATGTTAGCTTTCATAGGAATTTTGCGGAACGGACTTTTGAGTTGTATAGCTTGAGTTATAATCGTTTTACCAGAACCAGTCAGAACTGGACCAGTTGGAAGTTTTGGTACTTTTAGAGTCTTTCGAGGCTGATATAGGCTTAGTCGTCAACTTAAGCGTTTTAGTAGACATCCCGAGGTTTCCGAAAAGTCCAGAACCAGACCCATAGGATGTCAAGAAGTCGAGTTGTGACCCGTTTTATGTGAACGTTATAATCTGTCCTCTGTTTGCTTTTATTTATGAAAAATTGTTGAGTAAATGTTATGTGTGGACTTGTCCCTTGAATGTGTTAAGTGTAAACCATAAATGATAGGAACCTAAGAGTTCCTAGGGGATGGGTTAGGTAGTTGATAGTTAACACTAACTTCGTTAGAACGCGTTTTGATTAGATAATTATTCTTATTCTAGGCCGAGTTAGTGCGAGACGTTAGTGAGCTCAAGTGTGTTCTTCTTTTTGCCGTGCTGTGTAGTATATCAGGTAATGTCTATGCTCTAATCCCCACCGGAATGCTCTTTAAATGTATTTTAATGTTTTCTAATCCGTTTGAGAATTGCATCCCGAAAGGGGACTTTTGTGGAAATGTGACCATCTGCTTTTGATAACTGATTGTATTTGTTTGTGCTTTGATTTTATTGAGTTGAGAAATTGGATGGTCTTTTATCAACGGTTTTATTATTGGTTTGATAAACCTGGGTTGGGTTTGACTTGAGAGCTGTGAGCTGAGTTGTGCATAATGAATTAGTAATTCAAAGTGGAAATATAAAGCGGGTTGTTGTTTTGATGTCTTTAAGAGGCTAATATTCATGCGGGTGATAACCCCGAGATCAGGATTCGATGCCTGTATGGGTTATGTGCCAGGAGATCAGGGTTTCATCCCTGATATAGGATAGAGGTTATGATGTCCTTGATGGGCGATTGTTTGATGCCTTTGAGAGGCTAATATTCATGCGGGTGATAACCCCGAGATCAGGATTCGATGCCTGTATGGGTTATGTGCCAGGAGATCAGGGTTTCATCCCTGATATAGGATAGAGGTTATGATGCCCTTGATGGGCGATTGTTTGATGCCTTTGAGAGGCTAATATTCATGCGGGTGATAACCCCGAGATCAGGATTCGATGCCTGTATGGGTTATGTGTCAGGAGATCAGGGTTGCATCCCTGATATAGGATAGTTGTTATGATGCCTTTGGTAGGCGATGTTCTTTTGGGATTTGATATCCCGCCCGCGACTTAAAATATGGATTGAATGGGTTGAGGAAAACAGTTAAGGGTTAAAGGTTTGTGAAATGGTTTGACTTGTTCCCTCTCCCCAAAATGAATTGAAATGAACTTAAACTGTTTTAAACGTTCGGGGTAGACATTATTGAGATTTCCCCCTCATTTTTAAAATGTTTTGTTTTCAGGTGAAGACCTGAATGCTGGGGACGGGAATTAGAAGTGAGGATGATGAGTCTAGAAGTCCTTGAACCTTTTTATTTTGTTTTCGTTATGATGTCTTAAAGTTTTGTTTTGAGTTGTTAGTAGTTACCGCTAGCAGACAGTTGTGTTTTCCTTTCTCGCCTTGTGTTCCTTCGGGAATACGGCAGTGACGCCCAAACTAAATTTGAAGTCTTCTGCTAAGCTTTGTCTGTTAACGTTAGTTTGACTTTGACTTTCTATAATTAAATTTTCGGGGCGTTACAGTATACATCTCGTCTCTTTTTCTTTTTTCTGTATTTTTTTGGTTTAGATTGATGGGTTTCACTCTGGCTTCATGTTTTTAACGTTTGTTGTAATTTTCTCTGTATTTTTTTTTGTTTTCTAGGGTATTGTAGATCCAGGCATGCGACAGATCTGAGACTTTTCATGGTAATATTTTCGTTTTAATTTCCTGTAATTGGTAAACCATCCTTGATTCCTTTTAGTCGGATTCCTTTTAGTTCATTGTGTTTTCATAGTTCATATGTGTGTCTTGCCTAGTTTTAATTTCCTGTAATTGATGAGTTTATATGATAGACAAAATGGTTGATCTTGCCTAGTTTTGGTGTTCAGTTTTGTTAATTGTTTGTTGTTAGAATTCATTGAGTTTAAAGTTTTATCACGAAGGTGTTGTTAGAAAATTGATGCTTTTGCAAGTTGTAAATTGGATACCCTCGTATAGTCGTATTTTAGGTTGGTTTGATAGGAGTTTGTCCTTTTCTTCTGCATTTTTTTTGGTTGAAGATGATGTATTATCATGTTCTGCATTTCTTCTTGGTTGCCATTGATAGAATTTAGGTTTGGTTTGATGGGATTTTGTCCTTATGATCTGTATCTTTTATTGTTTTTGGGTTGAATTTGATGGGTTTTAGGTATGGTATGATGGGAATTTTAGAAAGTTGATTATTTATTTATTTTGTAAGCTAATTTGGAGACATTTGTTGTTTTTCATTCTTTTTCTCTCATGTTTGAAGGTTTTTGCACCTGTGTTACTCAAAGTGCCGATCTGATCCTCGTTGTTCTTCTCCATCATATCTAGCTTAGTATAATAATTCTCTTCTTCCTCTTCCAGTCTTCCTGAACCGTGTCGGGTTCGGGTCATCACTTGTCGGGGAACGGAGTGGTTCGAGTTTTGCTCCACCGACCCCGGGGGCCTCGGGATCGTGCCGGGTCAACCCGAGATGAAGGACTACATGGTAAAGGAACCCGGGAGTGGTCCCAAGCCAAGTACACGGGAAAGGGAAGGGAAGCAAGGCAACCTGGGCAAGCATGGTAGCGTCCGCTACCATGGATGTCGCGCCCGTTACCCTCTGTGCAAGGAGGTGTAATGCCCGCTACGATACAGTGGCACTCGCGACGGCTGGGCATCAACGGGAAACGATGCAGCGCCTTGACAAACGCTACCAGCACCCGCATGGTCGCCCCTGCGACAGCCTCTTAACGCCCGCGACAGGCTCCTGCTCACCTATTGCTGCTGCCGCGCCAAATGTCCAATGCCACTAGTGTGTCGCGCCCACGACACATCCTGCTCGGGAGCCAGCTGCCGCGCCATTCGCCCCGTAACGCCCGCGACAGGCGTGTAGCGCAAGTGATGGGCTTATTCCAACGCGTGATTTTGTTGCTGAAATGCTGCGTTTTGTTTTATTTTCCCTATTATTATATATACCCCCTCCCTAGCAATGTTTTGGATAGTTTTTGCTGAATATTATTGACGTGCTTATGCATGTATTAGGGTTTCCCCAAGTTTTCCTCAAAATCTTGATTACTTTATCAAAGTGATTTGGTGGTGTTTCAAGTCATTCCTTTATAGATTATTTGGTGGTTTATCCTTTATGATAATCTTGGTGGGGTGCTAGGCCTTGGGTTGTGGAATACTTTGCCACAAGGTCATATCCTTCCTTTGGGTGTTCAAGTTTCTTGTCGATTGTTGAATCCATTTATTAACTCAAGCTAATCATCATCCATCCACGCATACGGTAACGCTCCATTTGGTATCAGAACTCAAGGTTTGCATTAGCTTGAGTTATATTCATTGTTTTGCTAGTATTGTTCTCTAGTTATGGTTTTGTGAATCATATGTAAATATTGGTGTTCCCCATCCCTTTGTTATCCAAGAGTGTTGGAATATATTGTATTGTGTTTGAATTTGTTGAATTTGAAGTCATTTGGAGCTTTCAGGAGAAGTTGGAAATTAGTGCACGGAAGGTGTTCAATAAAATGTCTGAGTGAGAAAAACACAAAGATCCCTTAGCCAAACACTAGCCAACTACAAAAGAACCCCCAAACTACACAAAATACCCCAAACACATACCGTTTCTTCACCCTTCCCTCGAAATGGACGAAGAAGTTAGCTCCACTCGAGAGGAATCAAGCCACCGGGGTAGCCCGCGAATTTGAACTGTCGAGAACCGACTCACCTCCGTTGAGAATTAGTATTCCACTATCGAGCGGACTCTTCGGGACCTTACGGCCCAAGTGAACAACATGGCCCGATCCGTCCTCCTCCTAACTTTGAGTCGATTGACGATGATAGAGGCTCCCCTTGACATCGTCCTCATCAGGAGATGCGTGCTAGGCCCCCTCATGACGACTTTCAAGATGTCAAGATCGACATTCCGGAGTTCAATGGTTCTAGTGACCTCAACGACTATCTTTAATGGGTTCAAATGATGGAGAGGATTTTCAAAACTAAGGAGTACGACGACGAGAAAGCCTTCAAGATCGCCAGTTTGAGACTCACCAAAGCCGCTTCACTTTGGTTTGAGAATGTTAAGGCACAACGGGCTAGGGAAGGTCGTTCGAAAATCACTTCATAGGCACGGTTAAAACAGTTGATGAACCGCCGCTTCTTGCCCAACACATACAAGCAGGATGTCTTGAGAAAACTCTATGCTTCGTGGGTGGAAGGGTGTGCACTCTTGTTATTGATGGAGGGAGTTGTACAAACATCGCATCTACATATATGGTCGAGAAGCTTGGCTTGCCGTTGTTACCTCACCCTCGACCTTACTCACTCCATTGGCTCAATGATTGTGATGGCGTAACTAAGCAAGTCTTGGTGAATTTTTCTTTTAGTACTAACTATGATGACTCCCTTGTTTTGATGTCGTTCCTATGAGTGCTTGTCACCTTTTATTGGGTCGCCCATGTGTGGACATTTTTCCTCGCCGTTCGGGCTTCCGAACGTTCACGTTGGATTAGGGTATGATTCGGTGATTTGTGCTGGGGTTTAACCTTTGAAAAACCCTTTATGGAATTAATCGTACATTTCATGAATAATATTTTGTAAAATCACTTTCCCTTTACTTATGCATTTTATGAGACATCGAATTAAACCTTTAAGAGTGAACAACCACTTGCCCCAAACTCTTCTAGATTTAATCAAATTTGCTTATTTAAATGTTAGGCTCGGAAGAGAGTGATTTATGCAAATATTATTTAGAAATATAAGAAGAATGCCCTAAAGTTGCATCGATACATTGTAAAACTGTGTAACACATAGTTTAGGCAATTCTCGATGTGTTTTGGTTTAAAATGGAAGTTGCCACCCGACTTTTTAAGGGAAAAGCCAAGAGAAAACCAAAAAGAAAACACGAAAGATTCCGCCTGCGAAACCCAAGAATGGATTCGGGGTAAGGCTACGAACTCAAAAAGTAAACTTTAAGAGTTCGCCTCTCACAAAAGGAAAGGCTCTACTAAAAGTTTAAGAATGTGCTTTTGATAAAGTTTAGAAGGGAAATGAATCAATACTTTATAGAATTATTTCATTGAATCATTCAACAAGAATAATACAAAATGAAGAAGATACAAACACATACAATTATTTACAAGGAAGAAGAAAACACTTAAAGCTTACATTGTAACTTTGTTGGGAAAAGCCTTGCCTAGCCTTTAGATGCTTGAAGAATCCTCCTTGATGCCTTTAGAAACCTCCTCTCAAAGTGCCAAAACGGATTGAAGGGGTGATGGTAAAAAAGATAGTGTATAGAGGGATAGTAGGAAGGCTTCTTTTGGGGTTTTGAATGTATTTAGGCTAGGGTTTTTTGTGGAGTTTGAGATGGATAGAATAGGGTACGTACTTAGGCTTTTTGTGACGGAAGAATGAGGATTATGGTGGTAAGAAAGGTGATGTAAGATGATAAGGATGATAGTAGGATGATAAGAGAGGTGATATGAGAGATGATATAAGAGTATAGGAAGTACAGAGAAATAGAGATGAGAGATGATAGAGTTGGTGAATGAATGAGTGTGAGGGGGAGAGGATGATTTGATGAGTGAAGGAGTGAGTGAAATAACCTTGAGAGGAGTAGTATTTATAGGAGGAGGAGGTAGTAGGCATGCATGCACACATACATCCACCTCGTAGTCTCCGATCAGTAGCACAAAACACCAAGGCAGTAGGGCGGATGATCTTGCATGGACGGTGGCACGTGGTCAATTGACCACGTGTGGGCGGAGCCACCAAGGTCGACCGGCCACCAAGCTGGTGGGATGAATCCCTTCTCGTCCACGCATGCATGGATGGTGGTTTGTGAAGGTAGACTGCCTAGGGAATGTGAGGTTCACACTGGACGGAGATGTCATGTGTATTTATCTTTTGAGAGTTATTTTTTAGTGCTTTTGTGAGGGTTCGATCTCGCGACCTCTAGCACTTGTTCTTAGGGTTTGCATGACTTCATTTTTATAAGAAAAAACGTGCATGTAGCTAGGAGTCACATGTGATCATGCATGTGAGTTTAGGTGGAAAAAATACATGTAAATGCATGTATTTATCGACTTTATCTTATCTTCTTCCGTCTTTATTTTCATATTATTTATGCGTCAAAATCCCGGTGTCTAAAGGGAGCCCCTACTTTGATTGAATCCGAAGATAAGAGGAAAATCAAAGTAGTCTTGTTTTAATGGACACCGGTGAAGATATGACTTTGGAATATAAAGCTTGAGGATATGACTTTGTGGAGTGCAAAGCTTGGGGTGATCCTTGGAATCTGAGTTCTGCATCACGGTTGTGGGCGGCATGCGCCTTTGTCGAGGATGATCTCGAGCAAGAGTGTTGCTCTACTTGAAATGGTCTTGGACGTTTGATGACGTCCTACTTGGAAAGGTGAGCTGACACTTGGAAGCTAAGTTCTGTGTCGCAGTTGGCGAACTTGCGCCGATAGGTGATCTCAGGCGAGAATGATGCCTTACTTGTTGTAGATACTTCACCGAACACGATGTCGATGGCTCTTTGGAGTTTGATGAATGTTTTTCTAGTCTTTCCCAGTGTCGTTTCCAGTCATTCCCGGTGTCGATGTTGATGATTATTGACATGTTCAATGTCGAAGGACTTCATCGATCGCGATGTCGATGGCCTGGGGGTCGAGACTTCATCAGGCACGCTGCCGATGGCTCGAGATTGTGACTGCATCGAAACTCTGCTGATGGCCCTGGTTGTAGAGACTTCACCGAAGTCTGTCGGTGGCTCTGATGCTGATGGGGACTTACGCCGATGGGCTACCCTGTTTTTGGCCTTTTCTGATGATGATGAAGACAAACTGGACGCAAGGCCAGATACCAGACTAATCAGACGCAAGGCTGGAAGCCGTTGATAATGATGATAATGATGACAAATTGGACTCGAGGCCAGATGCCAGACTAACCAGACGTAAGGCTGGAAGCCGTTGATAATGACGATAATGGCAATTCAATGCCAGGGACTTCATTAGTCACGATGCTGACGTCCCTTATTTTCCTACAAAAGGTAAAGCAATCTTTGTCAGTTCTGATTAATTTTAATTTTGGGTCCAGAGAACTCACATCGGATTGCGTCAGCACAATCGTTGGGAGCTGCCTTTCATTTGGGGAATGGATGCTTTGATCTCGAGAAGAACACTTCCTCGTACTACTCAGCTTTTGCAGGCCATGCAGGAGATCATTCAACGCAATTATTGTAGGTAGTCTTGTAGGCCGATCGGCCTTGAACAGGGACCACTGTTAGGCTGACACGTGGCAGTGGTTTTTTCGGTCCCATGACTTGGTATGCATCTTCTAGCTTGCATAGCATGTTTCATCTTTGCAGACATCTTGCATGCTATTTGTTGCAATACTTTAAGTTGAATTTTAAAGCAACCTTAGTTACTCTAAATTTTTCTTGAAGTAATTTACACCTTAGGCTATTCCATCGGCCTGTTGTAGGAGGATTCTTTTAAGGCGTGCGGGAGTATTCAAGGCGTAATAGTCTTGTCCTTCCATCCGAAAGTGGGTGCATTTTATTCAGATGTTGCGAGGGATGCGGGCTTCGGCCCTTTTCTGGACTGTTTGAGGACATGGAAGATTCGCAGCAAGAGAACCTATGGCCGGGCTATCGTGGAATGTTTCTGGGATACTACTAACTCGTTCCACCTCCCCGTTGGCGAGATGATGCTCACTCCCTTTGACTTCATGATGATCACAGGTCTTAGCTGGGGTAGCATTTGTTGGAGTTTCGACGGGATGTCAACCCTCACGTTCATGTGCTTTTGCGACTTGCATCGCGTTGGCGTGGCGAATCGGCGCTCGCGTACACGATTCAAGCGTGGTCATAAAAAGTGAAGGATTCGAAAGCCTTCCTCTTCCTCAGCGTCAATGTGTTGGTGCACTTTATTAACGCAACAATCTTTGCGAATCGTGGAGACACGATCACTCTTTCCTGGGCACATCACCTCCTGAACTTCGGTGAGGTGAGATTCTTCAACTGGGCAGCTGCTGCTTACGCACATCTGGTCAGAGGAATGCGAGTTTCCTGCCGACCTACCGGTTGTGACACAGCGGGGCGTACGAGGGCAATAGAAGCTAAGAAGCTCAACCTGGGGAGCAGTCTTTAGCGAGTCTTGGAGGTATGCTCCAATCATTTTTTCTTTTAGAAATTTGTGATGTGCACATTTCTTCTTCACTAAGAACCTTCCCTAGTGTGCAGGTGTGGGCTTTATCCTATTTTCTTCTTGTAGTTGGTGGAACCAACAATGGCGATCTGCGCGTTCCGACTGCTCGGCGATGGCAGAAGCATGAAGCTATCATCGGCAAAAATTTCATTTTAAGGACTTGAATGGCCTTAGGAGGATTATCGACAACCTCAGATCGGTATGTCTTGCTCTTTTCCTTCTCCTTGCTTCTTTGGAGCTGTTTATGACAACGCTTTTTTTATTTTATTTTTTTATTTTATTTTATTTTTTTTTTTTTTTGCAGGAGGACATCGTCAGGTTTTCATGGAATGGATATAACTCGGAAGGTCTTCATTTCAACATTCGCCTCGCAAGGGAAGCGAGCGAGCGTCGCTTGCTGTTGGAGGGTCCTTCTGGCCTTGCTTTCTATTTGGGGGAGTGCTTCATTTTCACCACACTGGAGAATGGCTTTCCAGGGTACCCGTGGATCCTCCTGAGCTTATCTTTGATAGGCAAGCTTTGGAAGAAGGTGAGATGACCCGACTGTTGATCGGTGAACCAGCGGTCAATTTCATTGTGCCTATAGACAATTTGGAGGAGACAGCTCTTTAGCACAGAGGACGCCTTGCTTTTGCTCAGGTACTACTTCTTCTGCTCTTGTGCTAATACTGCAGACTTCTAGCATTTTAACAACATCCTCTTTCTGTAGCTGGGAGGATATTATGATCCTCTTCTGGACCAGCATGCATAGGAACCCGAACAGGCGGAGGGTGAAGATATGCTATTTGGATTCATCCCGCTTGTGCCTAATGATCATGAAGTTCTGCAGCTTTTGAACCCGGTAAGTCGCATACTTGACCAACCTTTCATCATGAAGCATTGATTCTCATTGATGTTGTGCTTGTGTAGCAAGCGTATGCCCTTATCCGCATTCTATTAAGGGAGGGCATCACCACCCGAGAGTTCATTGATCAGAAATTCAAGAATGGCCAATATCGGGGTCCTATGCCGGCTGTTGCTGATGAAGATAATGAAGCTCACTCCCATATGAGCCTGCAACATCCTGAGACCTCATCAAGACGTCCTCCTTGCCACTCTTTAGCGGGAGAAACAAGTAGCAGAGGTTTTCGTGGAGATCTAGGGGCAGGACCATCCAGGCGCAAGGATCAAGATCTGATGAGTGTGCCTCGCGATCGCTATGCCAGTTCCTCGAGACGAAGATCTCCCGTCATTCCAGAGTTCATGGGGGAGGATTTCTCGGAACCTAGTGGATGCCAAGGTTCAATGGATAGAGTGCCTAGTCCATGGGCACCCCAATACCATGCTTAGTCCATTGTCCCTTACATACCCCGGCTTCGCCAGACTATCCGCACTGGTCCTCATGGCATGCCTTCCAGCCAATTCTTACCCGGTCCTTCTGGTACTCAGGACGAATCACAATCAAACTCTTTTGCTGATGCGACTTTTAGGAGCTTGTTTGGTAGCGGCGGCAGCTCCGGCGGAAACTACTAGGCGATGTGGCAAGGCTTCCCCTTTTCTTGTTGTTGTTGTTTTTTTTTTGGCAGTGTAAAAGAAATGCCATGTAATAAAGAAACGCACAGTTAATGGAAATGCAATCAGGCAGACTCTTTTACGTGATTTTGACTCTCCAACGATGCGACATGCAAGCTCCCAATTTTTATTTACTTTAGGTCAACCTCTGACTGTTTAAATTAAAAAAAAAAGAAAAGAATAACGTACAAAAAGATATTAAGTACAATTTTTACACTTAAGAGGTAAAAGGAAACTACAATTTTACACAAAAGAAGAAGAACAAGAAAAAAAAGATAATCAATATTACACAAACACGTAGGAACCATGCAAACCGCGTCTTCTCCTCCTGGATGCATGTATGCAGGGGTGTGAACTCCCAAAACGAGTTCATCGCCCTTGCCTGATCGCCGACCGACCTTCATACGGTGACAACCACCGTGGTTCATCCGAATGCGTGTTGCCGAAGGTTTTGTGCATTCCCTTTAATCTGATTGAGCAGTCGTGTACTAGGTAGAACCGAGGGTATATAAGCATGCTTTGCTATTGAGAATTCATCACGTTCTCGTCCTCTTTTAATCCTTCTTCCTTACTTCAATCACGACCTTCGAAATAAAACTCAATTCATGGATGAACACACTCACCAAACCCAAAAAAAGGCTCCTTACATACTACAACTTGTCCTTGATTCTAAGCCTAAAATAAGTGAAGATCGATTGGGTGTTTCTCAAGGCGGCCCTAACTTTTTAGGACTCCAACTTCCATGTCTTTCGCTTCTCTTGGAACGAATTATGTCCCCTCCCCGAAGAGTGGGCTTGTATGCTCAAATTTGATCTTTATGCTCTACCTACGACGCCTCCTCTTGCTCACAATTATCATGAAAAATTCGAGGAACTGACGAATTTCAACCACATGGCACTAGAACACATTTTGGTGGATAATATGGTCAATTTGCAAGCTTTAGTGAATTTCAGACTCAATCCAGCTTTACGAGTACGAGGTTTGGTTTTCTGCATTTTGGCTGAATATTTATTTTGCCATGGGGGTTCGGGTTTTTTTATCCTCTTTCTCTTATCCACATTGTAGACGAAATGTCCCGGGGTTACAATCATGCTCCGATGATGATTGCTGAGACCCTTCTTGGCCTTGATTCTTGGACTACAAAACAAACCTTCCGCGGAAGCCCCCTTGTTCTTCAAGTGAGTATTGACATTTCCTCTTTTTTTTTCCTTCTTTTTTTTTTATTTTATTATTTTTTCCTGATTTTGCATGGATCACCCGAATGGTCCATGTGGAATCATTTTTCGATTTTCTTTTTTCCTTTTCGGTTGTAATTTTTTTTTGCAACCAAAATTCTCACTTTCTTCCCTTCGCTTGTAGATGTGGCTTATGGAGCACTTGGACATGATTTTCTCCCTCATCACCTCTTCGGAACTAGCTAATTTTTGTCAACGCAAGAGGAAATTCGACACTCGCCGCAACCTCGACGAGTGGGTCATTTTTCTCAAGAATCACAAGGAAATACGCTGGTGGGTTCAATGGTGGAAGGTACCATGTTTCTCGAACCATTCTCGTAAGGCTTCCCACATTACGCTACTTGGCCTGACGAAGCTTACATACTACTTCCCCGATCGAGTCAAACGACAAATGGGGCATTCTCAAGATATCCCTCTTCCTCCGTGCGAGATTCCCGATCTAACTCATCTCCGAGGATCCGTGATTGAGTCATGGATCAAATACTGGAAGAAACGATTAGGAATGGAGGCACCAGCTCCGAACCGTATCTCTACTGTCTCAACGGATGGATACCGAAGCTGGCTCTCTACTACCATCGGTGCTAGACATTGGCGTGAAAAGCAATCACGCTCACCTCTTCGAGACACTCCAAAATTAAAGAGCGTCATTGTTGCTAATGATCATGGGTCGAGTTCTAAAGAAGAGATGCACACAAAGAAGGAAAAACAAGCAAGTCTAACCGAATGAGCACTAATGGGCCTAAACCGATTCCGACTCAACTAGAACTAGACTCAATATTAAATAAGTAGGATGGAGAGAAAGAAATGGAAATGGAAGAAATGCATGTGCTATGTATTTTATTATTTGATGTTTTTCCTTTAGGAAAATAATAAAACAATATTAAAAAAGATGTACTCCTTTTATTGCTATCAGAAATAAAATATTACATTCTGTTTTATAAGAATTAACACAAGCCATGTTCTTCTCGTCCCGCGAAGGCGCACCTCCAACTGCAATACCTTATTCTCTCCTTTTACCTAACTTGTCCCGAGGGATTTTCAAGTTAGTCTCTCATTTTTCTTTTCTTTTTTTTTTCTCTTTCCTTTTTCCTGACCTGCCTCAAAGAGGTTTTCAAGTTAGCCACTCTACAGTTTTGCACTCCTTTTTTTTCTTTCCTTTTTTTTTCTTTTCTCTCGTGTAAGCAAGTGGCCTATTGGCAGTTCGGTTGCTTGCTTTTATAAGATAGTGCATGTCTAAGTAGCTAAGGATGTTAACCTTTAGAGGCTTAAACATATTATCTTTTTAACTGATCCAAGTTCACAGGTTGGATAATCTCCTCTCCCTCGGGCGTGGCTAACTGGGCGGCGCCTCATGGAGTGATAGAGATAATGACATAGGGACTATTCCAGTTCGGGGCAAACTTGCCTCGAGGATCCTGACGTGCTGCCCTCATTTCTTGTAGCACTAAATCTCCTTCTGCTTAATCCCGATCTTTGACTTTCCTGTTGAACACTCGGGAAATCCGACTCTAATAGAGTTGAATGTTATGCAAAGCGTGGAGTCGTCTTTCGTCCAACAGAACCAACTCTTCATATTTAGCTCGGGCCCATTCAGCCTCAGGAATTTGACTTTCAGCGATAATTCTCAGGGAAGGAACATCAAGTTCCATAGGCAAGACTGCCTCCATCCCGTACACCAAAGAGTATAGCGTAGCTCCAGTTGCAGTTCGAATCGATGTCGGTATCCCCATAGGGCAAAGGGAAGCTTGTCGGGCCAATCCTTGTAAGTGACAACCATTTTCTTGATAATTTTCACCAGAGTTTTGTTTACAGCTTCCACCGTTCCATTGGTTTGCGGCCGATAGGCAGAAGCATGGTGATGTCGGACTTTGTACTTGGCCAAAAGAGCTGTAAATTTACCCATGAAATGGTTTCCGTTGTCACTGATCACCTCATGTGGCACCCCGTATCTACAAATGATGTTCCTCAGCATGAACTTGGCCACATGCTTCGAAGTGATTTTATATGAGGCAGCTTCTACCCACTTAGTGAAATACTCCACATCTACCAACACATATTCATATCCTCCTGTGCCTTGGGGTGAAATCTTCCCTACAATGTCGATTCCCCATACCGAGAATGGCCAAGGCGAGGCCAGAGTAGTTAAATATGAGGATGGCTAATGCTTAAGGTCAACTTATTCTTGGCATTTCGGACACTTTCTTACAAATTGGAGACAATCGGACTCCATAGTCGACCAGAAATACCCTGCTCTTTGGATCTTCTTAACCAATATTCTGTCGTTCATGTACGGTCCACATTCCCCTCCGTGAGTGGACTTCATCAATTCCTTAGCTTCCTCCTCATCAAGACACAAGCGGTTTATCCCTATAGCAGTTTTCTTGTATAGACGGTCTTGAATAATACAATACTGAGAGGCTACCAGCCGGATAACCCTCCTGGCTCGACGCTCGGCGTTCAGCGGATATGAACCGTCTTTCAAAAATGTGTAAATATCAAAGAACCATGCATTAGTGCTGACTGAACTGATCATTAACTGTTGGCGAGCAGGACGGGCTTTCCTCTCCACCGTCACTGCTAAAGCTTGATCTTTTTCCGGCATAGCCACCATGGATGAAAGCTTTGCTAGCGTATCAGCCGACTCATTATGACCTCGGGATAGATACTTGAACTTAATATGTATGAACTTCTCGGCAAATTCAGCCAAAATGCTGCTGATACGATGCCAAAGATTCGCTATTCACCTTCCATAAGCTGGTAACATGGTTGACAATCAGGCTAGAATCTTTGAACACTCGTAACCTCTCGATTCCCATTCCTAGGGCTACATGCATGCCTAGAATGCAAGCTTCATATTCAGCGGCATTATTGGTAGCGTCAAAGTTAAGTTTGACTGCTAAAGGAAAATGTATACCCTCAAGAGAAACTAGAAGAGTTCCGGCTCCTTGTCCCATCTGGTTAGCAGCACCATCAAAGTATAGCTTCGAGGTTTCCTCTTCAACTTGAAATATTTGCTCATCACTGAATTCCAAGCCCCTAGTGTCAGGACTTCCTGTAAGAAACTCAGCCAGAAAATCAGAGACTGCACGACCCTTTATAGATTTTTGATGTCGGAAATGTCGGTCGAATATAGATAGCATAACCAATTAATCACCCATCGAGCAATCCTGCTATTGATAGTAGGATGTTCCATGATGTACTTAACTAGGTTACAGGCCGCAATCACATACACGGTGTTTGAAAGCATATAGTGGCGAAGCTTCTTTGTAGACCATACCAGTGCTAAGGCCATCTTCTCAATTTCAGAATAGCGGGACTCACACCCCAGAAACTTCTTGCTGATATAGTAGATGGCTCGTTCTAAACCATCGTTTTCCTGTGCTAGCATAGCACCCATAGCGCTTGAACTGATGGTAAGGTAAAGTAGTAATGGCTTTCCCGGTATAGGCGGGACAAGTACCGGTGGATTAGTTAAGTTAGCCTTAAGTTTAGCAAATGCTGCCTGACACTGATCATCCCATTCGACCGCTGTTCTTTTCTTTAACTTCTTGAATAGTGGTTCACAAGTCATTGTGAACTTGGAAATGAATCTGCTTAGATAGTGTACCCGCCCTAGAAAATCGCGGATCTCCTTTTCTGTTCGAGGTGGAGGCATGTCCTGAATAGCCTTGATCTTGGATGGATCAACCTCTATTCCCCTTTGGCTGACGATGTATCCCTGTAGCTTTCCTGAAGTCACTCTAAACGCACATTTCTGCAGATTCAACCTCATGTTGTACTTGAGGAGTCTAAGGAAGAACTTGCATAAATTCGGAATGTGGTCATCACGCCTTTTTGACTTGACGATCATGTCGTCCACATACTTCTACTTCTACGTGGATCATGTCATGAAGCAAGGTAGTAGCGGTGCGTTGGTAAGTAGCACCAGCATTCTTCAATCCAAAAGGCATGACAGTGTAACAGAAGGTCCCCCATGGAGTAATGAAAGATGTTTTCTCCATATCTTCTTCAGCCATTTTAATTTGGTTGTAGCCAGAATACCCATCCATGAACGATAGCAGCTCATGTCCACAGGTGTGATCAACCAAGACGTCAATATGCGGCAAAGGAAAACAATCCTTTGGGCTAGCTTTGTTCAGATCTCGAAAATCAACGCACATCCGTACCTTCCCATTCTTCTTCGGTACAAGGACAATGTTAGTTACCCACTCCGGGAAATCCACGGCCCTGATAAACTTGGCCTCTAACTGCTTCTTAATCTCACTATGAATTTTATCCGACCATTCATTCTTGATTATGCGAGGCCGCTGCTGTACCGACTTTGCATTTGGATAGAGCCGAATTGCGTGTTCAGTGATTTCTCTGTCGATCCCGGGCATGTCTTCGTAAGACCAAGCGAAGACGTCGACAAACTTCTTTAGAAGTGAGGTGAACTCGTGTTGCTCCTCCAAGGTTAATGATTTGCCAATTTTCAATTCCCGGGAAGTTTCAGGCGTCCCCACATTGATGGCAATAGTTTCTTCAACATGTGCCATGTGATTCTCGTGGTTACTCATGGCTTGTGTTAATTCATTAAAGTATTTTAAATGTTCAGCATCAAATTCATGGTTATTAGCACAACAATTAGGGAGAAGGGAAGAAAAACTGAGATACTCAGAAACAATCACTTCATTGAATTCAGAAACGGTACAAACTAATGGGACTTAGGGCTTATCCCAGCTGATTCAGACTCGATTACAGACTCACTAGTGCTCGACTCAGACCGGACCTTACAAGGTTCTCCTAACACTAGGGTACATTTATTGTTGATAGAATCGACCCAGGTCACTTCGCGACAACCTCCATCAGCAGAAATCATGGCGCTTGGATCAAATTCAGGGTTGGACAGCATAGCAACCACCGGATCCACTTCTTTCTCTTCTTTAGCAGCTTCTTGACCAAACAGCAGACCGAACATACTCTCTCCAGAAAGGTGAGTCCACCCAAGAGGCGATTGCTCATTCAGTCTAGGCTTGACAACTTGTTTCACTGGGACATCACAGTCGTTAAAGACCTCTAACCCGGGAACACGAATACCATTAATATACCTGGGATCCAGGAATCCATACCAAGGGAAATAATCACCCTGCCTTATGAATTGTCCATTCAAAGTTAACAGATATGGATTTGTCTCCATCAGCGTAGGAGAGTCGAACTGGTTCCTTTGACGAGCCATTGCGACTTTGGTAAGACGAACCTCCTGATTAGTTGGCTTGTATCCTAAGCCAAAGCGACAGGAATAAGCGGAGGTAGAGAGCTATGGCATGACCCTATCTAGTTTCCTTCCTAAAGACATCCCAGGGAAGTATCCCTATCTTCTCATAATAGCATGAATCTTCAAGTTGGAATAAGGAGCGAAATCAAAGGGCGCTTCATCCTCTATAACAGTGACTATCTCAAAGTTGTGAAGCTCCACATCAGTAGAGGTTTGCTCTACTTCCAATACTGGTTGTTTGGGTTCGAAAGTCCTAGAGACAACTCCCCCTAAAAGGGTGTCCACTTGATCATGTATAACCATCTTCACTTTTTGATGCAGCGTTGATGCCATGACATTGCAGTTGTGTAGCCATGGGCGTCCCAACAACAGGTTAAAAGCAGCAGGAATATCCAGAACCATAAATTTCACATTCTGAGCGATGTGGTCAAACGTGATAGGCAAAGTCACCGTACCCAATGACTTTCGAGGGGTATTATCATATGCCCAGAGTAACACAACATCTTGAACCAATTGACTTTTTTGGACCCCTAACTTGGCAGCAGTTCGCCAAGGACAAACATTCACAACCGAACCATTATCCACTAAAATCAACGGAATCACTTTATTAGAACAAAGTGCGTTTAAGTACAAAACTTTATTATGGTTCATTCCGGATACAGGAAAATCTTTATCACTGAAAGTAATGGCGCCTTGGCTAACGGCAACATGCGAGTCCAAGGCTTCCGGAGTTGTGGAAGTAGGAATGATAGCATTCTGGAGAACCCACAAGCTCTCGATGCAGTTTAGAAGCACAAATTAGTTGCCAAATTGACACATTCGCCACAACCTTCTTTATTTGTATAAGAACAGGATCTTCAGGGGTAGCAGGTACCTCCGCTCTTGTAGAACTTGGATTTGGTATAGGAACCACAGGTTCAGTCCTCGCCAGATTATACCTCCTTGACCTAGTTAAGAATGCAGCACTAGGTAGAGTCTCTTCTTCTTTGTCGGACCAAAAGTCCTCACTAGGATCTTCTTTGTATACATCCTCTTCATTACTAACCTAAATGCCATTGATAGTAAAGGCAGTCAAATCTTCAGGAAGGAGTACGGGTGCTCCTTCGTCGATAATACATTCAGATGGATCAAAAGTGCCCTCTCCCACAAAAATAGCATAATTCAGGAGAGGATTGCTTTAGTTATTGGATTTATTTGCAGCTTTAGGCATTGGTAGAGCCCCAGAATGGATTATCTTCTCAATTTGGTTCTTGAGTGTCCAGCACTGCTCAGTGTCATGGCCCCTGGCCCAGTGATACTTGCAGTAAGCATTATTGTTCCACCCTGGTCCCTTAGTCTCAGGTTCAAGCCTAGGTGTCAGCAACTGAATCTTGTTTGATTTCAGCAATTGATCCAAGGCTTCAACATAAGTCATGTCGAGTGGGGTATATGAATCGTATTGGAAATAGGTCGTCTTCGGAGGTGGACCACGATTCACATTCTGGACGAGGCTCGTCTCAGCCACTTTAGGAGCGCTGATGGTCCTTCTCCCCACATTATTGCCCTTCCAGTTTTGGGACGCAGTAGTGCTCTCCTTGCGCGTCTCTAACTTAGGACACAACTTCTTCAGGTACTCGAAGCTCTCAACCACATGAAAGTCTAATTGTTGAGTCAGACTTGGCTTGAAACCACGGACAAATGTGTCCAGCTACATTTCTGTGGGGATGATGTTAGTCACCTGTGATAGCTTATCATGCCACCTTTCATAGTAGGTCGTAAAAGACTCATTTTCTCCTTATCGAATAGTCATGATGTCTAACAGGGTCACCTTATCCTTTTGAATCTTACTGTAATACTCGATGAACGCCCTGCGTAGTGCGGTTCAATCTCCTCGTACCTCCAGAGGAAGAGTGTAATACAAGTTCAACGCCTCATCATTCAGCGATGATGGGAAGACTTGTTTGTAATGTTCAGTAGTAACACCTCGAAGTGGCATCACTCGGTTGAATTCCCATACATGATGGGTTGGATTCTCGGATAAAACTTTTTCAACGGAATGTCCATCTTTCCCACTATATTAGCATTAATCTCAGCGGGTGGTCCGAACTCGACGAACTGGTTGGTGAAAGTCGGCATCTGACTCACAGCATCTTTGAGCACATTTAACTGAGTCTTTATATCTTAAATGATAGGGTCATCATGTAACTCAGCTTTGGCAGGGATAGTTTGAGGGATAACCACCAACGGTGGTGGCTTTGGTGTCAGTTCATCAGGTACTTCAATGACTGCTCCAGCACCGGAACTTTCTCCTACCTTTCCTTTACCTTTGTCAATTGGAGGGTTAGAGAGAATCTCCATGGCGTTCTCATCATTGTCCGCCATTCCCATTCGCATGTTGATGCGTTGCACAGCTTCTAGAACACCATTCAGGGTCTCCTGTTGTTACTCTATGCGAGTGTTTTGCTTTTCAATGAGTTCTCGTTGTCGCTCGATATGCTCATCGGCTTTCTTCTCTTGCTGTAAGGCAGCAAAAGTGATTGAGCCTTGCACTTGACGGAACTTCTCCTCAAGGAGTTTGGCTAAAGCCTCTTGGACCTGGTTGTCCCCATGGTTCTCTTCGGAAGACATGTCGAACTGCAGACGGCGGGAGGTTTTGGACCTGGGTGCTAATGGGACGAAGACTGGGTTACGGATCAGGTGACCTGACAGGCCGGGGATCCAGGCTAGACTCGGGTCTCCTATATTGACTACAGCAAAACCACACACAGTTCAGAGATTGACCTTTTTATTAACCAAAACCCAACGCGATGCATGCATGACCTAGCCGACCTATATGGGACATCCTAATATGCACAATCTATATGCTGATTCAACAGAGTAACTCACCCGGGACAGGGGTTTGCATGACCTTAACTCTACATGATCCTAAAAGACTATTGATCATCATAAAGGGCCGAATAAAACCAAGCGCAGCGAGTCAAGACCGAGTACGGGAGTACAAGTCAGTGTTTCTCAATTCGGATGGGCCCCATCCACAGGCCGACCGTATTAAGGAGAATCCATAACTTGGACACCCTACGTAGGCCAACTCAAGCTGTGTCGATTATTACGCGGACTAGAATGATGATCAACAGGGCTGACCGCCTGACGCTTTTTCTATACATTTTTATTCTATCGGTCTAGGAAAGTGGATATCGTAAAGGACTGGATAAAACCAACAATGGACGAGTTATAATTAGTTTATGGACTTAATTGCCAAATCCAATATGGTTGGGCCTAACCATGGGCCGACCATAAATATGATAGATTCAATAATTATTTCTATACACTAACTTACTCGAGCCTGGTGATTGTTATACAGCCTAGAACTTTAACCACTAACTTTATTTGGACTTTTAATCAGGTTTATTGAACCTTTGTTAAGGAAAAATTGCAAAGGGCCATATAGAATCATCAAAGGCGAGTTGAGTTTATTTTACAAACCAAGATAATTAACCTTTATAGATAAATGGGCCCAACCACTGTGCTAACCATAATTTTTGGAGGTCAATCAACTTAGTCAGTAAACATGGCTAGAAATGCAGACTGAACATACTTATCAAAATCAAACTCAAATTTACTGGAAGCTTGTGAAGTAGATTGAACATACTTATCAAAATCCTAGAAAGCAAAATTGTAAACTAGGTCAAAGTTAAATATCAAAATCAACAAAAAATGAATACTAAACACAAAAATCAGAACTTAAGATAAAGTTAGAAGCAGATAATTTTTTCTAAATAAAGAAATGATATTTAAAGGAAATAACTTACATTGCCTAAATGATGGGAATTGAGCTTCCTTACTTGTTCTTGCATTTGATCTTGTGATGGTTGACCCATAGGATGAGGATCATAATTCATTGAACTATTACTATTTGCTTTATACTCAGAAAAGAGAACCACTGTAGTGTCATACACAGATTTGGCTTTCAAAGCACCATCATCAGAAGCATAGAGTTTCCCATATGTAAATTCAACCAATTTCATCTTATAACGAGGGTCTAAAACAATAGCAACAACCAATATCAAATTGCAATCCTCCTAATAACTATCAAATTTTCTTTGCATCTTTGACACCATTGATCAAATTGCAAATGAAGTTCTATATCAGAAATCCCATGGAAGAACAGATTGGCAGTGGGATAATTGGTTCCAGAAAACAGATTAGTCAAGTCATAATACACTTGAAGAAACTTGCAAAACACATCCACTTTATCCCATTCATGTGGAAGAGGACAATAACAATAATGCTTATCAAGTATAGCAAGGTGAGGAAACACATCCTTGTAGTATAGAGCAGAGTCAAGCATAAGATAAGTAGAATTCCACCTTGTCAAAACATCTTGCTTCAACTTTTTCACAGTGAGAATCTTTTTATCTTTTGCTGCCCCATTAAACTTCACTAACCTAGATGGTGAACCCTTCACATACTTGACACTTTCTCTAATTTTCCATATAACTTCATCAATATCTTCCAAACCAGCCTTCACAATAAGGTTAATGACATGGGCAGCACATCTAATTCTAAACAAACGACCTCTCATAGGCAATGCACCTTTAGATACCAATTTTGTCATGTAAGACTCCACAAATGTGTCATTATTGGTAGCATTATCTAATGTGATTTCCATTAGATTGTGCTCAATATTCCAACCATTCTCGCCTAATAAGTTTGAAAACTTATCATTAATAAAAGGGCCATTATGAGGAGGTGGAAAACAACAAAAGCACAATAGAAACTCATGGAGCTTCCAATCACTACCAACAAAGTACGTGGTGATGCATATGTAGGAATCAGACTTCATGGAAGTCCAAAAATCAGAAGTTAAAGAAATTCTACCAGGACAAGATCTCAACATCTCCTTCACCTTAAACTTTCTCCTCTTGTAAAGTTGAAGTACATCAGCTTTGCTTATATTTCTAGTTATATGCTTGACATCAGGATTCAAATATGCATGACAATCTCTAACACACTCATACTCCACAAGTAAGAATGGAAGTTCATGCCTCACAATTATATTTGCAAGAAATTCCCTATAGACACTTTGATCTAATTTAGAAGCTCTAAATGAAATGTCACCAGAATCATTCAACATCATTTGTTTTAGGTCAACCTAACCTTTCAACTTCAAACAAGAGTCTATATGACGTTTCATGTTAGTAGTGTCATACCTTCCATCACAAATCATGACGCTATTGCAGCCCTTGTATTTTCCTCTTTGGAAACCATCCAACTCTAATCCCTCTCTTCAACTTGATAAAATGGTCCCACACAGGAGACTGATTCTTCCTTCTCTTAGGTATAGGAGCAACTCCAGTATTAGGCTTAGGTAGCTTTGTATTTTGCTTTCGACGTGGCCTCTTACAACTAGATATAGTTGGTTGTTTCCCCCCTTTTTGTTAATTAAAAATCAAATAAATAGGTTAACTTCATTTGATCAAAATTATTAAATCAAATCAGTTAAAAGTGGGCAAAACCTACCATTTCAATTGATTATGATAATACATCAACATTAACATCCACTTCAACAACTCCAGTAGCCGTAATGTCTACGACGATATTAAAAGGGAAATAAAATCAATCAATGGAAGCAATGCCTAGCAGAATAAAACTGAAACACTTTAAAAAGTACCTTAAATCACAACAATAATGAAAATAAAGAAGTAGAGGAAGAGGAAGACTGGAAGACTGGAAGAGGAAGAGGAGAATTATTATACCAAGCTAGATTGGATAGAGAAGAACAACGAGGATCAGATCGGCACTATAAGTAACAAAGGTGCAAAAACCTTCAAACATGAGAGAAAAACAATGAAAAACAGCAAATGTCTCTAAATTAGCTTACAAAATAAATAAATAAATAAATAAATAAATAAATAAATAATCAACTTTCTAAAATTCCCATGATACCATACCTAAAACCCATCAAATTCAACCCAAAAACAATACAAGATACAGATCATAAGGACAAAATCTCATCAAACCAAACCTAAATTCTATCAATTGCAACCAAAATGAAATGCAGAACATGATAATACATCATCTTCAACCAAAAAAAAAAATGCAGAAGAAAAGGACAAACTCCTATCAAACCAACCTGAAATACGACTATACGAGGGTATCCAATTTACAACTTGCAAAAGCATCAATTTTCTAACAACACCTTCGAGATAAAACTTTAAACTCAATGAATTCTAACAACAAACAATTAACCAAACTGAACACAAAAACTAGGCAAGATCAACAATTTTGTGTACCATATAAATTCATCAATTACAGGAAATTAAAACTAGGCAAGACACACATATGAACTATGAAAACACAATGAACTAAAAGGAATCCGGCTAAAAGAAATCAAGGATGGTTTACCAATTATAGGAAATTAAAACGAAAATATTACCATGAAAAAATCCCAGATCTGTCGCATGCCTGCATCTGCAATACCCTAGAAAACAAAAAAATACTGAGAAAATTACAACAAACATTAAACACATGAAACCAGAGTGAAACACATCAATCTGAACCAAAAAAAATACAGAAAAACGAAAAAAGAAAAAGAGACGAGATTTATACTATGTTTCTTAAAGAGACGAGACATACATATAGATCTACACTATACCAAAGCGGTCCACACCTAAACACAAAAATAAAAAGCCGATTCAGACAAATTATTGAAAAGTACAGAAAAATGGAAAAAGAAAAAGAGATGAGATTCATACCATGTTGCTTAAAGAGACGAGACATACATGCCGATCTGCACTACAACAAAGCGGCCGACACCTAAACACAAAAATAAACACTGATTCAGACAAATTAAGGAAAAACCGAAAAGAAGTTAAGAAAGAGAAGGAGAAAGGATGAAGAAATATGAAAATACTGGCAAAGAAAGTGACAGGTAGAGGTGAGAATTTAAGAAGACTGGGAGAATGATGATGACCGTAAAGTAATGAACTTAGGTGAGAAAAATTGAGGGAGGAACTTCCATTTCCATTTTAACGATTGGGATTTGGGAATTTTGAGGAGTGAGAAAGTTATAGAAACGTAGAATGGATGGGAATGGTGAAAGGGAGAGGCGGATGGGAGAAACAAATGAGGTAACTCTGATGTCTCTAGCCTTTTATATCAATCATATAAAACATAAAAAATAAAAAAAAACCCTAACCCTAGTTTAGTTGGGCCTCGCCTCATCCAGAACTCGACCCACTTAATTCCAATCTCAGTTTTCAATTTTCAGCTCATTTTCGTTAAAATAATTCGGGTCGGACATTGTCCAAACCCGTTTTTTTGCCAAAATTCGAACAACCCGGATTTGGATATTAAACCCGAACCCGACCCTGTTTATGACTCGGTCACGTCCGAACTGTCCGAATATAAATTCGGACGAAAAAAACTTGTCCAAACCCGAATTTTTCCGGTTCGGACAAATTCGGGTAATCGGGTCGGTCACATTTTTGCCAGCGCTAGTAGGAGGTATCATATACGGTCTAGTAAACCCAAGTCATATGTAAGTCATTTTTTTAGAGTCAGTGTGTAAATGTCTTTCAATCTTTAAGATGTTTCATGTAAGGTCGTGTCATATGTAAGTCTTTTCTTGAGTCAACCTGTGTGTTTTTTTTAGAGTCTAATGTAAACTCATGTCATGGGTGATTCTTTGTTTGAGTCAACATGTGTCCGTGTAAACACAGGTCATGGGAGAGTCTTTGTTTTAGACTCAATATGTGTCTTGCATTTTTAGTTATTTAAATGTAAACTTAGGTCTAGGATGTGTCTTTGTGTTAGTGTCTACATGCATGTGTCTTGCATTCTTTAGAAAGTTTCATATAAAGGTGTAGGATGAGTCTTTGTATTAACATCTGCATGCATCTTCCATTTTTAGAAAGTCCATTTTAAACCCAAGTCATGGGTGAGTCTTTGTTTTAGAGTATGCATGTAATTGTCTTTATTTCAAAGTCAGCACGTAAGTGTGTCTATTTTAGAGTCTTCATTTTATTGTCAGCAAGCATGTATCTTTTATTTTTAGAAAGTCCAATATAAGCCCATGTCATGGGCGAATCCTTTTCCTATGTCAATATATGAATGTCTTGCATTATAGAAGTCTCATATAGGGTCTAGGTCATGCAAACTCATGCCATGGGTGAGTCGTTGAGTTTGCACTAGGAACTCTTATATAGGGTCTATGTCATATAGGAGTCTTTTCGTTAATCAACATGTGTGTTTCATTTTTAGGGAGCCCAATATCAGTCCATATCATAGGTAAGTCTTTTTTCGAGTCAACATAAAGTTTCTCTCGTTTTTTTATTTAGGAAGTCGCATGTAGCTCAATAAGCACGTTCAAGCCCATGTCCTAGGTGAGTATCAAGAGTCAGCATGTATGTGTTTTGCATTCTTTAGGAAGTCTCGTGTAGGTCAGCTAGGTCATGCATGCATTAGGATGGGTTTTTCTTCTTTTGTCTAGTGTCAAGGTCAAGGCCTTAGCCAACAATAAAGGGACTATTGGGGCGATAGGAAATTCTGCAACTACCATGGATCCCAGAGGCACGACATAGAGAATTGTTAGACTTTGAGGACGTAATCTGTCACGCCCCGAACCAAGGGGTAACAGACACCGCATACCTGTAGGACAAGGCCCCACAAGCATGCAAGGCACAAAAGACCGAACAAACACAAGATACAAGAATAGACTTAACTTCGAAAGGAGTACTTCATTTAATAGTCAACTAAGAAGGATAATACTTAATTACACAGCGAATACCACAACAAAAGATATTTAAATCTTCCAACTCACAAGGCAACTAAAATAACAGAAACCTTATCCCACGCAACCTCTTGGCCCACTACGCTTCACTGCTAAACTCTGATACCATAAAGAACCCGAATACTACCAAGAAGCGAAGAATCACAACCTGAAAAAAAAAATAGGAAGATGAAGGGATGAGCTTGAAAGACCATTAAGTAGCATAACACCCCTTTAGCTGGGTTTGGCATGCGAGTAAAACATAGATTGGGTCAGAGTTAATAAATAATTGAATAACAAAACATGACTGGGTTTTCCAAACACTCTTAATTAGCTTAAAACCCCAAAATAATACAATAATAATGATCAAACGAATTCCGTCAAAGTAACATAGTGTATATCAAAACATAGCAATCAAAATCACAAAACATAATTTGGGGCTAAGACCACTACTAGCCCAGTGGGATGGGCAACAGAAACCACTATTGACCCAGTGGCGGGGCAACGAAAACCACTATTGTCCCAGTGGCGGGGTAACAACGAATTGGGCCCAACGGAACACAGATACACATATCAGAACCCACAGTAGCGCGCATACAAGTCGATCGACAGATCCAGTGCATACCTTAACTGGCTAAGGCAGATGACATAGCCCGAAAACAAAACCAGTAACTTGAGTGTCAAAATATACAAACAGTACCCAGTCAAGAAATTTAGCTTAATAAATAAATTACAACCATAAGGTCACTCATCCAAACGGAAGTTCAAATAATTTAAATACCAACTATTATTCGAAACGGCTAATTTGCAATAATTTAGTCAAAGTGTCACGAAACCTCTCTTGGTGTATAAATAGCAAAACAAAGATAAGACCTATAAAAATTATCATCAAAAGGGAACACTTTATAAACACATAAATCGATACGGAGCCAAATAAAATCTTTCGGACATAAATATAACCAGAAAATAATGTAGTTAAACAATAGCATGCCAACCCGGTTTAACGAAAATAAACTTACGGAAAAAGAAGGTTACAAAATAGTATTTTTGGCACGAAAAGGACTAAAAAAATATCACACCACTTACCTGAAACGCTAAACCAAACGCTTTACTCCAACTTAAACGTACAATACGACCACCTATCATAAACTGAAGCCCCACTGGATAATTAATATATACTCTTATAAAAGCCAATTTACTCACTAACCTAAAAATTATTTACTAAAATTAAGGTATCTTGATATGGTATATTAGAAAACTTAATAGCTAACCCAGGATATATAATTATACGATTATTATACTCATATTGATACCATATTTCCCTCCTTTCCATCCCAAAGATCGGCACTCAGCACCGCCTCACCGTCAATCTCAATCATCATTAAAAAAAATCCTATTCATCTGTCATCTTCATCATATGATGACTATAACTTCTAATACCACAATAATCATATTATAACCATATCAACTGCCATATTATCTCTCACCAATGCCATCTTATATAACAAAAGGTTGCAAACCCACTTAATTAAGGTACCAAATTGAGTTTCGACATCAAGTACAAAAGCCTAATTACTGGAAAAATTTGCAAATCATTGATCTCTTATATAATCCAAAGAGAGATACTTAAAGGGTAATCTTTAATTTGGGAGAAATTATTACCTGAGTGCAAAGGTAACCGAATACGGATGCGGCGGAAAAGGGATCATTAGCCATGTTATTAAACCGCTGCAAACTGATCGGATTTAATCTCAAACTCTAAAGTCTAATTATAATCTAATGACATTGGACAAATTCACCTTTTTTTTTTCTTTTCATTCTCCTTTCCTTGCTCCTTGGCTGACGAACGGAAGCAATGTGTAGTACAACAAGGACTTATAAATAAATAGAGTGCTCTATGTTTAGGGTTTTAACTCCCAGAAAAATTATAAAGGGACTGAATAAATAAATAAATTATTCTAACCCAGTGGTGCAGACTAGATTCATTCCTTACAGTTGATGTCTCCCCTTCTTTTTCAATATACTCAAGCACATCCATTATAGCATCAAACATACGACTAACATTAAGGAACTGTTTATAATGAGATGACCAACGAGTTTCACCTGCCCTTAAAGGAGCAAGTTCTTGATTTAGCCCACGCCCAGTTTCGAGTTCATCATTACTCAATGCCATCTGTACTCTCTCAGCTTGTTTCTGACGTAAAAGATCATGTCTTTTACAAGAAGCTCCCACCATATTCATAATTTTAGTAATCTCATCAAAGAGCTTCCCAACATAATTATTGTCCCTTGCAAGAGCTACTAATGTGAGTTGTAACTGATGAGAAAAACAATTAATGGAGAATGCACTCTTATTTTCATTCAAGATCAAAGTCTTAAGTCCATTGAACTTACCTTGCATATTGCTCGCCCCATCATAGCCTTGAGAACGCAAACTTGACAAACTCAAGTTATGCTTTGCAAACACTTCTTCAATTGCAACTTTCAATGACAAAGATGAAGTATTTTCAACATGTTTAACTCCAATGAACCGCTCCTTCACAATGCCCATTTTATCCACGTAACGAACAACAACACCCATTTGCTCTTTATTAGCCACATCTTTAGATTCATCAACAAGTAACCCAAAGACATCGCCCTTAAACTCCTCCATAATGACATTTAATGTTTCTTCAGCTCCTGAATTCACAATGTCTTTTTGGATAAGAGGTGACACCAACTTTTCCTTCTTTGGGGCTTTATCCAATACGACTTTGGCGATAAAATCATTTAGACTTGCAGCAAACTTCACAAGTTCAAGAAAATTTCCTCGATTCTCTGAGTCTTCAGATTCATCATGACCACGAAAAGGTAACCCTTGACGTAGCAAATATCTTGAGCAAGAAACAGAAGTATCCAGACGAAGACGATATTGGTTTCTAGTTTCTTCATCATGCCTGTCTAAAGCAACTCTAATAGATTGTGCAGGCCTCCTCAAATTTTCATAATCTCTTAAAGCTTTGTTATGAATACTATTAAAATCACCAATGTGCCCCTTGAATCGGTCGGTCTTATTCCAAGTTGAGAACCCCTCCTTGATGAAATCTCCACTTGAATTTTCTCTCACATTAGCAAATAAGTAGCAACATAAGCAAAATGCAGCATTTTTTTCTTTGCTATATTCCAACCATGTCCCATAATCATCAAACCATTTACTATTAATACGTCAAAGCCTTGTCCCAATCAATTTTGATGGAAAATCATACTCGCGAGGTTGGACGGGCCCTTTAGCTATATAATACCTTCTTATTGGATCTCTGAGATTAGGGGGATATTCTGAAATCATTTTTCTCATTCCAGGATCCATTGGAAGTGTACTAAAATCAAACTCATCCTTCAGCTCACTTGGTTTATTTCCATTACCATCCTCCACATTCTGTCCACTACTTTCTGGTTGTTTTCTTTGAGGCGTAGTATCGTAAAATCGAATTAGAACCATCCATATTACGCCCAATACTTCACACCAACAAAACAAAAGATACAACAGTCATAATCATATATGATATACCCGAATAAATGTAATTCAAATATAACCTCCAGTAGTGAAATATTGAAATATATATTCACAAGAAAATAATTCTAATTTTAAACAATCTTTTTATAAATATTAGTGGACCAATATGTCATATTTTATTACCACAGAGAAAGAATGTCAATTGAGCACCGAATAAGGGCACAAAAAGGTAAAGTTATGCACAGAATACATATCAATGGGCAATGGGCCAATAGCTATGGCTACCAACTGTCCAACTCTATCTCTTTCCCAGAATATAACATTCATTCAATTCACAACCCATTAATCAAATAATTGAGTAATTCTACTAAATGTCAATTGTACAATTTGTACTAGAAGTCTAGAACCAAGTGATTCCAATAAATTAAATGGCAATTCAATTTCAATAAGTAGTGCAACGCTTTAATTGTTTAGCAAATAGCAAATCTAAGTAGCAACAAAGACCAATCACCAAAGTCCAAAGAGAGTAATTTAATACATTCAGTCATTCACCAATTAGAAAAATGGAATTTTTCCAATCAATAATTCAAAGTAAATTCGGATCGCATACGTTGAGATGAATAAATAAACTTTACGATCTAAACCCTAAAATTGAAATAATGAAGATATAGTGAAAATTAAAGAATCAATATTAAATTGAGACAAATCGAACTTACAGATCTATTCGGCCACGAATCGTAAGGGAAAATTGTCAAAGCGGGGTGTCATTTGTTGGCGTCAGTGCCGATCGGGAGTTGGACGCCCGCACAGTCTCTCACGATCGACGCGGCCGGATGATTTGACTTCCGACGGTGACCGTCGACCGCCAGAGGTTCGGCTGCAGATCAAGTGTCGCTGAGGACAAAGAAATTGAGGCAGAGAGGAGAGATGACGAGATGTGAAGACAGAAGAGTCTTGGAGTTTAGTCTGTTTAGATGTGAAGACTAATGAGAGAAATTGAGTTTTATTAATTTTACATAAATATCAAAAGTAATATCATAATTTTAGAAAATAAAAATCATATATAATTTTAACAATTCCAGCCCATACTAGTTGGACACCCATACCACTTTTTTGGGCCTATTCTAAGGGTGTCCACTTACCTTTGTCCATATATTTTCAACCCCAAGTAAAAGAAGATCTTCAAATTTTTTTTGGGCCTAGGGTGGCCAGGGACACCCCTGGGCTGTACCTGGATCTGCCCCTGTTCTAACCTAACTCTTTTTTTTTTTTTTGGAACCGGGTATTAGATAATCCATTCAGGGAAACTTCCTTTACCAAAAGTAGTACAAAGGATCAAATAGAACGAAGACAAGGAGGGCAGATAATCAAAAGGAGCTTTAGAGTTAGCTACAGTCCTAGTTGGCAAGCATTTCATTTCCGGAGTCTATTGGAGTTAAGAGTCAGTTCTTAATTCATTTATTGAATTCAGCTGCTCTTGTTGCTATTTGACCAAACATAATTTTATGTTTGTGTTTTTTATCTGAGTTGAAAAGCACTCTCGTCCATCCATCATCCTTTTAAACCAAGTCTGACAAATTCACCTTCATTTATCCTTCCATCTTTTTTTCATATACCTCGTTCCCATCCCTTTAGTTTCTTGAATCCAGGGTTAGAGAGAAAAAGGAAAAAAAAAAGAGAGTAATTAAAAAAAAGAGTGATAAAAAAAACAGAGTGAAAAATTATAGAGTGGCGGGTTTAAAAACCTCATTGAGGCAAATCGGGCAAAAGGAGAGAATAAGGTTGATGAGAGAAGTCAGCGTGCACCTCCCATCCAGCAGGCTGAGCAACAGGAGAGAGTGTTGTCAGGAAAGACCAAGTCCAATAAGCTCTCTAAAGTAAACACTCTTCATCATAAATGTTGCAGCTTAACCAAATGTGCCGAGGACAGGGGGCTTCCGCCTAACCTTCATTTCACCAACCACATTACCCTCGTCTTTTCATCCAATCTCGACCTACCACTTACTACCTATCATTTACATTTCTAGCCTTTTCCATCCAACCTTAACCTTTTCAAAACCATTTCATTCATTAAACCAAATCCAAAAGGTGTGTTATATGACCAATGGAGAACAGGAGGCAACCCGTGAAGGAGTTCAAATAAAGGAGGTTCAAAAAAAGGAGTTCAAAGGAAATACAAAGGAAAAAGTGAAAAAAGGAGAAGCGGAAAAAAAAAAAGGATGAGAGGGATAGCAAAAAATAGAGAGAGATAGTAAAAAAAAAGTTGAAAAGGAAGAATAGAAAAAAAAACGGAGAAAGAAACAAAAAGAAGAGATGATAAAAAAAAAGGGAAAGAAACAAAAGAGGAAGAGAAGAAAAGAGGGGAGAATAAGAAATTAGAAGGTTGAAATAAATAGTCATGCACACCAGAAAAATCCCATAAACCTTTCCCATCTCAAACCTTTCTCATCTCAAACCTTTCCTATCTCAAATCTTCACCTCATCATCCATACACCTCATCGAACCTTCAATAACATTCCCCATCTTTCAATAATCATCCATAACCTGCATATGAACCCTCAACCATCTTTCCGAATCATTAAGTTGTCCTCGAGGCACTAACCCTTCAAAGCTACGCTTAAAGAACTACGACTGGCCTGATTCCTCCTTGGATACGTAGGAAAACCTCTTGACCATCTCACCTCCCTTTTTTAAGACACGATCGTCCTTAAGTGTCTCTTTATCCCATTCATAAATAAACCCTCATATACCATCTCTTTCATGACACATGCATTCTTAAGTGTCTCTTTATCCCATTCATAAATAAACTCTTGTTCACCATTTCTTTCCCTAAACACTTTCTAACCAACTTTTTCAAGCCTTTTCATCATATCTCACCCTTTTGAGAACTTTTTTCAGCTCGATCCTTAATGCAAGTAACTCACTTCTTAATGCCCACTCTCAACATACATGAGTGTGTCCACTTCTCAACAAGAGCAAAAGTCGTCCACATCAGGTCAGCGGCTAACTGACAACTACATGATCATGAACAGACTCGGAGACAAGCAACTCTAAACTGGGGGCTCGCGCTACCTCTTCTAACATCAAGACATTTATCGGAGAAATCTTCTAAGAAGGACACCTACTCCCTATCCTACAAGATCCTAGATCTTCATTCCCATCAGTGTCCTAATAGTGGTCTCGAAAGAAAAGGAAAGAAGAAAAAAAAGAGAGAAGAAAAAAGAAAAGAAAAAAGAAAAGAAAAAAAAAGAAAAGAAAAAAAAGAAAAAGAAAAAAAAGAGGCTAACTTGAAAACCAGACTTCCATCAGTGCATACCAGACTTACCATGGTCTTCATGCATCATACCGTATGGAAAGAAAAGGAAAGAAGAAGAAAAAAATAGAAATCGAGACTCACGACTAAGGACATACCATACTTCCATCAGTGCATCATAAGAAGCAATGCTTCTATTCCATAGTCTTTGTGCATCATACAGTTGATATACATCAAACTGGGGGCTTACAAATCTCCATGATGCCCTCCTAAGCAAGACAATCTCATCCAGAGTCTAAATCAGACTAGGGGCTTGCAAATCCCCAAGTTGCTCTCCAAAGCAGGACAGTATCATCAAGAGTCTATCCCAAACCAGGAGCTTGTCGTACATCAACATAGATTTGCAAGCAATCATCTAATAGGTTTGCATTACATCCATTATCATTCCATGTCCCATGGACCAAAACGTTACTAATCCTGGATCTACTTGAAATTCCCCACAAGTTGTCTTGATCCTTAGGAAGTCATTGTCTTAGAAAAACATAAATTGACCTAGAAAATCATTGTCTAAATAAAGATTCGGGGGGTTACCTGCATATAGACTTGCATGGATAGGATCATAAAGCATCATACGTGTGTCTTGTCTAAGCATAATAGGTTTGCATTACATCCATCAGTCATGTCAGAGTCACATGGAGTTAGTTTATCATGCATAAAGTCCATAGTCATGCATAAATGCATAATTGCATGAATACTTGTGTAAAAAAAAAACAAAAAAAAAAACAAAAAATATAAAAAAAAATGCATTGTTTGTGCATGAGTCTAGTACACCAGTTGCATGCATGCCTGCATCCGTCTGAAAAATGAAAAAAGAAGAGTAGCAAAGAAGTGCCATATTGTTGCTCCAGAATGCAACACTGGGGGTTGGTCAAGCCCATGTGCCATCTCATTTGGACCGGTCGACATGGTTTCCAATCACTAAAGAGCAAGATTAGAGTAATCTCTAAATCCAACTCTCACCAGCCAAGTTAGCACCCAGTCAAGTCATAAATCGATTGTCTGACACGAAGGACAAAATCTTCCTCAGCCAGACACGAATGGCGACTGTCAGACACGAATAATAGAATCATCATCAGCCAGACACGAATGGCATATGTCCGACACGAAGGACAAAATCAGCATCCGCCAGACATGAATGGCACATGTCCGACATGAAGGACAGAATCCTCCCAAATGGCTGATACGGATCAACGACCGGGCGAAATTCAAGAATTCATTCCCCCAGTGAAAATCTAAAGGCAGCATATATGCGCTTAAAGCAAAATTTGAAGTATCATTTACTTTAAATTCAGCTTAAAGTACTGAAACAAGTAATAGCATGTAAGTCGTCTCAGCAACAACATGCTATAAAAATAAGCTTGTAGGAGAAATAAAGCATACCAAGGTGTAGGAAAGAAAGGACGACGCACGTTCATCTTGTCGGAAAACCAATTGTACCAGCGTGAATTCCATACTGGGATGTTCCCTCTGTATCGTCTTCCTGGACTGCTGGCAGAGTAACACGTCTACGTCCTCTTCTCAAATTCATCATTTTGGGAAAATACCCAAAAGACCTTCTAGGGAGAGAATAAGAAAGGGAAGCAAGTGAAGTTTGAATGAGAAGTGGTGAAGAATGTCGTAGCTAGAAGCTCCAATTTATAATCACAAGAGCTCGGTTCACACAGCCTCGTGTCAGGCCCTCATGGGCCCAGGCTCAAGTCTGATCGGCTTTGGGGCTATCTACAATAACTGTGAACAGATTTGTCTCCTGCATGGCCTGCAAAAGCTGGAGTGAATGCAAAGATTCCTCTCTTTTCAATAGTGTCCGGCCGGCCTAGGGAAAGAAGGAGCCTTTGTCTTTTCTCCATACTTGTTTCCAAGGTTTCAAGCTTGTACATTTTGAAGGAGGAGCACGGCTAAGTGCGCCCAATAAGGAGGGGTGGTCTTCTCAAGAATGGTGCATCAAGTCCCCAAATAACAGCATTTTCCCAATGATCATGCTACAATAATCTAAGGAAAATAAGAGTCGTCGGCATCACGTCCGATGAATTCTCCAGGCATTGAATTGCCACTGAAAATAAAAAATCCAGAGCCACCGACGGAACTCGGAGTAGTCTCAGTAATAAGAGTCATCAACATCGGGTTCGATGGAATCTCAAGAATAAGAACCACAGGCATCGCATCCGGTGAAGTCTCATCGGTATTAAAAATGCCATCATCGTCAGAACGACCAAAAACAGGGTCGCCAATCGGCGTAAGTCCCCATCATCCGAGCCACCAGCAGCGATCGGTAAAGTCTCCAATCCCAGGGCCATCGGCAGCCATCAGTGCAGTCCCTCGAGCCACCGACAATGATTGGTGAAGTCTCCAATCTCAGGGCCACCCGCAGCGATCGGTGCAGTCCCTCGAGCCACCGACAGCGATTGGTGAAGTCTCAAACCCCAGGGCCATCGACAGCAATCAGTGAATTTGACTACAAATTGCATGTGATTGAAGGGGGATGTATGTGATTATATGTTCATGAATCTCCTAAGTCTTCCCTCACCTATAAATACCCCCTCTTGCCAAAGTTAAACTCATTCAATCATTCACTCATTCTTTCCCCTACATCCTCCTTCATCCATCCTCTCATTCTCTCATCATCTCTCTAGTCTCTACTCTAGTGTCATCATTTTACCACCACTCCTATCATCTTTCCACCACTTCCTTACCTCCATAGTCTCCTATTCTATCCTACCTTAAGCCTCTTAACCACTCATCCTATCCATTCTTACATAAACACCACAGAAACCTAGCCTTACACCACCAAAACATCCCAAAAACATCATAAAAAAGCTCTTTTTCCTACACCTTTTCTACCATCTTTCCACCACATTCTTACCATCATAATCTCCATTCTTCTATCTTCTTCAATCCTTTAATCCATACTCTTATCCTATCATTCCTTATCCCTACATAAATCCCCCATAAAACCTCCCAAAAACATCACAAAACTATCGTAAAAACCCACTAAAAGAGTTCCTTTTTCCTACCTTTTTCATATTCTTCTCCATCACATTCCTACCATTACCATCTCCATTTCTCAACTCTTTTGAATCTCAAATATCCACTCTTATTCTACCTTTCATTATTCCTCCATAAATCCCTATAACTCCACAAAAAGCCTACCTTTATATCATCCAAAACACAACAAAAGCCCTTTTTCTACCCTCTTCTCACCTCCTTTTTCCATATCTTTTCCATGCACTTTTGACACTACTTTGGCACGTTCAAGAGAGGTATTCAAGGCTTTCAAGAGGCTAATTCAAGTGAGGTTCAAGCACTACAACAAAGGCTAGGCAAGGCTTCCCCCTAAAAAGTCACAATGTAAGCTTTTATGTGTTCTTCCTTATGTAAATAAAGTGTGCATGTTGTACTTTCTTTCATTCTTATTTTTTCATGTTTAATGAATTAATTCTATAAATTTCTCATTTATCTCTCTTCCAAACTTTATCAAAAGCACACTTAAAACTTTTAGTAGTCTTTTTTTTGTAAGAGGTGAACTCAAAAGGATCCTACCTTTCGAGTTCGTAGCCTTACCCCCGAATCCATTCTTGGGTTTCACAGGTGGAGTCTTTCTTATTTTCCTTTTTGGTTTTGTCTTGGCATTTCCCTTAAAAACTCAGGTGCCAACTCACATTTCGAACCAAAACACATCGGGTTGCATAAAGTATGGTAGAACATGGTTTTATAATGTGCCAATGCAACTTTAAGGTTTTCTTTATATATTTCTAAATAATATTTGCATAAGTCGCTTTCTTCCGAGCCTAACATTTTTCGAGCAAATTGGGTTAAATTTAAAAGAGTTTGGAACAAGTGGATGTTCATTACTCTTAAGAGTTTAATTCAATGACTCATGAAATGCACAAAGTAAAGGGAAAGTGATTTTACAAACTATTATTCCTGAAATGTATAATTAATCCCTTAAAGAGTTTTCAAAGGTTCAAACCCTAGAACAAATCATCAAATCACACCCCAATCCGCGTGGACGCTCAGAAGCCCGAACGACAAGGAAAAATGTCAACAACGGGGCAAACAAGTAGTCTATCGAAAGCTTGCGGATCATACTACAACCCCAAATGGTTACTTTGGACTTTCAGAATCTTTAAGACCTCCAAAAGTGGTCCCACACAAGGCTTGCTCAAGTTCGTAATATGGTTTTGGGGGCTTCTTTAAAGGGGTATGTGTAACGTGGTTTTTGTACCCCGATTTTTGTATCGTTCTTTTCGAGGAGCTAGAGGCCTTGGCTAGGACAAGTTGACTCTAGTTGAGGTTTGGGATCACAAGATAACAAGAGGGTTTTTGGTGATAGACAGCGCAACCGAAACGCAAACACAACTAAGGTTCGGTCGATATGGGAAAAATGGGTGTCGGGAGATTTCAGGACGCAAACGGTAATGAGGATGAGGGTTTTGCAATTAGGAAGTAACAAAATAGTAGAATCAAGTGACAATCTCGTTAGAATAAACCCATCGGATTTCCTTTTTGAAGGACAATCCGGATTAACTTCCTACAAGCCCACCACGGACACGGAGAGTTAAAGAAACGGGTGAGCATTAACTATCCCATTTCCTATCTTCCAAAGCAAGTGTTAGATGTATTCAAGAGCTTTCGATCTCGAATACATACCACTTGAAGGAGGAATAGGAATGGGAAATTGATTCCACTACAAATTACCTCCTAAACTTGCTAACTCAATCCAAATCAACCACTCACATCCTTAATTTCACCCTAACCCATAAAGGGTTCTAGCCTCTATTCATCTTAATTAACATTCTAACAATATAAACAACTCCATCATTCATGATTAAAACAGAGAATCTAAGAATCAAAAACAACAATAAAAAAGCAACAAACACCAAGCAATCCAATAACAAAAACAGAGATTGAAATGTAAATAGACAAATTAAAGAGAGTAGGGATAAAGGAATGCTCATTAGATGATGACAATGGAAGGACGATCAAGAGTAGGTAAGAATCCAAGCTCCAAAATAAGTAGAAATCTTCAGAACTTCAATAGAACTCCAATAAAATCCAGTGCAAATGCAATAAGACAACTCTAATTACCCACTAATTACTACGAGAACACTCTAGTCTCTCTCTAATTGATAGCTAAAGTGTTGAAAATACAAAGATAACTGCCTCCCCTTTTCTAATCGTCCAAGAGGGTAACATATACAAGCCAAAGTAGTTACTCAAAACGCAGCACTTCAAATAACTTATTTGCTGAATTCGCAGGAGACCGCAAGAGCGGTCTTACGAGGCACAAGGCGATTCTAGTTTTCTCCTTCGCATGACAGCAGGTGTGGTCTTCAAGACCGCAGGTGCGGTCCTTCTCGGGGGCCTGGCTCCCTGCTCAAGTCAAGGCAGCCACCGCAGGTGCGGTCTTCCTCGGCTGGCTGAAAAATTCTTCTTTGCTTCTCCTTTGACCCGGTCAAGACCCGGGGAATCTCGGGATTCCCAAAATAGCTGCAAAATGGTCCTTTTTGCTACGTTTTGAGTAAAAACTCCAAAATCTACAAAATAACCAAAAATGAAGTAAAAGTCATGAAATTAAAACACGAAACGGGTCAAAAGCCTAAGAATTAAGGCGCTATTTAGACACAAAATTGGGTCTAAACACCCCCCACACTTAAACTTTTGCTCGTCCCGAGCAAAATAAATCAAAAACTACCTAACTAACACAAACTCCTCTGTCGTGGGAGAGAAACGAATGCATTTAGCGTATGCACCAAGCCCTTTACACTCCCCGGCAGCCCGGGTGGACGAGATAGACTCGTGAGGGTTTGTAGAGGCTATACCCACAAAAGCCAAAGAAAAAGGAGAGAGGGAAAGTGAAAACAAAACCGAAGAAAAAAAAAGGAAAAGGAAAACAAAAGCTTCGATTCAAAAGTTCTTGAAAACTCGATTAGGAAAACGTTATTAAACCTCCAAAAGGAACCGTTATGAACATCTCACAATCACCTATCCCAAGCAAAAGTCAGTCTTTGAGATTTTCGATTTCCTACACCTAATGCCAAGCAAAACCCCATGTGCATAAGTGCTAATGGGCTCCAACTGATTCCGATAGATCCCAAAGACTCATGCCCGAGCTTAAAAACAAACAAAACGAACAAGGAAAGAAAAGAGTTGCCCTTCCCCGCATTTGGTCGCTCTTGGCTTGGTGAGGGCCGTAGGTGATGCAAGGAGAGGCCCCACACTTTATTAACGCTTAAACTTTTCTTTTTTGGGTTGGGTTTTCCCAACAAAATTTTTTTTAAGGTCGAGGCTAGTTCTGCGGTAATTGCACGGCCCAAAATTTGGGGTCTACCCTCCCAACACAGTCTTTTCCATACACACCTCCGTCGAAAATTCGCTTTGGGAGGAGTTTAAGGGGTATCAACGCCGTACCGTTAATACCGGTCCCGTGTAGGTCGACTAACTTTATGGTGGTTTGATGTCGTTCAGCCGACTCTCCCCACTTAATCCGGTTATTTAGCTTTGCTTTTTTTTTTCTTTTTACTTTTGCTTTGACTTGGCTTTTGCTTTTGCTAAACAGGAAAAAGAACAAGCTTGGACACAAACCCCTAGAATCTCTCAGTTTCAACCAAAACGTGAAAGGAATCGAGGGTCTCACTAGACACTCAATGAAGGAAATCTAAAGAGATAAGTCATAACAATTGCCCGAAACAGGGTCGAAAACGCTTAGACCGGTTTCTTTTAAAGAAGTTTAAGAACGACTTCTCAATTTCGACAACAAGTTCCAAGAAACAAAGCAAAACAAAGCGAAAACGAAAACGAAAGAAAACTTTTAAGGCTTTCATTGCTTTTTTCTCCTTTTTCACACAAAAATTTTCAAATTTTAGGCAAAAACTACGGAAACAAAAAAAAAGGACTAGGTGATGTACCCTCAACGCAAACCCCCCTCCCCCTCCCAACACTTAAAACACCACAATGTCCTCATTGTGGGAAGGTGACACATGAAAAAGGGTAGAGAACCTACAAAAACAAACAAACAAAACAACTATCCAACAAATGGTGGCGACCCAAGCCCACACGGCTCTAACAACAAGATAAACCCAACACAGACATTCAAAGGGGTTCGCCACCCAAAAGAAAATCAAGCATGCCACGGATCAAAATAATTCACATAGGGAAGAGCCAAGTAGAAAGATATTACCTCAGGCTCTTCATAAATGTTCAAGCCGTGATCTGAAGTCGTCATTTAATAGAAACACGATATTAGAGCAAAAGGACGACTTATATGGGAGAAAACCGCATGCTAGATTGAAAGGAGTCAAAGGAAAACTAACTAGCTAACTATCTAAACAATAAAGAACTAAAAAGAAGAAAAGAAAACTATGAACAATATATACATTGCCAATGATATACCTTATCCCTGAATCTCACTCATTGAGGCGGGAAATAAGGGTGAAACACTCTCATTACCAAACCAACCAAACCAAACTAATTCTTTCATTCCAAAACAAAAGATAGCCATCATAAAGACATGCCAAACCAAACCATTCATTCCCAAAGGACAACCATCACAAAGACAAACCAAACCATCCTTGGAAAACCAACATTGAAACAAGCCAAAAACCCGAGATACTAAACATGCTAAAACCCACAAAGTCACGCTTCCCTACCAAATCCCCGATGAAGCACCCCCCCACACACACTTACATTTTACATAGTAAAACATATAAAAACAATGAAAAAGATCGAGTTGGGGCGTGGATGCTTACAAACTGATCATCAGGCAGATCCTCCCGGAGGAGGATGGGGTTGGTACGGAAAGAAGGATGGGTAGTAAGGATTTTCATAATCAGGAGGTGCCGGGATATGACCCTCAACTGTGTAGTGGTGAAAACCCCAATCTCGCATGAAATGATTCTGTTGGCGGAAGTACTCTTCATGACGATGCAGATGTTGTCGTATATTCACGATTTCCTTTTGTTGATCCTCGAGCAACTTCAATTGGGAACGAAGAAGTTTGCTTTGCTCATGAATATCAGCTCTTAAGCTTTTGATCAAAGAAATAGCTTGGTTGAAATTAGCATGTTGTGGTGAGTTCCCGGGAATCTCTTCATGACCCCTCTCCATAAATTCTTCCAACAAATTAGAAACATGAATAGGTGCACCACCAATCTTTCTCGGCCAACCATAAAATTGCCCACATGACCAATTATCTGGATTTGCAACATCAAGCCACTCTTCTGCATGAGTGGGGTCGAGAGGAATGTCCGTTCTCTTATCTCGTAACTGTGATGATAAACGATGCGTGATTGGCGCTCAGAAATTACCTCCATCGTGATCAACAATTGCCTATCAATAGAGATAGGTATGTATCGCGGTTTCCACTTCCGAAGGTAGGCACCAAAACCTTGCTTTCGGAGAAAATGACATATTATATGACCCATTCCCATGTTGGTGGAATTGTCCGTTCTACTCATCTCATACAACCAATGGAAAATGCACAAGCCTAATTCACCCGGCGCCCTTTCAAGGTGTTGTAGATTATGAAAAGGTCTTCCTTATGGACACTTGAGCGTTCCTCGTCTTGCCCAAACACTGAATTGACAATCACTAAGTGGAATAACCGAACAGCAGGATTGCAAAAATCTCGATCTTTAGATTCTTCATGTCAGTGAAATTTCATTCAACCTTCCTCCGAGTCGACGAGTGCTCTTCTCCAGCATGTCAAACTTTTCCAAGCTTCTTGCTCATCGAAATCCTCACACTCCCAGAAATATAACCCATCTTCTTGCAATTTCAAAGCTTGACAAAATTCTTGAACGGAACAATCTATCTCCCTATTATCCACTCTATAGTTGAAGGTGGCCTCGGGATACCCATCAGTAAAGACTTGAATTGAACTCATAAACTCGAGCATAGGTTGATCTACAATCGGCTCTCTGATGTTAAGAAGGGCTTCCCAACCAAGTGCTTGAGTAAGAACATCAAAGATGGGCCGAAAATAGAGAGTGTCGATTGTCTCATTATTGTAAACCTCCGGAGCATAGATTTTTCGCTCTTGGAGTTCATCGAAGCGAGGCTTATGTGACCCACCACGAAAAACGACCTTAGCACGAGGGCAACTCCTGATCAATGTATCTGGTTGGGTTCTTCTCATTTCAAGAGAAGATGACTCAAGAGGTGTTGATGGAGAAGGTTTATTAGGTCGAGCCCTTTTTGACTTCCCCATTCTAGCATTCAACAACTAGAACCCTATGTTTAAACAAAGAAATGTGCACACAACACCCAAATTTAGCAAATAACGAACTTTGATTCACCAAGAAGCAAAAAAATACCTGATTGGAGAACTTAGAAGTGTTCCCTTCCCATTTTCGAACCCAAAGAAGGTTTCCACCAAGAAATTGCACTTGAGGAGCTCAAAAAATGGTGAGAAAATGGTGGAATGGCGCGGCTGGGGCACGAGTTTACAAATTTGGAGAGCGGGGAAGGAAGGTTTGTGAGGGATTTGAGTGATTTAGGACAAGGGTTTTAGGGTTTAGAGGGAGAAAGAGGTGTTTGAGTGTGTGGGAGGGAGGAGAAATGAAAGAAAATGAGAAAGTAAGGTTATGAACCCCGACAGAAATCGCTGCTCTTCGACAGACCGCAGGTGCGGTCTCCTACTGGAGCCAACCTGGGAGGGAAAATGTCCTCCAGAGACAGTAGGTGCGGAGATGGGGACCGTAGCTGCGGTCTTCACCTGGAGCAAAAACTGAGTGAAACACCATGATAGGACCGTAGCTGCAATTTGATGCACCGCAGGTGCAGTCTCCCTCTGGTGATGCTCAACACCTATAAAACTCAAAACTCTTTGAAAATAAAGTTAAGTCCTAAGATTTCTACTCTTCTCATTATCAAACCCTCTTTTCTTCACACTCATAAACTTCCAGGAACATCTTCCAACACTCAAAAACCACAATGAATCATTCTCTTCACAACATTTTCTTCTCACTCTCGAATTTTTTTCTATTTTCTCAATTTTTTTTCTAAGATTTTTCACTCTCTTTTTTCTTCTTTTTCTCAAACTTCAACAAAAACAAAACAAAAACATTATGACTAAAGAAATAAGAATACAAGAAATAAAAGAATAACACTAAGGAAGAGGAGAGTAGCTCGTCCCTCCTCCCGGTTGCTTGTTTTAGGTCCTAGCTTGACCTAATCCATTCTTTCAACTCTTGAAATCAGCGAATAACACCACAACTGTCCCCGCATATTCCTCTTCCATAATGTATGGCTTGATCTTTGATGAATTAACTTTGAAACACTTTCCCTTGGCGTTCTTAAGTTCAACAACCCCAGCGGGAAGAATCTTTACAATTTCGAAGGGCCCCGACCATCTCGGCCTCAGCTTTCCGGAAAAGAGTTTAAGCGTCGAATTGAAGATGAGAACTCTATCATCGACCACATAATCGCGATGGTTCAATCTCTTGTCGTGTCATGCTTTGGTTCGCTCCTTGTAAATCCTATTGTTTTCATAGGAGTGTCGTCTCAATTCCTCAAGCTCCTCCAATTGGAGCAAACGACTCGCCCCGGCCGCCTTGAGATCATAATTCATCTTTTTGATCGCCCATATTGTCTTGTGTTAATGTTCAACGGGAAAATGGCATGCTTTCCCGTAGACAAGGCGGTATGGAGTAGTTCTTATTGGCGTTTTGAAGGCGGTGCGATAAGCCCATAAGACGTCATCTAGTTTATCCGCCCAATCTCTTCGTGAGGAACTGACTGTCTTCTACAAAATCTGCTTAATAGCACGATTCGAAATCTCTACTTGGCCTTGTGTTTGTGGGTGATAAGGGAGTCCTCTTTTGTGAGTGATACTATACTTGGCTAAAAGAGACTGAAACCTTTTCTCAATGAAATGAGATCCATTGTCACTAATAATGACCCTCGGAATACCAAATCTTGGAAAAATGACCTTCTTCAAAAATCTTAACACGGATTTTCCATCACATCTCACACATTTAATAGCTTCAACCCACTTCGACACGTAGTCAACCGCCACTAAAATATATTGATGACCTCTTAAGGACGGAAATGGACCCATAAAATCCAACCCCCACACATCGAAAACCTCCACCTCGAGAATGAAATTGAGTGGTGTCTCATTTTTCCGGGAAATGTTCCCGGACCTTTAGCATTTATCGCACGACTTGACATGAAGATACGCATCTCGAAAGAGGGTCGGCCACCAATAACCGGCTAGTAGAACCCTAGCGGCCGTCTTTTGAGATCCACCATGTCCTCCAACCGGAAACTCATGGCAATGCGTCAATACGGACTTCACTTCACTCTCGGGTAAGCATCTTCTATACATTCCGTCATTGCATAAACAGAACAAGAACGGATCGTCCCAAAAGAAATGTTTTACGTCATGAAAGAACTTTTTCTTTTGATGAGGGGTCAAATTTTGAGGAATCACCTCACTAGACAAGTAGTTGATGATATCAGCGTACCATGGGTGAGAATGCTTGACGGACATAAGACGTTCAACCGGGAAAGAGTCCATGATGGGTTGAGTATCATCTAAATCAACAAGGATCCTCGACAAGTGGTCGGCTACTACATTCTTAATCCCGGCCTTGTCGCGAATCTCCAAGTCAAACTCTTGTATAAACAAAACCCAACGAATGAGTCTTGGTTTTGTTTCTTTCTTCCCCATTAAGAACTTGATCGCAGCATGGTCTGTGTATACGACAACCTTGGAAAACAAGAGGTATTGCTGAAATTTGTTTAGGGCAAAGATGATAGCCAAGAGCTCCTTTTCTATGGTCGTATAATTTTTCTGTGCACTATCGAGTGCATGACTTGCATAGTAAATGACCCACGGCTTCCTCTCTTTGGTTTGAGCCAAATATGCTCCAATTGCGAAATCGCTCGCATCGGCCATGATCTCGAAAGGTAAGGTCCAATCCGAAGGTTGGACAACCGGCACGGATACCAAGGCTTGCTTTAACATGTAAAAGGACTCGAGACATTCATCAGTAAAAGAGAATGGGGCATCATTGCAAAAGAGATCGGTCAAAGGAAGAGCGATTTTAGAAAAATCCTTGACGAACCGGCGGTAAAAGTCGGCATGGCCAAGGAAACTACGCACCCCTTTTACAGAAACCGGGGGTGGTAGGCGCTCCATCACTTCAACTTTTGCCTTGTCAACTTCGATGCCCCTCGAAGAAATTAAATGCCCTAAAACAATACCTTCTTCTACCATGAAATGGCATTTTTCCCAGTTTAAAACTAAATCAACTTCATCACAACGAATAAGAACTTTCTCTAAATTATCCAAACAATCATCAAAGGTATTACCATAAACAGAAAAGTCATCCATGAAAACTTCCATACATTGTTCAATGAAGTCACTAAAAATGGCCATCATGCATCGTTGAAATGTTCCAGGTGCATGGCACAAACCAAATGGCATACGTCTATAAGCAAATGTACCGTATGGACAAGTAAAAGTAGTTTTTTTCTTGATGCGCGGGATAGATTGGAATTTGGAAAAACCCTGAGTACCCATCTAAAAAACAGAAATATGAGTGACCCGCCAACCTCTCTAACATTTGGTCAATGAAGGGGACAGGGAAATGGTCTTTCTTGGTCACTTTGTTCAATTGGCGATAGTCAATGCACATCCGCCACCCCGTGACGGTTCGGGTACTAATTAGCTCATTCTTTTCATTCTCAATAACTGTCATCCCCCCTTCTTAGGTACACATTGAACCGAGCTTACCCATTCGCTATTTGCGATGGGGAAGATGATCCCAGCGGCTAAAAGCCTGACTACTTCTTTCTTTACCACTTCTTGCATATTAGGGTTCAACGTACGTTGTGGTTGCCTAGTTGGCTTTGCATCTTCTAATAAATCAATGGAATGCATGCATATGGATAGGGACAAACCTTTCAAATCCTCAATTTTATAACCTAATGCACCCCTATGTTTTCTCAACAAATCAAGCAACTTAGACAAATCAGAGTCATGCAATTTGGCATTCACAATAACAAGACAAGACTTTTCATCATCCAAGAAAGCATATTGTAAGGAAGGGGATAAAGGTTTAAGCTCTAAAGAAGAAGTAGAGGATTTAACTTGGGAAGAAGACATACCCTTGTAGATAACTTCTTGAATTTTCATACACTCAATATGAGGCTCATCAATAGTAATCTCCTCATTCGTTGGTGACGAATCAAGAAGGTTGGTGAGAAATGCGATGTCGGTGTCGTCGGACTAGAATTGGAAAGACTCTAGGAGACATGCTCCCAAAGGATCTTTACAAGTAGACTCAAGTAAATGGGATTCTTCAATATATTCATCGACTAGCACCTCCATTATGTCAATAGCATAACATGAATCCCCATACGAAGGATTTTTCAAGGACCCCTCGAGGTTGAAAATAATGCTCTCATTACCGACATTCAATGACATACTACCATGCTTCACATCTATTATTGCTCCGGTTGTAGCAAGAAATGGCCTTCCCAAAATAATAGGAATGTTGGAATCTTCATCCAACTCTAGAATCACGAAATCACATGGTATCAAAAATCTGCCTACTTAGACCGGAATATCCTTCAATATACCCAAGGGTCTACGCACGGAATGATCGGCCAATTGAAGATTAATGGTTGTGGGAGTTAAATCGTCAAGGTTCAAGGTTCAACTTCTTGCATATAGAATGAGGTATAACGCTCAAGCTAGCCCCTAAATCACAAAGAGCACGACTAATCCTCATGTCACCAATAGTGCAAGGAATAGAAAAACTCCCGGGGTCAGCGAGTTTCTCTGGGGTTTTGTTGTCAATAATAACACTACAATCGGCCGTCAAGTGGATAATAGTCTTCTCTTGAATTCTCCCTTTGCTAATGAGAAGTTCCTTCAAGTGCTTCTTAAAGGATGGAACCTCGGATATAGCATCTAGGAATGGGATATTCATTTGAAGTTTCTTGAGCATCTCTATAAACTTTGAAAATTTAGCCTCCGACTTGGGCTTGGCTAACCGTTAGGGAAAAGGAACCGGCGGTAACTTCGGCTTCTCAATAACTTGAATTGGTTCTTCTTCTATCATTACTCCTTTCCCTTTTCTTACTCTCTCCATCTCTTCTCTTTCTTTCTCAATCAACTCTCTCTCAATACTAGATTCTTCTAACTCCTCCTCATGAACTCCCTTATTTTCCTCCACAAAAACAAACTCACTCTCCCTTTTCTCTATCAAATCCTCCTCATCCGTGACATCTACCACATCACCTTCTTTTTCTCCCAAAACACCCTCCTCCACCATTTTAGGACCTTCAATCTCCCTACCACTCCTCAATGTGATTGTATTAAGTTTCCCCTTAGGGTTGGGTTGCGGTTGGCTAGGAAGGGATTGGATAGGCTAGGCTTGTTGCGCCATTTGAGCAAGTTGTAACTCAAGATTCTTAATGCGTGCTTGGTCTCTATCCTGAGTCAATGAGATCTTTTGTAATATTTTCTCAATGGAAAATTCTTGTTGTGGTGGTTTGGATACATGGGAAGATTGACCATGGTGAGGGTTTTGTTGATACGGACGACGATTTTGATTTTGGAATCTAGGGGGTGGGTTTTGGTTTTGTGGGACTTGTTGGTTATAGGCATAATTTCCACGAGGACGAATTGGATTTTGAGTGGAATAGGAAAGGTTATTATTAGGATAAATTGCTTGAACTTGCTCGGATTGGCATTCACCACATTGTTGCAAAGGGTGTGGTCCTCCACAAAAATCACACACAACAATTCTGACATCCGGAATAAAAATCGGTACCTCTTGAGTTGCCTTTACTTGCCTTGTAGTCTCTTCTAAGGCCTTCTTCTGTTGCATCTCCAATACGACATTCATAAGAAATTTAATTGTAGGGTTACTCTCTAAAGAAGCGCCTCCATCTCTTGGATCACGGCCACCTCCCCAATGTGGAGAGTTTTGCGATAACTCATGAAGAAACACGTTTGCCTCATCCGCCGTCTTCTTGAGAAACATGCCACCGGAGGCATGATCGATAAATTCTCGCAAAGAACTACATAATCCCGAGTAAAAATGGTGTAAAAGTAGCCAATCTTCCAGATTGTGGTAAGGACATCTCCGTTGGAGACCTTTGAACCCCTCCCCCCCCCCATGCTTCGAATAAAGTCTCACCAGACTCTTGTTGAAAACTCATAATGGCTTGCCTTAAACAACATGTCTCATCATTGGGAAATAACCTTTGAAGAAAATCACGACTGAGGGCGTCCCATGAAGAATAAGTACCCGGCGGACAAGTGTTGAGCCACAATAGTGTTTTCCCCTTCAAAGTGAGAGGGAAAAACTTCAACTTCATATATTCAGCGGAAACTCTGTTCATTTGCACGAAACCGATAGGTTGCTCGAACCTATTGATGTGATTAATGGGATTCTCATGTTCACCTCCATGGTATGGAGTATTCTCGAATATCTCAAGCAAATATAGTTTAAATTCGAATGATGCGTTTGGTGGTAATGTAGGTAATACTATGGGGTCGCCTCCCGTACCCGATGATAGTAATGAATATGAAGCCAAGGTACGGGGTGGATTTTGATCTCCGTCAGCCATTGGAATTTCACCCCTCTCTTGCTCCCTTTGCTGCCTTTCTCGTCTCGAGCTAGCGTTTGGCTTGCGAATAACACTTTTCGGGTTCGGAATCGGTGGAGTTTTAGGCGTTCGGCCTCGTCAAGATCGAGTCTGCATGCACAAAGAGAACAAATATAAGAATCAGATTCTTAAGAACTAAGGATACCAAATCTCTAGCAAAGGAAATAATCTTAAACAACCTAAAGACCAAGAGCCGGCAACGGCGCCATTTTGTGTAACATGGTTTCTATACCCCGGTTTTTGTATCGTTCTTCTCGAGGAGCTAGGGGCCTTGGCTAGAACAACTTGACTCTAGGTGAGGTTTAGGATCACAAGATAACAAGAGGGTTTTTGGTGATAGACAGCGCAACCGAAACACAAACACAACTAAGGTTCGGTCGATATGGGAAAAATGGGTGTCGAGAGATTTCAGGACGCAAACGGTAATGAGGACGAGGGCGTTGCAATCAGGAAGTAATAAAATAGTAGAATCAAGTGACAATCCCATTAGAATAAACCCACCGGATTTCCTTTTTCAAGGACAATCCAGATTAACTTCCTCCAAGCCCACCACGGACCCGGAGGGTTAAAGAAACGGGACTCTCTAGTTAACCTCCTTCCACTTTCGTGGGTGAGCATTAACTATCCCATTTAGATGTATTCAAGAGCTTTCGATCTCGAATACATCCCACTTGAAGGAGGAATAAGAATGGGAAATTGATTCCACTACAAATTACCTCCTAAACTTGCTAACCCAATCCAAATCAACCACTCACATCCTTAATTTCACCTTAACCCATAAAGGGTTCTAGCCTCTAATCATCTTAATTAACATTCTAACAACATAAACAACTCCATCATTCATGATTAAAACAGAGAATATAAGAATCAAAAACAACAATCAAAAAGCAACAAACACCAAGCAATCCAATAACAAAAACAGAGATTGAAATGTAAATAAACAAATTAAAGAGAGTAGGGATTAAGGAATGCTCATTAGATGATGACAATGGAAGGATGATCAAGAGTAGGTAAGAATCCAAGCTCCAAAATAAGTAGAAATCTTCAGAACTTCAATAGAACTCCAATAAAATCCAGTGCAAATGCAATAAAACAACTCTAATTACCAATTAATTACTAAGAGAACACTCTAATCTCTCTCTAATTGATAGCTAAAGTGTTGAAAATACAAAGATAATTGCATCACCCTTTCTAATCGTCCAAGAGGGTAATATATACAAGCCAAAGTAGTTACTCAAAACGATGCACTTCAAATAACTGATTTGCTGAATCCGCAGGAGACCGCAGGTGTGGTCTTACGAGGCTCAAGGTGATTCCAGTGTTCTCCTTCGCATGACAGCAGGTGCGGTCCTTCTCGGGGACCTGGCTCCCTGCTCAAGTCAAGGCAGCCACCGCAGGTGTGGTCTTCAGGACCGCAGGTGCGGTCTTCTTCGGCTGGCTGAAAAATGCTTCTTTCCTTCTCCTTTGACCCGGTCAAGACCCGGGGAATCTCGGGATTCCTAAAATAGCTGTAAAATGGTCCTTTTTGCTACGTTTTGAGTAAAAACTCCAAAATCTACTAAATAACCAAAAATGAATTAAAAGTCATGAAATTAAAACATGAAACGGGTCAAAAGCCTAAGAATTAAGGCGCTATTTAGATACAAAATTGGGTCTAAACACCATAACTTGAGCTCTAGACATTGGTTTTGGGAGAATTAAAGCCCGACATGAAGCTTTCATGAGAGGCTATCAAAAGATATGGTTTCTTTGGCCTCGAGACACATAAGACATCATCATACATAGCCTTCATACACCCTTGCTCAACACACTTATTTACAACTTAGGTTTGGCAACTTGTTGGGAAACTAGACACATTTTGACATGTACTACCTCAACTACATACCCAAATCAGTGAGTGTTCTCCTCTTTTACATAAACCACAAGAGTAACCACCAAAGTGATTAATACCTCACACTAGGAACCACTTTCAACACCACTTCACCATACAAAACTTTACTTTCATGCTTGACTAGTCTCTCCTTAATTCCTCCAACTTTTTATGAATCACCCAACATACCTATAAAACTTATATTTCCTGCCTTGAATACTCAATATAACCATCAAGAATCCAACATGCAACACAACATTTCACAAGTTTGTTCATTAACACTTAAAATCCCTAAAGGATCCACTAATTTCTCAACAATTTTCTTTGTTCTTCAACATCAAGTAAGCTATAATTGTAATCAATCTTGCTAACTCAACATGCAACCCCTAAAGTCACATTTTAGTCACTAAAATCGACATACAAGAGGTTTTTTTTTTAACAACAATCAAGCGCCAACCCAGTCATTCATTCAATCATAATTCATTCTTTTATTAGACATTTAAACGAACACTTTATGTGCATCAAAAGACACTAAAAATCTATCTCTAATTCACCACTTTAATAACCAAAACTCACTACAAACAACTCTGAGTGCACTTTCATAATATCATTAGAACAACATGCATGCATAATCAAATCACAACAATCAAACATAATCTCCAGCATACCTTACTTGATTCATAACATATTTAACAAATTTTACTCTCTAATTATCAATAAAACCCAAGATTAAGACTTTCACTCTTATTACTGTTTAGAAACAAGTAATTCTACTCAAAATTTAGCAATCTTACATTATTCCACTCAAAGGAATTGGGATTGAGGTTAAAGTTTAGGATATACCTAAAGAGGGAAGAGAAGAACCAAGTTTCAAAGGGAGGAGATGGTGGCCGTCAGACCACCAGTCGACGGTCGGTGTGGCGTTGTTGACTCCGGTACCGACGACCCTCGGTGGCTGGCAATAAGGGACGACAGCAGTAGAAGTTCAGAGAGCACGTGAGAAGGAGGGGCAGTGAAGAGTTATGATGGGAAGGAGGGAGAAAAGAAAGAATGATAGAAGGGGAAAAAAATTATTGCTACTAATCTTATGGGTTGCTCTACTTAATAAGGCGCTGCTTAAAGAAAATATATATACCCCTCAATTTGCCTCCCTAACTCTTGTAATTATTTTTCTCTTAACCCGATACTATTAATTTGGCTCCTGAATAAAATTTTACAAGGCTAATCCATGAGAACTCGAATAATAAAAATTTAATGAGTACTCATCTTTCTAATAATAATAAACCCGAATAAACCCAATTGAGAAATTGCCAGACAAAAGTTCTGAATATGATGGTTTACTAAGAAAGACCAGAAACTCTACATGAGGAGTATCTAACAAATGTATTACAATGGAGAATTGATGTTCGTTGCACTGTTCGAGACCTGCAAAAACAGTGACAGCAAATAAAGAATTTAAAAAGCGCAAATTAATTTAATTATGTTTGATTAGCAAAATAAATCATCATTACATTTCCAATACGACAACTCCCAAAATATGCTTCTCTTGTTCCAATTGTGAGACTCAAGATACCCCTCAATACGGTTATATTGTTCCGTAGAGCTTGGGAACTTACATACACGATTCCAAATTTGCTCCCTGTTTAAACGAGGGGGAGGAGGTGAATTTTCTTCCTTATTCTTTGAGAAAGCATTCTTATTTTTTGAAATGGATGATTCTCTGGGAGAAACTGTCTATGAGTATCGAACCAAGAATGTTTCCTACCATGGTGTAACCATCTGGCCTTTGTCTTCTCCATACAGTATGGACAAGACGTTTTCCCAGTTGTGGTCCAACCTAAAAGCACTCCATATGCCAAAAAGTCGTTAATGGTCTACAACACGAATGCCTTCATTTTATAATTTTGCTTCTTGGCGACATCATACGTGCCAATTCTTACCTCCCACAATTGTTTCAACTCATCGATTAACGATTGCAAGTAGACATCAAGATTTCCTTTTGGACTTTTTGGCCCGGGATTTAACAGGGTTAGAAACAACTACTACTTCATGTACAACCAAGGCGGAAAATTATATGGAGTTGCAATCACGGCCAACATGAATATGTCTGCCCGAAGCTACCGAAAGGTGGAAAACCATCTGAGTATATCCCCAACCGTACGTTTCGGGGTACAAATATAACTTTCTTATGAAGGGTATCGAAATGTTTCTACGTTTCACTGTCACGTGGATGAACCATGGAACCATCTGCACATGTATTCTTTGAGTACCACCTCATGTGCTCTGCAAAACTTCTTAGTCCCTTCCTCTGGTTCCTCGTCCCTCGTAACATCACTCCAGCTGAAAGGCATATGCCCCATGGCATCCGTGACCATTTCTTTCATGTTGTTTGTGCCTCCATTACCAGAAGACCCATCAACAACATTGTTTGAGGTTTGACACCTACCCTCGTTAGGCTCAATTATAAACCTGGTGATTCTCGACCCGACCCAGAAACCCGACCCAAACCGACCTGCAAAAAATAGGTTTTGAACACGAAATCCGACCGGGGACCCGAAAATGACCCAACCCAAAGAACCCGGTAAAAAACGGGTTGGGCAGGGTTTGGGTCGACCCGTTGGGTCAGACACTTTAATTTTAAGTTTTTGTCTACTTTGGCATTGTAAAAAAAAATGGGCCCATTTCATGAAAATTAAGGCCCAAAAGTAAAATATTGAGTGACTTTGGAAAGCTATGCGTAGAGAGAGACATACAAATGAAATAATCAAATAACAAATGACCAAACAAAACCCTAACACTATCACTCACTCACTCTTTCAATGAACCCTCAAACTCCTACAGTCCCGCCTCTCTCCTCTCTTCCAGTAAAATAGTGATTCTTGTCCAAGGTCAAAGTTCAGTGCATTACTGTCTAATATCATAAAAGTTCAGTTTATTAGCATCCCAAAACCCTATATATTTCATAAGTACTGTTATTCGTGGATTGTCGACGTAAACCGCATAGTACTTGTAGACTTGAAGATTGCCAAATTTTGTCCCTTAGGTGTATAGTAATATGTCTATACAACTATGACATATCGTGGTGGTCGAACTTGGAATGGAATGGTACATTACATAGGTGTCTTTGACTAATTATAATCAATTTTGTTTGTTGTAAGTGACTGAGAAAAAGGGTGGTCATGACCCATAAACCCGACCCAAACCGCCCGAAACCGGAATACACTCGACCCATATTTACCCGAACCCGATATACGATCGACCCGTAACCCACCCGCCCACCCGTATTGACAGGTCTACTCAATTATCTCCCTGTGGGTTATCCAAACATAATAATTCTAACGGAAGTCGTGTTTGTACAAGTGTAGCTTCACAGTATCCTCATCACGGTACTTCAAGTTTTTACATTTTCTACAAGGACAGCTACACTTTCGCGAACTACCCTTTGTTTTGCAAATGATATAAATTCTTCATTCACCCTACGTATATATATATATACGTGTGTGTGTGTGTGTGTGTGTGTGTGTGTGTGTGTGTGAGTGTGTGTTTATTGTTTAGGCCCGATTTTAGGCCTAAATATCGCCTTTTGGCACGCTATTTTTGCTTGATTCCAAGTCTTTTTCATCGTTTTTATTAGTTTTTTAGTTGTTTTGCAGGTTTTCGCACTTTTGGAGTAAAAGCAAGGAAAAGGTGCTGAATTGAGGCTTTTTAGGGAATCCCGAGTGATTTCCCGAGCCAAGCCAAGTCGATGGCCGAAGCGGAGTTATCCCGGGAAGATCTTCCCCAATTTTGGTGCAAATCAGTGGCGTAACACCCGCTACAACCTTTGTAGCGGGCGTTACATCCAAGGAAAGAAGACAGGGGAACAGAGTCAGATGGACGTCGCACCTGCTACGCATGCGGTGGCGCCCGTGACAGTAATTGGTCGCACCCGCGAATAATGTTGTCGCACCCACTATGCTATGTCATCACTGATCGCCCTGCCCTGCCAGACAGACGTCGCGCCCGCGACCTATTGGAGCCCTGCGCGTATTGTCGGCTTTAAACACAACGTTTTGGGCAACTGTTTGGCCTAGTTTTAAATACTCCCTTTTGACGATTTCTTGGGGAGTTAGCTAGGGATAGATCTAGACTTTTACTATTCAGTTTTTACTCAAGTTTTAGAGAGAGGTTAGGGTTTGATTAGAGTATTTTAGCTTGGATTAATCTAGGGTTTAGTTGATTTTGGTGTGTACTCAAGATTTGAAGATTCAATCAATTGAGATATTGTTGGATCATCATTTCCATTGTCTTCTTTGTCCATTTCTGCTGTTTTGGATGACTTCACTCCTTACCTTAATCTTTGTTAATTACTTTGCTTGTATGTTAATTGCTTTACTTGTCTCTTTGATTTCTATTTCATTGCTTTGCTTAACTTTGGTTGCTTGTTGTTAGAATTCATGCTTAGGGTTGGTTTGAATGTTGTTAGCTTAGTTTTGATGATGAGTAGTGGCTAGAAACCCCATGGGTTAGGGGGTAATTAAGGATGTGATTGGGTGATTAGGTTTGGGTTAGTAATATTAGTGAGTAATTAGTTGGGAAATCAATTTCCCACTCCTATCCTTCTCTCAAGTGGGTTGTAATTGGGATCGAGAGTTCCCGAATACATCCAACACTTGTTATGGAAGGTTGGAGTTGGGATAGTCAATGCTCACCCACGTAAGTAGAAGGAGATTAATTAGGGAATTTTGTTTCATCAACTCTCCGCGTCCGTGGTGGACTTTAAGGAAGTTAAGTCGAACTATCCTCGACGGAGGAAGCTCGGTGGGTGTTTTTTAATGGAATTGCCACTTGATTTTCCCTCTCGTTACTCTCTTGTTGCAAAACACATTTTCTTATCCCTGTTTGCATCCCGAAAAGCCCCCGAAGCCCATTACCTTATCTTGACCGGTCTTAGTTTCTATTGTTGCTTTGTGTCCCCTTTTCAACCTATTTGTTTACGCTGGCAATCTTAACCCGACCTAGACCTGGATTCTATTACCCAGGCCCCTCGCTCCCTGAGAAGAACGACAAAAATCGGGGTATACAAAACCAGACGTTACACAAAATGGTGCCGTTGTCGGGAAGCCAGAGCCCCTAGTTTTAGTTTCTTGGTTTTTGGTTATTTGAGATTGCTTTCACGCTAGAAATTAGTTTGTCCCAATCCAAATGAATTTGATGCTTATATTGGTTCTTGTTGGTGCATGTAGGTTCGCCCTAATGTCTCATCGAGCATCGTAGGAGGCTTCGAGTCCTAATGGGTGAAGTTCAAGCGGATTCACCCCGTACCGTTCTTTTATATGTCATTCCAACTTCGAGTACGGGAGGCAACCCGATCACTTTACCACCATTACCACCAGACACGGTGTTCGAATTTAAGTCGTGTCCACTTGAAGTTTTTGAAAGTAACCCGTTTCATGGAGATATTTTCGAGAGTCCTATTGCTCATATGGAGAGATTTGAAAAGCGCATCAGTTTCATGCATATGCCCGAGATATCTTCTGAGTATTTAAAGTTGAAGTTCTTTCCTCTAACTTTGACGTGGAAAGCTGAGATGTGGCTTGATATATGTCCACCTGGATTTTATTCGTCATGGGAGGCTCTCAAGAGAGATTTCCTTCAAAGATTTTTACCAGCCAAGGAAACTTGTAGACTCCGGCAAGCTATTATGAACTTCAAGCAAGAACCCGGAGAAACTCTTTTTGAAGCTTGAGGAAGATTCAAAGGTCTCCAACAACAATGTCTGCATCATAATTTACCCAATTGGATGCTACTTCAGCAGTTCTATTGTGGACTCTTTGATTCTCTCAAAGAATCCATCAACATCACATCCGGAGGGACATTCTTGAAGAAGACCGCGGAGGAGGCTAACAAATTCCTTCATGTGCTTACTCAATATACTCCTGACTTGGGAGGTAGCCGATCAACTGGAGGAGTTCCATCTTTAGAGACTGGCCCTACTATTAGACTTCTCATGGCTATCGTCATGGAGATGCAACAGAAAAAGTCGTTTGAAGGAATGACCACTCAATTGGGAATTTCCCATGAAACTCATGTTTTCACCCAAAACACTCAACATTTTTCTCCTAGTTACCAAGACCAACATGTTTGGCCACCTACCTATCATCAACATATTTCCCAACCTCATGAATTTCAACCATCTCAAGAATCTACTATAGAGAAGTTGTTGAAGCAAATTGTTGTAAATCAAGAAAATGAGAAGGCTCGCGTAGCAAGTCTTGAAAATCAATATGCCCAATTTGCTCATCAAGAGTGCACTCCTCAACCTATTCCTATTCAACCTCTACCTACTCTGATAGTGCAAGTAAATTCTATCGATCTAAGGAGTGGGGAAGTGGAGGTGAGTGAACCTTCTTGGTGGGTGGAGGAGAGTCTTTTGGAGGAAAAAGAAGAGAATGAGGTGGAAATGAACGAGGAGGAGGAAGTGATGGTTGAGGAAGCCAAAGTTGTTAATGAGAAGGTGTTGGATGAGAAGATGGAGAAAGAACAACAAGAAGAAGAGATTTTGGAAGGGAATGTTCGTGAATGTTCCGAGGAGTCAATTACTCCCCAACAACTTTCGATTCCCCTCCCTAAATGGTTGATTCAACACTTGATTGATGAAGAGCATATTAATTTAAGGCTTGATGCTTCTAGTGAGAAACCCTTTTTCCAACCACTTTGTGTTGAAGTCAATATGCTAGCAACAGTTATTCATGAGCAACAAGGAGAAGCATACTTCCTTGAAGTGAAACCCGACGATTGGGGTGAAAACAATCATCTTAAGGCCTTATGTTCTGAGCCCGATATATTTAGTGATGTATTTCATGATGATCCCCTCAAGATTGTTCCGTTGAGGAGGGAAATCTCCTTGGATGAGGTTTATATTGAGGGCATAGATATTGAGGAGATTGTTCCCAAGAGTCTGGAACTTGGAGAACCACTTATAGAAGAACTTAAGTTGCTTCTTTATCCCCATCACCCAACCAAACCACTAGAGGAAAATCTTGTTCTATTTGCGAAGGTGATGAGGAAATGTTGGAAAAGGAGGAGGAAGCAACGTTGGAAGAAAGTGAAGATATCATCATCCCCTCCTTGCTCATGGTCAACCAAGCGACTGGAAGGACGACTCGATTTGAGGTTGTCCAAGGACGGAAGGAGTTGGAAAGGAAGGAAAAAGAAGCAAATTTGGTGGAAGAAGCTAACGATGTTCCTTTCATGTGCACCATAGCTCTCTAGGATCAAACGGGTATTTTGGGTCAAGCTAGGGACCTAAAACCAGCGCTTTATGGGAGGCACCCCATAATGTTTTTTTTTTCTTTTTAGTTCTAAGTTTTTCATTTTTCTAATTTTGTTTCTTTTCTTTCTCTTTGACTTTCTTGTTAGTTTTCTTTAGGTTGTCTCTTTTTCTTGCCTTTTTTATTTTCTTAATTTCTTTCTTTTGTATTTTTGAGATATTAGTTCTAGGTTCAAAAAAAAGTCTGAAAAAAAAGGGAAAAATGATATGAAAAAGAGAAAAAGAGATGGAGTTGAAAAATAAAAGAATTGAAGTTGAGAGTGAAGGAATATAAGAAGTGTGAGTGAGTGAGTTTTTGAAAGAAAAAAAAATGAGTGTTGAGGGATTGATGGAATTAAGTATGGGGAAGTATAGAAAGATGGTTTAGAAGGGATGAAATTTTAGGAGTTAGAATACTTTAGGTGTTGGAGGTGCTAAGGAGTTACCCAGAATTTGGTAACGGGCGCTACACAGTGTGTAACACCCGCTACAAGTAGTCAACAGCAGCGGATAGCAGTTCTCCAGAAGCGCCTCGCACCCACGAGGCTGTCTTTAGCACCAGCTACAGCTTTCTCTAGAATGAGGTAGCGGCTGTGACAAGCTGAGTAACGCTCGCGACAAATTTCCAAGCATCCCCAGTCCTCTGGTAGCTCGTGCCGGCACGCAGGCAGTAGTGCCCGTGACAAGACGCTGACAGAAACAGTTCGCTCTAAAATCTCGACCCTTCTTTCTTTTCTCTCATTTCTTTCTTCACAAACTCGACTCCCTCTATCACTCTAAACCCTAACACCCGAGACCCACTCTCTCTTAGACCCATTCGACCTTCTCCAACCTCAATTCTATCCTTCCCCATCCTCCATTTTCAAATCCCAGACCTTCACTCTCTCAATTGCATCTTCATTCTGCTGCTAGGGTTCCTAATTTCGCCAAGAATCAGACCCAAGTGTGTACATTCAGTAGGGAATTCATCCATTACTGTCTCAAGTGAGGTAATCTTTTGGTTTTGTTGTGTGAAATTCAATTTCCTACTCAATTCTTGTTTTGTGTTGGGTTGTGTGTTGTTACATTATGTTTGTTAGTATACACACAAACACATCTGCTTCACTGAGCTACTGTGTACACGAATTGCACAAAGTTGCTGAGGTTGTTGTCCATTGAGGTCTCCTAGCATTCAATTGTGCTGCTGAGTTCCATCCTCACAGACAATAGTTGAGGTAACTATCTGCCATTCCTAGGGTAATTCATTTTTCAAGCTCATTTGGTTGTTTTTGTGGTTAGATTTTTAAATTTTTGAGACTAGGACACCATTGTGAGTACAATCATAGAGTTGCATCGTTGTATTTCACATTTGATTGACACCATGAGTAGAAGCAAGCGTTTTCGCACCGAAGAAGCCCCCACCACCACCACCGCCACCGCCGGGACCATCTTCTTTCGGGAGGGATCGTTATAAGGTGCAACCGGCTACTTTGATTCAAAGTAACCCAAGGGCCTAGGTCACTTTCCAGGATGGTGATCATAAACAACGGTACTTGAAGCTCCAAGAAAGAAAGATTTGTGCCCCCGATGTTTATCATGCGGCAACAATCAAAGCCATATTTTGTAAACCTTTTCCGGCACTTCATTCGAACTTTGGGATGGAAAGAATTCTTCAAGGTTGATGAATCAATCACCGATCAACCTGTCCTCGAGTTCCTAAGTTCGTTAAGGGTTGATAAAGATGGTACCCAAGAAGCTACATTTGGGTATAGGGTGGCGAATCGGGAGAGGAGATGCAAGATCAATGACTTATGTGAAGCATTTGGTCTACCTACGGATGGTAAGTTCTATGATCGATGTGAAAACTTCGATGAGCAAGATGCAATGAAGAAGTTGACATGTTGGAGACGAGCGCATGTTGAATCAAGTGATGGACACATATGGTATCATTGCCCCCGCAATTCAAAGGCGAGGGACTTTTGTAATTTGTCCGTCCGCATCTTATATAGGATAGTGACGAGTTCAGTATTCGGGCGAGATGATGGGCGAGATGATGGGCGACCTAATGTCCGGAAGGATGACTTGTTTGTCATTTCCAATGCCGTCCAAGGTCACCGAGTCAACACACGGTCTTGTATTCTTCACTGTCTCCGAGAGATTAGCTCGGAAGGTCGGCCTACCATGATAGATATGGGCCATATCATCTGTCACTTTCTCCAACAGCAGGGATTCGGAAACTACCTTGATAGGTGGACGCCGAGGTATTTCCCGGACCCGATAGACATAGTGCGGCTACAAAAGATGGACATCCTAGCCAAGGACTCGAATCAAATCATCTACTTGCACGGGCATGGTGAGAACAGGACCTTTGTCTATCTTATTCCGGAGCGAGCCACGAATGGCTTGATATCACCAACCCCAACAACTGGTCGTGTAGCCAAGACTATCGTGGCTACCGTAAGGTTGGTGGTCCGGATGTGCACGGAGAAGAGGAAGAAGATTGAGAAGAAGAAGACGAAAAGGAAGAGGAGGAGTATGTCGGCCAAGGTGAGGCAAGTGGAAGTGGAAGTCAACCGTGGAAAGCTTCACTTGGGCAACTTAGCTCTCAATTCGAGCAGATGAGGGTTGATCTTCAAGAGCAACGAGCATTACTCCAAGGTAAGCATAATTTACTGGAGGCCCAGCAAGACTTGTTGTGTGCTCAGCAATCCACGCTCAACGATGTGCATGCGCATCTCCAACGGCACGAGCAGTACTTCCAGCAACAAAACCAGTTTTGGCGAGATTGGGGTTATCAACATTACTCCGTAGCGGGCCACATCCCGGCACCGGACAACTATGTAAACTAGGGCTGTCAAAAAACTGTTCGACCCGAAAAAAGCTGGTATGGTTATAAAATTTTTGTCCGAATTTTTACATTGACCGATTTGACTGAAAATTCGAACACAATATTTTCCAATTTTCTATTGTCCGAACTCTGTTTAGACCTGAATTCATGCTTGTCTGATTTGTCCGACCCGAGTCTGACCCGGTAAATGTTCAAAAAAACTGGGTATCGGACATCAAGTTTTCGTCCGATGTCCGATTCGTCCGAACCCAGATTGACCCAAACCCGAATTTTCGACAGCCCTAATGTAAACCCCCACTACCCTACCTATTTCCCCTATTATCCATATCCCCCTCCGGGAGGAGACGAGCAGTAAACTGTAAGTATCCCCGCCCCCACTTTACTCTCTTACTGGTTTTGATTTACACTGATAATGTTAGATAAGTGTGAAGGGGTGCTTTATAGGGAAATTTGGTGAAGTCTCTCGCTTGGTTTGATTCTGTTGGGTTCGTTGTCCCCATGGTTTGATTGTATTGCATTCATCGCTTCATTTTCCCTTGACATGCTCTTAGTAGTTTGAGTCGTAGTCTTTAGTTTTTCTTTAGTCCGTTGTTTCCTAGTGTCTCTTGTATATATTTTTGTTTTTCTTTTATTCTTGCATGTGAACATTCATAATTAGGATGTTTTTATTGATTATCTCTAACCCCTGAGTATGATGCATTTTGGATTGCGGATCGAGTATTCTTTCATTGAAGATTACGAGGTAACTTCTTTCCGCTATCTTTGATGTGTATATGTCTTTGATCCTTGTTGCATGCTTGATTTTCTTTTGGGTGGCGAGCCCCTTGATATGTTTGTGTCGGGATTATATTGCTGTTGGAGCCGTGTGAGCTCGGGTCACCACCACTTGCTTGCTAGTTGTTATGTATATATGTTTTTGTTTTATCTAGTTTCTCTACCCTTTTCCTTGTGACACCCTTCCCACAATGAGGACATTGTGGCATTTTAAGTGTAGGGAGGGGGAGACATTTCATGCTCGTGGGTAGATAACCTAGATTTTCATTTTGTTTTTCTTAGTTTTGCCTAAAATTTTGAAAAAATTTTGTGTGAAAAAGGAGAAAAAAAAGGGTGAAAACCCTCTAGAGTTATCGTCTTTCTTCTATTTTTACTTCGTTTCTCGAAATGTGTAGTCAATGTTTCGAAGACTTTCTTAATCTTCTTGAAAGAAACCGATTTGAGCATTATCGTTCCCTAGTTTAGGTGTTGTCATGACTTACCTATCCAGATTCCCTTCATTAAGTGCTTAACGAGATACTTGTTTCTTTCACGTTCTCTTTGAGTCTGTGAGACTTTAGTTGACCACATCCGAGCTTGTTGAAAAAGTGAGCTAATAAACCTAATTAACCTAATTGTCAGTGAAACTAACAAAGGGCTGGCGTGAGTGGGCAGGACTCTCACTCCTTAAGCACTTCGTTTGTGTATGGAGTAGCCTGAGTTGGGAGGGTGACCCCTTTTCGGAGGGTCGTGCCAATTCCCGAAAAAACCGGCTTAATTCGTTGGTTCACCAACGTGGTTTGACGTAGGTGGTTGCAACGCCCTCGTCCCTTAAGTGCCTTGTTTATGTATGGAGTGGAACCACGCTGGTAGAGTAAACCCCTTCATGGGTCGCGTTAATCTCGAAACATACCAACTAAACCTTAATCTAATGTTAGAAAAGCAAAGAAAAAGAAAAAAAGCAAAGCAAAGAGAAAAAGAAAAAGAAAAAGAAAAGCCTAGTTGTAAATAATTGTGGAGTTTTACCTTGCGTCTCCTACGGCCCTCACCAAGCCAAGGGCAACATAAACAAGGGAAGATATCACCTTAATAATCTATCTTGCTTCGATACAAGCTTGGATTGTGGTTTGCTTTAGTTCGATCAAAATCATCTAGAACACACTAGCACTTGAGCACATAGGACCTTGTTTTGTATGAGATGCTTAGGAATCGAAAATCTCAAAGATTGGCAATTTCTTGGGTTAGGTGCTTTTGATGTGCTCATAATGGTTCCTTTTGGTTGATTAGTATCATTTTCCTAACTGCATTTGCATGATTCCTTGAAGCAAGCTGTTCTTTCTTTTCTTTTTCAAACCTTTGTTTTGTTTTTCACTTCCCCTCTCTCCTTTTTCTTTGGCTTTTGTGGGTAGAGTCGCTACAATCCCTCACGAGACCACCTCGTTCACATGGGCTGCAAAGGGGTTTAAAGGGCTTGGTGCATACGCTAAATGCACTCGTTTCCTTCCATGACAAAGGAATTGGTGTTTAGTTTTTCGTTTGTTTTTGTTTTGTTTTGCTCGGGACGAGCAAAAGTTCAAGTGTGGGGGGTGTTTAGGCCCGATTTAAGGCCTAAATATCGCCTTTGGCTCGCTATTTTTTCTCAATTCCAAGTCTTTTTCATCGTTTTTATTAGTTTTTTAGTTGTTTTGCAGGTTTTCGCTATTTTGGAGTAAAAGCAAGGAAAACGTGCTGAATTGAGGCTTTTTAGGGAATCCCGAGGGATTTTCCGAGCCGAGCCAAGCCAAGCCGAGGGCCGAAGCGGAGTTATCCCGGGAAGCCCTTCCCTAATTTTGGTGCAAATCAGTGGCGTAACACCCGCTACATCCTTTGTAGCGGTCGTTACAACCAAGGAAAGAAGACAGGGGAACAAAGTCAGATGGACGTCGCACCTGCTACGAATGCGGTAGCACCCACGACAGTAGTTGGTCGCACCTGCAAATAATGTTGTCGCACCCGCCACGCTGTGTCATCACCGATCGCCCTGCCCTGCCAGACGGACGTCGCACCTGCGACGGGGCTTGTCGCGCCCGCAACCTACTGGAGCCCTGCGCGTATTGTCGGCTTTAAACATAGCGTTTTGGGCAATAGTTTGGCCTTGTTTTAAATACTCCATTTGGACGATTTCTTGGGGAGTTAGCTAGGGATAGATCTAGACTTTTACCGTTCAGTTTTTACTCAAGTTTTAGAGAGAGATTAGGGTTTGATTAGAGTATTTTAGCTTGGATTAATCTAGGGTTTAGTGGATTTTGGTGTGTACTCAAGATTTGAAGATTCAATCAATTGAGAGATTGTTGGATCATCATTTCCATTGTCTTCCTTGTCCATTTCTGTTGTTTTGGGTGACTTCACTCCTTACCTTAATCTTTGTTAATTACTTTGCTTGTTTGTTAATTGCTTTACTTGTCTCTTTGATTTCTATTTCATTGTTTTCTTGACTTTGGTTGCTTGTTGTTAGAATTCATGCTTAGGGTTGGTTTGAATATTGTTAGCTTAGTTTTGATGATGAGTAGTGGCTAGAAACCCCATAGGTTAGGGGATAATTAAGGGTGTGATTGGATGATTAGGTTTGGGTTAGTAATATTAGTGAGTAATTAGTTGGGAAATCAATTTCCCACTCCTATCCTTCTCTCAAGTGGGTTGTAATTGGGATCAAGAGTTCCCGAATACATCCAACACTTGTTATGGAAGGAAGTTAACTAGGGAATTCCGTTTCATTAACCCTCCGGGTCCGTGGTGGACTTTGAGGTAGTTAATCCGGACTATCCTCGAAGCAGGAAGCTCGGTGGGTGTTTTCTAATGGAATTGTCACTTGATTTTCCCTCTTGTTACTCTCTTGTTACCAAACCCATTTTCTTATCCCTGTTTGTATCCCGAAAAGCCCCCGAAGCCCATTACCTTATCTTGACCGACCTTAGTTTCTATTGTTGCTTTGTGCCCCCTTTTCAACCTATTTGTTTACCCTAGCAATCTGAACCCGACCTAGACCTAGATTCTATGACCAAGGCCCCTCGCTCCCTGAGAAGACAGACAAAAACCGGGGTATACAAAACCACACGTTATATATATATATATATATATATATATATATATATATATATATATATATATATATATATATATATATACATATATATATATATACATATATATATATTGAACGAATGTGAATTATATTCAAAATATAGGGCAAAAGCCAAATATTACAAACCTAAACACAGAGAGTATCTATGTAATTTGTTTGCTTATGATTATTTCTAACAAGGAAAAGGGTTCTGTCTCTAAGATGTAGTTTAATGCTATGGAAGACTTGGCTAGGATCCCTCCTGTTGCTTTTGAAAACCTTGGTGTTCCTTGCAAGCTAGATGTTGTAGATGTAGGAAGCAAAAATAGTGTAAATGATTTGTGTCCTCTGCTTACTAACCTTCAAATTTAGGAGCTTTCTACCCCAATCTTCCCAGCTTGTTGCATTTGGAATCTTGACCCATGTGTCAACGCACTCCCTTATCTCTCTAGCGTAGTTGCAAGTGTATATATATATATATATATATATATATATATATATATATATATATATATATATATATATATAGGAAAATTGGATTCTTATAAACCCTACTTTCACCAATTCGACAATGGTGAACTGTACTTTCACTTTGTATTCTAGTGGTCCAAAAAAAAATAAAATTGGATTGTAGTGGGATATTTCCGAGAGAATCATAGTTTTTGTGTTGCGTTTGATTCAAAACTTAGTATAACACTTTACAATGATTTTTAATGAATTTACAGCGTTTCTCCCAAAAAAAAAATTTCATTTTTTTACTATTTTTACGAGTTTTTCATTTTATTATTTTTAAAAAATCATAATAATTATTCGGAGTCTCAAAAAAATTACTTAAAAAATGTTTTAGTAACTAAAATTCATTAACTTTCTAAGGGCATGAACGGAAAAAAAAACAAAAACAATATAGTGTAGGAATGAAAAAAATAAGAAGAATGTGGAGGTGGATTTGGTACCACTACAATCCATTTTTTTTTGGACCACTAGAATACAAAGTGAAAGTACGGTCCACCATTGTCCAATATATATATATATATATATATATATATATATATATATATATATATATATCACATGAGCATGAGCCTTATATGAGCATGTGAGCATCAAAACATTTCTGACGGACATCAAATATTGTTTTCATGGACATTAAATATCCAACTTGATGTCGATCATTCATATTTGATGTCCATAAAAATAATATTTGATGTCCGTCAGAAATATCTTGATGCTCACATGCTCATATAAAGTTCATGCTCATGTGATCCATTCCCTATATATATATATATATATATATATATATATATATATATATACATATATATATATATATAGGGAAATTGGATTCTAATAATCCCTACTTTTGCAAATTGGATGACAATAATCCCTACTTTCAATTTGTATTCTAGTGGTCCACACATCTTTTTTAACTAACTTGCGGGTCACAACTTTTTTTTAATGCATTCCCGGGTGACATTAAACTTACTTAAGTGGCTGGGGGGTGACATTCTGGCTATTTTGGCTGAAATCCGACGAGTTATGTTGAAAAAGACGAAAATACCCTTATTTTTCTATTTAATTTACCTTTGTCTACCCTTCCTCCCTCTTCCTCTCTTTCCCCAACCCTCTTCCTGTGCAATGTTGGTGGAGTGCAATGTTTAATCTCTGGATATTATTATGTAAATCTAGTAATGGTGGTAATGAGGTTGTTCAACAATTTAGTAAGCAGAGCATCCATCTTCTCCGCCCGGATTTCTTCCCTGATTTTCCACTCCTCTCTCGTGGCATTCCTTCTCCATTGCCAGCCGCTCTCTCTCGAGCTTCTTCATGGACAGCCGCCACTCGTGCTCGAACAACTCCCTCTCGTGGCGGTGCCTCTCAATTGCCACTCGCCATTGCATCTCGATCCTCTCTTGATGCTGGAAAAACACCCTCAGCATCTCCTCCATACTCGTGCTTCTACTGATCCTATCCAACATGACACCAATTTCTCCACTTGGGTTTTCAATTGCGATTGTATCCGGATCGGTTTTCCTTTTCCGGGTGGTGTTGCTTTTCATGGGAATCTCATCTTCGGTGTCGTTATCCTCGTCAACGCCTTCTTGGGATAAGAAGTCTGAAAACTGATCGTTGCTCTCCGTCTTCATTCGCTTTCTGGGTTGAGAGAGAGGAGCTTGTTGCTGGGATTCCATCAAGTCTTATTCTCAAATTTATCGGGTCTTAATCTCAATGAACAGATTTACATAATAATATCCAAAGATGAAGGAATTCATGGGACTCCACCATTACCACTTTGAATCAGTTCACTGAGATTAAGACATTGCACAAGAAGAGGATGGGGGAAAGAGAGGAGGAGGGAGGAAGGGTAGATAAAGTTAAATTATATAGAAAAATAAGGGTATTTTCGTCTTTTTCAACATAACTCGTCAGATTTCAGCCAAAATAGTCGGAATGTCACCCCCCAGCCACTTAAGTAAGTTTAACGTCACTCGGGAATGCATTAAAAAAAAGTTGTGACCCGCGAGTTAGTTAAAAAAGATGTGTGGCACCCCCTAGCAATTTTTTGTATTGTAGTGGTACCAAATCCATCACCACATTCTTTTTATTTTTCTCATGCCTACTCCATATTGTTTTTGTTTTTTTCGTTCCTGCCCCCAGATAGGTAATGAAGTGTAGTTACTAAAACATTTTTAAATTATTTTTTTGAGATTCCGAGTAATTATTATGATTTTTTAAAGATAATAAAATTGAAAAAATCATAAAAAAATTGAAAAAAAAATTGTAAAAAATTAGGAGAAGTGCTGTAAATTCATTAAAAATCATGGTAAAGTGTTATACAAAGTTTTGAATCAAATGCAACACAAAATCTATGATATTTAGGGTATACTCTCGATTATGTCCCACTACAATACAATTTTTTTTTTTTGGACCACCAGAATACAAATTTAAAGTAGGGATTATTACCATCCAATTTGCAAAAGTAGGGATTATTAGAATCCAATTTCCCTATATATATATATATATATATATATATGGAATGGATCCAGTACGAAGGAGCTTCGGGTAGGAAGGTAGGAAGGATTAATATCGCGCGTTAGATCTTGATCCGACGAATGAGGGTAAATATTCCACACATGTGAAAATTTAAGTTGAAAACCACTTTCCTTTGGTCAAAACAACTAGTGGTTTTCAAAAAAAAAAAAAGAAAAATGATGATTTTTTTTTTGAGATTTGGCGTGATTTCAGGGGGATATGATTGAGATTATTCAATTGCCATAGTTGACACTACCACTTGGGGAAAATTATCAGCCTGGATCAAAAAAAAAAACGTTTGAAGGATTTGCAAAACAGGCTGAATTGTATCACAGTGAATTGCAGACAAAACAGAGATATCCCGCCAGCAATATTCGCATAATAGACGGTCGACAATGAAATCGAACGGGTTTGTTGAGTGATTTATCAGTCATGCCCATCTGAATTGATATTTTTCGAAGAACTGATTGTTACCAATTCATAAAATTAGGGTTTCTTTTTTTGATTTGGGAGTTGGGGAATGATTTAAACAAGAGCATCATTGTAGATCACATCAGTAATATTGAACACACGCATATGTCGGTCGGAAACAGTGTTTCGGCAAAGCAAGTAATGAGATGGTGACCAACACGACAATCATAAGTAGAGGGGGGTGTCTAGAATGGATGTTAGTGCGTTTGTTGATTAGTCGGTGAATATGATCAAACTGCCCATAGACTGTGGTTAGTCACAATTTTCACACTTTCTTGCTCACTGGATAGTCAGTTATGCGTTGGGGATGAATCTACAATGCATACAATTATGGAGGTTGGTAAGATTGTTGTTGTTCAAACATGTAAGATGTATTTTAGACACAAACATGATCACAGTGTTTCTAAACTGTGATCAGTAACAATGACCACACTTTATAGCTGAATAGATGGTTAGGTATGCGCTTGAATTGGTTGATCAATGTACAAACGTAGGGGGCATGTGACCCAAACAAGTAACCATGTAATATCTAGGCACAACACCATCATGACCACAAATACAAACTCAGTGTGGTCATACCCGTGACCGCACGTGTACTTGTTTGGTGTGTTAATATGCATTTGGACAAAGTGATTGAATGGAAATGAGTATTGACGGGTATTGTTAGGTGAAATTGCAAGTCGCCGATAGTTGACTGACACAATGACGACAATATATGGGCAGTTTGATCAAATACAACGCCTTGAAATATGTTTGATAATTGTGTATGTGGTTGAGTGGGAGAATTGATCTCTGGAAATTGTCTTAACACAAAGGTATTACAAAATACTTCAATAATTCAAAAAAAGTCTGAGTAATTCAAAAAAAACTACAAAATACTTGAGAATCGATCTCTTGGTTGACAAACAAGTAATCAAGTAATATCTAATTTTGTGCCATCATGACCACAATACGAACGGAGTATGGCCAAACTCGTGACCATACTGACGTATCACCGTTGTCAACCGGTGACATTTACCGATGCAAATGACATGGTCATCCAGGGGCGTTAATATGTTCGATTTTGCTGTTATGAGTGCAGTTGGTGTCCTAGCAGTATTAGACCATGTGGATCGACAACTGCAAGTTAGTGGCTATATCGATAAACTGACGGACGACGGTGAGGACACCCCTCGCTGACATAGGAATGTGGCCAAATTGTGACACGCAACGTTCAGGTTGGTTCCAAATTGTACATGATCGACAATGGTTCTACCGTTTTGAACATTGTATGTACTCAATTGCACATTACAACACATACACCATGGATAGTTTTTGGACTTGTATTTGTCTGTTTTGGTGTGGTTTATGTTTATCTTGGTAAAACGCGATCCCCTATGTTGGGACAAAGTGGCCCCAGGACGATCGCTCGTGCAATTTTGGTGTGATTCATCCATCGGGCCTTGGATGACCACACAATCATGTTAACGTGGCTAGCTATTATGCTCAATTAATCATGCCGTAGATTTTGATATAAGTTTGTGTACATGCACTACCAAGATCATGTGTTGCCAGCTATAGACAATGTGAGACCACATCTTGAAGTTAGTGTGGACACCCACCGCAGGTGTGGGATATATGCGACCGTAGTGATGTATCAACATCGCCAACTGGTGACATTTACTGTTCTGGCCAAATGTTGACACGTACGGGCGTACCAACTTGGCCAATTGGTGACACATAGAAAGACCACATTAGGTATTTAATGTGGTCATGGTATTTGTAAAATGACACACTTTAGACAATGCACGTAGAAAGACCACACTAGGTATTGAATGTGGTCATAGTATTTGTGAAATGATCACACTGTACACTGGATGTAGCTTTGCTACACATAGCAATGTGGCCTTCTAATCACAGTGTGGCCATAGTAACATATTGGTTGATGGTAGTAGAAGTATCCGCTTGGGCAATTGGTGACACGTGCCGGTTTAATGTTAGGTACGATTTTGTTCGGATTCAAATCTCAAACCACGTGTAACCACGCATATAAGTTAGTGCACCTATGCATCGCAAGATTGATACCAGCTGTAATAGGTGTTGGACTCTAAATGGTGTTTGACTAACCGATATTGTAGACCAACATAAAATTGGTTGTTATGTAGCTGTGATAAGTTCATATTGCTGTAATAAATTAAACCACACACACCATATTATAGTCTCGGTTGTCTACCGTCTACCCGTCAAAACAAAAAAACATAATTGTCAACCAAGTTAAATACATTAATTCGTTCGTCATGACCGATAAGTAATTGACTGCAACTACAAGACAAGTACCCCAACAAATATATTTTCGCGTTCAACCACACTATGTTGCCTAAACTCAACGGCGTCCACCTTGCCTAACAATGTCGTCACTATAACTCTAACGATCTTGGTCCCAGCGGGATGCCCGTTTCCATACATCGTCTCTAATCGAGTTTGTGCATAACAAAATCGTAGCAGTAATGTATGTGCAACGACTTCACTTTAGAGTCTTGAAAAATCAGGCAACAATCAAGAATTGTCAACAATCAGCCAGACAGACAAGATTTCAAGATCATGGGACCAACGATATTGGCAACACTAAAAATATTGATCGTGGTCATGTTAATTGTGAATATCATCTAATCGACACTCTTGGCCACACCACAAATAATGACCGATCATTGTTAATAATGGCGACAAAGCTTACGGTTTCACACTCGTCATTTGTTCTGCCTTATTCGAACTACACGCAAACAATTTAAGGGCATTAAAACATCGGGTGACAATATGAAAAATGAATTAAGTTTAGACAACAACTACATAAACACACGATATATTTATATGGTATCCCTTACCTGAATCCGACTTCCAGGTTGTTTAACGACCTCAGTACCTCAGCAACAACCTGATCGCACATTTTCGACAATCCAACGGACAGGCTACACAACCATGAACACATAATCACGTCAGTTATTCATTGTGTAGTACAGTTTGGCATGAAGAAATTCGTATTGCGTACATAGGGGTACACCTTATGTCCCCCACTGTACGAGCAATGATTGACGCAATTACTGAACTCACGAACTGGTCACAGTTCGGTTCGTCCGACCTATTGACAATATACCAAAATTATTTATAGCAAGTAACAAACAGCGTCAACCCACATACCATCCATACTTGCAACGTACTACATATTGTTGGTTGACTAATTTGACCACACTTGACTACACACCAAAACATATATGCATTGTGTGGTCAACCCGATTGTATAGTGTATGACCACTCTATGAACGTAGGGCAGTCATTTTGGAACCACAATCTGGACATTGTGTGGTCGCACTATGTCCAGAGTGTGGTCAATGTTCTCACCACTGAATATTATATGCTATATGACCACATTACACTTACACTGTATGACCACACTATAAACCAATGTTTGTGCAAGGTTGCTAACAGGAACACCATGTAGACCCAAACGACACGAATGAACACATTGAACCGACAATGTGGTCATCGTAGAGACTGCCAACATTCAGACTGTTCTGGACATCTAGGGTTCCTCCACACACACGCATTACTGGAAATTGGGTGTGAGATTGACTCACTTTGGCTACGTTACTTCCACCTCCACCTCCGGAATTCCGGTTTTGCGCCCACACTTCCCGCCATCTACTTCTATCAAGTGAATCCATCAACGACATTCGTAAGTTCAGAAAATCACAATGTCGGGAAGGTGTGTTAATACAAATGAACTTCAAAAAGCTAGGGTAATGGACAAACACTACCTCACAGACTCGACTGATTCCAACCTCAAGCCCTAATTTTGGAATAAGACCCCAAAATCACAATGTGTAAAACCTCAAGTTTTAGGAAGAACGGAACCGTTAGGATTGTTACCGAACCGTTAGGTCTGAGCTTAAGTTTCGAGGACGAAACTTCTTTTAAGGAGGTAATGATGTAAAACCCCGAAAAATCCAAAGATGTTGACCGTGACGTCGTTAGTAAATTAGGTTTGTTTTGTTATTTATTATTATTCGTTTGTGTTTATTTTTGCTAACACTTGAGCTCGTAGGTTCGTGAGGGACTAACAAGGGTATATCGGTAATTTTTGTGGGTCTAGTATTATTAGTTTTACTCTTTTTATTATTGGTATTACTATTAATATTATTGTGTTATATGAATAATTACGTGAATATTATTTGTTATGTGATTATTATTAATGCTATTATTATTAGTGTTATTACTATTATTACTATTATTATTATTATTAGTTTGTTTTTAAATCTTGTAATTTGGGTAATTAGGGTGTAAATTTTACTAAGATGTTATTTGTAATTAATTTGTTCTTGTGTTGTATTATTTACATGTAATTTGTCTAAATTACTATGTGTAACTTTTATGTTGTAATTGATGTATTAGGGTTTGTAATAAGTGTAATTAAATTGTTAATGTTCGATTGTATAATGTACCTTAATTTCTTGTGAAACATGTTTAGGGTTTTAGATGACACTATTATTGGATGCACGAATTAAAAGTTTAATTACCTAGATTAATTCTTGAATCGTTAGTTAAGTATTCACACGTTCTTTATTTCAATCATGTTTAATCTTATCTTGTTTAATAAGTTAGGCGATTGAATTACTAAAGTTCGATTCTTGTTTACTAATTTATTATTCTTGATTGAATCTTGTATAAAGAAACTAATTGTTGGAATTCTTGATTAGTAGTTTAAATGTTTATATGTTCTTTATATTTTATTCACATGTTCTTTAAGTTCCTTCTTGATTATTGATTAAGAATTCATGTTTTATACCCTTCCATGTTGTTATTATAGGACCTTGAATAAGTTTATTTTAGAATTCGTGTTTAGGATAATGTTATTATTATTTCATGCATGCTTTTAGGGTTAGTGAAAATATTAAAGTTGATTTCATATTTTACAATTTGGTTTGGATGATAGGAAGTTTGATGTTTGGACCTTAGATGGATTAGACTAATTACCTTGGACCTTAGTTACTGTTTCAAGCCCAAATTAGGACCCTGGGACCGAATGGTGAAAGTTAGAACCGAAATTATAAGTTAAATAAGAACCGGGATCGGGACAATTTTGTTAGTGCCTAAAGATCGGGTCACCACGATTAGTATAGTTGTTCTTTGATTGAACCCTTTGGACTAGAGGTTCCCCTAGATGTTAGCTTTCATAGGAATTTTTCGGAACAGACTTTTGAGTTGTATAGCTTGAGTTATAGTCGTTTTACCAGAACCTGTCAGAACTGGACCAGTTGGAAGTTTTGGTACTTTTAGAGTCTTTCGAGGCTGATATGGGCTTAGTCATCAACTTAAGAGTTTTAGTAGACATCCCGAGGTTTCCGAAAAGTCCAGAACCAGACCCATAGGATGTCAGGAAGTCGAGTTGTGACCCGTTTTATGTGAACGTTATAATATGTCCTCTATTTGCTTTTATTTATGAAAATGTTTGAGTAAATTTTATGTGTGAACTTGTTCCTTGAATGTGTTAAGTGTAAACCATAAATGATAGGAACCTAAGTGTTCCTAGGGGATGGGTTAGGTAGTTGATAGTTAATACTAACTTCGTTAGAACGCGTTTTGATTAGATAATCATTCTTATTCTAGGCCGAGTTAGTGCGAGACGTTAGCGAGCTCAAGTGTGTTCTTCTTTTTGCTGTGCTGTGAAGTATATCAGGTAATGTCTATGCTCTAATCCCCACCGGGATGCTCTTTAAATGTGTTTTAATGTTTTCTAATCTGTTTTGAGAATTGCATCCCGAAGGGGACTTTTGTGGAAATGTGACCATCTGCTTTGGATAACTGATTGTATTTGTTTGTGCTTTGATTTTATTGAGTTGGGAAATTGGATGGTCTTTTATCAACGGTTTTATTATTGGTTTTGATAATCTGGGTTGGGTTTGACTTGAGAGTTGCGAGATGAGTGTGAATAATGAATTAGTAATTCAAAGTGGAAACATAAAGCGGGTTGTTGTTTTGATGCCTTTGAGAGGCTAATATTCATGCGGTGATAACCAGAGATCGTGGATTCGATGCCTGTATGGGTTATGTGCCAAGAGATCAGGGTTTCATCCCTGATATAGGATAGAGGTTATGATGCCCTTGATGGGCGACTGTTTGATGCCTTTGAGAGGCTAATATTCATGCGGGTGATAACCCCGAGATCAGGATTCGATGCCTGTATGGGTTATGTGCCAGGAGATCAGGGTTGCATCCCTGATATAGGATAGTTGTTATGATGCCTTTGGTAGGCGATGTTCTTTTTGGATTTGATCTCCCGCCCCCGACTTAAAATATGGATTGAATGGGTTGAGGAAAACAGTTAAGGGTTAAAGGTTTAAGAAATGGTTTGACTTGTTCCCTCTCCCCAAAATGAATTGAAATGAACTTAAACTGTTTTAAACGTTAGGGGTAGACATTATTGAGATTTCCCCCTCATTTTGAAATGTTTTGTTTTCAGGTGAAGATCTGAATGCTGGGGACGGGAATTAGAAGTGAGGACGACAAGTCTAGAAGTCCTTGAATCTTTTTATTTTGTTTTCGTTATGATGTCTTAAAGTTTTGTTTTGAGTTGTTAGTAGTTACCGTAGCGCATGCTTGTGTTTTCCTTTCTTTCCTTGTGTTCCTTCGGGAATACGGCAGTGACGCCCAAACTAAATTTGAAGTCTTCCGCTAAGTTTTGTCTGTTAACGTTGTCCATATATATATATGTGTGTGTGTGTGTGTGTGTGTGTGTCTATATATACATATATATATATATATATATATATATATATATATATATATATATATATATATATATATATATATATATTGTAACGCCTGGAAGTGCAATTATGAAAACGTCAAAGTCAAACTAACGTTACTATCGTATCTCCAAAGAAATACAAGGCAAAGAGATACAAGGCGATAACAGAGATTAACAAAACAAACTACGAACTTCAATTTAATCAAATGAAGAGAACTTCAAATTCTAGAACAACATAAACTCAACATTAACTAAACTTCAAGTCTGAACATAAACTTAACTTTATTCTCAAAACGTCTCACTCTAACGTCCTCATTTCTAGAGCCCGTTTCCATCACCTAACTAATCTTCACCTGAAAACAAAACATTCACAACATGAGGGGGAAACATTAATAATGTCTACCCCTAATTGTCAAAACGGTTTAAAAATCATTTCAATTCATTTAGGGGAGGGGAACAAGTCAAACCTTTTCACAACTCATTTGAATCCCAACCCAAAAATAACATAGTTCAGAAATAACATAACTTAGAAACAATAGTACCAATTTTCAACTCAGTAAAACACATCGTTCTAGAAATCTCAACTGGCTTTTCAATCTCAGAATCAAACATCAGAAATCAGAAACAGAGTAATCCTTTCCTCAGAAAATAGTCAAAATTTTATTATGCGAACGAGATTTGCCAATCCCCATAATATCAGAATTTAGAATCAGAATAGGATCTCAAATCCTCAAAATTGGAATATGGATGGCCAGTCCCAGAAACAGAATCAATCTCAGAAACATATCGGGATTCCCCCATCTCTTGATAACTCCCCTGCAGGATCAGATCCTAGTCTTTGGATCGTTACCCGCAACCCGCTTATGGTTTTACTTTGATTATTAGTATCTTATGAAGTTCAGACGTCATACTTTAAACAAAAACCCAACCCAGTTTCCAAAACCGACAAAATAAAACTCAGAGTTTAAAAGATTGTTACCTTTTACTCAACTCAGAAAAGAACTCACAAACATCCAAATCAGATAGTTTAACTTTACAAAAAATCCCTGTGCGGGATGCATGCTTCATGAAACAGATTAAAATCACAAAACAAATAAAAGAGAATCCCAAAGGTGTTAGGACATAGACATTACCTGAATAGCTTCTCTTTACTTCCATACTTACACATGGGAGCTACTATTTCGTCGTCTCGCTCGGACCTATGATTCGAATATAAACTTCTAAAATTAATACATTCTACGATAACTCACGAATCCTGCCCGACCCCAAATATGGGTGGGAATTGGGTGTGTATGGATGGGCACGGTTCATACCCACGTTTTACCCAAAGATTATAAGACCCTACCCATACCCTACCCATGCCTCTTAATATCCACATGGATATCACCCACGTGGGTAATACCCACTTGGGTATTACTTCCATTGATATTACCCATGGGTATTCATGGATATCCAACTATTCAACTAACTATTCTTATTTTGTATTCTAATGTTTTAGATAATAAATTTGTATTTGGAGCTTAAAATTCATATTTGAACTTTTTTAATCTATCCTATCATATTATAAAGTTTCAATGTAAATCATTAAAATTGAATTTTAATTTAAAGTTTCAATTAGCTTTTGCGGCAAAAAATGCATATATATATTGCGATAAATGTTATCAAATTAAAAGAATTAGGAGCTCAAAATTCATATTTGATCTTTTTTTAATCAATACTATCGTATTACAAAGTTTCATGTCAAACCGATAAAATTGAATTTTGCCTTAAATTTTAGTATATAAACGCAATACAACTCAATATGCATATAGTTAAGACATCAATGGGTATATGGATACCCATGAATAATGGATACCCACACCAAATTATGGGTAACCCATACTCATCCTACCCATTACCCATCTCTAAAGGGTTTTACCCACCCATTATGGGTGGGTAAGGGTGGGTACCCAATATACGGGTATCAATTCTCACCCCTAACCCCAAACTTAACATTTTCTTATTAGTTAGTTAGCCATGTAACGAGCGTAACTATCATCGAATCACGAATATCACAACACATCTTTTCTAAAAGAATATTAATACAATCGATACAACACGTTTAAAGTAATAAACTATATTGCCACGACAATAATAACATTAAAGTAAGGTCTCGAACTTAACTCATATAACAACATGAAAATTTAATAAAACTTGAGAACACCTTTTACCTCATTTTAAGACTTCATTTAACCAAAGTTAACGACATAAATCCTAGATATGAAAACCTTGTATGCTACTATTCATAAAACACAAAAACAAGCCATAATAATTTCAAATCCTTACCCTAGGTCCCATATTCATACTTTATCATTCAAACACTCCAACCAAGGTTCCTAACATGTTTCTAGGGTCTCAAAACAACCATAAACCTCACGTTTAGTAACATAAACCCTAATATAAACATTTATGAACATAACATTCTATACTAACTCAACTTACTCAAAATTAACCAAGGTTCCAACTTTATTAATCTAAACACTTAAACCAACTCCTAATCATGCTTCTAAGGTCTTAAACAACCACCTGTTTCATATAATTAGCACTAAATATATAATACAATATCCAATAACATGTTAAAACACTACTAACCCTAACTTGCTAAAAACTCATGCAAGATTAAAACTTTAAAACATGAAACCTTCATACAACCCTAATAACTTAGTAATGAACCTATTTCATGCCAAACATGCATTAAACAACGAAGGATTTACGTGAGTTTTTCTCTCGTACAATCCTAGTCCAAAATCATCACTAAAACTCAAAGATTCGTCCTTTACACATTTATCATGCCATAATCAATCCATCTACACAAAAATAAGCTTGCTACTGGTTCTAAAACACTCCCCATACCTTACTAAACTTCATTTAATCACTCACAACACATAAACACAAATAGAATAACACAAAAGAAAAGAGAGAGGGTTAAAGGGTTATACTAGACGAGAGGGGGACAACCGAAGGGTGGTGGTGTTGGGTGGTGCTGGCGGCGGCTCGGAGGTAGCCAGCGTCAAACGTTGGCGGTAGTAATGAGCAGCAGTAAACCGAGCAAGAACCGTGGCCAAAAGAGGGTCGCCGGAGGTCGTCGATAGTTGAGGGGAGGTTGCCGGAGTTGACGATGTCGTTGGTTGCAAGCGGCAGTCAGGGTGGCGTCGGAAATGGCATCGGTGAGAGGTGACGATCGGCGTTCTGGGCAGCACAAACAGGGGGGGTTCGGGGTGAGTTTTGACGGGTTTTATGACGTGCTTGGGCGGCAGAGATGGAGCGGTGATGGTCGGAATAGGGCGAGGTGGCGGCCAGCGTCAAAAAGGGGGTGGAAGGAGATGGAGCAAGGTGGCTGAGGTGGTGGTGTCGGGGTTGAGCGTTTGCAACGGGAAAGAGAAGAAGAGAATAAGGGGGGAGGAGAGAGAAAGGAAGAGAGAGAGAGAGAACAAAAAAAAGAATTTTGCGGCTGAGGTAATAGATTAGGGTATTTTAAAAAAGGTAGGGGTCTCAAATGGGGTATTTATAAAGGGAGAAATTATGGTAAAATTATTACAAATTAAACCTAGGTGTTAGTAACACCCTTCAAAATTATTCTTTTCCTATAACAACACTTTTCCTTAAACAATTTTTACAAACTAATCCCAATCGATTTTAATCGATAACTAAAAAGTCTCTAACTGATATTATTCGACCGATAAAAAAATTCTAAGAGACTCACTCGCGGTGCTATAAGCTCCACGTGATAACCAGTCATATAGATAAACGAAAAATAACGCACGTCAAGAATTTTAACGATACAAATAATAGAATTTTTCGAGGTTTTACATATGTGTGTGTGTGTACATATACATATACATATACATACATACATACATACATACATACATACATACATACATATATATATATATATATATATATATATATATATATATATATATATATATATATATATATATATATATATATATATATATATATATATATATATATATATATCTGTGTGTGTGTGTGTCTATATATATATTCAATGTGTGTATTCTGGTTAGACACTATGTCCATACAATCACAACATCATGATAAGCTAATATTCGATGAATGTACATTAGTCGATTGGGTAACGTTGGTCCCAAATGGGGGGCTCATTATTTGATGTCATAGTTATATTAGCAACTTTGTTGATAGACTTTTCTTATAATTACTCTCTGTCCGGCCTCTTTAACACAACTTGATGATTGAATTGTGTTTATCAATATTTATTGTTCATAACTGGCTATCATTATGTCCATATGAACACATCCTGATGTACATATCATACAGTATTTTCATGTTTCACCTCCTATAATCAGTGAAATGTTCATGATCCACTTGAGGATCATTAGTTGATCTACTAGTGATATTAGCAGCAAGTGTTTTTTTTTTTTATAAGTGTTCAATATTCACCTTGCCATGACACCGTGTACATACAAATAACAATTGATGAACAAACAATGTTCACTAGATGTTCATTAAAAAAGCAACAATGATGTGATCAAAAACATCAATATAAGTCTTAACTTCCAGCTGGGGAAGAAGAAATAAAGCCTAGCAAGCATAGCGTAACTACTTCAATTTCGAAAATGCGACCCTAACAAGCATGTCGTCCTAATAATAGTAAATGTTAATTAGGATTGTAAGCAAAAAAATCAGGAAGTGCACCCACTATCGTATCTAAACAAAACATTGCATCCCATTACAAAATTGGTCCGACACAATCAAACTATAAGCGCGGTAGCTCTTTCTTTCTATCCCAGTGGACAGCTTTCGTGTACACTTCTTGTTTCAAAGTGTTGTCTTCATACATGACAATGTCATGACAGTAACACCTCCTCAGTGACACGATCCGGTCATCCTGTCAAAAGAACATCATTATATACCCAATTGAACATCAAGTTATAATTAAAAGAGCATTATGCTTGGAATCTATATTGTGAACAATTTTCAAATATTAACTTTTGATCTTCGGGACATATTTACATAATTAAATGTTCATTATTGTGTATTATAATGGACATTATATTCTATTATTTAACTTGCAAATAATGGACATCTTTACATCACTATAAACCCAATCGAACATCAAATTACATTTTTATTTTTAACTTTCAAATTATTAAATGTTCATTATGGTCTACTATAATGGACAGAAAATGTCAATGTATATGACAAGATTACCAATTGAACATCAAAATATAAATAAACGATCATTATTCATGAATCTAAAGTGTTGACCTTTTCCAATATAACTTTTGGGTTTTTGGGCATCATTATATAATTAAATGTTCAATATGGTCTATTATAATGGACATTACAGTTTTGTTATGTTCATTTGAACATAGACTTGCAATTTGCATCACATGACACGTGCGTAACGATTATACAATGGACATCACGTATATCACAACATGCAGCGCATCACATATCACAATGTACATCACTGAAAATTGTTCACTAAGCCCATAAACAATGTACATTAATCGAAAACATCGTCCCTTTCTATCTGTATAACTAGCTATACGTGAAGTACATCAAAGATGGACATCATGCATTATCTTAATGTGCATGCTCATATAAATGCCCTAATTTATATCTATCATACATATAAATCACTACCATAATATACATGCCCTAAGGTGCCAAACATAAGACCACAAGAATGTCACGATCATATATGGTGCACATCACAACAAGCAAACTTGTCCATTGCCCGCCTATATATATCACATATTCAAAGAAAACTCACAAATGGACACTGTCATAACCCCTGAAAACACCGGCATGTTCCCATAAAACAACCGATGACCAATGGACAACAAAGCAAACTTGTGATGAATTTGTTCCAATCTACGAATTTTAGCAAAAAGGAACCACCTTTTACCGGAAATATTGACTAACCTTGATTTTTTGCTCCGTACATCATGTACATGGACACGACGGATGCATCTACATGGAAAGATCATATACTTCAACCGTACATCATGTACAACTCTACCGAACATCATATTCATCCTTGTCTTGCAGCCGATTACATCAAACACATACCTCACCCAATTCAAATTGGAAAAAAATCAAAACGCAAAAATTACTTAGGGGTACCCTAACTTTTGGTGAAATGTTTTTCCGGTACCCCAACTTTTAAAAACTAATTTTAGGGTACCCTAACTTTTAGAATTAGAAATAATTAGGTGAATTTCCGGCCAATGATTTGAATTCACCGGTGAGTTTTAGGCGGGAAATTGATTATGTGTATTTGTGGACGAAAATGTCGTTTGCTTCTGTGGACGAAAATGATTTGAATCAATTGAAGTTTCACCAGAAATTCACCTAGTAATTTCTAATCCTAAAAGTAAGGGTACCCCAAAATTAGTTTTGAAAAGTTAGGGTACTAAAAAATTGTTTCTTCAAAAGTTATGGTACCTCTAAGTAATTTTTTGATTCAAAACAATACCCCACACATAACCAATTCCTGATGTCCCATAACCATTCTACCAACCTTGAAACAAAAATAAATATATTTCGGTAGTTTTCCTCTTCTTCTACCAACACATAAAAATAAAAAAATAAAAAAGAACTCAGCCATGGAGGAATACAAAAACACCAGTCAGCCATGGATGGCGTTCTTGTACAACTTACTCCATACCATCTCCTTTGCTATATAACCCAACCATGGACGAATATATGATCCTCTCAACACCAGTCACTGATTGAATCCCTTTCTCTTTGCCTTTTTCGGAACCCAAACGGAAATCTCCAAATTTTTCAGGTTAATGTTGTCACAATTGGGTTTTGCCATGGGGAAGATGGAAGGGTTGAAGATGAAAATGATAATAGAACTCCCATGCATCCCACGAGCCGCCAGCAATAATGCCTACACAAAACCCATTAAATATTCTGTTTTTTTTTTCTCCAGCTTGCTCACGTGATGGATGACAAATAAAGGGAAATTTGATTTTTATGTTGGCCCTTGATCCTAAATCTAATGGCTATTAAGGACTCTTCTCACATTCTCATCAAAAAACCCTTCTCACCCTATATATATATATATACACACACACACACACGTATATGATAATGAAGGATTTTAGATCCCCAAGAACTCACAATTAATTTAAGAGAATATATACAGCGATAAAAAACTTGTATTTCCCCAAATTTAACTATTTCTCCAAATTAACATCAAACATATATCTAACACGAAACAATGCTCACATTCATAGATAAATTTATATCATAAGCAAAAATACCTCATCAATATATCTAACCTAATTATTTACTTAGCAATTCAAGTTAGAATATTCAAACATAAACCATATAATTAATGAATAAATCTCTAAATTAACCAAGCAAACCCTCATATTCAAACCATGAAATTGTATACTTAGCAATTCAAACATAAATTATCCAACATAACTACACTAAAGAAACTAAAACTAAATAATAATGCCAACAAAATAACCTATAAGACACTAAATATACAACATTAATACTATAATAAACATCTAAACATCTATAATTCAACCTAAATTTTAGCAAAAAACACTATCCTAAGTTGAATTTCAAACCCTAACGACACTACAAAAACACTATCCTAACTTGAATTTCAAGTCCTAGCCATACTACAAAACATTATAAATTAATCAAATAAATTACTCAAATACAACAATATTTATCAATTTTACAATTAAACAACAATTTAAACAATTCCTACATAATTTAAATATTTACAACAAAATTTACAAAGAAAAAAAAAACAAGGGCATACTCAAATTGAAAAAGGAGGTGGATAGGGCAGCTGAGTGGGCGGTCAACGGGACTCCGAGTGACGGTTGGGCGACAGGGGACTAGGGAGGTGGCGGGCGCAGGTGGAAGTGGCAAACGCAGGAGGTGGTGAGGTGAGGTTGTGTGGAGGGTGACGAAATCAAGGAGGAAGAGAAAAGAGACGACGAGCAATGATCAAAAAGCAACATTGTTTGCCTATGCTATTTTAAAAGGATCGCGATCTATCTGTTAGCAACATATTGTATCAGTCGCTGACTAGCGAATCGGTCGCCCGTGCCAACAGAGCGACCGATATGTATCAATCGCTTTGTTCGGTCGCGATAGTGGTTTCATGTTGTAGTGTTTGTTTGTGACTTGTGAGTGTCCTAATAATTCTGAAATTAAATTTCTACTTTTGTCTCTTGATTTAGCTAATGAAGTTGTGTTAAGTAGAGCGTGTTAATGATCTAGTGGTGATATCTATATCTTGATCTTGCTCTTTTGGTGGTGTTTCTATATCCAATGGAGATTATCATGTCCAACCCTTGTAGTTTACATTTGTGGTGATTTCTGTATCAAACGTAGACTGCATATTGGAGCTTTGAGGTGAAGTTGGAAATTAGTGCCCGAAAGGTGTTCGATGAAATGTCCAAGTGAGAAAATCACAAAGAACCCTTAGCCAAACACTAGCCAACTACAAAAGAACCCCCAAACTCCACAAAATATTCCCAAACACATACCGTCCCTCACCTTTCCCTCATTATGGACGGAGAAGTTAATTCTGAACGAGAGGAATCAAGCCCCCGGGGTAGTCCTCAAATTCGGGCTCTCGAGAACCGACTCACCACCACCTTCAACAATCAGTTCTCCACCCTCGAGCACAATATGGAAGCACTTATAGCGTGGATGGACAATCTCGCCCAAGAGCGTCCAATCCCACCCCGATTTGAACGTCCAAGGCGTGCACCCAGCCCTATCTATCCTTCTCCCAATTTTGAGTCGAGTGACGATGCTAGAGGCTCCCCTAGACGCCGTCCTCGTCGAGAAGTGCATGATCGGCCCCCTCGCAACGATTTCCAAGACGTCAAGATTGACATCCCAAAGTTCAGTGGTTCCAATGATCCGGACAAGTACCTCGAATGGGTTCAATTGATGGATAGGATCTTTGAAACCAAGGAATATGATGACGAGAGATCTTTCAAGGTTGCTAGTTTAAAACTCACCTAAGCCGCTTTACTTTGGTTTGAGAATATGAAGTTGCAACGAGCTCGGGAAGGTGGGGTGAGAATTACTTCTTGGACACGGCTCAAACAATTGATGAACCGTCGTTTCTTACCCAACACTTACAAGCAAGATGTCTTAAGGAAGCTCTATGCTCTCACCCAAGGCAAAGGATCCGTGAGCAAATATATTCAGGAGTTTGAACAACTCCTCATCAAAAGTGATCTCCAAGAGCCGGAAGAGCAAACAATGATGCGTTTCTTGATGGGTTGGATTTCGCGATTGCTGAGAGGATTGAGATTCAATAATACCATTCAATGGATGATTTGTGCAGTTTGGCTCACCGAGTTGAGCGACGAAGAAAGGAAAGGTCCGACACCAACCCTTGTCTAGGACCGCTTACTCACCAATTAGCCGACCCCCTCCGGAATCAAACACTTTGAAGTCCAGTGAGACACCTAAGTCTACACCAACGCCTCGAACTGACAAAGGAAAGGGAATAGCTATTGCGTCTCCAATAGGACTTCCTCGACGGATGGAGGGAAGTAAGTGTTTTAAATGTCATGGGTATGGCCATTATCAAGCGGATTACCAAACCATCGGACTTTGACACTCCAAGAGATCCATGACATCGATGATGAGCTTCGAAAGGCTCAAGAAGAGACCGAGGTGATTGTCAACGAGGAAGATGTGAGTAACGAAGAGGATGTCGCTCCCATACCACCCGTTCATGGAGGTGTCCTTGTTTTGAGGAGAGCTTTGCATACCCATGAGACTCCTCTCGAGAAGGCCCAAAGGGAAATGTTGTTCCAAACGCGGTGCTTCGTGGGTGGAAAAGTTTGTAATCTTGTCATTGATGGAGGACGTTGCACGAATTTCGCGTCTACCTATATGGTGGAGAAGCTTGGCTTGCCTCTATTACCACACCCTCGGCCTTATTCTCTCCATTGGCTCAACGATCACAACGGCGTCAAGGTAACTAAGCAAGTCTTAGTGAATTTTTCTTTTAGGACTAACTACGATGATTCCCTTGTTTGTGATGTTGTTCCTATGAGTGCTTGTCACATTTTATTTGGTCATCCATGCCAATTCGACAAGCAAACGATGCACAATGGGTTGGAAAACACTTACACATTCACCCATAAAGGCAAGAAGATCAAACTACTTCCTATTTCTCCCCAAGAACCCAAATCTTCAAAAGCCGGGATGGGTAGAGAGTTGAGGAACCTTCTCATGATGAGCGAAACATGGGATGAGTGTGCTCTTGGTGAGGACGAGCCATCTCTTGCTTTGTCTTTACCTTGTAGCGAGCCTAGTGAGATTGAGAGTTCCCAAGCACAACAAAAATTTCCTCTTCCATCCCTTAATCCATTACCTCCACAAAACAAGCCTCTAACCTCTTTCTTTCATTTGGACGATAGGTACATTGTAGGGTTTGAAGCTTGTTGGGTGTCTAGTGTGATTGCTCGTGGCATTCGGAATGTTCGGAGTTTCTCGGAGCCAATTGAAGGCGAGTGCCTCGGCTTTAACTCCTAAGAGTTGAGGACAACTCTTTTTCAAGAGGGGGAGTATGAACCGTATCGGGTTTGGGCCCGAGCTTCCTTAGTCGGGATTGTGAAAAGTGATTCAAAGGAGAAAGTCCCGACCCGACGTTCCCATACTAAACCCACTCACCCCCTCATTTTCAAGAACGGATACGCATTCTCGAAGGGTAGGCTGGTGAGCATTGAGTTGGCATGGTTATAGCGAATCGGCCAATGTTGGAGCTTGGAGAGGCTCGGGTTTGCCCCACCAACCCCGTGGGCCTCGGGATCATACCGGGCCATCTCAAGACGAGAAGCATCGAGGAATCAAGGTTCGGGTGTAAACCTGGAATCGTTGACGTTCACGGAGGAAGTAGCACCGACCGACAGTAAGCTGTTGCGCCCGAGTCGGTTCAGTCGCACCCGTGACCTCTCTCTGGGCACGGCGTCGCACCCATGACTCCTGCCGTCATGCCCGCGACACACCTCGGCAGGCAAGGAGGTGTCTGGAGCAATAGGTTGTCGCGCCCGCAACGCTTTCTGTCACGCCCGCGACGCTTTTTGTCACGCCCGCAACAGACTTCGGTACACGAATGGGAGATTGGGTTAGAAGGTGGTCACGCCCGCGATCAGAATCGCCGCGCCCGCGATCAGAATCGTCGCGCCCGCGACGCACTTGGCACACGAGAGAGCGACCGGGACAGTGGGCGGTCACGCCCGCGACCAAACCCGTCGCGCCCGCGACGGCAGTGCTGAACGCGCTTGTTGTTTTGTTTAGTGCTGATTTTTGACTTAATTTTGTTACTCAGTATAAATACCCCCTTAGCTTATTTTTCAAGGAGTTTTTGATGATCATGAACATGCTTATGCATTGGTTAGGGTTTCCCTAAGTTTTCTCCCAAAAATCCGGATTACTTTATCCAATCCTTTGGTGGTGTTTCAAGTCATTCCTTTATTGATCATTTGGTGGATTTCCTTTATGATGATCATGGTGGGATGTTAGGATTTGGTGGTGGTCCAACCTTTATCCAATGTCATATCCAATCCCATTTGGTGTTCAAGGTTATTGTTCTTGGTTGATTTTTGTTCCTTATTGTTATTATTCAAGTTCAAGGCTATTGTTGTGATATTCAAGCATGGTTGATTGAGTTTTGCATCATTCTCGTCTCAATGGTCATGGATGTTCATTGGGTTTGTCTCCTCTCATCCATCTCCAACTCAAGCTATCATTAATTCCCTCCACGCACACGCTCCAAATTGTCATTTTTATTACATCATTGTTATTAATATTACATTTTAGATTGTTTTAATATTTCTTTAGCTAGTGTATGAGTCCTCTGTACTATATTTCTAGGTACTTTACATATTCGATACATTTGTAAATCCATAAGACAACTAATAGTATTATCTACTAAAGGAGCTAATTCAAAATAACATGTATCCGGTTTTTGTGGAAATTTTATGACTAGCTCCGAGTCCGTGGCAATCTCCACTGCTGTATATGTCGCTTTTTTTACTACTTGAAGTGTTAAATGCTTCCATTTTCGCTTGGATTGCTAGGAGAGCCAAAAAAAAGAAAAAAAAAACTAACTTTCCTTCCTAAACTTCCATCCCTTCCTAAATCTCCATCAATTGCTATCCATGTTGCCGACGCAAGTCCGGCGTCCCGGTTCCATGCTCCATCAACCACAAAACTTATTTTCCGGTCACTCATCGATGATACATTCTTTACGATCTATATAGGTGTAGGAGACTGTTGTGGCTTCTTTTATGCTTGTACCTTCGTAGTCATTGATGTGCTTCTTCAATGGAGTTATCTAGATGTTGCTTTATGATATATTGTGTAATAGAAGTTTTCGACATCTTTATCGTATTTCGTACTTTCCAAATCATCCAGTCGACTGTAGTAAACATTAGCAACCTTTTGCCACCATCCTTATTCGTATTCATCAAGTATTTTAACTAGTCTTCTAACCATTTTCTCCATTCCAAATCTGTGTATGAATCTTGTATTCCTAATGGACTAGCTTTCCATAAGTGTCGAGCAACTTCACACTTTCTAAATAGATGCTAGATACACACCACGTTTGTATCATGCCAGCAACTATTATTTTCCAAAAGCCCTCTGTCTTGTCTATTTTTTGCCAGTGTAAGCGCATTATTAGCACATTTCTACATAGCCACAATCGTTCTGTTTCTTTCGGCAGATTATCTTGGAAAATGTCATTAAGTTTGCCAAAGATTCGATACCTATATTTTACTGTATATTCACCTGTACATGTTTCACCTCAACATATTTTATCCTCCACTACTTCACACAGTACCGGTGTTTTTAGAATGCATTTTACTATATTTCCATCAAAAATAGTGTTCAGATATGATTTATTCCACATGCAAGCCCCTCCATGATTGATGATGAACTCCTGAGTCGGTGTGTTTAATACTTCTGGTGATATGTCCGCTTCTAATTGTGGGGTGTGGATATTTAACCAACAACTATCACCTATGTAGATGGATCTGCCATTTCCTATTCGCCATCTTAACTTGTCCTTAATTAGAATAGATGTGCGAGTGATACCCTTCCATGCATAAGAGGCATTATTAGGAATTTTATAATTATTAGGAAGAAGCAATGGAGATGATGTTTTATATTTCGTCTGCCAAATCCAGACTATTAAAGATGAGTCCCTATGATGTATCCTCCAAGCTTGCTTCAACAACAGAGCTTGGTTGAAGCTGGTTAATTCTCTAATTTCGAGCCGTGGTTTCTCTTAATCTAATGAAAGGATTTTCCCCTGTTTGAATTCCATCAAAAAAATTGTCATTCACGCATTTAATTTTTCTAAGGTAGATGTCGGCATTTGATACGCCGAGAAAACATGCTCATGAAGTATCGATAATACTGCATTAATTAGTACTATTCTACTTGCTGGTGATAATATACTAGCCCACCAACCCTGTAATTTCTTCATGAAAGCGTTCACTAAAAAACTGAATTGATTGGTTTTGTTTTTCAAGATGACTGGCGGGATCCCCAAATACTTAGTATAATATGAACATCCTTGATACCTAAATATTACTTTAAACTTTATTCTTTCTTGTTGCGAAGTTCCCGTAGAAAACATAACTGGCGACTTCTCCAGGTTTATCATTTACCCGGAGCTATAATTAAATTTCCCGGTATATTTTTAACAAAAATTTGCTGTGAGGTGCCATACATTTCTAACAACTGACCATTGGGGGGCCACATTTTTTTTAATGCACTCAAAGGGGACAAAGTTGTTAAACAATTTACTCCCAGATGACTTTCCGATCATTATTAGCCGGAAAAGATGAAAATACTTAAAAGCCCTTAGGATATTTGTGAAAGGACTATACTGCCCTTATTTTTGCCTGCTCGAAATATACGATGTCATGGAAGATCAGAACATCCTCAAAATATACGATGTCGGTCGTCATCCCCACCAACTAAAAGTCCAAAGCCAAACCCAGAATTTTTCAATTTCATTTTCATTTTTTCCCCAATTTCAAAATCGAAAACCCTTTTCCCTCTTTTCTCTCTCCTCTCTCACTCTCTCTCTCACTCTCTCTCTCACTCAGTCTCTTCAGCAGCCATGGAAGATCAGAAGGTCCTAGATCTAGTAAAAGAGCTTGTCCGTCGCTTACTTTCGCACCCCCAAAACCCTAGCACTAACGAATCCAATCCCCAAAACCAACCAATCCCTTCGGTATGTAATTCGTATCTTGTCGAGTTGAATGACGCCTTCAATTGCTCCTGATGAGGACTCCATGGCTTAATCAATCAAGCGTCACCTTGTTACCCAAGGTAAGTCCTCCGAAGCCCTAAGTTTTGCCGATCTTTACTCTAAATTCTAGGGTTTCTGGGGGTTTGCCCACGATTCTTGAGTCTCAGTTGAGTGTGGGTTCGAAGGTTTCCAAGAAAAACGAAGTGGATTGTAATGGTGGGGTTGTGGTGTTGTCTAAGGATCAGGATAATATCCGTGACATTGCATTCAGAGATTTTGCAAAGTTGTTGAAAGAAGAGAATGATGTTTCTGAGGAGGTTTTGGTTAGGGATGTGTTGTATGCTTCTCAAGGGATTGACGGAGTTACATTAAGTACGATGAAAGTGTAGATGGGTATGTTTTATCAGATTCAATCAAGGTTCCTCAAGCGACTAGGATTATGGTGCGAACGAACGACAGAAGAAGAAGAAGACATACGAAGAAGACAAAAGTAGATGGACGTTGGCTTCAGTTCGTTGAGAGGGAGAAGGTTGCTTCAGTTAAATAAGAAAGCATTTGGAGGCAATGGATGGCAGTATTGACATTCAACTAAGCCAAATCAAAAAAATTCTAACTTTACTCAACTGTCACCGGATTCCGGCTAATAATGGCCGAAAAGTCACCTGGGAGTCAATTGTTTAACAACTTTGTCCCCCTTTGAGGGCATTAAAAAAATGTGGTCCCCCAATGGTCAGTTGTTAGAAATGTATGGCACCTCCCAGCAAATTTTTGATATTTTTAAGCTCTTTATAATGCTCCACGTTCATATCCGTGGAAAAGATCGAATCATCCGCAAAAAATAAGTGAGTAATTTCTAGTGCCTTTCTAACCACTTTTATACCAAAAAATTACTCGGATGTACCCTAACTTTTGGTGAAATGTTTTTCAGGTACCCCCACTTTTCAAAACTAATTTTTGGATACCCTTACTTTTTGGGTTAGAAATTATTAGGTACTTTTTCGGTCATTAATTTGGTTAAGTGATCGAAATACCCTTGTTCTTCCATTTTTAAGAAATACCCTTAAAGAAGAAGAATAAGGGTATTTCGGTCACTTAATAAAACTGATAGCCGGAAAAGCACCAAATAATTGCTAACCCAAAAAGTAAGGATACCTTAAAATTAGTTTTGAAAAATTGGGGTACCAAAAAATAATTTTCCCAAATATTGGGGTATCTACGAGTAATTTTTTGCTTTTATACCATAACCAAAATAAATAAATAAGGAGTAAGTAGGTCACCTTGTCGTAGCCCTGCTTGTGGATGTATCCATTATGTCACATCCCTTATGGTAACTTAATATCGCAAAGTGGTAACACATTTCATGATCATTGCAATCCATTGTGCGGGGAATTGAAATTTCTTTAGAACAGCTTCCAAAAAAATCTCATCTGACTCTATCGTACGCCTTGCTCATATCCACTTTAATTGTTGCATATTAGATCCCCCGCCTTTTTGGTGCGCATTGTATGAAATAATTCATGAACTATTAAGCAGCTGATTGCCCCAAAGTCACTTCTTGTTTGCGGGGCATATTAAAGTGTTATATCTATATATGACAATATGGGGTGATACTTTTGACATTGTACAAATTAATATAGGTAAATGAATGTCATCACAGCTACATTACTGGAGGTTATTTTGTTTACAATGTAATTTTGATTACAATGCTCAAAATACAACTAAAGACTTTAAGGTAAATAACAATATTATTACAATTACATTACATGGTTGATTACATCCATCAAAACAAGCTATGACGGTCTTTAGAAATTCCGGGTAATCAATTTAACTCCACTATGTCTTGTAGCTCAACTAAGTAATCCAGTCAAGTAAATTACATTTTGGAGTCGTTGCAAAAGTTGGAACTTAATGGTGACTGCATTGAAGAAAGCTACAACTCCAACAGACCGTAGACATCAACACAATAAACTTCGATCAAGTCTTGGCCTCTTCCTTAATGGCAATTGCTGAGTAAATCAATCAAAGGCCTTAATAGTTAGCATAACAATCAGTAGTTTTACAAGATGCCTAAAAGCTGGCTACAAGCATAGTTCAAGCTTTTCAAGTTACACTAGCAGAAAAGATGTTAATAATATAAACCCAAGTTTTGCAGATGTTTTTAATTACTTTATACAAAGCAAAATACATCCCACAACTTCATGACGAAACCACTTTGTTTCCGATCCTGACACCAAGAAAGGCAATCTGAAAACTTATGGGAGTACATCAATGCTGTCACGTGCCATGCATGCTGGTGGGGGAAGCATGACCGCCTCGCTCACTGGCAAGGTCATCTTCCAATTCGCTACCATGCCCATCCATGACAACAGCATGGTTATTATTAACGCTCCGTTCAGAACTTGCACTGCTAGTGGCAAGGGGAGAGTCTGACACACTAGCAGTCCGGCTCCCTGTAGGGCCTGACCTCACACTATACATGGAAGATGCTGGGATTTTTGTCATCAATGGCCGTAAATTACCAGGTATACTTCGCCTTATATCCTACACCAAAGAGCGAAAAAGATGAGACCATGAACAGCAAGATATGCAAACTCAAAAAATTGAGCCAATTTGGACTACTAAAAAACTGACTTGTATCCTAAATGGGAATCGTTTTCAGCTTCATATATCCCAGTGAACTCAAACAACAAGATCAAAATAGGCCCAACAAAAACCAGCCATTTGAAATTAAAAGGTAAATTTGAGACCCTTGAGTCCTTGAAAGGGTCTCTTCCCTTTCAAGGGTATGAGAAGGTTCAATAAAGCAAGGATTGGTAAGTTTGCCTCAGATAAAAGTTGAAAAGTTAAGTGTTGGAAACATGGGAAGAATGGGTAAATTTAGGTTTGGCTTGGTAAAGGGAAATTAACCACCCTAAAGAACAGACCCTAACCTCTCTGAATCATTGCCTACGCAGGTAAATAGTAAGGGTCGGTTCAGCTTTGTTTGATAACCATTATATGTGAAAAGTTGCTAAATTGGGAAGAATCATCCATATCCAGACCTCTTGCTAACATCAAACCAAATGAAGTATAGATGATCCAAGGAAACAGAATAGTCTCATAAAAGATGGCTGCAGGGAAGATAAACCTACCATATGCCTTATAGCCATATCCAGAGACTTCTTGGACAGTGTTCGCCCAAATCCGGAGCTATCTGGAGATGAAGCTGATTTTCCAGATAACCCAGGAGAGTGCTTGTCATCCTGCCGTGGGGGTGCTAATTTCCGCATGTTTATCACCCTCTCAACCATCTTTGTGCCTATGACCACAGGGCTAATGTCATCATTGACCTTGGAATGCCCCCGATTCACTGCAGGCACTGAGCTTCCACTGGAGCGGATACCACCATTAGGTACTCGACCTCTCGAAGGAGAACATGACTGGCGTCTTTGTCTACCATCACTGACAGGTTCTACTGAACTAGAACGAGCTGAAGTGGCTGCAGGTCTGCCCCTTGTGGCTGATAGCGGTCTATCTGGCAGTGTTGTTCTCAGATTTGGTGGAGCGTCTAAAGAGAAACCAGGCATCTCGGATGGGTTCCATGGCCTAGATCTGACGGTTGGGGATGCACCACGTGAAGGCCCTGGATTCTTAGATGGTGCTGACCCAGACTTGCTACTGATTGAAGATGTCGACTTGTTGAGAGCAGCAGTGGAGCTCGCTATAGTAGATGGCGTTGATGGTCTGCGAGTTGGTGTTGATGCCCTAGAGGTAGGCCGAGATGTAGGTGCTGTTGGCCTAACTGTTGAAGTAGAAGATCTTGCAGCGGGCCTGGTTGGAGTTGAAGGTCTAGCGGTGGTGGTGGACCTGGATGGTGTTGAAGATCTTGCTGATCCTTTAGAAGGGGCTGAAGGTCTTGTCATGGACCTTGATGGAGTTGAGGACCTTGATGAAACTGTAGATTTCGTTGATGCCACAGAGGCTGTAGACCTGATAGATGTCAGAGAAGCTGTAGCCCTAGTTGATGACATTGAAGCAGCAGGCTTGGGCGATGAGTGAATTGTGGACCTGGTTGAAGACAATGTGGCCCGAGAGGTTGGTGTTGATGGCCTTGAAGTTTTAGAAATCAATGTAGGACGACCAGTTGGAGTCGCAGGTCTGGATCCACCCCCTGGAGTAGCAGGTCTAGACGCTGGACCGCCTGCTGACGAAGGCCGTGGACCACCTGCTGATGAAGGCCGCCTCACTCCTGAAACTGACGAGGTTAACCCAGTTGATGAACTTGACTGCCTTGGCAAATTACTTTTCATTGTGGTCTCTGTCTGAGAGTTTGCCAACTGCATCAATAGTTCAAAAGATGATTTCTTAGCATAACGTCAAAGACCATCATGCAATGCAAATCTATAAGGTTTAGAAGTTTTCAATCTGCTTACCTCCCTCACTAAATAGGATCACTTTTACTTTCTAGAAATTCATATGTCACTGATGTGCTTTCAAGCACCGCAAATTAATGATAGCCAGCAACTTGGAATAAACTGACTTCCATTGCATTGCCATCGTGGACTTCCAAACATCACATAATTGCTTCTTACCAAGCATATTAGGTTTTCAATAGGTCATTCCAATTAATTAGCTAGGTTAAACAATGAAGCTGAAGTCCCTTCCTAAGACCAGAGCGCATTTGCAAGTGGACATGATACTCGGTGTGGACCTTTTTCTCTAACCCGTTCAGTCTCCTTTTTCTTAAGCTTAACAAAGAAAATAAGAAAAGAAAAAGACGGCCTTTTGGATGCTAATATACTGTACTTTGGGATGTCGGATAATAATGTACTATACAATTTTCTTGTATGATGATGTAATGTACTTTGGGGGTATTGGAATTTCTGTACAACTTTAGGCTAAATTTGACAGCATAACTGTCCGAAAAAATCTAGCACAGTTTGTACACAACACCCACCCCAGAAGTACAATATATTATTTTGGAAGGAAATTGTATACTGCATTATTGTCCAACACTCCCAAAGTACAATATTAGAGTCCAAAAATAAAGAAAATAAAAAAACCTGCCACTTTAGAAGGGAATAATCGTAGTTGTGTACCAAATACACTTATCCTTTCAGCATGATATGATCATTACGGGAAGCTCATCATAAAGGAGAGCATGGCCTGACCACCTGAGCATGGATATAGCTAAATGCTAAAAGATGATTCATAAGATAAAACTTATTTTGCAAACCATCTTTCAGGGCTGCTTCTAAGGCAAACTTGTCATTTCACCTAAGAGTACCTTCTAGTGGAACTCCATCCATTATTCAGGATTTCTTATGAGCACTAACACAATTTAATCCAGGCCAACATGCAAAATTCACAAACAAGTAGTTAAAATCTTACACCTGGACATGTAACCAAAGTTGTAACCAATAGTGAGAAAGTAGGAAAAGCAGCATAGCAGAGAGACCTACAGTCTCCAGAGACTCAGGTCAAAGCTACACATCAGAAATGGTTTTAAAAAACACAGAAATTACAAGGAAAACCAAAACCTAGGCTCTTTTTGTACTGTGACTCTAAGTCAGCAATGATGTCAGTATTCTTACTCTTGATTTCAGAGCAATCGGTTGAGTCTTTGGAGCTTCTAGCTCACTCATGTAAGTTTTCCTTGATTCCATCTCCAGTGAAGGGAAGAGAGGTGTGCCAGGTGGTGTTAGAAGCCTGAAACAGGACAGGGAATGCAGTTAAGCAACAGAGACCAGACAACTAAATCTCACATCTAAAACAGAAACAGATACTGAAGAACACACACACACACACACACACACACACACACACACACACATACATATATATATATATATATATATATATATATATATATATATATATATATATATATATATAAAATAAAAAGTTAAAGACTCCAATATCTCATCAGCCAAAATGCAACCTGCATCAAAATTTGCTTTCAGCCTCGCAGAATCAGATCTACTGAACAACTTCATCGTCCAATGGAAGCTTTAAAAAGAAAGGCTATCATCAGATAGCGAAGTGTTCGATTTCTCTCCATCAGAGATTGAGAGAGTGATGAGAGGTTGGCATAGATCTTATATTTATGAAGCGAAGGAAGCACGGGGTAAAGCCAGAAGTTTTAAGACAACTTAAAAAGAAAGGTTACACACTTCAGATAACTTTTGTGGATCACCTCCCTTTAAAAATGATAAAGGACCAATTTAGTAACCCCCCCCCCCCCCACCCCCACACCCCTCTTCCCCCAGAATGCCAGGTGTTGATCTGATTTCTAGTGGGATGAGGGGAAGGAGGATGAATGAAAAGATCTCTTAAGAATAATTCTACAAAAGACTGTCTTTGGTATAGATCACAGAAATCCAAATGTTTCAGAAATGAAGGTTGCATGACTTGGCAACCTTCTGACAACAGATATCAAAGATATGATTGCTTGCATCTTGATCACTCTAGACCCTAATAGGCAGCCACAATGGCATCTATATGGATCCAACTTGTGTCCCACAAAAGAAGTTGATTGGTGATGGGTGATTGAAACATAGAAGAAGTGAACACAAATTTCACTTCATTACTTCTGCCCCTGCAAATGATGGTCTAATCAAAGCTAACAATATTACAATTATCAGTCTAATCACGAGTATTTTTAGGACCTAAACAAGAACAATCTCTGAAGGACTTTAATTGCTTTGTAACACATCATCTGCCATAAGCGACTTCCACTGATGGCTAGCGTATCAGCAATAAACTATGGAGGACATATCAAGCATATACTACTGTTACCCACCCAATGAGATAGTTCTGGGTGAAAAAAGGAGAGCACACTAGTGTATTTCAAGTAAAGCACGTTCTAGTAATGCGAACTTTTGACTGGGGCTTGAACTACTAAATCACAAGTAAAAGAAGCACCGATGCGACTGCTCCCACCATAATTATGAGGATTTGTAGTTTGGAGTACAATGGTAAAATCTTCACACTAGTTGCGAGTATTTTTATGGGAACTGAGATGTTAAATAGGTGCTCTAATGAGTTGCAAGTCATGAATCTCGATATTGTACAGACAATTTCCCAAGATTCCTAAGAAATAACGTGTTCTGTTTTACACTACAAGGATAAGGAAAACACAAAACAATACATGAACAGATCATGCAGTTACAATGCATATATGGTAGACAAGTAGCTTAAAAAGGCTAAAACATCAAAAATACCAGTTGTCCTGAATTTCTCCATGCCTCTATCCCCTTTGGCCAGAAATTTCAAGATTGAAGCAGGAAGATTACCATGAATAAGAAGACACCACAATGATATAGAGTCCTAGATGATACTGCACTTTTAGCATCATATAGAGATAGGATGCCTGATCCAAATGATATCTATCGGCCACATTTCTCCTAAAATTAGTTGCTCTTCCCTAGTGAAGTGTCCGCGAAAAATATAAGGAATAGATAGATCATACTACAGGATGGCTATAAATTTTGGAAAATCAATCACCTATACAACCACCACCAATATGAAATCAGTGGAACCAAGGTCTCATGGAATCCAATTGCAGCAACCTTACCCCAGAGACAGCACTCAACAGAAATAGCTTTAACATACATATATAAGAATATTTACTTATATAGTATAAGAGTCTTTTACAGCTGGACATAATCTTATGTTCCAATGACATTGTTCAGCTACTAATGTCACCAGCAATCATGTGGTATAAAACTTGCAGAATTTAGTGCCTTTATCATGATGATATTGTGTACCAAATGTACATACCAAGACTGCAGAGTTACTAGTTACTGTTCACCCCTGCAATTTATTAGGTGCACTCGGAGCACATGCTCCAGATATTAAGATTGTTCACCCACATATATTAGATTGTTCACTCTTATTATTATAATTGTTCACTCGCAAATATCTGGAGCACATGCTCCATGTGCATGTAATATACATTGACCCACCCCGCCCCACCCATGAGCCATGAATCAACACTCGCAAGAAGAAATTACAACACAAGTTCACTTTTCTCATCCAGTGGAATGCATCTAGAATTTATTAGGGCTTGTTTGGAGAGGAAAAAAGGAATGAAATAGGAAACCTGAGGTTTCTAATTCCTCCCTTTCATGTTTGGTGAGGGATTTTAGGAATGGAATTAGAAACCCTTAGGATTTCCAATCCCTCCCAAACAAGTGGAATTAGAACCCTCCCAATTTTGGGGGGTTTCAAATTGATTCCAGAGGGATTGTGATTCACGTATTGGAAAAATAAAAAAGAAAAATACTGTAAATTCCCAACCACCCTCAACTCAGAACTCAACCGTGAACACATCTCCGTCGATAGTATATGCCGGATCCAACAGACCATCGACGTCGACAGTATATGCCAAATCCCACAAACCGACAACTTTCTGCCCATTGGCGCCGGCGGTGAGGCTCTCGGCGGTGTTGTTGTCACCACCGCCATTATCGTCCATCTTCTTTTCACTTTTTTTTCCTAATTCTCGGATAAAAACCCTTTGCAAGTAGAAAGATTGGGAAGGAAAACCCAAAGATTGAGCCAAAAATTAAGAATTAACCCAACCTGTTTCCACAATCAAAAGTAAGATTGACACACTAATGGAGGTGGGCGTGGAACTACAGAAAGGAGGGGAGGCAGAGAAAAAAGGTTGGAGAGGATTCAGGGGAAGGATGGTGCTTTCACAATCAAATTTATTTTTAAGTTTTTTTATTTTTTATTTCTATGGCCAAGCTTTGATTTTTTAGATAAAAACAAAAGAAGAAATTCATTTTATCAAATAATGAACTACGTTGGTTTCAAAAAAAAAAAACATAATGAATAGTTCTATGTATAATATAATACTAATAATAATAATAATAATAATAATAATAATTATCATTATTATTATTATTATTATTATTATTATTATATAACTAAATTATATAACTAAATTTGATTCCATTCCATAATTGCTAGCCAAACAAACTTCTTTCTTGACTGAATTTTGGTTCCATTCCAATTTCTCACCAAACAACTTTAATTTAGGGTTCTAATTCCATACCCATCCCCTTAGATTTCTAATTCCATACCCATTTCATTTCTAAATTCTGACCAAACATGCCCTTATAAGGTGAACCGAGTTCCTTCCACCTGTATAAATAGTTCCTTCTGTCCATCGTCTCTGACAATGCACCAAAAAAAAAACAAAAAAAAAAAAATTCATCTGAGGTAAAAGTTTTCCACCCGAGTACGACTACAGTTGGTACTAGGATTCCTAATTTATCATATTTCAGCCAGTAACCAAAAGCAAAACCAACATCAATACTCTTGAATCCCGCTCAAGCAAGGTATGCAAGGGTCAAGTGGGCAAATGTTTTGCATCATCTCTAGTTTTGAATGATGCCCGTCTTACCCCTAAATTTTGCAATTTAGAGAGATTGCTTCCAATTCGCACAAGATTTAGAAATCCTTCATTGCATACAACTCCATGGAAAAGAAGCATAGGAGATTTAATCAGGCATTTTACTTAAGTGCATTACCGTCTAAGTTAAACAAACATCTTCGTGCCAATAATCACCCTAAAGTAGCTAGCAATGGCCAATGTAACAGAGACATGAAAGCAATGAGAGAGCAGATCAGAAAGAATCCATTACCAAAACATTCACCATTAGTCATGTAGGCAGGTTGTGTTCATATCTATATTTCATCATTACCAAAATATTTAAAGACCAGATCCACAACATCAAAATTTCCTTAAAGATTCCTCCTGCAACTAACCATACTTCAAATTTAAGCATCATCTAATCCAATCTTCATAAAGTTTCAGTCTTCACAGAGATCAAATGTGTAGTGCAGATAGAATCAACCTTAGTAATATTTTAGAGACATCACAGGGTTAATATTAGCAATCATCACATGCATGTATAAACACAATTGAGCTACGCAAAAATGCAGAAGTATTAAACATCAAACCACATTAAATTCCTCGCCAAGATAACGGCGGTAAGGAATATGACATTTTGCTCAGAATGAAATCCAACAAAGAAAATACAAAGGCTATTGATCTTACCAATCATAGTCATTCTTTTCGCCATCTGAGTTTAGAAAATCGTCAGGACCAGTTTTCCTTGCAGGCTTTGTAGATGAAACATCAAAAAGAGGCGAACTTCCAGGTTGGGACACTACAAATTGAACATAAATTTTACATCACAATGACAAAATTGATAAGGTGAGGCTGATCAACAGCTGGGTGGGGAAAAAAAAAACGCTTCAATTTCTCTGACATCACCATAGCAACTTAAGTCAACGAGCACTTTTAAAGATCAAAACGATCAGAAAAACAAAGAAAAATCATGTCATAATACCTAAAGGACCATCTAGCTCATCGGAATCCTGAAGAAGAAGAAGATCAGCTTTCTCCTTCTCACGCTTCCGCATTTCAAGGAACAATGCGAGGTCGTCTTCTTTCTCTCTCATCGCATTCATCGACGACTGAAGACTCTTCAGCTGCGGCATCCTCGGCCTTATTGACGGCATTAGGGTTTCCGGTCCTCTAAAGCTACGGTTCATTGCAAATCACTTTCAAAACCCTAGCTATCACGATTCACGAAGCTCAGCCAAACCACCACCGAAGAAAACCTAAAAGCTCATCAATCTGAACGAAAACACGCTACCTAATATTACAAATCGAAGCTCATTGCTCTAGAAACCGATATTCAGATGCAAGGATCTGCACGAAGAGCTCAATAGTGAAATGGTTTATCTGAATCAGCTCAAAATCCACTGAAGAATTAACAGCAACCAGTTGACTACAAAATGAATCGATTGAAACCGAATAAGATAATGACGTAGTAGTCGTTGCTCGTACAAGCGATCGCGAGGGTTGAATAAATGCTCAGGCTCCGTAGTTTGAATGAGCCACCTTTGAACAGAGAGAGAGAGAGGAGAGAGATAGAGAGATTTGAAGATGAGAGATGAGAGAGATAGAAATAGAAATAGTGGCAGAAGTGGTAATAAAGATTAAAATGAAGGATGAAATGGGGAAGAGAGAGTGAGGGAGGGCCGGGGTTGTTTGGATTTTAATTCAAGGAAGAGGAGAGAGAAAATGTTTAAAGGTATAATTTGGTGAGAGGATTTGGATAAAACGACAGCTAACCAAATATTCCTAACGCATAAATGACCTTTGAATGCCCTTCACCCCGGGTTTTGTATTGTTTGGCTCCTGATAATTACTACGTAAATTGGAAGGATTCGGTCTTTGGATTCAAAGTTTGGACTGGGGTACCACTTACTTCCTTCTCACCTCATCCCGGGGGTTACTAGAGAAGTAAATTATATTTACCTTACCCGATATATGTGGTAATAATTTTTACACATTCAACATTTATAAAATAATTTTTATCTTATCTGAAATTAAATATTCATATATTTGTAAAATGGTTTTTATCTTATCTGACATTAAGTGTTGATATATTTAAACCTCCTAAGATATTTTATATTTGATTTTTGTTGGATTTTTTGGCGAATATTACAAAGATATATATGAATTGACTTTTTTACCCTTGATATTATTTTTTTTCATTTTTCATTTTCATTATAAGATATTTCTTCCATTATAATTGATTTTTTACCCTTGATATTTTGTATGATATTTTATAATTGGGTTTTCTTTTTCAGAATGGGGAGGGATTGGGTTTTCGAAGAAATAAAGTAGAAAAAAGGTTGAGGTTTAAATGTCATATGCTTAATATTAAGGGTAAAAAGGTCAATTCATGTTTAATTGAAAGTCATATGAATTAATATCAAGGGTAAAAAAGTCACTTTTTTTCTTACTATTCGCCGGAAAATCCAACAAAAATCAATTATAAAATATCATAGGAGGTTAAAATATAGGGATATTGGATGACAATATACTAACATTTGGGGTATTGGATTGTAATATACCGACATTTACTATTAAACAACAATATCCATGACTTTTATACTTAGGTGAGATTATTATGCCAACAGTGATTAAGGGAGTGGTGATTGGTTAAGTGGTCTCGATTCTGACGCGACAGACAAAGGGAAAATAATCGGTCCTTGCCCAGTAACATCGTTAACCCCTCCGTTTTTCTCACTAGTCACAAATGTCAGGTAAGGTAAGGTAAAAATTATTTTACAAATACGTGTGTGTAAAAATTATTACCACAAATGTCAGGTAGGGTAAATGTAATTTACTCTTATTAGAGCACATGCAATGCTGGTTGAAAAATTGTTGAATTTTAGTAGGGGTTCACACCTATTCATATTGTATATAATTCTTACTTTTGGAACTTCATTTCATCTATTGCACAACCATTGGAAACACATTCCAACTTTTTATTTTAAAATATTCAATGTATGCTCCTCTTTCTTATTAATTGATACATTTGTCAATAATAATATTTTGTAAAATTTAATAAGAACATTATTCAACACATTTTTAGAAATGAAAAATAGAGTTGGCAAAATTTTTTCCAAATCCAAATACTCAAATTTATGCGACTCGGAAAAAATTGATTTTGGTCATTGTATTTCGTCCAAATTTTGATATTGACCGAATATTCAAACATAATATTTTTTTCGTATTGTCCAATTTGTTTTGACCGAACTTAGTTTCATCCGTATTGTCCGACTTGCTCCAATCCGAATTTAACCCGGACCCAAAATATTTGTTCCAACATTTAAAAAAAATTGACAAAATAAGATTTGCCATTTTTTATTTGGGAAAGGGGAATTAAATAAACCAACCTTTGGGGGTGTTTTGATATTACGAACCAACCTTGAACATTAATATTATACAAATTGACCTTAATAGGTTGTTTTTTTCCAGCAAACCGCCACCAAGTCAAGCTCGTCGAAAGTGTGACGTGGTGATGGCAGAAGCTTATTGGCGGAAGCTTCTCATAGTGACTAATATTAATGTTCCTTTTTTTTTGGCTAAAACACCCTCCATGTAAGCTTCCGCCACCGTCACGTCACACTTCCCATGAGTTTGACTCGGTGACGGTTTGCTGGAAAAAGCAATATATTAAGGTCAGTTTGTCTAATATTAATTTTCAAGGTTTGTTCGTTATATCAAAGCACCCCCAAAGATTGGTTTATTTAATTCTAATTTCCCGTTTTATTTAGTAAAATTAAAATTGACATTTGGAAATTGAGGAAGACAGACAAAATTTGCTATATTTTGTATATTTAATTAAATACTCCAAGCCTCTAAATACCCATAAATATAAAAACATATATGTACTCTTTGGTTTTTTAAATTTAGGGAAATTCCAAATGGTAGGCATGAGTTACTAGGTATTCCAAATTGTAGACACCATTTTTACCTTTTCCAAATGGTAGGCTTAAATTCCAAAAAATTCCATCCCGTAGACACTTACTATCCTACCATTTGAAATTGTAAAAAAAAATACAAAATATTGAAATTGAGAAAACAATCGAAATCCTAGTGCATTCGACCTTTAAATCCGCCTAGCCCACCATCTCCTCCGCCTTGACCAAAAAGCGGACATCTCTCGTTGCGCGACATCTCATCGGTCGCCGTCGTCGCACGCCGTTGTTGCTCGTCGGTCGTCGTCGCTCGCGCTCTGTCGGCTCGAATTGAAGGAAAGGAACGAGTTGAGATCGAAAATCAATGGTGCCGATTAAGAAGAGGTAAGTTAGTGTTAGTAGAGCGAAGAAGATGAGACCCAGGATTGATTTGCTGTATCTCTGCTTGTGCACACATAAACCTATCTCAGAATTGGCTTGAATTCCCAGAAAATTTTATTGGGGAAGATGATTGATTAGTGGAATTGAATGGGGATTTGTGAAAGGGGGAGAATTGTTGTCGTACTTTTGGGAGTACAGTTGTCGATCTCAAGGAGTCGTGTTCCAAGCACTCAGAGTGGACTCAAGTGTTTCAAGTTAGGTAGATTAACCAAGGATGGTGATTATCAAACAACAAACTACGAAAGCAATAAAAAGATGTTCAGGCAACAAAATCGGTAATCAACAACTAATCAGTTTGAACGACCTAATCTACCAATTCTGAACAAGTAATTAAGAGTGATCGGTTGCACCATTAAAGCTCACCAAAGCCCTCTCTCGAGGGTTAAGGGCTAGTCTAACTATTCTAACTGCCTATTCTCATGGAGTTAGTCTAATTAAACTACAAGAATAGCAACCCTAGACCTAGTTAGAATTCGACTATTCTCATGTCAAAAACCCTAACTATTTTCTCTACCACACAAGCAAATTAATCTCACCTCTTGGCATACATCAATTGCCCAAAGAAATATAAATGAACACTCTCTCGAGCATTTCATCGAACACGTGGTGGGCATGAGAAAACCTCTAACTACAAGCATGAGTTTAGATAGATTAGGACTAAAACAAGATTAATTCATTGTCAAACACATCAATCACAACCCAAACAACACAAGAAAACAAGAAATTAACAAAGGAGAAAATATAGAGAAAGGGATAGAAGAAGAGAAACTTAGTCTTGAATTATAGAATTGGAAGCGAAATCCATGAATCTGATGCATAGAAAAGCAATTAAATCCAAGAACTAACCTAAAAGCCTCTAGAGAGGCTAGAGATAAAACCTCTCAAACCTAGGAAAAAGAGGGAAACTAACATAATAAATGAAAAACTGCCCTTTTCTTCTAATTAAAACAATAAAATTGATTTCTAGGCATTGTACACAAAGTAGCTCACGGTGTGCACCTAGGTGTCGCTGCTTTGAAATTGACTGCACACACCGTGCCCTCAGGTATGCGCCTCGGGAAAAGTCTTATTTGAGATCCTTCACGCGCTCTTTGCATCTCGGCTTCTTCACGACTTCTTCACGTTTCATCCAATAATAATTAAAGCATCGTGAATCACCCAAAATTCACCTACAATTGACAAAGTTAAGTATTGTAGCTACAACAACCGAAGTTGAGCTAAACCAAGTCGAATTTGTGTCAAAGTAGGTAAAATACTCTCGAAACACAACCTGAAAACCGAGGTTTAAGGCGGTAACATTGAGGTTTATCAAGAATATTTGGGTATGAAGGAAAGTGGGAGCAGAGTTTGTGTTTTCTGGGGGAGGGTGATTTTTTAAGGGGGAATTCTGGAAATGGTTTGCAACTATTCTTCTCCCTTTTCTCCCCATCGCCGCCATGGATTCCTTGAACCCTCATGCTCATGAAGCTCACCATGACCATGCATCATGAACATGAACATGATGACCAGCACCACCATCATCATGAGTAAGTTTTTTTTATTGATATTTAATTAGTATCATATATCAAAATGAAAAATCATTAAGGCCTTATTCAATTTGGGTGTTTGTTTGTTGTTTAATTGTATGTGAAGGGGGAAAAATGGAGGGGAAAATACATGGGTAGGAGCAGATGGGAAGGTGTACCATAGCCATGATGGATTGGCACCGCATACACATGAACCCATATACTCTCCTGGCTATTTCAGCAGAAGGGCTCCTCCTTTGTCTACCAAAGATTTCAAGGAGAGAGCATTCACTGTGGGTATTGGTGGCCCTGTTGTATTTTCTGGGGGAGGGTGATTTTTTAAGGGGGAATCCATGGGGGAGCGCGAGCGACGATGGCCGGCGAGCAACAACGGCGTACGACGACGGCGACCGACGAGATGATGCGGCGGCGACGGAGATGTCTGGCCTTTGGTTGGGCGTTGGGAGGAGATGGTTGGGCTAGCTGGGCGGACGAAATGTCGAACAGACTGGGATTTCCAGTTCTGTTCTCTCAATTTCAATGTTTTGTATTTTCTTTTTTTTTTTACAATTTCAAACGGCAGGTTAGTAAGTGTCTACGGGATGGAATTTTTTGGAATTTAAGCTTACCATTTGGAAAAGGTAAAAATGGTGTCTACCATTTGGAATACCCAATAACTCATGCCTACCATTTGGAATTTCCCCTAAGTTTAAAACCCGATAAAAAAATTGTTTTACAGTATCAAATTCCAGATCTCTACTGCGTTCTATCTCGCATGCCAAATCATTTACATTCCACAGTGTAGCTTTTGCGTGGGAATTTCTATAGAATTCCACCGGTTCCGTTCCGCTTTGCATGTGCTCTTAGACACTGTTCTTTTAGAGGGCGTTTGGATTGCAGAAAAATTTGGGCGGAAAGAAATAAATATGAAAAATATGAATGTTTTCATTGTTTGGATTGAAGAAAAAGTAATAAAAAAATAGTTGGAAAAGTGCATAGAAAATTTGAGATAAGAAAAACTAAAAAATTCTCCTGAAAATGAGAGGAAGAAAAATTTAAACCTAAAGGCCATCTCCCTTCTAGCCCTGTAGGCACAAAATAATGTCACTACAATTCTTAATTAAAAAAGAGTTCCTAGCATAAGTTTAGAGTCAGACACTAGCATGCGGATGACTTACTTCTCATGGTTACATTGATTCGCGAGTTGTAAAGATGTTTTATTTATCAATAAAGCTCAATATGTTATGTTTAATTGAGGTTTAGAATTGAACAAACATCTAAAATGTTAGCTTGTCCGAAATGGGAAAAACAAATGATGTTTGGTCTTATGAAGCCCCATCTGGAGAAATTAGAAATGTTAAACGTGGTCGAATGTTGACCGAGTTTCTAATTGGATCATCATGTTGGGACAGTGATGATTGCAATCAATTAGCGTATAAGATTGATGTGATGATCGAGTTTTCATGATGATAGGGACATTGGATGTCAGAGTCAATCACATTGGTAAAATGTTGGAGAATATTTACTAAACTGACCCACAATGAGAAATTCTTTAAGTTATTGTAATTGTCATAAGAATTTCCACCAACTCAAAGAAATTCCTCAATCTTGAGTTCTTTACACTTCATACATGATTCGTTGTAGCTTTGAAACGCGTCCGAAACCTTTCATAAAAGGATGTGAAATGGGAGATGTTCGGGTTGCTTTGGGTCGTGTGTTGATTTGTAGTTGAACAAGACGACATTGTTCACCTTCTCTAAGGGTTTTATATCTCACATGCCACTCAATGAGCTTAGACTGGAAAATGGACTGGATGCTTGGCCAAGCCTAGATAGATCAATATTTGATCATCTATTTTTCAAGTCTAACTCAGAGATTGAGAAACAATCAGGCTAAATAAGGATGACATGGACTTATCTTATCCGGATCCGAGACATTAAGAGACAAGGGAATTTGTACAATGAACACTTATGGAACAAGTGGGAGATTGTTGGGAATGTATCGACAATATTCAATTACATCTGATTACTCAAGCCAACGTGGCACGGTGATTAAAATCTTTGCTAGAAGATCTATTAATTAGTGATTAAATAGTTCAATCATAACTGTGTTAGTTGATCCCAAGGGTTACACATATCAGTACTTCGAGGTAAGAGTATGTTGGAAAAAGGAGTCGGAACGATAGGGTATTGGTCTAGGGGAGCATCGATACCCCATGGGGGTCAGGAGGAAGCACCACATGGGTGGCAAGGGCCACCACGGTCAGTAGTGGGCTCTGCCACCATCCATAGTGTCCTCTTAGGCAGCATTCTGCTGCTCACCACGGTCCGTGGTATGTAGGGGTGTTCATGAATCGGGTACCCGAACCCATTGGATAATTTTTTCGGGTAACCAAAACTTCGGGTCAGCCATACCCTCAAATCGTAACCGTAACCGAAAGTTTCGGGTATCCAAAGTTTGGGTACCTGAAATTTTTAGATCGGATACCGGTTAACCAAAAGACCTGATTAATTCTAATTTTATGAGTTTTCGCTTTTATTATTTTTTATTTTAATTTGTAAATTTATAATTAAAGCCACTAATTTTATTATTATTTGAAAGAAAGTTAGTCACACTATGCTACATACATTTTAATTTTGAGTAATTCGGGTAATTACCTTTTATAATTAAAGTCACTAATTTCGCTTTCGTATTTTTGTTATCATTATTTTAATTTCGGGTAATTCGGGTACCCGATTTTGGCTAGGGGTCGATCTGTATCCGAACCGATTACCCAATCTTTTTCCAGTTCGGGTACCCAACCAATTAAAATCAATTTTTTGGTTCGGGTACCCCAAATTTGTGACGGGGTAACGGGTTTTCAGATCGGGTTTTTCGGGATGAGTTTTTTTTTTTTAACAACCCTAGTGATCATTTTATAAGGCTAATCTCTATTTTCATATTTAAGGGATATGGGAAAAGTTTCTAACTGAAAGCTTCCGGTTCAGGACACTCGGGGTGATTCTCGAGGTCCTCCCTAAAGAAGGAAAGGCGGACGGTATATTTGATATGGTCAACATATTCTTTGACTTCAATTCTGACATACTTTTGGCTTAGCAGCTCGTGTAGCTGTATCTTTAATTTTGCTAATTTTGAAGGAGTCATTATGTATGGTGCTTTAGATATTGGAACTGTTGATGACACCAAATCTATTTAGAATTGAATCTTCCTAGCCGAGGGAAATCCTTCAGGGAAAACATCATCGATCATATTCTCTTACTACCTCGATTTGAGGGATTTGCTTCTTAATTTCGACATTCTCTTCTAGAAACCATAAGTATCCTTGGTTAGTTCCTTCCCCTTGAACATCCTATTCTTGGCCTACATAAGGCCATGTCTTGACATTCTTGGGGCCCCAAGCAATATAACAAATCAGTTTGTAAATTGAGGCTCATTCCAAAAAATGCGTTGAACGTAACGATACTAAGAATTTTATTAATGCGAAAATTAAGAATTTAGTGCTTACATTCTTTGGGCACTGAGCAAAATATGTATAATTTGACGGGTGAATGGGTCGGGTCCACGGGTTTGTGCCTAGACTCGCAAAATTTGTAGTGGACCCAAAACCCGACCGAACCCAATGGGTCTAAAATATTTGGACCCAAACCCACCTGAATGGGTCGGTCTGGGTGGATTTGGGTTGGGTCTAGAACCCACTACCATCCCTAAAAAAGACTCATTCTTTAACACATTTCAAAGTGAAGGATTGCTCGTTGGTCATCTTCTTAGCATCCCCTCTTTTATTCTTCTTCCTCCTCTTATCCTTGCTACCATTACCCAAAGTCAAGATGGTTGAGAGGACTGGATTTCGCAAGTTTTCAGTAGCTAAAAATGCATTTTTTTCCTTTTTGTGTGTTTCTACGTATAATTCTAAGAGACATGGAGAGGAAAGAAGGATCTCTGTGGGTTATCTTTCTAGGTAAGTCAATGTGTCTGTTAGAAATGGGAAAATAGAGACAGAGGAAGAAGGAGGAGAAGTTGGGATTGTGGAGGTCAGTCTTGACTTCTGGTCTTCTGGCTGCGCAAAATGGAGGAGAGTAGCTTGTAATAATTAGGTTAATTTGTCATGATACTTCAACTTGTCACGTGATTCACGTACTTCCCTTTAAATGATACCTAATTACTAAGGTTGTGACTGAGGCGGTGAGCCCTTACTGCATGAAGTGGGTGGTGGAACGAGGCCTCTTATAATACTAAGGTTGCACATGTTGGGCCCTAAAAACTAACATCAATTTTTTTTCAAACCCTGGTCCACTACAAGAAGGTTTGAATAATAAGACCGTTTTGAACGGCCGCAACGGAGGGCGCATGATCGTTCATTTATGACCGTTCATTTCGGTCATGTCTGAATGGTCGTTTGCAGAGCCGGGCGACCGTTCAATTAAACGGTCGCTAAGTTGCGACTGTTCATGAACGGTCGCCCAGGGCGACCGTTCATTAACGGTGGCAACTTAGCGACCGTTAAATTGAACGGTTGCAAGATTCATCTTTTTTTTGTTTTTTTCCCATGCTTTGGTCTTTGAAAGTTGATGCTTAAGTATAATTTCAAACGGTCGAGAAATAACACTTAAACAGTCGCTAACATTAATATATTCACAATACTAAACGGTCGCCATATATTACAAATAACACACAAACGGTCGCCATAAATGGTCATACATTTTAATGCAATAAATTACTAAAAGGTACCATATGTTTTACAATATCTATTTTTAGGGGACCATATTATTGGAAATTATTTCTAGGTACCCCATGTTTCTTACCTATTTTCTGGTGATAAATTATATTTTAAATTTATTACAAGATCCCTAAGACTATCTAAAACTGCAAAAAGTACTCCTACCTTAATAAAAGTTTGTCAATTTATATTTTCACCTGCATTAATATTTATTTTAAATAATTAGGTTAGATCTCTTTTCCATTGGTATCAGAGCCTTAGTCAAAATTTATAGCCTTAGTCAAAATATATTTGAAAGTGAAGATTCATACTCGCAATCTTTAATCTCTAGGTTACCCTCCATCATTTCACAAACATATTTTGATTTTAACTTAAAGATGGACTTTTTGGAAATCATATCCTTTTAGATAATTGGACTTACCCACCACCTTGAACTTCTTCACCTTGATTTTCATCATCTACTATGAATTCCTCTCCTTGTAAGTCTCCTAGATTCACTAAATTTTCTTCCATCTTATGACTAGTATCTTCATAATCGGAATCAGATTCATCATCTATAATAATTTCAACAAATCCTTTGTTATTACTAAAGGCAAGTTCAAAGAGATCTAAGCTAATTATTTAAAACAAATATTAATGCAAGCGAAAATGTAATAAATTGACAAGCTTTTATCAAGGTATGGATATTTTTTGCAGTTTTAGATAGTCTTGGGCATCTTGTAATAAATTCAAAATATAATTTGTCACTAGAAAATAGGTACTACGAAACACGAGATACCTAGAAATAATTTCCAATAATATAGTCCCCTAAAAATTGATACTTCAAAACATAAGGTACCTTTCAGTAATTTATTGATTTCAATGTCTAAAATAAAACATGTCCTACTAAAATGTAATAATAATCTAACTAGCTAGAAGAGTCATAGGGAGATGAGTTGTTTATAAAATTGGAGGGAGAGAATTGACCGCTCGAGGGTGTCCCATCCTGCTGTTGGTTTTGTTCAACTTGCGAGAGTCTTCCTTCAAATTGGCTTAACAGATGCTGGTATTGCGAGATTTGAGACCTCAAAATCTGCTGTTCAGCCACTAAGGAAGAGGAAGCAGCTAGGGTTGGGTTGGACGCGGAAGAACACCCCTGGCCCTCGGGGCGTGAAGAGCATGCCGACCTTTCATAGAACATGCCCGTAGATGATCCTAGATCGTACACATACTGGTTTTTGACTTGGAAGCCACCAGCAACATTGCAATACAATGTGTTAGCTTCCAAAGAGTTGTGTTCCACGCTCGCTGCAGCCACTTGCTCGAGATAATCATTCTGCAAATGATCAACATTTATGATAATGAACAACCATAACATAAAACAACATAATCCAACACAAATCTCAAATGAACATAAATCACACGCATATTCCTCCTTTGTCACTACATAGCAAAGGGGAAAAAAATGAAACGTATAAAAACTGGAAAAATGGTCAAGGCACACCAGTAAAGCTAATTTGCACATGCAGAGATTCAGATACACTCAAGGATAATAGACTTAATACGGGAAGTGAAGATACATAACTTTTCAAACTAACCTTTGTGTTATTAGTTTACATACAATGAAAAGGGGATTATCATACCCTACATATTCCAAAAAAACACCCTTTTTCCTTAATATCCTAGGGAAATTTCGGCAGAGTTTCCTCTGTAATATGGATTGTCCCAACTTAAAAATACTTATAATAAACCTGCAATTGACAACTTAAACTCAACTGGTACAATAAGGGGTCACACGCCCACTTAACCACAATCAACAACAATTTCAACATATATCACAAAACATATACGATCACACGACGATTAATCCTATCGAGCCACACCCTCATTTCAAAACATAAGTTAAATAATTCAACTTTCATTGTCAATTTCAATATATATCACAAAACATATACGACCACACATCGATTAATCCTATCGAGCCATACGCTCATTTCTAAACATAAGTTAAATAATTCAACTTTCATTACCAATTCCAACATTGTAACGCCTCCAGGTTACTAACCACTAGATTAAGCTAAAGATACACCTAACCCAATGATTAGCAGCGGATAAACACTTGGGAGTATTACCGCCATCCACAAAAGTGGACAAAGCTAAGACTAAAACCCCACTAAACAACGAAAACATAAACCAACTCCGAACTTTTATCATCGAGACATAACTTAACTTGAACCACCTCAAGACAACATAACACAACCCAATAAAACTTATACAAACCAAACTATCACAAATTTCTCTTAAATATTTCATAAAGAGTCTTTAACCACCTTCAATATCCTTAAGAAGCTCTAGGGTTTCATCCTTCCGGGGCTTTTCCCTTCTCCTTTGCCGAGATACCTAAAACGAAAAGATAAAACTTTGAAAAATGAGTTAAACTCAGTACGTATACCCCTAATAACGTAAGAATATTTCCATAACTCGTTTTAGTTATTTAGCGCAGTTCCAAAACATTAAAAACAATATAAATAACAAACAAACAATAAAAGGTAGCAAAACTTACCTAGCTTGACCTTACTCAACCTGTACATGGAAAGTATAACTTAACCTGTACTTAAATCACAACTTAGATGAAAATACTTTTGAGTTTTTCCTTGTAAAAGTAACATACATAACCATAACCTTAGAAATAATATATCATACTATTGGACAACAATAATATGAACTTTGGGGGTATTGGCCGAGAATAATACCAATAATTTTGTTGGAAGCTAGTGGTACCAATTATGGGCCTATTTACTAGCAATAGTACGCTGCCAAGTTGATAGGTGTTTAACTCGATGAAAAACCGACTTATCATCTAATTGTGTGAGCTTGAAGTTAGAGTAAGTGGAAAAAATGTTGACCGCCAATTTTTTTTGCCATCTAAGCAACATTGATCAATTTATCTAGAAAACAATCAAATTGTTGTTTTTATATTATTGTATCGCAAAGTTTGTTAATGTTGCTTAATTAGCAAAAAAAAAGTGACCATTTACCTTTTTTTCAACTTACTTTGGTCTTTAGCTCAGACAATTAGGCGATACATAATCTTTCTGCGTAGTAAGAAACCTACCAGCTCGGTCGTGTACTATTGCTGGAAAATAGGTCCAAAGTTGGTACTGTTAGTGTCCAACAAAATTGTTCGTATTATTATCGGCCAATACCCCCAATATTGGTATTATTTTTGTCCAATAATCGTTAAAAGTAATATAACATAATTTCAAAAGAACTTAAATCATACATAACTTACATATAACATACAAAGCCATAACATAAACTTGACCTTAACCCTTATAAAATTTTGGCATGTGAGTCGTAAAGCTTTACTTTGGTTCAAAAGACTTGAGTAACTTAAGAAACTTAAACTTGGCTATCCTGTTATTATCTTGAAGGTCCCCTACTTGCGATCATTGGCTAAGCCTCCGTATGCGCATACCCGGACCGATCGGTAGATCCGGATGGTGGATAAATATCCTACTGGCCAGATTTTCACAGCGCGCATCTAAGGCACTAACTATAATCCCTTGGGTGCACTAAGGCACATACATGATTTACATGGGTGCACTTTAGGCACCATCTTTGTATTTTTCCTTGGTGTGCACAAGGCACAATTATCCTGGCGTGACTACGACACAATTAAGCATGGGGTGCTCTACAGCACGATTATACGTGGTGTGCTCTAAAGCACGATAAAACATGGGCGAGGCCTTTATAAAAAAAAATAAAAAAAATGAGAAACTTAGAACCTTGACCTTGGGTTCTTAATGCAACGAGATCTTTAACCATCTTTGAAATCACAACTAAAACCCATTCTTGAATTCTTCTTGAATAAGAATTGTACTTATAACGAACTTTACTCATGCACTACCTTTAATAACCAAAAAATGGAAATATTGTAAAAGTCCCTAACAAGATTCCTAATATAAGCTCTTAAATTAGAATATAAAATAACTTGATAATTAAACACTGGTAAATGAAATTCATAAGACTTGTATAACAGCTTAAGCCTAAAACATAAGAGTTTGCCTAAAAGCATGGATGTTAGAGTAAATATAACGAACTAGGCTTAAGAGAATAAATCATACGTGGGTACATATAGCCACATAAGACTTACTTACACTTGAACATGATACATAAAGTAACATAAATACTTAAAATCAGATGAGCTACTTAGTAAATTAACTTTGGTACATATACTCATTTAAAACTTACTTACTTTTGACAAGAAACATGAAATTAGCATGGATGACATAAATTGTAAATAAAAGATATAATATGTAGGACACAAATAATTCATATGTTTAACTTAAAAGTTACAGACAATATACGTACCTGAAGACTTAAAAACACGCACGGGGTGGGCAGAGACTTGAACAACGGGAAAGCAACGACCACTTGGAGGGACTTAGAAAAGAGAAGAAATTTAGAATTAGACCCCTGTCAGAAAGGGAGAAAGAATGGATATCTTAAATAAAATAACCGGCTTGAATTATGAATTTAATATCCTAACATACCATGAAAGGATCATAACTATCACTATAGACATCGTATCGTCGCATAAGAGAACTTCTCGGAAAGCTTAAAACATGCCTTACAACTTTACAGTTCACCCCAAAGTCTAAAAATATGGTTAAAGGGTCAATATACTTAATCACCTAATCTGCCCAGAATTTGCTAGTGTCGACTAGCCTTTTTCGGAAAGCCATAACTTGAGTTATACTAAACGGTTTTGGGCCTATAAACTGTCCATGGAAAGCTCGTGATTCATACTCCAACTTTTATTTTCATAACCAATTGATTTAAGCTAAGGAAGAGGTGGAAAAACAACCTAGAACAGAGGCAGCCATGTCAACTTAAATTCTGGAAATTTCAGATTTCTTGTCCTCCAATTAGAAGCTCCTAACTCTCTCTCCCGACATCCTATGAATGCATAACATACCATTATGGAAAGCTTAGAGTGTCCTCTAAAACTTTTATGTTCAAACCTTAAACCATAAAGACCTCCAACCATTCAAAAAAACAGCCATCTTTAAACTGACGTCAGAAATTCTCAGTTTTGCGTGACTTTACGAATTTAGCCATAACTCCTAATATACTAATCGAAACGACGAACCGTAAAAACAGGGTGTTATCTAACATCTTAGGATACCTAACCAACCCATAATTTGGGTCAAAATCACACTTTACACTCCCTGGAATTTCCAGATTATACTCAGACATGAAAAACACACCTTGCTTGGCTTGTATGCACTTTAATCATAATTAACCTACACTAATCTTTCCCAAATAATTACTTAAGCATAATTACTCAAATCCCAGCACTAAAACATTCAAGAATCATTCATCATTGGTCATATTACAAACATGCAACATAAAATCTTGGCATGCATTGACAACCCAAGTAACATTCCACACCAATTTCACCATTAAACTTTATACTCTTCACTAATCTTACAATCTATCCTTAAACTAGGCACATGCAATTACAAATATTCATAAAGCTCATGCTTCCACCATGAGCTTATCAACCAAAATAGCATGCATATCCACGATCTAGAAAAATCTTTACTCATTCAAACACTAAAACACTAATTCACCACAACTTACTCAATTTTCTCTTTAGTATTTTGATACCTTCAATCACCCTCTCTTGAACTTTTGGTAATACTTGATTATCCTCTATAAAAACATGATACACACTCCCAACAATCAGATTATATATATGTATTACACTTGAAGAAAAGAGAGTGGGACAAGGAGAGAGTTACCATTCAAATTGGAGAGGAAGAACAAATGAGAAAAGAAAAGGGGAAGATAATGGTGGTGTCTGTGGTGGCCGGATTCCTGGCCGGCGGCCGGCTGTGGGGCGGCGAGAGGCGGCTGGAGAGCAGAGGGGAAGAGAAAGGCGGGGGGTTGGGGAGAGGGAGCCCGGGAGAGAGAGGAATGAGAGGGAGTGTGAGTGAGTCTTTGAAATGAGCAAGGGAGTTGTTAATAATAACTCCCTAATTGACTTATCTATTTGACTATACTTGGCCCAACACTCTTCCCTTACTTGGTTAATTGAGGCCCAAAGGATTAAAATTCATCCACTTAAAACCCTTCCTTATACTTGTATCTCCCTAAACCCAAACTACTAAAATTCATTATTCCATAGAAAAAAAATATTATCGGTAACCCATGGAAACCCAAATAAAAATATTCATACACCTCCAAGAGAATTCTCATAATTATATCCCAAATTGACTTGGATAAAAAAGGAGGATCCGATATATCCGTCTTGGGAAACGAATTCGTAAACGATCTTGATCACCATTAAAAAAAATTATGGGAAGAGATTCATCAAGAAAAGAAATTTAGAACTGAATCATGGATGATCGTTGCACTGTTCAAGTCCTGCAAAACACATACTTGGTTAGGAAAATAAAATTTTGGAACACGCGCTTTAATTATTCGTGATTTATCGTTAACCTTGATTAATTAAACTAATTAATACGTATTAAGGGAGGGATTTTCTTCGGGTTATTACAAACATATATGACACAACATATACAGCCACACGCCGATTAATCCTATCGAGCTACACGCTCATTTCTAAACATAAGTTAAACAATTTAACTTTCATTACCAATTTCAATATATATCACAAAACATATATGACTACACACCTATCAATCCTATCCAGTCACACGCTCATTTCTAAACGTAAGTTAAACAATTCAACTTTCATTACCAATTCCAACATATATCACAAAACATATACGACCATACGCCGATTAATCCCATTGAGCCACACGCTCGTTTCTAAACATATACAGCCACACGCCAATGAACAACTAATTCCAAATTTAACACATAAAACAAACCAACTTTAGAAGGAAATTACTTACATAAACTTTCGCTGATTTTGGGTCATTCCAGTGCTTGTTGCCATCAGCGTCTTGTTTGCATCGATAATGCTCTATTACGTTCTCAGGGCTTACATGCAGCCTAGGAATATATTTTAAACATTATGGAGAAACGTTGGAATTAGTAATGATGAAAATCGTGAAAGTTAAAGATTTTTGGATACTTACCTATTTACGCACGTATTTTCCGGCAGACATTGAGCCACCGTAATGCTCATTCAGGGACGAGGTTTTCTTCCGGTTCTTTGTGTAAGCGTCGACCCGAGATTTGTAAGCCTCTTCCTGTCGTTTCTCCGACATCTTTGTCCTGGCATCCTCGTTCAAATAGGGGATTAGGGTCCCCCGATGATTTTTTTTTTCTCTCGGTACACCAGGCCCTTAAGAATGCGACTGAATTTTGTGTGCCACATATAGTAGACGTCCCTAGCCAGGTCCATGTCATACTTGAACCGTTGCTGTACAAGAATAAATGAACAAACATATAGTATAATTAGTGTGCCATATATATATTAACGAATTCCAAATAAAAGAATTTCATTCCTAATGGTTACATCCTTACACAGAAATACTGCGAAAAAAACATTTTGTCGCCTGGCTTCATGTTTAAAGTAGATAGAGCCTCCCCATTGTAGTGGGACCGTATGCTCTCCGAAACAGTTTTCGTTACCTCGTCAATCGAAAACCTACAAGAAACGAGCAACAAGTGAGAGCGTTGCAATATTAATCAATTAAATATTGATCATATTAAATGTTCTCAGACCAATCTTCCCCTCTGATTAGCTTGATCCTTGGGTTGGCTGGGTCGGGAGGTAAACCAGCCTGAATTTTCCATAATGGAGGAGGTGGTGCCATGTTCGATTGCTAAACTGCACTATAATAACCCATAATTGACCGCACAAAAAATGATTTAAAAAGAAGTTTGAGAAGTTGCATACAGTGAGTAGTCACGTAACAATCATGAAAATGAATTCATTTAAAACCCAACAAAATAAATAATAATTTGGAAACTCTAACATAATGTAAGAATAACAAATGACTGTTCAGACCTAGAAACTAATCGTACACATACTACCTACTCATCATCATCATCACTAAGCAACTCAACAAATATTGAATTTTCCAAGACATCATTTCCTTCTAATTCATCTTCTTCCACACCCTTAAGAATACCCTCATCTTGTTCATCATCATAATCATTAAATAGTTCATCTCCTAAGTCATCTCGATCGTCAAGTAGGTCGAACTCAGTAAGTGATGGGGGATCTGCATTTTTGTCCTCCTGAAATGCTGCATCATCGAGTCCATCAATTGTTTGCATTGGCTTAATTGTCAGTGTTGCAGTCCACGATGATCTATCTTTCTTGGTAGTTGGGTAACGGATGTACACCACTTGTGTATCCTGAGATGCCAAGACAAAAGGCTTATACACCCTATACCTCTTTGCTTGGTTGACATCAACAAGCTTGTAATGATCATGTACGGCTACCTCCACCTTGACCGGGTCGAACCATTCAACCTTGAACAAGTGGACTTTGTATTCCCTACTTCGCCCAGTGTAAACCAATTCGATAACCTCTTTCAAAACCCCGTAGAAGTCAGTTTCATTCATCCCTTTGACACACACCCCGTAATTTGCATTTGTAGCTAGGTTTATCGGCATGGTAAGCATGGAAGTTAAAGTTGTTAATGTAGAAATGAGCCCAAGATAAAACATCCTTTTTAGGGCCATTAGCTAAAGCATTAACAACTTCGCCTCCTTCATCGGAGAATATAACCTACATAAGTTCAATGTTTACGAGGTTAATCACATGTAACTGACAGGGCCGCAAGCATACGGTGTAGGAGTAGCACGTCAAGGTCGATCCCACATGGACTCAATTAGTAATGCATTTAACTAGCTCTCTATTTGATTACTAAGCTAACCATGTTTTAGGTTTTGGAAAGGTTTTAGAAACTAATTAAAACTAATAAAGCAGGGAAATAATCAAAGGTTCAATCAAGGGAGAAAGACTTCCAGGGAAATTCTAACCTAGCAGCGAGTTCGATTATTAAAACCTAGCTTGCACAATCATACATTCAAGAATGAATCAAAAACAATAACCATAAGAACTCTACTGCTCTTTCGATGCTAATAGAATTACCTCAATTAACCTAAATTACAACTTTCGTATGCTTTTCAAGTTAATCAAAGTTGAAGGTCTCAGATATTCTGGCTATCAAAAGGTTCCCTAATTTGCTATTCCTTTCTCAAATTTCACAAAACTAGGTAGAAAGGTTAGTAGTCAGATTATCCTAATTCACCTTTCAGTATTTCTTAGGTTAATCTCAAACTTACAAGTATTCAAGGCCTTAAGAACACTCATAAATATGGAAAACACAACCTTCTATTGATTCAAAACAAGAATTCATGCATAGACTAAGAACATTCAATCAAACCACATTGTTTCCTGTTGCAAAACCCTAGAAAACTAAGGAACTACTCACTCATTGTCATTGAAAGCAAGAAACAAGTTCTAATCTACATAATTGATTCTCAAAACAAAGGAAGAAAACTAAAAGAAAGAACAAACATGTGAAGAATACGTCCCGATTGAGTCTTTCGATCCTGGGGTGGAACCTTCTCCGCGAATGTTGCTTCCTTCGTGATTCTTGATCCTCGCCAATCTTGAATCGATTTGATCTTGAATCTTGATGGTGGGGAAGAGTAGAATTGGAAGTATTATCACTCTGTTTCTCTCCTTTACAGCCTAAGAACGAAGGGTGAATGAAGAATAATCTATGGCCCTCGAATAACCTCCCTTCTCTTCTTTTAATTGCGAACAAAAAACGGCCGCCGCACGACCACTGGACTACCACAGTCCATGGCTAAGCCACCATGATCCATGGTCAAGCCACTACGGTCCGTGGTGCCTGCCATGGTCGTGTCGTGGTCGGTTCTGGTCGTTCTGTACGATCGTCTTGGTTGTTTTGCACAGAATGGGAATGCCACGGTCCGTGGGCTTCACCACGGTCAGACCGTGGTTGTATTCCCTGCTCCTTTTCTCGTGATATTCGTGCCACGATCCGTAGAGCTGTGGAGGATGCCCGTGGTGTATTCAATCCCGCCAAAAGTCGAGAAATCGTTGGTGTTATGGCCTCAAACCTACAAATTTCCATCAAAAACAACAACACCAAGCGTAATAGAGAAATAGGGGGTATGTATATATGTTTTCAATCCCAAACTTCCCTAATCTACTATCAAAACACCCAAGAAATCTAGTCACAAAAAGCACTCATCAGTAACCTATGTTAATGACTAATTTACAATTCACAACTCCAATTGAAATGTTAACCTTTCTTCTCAATCAAAGAAGGCATTGCTTGCGATGTTTGTTCCACAATTCACTATCCGGCGTAGGTGGATGCATGCGGGCCATCACTTCTTCGAATTAACTGAAAGTAGTCAATGTATGTTAAGGCTTTTTTGGATAAAAGATAAGTACTTGTTAATTAAATTGTCGACTTAATTAATTTAACGTGTATACCTTTCATGTTCACTCAATAAATCTGAGTTTGAAAGGACATATTCAAGCACAACCTCATATTCTTGTTGGTCAAGGAATCTTTTCTTCCCTGCAGCTGGAGAGTACCCAATGTTTGATGAAAACAACTCAGGTATTGCTCCGTTGACTTCGGATGCATCACCCACATCGAGGCACGCGTCCCTTTGAAGGTCCCTTGACTTTGTGTGCACTTTCGGTGCAAAGTATGCAGCACAAAAGTTGGAAATCTCCTCCCTTAAGAACGCATTACATATGGAGCTTTCAACGCGCACCTTGTTGCCTACCTTTTTCTTCAAATGATGCAGAAATCTACAACATTTGACAACTAATACGCGTTGCAAATAAACAGACAGGTCCTTAACTTTAATAAAATACATTGCAAATACACTGCACATATTCCTTACCTTTCGAAAGGGTACATCCACCTATATTGAACCAGTCCACCTTTAGTCGTTTCATAAGGAAGATGTATCGAAAGATGCTCCATTACATTGAAGAATGGGGAGGGAAAATCATCTCTAATTTGCATATAATTTCCGGTATGTTCCTCTCCGATCGGACCATATCATAGACACTCGCCTTAGAGGCACACAAGTCTCTAAAAAATTGGCTTAATTCCGTCAGGGCTTTCCACACATTCTGAGGAAGCAACTCCCTAACGGCAATTGGTAGAAACCTCTCCATGAAAACATGACAATCATGACTCTTCAGACCATGTAATCTTGATGTGTTAACATCTACACATCTACTTAAGTTGCTTGCATATCCGTCAGGAAGTTTGAGATCTTTAAGCCACTGACATAATGCCTTACACTCCTCTTTACCCATGACATATGCAGCTCCGTCCGTCAATTCTTTATCAACTCGGTGACGCTTGCAATGAGCGGCTAGGTCCTTCCTAGAATTGTCGTCATTTTTTATCTTTCCTTTGATGTCCATAATGGTGTTCAACACCTGATCAAACACATTTTCTCAACATACGTGACATCTAAGTTGTGGCGAATTAGAAGGTCTTTCCAATACGGTAGCTCCCAAAAGATGCTCTTTTTATTCCAATTGTGAGATTGAAGATAGCCGTCAGCGTTGCCTTGTTCTTGAGTAGATGGTGAAAACCTTGACACCTGTTCCCAAATTGTCTCCCAGTTAGGCGAGGGGGAGGAGGCGAATGTTCCTCTCGGTTTTTAGAAAAAGCGCTCTTATTAGTACGATAAGGATGGTCTATTGGGAGAAACTATCGATGACAATCAAACCAAGAATGTTTCCTCCCATGTTTTAGCCACCGTGATTTTGTGTTATCCATGCATTATTGACAAGCTAACTTACTTGCGGTGGTCCACCCAGAAAGCATACCGTGCGCTGGAAAGTCACTTATTGTCCACAACGTGGACACTTTCATCCTAAACTTTTCCTTCAATGACACATCATACGTGTCTACACCCTCCTCGCACAACTGTTTCAGTTCGTCTATTAACGACTGCAGGTATACGTCCAAGTTTCCCTTTGGACTTTTCGGACTAGGAATCAAGAGCGTGAGGAACATGTAAGGCTTCTTCATGCAAAGCCAAGGAGGCAAATTGTATGGGGTAGCTATAACATGCCAAGTAGAATAAATCTGCCCGAAACTACCAAAAGGGGCCAAATCATCAGTGCATATACCCAACTGCACATTGCATGGTTCCGATGCGAACTCTTTGTGAGTGGCATCAAAATGTTTCCAAGCTTCACCATCGCACGGATGAACCATAGCATCCTCCCCTCGAACATTTGTTGAGTGCCACCTCATTTGCTCTGTTGTGTCTTAGTCATTATAATCTTTGTAACCTTGGACCGATTGGAAAGTATATGAGCTCTTTGTGGGCGATCCTTTTACCCTTAAGGGTTTTTCGCACATATCGATCAGCACCACAAAAGTTGCACCTATCAAGCATGAAGTTCTCCTTCCAAAACAACATACACCTCTTTGGATACACGTCGATCCTCTCATGCGGAAGTTCTAAAGCTTTAAGTAACTTCTTCGCAGAGTCGTATATGTCTGTCATTTCATCACCAGGGGGGACAAATGTTTTTCATGAGGGCTACAGACTGTCTACGGTTTTTTTAGGGAGATTGTACTCACACTTTATGTTTACAAGCCACGACACCACTGACAATTGTGACATCTCACAACCTCCATACAAAGGTCGTTTAGACACTTCTAACATTTCTAGAAATTTTTGGCCTCTATCTTACGGCTCATCTTCCATTGGGTCTAACACATCAGACGATAAATCTCTGATGGAAAAACTTATAAAAGAAACACCAAGGAAATCAAGATTGAGTTCTTGGGTGTTCGTTTTATAAGTTTTTCCGATGCTGAATGCATCACAACTAGCATTCCTACGTCGTAAGCACATGATGACATGTATATAGAACTTTGACAGCTTGTTCCTCTGAATAAAACTTAATTTGCATTTAAAGACATGCCTTTAATTAAGTTAACCAATGAAGTTGACAGTCACGTAAATTTGTTCCTAATCAAACATAAGAACTAACTCACTTACTAATAACTACCAAAACCATCCAAACTCAACCAATTGTATGACATCTATATATAAGCTACTAGAAATAATAACCAACTTACTCCTCTAAACTAACATTACAAATAACCTATGTACTTTTTCCATGACGTGGTTTCAAATAAATTTAAAGCATGCTAAACAATATTTCAAAAGTTGAGGATGATATTCCCCAACTTTTTAATATGTTAATTAGCGTCGAATTACAATGAATTTCATGTAAAAGGTACTACTTGACATTGTGTTATTTAATTTCAAGTTTGTATGATATTCTAAATAATGTCGTTACACTAATTAACTTTAATAAAACCTCAACATTTCTATGGTTTGTTCATCAACTAATCCTAGTAGCTTCCCTTGTACAAGGTTTTTATCAACCCTAAACCCTACACCCTAAACATAAATAATAAACTTAACTAGTAACAAACCTAATAAAATTAACATAAACAAATTAACAAACATAATATAATTAATGAAAACTTTAATAATCAAACACATACTTAACAATTATTTTAACTTAATCAATCACAAAATCATAATTTATCATGTCTAACTTAAACAAATTGACATAAATCATGACAAATACCGTAAACGTTTCATTATAATACTTATTATTCAACAATTTTAACCAACACTAACGCAAACATTAAAATAATTATTCACAACATAACACATCATTAGTCACAAAAACATATTTGTACAAAACTAATACATAAAAACTAATTATTACCAAACATATACCACATCATTAAACTAATTATTCACAACCAAAACACTAAATTATACATAAAATAAACATGATTTTAACAAAACTAACTAAACAAATTTTACATAGACACTACCCTAACCCATACTAATATATGCATGCTCATAATTTCTACCCATAAACAAACAATTAACCCAATTAAAACTAATTTAATCACAAAAACAACATATTTCAAAGAAGATTACCGGGGAGGAGATGTCGTCGGCGATGGAGATAACGGCAGGCGGCAGCGGAACAGGCGGATGCCGCGGCGACGACAACGGAGGCGGTGGGAGGCAGTGACACTTCAATGGTTACCTAGTGAGAGGGAGGGTTTGTGTTGTTATAAACCCCCAAAAATATAAGGAAAGTGATAAGGAGGGAGAGGAGAGGTACATACCGGCGTCGGCGGCGGCTGAAAACGTCGGAAATCGGCAAAGATAGTCGCCGGTCTTCAAAATCGGTTGGAGGTGGGAGTGGTATTTGAATGAACAACGGGAAGAAGTCGACATTCAATTGCCGATATAACAAAAATTGCGACCGTTCAATGAACGGTCGCAAATTTTACGACCGTTTAATTGCACGGTCGTGCCAAGGAACGACCATTCAATTGAATGGTCGCAAATTAACGGTTGCCTGATCGAAAAATGCGATCATTCAATGAACGATCACAATAGGCGGTCATAACTGAGCGTCTATCTTATAGTGGGCCCTGGGCGATTGCCCCTCGAGCCTACCCCCAGGGCCGGGGCTGCCTCACATTGGGTTGGTTCCCTTAAACGTAGACTCGCTTCCCTTGATTATCAGCTATGTATACACGGTACTTTTGGCAATCAATGCGCGCTCGATGTTGATGAAGCCAATCTATTCCAAGGATTATATCGTACTCGGTGAGGTCGAAGACCACCAAGTTGGATGGAAACTCTTTCTTCTTTATCTTGATTGGGTAACCCACATACGCTTGGTGACAATGAACTTGTTGTCCATTGGGTAATCCTATTATTATACCTGTGGGTCTCTCATAACAACTCATTTCTAAATGTGGAGTTACTTGCGGTGTCTTAAAAGAGTGTGAAGCCCCAGTATCAAATAACACATTCAAGGTTGCATAATTTATTCTTAAGGTACTTGTAATAACCGTACTAGCTGCTACAGCCTCCTGGCTAGTGGTTGCATAGACTCTGCCAGGCGTTGGTTGATGAAATCTATCCCTAGGTTGGCTTGCTTTTTTGGGCTGGTTCTGACCCTTCCCTTTCTTTGGGCAGTTCGAGGCCCAACGGTTGCTTCTTCCACACCAATAACACTTGTCAATTGCGATTCTGGACTCTTTAATAGTGTGGTTGGTTCTTCCACACTTCCCATACCTTGGAGGGCCCTTTGATAGGGGGCGTTCTTTAGGCCTTCTCAGCTTCTTGTTGTAGGCATTTCCATTTCTACGATCATTCCACCTTTTTGTGAGGGGGTTCAAAAGTCGTCCTCAGCTCGTTCTCAACTCTTTCAATTTCTGTTGCCCTCTCGTACATCTTCGGACATATGGTGAATTCTTGTGAGGCCAGGTTTCTTTAGATGTAAGGTCCTAGACCTTCCCCAAATCGTTGAATTCTCATCAGCTCATTTGGCACATAGTCTTTAGCAAAACGGGCTAGCTTATTGAACGTGTTCATGTAATGCATCACACTTGATCCTCCTTGCTTTAGATTTTTGATTTATTCCTATTTAATCCTTCGTACGTGCACTTGGTATAAATAGTTTCTCAATTCCTCTACAAACATTTCCCATGACCACTCATTGATGACATGCTTTCTTTTTACTCACCCCACCAAACATCCGCTTCTTCTGCTAGATCGAATGAGGCTATTACAACTTTCTTGGAGTTGGGTACTTCTAAAACCTCAAAAGTCTTTTTCCATGTATCGAAGCCAATATTCTAACATGGCAGGATCCCTTTCACCCTTGTAGGGCCTTGCCCTGTGCTTGGCCACTCTTTCCATTAGTCTCCTATTATTCTCCTTTTAGTTTGGAGTTATTTGTATTATGTTGGCCATTTCTTGCGTCATCCTCTCAAAGAAGTTGGCAGGCCTTTCTTGGCTTGCTTGGGCATCATGGGTGTAGTGCCTATCGTGGCTAATAGACTCATAGGACCACTATTGGATTGCATTGTTAGCCATTCTGCAAAGAAAAGCAAATAAATCCTCTACATTGAGATGTGACATAACTCTTCCTCTTTCATTTCATTTCATCAAAAAAAAAGAGTTCATCATGTTCGGTCTCATTTTGAGCCGAATTAAGACCGTAAATTGAGTATTTTTTGTTGCGATTTCTTCACTTGATTGGAAAATTAGTGTGATTTGCATATCTTAATCCAAATTCATAGAGAAGTGAAAAACCGTGGAGAAAAGATGAAGATTTAAGAGAGAATTGGAGAATTGGAAAGAAGATGAGAAGAAGAATTTAAGGACGCGGCCCAATCGCGCGAAGTCCGGCCCAAGAGTGAGCGGAAGACAAAAACGCAGACAGCGTTTTTAAAACGCTGGCCGCGCCTGAGACAGAAAGTGAGAAAAGTCGAGTAATACAAAACGCAGGCATCGTTTTTAAAACGCTGGCAGCGTTTTCTACGGAAAACTCAAAGACGGAATACAAAATGCTGGCTGCGTTTATAAAACGTTGGCTGCATTTTTCACTCACTGCTTATAAAAAGACCTAACCGCCGCAAGTCAGAGATAGAAAGAATTATCATAGTTATTTTTTTAGGTTTACTCGTTCTTAGCATTATTGTTTTAGGGTTTAGTTCATCGTTTTTCTTGCTTTTGCTACCGTTATTCTTCGATTGTAATTCACTCGTTCAATCTTTAATGCAATTCAAGTTTTTAATTCTCGTTCTTCTCGCTTTTTGTTTCTTGTCTTGTTACTTCGAGTTATTAGTATTAGTTCATAACCAAATTCCAATGTTTAGTGAAAGAGGAGGATTAAGGGTTCACAAATTCTCCTTCCAAGTGAGGATTTGGGGAATTCTTAGTAATCTGAATCACGACTTTTGTTTGTTCGGGAGAGTTCGTGATGCTAGCAAGGGGAGATAAAGTGAAGAGAAGACTGTCGGTATACTCTGCTCCCTTAATTTCAGCGAGTCTTTAATTTAGTTAGTTAATTCGTTATTTCGCATTGCTAGTAGAGTAGTATAATTTTCTTCCCTGCAATTTAGATTGTTATTTATTGCTTTCTTGATTATGAGTTCTTCGTTAATTTTAGTTTTTTTTTCGTTCTTGTTAAATTAGGTTAAATTTTAATCCTTGGTTAATGTTTGCTTTAATAATTACTATTTTCAATTCCTGTTTAGTTTAGTTTTATTATTATTTACTGCTTTTTCGCAATTTGAAACCCAAATCAAACCAATTTCCTATAACCTGACACACCATCCCTGTGGATTCGACAACCTTACTCTTTTACCCCAATTTACCACAACCGAACACATCATTACATCGATTCATTGAAGGAACAAAACATAAATAGTTAGATTACCTTGGCCTACACTTCGAGCTTTGTAGTTAGGTTGCTCCCAAGACATACAAAATGAAGAGCTTACAACTCTTAAACCTACAACACGCATACTAGCCAACATAACATTTTAACTACTAAAAATACTAAAATACTACAAACACCCAATTTCCTCTTCATGCTTTATCACTGGAGTTGATTTCTCCTGTTTTTGCCTCTTGTCACTTGGTTCTCCCATTTCAATCTCCAACTCCAACTCCAACTCCAGGATGGTAATGAGGTCCATTTCCATTGGCTCCTCTATCGGGGTTGCCCAGCTGATAGGAAGAGGGGCATGGATGGGTTGCTATGCTATGCTATGCTAACATTGGGTTCACTCAAAGAAAGGTCCATTGGGACGGCTTGACCGAAGATATCGAGGCTTTCAAGTGTGGGAGGGGAACCTCAAGAGCAACGAGCTCAAAAACCATAAGAGGGGGTGCCTCTATAGGGAAGGGAGGGGCCTCACTAACTAAGGGAACATAAATTGGTTTGTTGGTTCTTTCATATATATAGTGGGGTTTGTTGTCGTACTTTTGGGAGTACGGTGGTCGTATCTACATGGAGTTGTGTTCTAGGCACTTAAAACTAATTCAAGTGTTTCAAGCTAGGTAGATTAACCAGGAATGGTGGTAGTGGTGATCAAACTAAAGACTACGAAAACAATAAAACATGCTCAGGCTGCAAAAACAATAATCAACAACTAATCAATCTGACTAACCTAACCTACCAATTCTAAACAAGCAATTAAGAGGGGTCGATTGCAACATATTGATCGTAAAAGCCCTCTCTCGAGGGTTAGAGACTCGCCAAAGCCCTCTCTCGAGGGTTAGAGGCTAACTTAATCCAGTGGCTCGTCAAAGCCCTCTCTCGAGGGTCAGAGGCTGACTTAACTATTCTAACTATCTATTCTCATAGAGTTAGCCTAATTAAACAAGGATTAACAATCTAGACCTAGTCAGAATTCAACACTCTCGTGCCAGAACCCTTACCAATTTCCCTACCTGCACTAGCGAATTGATCTCACCTCTAAACATAAATAAATTGCCTTAGAAAAACAAATGAACACTCTCTCGAGCATTTCATCGAACATGTGGTGGGCAAAGAGAAAACCTCACATTACAAGGCCGAATTCGGTAGATTAGGCCTAAACAAGAATAATTCATCATCAAATACATTAATCACAACCCAAACAATACTAAATTAACAACAAATTAACATACTACAATAATTAAAATGGAACGAAAGCAAAAGAGAAAGTAAATAAACATAAATGTAAAGAGCGAGAGAAAGAAAACTTAGTCTTGAATTTAGATGTGAAATCCGGAAACGTTGTTGATAAATTCTTGCAAGGCATAATCTAAAACCTAGTAACTACCCTAAATCCTCTAGAGAGGCTTGAGAGAAAACTCTCTCAGAGTCTAGATAAAAGATAGAATGAATATCAAACCATAGAAGGAGGAATTAATATGATGAAAAATCGAAACTGTCAGCAGCACACCCTGTGCTGACTTTGACACAGCCTGTGCTAACATGAAAAAGCAGCAGAAATGATTTCCAAGCAAAAGCACAACCCGTGCTGACTTTGCACAACCTGTGCCAAACCCTTTTTCTCTCTTGTGCTAGGGGTTGTGCTGGGGGTGGTTGCGTTGATGGTGGTTGAGTAGAGAAGAGGGGGGATGTTGGGATGCGAATGGTGGGGGTGGGGGCGAACTGAGGAAGCGCGGTGGTGTTGCAGTCGGCTGCGGTAGTCCTGGTGGTGCGAGCAGACAGGCGTGGTGGATATGGCGCAGGTGATTGGTGGGGCTAGTGCATGAGGTGGCTGAAGGCGGTCAGGGTTTGGAGAGAAAAGAGTGTGAGAAAGAGGGCCAACATAGGCAGTTTTGAGGTTGTGCGGTACCCTGTGCAACCTCTCGACTTGTGCTCATAAAATTTCAGAAATTGATGGCACATGCTGGGGATGTGTTAATACCTGTGTAACCCCACGACCTAGCCTCAAAAATTGAGGGAATTAGGAGCACATGCCGTGCAAAATTGGCACGGCCTGTGCCCACCTTGCTATTGGTAATTTCTTGTATTTTCACGTATTGAAGCCTTGGAAACACAAGGTTCACTTGCAAAACTTAGTAAATTAACATCAAAATAATTTGTAATAGCCCCTCAATCATCTCACATATTCATTTTGAACTACTCTCTAAACCCATTCTTAATCAAACAACTCATTTCACTCAAGTTTTTTCATCATTTTCTTTTCTTTCATTCCCACCCCTCAACAAGACATACATCATCTTCACTCTTGTTATTTTTTTTCTTTTTCTTAGAAATCAAAACAGTCCAAAACATAAATAAATGAAAGGAAAAACAGTAATACATACTCAAGAACTTGGGTTGCCTCCCAAGAAGCGCTAGTTTAAGGTCCTTAGCTTGACCTAAGAAACTCGGATGCCGTCAAAGCTCGCAACAGCCTATCATACATCGAAGCATGCATCTTACAGTACAACAAATAAGAGAATACTAGCAAATGTATATCAAACGACATGAGTATTCTCATAAACTTAGCCAATGCCATAGAAAAATTGAATGAATGATCAATGAAGGTGTACCACACAAATTCTCTAGGCACCTCCCTTAGATATGCACAAGAATGATCAAGTAAGGGGGTAGGACCTCTATAGTCACCTAAGGAAGTAAGGCAAGCATGCTCGGGTGAGAGGGTGGAATGAAGTGAAGGGGAAAGAGTTACTTGAATGGGAGACAAAGATACATTATTGGCATTATCAAAGCACGTAGAAAGATAATCAAGCACAACCTCCTCAACAGTTTCACCACAAACAAACCCCATTTCAATATTAGCATCCAAAGAGGCATCATGAAGAGTAAATTTTACATTTTGAGACTCAAGACTTGGAGATGCACCATTAACCACATCAAAACATGACTCCTTGTCATAAAGCTTCTCATTACAGGGCGCGGCCAAAGCATGAATCCAAAGTGCAACATCCTCATCATAACTAGCATCATTCGTATGTGATTCACCCATCTCAATCTGCGCACAATGAGAAAGGGGAGGAGCCTCTAAGGTCAAAGGTATACTAGGTAATGGTGGAGTAGAGACTAGTGAATCAACCTTTTTCTCTAAGTGAATATAAGGAGAATCAACTCTAAGATCAAGGACCAAGGGCAGTGGGGATTCAGAAGTAGCAAGAGGACCATGCTCAAGTTTAAACGAACTAATTTCAAGCCTAAGTGCCTTGATCCTCTCAATCATCTCATGATTTATAGATTCAACCATCTCCATGGATTCTTAAAGAATTGTAGGATTATACCCTAGGAACGGCGCATAATAGGGACATGAATTCACATTATGGTCAAAAGTCTGGCAATCAGAACATGAATCACAAGCATATGATGAATCTTACAGATGTGGATCCTTAGGGTGATCTACAAATGGAGATTGAGTATGCAAATCAACACAAGGGAATGGGGGACAAGCATTCACACATTGCTTCTCATAGTATGATTTAGCATAAAAAGCACAAGGGTCATCAAAAGAAGAACCCGACGAACAATAAGTCTCCTCAAACTCATGAGTATCACAAATCAACCATTCAAGTAATTCCCAAACCTCACACTCACTTTTAGCATGAAAACGAAAGTAGTTCAAAAGAGCACAAGTCTCAACATTCACACCCTCATCAACAATACACAATAGTTCCCACTTTGTATAAGTAAAACCACATTGAGAACAATAAGCAAGATAGTCATCTAATCGGTTCCAGTAAGCATAAAATAATTCTTGCTCATATTGAGGGAAGTGGGGAAGATTTATTTATTTTTTTTGGATTTTTTAATGTTTAATTTCTTTTTACATTTTTTTTAAAGACCTAACAAGAATCTCAAGCAAACTCTAAGGCTGAAAAGCAACAACTCCTCGACAACAGCGCCAAAATTATTGTCATACTTTTGAGAGTAAGGTTGTCGTATCCACAGGGAGTTGTGTTCTAGGCACTTAAAACTAACTCAAGTGTTTCAGGCTAGGTAGATTAACCAGGAATGGTGGTGGTGGTGATCAAACTAAAGACTACGAAAACAATAAAATATGCTCAGGCTGCAAAAACAATAATCAACAACTAATCAATCTGACTAACCTAACCTACCAATTCTAAACAAGCAATTAAGAGGGGTCGATTGCAACATATTGAACGTAAAAGCCCTCTCTCGAGGGTTAGAGACTCGCCAAAGCCCTCTCTCGAGGGTCAGAGGCTAACTTAATCCAGTGACTCGTCAAAGCCCTCTCTCGAGGGTCAGAGGCTGACTTAACTATTCTAACTGTCTATTCTCATAGAGTTAGCCTAATTAATCAAGGATTAACAATCTAGACCTAGTCAGAATTCAACACTCTCGTGCCAGAACCCTTACCAATTTCCCTACCTGCACTAGCGAATTGATCTCACCTCTAAACATAAATAAATTGCCTTAGAAAAACAAATGAACACTCTCTCGAGCATTTCATCGAACATGTGGTGGGCAAAGAGAAAACCTCACATTACAAGGACGAATTCGGTAGAATAGGCCTAAACAAGAATAATTCATCATCAAATACATTAAATCACAACCCAAACAATACTAAATTAACAACAAATTAACATACTACAACAATTAAAATGGAACGAAAGCAAAAGAGAAAGTAAATAAACATAAATGTAAAGAGCGAGAGAAAGAAAACTTAGTCTTGAATTTAGATGTGAAATCCGGAAACGTTGTTGATAAATTCTTGCAAGGCATAATCTAAAACCTAGTAACTACCCTAAAGCCTAGATAAAAGATAGAATGAATATCAAACCATAGAATGAGGAATTAATATGATGAAAAATCGAAACTGTCAGCAGCGCACCCTGTGCTGACTTTGACACAGCCTGTGCTAACATGAAAAAGCAGCAGAAATGATTTCCAAGCAAAAGCACAGCCCGTGCTAACTTTGCACAACCTGTGCCAAACCCTTTTTCTCTCTTTTCTTTAGCAAAACTTGTGCTAGGGGTTGTGCTAGTTGGCCTTCTCTTGATTTTTTCATTCTTCCACCTTTCATTGCTCCTTGCCCTCTTCCTTATCGTCATAAAAGCGTCGTTCTTTAATTATAAGGGGCAAATACACCTAAATACAGGGAAATTCACACACTTTAATTATAAATGAAGGAAGTAAGTGATTCTAACTCAAAAATTAGGGAAAAGGAGTTTGAAAGGCGAAAACTAGCATAGAAAAAAAGGCTAAAAACTCGTAAAAAACCAGCTTATCAGGGTTCAAAGAACACATCTATAGGGTCATAAGTCATTTCTTCATAGGGGAAAGGTGGAATAGTTAGGTTTAGAAAAGACCTTTTTCAAGTTCCAGACCCTTTGGGGAAAGCTACAGGGAGGCAATAACCTATCCATTTAAATAACTCCCCCATGCAAAGTTATCCCACCATACACCTCATGATCCACCACAAGAGACAAAGTGCATGAGGTGATTTTCGGGGTTTACTATGGCTAGAATGTCTTGGTACTTGGCCTTGAAATGGCACCAAGGATAGGAGCTAGGTAAGTTTTATAGGAGAACTTGTGACCTAAAGGTTCGATACTAGAGCGGGGTTGTAGGATAGAGTTGGTAACATTGGCCATGGCTTAGAGAAGGGGGGTTACATAGTCTTGCATCCTTTCTCCCTCATGCATTGGTATATCATATTGGGTAGGAAACATCTAAACTAAACATGAAAGTAGAGCATAACAAGCAAACAAAAATTCTTAAGAAGGAATGGAAATAATAATCATGAAAGAATTACCAACAAGTAGACCTGTTCAACGGGTCAGGGACCCACTCGGCCCGACCTGACCCGGCCCGAAAAAATGCAGGTCAAGGTCACAATTTTAGGAGGTGACCCGGCCCAGCTCGAAAAAGTCGGGGCCCCGAAGTATGATCGGGTCGGGCTTGGGCCAAGGGTCGGTGACCTGGCCCGGCCCAACGACCCGACTAAATACAATTATTTTTTAAAAAAATCTTAGGTTAAGTTTTAGTTTGTTATGATCCGACCCAACGACCCGAATAAATTCATAAATAAAATACGTGAATTTTTAGGCTTTTCTAATAAAAAAAAATTCATCATATATAGTTGTTGGCCCGCCGACCTAGCCTGTGGCCCGTAGGGTCAGAGCTCGGGCCGAAAGTACTTGGCCTGAAGGTCGGGCCGGGTCGGGCTCGGGTCGACGGGTCAAAAACTTCCGACCCGCGACCGGCCTGGCTCGACCTTTGAACAGGTCTACCAACAAGTAACCAATATGAGTGATTGCTTCATGGATTAGGCGACATGGTGAGCAAGGCATGACGGGCCGGGGATCTGGGCTCTAATACCAAATCTGTAACGACCCCTTTTTTTTTTGTCATGTCATCTTAGATATATTCTTACTCTCGTTTTAAATTAGTACTTTGAGTTCATGATGTCCATGTATGTCCAAGCATGTCATAAGGTCCATCATAATCAATACACGTTCATGTCATATGAGTTAATGTTATCCATAAAGATCCATAAAATGCATGTACCTCAAATGTCTTGTAAGTTTACCTCTTCTATGTTAAGCTCATTCATTAAGGACATATTATGGGTTATGTGAGGTCAAATGGGTCTTACTTTCCTATGGAGTATGGTGGGTAATCCTCACTGTAATACTCCTTATAAGGAAGTGCTCCTATGACTCCAACAATCCCCTTAAGTCTATATTATTATTAATTTCATCTTATGGGTTAAGCATGCAAGGTCAATTGGAGCTTTAAGTTATTTAGGGAGAAGGTGGGTAATTCTCACTACATAACTCCTATGATAATGCTCCCATGGCTTATACTTTCCCCTTTAATTCCATATTATTAAGGTCAACTTGAGGGTTGAACTTGCCAAAGGAGTAAGGTGGGTAGTCTTCACTACGTAACTCTAATTGAAGAGCACCCATAGCTTGAGCTTTCTACCTTAGGACCATATTAGGGTGATATAGAAGGTGAGGGGGAGTACTTTCTCATTAATTCCTTAGCTTCTAGTATAACTACACTGAGTTCTTAAATGATGTAAATAAAACTAGAGTTCAAATCATAAAGGAAAGTAGAAATTGCATATACTTAGTCAGTTTAAGTCTTTATTGAAGGCTTCTTGTGATAGGCCATTGGTTCCCATATCATCATGCCCATGCCTCTATGACTCCCTATCCTTGAAGGTCACCTCACATCATGTCTCTTGTGAAGGATTAGTACCTAAGAGAGAAACATGTTGGGAAAATGATGTTTGACCGACTTGAAACTTCATCATCTTCTCTTGGTTTCTTGATTTTCTTGCGGTATACGTGACAAGACAGAGATTGAACTTAATAACCATACGGTTATCTTTGCTAAGAGTCATGGACAAACACATTTTCCTTAAGAACTATTTACTATACCGTAAATGTTCAAAGGGATAAAACTTAGCTCTTGTTGCACTCAAGATATAGGTTTCTCACTTGATTCTCTCAAGTATAGCTACAGTCTATACTTCAGAGGATGTGATTATAGAATGAAAGATTTTGATGCTTGTCATACTATCAAATGGCTTGGGAATGTCTCCTATTTATAAGAGAATTCCACCTCTAATCCAACCCTAATCACACCACTTAGTCAAAGGTATAACTAAGGTCCTTAATGAGGGATTATGACCTTGACTTAGTCAACTAATATAGTTGTTGGAATACATATAATATCAGACATAAAACGATATTATACACTTAATACATAAGATTATATAGCCGTTAGCATTAAAAACACATTCTGACATTCAACACGGTCCGTGTTGATCGTACCACGGTCGTGTTGACTCAACACGACCTGTGTTGAGCCCAGTCTTGGTTTTTTATCCTCTCTGGAGACCTACACGATCCGTGTTGGTCTCAAACTCAACCGTGTTGATCATATTCTTGATCTTTATCTTATATATGATCCTTATACTTGTTCCACACGATTCTTTATGCTATATAAACTTTTTATACTCTTGAAATAATTCCAACAATCCCTCGCCATTTCAAAAGTATGAAAAACCCTTGAAATGACCTTACTTAAGGAGTTAACAGCCCCGCCATTTGAAATATACTTTAACTTGTAATCACTCGAGAAACCACAAACATATGCATAAGGAAAAGTAGATTGCTCTTTGAACTTTTCACTTAGTATATACAAGCCAAAATTGAATCCAAATCACAAAGTAGACATGTCTTTAAACTTTGGATTTATATTGATCAACTATACTCGTAATACACATACGTTTGTTTTTAAATCTTAGTGCTAGTACTTTGACCCTATTATCCGGCCTTGTGTCCTTATCCTTAGTAAGTGTTTCGGAACTTTAGCCCTAAGTTCCTTTCAGCGCTTACACATCACACTTACATAGGTAGTCTTTGGAATTTACCCCCCTGTAATTAGGCTCCCACAAAGTCTATTAAGAGTGTAACCACTCGACCTCTTGTCATTACAGATATTAAGCATCACTTAACCTGAGATGCATAAAATCGATGCTTCCTACTACTTTAGACAACTCCGTACTCATTCAAACTTTAGGGATTAGTGGTGTTCCAATTTGTAAAGTTGAGTCATTGTTGTGAGTAGTGGAGATTTGGGTTACTTAACCCATCTCTAATAACAAGGTCCACTAGATATATAAATATATCTTTACCATGGCCTTAATAAGAATATCTTCATCATAATATGAATAAACCATCATATTATTTTTTTTAGATATAATCACACTATACCATGTGTAAACTTGATACGGATCCTCTTATATGCTTATCATTCAAAGAACCATGGATGCAAAGCTATAGCTTGTGAACTAAACCTTATACTTGGTAAACCACTTAACTTTTGATTCATATATATATATATATATATATATATATATATATATATATATATTTATATATATATATATGTATATATATATATATATGTATATATATATATATATATATGTATATATATATATATATATATATATATATATACGGAAATTAAATTTCCAACTTATATGTAATTAAACCATTACATCTCGACCTTTTGCTACATACTGGAACTTATAGCTTCAACTCATTAAATAAACAATGGTTCATAATCATGAATGATTATCTTGCAGAGTATACTACCAAGTATATGATTAAAGCATCACATTACCATGGTTGTATGCTCTCCTTTTATGTTTAAGTCTACCCTTCAAAGCATATAGCTATGAAGATTTAAACATAATACTTAAAACTTGTCATTACCAAATCCATTGATATAGATATATCATCATGAATTTAGAATAATCAAATGTATAAAAAAACTATACACTTCTTATGTAGCAAATAAGCTTGATATATGCATACTCAACTTATGCAAACAACACATACCATTCTCAATCATAATTATCCGAAAGCCTTGATCATAAGTTAAACTTTATGAACTTATAAAATCTCAAAGAATAACGATTTCCATAATCATGAGTTATAGTCTATCACAAGTATGCATAATTTCTTATGAAAAACTTCCTTATATCCTACTACATGCTCTTATAAACGTGAAAATTTTTAACAAGGACAAACATGTATTCAACTTATACTTATGAATACACTAAAACACATGAGTAATCATGATCAATCTTATACATATCCAATCATGTTTGATGCTTTATATGCCATTACTCAATGAATACATTTATGCAAACATATACATATTGACACATAAACCATACAACAGTATGAAATCTTCTCATATATTTTATGCAATCCATCCACTTTTTTCATAAAGAAATTTATCTTATAGTGAACTTGCATAAACTCTTAATAAACTCTTATCATATTAAAATATGATTGAATAACATGAGAAGCTTACAACTATCAATCATATAGATAAACTTGTGTCCATGTCTCTTATGAATAACTTGCATTGCCTAAGAACATAGTTCAAGTACATGACTTACAACTACTTAAATTAGCATGTAGTAAAATATGTCATACTTAAGCTTACTAACATGATTAAACTTGTAGACACAATATAAGTGAATAAAACTCTACTCATATTTCCATGTCAAGAATAAAGCATGTTCTTGTCTACTTATATTTCAATGAATAAAAGGAAATTAACAACTTATGATTCTACACACTCATATAACCACATAAATCAATTTTGCACTTAGAAAAATCAACAGAATTGCCTTAAACACTTATAGGATCAAGTGATTATTCTTAAACTTGTCATGTCATAAACAACATAGAGTCAAATACTATTTTAATCAAACAAACCAAAACTTATGTCCTCTTGGAATGCTTGAATAAATCATAAAACTCCATAAGCATTCATAAACATGAATCACACGACAAGACACTTGTAAATATGCATGAAAATCAATACTTAACTAAATTTCATATTTGACTTAAACTTAGTACAAACAACTTAACAAAAACATATGAAATTTCCTTTGCATAATCAGCTAAGTAAATTAGCCAATAATCTTATAGGTTCAACTTATTTAGAAATAATCATGAGTCCTTACTTATGCAACACCTTATACTTTTGCAACATCTTGTAAGCATAGAAAGCTTTCTTGTCAAATTTATACATATTATGGATTCCCATACTTGTATCCATATTATGTACACTTAAAATCATATTTTGAAATAGCCTAGACAACTTGTGTGTATGTACTTTAAATCTATACATACCATTAATCATATAAACATGATTAATCATTTATCTTTCTTATTAACTTGTGTACTCTTATATTTCCAATAGTTAGGAAATTATATTTGAAAATTCTACCATAGTTGAATTTATTTTCAACTATGGTAGTTGAAAAAATTAAATCATTCATTTATACAAAATAAATCATATTTTTCAAAAATATTTATATCCTCCTAAATATGGTCAGTTATTGTATCAAGTTATTTTGATAAACCTACATTGATTTTGAATTTTTAAGGTAAAATTAATGGTCTTTTCACTTTTCAACTATGATAGTTGAAAAAAAGTCAACTATAGTAGAATTTCCTTTAATATATTCAATTTTATAAAAAAATATAACTTAACATATATATTTACTTATTGTAATAAGTTCTATGGTGAATATATATATTAATTTTAATTTTTAATAGCAAAATTAAGGGTACTTATGCATTTCAACTACCATAGTTGAAAATAAATTCAACTATGGTAGAATCTATTATATTTGCCATTTACAAACTTGTACAAAATAAATCACATATAATTTCTCATATATAATTACTTATATGGCTTCTTGTACACAAACTTGCTATTTCATCTTAATAACCACATAATGTTACCAAGTAACTTATCAACATATATAATCGCATATATATGTACTTGTAAAATAATGATAATAATAACTTATTATGCTTTTCTTATTACAATACTTATAAGCATAATAAAAATATACTCATGATAATAATAGAAATTTGAACCTCGATGCACACATAACTTATAGTAGACTTCTCAAAAACTTGATTAAACAAGCTACTTGTATGCATTCAAATAATTCTCATAAAAATTACACTTATATGTAAAGCACATCTTAATAATCAAATTGATATTTGATCGCATAAACTTATTTCAATATTCAAGAATAGAATCACAAACTTGAGATAACCAAATAGAATTTCATGGCAACTTATAACTTATAAATTAGAAACATAATACTTTTGTCAATACATATATTCTATTTTCACGCATCAAACTTAATCATAAAATTAACTTGTTAATCATGCTATTAAACTATACTTGAACAACAATAGGCAAAACTTTAAGCATGAAATCACTCATACCTATCACTTATAAACATGGAACAAAATTTCAAAACATGATATCAATAAAAGATCTAATTAACTTGTACTCATCCTTTATATTAATATCAATAACAATAGGCAGAATAAACTTGAACATGTGAATAAACATGGAAATAATTCATATTACAAGAAGCAAATTATAATCTTGCCACAATGAATTTCCACATTATGCACCTTAAAGACTTGTAACTTAAAACATTCAACCAAGAAATCTTTTAAATGGCAATAATCCCATCCTTATTACTAGTATGAAATTTCCATGAAACTTAATATCATAGCCAACTTAAAATATATGGCTAAATAAACTTGTAACTTATGTAGGTGTTCAATGGTGCACTTAATAATAAATAAATAAATACTTATTTTTGATTTTTTCTTTGCACCATCCTTCAACAACTACCTTATCATGGAATTTCAATACACTTATCCTTAATGGCAATTCTTATAAACCAATTAAACATGTCAAAGGTAATAAAACATATTAATGCCATTGGTATTAACTTAATAAATGTTAAGAGACAACTTAAACATGGTCAATGCACATGCATGTAACCCCCAAATAATGATAACAACTTAATTACCTTTGACCTCTTTGTAAATGACTTGTTGTTACCTTGCTCTTAATCCATGTAAACCTCATTGCATAATCAAGCAACAATTCCCATCATGAACATCAAGATCTTGTACTTGTATTGCCACTCTTATGTATCAATTTCTCATCTATACCAAACATATAGAGATAGACAAATGACTAATAAACTTTTAACTATTAAACTTACTCAATAAAACTTAATTAACTTGTATGAAAAATTGAGAATAATAAACTTGTAAAATATAAACTTATCTTGTAATCCCGCTTGAATCTTGGATGTCCAATGTACTCTTAATTTCCTCCAATCTTGTCTCGTAAAATAGTTCTTAAGATTGTTAGGAAAATGATGTTTGACCGGCTTGAAACTTCATCATCTTCTCCTGACTTCTTGATCTTCTTGCGGTATATGTGACAAGACGGAGATTGAACTTAATAACCATACAGTTATCTTATGTGGATATTGCCAAGAGTCATGGACGAACACATTTTTCTTAAGAACTATTTAATATACCGTAAATGTTCAAAGGGATAAAACTTAGCTCTTGTTGCACTCAAGATATAGGATTCTCACTTGATACTCTCAAGTATAGCTGTAGTCTATACTTGAGAGGACGTGATTATAGAATGAAAGATTTGATGCTTGTCATACTATCAAATGGCTTGGGAATGTCTCCTATTTATAGGAGAATTCCACATCTAATCCAACCCTAATCACACCACTTAGTCAAAGGTATAATTAAGGTCCTTAATGAGGGATTATAACCTTGACTTAGTCAACTAATATAGCTATTGGAATGTATATAATATCGGACTTAAAATGATATTATACACTTAATACATAAGATTATATAGTCGTTAGCATTAAAAACACATTCTGGCATTCAACTTGGTCCGTGTTGAACGTACCACGATCCGTGATGAAGCAACACAGACCGTGTTGCCTTAACACGACCCATGTTGATCATAAACCACATGATGTAACAAGAATATCATCTCATGAAAAAAGAACTAATCATTATATACTTAATTTTTTATGACTTACTATCATGGATTTAGAATTAAAAGTAAGTATCATCAACATGTAATCATCAAACCACATACAATATATATATATATATATATATATATATATATATATATATATATATATATATATATTATATATTATATATATATATATATATTTATGGGTACAAAGGGTGAGGGTAGTAATATGCAAGTTTTATTGAGGGCATTTGGGAAAGGTAAAATTGGTTATTTTCTTTTTTTTTTAAATTTCTTTATACATATTAATTGATGTTATGAGTTACTACTAACAATAAATAAAAAAATAACTAATTATAAAATATAATAATCTAAATATAAATAAAATGACCATTAAATTCTATACCACTATAGTAATATGCGAGTTTTAATGATGACATTTTCGGAAAGGTAAAATTGGCTATTTTTCTTTTTTAAAAAATTGCTTTATACATATTGTTAATATGTGGTATGAGTTACCACTAACAATAAATAAAAAAAATAACCAATTATTAAATTTAATAATATAAATATAAATAAAATGACCAATAAAGTTTTATATAAAATAATTTATTTATCAACAAAATAGACATTTAAAGTGTTCAATTCTATGTTGAATATCCAAAATGTTATTATCACTTTTATAAAATTATCATTTTTTTATCACCCAATTATCGTTGTTATTATTGTTTTTGTTATAGTTAATTATGAAAATTAAAGAAATATGTATAATACAAATGAATTGTACATATTAGTCAACCATCAAATTAATTGGTTTGATTATGGAAGTTAAAATATGTAAAATTATGTGGAATAAAATTTTAGTGGATACATAAATATTGGTTCACATAATCAAATATCAATATTTTAAGAATGGATACACTTATAGTGGTTGTCAACCATGACAACCACCATAATGAAAATAAATATTATCCATATATTTATTAAGTTTTACCTTGATCATTAGCTTTTTTATTTAATATAAATTTTTAAATATATTTTTTAAAATTTTAGTTTATTTTAAAAAAAATTTAAATAAATATTTTTCAAAATATGTTTGTTTACTAGGCAAAAAATTAGAGTTAAGGTATTTAAATTTTAAATTTTAAAATCATATATACATATATTTCTGGGTACAAAGGATGAGATCGAAATATGTGGATTCTTATGAGGGCGTTTTGGGAAACCTATAATTGATTTTATTTAATTTTTTTTTAAAAAAACATGTAATATTAATGTGTGCATTAATATGTGTAGTTTGCATTCATGATTCTTTTTTCTTTTCCTTTTTTTTATATGCACTATTTTTTTTCCTTTATTCTTTTAAATAAGAAAACTATTCTTTTTATTTTCATTATTGTTTTTTTCTTTATTTTTTAAAATATAGTATTTTCAACAATACGTATAGTTTACTTGCGTCCCGTGCAGCGCACGGGTCTAAGTACTAGTATATATAAAATCCATGATAGGTCCATGTTGGTGTTGCAAGTGGCAGAAAATGTGGTTGTTAACATTTCTTCAACTTGCTCTCACCTCAAGTGCAGACAATTAAACAACACATTATCTTTCTGCTAAGTCAAACACCTACCAACTTGGTGGTATATTATTGCTCGAAAATAGGTCCATAGTTGGTATTGCTAGTGTCCAACAAAATTGTTGGTATTATTGTCGGCCAGTACCTGAAAAGTTCATATTATTTTTGTCCAATAATCCTAAGTAAAATGTTTCTCTACTAAAAAGTGCTTTATAATTTATATTTACAAATATTAAGCAATTGATTGTCGTGTACTAAATAATCGCTAATAATATTTATGTTTTTCTAATTGTGACAATGATTGTAATTCTTGAGATTAATTGTTATGAAATCCAGTTTCCACATAACTATAATGAAATAATAAGTAGTATTTAAACCAGAATGCTGCACGTGACAATAATAAAGGACACATCGTTAAAGACACAATTCATAAGAGTGTATATGAAAGGTATTGTACATATAAATTTCTAGTACTTTTAAAAAATGCAAATATTTAATAATATTTATATAATCATAGTTTCTGAAAAAATGTTCTCTCTAAATACATACATTCGAACTCTCATATATGTATGTATGTATGTATGTATGTATGTAAAAGGAATAGATCGCATGAGCAGGAGACTTTGGTGAGCATAACTGGATATTCCCTCCACTAAAGGTTGATGTCCCTGAACACAATATTTGATGTCTCCCAAATAGGTCCATAGTTTTAAAAAATGCAAATTCATAAGAGTGTATATAAAAGGTATTGTACATATAAATTTCTAATACTTTTAAAAAATGCAAATATTTAATAATATTTATATAATCATAGTTTCTGAAAAATGTCCTCTCTAAATACATACATTCGAACTCTTATATATATGTATGTATGTATGTATGTATGTATGTATGTATGTATGTATGTAAAGGGAATAGATCACATGAGCAGGAGACTTTGGTGAGCATAACTGGATATTCCCTCCACTAAGGCTTGATGTCCCTGATGACAATATTTGATGTCTCCCAAGCAAATTCTTGATTTTCCCCTTGCATACTTGGTGTTCTCTTCATATTCAATGATGCTCACATATTCACCTAAGTGTCATCCCATGTGATCTATTCTAATATATATGTGTGTGAGTGTGTGTGTTTTCGCGCGCGCATGCATACAATTTACTTGGTACTCCTAGAGGTTCATTTCTGGGATCGACAATTGTTCACTAGAAGAGATGGTGGTGGGTCTTGAACCCACCACAATTAGGCGGGTTTGGTTCATTATTTTTGGATATGTTGTTTCTATGTCTAATAGACCTGTTCAATCGGCCAGGGACCCGCTCGACCTAAAAAAATGCGGGTCAAGATCACAATTTTAGAAGGTGACCTGGCCCGGCCCGAAAATGTCGGGGCCTCGAAGTATGGTCGAGCCGAGGGTCGGTGAGCCGGCCCGGCCCGATGACCCGACGAAATACAATTTTTTTAAAAAAAAATATCTTAGATTAAGTATAAGTTTTTTTGTGACCCGACCCTACCCGACCCAGCTCGACGACCTGACTAAATACATAAATAAAATGCGTAAATTTTAGGCTTTTTTTTATAAAAAGAGTCCATTTTATATATTTATCGGCACGTTGACCCAGCCCGTGGCTCGTAGGGTCAGGGCTTGTGCTGAAGGTATCTGGCTCGAAGGTCGGACCGGGTCGGGCTTGGGCCGACAGGTACAAACTTCCAACCCGACTGACCTGATTCGGCCCGACCTTTGAACAGGTCTAATGTCTACAAAGAAATTATTGGGTTTGAGTATGGGTTTGGGTTTGGGTTAAGGTTTGGATCCATGGACCTGATCCGTGGACCTGATGGAAATACTTACCTAAAAATTTGAATTATATAAATTAAGATTTAGCAAGGAAAACATATACAAAATGAAGAATTTTGTATTTTTCTACTAAAAAGTGTTAGATGTTATGACATTATTATTGTACAAATAATCCTACATTTTCATTTACTATGTTTTTTCTTCTTATATTTCAAGATTTGTTGATTATACATGAAGTTTGTAATAATTTTAGCTTTGACATTGTTTTTTGTACTTTGAACATAGTAGATAGTATGGTCATGATAATTAAAAATTGTAACGCCCCGAAAATTTGAATAATCAAATGAATAATGTTTAATTTAAGTTCAACAGAAAATAGACTAACGACGTCATTGTCGTATCTCTGAAGAAATACATGTCAAAGGCGCATAACTTAAAACAACCTAATAAATTCAAATAAACCAAATCTAGACAATCTTGGTTACAAACTCATAAATTCTTACTCTTAAGAATTCAATGAAAAGTAACTAAATCAGCTTGAGCCCCGAACTCTTCAGGATAATCACTAACTGAAAACGAAACATTTAAGAAAAAGTGAGATGAAACTCAATAATACCTATCTAGACTTGGCAAAGCTTACCTGAGACCCGAAACCAAATCGGGTTGCCCGAAGTTGTACCCAAATTGACATCGGAAACACCATCAACCGATTTGAATACGAGGAACCGAAATGACTTAATCATACCCGAACCAAACCCGAATATTCTAAATTGAATTTATTTGTACTCCAAATGACCCGATATAATTCGAACCCGACTAGAAATGAATCAAATAGGGGAAAAGTGTAACCAAAACCAATCCATAGCCTCTTAACCGAATTTGGGGAAAACCAAATTTACCCATACTCGAAATGACATGAACTACCTGGAACCAAACCCATATTATCCAAACCTGAAGTGAACCAAAATTGAATAACGTAAACTCGATTCGAACTGTAACTGTCTTTGACCTAACCCAATTCATCAACTATTTCTTCGTATGTCAAAGTGCTACAAGCCATTATCAACTGAATTTGAACATCTCAATATAAATTGAGTTAAGTTTTGTATACAATTTAATATTGTTTTTATTCAATGACAAATAATCCTTCATCTTATTTATTTCAATATTATCTTGCAAAAATGTGTATTGTGACACCTACATCTAAGATAACAAGGAAATCAAAGGGGAAGGAAATGAGTTCGAATTGAGTTACTATCATCCTCAAATAAAAAGAAACTATCAAAATATTAGAATCACAAATGAAATTGTATTGGATATAATATTAGAATTATAAATGTAATAAAGGTATTCCTTAGAGACAAGAAGTAAACTATCAAAATATTAGAGTCATGAATAAAATTTGCATTGAATATATATTAGATAACAAGCAAACTATCAAATTTTAATTTCTTTTAGAGTAATAATCAACAAAGACTTAGTAATAAATTAATAAAACACAAGGGTCTTTAACTACCGAGTGAATCCTAGGATTGTGCCAAGATATTCTTTTACATAGTTCGAGCTTTTACTTTTATGGATTGTAACTTGTAAGTTAGAACGTAGGATAATAAGTTTAGTAATTTTAAGATATATTTTTTATTGGTTGTCAAAAACAATTGGTTTCAAATTTACCTGGTCCAATTTGACCCAACTTGACATTGAATCAAATCCTACTCAGAGCCATATAGTAGATAAGGTTGATTTAAAATCAACTGACGATATTTTTACAAAAGCCAATTCGAACCGAACATGACATAAGACTGAGTTCCGCTCAACCCATAGTATAACCAATTAAAATTAACCTAAAATCAACAGAGCTCATCTATAAGCGAACCACTTTGGACCCGACCTGAGATTGAATGGAAAATTGAACCAAGCCATATTCGAACCAGATTAAACCTAGTTATACCCGACCATGTACCGAGTCACTATAACATGTCCGAAATACACTTGACCCAATCTTTAACCAAACTAAACCTGTATCCAACCGCTCATGCCTCAATCGAGAATTACCCGAACCCGAAATTCAAATGAACAAAACCTGTATCCGACCCATGAATCTATACTCAAAATGTATCTGAACCGAACATTATTAACTCGATCCATAACCGACATGAAATACCCATTTTCCATGTTTATGTCTACCCCTAAACGTAAAACGCATTTGAAAGTTCATTTCGAACATTTAGAGGGAAGAGAAAAAAGTCAAATGGTTTAAAAACCAGGTTATTTCCAATCCAAAGTAATTCAAGAACTTACGAACATTAATTTTTCGATTAGAGAACACACTTATTAATTTAGCGGGTAACTTATTAGAGGTTCGATCTATCAGAGTTCAAAATAATGTCAGACGAGCCTACAACCACATTACAGAATGCGATCGAATTGCACTCACAATCTCTCCATGGCCATGCAACCAAATGTGCACATATTTAGTAAGAGTAAATTACAGTTACCCTATCTGACATTTGTGGTAATAATTTTTGCACACCCGACATTTGTGAAATAATTTTCACCTTACCTAACATTAAGTGAAAGTGATTTTATTTTGCAAAATCCGGTGACTTCTCATCGAAAATGAAAAAATATAATAATGCCCATATGTGACTATGTGAATGTACCATACTACCCATAATATTGAGAAAGAAATGACTTAAATGACCATTTCATTGTTTTGTATGGGAAAAGGTATGTCGAAACTCCAAATAGAAAACATCAATAGTCGATTCCTCTCACACTCCTCTTCTTCAACACTCCTTTGTTAATGTCATATGAATTAATATTAAGGGTAAAAACGTCAAGTCATATTTAATTGAAAGTCATATCAATTAATATCAAGGGTAAAAAAGTCAATTCATATTTATCTTTTTAATGTTACGCCGGATAATCCAACAAAAATCAATTATAAAATATCTTAGGAGGTTTAAATTTATGAACACTTAATGTCATGTAAGGTGAAAATTATTTCACAAATGTCGGGTGTGCATAAATTATTACTACAAATGTCAGGTAGGGTAAATGTAATTTACTCTATTTAGTAACTTATGAGAACCAAAGTCTTTCTCAAATCTAGTTTCCATACAACAACAACAACAACAACAAACTCTTAGGGTAAACACGCTTGCACGTGGTATGAGAGATCCAAATATAGGCAGTCTTCGGGCGAACCCACGAAAAAAACTTTGAAAAACCCATTTGTTAAGCACTAAACGAAACCCAAAAGGAAAACCTGAGAAAAATAAGAGAAAAAAACGAATAGGTAAAACCCATTGGCAAGTTTCCATCCCATTTCAAAAGAATAAATTACATTTATCCCCCACCAATTTTTGGAAAAAGAGAATTTTACCCTCACATATGAAAAATAGCTTTTACCCTACCTAACATTTGTAATTTTAATAAATATGTACCATTTCCGGCGACTTAGTTGTTTATGGTAAATTTTGAGCATGTTTTGACTGAAATGCCCTAACTTATAATAGTAAAGGACGAAAATGACCCTTTTAATTAAAATATTTTGACAGGTTATCTTTGGCGCCCCTTGATCTTCTCTGTGTTTTGAAGATTACATTGAGGAGGCAGTAGTCGACTTGTCATTGGAAGTAAAATAGATGAAAAAATTAGGGTTTTCTGGAAAACAAAGTTAAGTTTGGCGGCAATTATCTGCCAAAAACAAAGTTGAATTTGGGGTTTTGCCAACGATGAGTTCTATTTCGGCCAAGTTAGGTTCTATATTACAGTTTCTTCAGATTTCTGCAAATTTCTGGAAATTTTCCGCCATTATCGAGGAAGATCAGTTCAAATTTGAATTTTTGAAATAAAAATGCTTTGTCCATGTATGATCTCCAAGTTGCACATAAAACACTCTTCTGAATGGATTACCTTGATTTCTTTCTTCTTTTTTTTTTTTTTTTTTTACAACGGTAAGCAAATCACTAGGTACCTCTTCTCACAAGATACATACCCAGGCGCTCTTATCTGAAAATACAATTCAGGGCAGGAACATCCTCAGAATTCCAAATATAAGAGCCAACAATATTGAGGTCTGCTTTAGCCAGCCAATCCGTCGATCTATTAGCTTCTCGGAACACATGGATAATCTTGAAAAATGAGCATTGGGCCAGGTACTTTTTGATGTCACTAAGTAGTTGATGGATCGACCAAGGAGTATCAAAAATACCATTAAGAGCATCAATGACGATTTTGTTGTCACCTTCAATGATGAGATTGTTAATCCCAAGCTTGACGGCTTCACGGAGACTATTACGCAAAGTAGTAGCTTCAGCCACCAGAACGGAGGAAAGACCCAAATTGAATGAATAGCCCGAAATGTAGTTACCCGCCCAACCACGGATAACAAAACCTCCAGCCGCTCCACAAGAGGACTTTGCACCATCAAAGTTGAGTTTATACGTACCCATAGGCGGAGGCGACCAGGAAATCTAATGTTGAGTAGACCGCTTGCAAGGACCTTCAACTTTAGAAGATAGTTATGATTGGAGGTTGTCGATCGTGGATCGGGATCTCCATCTAGTGAATATCTTCTTGGCTCTGACGAGAACGCCATTAGGATGAGTTTTGAGATTTTGGAAAGTGAGGGAATTCCTAGCTTTCCAGATGCTTCAGAGGAAAGCAACTGTTCGGTTGTGGTAAATTGGGTTAAAAAGTAAGGGTTGTCGAATCCACTGGGATGGTGTGTTAGATTTTCAGAAAATTGGTTTGGTAAAGGTTTTCAAATTGTAGGAAGTAGTAAATAATTTAAACTAAACTAATTATGAATTGAAAACAATCGAAACTAAAGAAAACATGAAATTGAAAACAAAACTTAACCTAATTACAAGAACAAGAAACGAAACTGGAAATCAAGAACATATTCAAGAAAGCAACTAAAACTATGACAGTAAAAACTAAAGAAATTATTGAATTGAAAACAGCAAACATTAACATGAAGGTTTGACCTTTACTCTAATCTTGAATCTTGAATCTTGAATCTTGAATCATCAATCTTTCTCCCGAACAAACAAGAAAGGCTAGATTTGGATTACTAAGACTGCTCGAGTCCTTACCTAAAGGGAGAATTCGAGGAACCTTAATCCTCCTCTTCACTATAAAGGTGGAATTTGTTGGAACTAATACTAATGAAATTTAATTAGCGAGACAATGAATAAAAGTGAGAAGGAAACGAGAATTGAAAAACTTGAATTGAATTGAAACTTGAAAGAAAAGTAAATTATAATCGAGAAATTGAGAGAAAAACCAAAGAAAGCTTAAAACTAAAACTAATCTAAAACTATCCTAAACTAAAGAAAAACTAAAAACTAACTACCTATCTAATTCCCCTTTAAGCTAATAGAAATCCTAATATATATAATAAAACTTAAGAGGGAAAAGGTAATAAAATATATCAAAACCCTAAACCTAGACACCGCCTCTTTATTTCCAGTAATTGGGCCGAGAGTCGTGGGCGCGACACACTTGGTTGATGGGCTTTTAGAGTTTTTAGGCCTTCTTTTCCCTCTTTTCTTTGGTTTAACCTACAAAACACAAAATCATCATAACTTACTAATTAGGGATCCAAAACAAGCAAAAACTCTTTATTAACGGCATCAATTCGACTCAAAAATGAGACCGAACAACACTCCCACACAAAGGTTTGCTCGCCCCGAGCAAACTAAAACAAAAATGAAGAGAAACTAAGCTACTCTAACTCACTTTCGTAGGAATCACAGTTGGATTTAGCGTATCCAACAAGCCTTTTAAACCCCTTGGCAGCCCAAGTGGACGAGGAAGGTCTCGTGAGAGTTTATAGCAACTATATCCACAAAAGCCAAAAAAAAATAAAAGAAAGAGTAGACTCAGGTTAAAGAAAAAGATTCAAGAAAGAAAAAGGAAAAAGAAGAAAAAGGGTTACAAATACAATGAAACACCCCCTCAGTCTAACCAACCAAAAACCTCAATCCATCAAGCAAATACCCAGATCAATCTGGAAGAGAACAAAATCAGTGTAAAATAGATAGAATGAAGTTTTCGACATTAAGTAGAGATAACAAGTACTTTAGATGCGAAAAACCGCCAACAGACTTAAGATGAATGCAAATATGCGTGGTTGGTTATGGACGTAGGTCAGTCAAAAAAGCAAACCTCACTTTAGGATAAAAATTGAACGCTCAAACACTCAAATTTGAATGTGTATGTGGGTTTTTCTCATACTCAGACCAAAAGAAACAACCTACCATAGGCTTGGTAAGAATCTCGCTCTCCACTGCTAGTATGCAAATACACAAGTACAATCAAGAAGGCTTTTTAGGGTTGTAATGAGGCTTAGGTTAGGGGAAAGGAGTGGTAATATTTTGGTTATGAGGAGTTAAAGAGTCATGCTTGGATTGATTTTAATTAAAGAATCGCTCTCAATCTCACCTTCTTGCTTAATGTATGCAAGGAACTCAATTTTCTCCCTCATCAATATTGAACGTCTCAACTAGCTTTACAACCAGGTCAAAAATTTTCAGAACTTTCAAACAAATCTCCCTAATCACCCCTTTTCTTTTCATTTTTTTTCATTTTTTTTCTTCTCTTTTATTTTTTTTTTGGTGGGTGACAAAGGGAGAAGAAAAACATAAAATATAGTTTTGACCTCAATATATGTTAAAAGAACTTCATAACCAATTGGCTAACTTATAATAATTTGGATATGTAATGTGTCCCAATTCAATTAAAACTACACCTCCAGTATCTCAACTCCATTCACAGCGACACCGAACCAATTTTCGCTCCCGAAATAATGAATTCTCACACATTCAAGCAAGGCAAAGGGTAGGAATTAATAAAGGCCATGACTTGTATTGTCAAGGTTTCATCACAAAAAGAAAGGTAATCAAAGGCTAGGCGGGGCTAAAGAACGGCAATAATATTTGTTAGGGAGGCTGTGTAAAATCCCGAGTTTTGGGTTAAGGTAACTGTTAGTCCATCTGAAAAATCGTTAAGTAAGAGTTTAAGTTTCGAGGACGAAACTTCTTTTAAGGGGGTAATGATGTAAAACCCTGAAAAAAATGCTATTGCGTTTACCGTTAAATTACCTAACGTGCGGTTATCCTCTTAATCTTTTATCTGTTATCACACGGAGCTTTTAGGACCGCGAGTGAGTTCGTTGGAATTTTTAGTGTTCTAAAAATATCAGTTAGAAATTTTTCGGGCTTTGGGTAGAATTTTATTTGGATCAGTTGTGGAAATTTTATCTGGTTTTGGTTATGTTTGCGGATAATTTGTTGGGGGATATAGTATTAACATTAGGGGTATTTTTTAGTAGTAATTTTGTGATGACATCATCTTGATGACCTCACCCTCTTATCCTTTTCTTTCTATTTTCTCCTAATTCTATCAAAAACTCTCTCCCAAATAAATTGAATTAACCGTTTGGATTAATGCAAAACAAACCCCACTACCCATGCATACCACCCTTGCCCAATTCTAGCTCTACACGTGTTCTTTCTCTCTCTCTCTCTCTCTCTCTCTCTCTCTCTCTCTCTCTCTCTCTCTCTCTTTCTCTCTCTCTTCTCTCTATCTCTCTCTCTCTTTCCTAATATTACAATAAGTGTTGTTGTTGCTCAACAATACCCGAGACCATGCACCACCACACCAACCACAATACGCCACCCTCAACCTCCCTCCAACCACAGCTGCACCACCATTCCGACCATCCATCGCCACCTTAGCCATCGCCCATCGATGGAAAACCTCAACGCACCACGATCACCTTCCTCCCTCCATCTCCATCTCCAACGCATCATCATCACCACCTTCCACCACTCACGCAACCACCATAAACCACCTCCGACCATCCTCTTTTCACCAACAACCACCACCCCACAGTTATCCGACCACCGCTACATCACCTCCGCCCATCTTTGACGCCAAAAACCCCACCAAAAACCTACCTGAGCTCCTCCACTCTGCCCAGAACGTGTGAGCTCCGGTCCCTCAATGCAGCCTTTTTCCGACAACCCCCACCAGCTCCCGACGACTCCCAGCGCTGACAACCACCCACACCGACGCTGGAGGACCCACCCACGACGCCGGCTCCTTCCTCCCTCCTCCCATGCTTGGTTGCTCGTTTTGATCGCTGACCACTGTTGCTGACCCTGCTGCTACTGCCGTCGCCGACCACCGGAGAACGACCGCCACTGACCCCCGTTGACGCCCAACACCACCGCCAGTACCGCCCCGAGCACAACCCCCTTGGCTTGTGATAGTATAACTCTAACTCTCATTTTCTCTCTCTATATTTTTGGGTTGAGTTAGAATATTTCTTATCATCATTATTATTAAGTTCTACTATTATTTTTATTACTAAGTTTTTATTATTATGTTGATATTATTAGTCTTTAATTATTCATATTATTAGTTTTTAGTTTCTTATACTTATTAAGTGTTCATGTGATGTTTGGAGTGCTAAGAACAGTGGGAATCATGTTGGAATTTTGGTTGGCTTTTGCACAAGTTTGGGTTAACATGGGTTATTATGTTCATGGATGTTATGTTAGAATTTATTAGGGTAGTTCTTCTTGTTAGTATTAATAAGTTTTCCTATTATATTATCACTATGTTTCCATGTTATTATTACTATATCATATTATTAACCTTAAACTATTCATATCAATAGTAGCAAGTTTATTATTATTATGTTCATATTATTAAAATAAGTTTTTCATACTAATATTATGTTTCCATATTAATATTACTAAGTTTCATGTTTTTAGTAAATATTTCATGTTGCTAAGTTCATGATATTATCAACTTTCCATTATATTATCAAGTTCATACTATTATTTTGAAGTTCCTATTATTAATAAGTACTTTTTGCTATTAAAATTATTAAGTTCGTATTATTATTAAAGTTTCATAAGTTATTATTAAGTTTCGTGATTTTATTAAGTTTCGTATTATTATTATAAAATTTTCCTAAAATATTAGTAAGTTTCGTGATTTTATTAAGTTTCGTAGTATTTTTAAGCTATTGTATTATTATTAAGTTTCCATGATATTATTAAGGTTCCATATTATTAGTATTAAAAGTTTCACATTATTCGTATCAAAGTTTCATATGTCGTAGTATTAAAGTTTCATATACTTTGGTATTAAATTTTTTATAAAGTTTCATGTGTTATTTGGTAATACGAATATTATGTTCCAAAAACCCTACGTAATATTATTATTAAAGTATTAGTATCGGATTATGGTTTTAAATGTGTTGTTCCGATTTTATTATTTTATCTATAGAAAATGTGTGTTGTGATGTTCATGTTTTCTTAATAGTTACACTCGATACATGGTTAACAAACTTATAAGAAAAGGCTAAAGGTTGGGGTATGGTAGGATTCGTGCGTAACTAACTTTCGTACAAGTCGATTTTAATTTTAGAGTTTATATTCGAATTCTAGGTCCGAGCGAGACGACGCGATAGTTAGCTCCTGTGTGTAAGCTATTGCAGAAAAAAGAAGCTGTTCAGGTAATGTCTATGTCCTAATCCCCTTTGGGATGCCCTTTTATATGTTTTTTGATTTTAATCTGATTTATGAAGCTTGCATCCCGCACGGGGACTTTCTGTAAAGTTGGACTGTCTGATTTGGATTTCTGTGAGTTGTTTTTCTGAGTTGAGTAAAACGTGACAGTCTTTTAAACTCTGAGGATTTATTCTGTTGATTTTGGAAACAGGGTTGAGTTTTATTTGAAGTCTGACGTCTGATAATTCATAAGATACTAATAATCAAAGTGAAACCATAAGCGGGTTGCGAGTAATGACCCTTAGACCAGGATCTATTCCTGCAGGGGAGTTATCAAGAGATCGGGGAATCCCGATATTATTTCTGAGATTGTGCTAACCTCTGATTCTATTTCTGGGATTGGCCATCCATTTTGATTCTGAGGATCTGAGATCCTGTTCTGTTTCTGATTCTGATATTCTAGGGATAGGCAAATCCCGCACGCATAATAAAATTCTGATCTGTTTTCTGAGGAAAAGTTTACTCTGTTTCTGATTTCTGAATTCTGATGTCTGATTCTGAGATTGAAAAGTCGGTTGAGGATTTTGAATCGTTGTGTTTTACTGAGTTGAAAGTTGATACTGTTGGTTTATAAGTTTTGTTATTTCTGAACTCTGTTATTTCTGGGTTGAGTTTCAAGTGAGTTGTGAAAAGGTTTGACTTGTTCCCCTTCCCTAAATGAATTGAAATGATTTTTGAACTGTTTTGACAGTTAGGGGTAGACATAATTGAGGTTTCCCCCCTCATGTTGTGAATGTTTTGTTTTCAGGTGAAGATCAGTTATGTGATGGGGACGGGCAATAGGAGTGAGGACGTTGGAGTTCGACGTTTTGAGAATAAAGTTTAGTTTATGTTTAGACTCGAAGTTTAGTTAATGTTGAGTTTATGCTGTTTTAGAATCCGAAGTTCTTTTCGTTGTTAAATTGAAGTAAACAATTATCACTTGTTAGTTTTCCTTTCTTGCCTTGTATCTCTTCGGAGATACGGCAGTAATGCCCAAGTAAATAAAGTTAATAAAAAGAAAAAAAATGAGTCTTCCGCTGTTAATGTTAGTCAACGTTTGGCTTTGACCGTTAAGTTTAGAATTGAATTTTCGGGGCATTACAGAATGGTATCAAAGCTCTGGGTTATGACCTGGTAGCTCCTAAGTGTCTATTAAGTTTTTAGTTAGAGCTTAGGATGCTACGTTCGGAGTATGAGTGTAGGATGGGGCTGGGATATATTTTGCTCTTTAATTGTTTATGAGTTTATATGCTGACTTAATCTGTTGTTATCAAGTAATCTTGTGAATGTTTGTTACGTTCGAATTACCAAGGGAGAAACTCTTTAGTAAGAGCTGGATAAGACTGATTCTTCTAACTCCAGGATGACTCAAGACGATGGAACCAGATTTAATGGGCCTCAAGGTAGACCTATCCCAACTAGTGATAAGCTGAGACAACGGTTTGTAGAACTCCAAGAGACAGCAGCTGCACGAGCAGCATAGGCTGCTCAATCCGCCACGAATGGAGAGGACACCCCGCCAATAATCCCTGATATGGCACAACTTATGATGATGGAGATGATGACTCGGCAGACCGAGCACCTGCAACGAATGTCGGAGCAATACGCGACACGAGGAGGGACAACAATGCCTCTTTATTCAAGGAGTTCAACAGCCTCAACCCTCCCACCTACTCCGGGGAAGCTGACCCCAAGGTATTTGAGGAGTGGATACGTGACATCGAAAAAAAATTCGACGCTCTTCCCTGCCCTGAGGAGCGGAAAGTTGGATTTGCGACCTACCACCTGACTGAAGAGGCTGACTTTTGGTGGATGAGTGTGAAGGAACGACAGAATGAACCTGGGTTCAACTGGAACCGGATCAAGGAAATGCTGAAGAATTACTTTTACCCTATGTCGCTCCAAAAGGCTAAGGAGAAAGAGTTCCTAGAGTTGGAACAAGGAAAGAACAGTGTGTTGGAATAAGCTACCAAGTTCTCGGAATTGTCTCGTTTCGCTTCAACATATGTGGCTGATGAAGTTTTGAAGATGAACGTTTTGAAAGTGGCATGAGTTTTGACATTCAAGATCATATGTCAGCACGCACATTCACATCGTATCAGGAGATGTTGGACGTGGCCATCAACATTGAGAGAGTGGCTATAGCCCGGGAGACATATATGCACAAGCAAGGCAACAAGAGAAAAGAACCTTCCCGCTCTGATCATACTCCAATATATCCCGATAAGAGAAGTCATAATAACAATTGGCAGGGTAAACAAGCACCACCACCTGGGTTGTTTTGTAGAGCTTGTGGCAGGCCAGGCCATATCGCCAGGGAGTGCAGGACTAACCAGAGGGCAAGTTGCTACCGGTGTGGCAGCCCCCATCATATGGTGAGAGACTGCCATCTTCCAGCACCAGAAGGATCTAACAGTGGAAGGACCAACGATCGAGGAGCTCCACCCTCAACATACAAGGATCGAGGAGGCTATAACAGGAACCCAAGGCAACAACATCAGAATCGGGATGGCTCAAATGGAAACCAAGCCAATCGTGACAGGCCAACTCGTCAGCAATATCAAGCACCGTGCAACCAGGGAGGCCGAGTGTATGTAATGCGGGGCAAGGAGGCAGAAAATTTGGACGACGATGTGACTGGTACTCATATCTCTTTCCCTCGTAAGTTACAGTATGATTAAGTCTTGGATCCTATTCTTGGGGCATGTTGAGTTTCGAGGACGAAACTCTTTTGAAGAACGTAATGATGTAAAATCCCAAGTTTTGGGTTAAGGTAACTATTAGTCCGTCTGAAAAATCGTCAAGTAAGAGTTTAAGTTTCGAGGACGAAACTTCTTTTAAGGGGGGGTAATGATGTAAAACCCCGAAAAAAATGCTATTGCGTTTACCGTTAAATTACCTAACGTGCGGTTATCCTATTAATCTTTTATCTGTTATCACACAGAGCTTTTAGGACCGCGAGTGAGTTCATTGGAATTTTTAGTGTTCTAAAAATATCAGTTAGAAATTTTTCGGGCTTTGGGTAGAATTTTATTTGGATCAGTTGTGGAAATTTTAACTGGTTTTGGTTATGTTTGCGGATAATTTGTTGGGGGATATAGTATTAACATTAGGGGTATTTTTTAGTAGTAATTTTGTGATGACATCATCTTGATGACCTCACACCCTTATCCTTTTCTTTCTATTTTCTCCTAATTCTATCAAAAACTCTCTCCCAAATAAATTGAATTAACCATTTGGATTAATGCAAAACAAACCCCACTACCCATGCATACCACCCTTGCCCAATTCTAGCTCTACACGTGTTCTCTCTCTCTCTCTCTCTCTCTCTCTCCTGTCTCTCTTTCTCTCTCTCTCCTCTCTCTCTCTCTTTCCTAATATTACAATAAGTGTTGTTGTTGCTCAACAACACCCGAGACCACGCACCACCACACCAACCACCATACGCCACCTCAACCTCCCTCCAACCACCGTTGCACCACCATTCCGACCGTCCAGCGCCACCTTAGCCATCGCCCATCGACGGAAAACCTCAACGCATAACCATCACCTTCCTCACTCCATCTCCAACACATCATCATCACCACCTTCCACCACTCATGACGCAACCACCATAAACCACCTCCGACCATCCTCTTTTCACCAACAACCACCACCCCACAGTTTTCCGACCACCGCTGCATCACCTCCGTCCATCTTTGACGCCAAAAGCCCCACCAAAAACCTACCCGAGCTTCTCCACTCTGCCTAGAACGTGTGAGCTCCGGTCCTTCAACGCCGCCTTTTTCCGACAACCCCCACCAGCTCTCGACGACTCCCAGTGCCGACAACCACCCACACCGACGCCGGAGGACCCACCCACGACGCCAGCTCCTTCCTCCCTCCCCCCATGCTTGGTTGCTCGCTTTAATCGCTGACCACTGTTGCTACTGCCGCCGCCGACCACCGGAGAACGATCGCCACTGACCCCTGTTGATGCCCAACACCACCGCCAGTACCGCCCCGAGCACCACCCCCTGGGCTTGTGATAGTATAACTCTAACTCTCATTTTCTCTCTCTATATTTTTGGGTTGATTTAGAATATTTCTTATTATCATTATTATTAAGTTCTCCTATTATTTTTATTACTAAGTTTTTATTATTATGTTGATATTATTAGTCTTTAATTATTCATATTATTAGTTTTTAGTTTCTTATACTTATTAAGTGTTCATGTGATGCTTGGAGTGCTAAGAACAATGGGAATCATGTTGAAATTTTGGTTGGCTTTTGCACAAGTTTGGGTTAACATGGGTTATTATGTTCATGGATGTTATGTTAGAATTTATTAGGGTAGTCCTTCTTGTTAGTATTAATAAGTTTTCCTATTATATTATCACTATGTTTCCATGTTATTATTACTATATCATATTATTAACCTTAAACTATTCATATCAATAGTAGCAAGTTTATTATTATTATTATGTTCATATTATTAAAATAAGTTTTTCATACTAATATTATGTTTCCATATTAATATTACTAAGTTTCATATTTTTAGTAAATATTTCATGTTGCTAAGTTCATGATATTATCAACTTTTCATTATATTATTAAGTTCATACTATTATTTTGAAGTTCCTATTATTAATAAGTACTTTTTGCTATTAAAATTATTAAGTTCGTATTATTATTAAAGTTTCATAAGTTATTATTAAGTTTCGTATTATTAGCAATTTTCATCAAATTCAGACTCCATTTCACAACTTTCATTCAATTCATCATATTCATCAATGGGTGATAAGGCAAAAGTAGGGTTATACCACATGACAACACTTTCAACATTACAAGAAGGTACATCATCATCTTCATCAATTTCAGACTCATCAGAAGAACTATCAGTATCAGAAGACACATATGTATCATTGAAAACATCATCGAAAGTGAAACTTGAATGTTCAGGGTCATAACTCATTGTGAAAGACTCATATTCACACACAAATGTATCATGGAAATCAAGATCCTGAGTAAGAAGAGAGAGGGAAGGAGTAACTATACATGAATCCTCATATTGATCCACACATGGAGATTGAGTGTGTAAATCAATAGGATGGGGCAATGAACAAGTACTAGACTCCTTATCTACAAAAGATGTGTCAGAATTAACATCAGAACATTCAATCCTCTCCTCACATAAATGCTTGGACACGGGTGTGACTAATGATTCATTAAAATTATTCTCATTGAGCACAACATCATCACACACTAATTCATTACTTGTGAAATCTTTCTCCATCAATGGTGTCTCATCCTCAAGTATAATATCACTAATGGGCTCACTAACCTGATCAGACTCATTATCATATAATTTTTCCATACTCTCAACAGGGGAAGGGGGTTTAGTAAATATGAACATTGGACCTTCATCCTCATTCTCTATTTCACACATACGAGTATTATTCAATTCAGGTTTAGTAGAATCAAACCCATCCATAAAAGCTTTGAATGCAGGGTATTCAGGGCAAGCATCAAACGAATGACCCCAAGCTTAACATACAAAACATTGAGGAGGAACATTGTTATTGGGGTATTGAGAAGTTCCACAAAAAATTTCAATATACTCCCCACCACTAGATTGATCATGTAGACTTTGGGGGTACTCATGATATGGTATGGCTAAAGTCTCAGAGGGTAGAGCATAGTAAGAAGGTTGGAAACTAGGAATAACATTTCTTTGTTCAAGCTCATAAGTATCCCTAGACAACCATTCAAGAAATTCCCAAGCATCATCTTATCCTAAATTAGAAAACCCGTAAAAATTGAAGAGATTTCGAGTTTCATAATTTATACCCTCATACACAATTCCCAACATATCCAATGTACCATAAAAGATACCATACAATTCACATTGAGCACGGTAATCATGTAATCTAGCAAAATATTTTCAAAATACTTCATGCTCAAATTGGGGAAATCGAGGGCTAGTCATAACTCTTTTTTTATTTATTTTTTATTTTTTTTTCGATGTTCAATTTATTTATTTTTTTGTAACTACATTTTTCTTGGATTAATCTAAAAGCAATAAACTATTTACACACAAACCAATAACCTAATCTACCAAATAACGCCATCCCCCGCAACGGCACCATTGTTCGGTTGTGGTAAATTTGGTTAAAAAGTAAGGGTTGTCGAATCCACAGGGATGGTGTGTTAGGTTTTCAGGAAATTGGTTTGGTAAAGGTTTTCAAATTGCAGGAAGTAGTAAATAATTTAAACTAAACTAATTATGAATTGAAAACAATGGAAACTAAAGAAAACATGAAATTGAAAACAAAACTTAACCTAATTACAAGAACAAGAAACTAAACTAGAAATCAACAACATATTCAAGAAAGCAACTAAAAACTATGAAAGTAAAAACTAAACAAATTACTGAATTGAAAACAGAAAACATTAACCTGAAGGTTTGATCTTTACTCTAATCTTGAATCTTGAATCTTGAATCATCAATCTTTCTCCCGAACAAACAAGAAAGGCGTGATTTGGATTACTAAGACTGCTCGAATCCTCACCTGAAGGGAGAATTCGAGGAACCTTAATCCTCCTCTTCACTATAAAGGTGGAATTTGTTGGAATTAATACTAATTAAATTTATTTAGCGAGACAATGAATAAAAGTGAGAAGGAAACGAGAATTGAAAAAATTGAATTGAATTGAAACTTGAAAGAAAAGTAAATTACAATCGAGAAATTGAGACAAAAACTAAAGAAAGCTTAAACCTAAAACTAATCTAAAACTAACCTAAACTAAAGAAAAACTAAAAACTAACTACGTACCTATCTGATTCCCCTTTAAGCTAATAGAAATCCTAATATATATAATAAAACTTAAGAGGGAAAAAGTAATAAAATATATCAAAACCGCCGCCTCTTTATTTCCGGTAATTGGGCCGAGAGTCGTGGGCGCGACACACTTGGTTGATGGGCTTTTGGAGTTTTTAGGCCTTCTTTTCCCTCTTTTCTTTGATTTAACCTACAAAACACAAAATCATCATGACTTACTAATAATTAGGGGTCTAAAACAAGCAAAAACTCTTTATTTACGGTATCAATTAGACTCGAAATGAGACCGAACAGCAACAAACCGCTCGAGGTGCCTGCTACTTTTGTCTCGCTTATAATGCTTGAGGAGGCTAAGGATATCTGGGAAAGAGCTCAGGGGGGGAGTGAAGCCAAGACTGAGCCGCAGCAGTCTTCTAGGCGTTTTTAGCTTGACTACAATGGAGAAAAATGTGATCTTGATCGTCTATTACATTAGTACAACAAAGACAATAAGGGGAGACAGAACATCCCTGAAATGATAAAGAGGCATTAGTGGGAAGCGCCTGTTTGCAAAGGAGCCATAAGAAAACTTTTAATTTAGGGAGGATGTCCAAATTCCAAATCCATCTGTATTCCCAAGGTTGTGCGTCCTCCTTGAGACCATGAGCAAGCCAGACGACCGACTTAGTGGTAAAGGGGCCACTACTAGATAAACCCCAACAACAATGATCAATAGCATCATTATCAGGAATAGGCATATCACAAATTAGCCGAATCGAATGATCATTAACTAAGTTGCAGAGAAGGTTTAGATTCCATTGTTTATCGTTCGTGATAACCTCAGAGACCTTTAGGTCTAAATTCACACTGGTGGCATCAATGTTTGGATTAAGAGAAAGGAGATTAGTGGAGTGACACCAGTTATCCATCCTGAACTTAATGTGGTTGCCATTATCGACGGCCCATCTAAGGCCCTTTTTGAAACAATCTCTATTTCTTAGGATAGCTTTCCAGGCCCAAGAATCGTAATTTCTTATTTTTCATTCGAAGAAATTGGTCTCAAGGGGGTATTTTGATTGCATTAAATCTACCCAAATACTAGAACCAAAGAGATAGCGCCAAGAAAGCTTACACAGGAAGGCCTTGTTGACCACCTCCATTTTTCGAAGATCAAGCCCACCATATTTTTTAGGAAGACAGATCTTATCCCAACAGACAAGCGCTAGGCCCTTATTCAAATTAAGGTCTTTCCAGAAAAAATTACGACTGATGGAGTCGATTTTAGCCGCTGTAGAGGCAGGAATTTTAAAGCATTGCATGGTATGAATCGGTAGGGACTCAAGATTAGATTGGATAAGGGCGATGCACCCAGCTTTTGAGATAAATTTGGTTTTCCAACCTTAAAGCTTCTGATAAGATTTGGTAATGATGTTATTAAAAGTGTCTTGAGAGGGCTAACCATTAAAGAGGGGGCAACCCAGATACTTACCTAAACCATCGCACCTAGAGATGTTGAAAATACTGGAGATCAGATGTTTATCATGGGAGTTGGTGTTTCTGGAGAAGATAAGAGAGGATTTATTAAAATTGATCAGCTGTCCAAAGAGGAAACTGAATCTCGTTATGAAGTGTTTAAGCAAGGTAGCAGCATTAACAGAAGCTTTATAGAATAAAAGACTATCATCAACGAAAAGAAGGCAAGGAATGGCTTGTGAGTGGGGCACAAGCTTCAGACCGATTCCAGAATTAGGAAGAGAGGTTAGAGTACGAAGATATGTAGTAAGAATTTCAATCCCAATAATGAAGAGATAGGGAGATAGTGGATCCCCCTAGCGAATTCCACGAGAGGGTTTGAAAAAGCAACAATTTTCATTGTTAATAATGATAGAGTAGGATACATTAGTGACACATTCGCGGATCCAGGAGATCCATTTTTCTGCAAATCCAAGCTCTTTTAAGGCCTGGAAAAGAAAGTCCCACTCCATCCGATCAAAGGCCTTCTCAAGATCAGAGCAACCCAACCTTTTCTACCACTCATGTTATCGAATTTATGCATGAACTCATGGGCCACTAGGATGTTATCATGAATGGATCCCAGGGATGAAAGCGGATTGTATTTGGTCGATTATTTTATCTAGCACAAGTCTTAATCTATTAGCCAGAATTTTCGAGATAATTTTGTAGAGACTGTTGCAAAGACTGATTGGCCGAAATTGTGTAGGTGAGGAAGGCTCCTCGACTTTAGGAATAAGAGTGATGAGCGAATGATTGATTTGCTTAAGAAGCTTACCATCTCGAAAAAAGGATTTAACCGCATTACAGACATCTCTTTTGATGGTACTCCAGTACGTAGGATTGGTAGAAAGCTATACCAAAACCATCAGGTCCTGGTGCTTTATATTTATCTTGTTGAAAAACCGCTACTTCAATTTCTTCATCAGTCACTTCTTTAATAAGATGTTGATTGTCGGCATCAGTTAAACGAGGAGAGATATCGAGACCCAAATTACGATTGGGATCCACTTCAGATTTGAAACGCTTGGAGAAATCATTAATAAAAATATTCTTGATTTCTTGAGGATCGGAGGTCTAAAGACCAAGATCATTTTTGACATGGGTGATCTTAGTGCTGCTTTTTCTACCCCTCATGGTCAAATGAAAAAGTTTAGAGTTTCTGTCATCGTTGAGCAGCCAATTTTTACGATGAAAAGGGCCCCACAAATTTTTATTAAAAGAGTGCAAACTCTCTCGTTGTTTAATGAGTCGACTAAACCAATTATTTAGTCTGGGACTATCAGGGTTTGCAATGAGTTTGTCCTCAACCGAATGCAAGAGCTCAGTATTTTTTTGAAGCTTTGCCTTATAGTTACCCAGGGAGGCTTTAGCCTAGGCTTTCAACTTAGTTTTGGCAAGAGCTAATTTTTTTAGTAAGCCTGAACATTGGAGAACCAGAGATATTAGTGCCCCAACAGTGCTTAACAGTTTTGTGAGATTGATGATAAGAAGTCCAGTGAGGTTGATATCTAAAGCTAGCCCCTTTACGAGGATGGGTAGAGCGAGTTGTGTCAAGGAGAATGTAAGAGTGATCAGAACACGTGAACGGACCATAAGAAATACAGTAATTAGGGAATAGGGACTCCCAGGCGGGGGTAATCAGAACCCAGTTCAGCTTTTCGTACACATTGTGGCCCTTACAAACCTTTTTCCAGGAAAAAGAACGACCTGATACGATAGCGTCAATACAGTGTGAGTTCGATAAGAAGTTATTAAGCCAATAGAACCTAGCAGGATGGGGGTTGGGCACCCCAAACTTATCCGCTGGGCAAAGCAGCTTATTAAAATCCCCCATAAGACACCAAGGAATAGTGACATACTCAGCAAGTTGGCTGAGCCAAACTGTCCCAAAATGTAGCTTTCTCGCCATTTTGGGCAGGCCCATAGCAGGCCGTGATTAAGAATCTAGAATTTAAGTCTTTGTCTATAATTTCACAATGAATATAACAGGTACTGGAAATAATTATGTTCAAATCCAAGGCGGATTGGTTCCAAAGACACCAAATGCCTCCAGCATGATTCGATGGTGGTACGGAAAAGTAGTTGGAAAAGCCAAGTTTAGGGAGTATCCGGTTAGTATTGTCATGGTTCACCATAGTTTCTAGAAGAAAAACTAAATCAGGTCTGATAGTTGAGTTAACGAAAGCAAGTTCATGTTTTTTTTTTTTTGATCATTAGAAGCCAACAGGCTAAAAGCATCAAAGATGCAACAAAATATCCGTCAAAACAGCAAAAACAGTAGAGGCAAAACGCCAAAACAAACAGTAAAATCAGAAAGCTACAACCAAAAGCACCCAAAAAAAATTCAAACTACAACTGCAAAACCACCCAAAGAAACGAAAAGAACAATCACTTCTTCTTGGATGGAGTAACCTTTAATCCACAAATCTTTTCCACCAGAGCCTGCTTTTGATCAATCGCCGCTCTAGCATCTTCAATGACCTTTAACTTCTGTGAAGTTTCAGAAGAAGTCGATTTAGACTTCCGAGATGCATCCAAAACCATCTTCCATTTAGATTTTAACACAACCTTTCCTCTCCTTTTACTCCTAGCACCGACCTTTGAACGAACCAAGATAGAATCCTCAAGATCAGGAGAGACGTCTGACACAGATTTGTTCGAGATTGTGTCCTCACTATCAATAGGAGCATGATCACAAAGGACAGCCTTATAAGAGCGCAAAGGAGACGTAAAACAACCATGTGGATCAAGAGCGCCATCACCGCCAGCCGAAAGAGTTACCCCTTCATAGATAGGATTTGTAAAAGTTCTTTCAGAATCCACAGGGATAGGTGCATGAGGCGACTTACTCTGAATGACTTTAGGGACCCAAACCCACTTGACAGGTTTAGAACTTGGTTTCTTTTGAAATTTAGCCCACGAGACAGCTAAACAATACCCAATAAAGCACCAACCATTAAGACAACGAATGGCATTCAAACCCGCTTGCTTGTCACTAAAACGAACAAAGCCAAACTTCTTCCCATTCTTGCCTGATTTCTGAGGGATGTAAGCATCAGACACAAACCCAAAATCAATAAAAAGGTTCTTCAAGCCCAAATTATCAACCCCAACAGGAAGGTTATCAACAAACAAAGAGAAGCAACGAGACCCAACACCCGAAGACGTGTTAAAAGGGGTATCAACATGATGACCGGCAACCTCCATAATCGCGTCATCACTAGACAACACAAAGCCAGAATCGGGGGGGTCAACCACCCCACACAACCCCACGAATTCCTTTAGAACACAAAAAATCTCACTAGCTCTTGAAAGAGCAGCCAAAGACATCACAACATCAAAACCACCTGCAACATCACCCGCAAAATTAAGAGACTCAATAATGGAAGACAATTCAAATTTAAGCACAGAACATCTTTAAACAATTGAAAGAGACATGGCACTCAAAAACCCCAAACCGCAGAGCCAAAATAGGACAGAACCACACACAAGAAGAAAAAAAACCTATTGACGTTGAAAGCAAAACGACATTGGAAAGTTATAGCAGAAGGCACGACACCATCAGACAAGGCCCCCTAAAAGCTTCCAAAACAATGCATCGCAAAACCCGACTGATGACCATTGTATACCCGGGAAGTCCAAAAGCCATCGAAAGGTGACACCGGCGAAGCCAACCACAGCAACAGTCCTTAGTGACGACAGGAGCACCGCAAAAGAAGGTGGACGCCGATGGGAGAGGCCGGTGACTGCGTGCGGTGAGCCCGAGGTCGGAGAAAGAAAGGGGGACGACTAGGGCTTAGGGAGAAAGGGGAACGGCTAGGGATTAGGAGAAAGGGGAAAGGCCCGCTCCACCATCAGGAAACACCGCAAGAGAAGGCGGTCGCCGATGGGAGAGGCCAGCGACCACAGGCGGCGAGACCCGGGTCGGAAAACGAAAGGAGACGGCTAGGGTTTAGGTCGGAGAACGAAAGGGCACCTTTACTGTCTGGTTTAGTAGGAAGTTTTTTCCTTTGGATCCGACACCATCAGACAAGGCCCCCTTTAATTGGGCCTTTTTAGCCCCTTGCACATTCCAACAGAGGATCCGCATTACATATAATTCGAGATAGTGACTTCCACAGTCCAAGTTACTTTGGCTCTGCACCTAAAATAAAGTGATCTAAGAAGGATAAGATCATACAAAGCAATTTGTGGGATTAGGTTGAATCTAATTAGGGAAAAAGAAAAAGGGGTAAAGAAATGCCCTAAAAAAGGATACCTTATGGAAAAACCGATCACTGAGCCCCACCAGATGGGGAAATTTAAAATTGATATGTGTAAAGTAAAAGGCTTCCGCAGCCAAAAATGAACGGGTTCCGCACCCAACAGAATAATCATGCAAGTAGTTGAGATAACAAACCGGGAGAGACCAACAAAGAAAAAACACAACAAAGGCGATACATAATCCATGGAACTGATCCCAATCCAAGTTAGATCTTTAATATACTTTACTACAAATAGGAATAAATAAAGCTCAACCAAGTAGAAAATGAGACAAGGGATCCAGAACTTGAGCATGCCAAAACGCCAAGAAAAAGAGCAGGGACTTTCTCCAGAACTCCAAAACATTGCAACCTGTCAAATAATAAGATGTAGAAAAAATGGGAAGGGGGGAGATAGGTCTTAGAGATAGAGAAATAATCCAAAAATACCAAGAAGGGAACTCATCATTGACCGTAGAGGCGGGACAGAGAAGATCAGTGGAGGATTAGTGCCAAGTTGGGAAGGCAACGACAATAACATCCCCTCAAGGCTAAAAAACAAATAAAAGGATGGCTACCAAGCTAAGAAATTAGCGGCAACATCATCCAAACGGGACAAACATCCCAAGACGGGAGATCAAACGAGACGTTAGGGACAGGGAAAAGAAGGTCAGAGGGGATGGCTGCCAAGTTGTAAGAACAACGACAACAACATCACTAAAAACATCCAACACCATGCTGAGGGAAACCATCCAGATAAAAAGTGCGGCAATCTCAAACAGGGGAGAGAAGAGACAATTGAAAGTCATAACAAAGGTTACAAGGGACAGCGAAGCCAAACACTCTGTGTAATCCCAGAAAGAGAAGCACTCATCTGCAATGATAAGAAACATAGAAGAAGGACAAAAATTAGGAAGAGAGGGGGGATAATAAATAAGAGGGAGTAAATGGCCTATAAAAGGAATAAAGTAGTATGATAAACAAGGGAGGATACCGAATAAACCATAACACAATAAATAGGGAAACAAACTATTAAAGTGCCAATAACCATTCGACATTAAAGAAGACAGTAAGAAGACAAAGAGCGAAAAGACAACCTTAAATTCCCCATTGCATTGGAAAATAATGGGGAAATTTAAGTCAATAACAGACAAACTAGGAAAGCAATCAAACAGAGGACAATAGCTACTGGCTAAAAATCCTTCTTAGAGAACTGAAGAACAAAAGACAACCCCCTAAACTGAAACAAGGATAACCAAAGAACAATCCAAAAAAGGATGCATGACCACAATAAAGCGCATACATTAAACATCCAAAAAACCATCCTAAACATCATCAATTCTAGTTGTTTACAGGAGGGTCCGCCCTAAAGAACATCTTCCTACGCTTGGTTGAATCATTGGAAAGAATAGAAGGCTCAATGTCTTCAAGAACCAGAAAAAAGTCATCATTCCCGTCATCATTTTTCTCACCTTCAAGTTGATCATCAGGAAGCTTACTGATTTGGGAGAATTTGGATTCAATCTTATCCTGGGCATTTAGCAACCCCTCGTTGGTGTCATAGAAAAGGGGCTCAGCAGGCTTGGAAGAAGAACCACAACCCAAGACATTGACATTGGAGCTACATTCATCATCCGAATCGCCAGTAGGCATAACAGCAGGATCTTTTCCTTTGGATGAAAGGGGAATAGAAGGGCCAAAAGATTTTTGAGCAGCCTCATGTGTTTGAGGGATGGGCTCATTGATAGTGATACCATGGTTCAGTTTTTTGGGAATAGGCATAGGATTACGACCCCTCTTTTTAGGTTCTTTTTTGGTCCAGCCATCATCATTAGCAACACAAGGTTTGACATGAACAAGTTCAGAAACACCAACAGCTTGGAATCTTTCAACAACCACCTCAATGTTAGAGTGAGCAGGGTGACTAGGACAGGATTCAATTGAGTGTTCAAAAGCACCACACAAAGTGCAAGACCCGAAGAGGTTTTCATATGTGATCGACATAGGTTTAAAACCTGATCTAGTAGGAACAACAACAGAGCCAGGTAAAGGTTTAGAGATGTCAACATTAACACACATCCGGGCATAGAGACATTTGGTTTTATTGAGAGTTTGATGATCAATACGAACAATGGAACCCACATTTTTGAGAATGACAACACGGGATTTTTCACTCCAATACTCTAAAGGAAGGCTAGGAATTCTGATCCAAACATCGATATGTGATATAGCTTCAGAATAGGGGTCAAAGAAGGGAACCCACTTCTTTAGGACAAGGTTGAAACCTCTAACATGGTAAGGGCGGTTGAACCAAACATAATCCCTATCCTCAACATTGGAGAAATGAATGAGCACCCACCCATTACCATTAATATTGTATATGGATAAACAAAACTCACAATTAGATGTTGTTTTTAGAAATTCAATAGGGGATTGAGAAGAAAGTGTGGAGACAGTAGAAATAATGAAGGGAAGAGGGCATCGAGGGAAGAAAGAAGACAGAAATGTGTTAGACTATTTTTGTGGATTTCGGCTAATATCTCAGCAGGCGAGATAGAATGTTTGATGATTAGGGACAATCAGGGAAATTCATTCACATAAATCACTCACCTAATATGAAAAGGTATAGTTAAATTTTATTTCCAATGATGAGGTGGGATATTAAATATAAATACTATAAGTTAAATAGGGTAAATATCATTTCTCAAATATGAGGGGTAAAATTCTCTTTTTCATGTACTTATGTGGGATAAATGTAATTTGTTCCATTCCAAAATGTACGGATGAAATTTCAAGTATTAATCAAGATCAAGAAAACCTAAAAAGCAAACGTCCGTCAAGGTCAACATAACCAACGGCAAAATTGATACTCCGTCTTTGGGCAACTTCTCACAATGTCAACTTCGTCTTCATGCTTCTTCTTCTTGCTCCTCCTCTTGACCAGCTACTCAGACCTTTGCGAATTGAATGCAAAGGTTCCTACCCCAATCGGACAAGTCTGCAAATCTCCGATTTTCGGTGGCTCAAGTTTCAATTGCCTTGGGTCTTCGATTTTCTGAAATACAGAGAACACTTGTTTGGATTCGGGGAATTTTGGAATGATGAGTGGTCAGGGAAGCAGCAGTTGTAGCAGCAGAGGGAAAAGTGTCATTGAGGATGCTGGAAGGGGTTCCACCACCTGTCCATACTGTAATTCCAACCAATCATCCAACATTTCTCCCGGTAGTTTCTCTCTCTTTCTTCAATGGTTCCAATCCTTTTAGCTTAGTAATAATTTATACAGTTTTTTTTGTGTTTTCGATTTCTGTAGATTATGATTCTTTTCATCATTAATCAATTTTAAAGGACGTGGGGTAGAGATGTTCTCAATGCATGTCTAGGTTTGCTTACTTGTTGTTTACATTCAGTTCTGTTCAGTTAATTGTGTGTGCTCCTTGTATTAACTAACAACTATGATTGTTTATTGTAACTATACTTGATGAATCAGGGAAGAAAGTAAGACTCTAGTATAGTATAGCCATTGACATACTGCTAAACCTACAAAAAAGTTGACGTGCCCCATTTTCTTTTTGTTGTGATTCTAATGCTGAATGCCTAAATCTACTATTTATTCTTGCAGGACTGTGGGCAGAGACTCTAACTCTTGATGATTACCAAGGTTGTTTCTTTAGCTTCTCATTGCAGTACAAAGATAACCCTTGTGTCAGGTGTTTGTGTCAGTATAATTGTTTGTTATGGATATTTATGATTGATGAATTAATATGAATCTATCGCGTCAGATGGTATTTCTTTCACTAATCACTAGTCTTCTACCAAGTTATTTCTTTGCATGTGAATTGTGGGAAAGGCAGGGGCAATGTGGGGAATAGGATTTGCTGTCAGATGGTTGCATGACTTCTGAATGGCTACTATCATTTGAAGCTGTCATTTTGGCTTTAGGTGTGGGCATACTTGCTGATCTTTTGTCTATTTGAAGCTATTGTAGATTGTTTTAAAAGCTGCAATATTGCTGACTATGATCATGAGTAGAGATCCAAAATTGTTAATAATTGCACCAGTCTTTAATTACTTCTTATTTTTGGCTCAATTTTTTTTTTTTAAAACAAAAATAAAAACTCCTTGCATTCTTGTTCTAGTTATATTAATGAAATTGTGAACTCACTTGATTGTTCTAAGATAAGAATGATATAGATATTGATACTGAACTGATATGAAACTAGGGGAAATTACAGTGATACCTAAATGATATTGCATGTTAGATTGTTACAGCCTGTTCTTTCCGTTGGCATTGGGCTATTGATGAATTTGGAATTTGGTGAAGAACAAGAGCAAATTTTTGTTCAGCACAAATAAGATATTCTAAACTGTTAACCAGAGGATTATTTTGGATGCAGAAACTCTGTTAAGTGTGAAGTAGTTTGTTCAATTCTCTCTTGAATAGAGGGAGAAAATTAGCACCCAACTACACTGTGCCCCCTCCCTGGCCAAAAAAGAAAAAACTGTTTACGGAATGTCTTGATTTTGCGTGGCATTGACCTTCTCCTGATGAATCCGAAATTCTCTCAGCCTTTTGCGCTATAAAGATGAGCTTTGCAAATGCTTGCGAGTCTCTCTTTGATCATAATAGATTTTTGTACCAATTGATTTTACAAGTTCTTGTCAAGGAGGTCTTTCTAGCAGTGAAGTTGTTACTTTGTATAATGTTTTAGTGCTGATGTGTTTTTCTATTCAAGAGCTGGAAGGGAGGCATGACCAAGATCTTTGTAAAATTGGTTGTTCTTAAGTTTGTCTCTGTGAGACACTGGATCATGTAGTGGCTCTCATTTGCTGGTGTTTTCTAGTGCTTCTTGGTGTTTACTTTAAATGACTTATTAGGTTTGATGTCACATTTGCATTTACAGATCTTTTGGATCGAGGCTGGGAAAGAAGCGGTTGTTACCTTTTCAAGCCTGAGATGGAAATCACATGCTGTCCTCCATATATTATAAGACTGAGGGCTAAGGACTTTATTCGTTCGAAAGAGCAACTTAGGGTTTCTAAAAGAATGCAAAGGTGTGGTTCAATAGCTTTAAATTCCTTCTGCATTTTGAATCATGCTATTTATATGCCTTCAAGAACCACGTATGGCTCCTGTGGGCAACATTTCCAGCTTCTTAAAGTATAAATGTTTATTTTCATCCTTGTTGATGACCATACTAACTTTGTTGAAAGAAGATTTCCTACTGAAAAAAAATAAATTTTATGCCACTACAAGGCAAAGTAGCTTCACACTGTTCACTCTAAGCCAATTCTATTCAATATATAAATTTATTTCCTGTGTGTTTTTATATGTATCTGAGCATCTCAGTCGTCAGAGTGTTGATGTCTAGAATGGATATGTGAAGATCTGGAACAGAGTACCCTTTGTACAGTAGTTATGCCAACTTGTTACACCATTAGTTACCTCAGTTTGAGTCTTATGATGCAGAAATCTCCCTTATTTAAGGGTATTTGTGGGAAGCCAATAGCCCCCTAGTGGCTTGGTTACCTTGCTTTCTAGTCCACAAGCCTTTGTGTTGCCATACTCTGCCCATTGACAGCATATCATGTCCACCATAGACAAGGGTTAGTGTTGGCCAACCTACTTTTCTCAAAACCCAAAAGAATAATAAAATAACATTGAAAAATATAGGAAAATTGGATTCTAATAATCCCTACTTGGGGTGATTGGACATTAGTAACCCTAAATTTGAAAATGCACCCCAACGGTCCTACTTTCCACCTGTTGTATTTTCTTGGAACCAAATCCAACTTCATAGTTTCAATTTGGGGTTTTTTAAAGTTCCAGACTTTTCTGATTTTTTTCATGCCTACTCCTAGAAAGGTCATGAAATATATTTACTAAAAGAAATTATATATTTTTTGGAAAATTGGATTCGAATAATACCAACTTTTGGCAATTGATGATAATAATCCGCACTTTATTTTTGTATGCTAGCCGTCCCAACAAAATAAAATTATATCCTTTTTTGTACCAAGTCTACCTCCATATCACTTTGGGGTTTTCTAAATTTTCAGATTTTTCTAATTCTTTTTCATTTCTACCCCTAGAAAGGCTATGGAGTATGTTATTAAAGGAACTTTTAGATTTTTTTTTGGAATCCGAACGATTATTATGATTTTTTTAAGGAATGAAAAGGGGAAAATCATAAAATCATGAGAAAACTGAAAAAAATTGGGACAAAGTTTATGAACTCAGTAAAACTCATGGGGAAGTGTTGTGCTAAGTTTCGGAACAAACACATGTCAAAATTCACGATATTTAAGTTAGGCACTCGGTGGTGGTCCAAAAAAATACAAACTTTTTTTTTGGGACTGCTGCCATAAAAAAAAAAAATTCGTATTATTATCGTCCAATTGTCAAAAGTTGGGTATTATTAGAAACCAATTTTCCTTCTTATTTTGATAACACGAACGATGATGTGATTTTTTTTTTTTAAGGAATAAAGGGAGAAAATAAAAAAAATTAGAAAAAAAATCGAAAAATATGGGATAAAGTTTGTAAATTCACTAAAAACTGTGGGGAAGTGTTGTGTTAAATTTGGGACTTGGGAGCAAGCGCAATTGAAAGTCCTCGATATTTAGGCTATGCACTCGGTGATGTTCCAAAAACGTACAATAGGTTGAATTGCAACCTCCAATAAATCTTCCAAAGTTGGGATTGTTACAGTCCAATTGCCCAAAGTAGGGATTATTAAAATCCCATTTTCCAAAAATATATAATGGAGAATCCCTGGGCTTCTTAGCTGATGATAATTTCTGTGATTGACATGTGGGTACCTTGATGGAATATGAGACGGATAACTTTTAGCTAATGAAAATTACTTTCCTTGACATGTAGGTATCTAGATGGAATGTGGGATGGAAAGACACCAGAACTTGTGGGTGAATCCACTAACTTGGGGTCATGTGCTGGTGTTGATGAACCTTCAAGCTCGGTTGAAGAACCTCTAGTAATGGAAACCAAACAGAAAGCCAGGGAAGATGAAATAGTAGATTATTTATGTGAGCAATTAGATCTCGCGATCCAACTGTTCGTAAAAAGAGGGGATGTTCCTTATGATATTCAGTTTCCGAGAGGTTTCGTCAAAAAGGTTTCACAAAACAAAAAGAAGTGGTTTGTTGAAGGGGCAGAAGATTTCCAATATTCTAGCAGTATTTCATTTCAGATAGCAGCTATACTGAGAAGGGCAGAGTCATATAGGAATGATGACAGCCGTTGGGTGTCAAAAAAATTCAGCTTAAATGTAAATGGGTCCTTGTTTGATTTATCTCCCAAAAGTATTGCTGAAGAGTTAGTGGATGCTTTGCAGCGTCTTGTAAGAATCCCTTATTTATTGATAAGAGCATGCAATGGGCACATAAACTTCTACTCCACTCAAAAAGAAATCTGTTCTGATAAAGAGGATCAGTCAATTGCAACCTCCAATAAATCTTCCACCAGACATGAAGGCGAAGCATGTGGTGGAGTGTCTGTAAAATCCCAGAAAAGGAAAAGAGAACTGGAGATCAATTTGAACAGGTCCTGCTTTGATATGGAAGAATTTGCTTTATTTAGAAAGTATCAGATATGCGTGCACAATAGTAAACCTGAAGAAGTCACAGAGAGCTTTTATACACATTTCCTGATTGATACACCTCTAATATTTGTTCCTCCAACTGGTGATGACTCAGTTCCTCCATGTGGTTTTGGCTCCTTCCATCAGCAATATCGTATTGATGGCAGGCTAATTGCAGTTGGGGTGATAGATATCTTGCCTAAGTGTTTGTCCAGCAAATATTTATTTTGGGATCCCGACTTTGCATTTCTATCCCTTGGTAAATTCTCTGCCCTTCATGAAATACAATGGGTGGAACAGAATCAACGTCTATGTCCTACTCTTGAATATTATTATCTGGGTCATTATGTTCACTCATGCAGCAAAACGAGATATAAGGCAGCCTATTCGCCATCAAAACTTCTGTGTCCTCTTCGTTATGAGTAAGTTCAGTTCCTGGATCTGATGGAGTTGTGAAATGTTTTCACTCATTGCTGTTGATATTGCTTGTAATAAACTGTAAGTGAATTTAATCCTTAAATCTTTTTGTTTAATTATAAGTGGCTGTTGATTCTGTCGTAAGTAGTTGTTTCTTGGAGCAAGTAATGTGAATTTTTGACAACTTAAATGTTCCTATAACAGTGCTCAATTGTCTTTTTGATGAGTATTTACCAGTGCTTAATTATTAGATATAGAATAGCCAGGTTTGAATGCCCCAGTGTTCAATCTTAAATGGATGACATGTAAAACCTTTCTGACGGGGGTTAAATTAGGGCGCTGTTCTTTTCGGATGTATGTAAGTTAGTTGGTAGGTAATGTATGTAAGTCAAGAAAGTAGGTAAGTTGTTAAGTATTTAAGGTTAAAATAAATATTGTATTTAATTATTTTAATGTAGAGATAAGGAAAACAAGTAAGTTGGGAAGTACGTAAAATTAATAAAGTTATACCCTATTCTTTAGAGTGGTAGGCTAGTCAACAAATTGAATTGTTCTCCTTAGTGGGAAATTGGGGTGTGGGAATAAAGAGTAGTAGGAGAGGGTGGGAAATGGGGGAAATATAGGAGCGACAATGACTTGGGAAATGATGGGAAGGAGTTGGAAAAGTAAATTTTCCTCCCAAAAGAACAACCCTTGGTTTTCTATATAGAGCTTGTTTTCCCTATCCTGTCCCTCATATCCTCTGGAGCCTCCCAATTTGTTGCTTTTAAGCCACTTGTGGTATCTTTCCTCGTCCTATCCCTCACCATTGCTTGCTTGGCCCCTATTCTGTTAATTGCTACATCTAATAACTTGAGACCAAAACTTATTGACTGCCTATTATCATTTTAATGATACTTCTTCTCCAGAGCTAAGAAACAGTAACTAGGGCCACGTATAACAGAAATATTATTCTTGGCAATCATATATATGCTTCTTTGCCCAAAATTTTCAATTGATTAATTTTCAAGGTGTAGACTTATGCAAAACCTACATTGCAAGGAAAGGATGGAATAGGGATTCTTGTCAATCATAGCATAATTGGCACTTTAATCTACTGACAGACAGAGAAGTTCAATCTTAGGCAAAACAGCTACATGGAATGATACGGACCCGAAGTGGGGTTGTATTTGGTAGAGGTGTTTACTGAGCTGATGTTTTTGATACATAAGTGGAATGCATAGCTCGGTACTGTGTCAAACTACTAATTTCTTTTTCTCTAACTGAAGCAGACATGTTTTTTGTAGGTGGGTTCCATTTGATATTGCAAAGCCACTTCTTGACAAAAAGAAGTATGTGGTGTTATCAGATTATGCCAATGCACAAAATGTAGGGTCATCATTAGTAGAAGAAGCTAGAGAGCCTTCAGATATGCGGCCTGATGACATTGATGATGTAGATTCCAGTGGTGCTTCTGCAGCCAAGGATGCAATGAAGCTTGACTCTGATTTTAAGTTATCTGAATGCAACCCGTATGAAGAAATCAGTGACTTGGACTCGGTTCCAGTTGACATTGGAAATATTCTGATTGGTTTGGATGAAGGTCATGTTCGATACAAGGTACAACATATTTTATGTTCATGTCGTATTGGAAACTACGACTCTTAACCAACAAGTTTCGAAAGTTTCTTACGGCTGGTTTCCTTCTAAAATATACTGATAGTCTTGTATCATGGGGGAGCTAGGAGAAGGGTAGACCTAACACATTACTAGAATGATATTACCATTACCACTACTAGAGATATATTCTTTTTTGTTTTTTGGGTTTCATGAATACATATTTGATGATTACTAGCATTGTTTTCTCAGGATTTGCCGGTGGATCTAGCCTCAGATTTTCGGATTCACGTGGAAAATCAGCTAATGAGGTACCTCAAGGTTGTTGGTTCGCAGCTTTCAGAAAGGATGGTTTATTCTGTTACATAAATATGCCCGGGCATTCCAAAAGCAGTCACTTCAAGGCACAACGCTTTAAGTATTTATACTGGTTATGTAATTCGGATGAATGACTTAAATACGGGTTATATGTATATCTTGTTAGGATAAATACATGTTAGGTGTATTTCAAGTGCAGACAAATTTGACTTTAAAACTGCAAGCCAAGTGTATTTGGAATTTAGGAAATATTCTTACTTTTTTGTTTATATACGAATTTAATTTTGGTACTTGAATACAACAATTAAGAATCATAGCATCAAATAAAAATTAAATTATTATGCTTATCAATTCAGATGGACACGTAAGACTGTTCGAAGCAAGTAAATTTAGCCAATTTGAAGATTGTAAACTAATAAGTATAATATTATGTATTCTTTCAATAAAGCCATAAAAACAACCAAATTAGTTCTTTGAAGTCAAGCAATCAAACGAGAAATATTTAAGGCCTATCTTTTAGAGTGGTAAGATCAAGTTAGATTTAGTAAGGTAAGGAAAGAAAAGGAAATGTAATGATAAAATTTGTGGTTGTAAGTTAGTGGTGGGGTAAAGGTATTTTATTATTAAAATTTTGATATTAGGTTAAGTGTTTTTTAAAAAATCGTGTAAGATAGGGTAAAGTAAGGTTAGATAAAGATAAACCTAATTTAATACTCTAAAGAACATAGCCTTAGAAGAAAGAGGATTAAAAGCAAATAAAAACAGACAATGAAAACAAAAATGAATGAGAAAAACATTAGAGAAAGACTCACTTTTACTCATGGGCGGATCTTGGGCATTGGCATGGGTGACCACGGCCACCGGTAACATTAAAAAAATTAATATTCAGTATAATTTGTGATAAAAATTATGAGTTTTATGTGAATTGGATATGAAGAATATAATAATGTATTGGTCACCCTTAATCAAAAGACCTAGATCCGCCACTCCAGTCAAACAATAAAATGCTCACATAGAAAGCCCATCACAAAACAACCACATCTGACCTGAGGAAGAATGACAAATATCATGAACAAAATGAATTATAAGCAAACAAAAAAGAGACAAACATGTAAACCCAAGATTGAGCTGAGCTAGCTTTTTTAGTTTTTATCGCTCGTGCAATGCACGGTTGATTTTTTTTTTATTTATCTAAAACTATCTTTTATGATAAAATTATAATAATTATCAATTTATATTTAGTAAATAGAATCATTGAAAAGAGTTGCACTATCATTTTTCATATATTTTTGTATTACAAACATATTTAATACTAATTTGAATTATATGATTCAAAAAACTTACTAATTAAAAAATATATACATAACTTGCAATTTTCCTTTTTTTAATCATTAATTAGAGAATAAAATTAAAATAAATTCATATTAATATTAGTAAATAGGTTGGAAACAATATATGCTAAATTTAAATGAATTAAACTTTTGTCATTTACCCTCGTATAGCTTACATTAATTTCATAATTTTCAATCTGAAAATTGTTGAATAAAATATTATTTTTGTATGTGACAATAGTGACATCAAAGACACCATAGTTTAGTGGCAACTATTCTCACCTTTAATGCTCCCTACCAAGATTTAATTCTTGGTAAAAGAAAAGTATTTCCTATGAATATATTTTTTAACTGACGTTAATTAAATTTAGATCGGGCAATGCAAAAGTTCAACAAACTACGTAGTACTTGAAAAGTCAAGTTATATTACCACCTTAGCATGCATGTCATAACTCAATTGCCACTTCATCACAAATATTCTCAAAAATAAGTAATAACTCATAATTCAATTAAGAATAAGTAGAAAAAGCAAAAACACCCTCAAATTTAAATATTTTGGCAAAGGGAGTTACCCTTGTGATATTATAACCGGGAAGTTTGGAGGACTTGGGCAAAAATGTTAGTTTTTTTGGGTTTTTCTGAAGTAGGAAAGTACACGTCTACCCTAATACTACCTCTCTAAATGATCCATTCATGAAGACTTGGAAATATGGTATGGTAAGAAATTTTCGTACTAATGAAGGACACGTTATCCCTAATCCAGAAGGAACCTTATTTCCAAGATTTACGAAATTTCAGAAATTCGTGTTTAGAAGTGTGTGCAAAATTCATTTACCAGAAGAAAGAAAATTGTGGGATGACCGTTTACTTTCTATTAATGTGTCATTATTGAATACAATGGAGATTAGATCAGTCCTGCCCATTATCTTATTAGAGTTTGTAGAGTGGAATCGAAATACCTTAGTGCGGAAGCGATTTGGGATCGTATTGCTGAATCTTGTCCCACGAATATTGCAATCTCCTTTCTTGAGTCCTTCAGGGCAAAGCCTTGGAATGGTGGCTACCAGTTATGGAGTCACCATATTGTTCACACTCCAAAACCCTAACCTCTGATGGTGGTTTATTCGAGAGAGAAATAGATTAGATACATTATGGCTCATCCCCTGATATATCCCACATAGGTATATATTTATAAGTTAGTCTTAGAGACATACCCAAACACCTAATAGGAATGCTAATCAGATAGGAACTCTAATTCCTAATCTGTTTATGATTCCTTATTATCTAGAAACTGTATTCTAGATAAACTGAGCCTATTGAATTAATTAACGAATAATTAACTAAGTGACCGTTAATTTACCAACAGCTCCCACTCAGCCACGTAAGCTGAACGGGGATATTTTTATCTCATAGTTCTTATCTCGTCTCATATGAGTAATGGGGTGTGCGATCAATAGTAACAAGTAGTGTTATATCAAATCACCATCTGACCAAATTAGCACTTTCAAAGAAACTGAGAATGCTCTAAACCATCCAAGACATCAACAATGACATATAAAGTCCCTCTATGCCTGATATATCAAATGATTATACTCTCAATATAATCGCCCGGGCTGATATGGTGAATATGGAACGATTTTCCTTAGCTACTCAAGGCATTACATCTCAGTAGGATTGTTTTCCTAGTGTGTTCCGCTGGACTGGATACATCTATAGCCCTTGGAGTGCACACTAAATTAGCATCATCCAACTCAGATTTTATGCCATAGCACTGAGTCTAAGGGAATTGTATGGGTAGACAACTAAGTCTACGGGGATCACATAGTGACAGTGAAGGGAATCACTTGTCACTCCACCTGATCGACTTTTAGCGCACACAATATGAAATGTGTGTCATGGCATAACTCCCACTAAGATGAGTTTGTCACTTTCCTTTATGCCATGCGGATCATGAGTCTAGCTTTACCTCAAAAACTGACTCATTTAGCTAGATCAACATGCACAACGTAACTTAGTTACTCTTAAAATCCGGTTTAAGGCTTCAATATAAGGTTGCATTATATTCGATTACTAAAATCTCATCTTGGAGTTACCAAGGCGGCTATTTTTCATACTTTCTAATCAATATTATACACCTAGTACCAAAATGATTCAGCCTCATCCTATCCACTACTCAAGCATTAGGGATGATTATCTATGTGATTAGATAATCAGAAGCCTAGTGACATTTAAGTGTGCCTAATTTAGACAACCATAAAATGTTATTAACACTTTAAGGAAAAGAAACATTATTTTTGATTCCAGAAGAGTGCATTCCATTTAAAACATGTCCATTTAATATGCAATACATGCATACAACAACTTGAACTCTCTTTAAAGGACTTACCTTAAGAGTTGAGAGCAAATCTCAAAAACGAGTTCTAGTATATTTCAACATGTGTTTCACTAATCAATAGCACTTACTGATTACACACACTGATCTATGACATGTTTTCTCCCACATAGGTTTTGTAAAACACTTCTTTGAGCAAGACTTAGACATATCCAAGTAACCACCACTCAAACCCAAAAGCATTGTCTTTGTGCATCAAGAATGTGAATATTACTTCATCACAAAGACAGTGTAGTAAGATTCTTGGTACTTTTGTGATGGAAAATCCCCAGGTTATCTAGTGATCTAACTTGAACTAATGTTATAGTACAAAACTTCATAACATTTGTATTGAGACATTACTCAATTTCCACCTTCTAGATATCATGTATAACTCTCACTTAATAAGTTTAAAGCTTTATATTAAAAAATTATGATATTCCTCAAATTTGCCCTTTGGCATAGTTTAGGAATATCCCAGGACTGTTTTCAAATACTCCCACATCCAGGACATACCTAGCTTCACCAATGTCCTAATCTCAAGACAAGGACATCAACTAGTGATCATACTTCTCTAATAACGTGTAAAGAACATATTCTTCCACGGAGCTCAAACTACACAAAAAGAGTTTGATGAGCATAGAATTGGGGCAGTTTATCGTTATATTGAGAATTCAGGAAGAACTCCCACTATCACTTAGAATAATTGTGAGCTCCTTTTTATAAAGGTAACCTTTATAATTTGGATGTAGAGATTGAGACACTTCTCACTCCCTAAGTCAAGTTCTTTAAGTCAGACAAGTTTCCACTACTAAAGACTATGGAATACCTCCCACTGTATTTAACATATGAGAATTCCTCCCACTGTCTTCAACATGTGGAATTCCTCCCACTGTCTTTGTAAAGTAGTAGAAACATATCATTTCTATGCTCGGTGTCTTAGGAAGTGAACAAATCCTCCCACTCACCGAGAGATAGATGGTGTACCTTATACAACCATGAATTCTTTCAGTTTCAACTATCGAGGAACTCATCCATATAGTTTTAGGTGATATTGGGGGTTTCCATTGTGTTACCGGTTTCGATCAAGACTATATTCATTAGTTATGCTCACACATAGTAAGTTAACATTATGAACATAATGATCATTGTAGTTACGAATTTCAATCATAACTCATATGAAAAATTCGAAATTAGGTATAAATTCTAACGGTTTGCATTGCCGTAAGCAAAAACAACTCCATATTTAACCAAGTAAGATAACTACACAAATCATCTTAAATTAATTAACATACTTTTCCGACATTCCTCAATACTGATATATTGTGGGATGTGAAGAATCGTGTAAATAGTCAATGTATACTTGAACTCTTTGAGCAGATTACAAGGTTCGTAAACAACCATCCATTATAAAGGAGTTAAGCCCTTTACTAAGAAAGTACTTTACCACAAAGTTAATGAACACATCAATGTGTACTTTTTAACTATTGATTACGAGTACGCATACCCTTATATCTTGATGATAACTACTAATGTACGTGGAAGGCCGCAATAAGACTTAGACTAACTAAAGTGAAACTTTACTTCTCAATAATCATGAGTCTTTAAAGCCAACAAAAGGACTACTAAATTGCCTAATTGGTTATACATAGCAACACAACTTTTATGAGTTAGTTTAAGGAATCAAAACTTTGATCATACCTGAATAGAATCAACAAATGAAACTAACGTCTAACAACGTATTAATTTGGAGATGAATGAACCAATTTCACAAGATAAGACCAACAAAATGTCATTTTAAATGGGGTCCCTTAAAGAATTCAAAGACAAACTTTAAATTAGTGCATTGTACCCTAGGTACAATAAGATATTTTAACGACGTTCCAAATAAGCCACTGAAGCTATTGAGTTCACAACACGACCAAAGTTAGTTGTGGTTCACCATATGCCTACGATGTATCAAATTTCCTTTTAGAGGGACTCAACTACTTTGCAAAGTTTGCAAATCTCAACAAAGGTCCTTACATCCTCATGATGAAGTATCTTAAGCTTAAATTTCATCAAATGACCACTGTCTTTTGAGAGAGCTCTCAACACATTTGAGACTTGTTGCTCATTATAGATTTTTCTTCCAGTAGCTTTGAGGTTTTCAATCATGTCACTCATGATTGGTAAGTGTTCATATACACTTCGGCCGAGTCCATATAGCACACAGGTCACTTCATACACAAAGTTCGAAGTTGTATGCTATATTTGTATCTTAGCATACCCCACACATCCTTCTTAGTGAAGGCGACCTCAAACTCTCTTTGATGATCAAGGCGCACATAGCTACACATCATAGAGAGTACATAAGTATCTTTCACAGAACACTTCTCATATGCTACCTTCTTTTCATAGTAGTTGGTTCACCCTTAATAGGAAATCCATGACACATGCATGTTAAGTGATCTAATGCATCACTTTTCATAAGAAAAGACCTTATCTTTCTGTACCATATGATAAAGTTGGTGTCGTTTAATTTCTCAATGGTGGTTTGCTCATTAGCCAACGTAAGTTCTATGTCTACAAAGAACATAAGAATTTAGGCACATTTTTAATAATTAAATTCTCAAAAATTTCATCATTCATATCGCTCGGTCGAAAATTTCGCTAGGCTCATAATCATCGCAAGCTACATAAACTAGAAACCTTTAAATTTAATTATCAAAACTATTTCATAAAAGAGACACATCTATATGGATCATATTGTTAAACAAATCAACGATATGTTATTGATTATCACGAAAATAGATCAATCTTTGAAACTTATTCATAAGTGTTATGCTTATAGCGGATATGCATACAACTTGACATTAATCCAGTACATGAAGTAGATTATATTGGACTTGCATAAAACCTATTTATATAAGTACGATTAATATCTTGTACGTAAAACGAATTTTACGCTATGTCATGTTTAAACTAATTTTCATGAGTCTAATTGATTGCAAGTAAAATTAACTTACTTTACACGTGAGAGTTACCAAGTTTACATATGTAAAACAAATCTACATAATAGAATATACAAAACGAATTTCTATATCACTCTCAGACAAGTAAGATATGACTACACAACATATCATAAAGTTTTCAATTGATTAATCCATGTAGAACAAATTTACAAGGGATGATATGTAAAACGAATTTATATATCATTTAATCAATGCTAAACTTAATCAATTAATATTACATGAAACAAAATCATATAATAAGCACATAAAATAAAATTTCATTGCTTTCAATTGATTTTAGATCATATGGAACAAAATCATATAATCTTTGACTAAGATGAGGTTATATAAAACAAATTCACATAGTCAAACTTAGTCTTTGATAACCTTTTATGTAATGAAAAACACATAAGAAGTTCTACTTGTCATTTTATAAGTCCCAATTGATCAATTAGAAATATGTAAATTACATAATAATTACACGAAGTTAGTTTGTATAATTATATTAGTTATCCTTTTTATGCAAAACTAATTTAGATAAAGAACATGACAAGAATGACTACAAGACCTCATAAAACAAATTTATATCTATAGTCAATTTGTCATACACGAAAACACATTTATCTACTTTCATATAAGACTAACTCATATTATATATAAAACGAATTTATAGAAATATCATGCACTCATAATGTTATAACTTGTAAAACTGAATTACAATTTCTTAGGCCACATGATTATATGAAACATATTCACATAAAATATAAAACAAACTCATAAAACATCAAATAAAATCCATGAGATATATTATAAAACATATTTATAAGTCTACTATGTAAAACTTAATTGCATATGTATTATCTCACAGTTCAAATGCCTAAGAAATCAAACTTTATATGAACGAATCTAACATAAAGCCTATAAAACAAATTTGTATGTGACATCGTAAATTAACATGACAACATATTCACATTAAACTAACAATATCATATTATTCATATAGCATATAAAACTTAATTCTATAACTCATATTAATATTACGACATATAAAACTCATCTATATTAGGGTCATGTAAAACGAATTTACAATGACTTGCAAAGCTAATTTACAGTTCTTCACATGTCGTTTACGTGTAAACAAATTTACCGTTAACACATATAGAACGAATTTATAATAATGACATGTAAAAGACAAATAACTTTATGTAAAATAAATTTACATTAATAATAAAATGAGATTTACACAACATGACACTAAATCATATTAACCTGAATCTCATACTACACCATAATACATAATCATATTAATTCTAGCACGCTCTTCACAAAATTAATTACACAAATTAAAACTAAGAAGTACTAGACTAATTATAATCAAACAAAATGCATGACACAAAAATCACAAGCATACTACTAATCAGAAACTTAGGGTCACATATTCTGATTACAATAAATATAATGAATAATTAACCTATCATTAGAACAAAAAAAATATCCATTGCCAAGTAATATCAAATAAATGAATATCTATTGGAGGAAATGGAGTAAAGGTATATGAACCAATGGAAACTCGCTTGGATAACGCTAAAAGTCGTGGCTTAATACTTACTTTCCTTAAGAACTATTTACTATACCGTAAATGTTCAAAGGGATAAAGCTTAGATCTTGTAACACTCAAGAAATAGATTCTCACTTGAATCACTCAAGTATAGCTGCAGTCTAGACAAGAATGAGGTTGTGATTAGCTTAGAATGGTGTGTCTCAAATAGCTTGGAATGTCTCCTATTTATAGGAGATTTCCACCCTCTTAGGATACCCTAGTCAAAGGACAATCAAGAGTCTTAATGGAGAGATTATGGCCTTAATATGACCTTCACCATGTCAAGTCATATAGCTGTTGCAATCTCATAATAATCGTGCTTAATAACAATTTCAAACACTAATTACACAAAATCATATAGCCGTTAGCATTTAAAACTGTTCTGGGTTCCAACACGGTCCGTGTTGGATCAACACGGTTCGTGTTGGGTGCAACACGACCCGTGTTGTTCCAACACGACCTGTGTTGAGCCCAGGAACATTTTCCTTTCTCTCTGGAAGCCAACACGACCCGTGTTGACTCCAGTTTCACCCGTGTTGATCATATTCTTGTCGTTTCACTTATATATGATCTTTATACTTGTTATATATAATTCTTAAGGCTATATAATTAACTTATACTCTTGAAATATATCCAACAATCCCCCGCTATTTCAAGCAAAAAATTACTATGAGGTACCCTAACTTTTGGTGAAATATTTTTCTGGTACCCCAACTTTTCAAAACTAATTTCGAGGTACCCTTACTTTTTGGGTTAGTAATTATTTGGTGATTTTTCGGCCAATAATTTTATTAAGTGACCAAAATGCCCTTGATCTTCCCTTCTTGAAGAAATACCATTGAAGAAGAAGAATGAGGGTATTTCGGTCACTTAATAAAATTAATGGCCAGAAAAGCACCAAATAATTAATAACTCAAAAAGTAAGGGTACCTCAAAATTAGTTTTGAAAAGTTGGGGTACCGAAAAATAGTTTCCCCAAATATTGGGGTACCTCCGAGTAATTTTTTGTATTTCAAGAGTATATAAAACCCTTGAAATAACTTTACTTGAGGAGCTTATATCCCCGCTATTTGAGATATACCTTAACTTGTAATCATCAGAGAACCCACAAAACATATGCCTAATGAAAAGTAGATTACTCTTTGAACTTTTCAATTAGTGTATATGAGCCAAAATTGAATCCAAATCACAAAGTAGACATAGCTTTGAACTTTGGATTTATATTGACCAACAACTATACTCATAACACACATACATTTTAAATCTTGAGTGTAAATATCTTTGACACTGTTGTCCGGCCTTGTGTCTTTATCCTTCATCAGTGTTTCGGAACTTTAGCTCATAGTTCCTTTATGCGGCCACACATTACACTTACATAGGTAGACTTTGTAATTATACCACCCCTGTAATTAGGCTTTCCACAAAGTCTATTAAGAGTACTACTACTCAACCTCTTATCATTACAGATTTCCTAAGCATCACTTGACCTTGGGATAAAAACAATGCTTCCTACTGATTTAAACAACTCCGTACTCATTTGAACTTTAGAAATTGGTGGTATTCCAATTCGTAAAGTTGAGTCTTTGTTGTAATTAGTAGTTCTTTGAGCTACAACCCATCCCTTTTGAAGTACTTATCATCAAATCTTTTGTCAATCCTTTGGTTAAAGAATCGACTATGTTTTCTTTTGATTTGACATAACTTAAAGTCACTACTCCATCTCTTATAAATTGATGTACATAAGCATGTCTTAAACCAATGTGCCTTGACTTGCCATTGTAGACATGACTATATACAACATCAAGAGTAGACTTACTATCACAATGAATTGAGATAAGAGCCATTGGCTTATACCAAACTGGTATTTCCAATAATAAGTTCCTTAACCATTCCGCTTCCTTATAAACAGCATATAATGCCACTAATTCTGAAGACATAGTGGAATCCGCTATATTAGCTTGTTTCTTTGAACCCTAAGAAACCGCTCCACCTCCTAAAAGGAACACCCATCCACTGGTAGAAGAGAAATCTCCTTTATTTATCCAACTCGCATCCGAGTATCCTTCTAATACCGAAGGTTCTCCCTTATAAGTGAGTTGATAACCTTTATACCAGCTAAATATCTTAATACTCTCCGAATTGCAAACCAATGCATATTACTCGGATTACTCGTAAATCTGCTTAACATGCCAATTGCATAAGCAATATCTGGCCTTGTACTTGTCATAGCATACATGAGACTTCCTATCAACTTAGCATACTCAAGTTGATTAACTGGAGAACCCAAGTTTTTCTCTAGTTTCTTATTTGAATCATAAGGTGTCATTGTCGGATATATCTTATCACCTCCAAACTTGTTTATTATTTTCTCAATGTAATGCTCTTGAGATAAACTTATTCCATCATTATTTCTAATGATCTTAATACCAATAATTACATCCGCTTCACCCATGTCCTTCATAGAGAACTTTGAGGATAGAAATTCTTTGGTCTTATTAACTTGTTCCATGTCGGTCCCAAAGAGCAACATGTCATCAACGTATAGGCATATAATCACCCCTTTTCCATTCTCAAACTTAGAGTATATGCACTTATCTGATTCATTGATCTTATATCCACTTGAAAGCACTACTTCATCAAACTTTTGATGCCATTGCTTAGGTGCTTGCTTAAGTCCATATAAGGACCTTATAAGTTTACAAACTTTCTTTTCTTGACCTTCAACAACAAACCCTTCGGGTTGTTCCATATACACTTCCTCTTCTAGCTCACCATTCAAGAATGCCGTTTTGACATCCATTTGATGGATAACTAGCTTATGGATAGTAGCTAATGCCAACAATACACGTATTGAAGCTATCCTAGCTACCGGTGCATATGTATCAAAGTAGTCAATACCATACTTTTGAGTAAAGCCCCTTACAACCAACCGGGCTTTATACCTCTCAACAGTACCATCTACTTTCCTTTTTCTTTTAAAGATCCACTTAGAGGTAATTGGTTTACTTCCCGGAGGAAGATCAACCAATATCCAAACATTGTTTTCCATTATAGAATCAATTTCATCTTGTACCGCTTCTTTCCACAAAGAGGCATCATGAGATTGCGTAGCTTCTTTAAAAGTTTTAGGATCCTTATCTATGTTGTACATACATAGGGTCTCACTTTCAATTGAGTCCCTTGAACCGTCTACTAAATAAACATAGAAGTCTAAACCAAAATCCTTTGGTTTCCTTGATCTTTTACTCCTTCTTAATTCAATATTTTCATCTTCTTCATCATGAGTAACATCATGACTCAAAAGATTATCTTGTATGGATATACCCTCATGATTTTCATCTTGAGGCTCAATTAGAGGAAGAATATCTTGAGTTATATCTTTAGGTCTAGGAATTGAAGAGAACCTAGTCTCATCAAAAATTGCATCTATTGATTCCATTATGGCATTCACCGAAATATACTCATTTGGCTCAACCACCAAAAACCTATAAGCTTTGTTATCTTGAACATAGCCTATAAAGATGCACTCAATTCCTCTTTCACCTAACTTTCTTTTCTTAGGTTCCGGGACTCTTACAATGGCCCTACAACCCCAAATCTTAAAATACTTAAGACTTGGCTTTCTTTTGTTCCATAACTCATACGGGGTACTAGAATTCCCTTTGAATAGAACAAGCCGTTAATATGGCTTCACCCGAAAATCCATTACTTAAACGGAGTTAGACAACATAGAATTCACCATTTCTTTTAAAGTTCTATTTTTCCTTTCCGCAACCCCATTTTGTTGTGGTGTATACGGGGCGGTTGTCTCATGAACAATGCCCGTTTCTTGAAAAAACTTTGGATCATAAAATTCCCATCCCCTATCAGATCTTAATGTCTTAATCAAGGTCTCACATTAAAGTTCACTTCTAGTTTTGTAAACTCTAAACTTTTCAAGTGTTTCATCTTTAGAATTCAAACGATAAACTTGACAAAATCTAGAATAATCATCAATGAATGTCACATAATACTTCTTACCACCTATAGAAGGTGTACTATGAAAATCTCCTAAATCACTATGAATTAAATCAAGCAATTTAGAAGTTCTTTTTATACTTGAGAATGAACTTTTGGTGATTTTATTAAGCATGCATGTCTTACATTTTTCTATGTCATCATTCAACTTAGGAATCAAATCTAGATTACACACTTCCTTCAACTTTGAAAAGTTCACATGTCCTAATCTAGCATGCCATAGAAAAGACTTATTCAAAATAGACACATGCATATAAGCGGAAATCATGCCATCTTTATTACTTTTCCCATTCAATTTGAACATCTCCCCATAAGCATATCCCTTCCCTACAAAAGTCAGGTATATTTCGATGACTGTAACCTTCAAAACTGTTTAATTGTAAAAACATAAGTTACTCTAATCAAAGTGAAATAATTATTGTTTTCATTATTTTTAAATATTATTTTATGACTAATACATGTGGACCTATCCATTAATTTGTTTATCTATTTTACTAGTTAATTTTAGTGTGATTGTTTACCTTTCATTTATGTGTTTTTCATTATGGTCTATTATTCCTTGTTATTGTCTTTTGTGAATTGTCCATTGACGCTGGTATACCGGTTCATATGGGTTGATCGCCCCGCGTGCGCGCATTGTCGGGATTACAGTATTCTATAGAGTACTGCAATCTCAGATCAAGTCTTTGTCCCCGGGTCATTGATGCTGGTATACAGGTTCATGTGAGTTGATCGGCCCGCGTGCGCGCATTGTCGGGATTACAGTATGCTGCAGAGTACTGCAATCTCAGATCAAATCATTGTTCATTGTTAATTGTTATTGTTTATTCATTGTTAATTGTTATTATTTATTGATTGTTAATTGTTATTATTTATTAATTGTTGATTGTTATTGTTTATTGTTCATTGTCATTGTTGTTGTTATTTTAATTGTTGTTATTGTCTTCTTTACTGATTATTTTATTGAAATATGGTAAGGTTCCACATTCAGATAATAACCTACAACTATTTGAACATATTCTCCTTTCCCTCATTTCAAAATGAATTTACACTGGGCCGCAATAAAACTATTTGTTTTTAAAATATTTTTACATTACAGTGTCGAATATATTGAGCTCCGTCTCATTTTTCTCCATGTTTTTCAAATGTTTTGTTTTTAGGTATCAACGGGATATTTTGGGCAGATTCGTGGCAAGGATAACTCACATAGCAAATCAGACCGCTATATAGTTTATTATTTTTTAAGTTTCAATATTAATAGTTGGCTCACCTCTTTATTTTGACCGCACGTTTTAATATTTTCATTGTAGTTGAACAACCTTTTTATTTTCTAAAATTTTCCTTATGAAATATATTTCTATTTTCAGGCTCTGTTATTTTCTGCGGTTGGCAAACAACGGTGCCACAGCCTACCGTAATTTGCCACAACCCACCACATTTTACCGCAAATCATTACTTTTCTCTCTCCTCATTTTTCTCCTCTACTTTTTACATTCTCTCTCCTCACCTACCCCACATACCAATAACCTACCATAATTCCACCACACCCGATCACAATTCCACCACACCTCACCACACCATTCCGCAAAATACCGCATAAAAGAGCATGGCCTCAGTTGTTTTCATAGCAAAAGCCTTGCTTTTCCTTTTGGGAAAGCGGTATGACGCACTCGACTTTTTATACGCTTCCGCTAAATCAAGAGTAAATGGATTAAAATATTGCTAAGTAATACCCCCAAAAGTCGGGGCGTTACAGTATGATATTTTTAGATTTGCTAGTTTGCACTTGTGAAAAAACTTGTCTGTCTTTAAAGAAGTTAGACTTTTGAAATTGAAGAATGAAGGAGCTCATGCAATTTTTGATGCACCTACATGAGGACTATGACATTGTTTGGAGGCAGATTCAACTTCAAGATCCCTTCTCGAGTCTCAACAATGCATATAACTTGATTCAATTAATTGGTTGAGTGACAGAGGCAAATCATTGGCAGTTTGTCTATGCCTATGGATTTAGCAGCTTATGCACAAACTGATGGTCAGGCTCAAGCATTTGCTGTCAAGAACCTGAATAAAGTCCAAGCTCGAAAGGGTCTCACAACTACTAAAGCCAAGAAGTTCTGTGATCATTGCAAAAAGAATGGCCATTCTATTGACCAATGCTATCAACTAATTGGGTATCCAGATTGGTACGAAGGACCAAAATACAATAAGAAGAAGTCAACTCATGTTGCTGCTGATGTTAGCATTCTTGATGAAAAAGCTCCTCTTACATCAGTCGCGATTAGGAAAAACATCAATTTGATTCAAGTTTTCTAAGGTTGTGCGTGCCTGATGGTTGTACTTATTTTGTTTGCTTCCCCGGGATAAGATGTGCACATTCGGTCGCCGGAGGCGATGTGGAGAGACTCTGAGTGAAGTATCGGTCGCTTTTAGCAATGGGGTGCTATGGCCCGTTACTGGAAACTAGACCTTGGAAGGTCGGTCCTATGATAGGTCGCCCGCTGCTAAATGAAATAATTTAAATGAAAGTTTGATTGTCTAGAATTTTTGCCTTTACTTGGTTTGTAAATGACTCCTTTACAAAAGATAAAAAAGGTTTGATTTTCTCCCTTTTCCCAAAACATTTGAATTGAATTTCAAATATGATTTTACAGTAGGAGTAAACATTATTGAGTTTTATCTCATTCCTTAAAATGTCTTGCTTTCAGGTACTGAATATGTTGAAGATGTTGGGGCATAGTGTGAGGCCGGTTTAACCTTGATTATAGTTGTTCTACAAGAATAAGGATTAATGTGTTATAATCCAGTTTGACTAGCTTCTCTTCCAGTTATTAGACTTGGTAATTGAGACAGTTTGTACCATCTTGCCTTGTATTTCTTTGGAGATACGACAATGACGCCCAATTGTTGTTTTTTCGCTGCAAATAACTCTTTAAAGATTTAATTGAGGTTTTGAATTTTCGGGATGTTACATATTCTTAGTACTTAATATTATTATTATTATAATGCAGAAAAATAATTAACTATTATTGACATGTAAAGTAAAATTTAAATAAATGTCTTATTACCACATAATAAAATACTATCTAATTAACATTTACCATTATTTAGAAGAAAAAGAAAGATTTACGAAATTTGTTGGAATAAGGAATTTAATAAAACTAGTTTTGCCAATCATCCTACGGGTAAGTTACAACCTAGTGCTTTTGTAATATATGATAAATTTATTTTACATATCACATTATTGGTTATTCTATCCCACCTTTTTTTTTTACATTATTAATACTTCTTTATCTACCTTGCATAATATATATTTAAAAGTTCATATATTTAATAAATAATATTACTGATGCGACTTGCCTTACTCACAATATTTAATAAATAATTTTTGCGAGAATTTTCTCAGGAAGCAACGAGCAATCAGCTGCTGTTAGATTGCTGGCTGTGATTGGGAAACCTTAATACTTGAAAGGCAGTTTCCCCATCTCAAATCCCGTCTCTTCCCTCAAAATAAGGGCCTGAGCATCACTGACACCACCAAAGACCACCTCGGACTTCTGCGTGTTTGCCGATAAACCCGTGACCCTTGAGTAATGATTGAAAGCTTTCATAATTTGCTGTATAGACTGCCGGTTTGTCGATGTGAAGATGACTAAGTCATCTGCAAACATCAGATGGGTCAGCTCGAGGTCTTTGCACTTTGGATGATATTTGTAATTATCCGCAATATGGTAAGCTAAAGAGCGCGATAAGTACTCCATTGTAATAACAAAAAAGAGAGGTGAAATGGGATCCCCCATCGAATTTATCTGAGCACTTCCCATTAACACAAACGGAGAATGTAGTAGTAGATATGCAGCACATTATACATTTCACGATCCATTGCGGGAAACGGAAAAATTGGAGTGCCTCCTCAATGAATTTCCATTGATCTGAGTTGATTGCTTTGCAGAGATCAATTTTCATCATGCATCTGGGTGTAATAGAGCCCCTGTAGTACCATCTAGCGATTTCTTGACAGAGGAGTATGTTATCAAGAAGCTCTCTCCTCAGGACAAAAGCCCCCTGACTGAGATTGATGATTGATAGGAGGACTTCTTTAATACGTGATGCTAGTATTTTTGAAGCACACTTATAGAAAGTGTTGCAACAAGATATATTGGCCGGAAATCACCCGGGGTGGATGGGTTTGGGACTTTCGGAATCAGAACCAGAGTAGTTAAGTTGAATTCCCTAAGTAAAGAGCCTTTTGAAAAGAATTCAAGTGCCGGATTGTAGACACCGGGATTTTGACGCATAAAACAATATAAAAAGAAGAACGGAAGAAATAAAAAAGATTTAATAAATGCATGCATTTTACATGTATTTGTTCACCTAAAGTCACATGCATGATCACATGTGGTCCATCCTAGCTACATGCACATTTTTTTATATAAAAATGGAGCCATGCAAACCCTAAAAGCAAGCGCCAGAGATCACGAGATCGAATCCTCACAAAAGCACTCAAACAACACTCTCAAAGGCTAAAATAAACACATGTTCATTTCGTCCAGTGTGAATGGCAGCTTCCCTAGGTTGGTTGACTTCACACTCCACCGTCCATGCATGCATGGACGAAGCGGGTGCCTTCCCCCCTGGCGTAGTGGCGGATCTCCCTACACACACTAACCACACGTGGTCAATTGACCACGTGTTGTCGTCCATCTCCATGCACTCCCCCTAGTGCCTTGGTATTGTGCAAAGCTCCGGAGACTACGAGGTGAGTGTTGAGCATGCATGTATCTCTCCTCTCCTCTTAGCCTATAAATACCATCCTACTCTAAGTCATTTTCACTCATCAAATCATCCTTCCTCTCTCACACAATCCTCACTTTATCTCCTTCTCCCTTATCATTCATCTCTCTAATCTCTCTCAATCTCCATATTTTATACCTTCATATTCATCGCTCTTATCATCCTATTCTTCTATCATCTTTCTTACCACCATTATCTTCCTAATCTTTCCACCACAAAAAGCCTAAATACATATCCTACCCTATCCATCCCAAACTCCACCAAAAAACCCTAGCCTAAACACATTCAAAACCACAAAAAGAAGCTTCTTTACCCTCTCCTTTATCACCTTTTCCCACCATCTTTTCTATCATTCTTTTGATCCATATTGGCACTTGGAGAGGAGGTTTCTAAAGGCCTCAAGGAGAACCCAACAAGCATCAAGAGGCTAGGCAAAGTTTTCTCAACAAAGTAGCAATGTAAGTCTTTTTAGTGTTCTTTCTTTCCTTGTAAATAGGTGTATATTTGTATTCTTTTATCTCTTTTTGTTACATTCTTTTTGCATGATTCGATGAAATAATTCTATAAAGTATTCATTCATTTCCCTTCCAAACTTTATCAAAAGCGCATTTTAAACTTTTAGTAGAGTCTTTCCTTTTGTGAGAGGCGAACTCTTAAAGTTTACTTTTCGAGTTCGTAGCCTTACCCCCGAATCCACTCTTGGGTTTCGCAGGCAGAGTCTTTCTTTCTTTTGGTTTTGTCTTGGCTTTTCCCTTAAAAGGTCGGGTAGCGACTCCCATTTCGAACCAAAACACATCGAGGATTGCATAAACTATGGTTAACATGGTTTTACAATGTATCGATGCAACTTTAGGGTTTTCTTTCTTATATTTCTAAATAATAGTTGCATAAGTCACTCTCTCCCGAGCTTAACATTGAAATGAGCAAATTGGGTTAAATTTAGAAGAGTTTGGAACAAGTGGATGTTCACTTTTAAAGATTTAATTCGATAACTCATAAAATGCCTAAGTAAAGGGAAAGTGATTTTACAAAATATTATTCATGAAATGTAAGTTTGATTTCCTTAAAAGAGTTTTTCAAAGGTTAAACCCCAGCACAAATCACCGAATCACACTCCAATCCAAACGTGGGCGTTCGGAAGCCCGAACGGCGAGGAAAAATGTCCATAGGATTTTAGGCGACTCCACTGGGGAGTTTTTCTAAAGTGGGTAAAACTTGAAAAAAGTTTGTGCGCTTTAAAATCTTTGGAAGGAAAATGAATTTTTACTTTGTATTATTAAATCATCCTTTTTAGGCATAATGCATTGCATATACCGGGGCACTCCCTTGACATGTAATATGTCGTAGGAGCACATAAATCGGCGGTATTAGGTTTTTTCTTTTTAACCACAAAAATAACCCATGGGATGCCGGACCGGCCATACTCAATTGGTGCACTTACACCGAGAGAGCCTTGGTCACCACATCCACTCATGCATCACTCTACGAGGTTTGCACGCGAGCCTCTAAGAGCAACACCCCACACATTCAAGTTGCCTTTACAACATGAATGCATCGGGGCGAGAACATGAGCCATTAAGCCTTATCCAGCCAATAAACCCTTTTTGTACATAGAGCATTGGTTTAGGATACCCCTTTGTTCATATATATGCTATGTGCTACGTGTTTAAATTCGTTGTAAAAGAGTCGACCCAAGTTTAGGGATGTTGTTCTAGTCCATAGAGTAGTCATTGGGCTGAGAAGAGTCATGTTTACCAACTAAGAAGTTCAACCTTAAAAGTTATGGTTAACCCAGTGGTTGGGCCCGTTTACCCATAAAGGTTGATCCTCTTGGTTCATAAAGTAAACTCAACTCGCCTTTAATGATTCTATATGTCCCTTTACAACATGTTCTCAACAAAGGTCCAATAAACCTACTTAAAAGTCCAATAAAAGAAAATGGGTAAAGTCGTAGAATGTGTGATAATCACCAGGTTTTGAGTAGATTAATTTATTGAGTTAATTTTGAATCCATCACATTCATGGCCGGCCCGTGGTTAGGCCCAACCATGTTGGATTTATCAATTAAATCCGTAAGTTAATTATAACTCACCCGTCGTTGACTTTATCCAGCCCTTTATGATATCCATTTTCCTAAACAAGTAGAGTAAAATAAAAACAAAATAGAAAGGCGTCAGGCGGTCAGTCTTGTTGATCATCATTCTAGCCCGCATAATAATCAGTACGGCTTGAGTTGGCCCAAGTAGGGTGTCTACGTTACGGATTCTCCTTAAAACGGTCATCCTGTGGATGGGGCTTATCCGAATTGAGAAACACTGACTTGAACTCCCGTACTCGGTCTTGACTCGCTGTGTTCGGTTTTATCCGACCCTTTATGATGATCAATGGTCTTTTAGGCTCATGTAGAGTTAAGGTCATGCAAACCCGTGTCCCGGGTGAGTCACCTTGTCCAGTCAGCATATAGATTGTGCATATTAGTAAGTCCCATATAGGTCCACTAGGTCATGCATTCATCAGGTGGGGTTTCGGGGTCAATAAAAGGTCAATCTGTGAACTATGTATGGTTTTGCTGTAGTCAACATAGGAGACCCGAGTCTAGCTTGGATCCCCGACCCAGCAGGTCGCTTGATCCGTAACCCGGTCTTCGTTCCGTCATCACCCAGGTCCAAAACCTCCCGTCGTCTGCAATTCAACATGTTTGCCGAAGAAAATCACGAGAATAACCAAGTCTAAGAAGCCTTAGTCAAACTACTTGAGGAAAAGTTCAAGTTGAGGGTTTAATCACTTTTGTTGCCTTACAGCAAGAGAAGAAAGTCGATGAGCACATCGCTCGGTAGCGAGAACTCATCCAAAGGAAAAATATTCGCATAGAGCAACAGTAGGACCTGAATGGTGTTTTGGAGGCTGTGCAACGCATTAGTATGCGAATGGGAATGGCGGACAATGATGAGATGGAAATTCTTCCTAATCCTACGGGTGACAAAGGCAAAGGGAAGATAGGTGAAAGTTCCAATGCTGGAGTGGTCATAGAGGTGTCTGATGACCTAACACCAAGGCCGCCACCGTCAGTGGCTATTCCTAAAACTGTCCCGATCAAGGCTGAGTTACGCGATGACCCTGTCATCCAAGACATAAAGGCTTAACTGAATGTGTTCAAGGATGTTGTGAGCTAGATGCCAACCTTCACCAATCAGTTCGTCATATTCGAACCACCCGCTGACATCAATGCTAATATAGTGGGAAAGATGGATATTCCGCTGAAGAAGTTCTACCCATCTGAGAATCCAACCCATCATGTGTAGGAGTTTAACCGAGTGATGCCACTTCGAGGTGTCACTACCGAGCATTACAAGCAAGTCTTCCCGTCATCACTAAATGATGAAGCATTAAACTGGTACTACACCCTTCCTCTGGAGGTACGAGGAGATTGGACTGCTTTGCGTAAGGCATTTATCGAGCATTACAGTAAGATCCAGAAAGATATGGTGACCCTGACTGACATCATGGCTATTCGATAAGGAGAAAATTAGTCGTTCACGGCCTACTATGAGAGGTGGCATGCTAAGCTATCTCAGGTGACCAGCATTATTCCCACAGAAATGCAGTTGGACACATTTGTCCGTGGTTTAAAGCCAAGCCTGGCACAATAATTAGACTATCATGTGGTTGAGAGTTTTGATTACTTGAAGAAGTTATGTCCTAAGCTAGAAGCGCGCAAAGAAAGGACCGCTGCGTCCCAGAATTGGAAGGGCAACAACATGGGAAGAAGGACCACCAATGCTCCCAAGGTGGCCGAGACAAGCTTTGTACAGAATGTGAATCATGGTTTGCCTCCGAAGACGACCTACTGCCAATACGATTCATATACCCCACTTGACATGACTTATGCTGAAGCTTTGGACCGACTACTAAAATCAAATAAGATCCAGTTGCCAGTACCTAGACTTGAACCTGAGACTAAGGGACCAGGATGGAACAACAATGCTTACTGCAAGTACCACCGGACCAGAGGTCATGACACTGAGCGATGCTAGGCGCTTAAGAATCAGATTGAGAAGATGATTCATTTTGGGGCGTTGCCGATGCCCAAAGCTGCAAATAAGCCAATAACAAAAGCAATCCTCTCCCAAATCATGCCATCTTTGTGGGAGAGGGTACTTTTGATCCATCCGAATGTATCACCGACGAAGCAACACCGACACTCCTTCCTGAAGATTTGACAACCTTTATTGTCAACGGTATTTGGGTTAGTGATGAAGAGGATGTATATGAAGAGGGTCCTAATGATGATTTTTGGTCTGATAAGGAAGAAGAGGCTCCACCTAGTACTGCATTCTTAACTATGTCGGGAAGGCATAATCAGGCGAGGGCTGAACCTGTGGCTCCTCCATCATATCAAAGTCCTACGAGAACGGACGTGCTTGCTACTCCTGAAAGCCCTTACCATAAATGACGTATGGGCCAGCGATGACGAAGACAACTATCACCATAGAGGAGTGACTCAACAATACTTGGAAGAACTGAGGGACAATCTACAAGATATGGTCCTACATTCGGTCATTCGCCATGAGAAAAAGGTCCGGGAACACCTCGAGTTTTAGGACCAACAGATAGAACAACAACGAGAGGCTATGGACAACATGTTGGAGGAATTTCACCGTTTAAAGAAGGATTCAGATCCACGAGCCTTGAAGAAAAAGGGGTGGACTCGTTGGTTGCTGTGTTGTCAAACTCTGAATTTGACCCAAGTGCCATGATCTCTACTGATGGAGACTGTCACAAAGTGACCTGGGTCGATGCTATTAACAATAAATGTACCCTAGTGTCAGGAGAACCTTGTAAGGTCCAGTCTGAGTCGAGCACTAGTGGGTCTGTAATCAAGTCTGAGTCAACTAGGATTAGCCCCAAGTCTGATAAGTTTGTATTCGTTTCTGCATTCAATGAAATGAACGTTTCTGAGTATCTTTGTTCTTCTTCCCTTCTCCCTAATTGTTGTGCTAGTAACTATGAATTTGATGTTGAACCTTTAAAAGACTTTAATGAATTAACGCAAGCCATGAATGACCACGAGAATCACATGGCACCTGTGGAAGAAACCATCGCCATCAATGTAGGGACGCCTGAATTTCCTCAGGAACTGAAAATTGGCAAATCATTAACCCTGGAGGAGCAACAGGAGTTCACCTTGCTTCTAAGGGAGTTCGTAGACGTCTTCGCTTGGTCTTACGAAGACATGCCCGGAATTGACAGGGAGATCGCTGAACATGCAATTCCACTCTACCCGGACGCTAAGCCGGTACAGCAACGACCTCACAGGATTAAGAATGAGTGGTCAGACAAAATTCACGGTGAGATTAAAAAGCAGTTGGAAGCTAAGTTTATTAGGGCAGTAGAATTCCTGGAATGGGTAGCTAACATTGTGCCTGCGCCAAAGAAAGACGGAAAGGTTCGAATGTGTGTTGATTTTCAAGATCTGAACAAAGCTAGCCCAAAGGATTGCTTTCCTTTGCCACATATTGACGTTTTGGTTGATCACACCTGTGGACATGAGCTGCTGTCATTCATGGATGGGTATGCTGGTTATAAGCAGATCAAAATGGCCGAAGAAGATATGGAGAAAACGTCATTCATCACTCCATGGGGAACTTTCTATTACACCGTCATGCCTTTCGGACTGAAGAACGCTAGTGTTACTTACCAACGCACCGCCACTACCATGCTGCATGACATGATCCACGTAGAAGTTGAGGTATATGTGGACGACATGATCGTCAAGTTGAAAAAGTGTGAGGATCACATTCCAAACTTACGCAAGTTCTTCCTTAGGCTCCGTAAGTACAACATGAGATTGAATCCACAGAAATGTGCTTTTGGAGTGACTTCGGGAAAGTTGCTGGGTTATATCGTCAGTCAACGCAGGATAGAGGTTGATCCATCTAAGATCAAAGCAATTCAAGACATTCCTCCGCCTCGGACGGAAAAGGAGATTCGTGGTTTCCTAGGCCGGGTACAGTATTTGAGCAGATTCATTTCCAAACTCACAATGACTTGTGAACCTTTATTCAAGAAGCTGAAGAAAGAAGCGACGATCGACTGGGATGACCAGTGTCAGGCGGCATTTGAGAAGGTTAAAACTGACTTAACCAACCCACCGGTACTAGTCCCCCTATCTCCGGGAAACCATTGTTGCTTTACCTCACCATCAGTTCAAGCGCTATGGGTGCTATGCTAGCACAAGAAAGTGATGGTCTTGAGCGAGCTATCTATTACATCAGCAAGAAGTTTTTGGGGTGTGAGTCTCGCTATTCGAAGATTGAGAAGATAGCCTTGGCATTAGTATGGTCTACAAAGAAACTTCGCCACTATATGCTCTCACACACTGTATATGTAACCGCAGCATGTAATCCGGTCAAGTACATCATGGAACAACCTATTATCAACAGTAGGATTGCTTGATGGGTGGTCATGCAATCCGAATTTGATCTGCATTTTCGGCCATAGAAGTCCGCAAAAGGGCGTGCAGTTTTTGATTTTCTGGCTGAGTTTCCTACAGGAAGCCCTGACACTGGGGGCTTGGAGTTTAGTGATGAACAAATATTTCAAGTTGAAGAGGAAACCTGAAAGCTATACTTTGATGGTGCTGTTAATCAGATGGGATGCGGGGCCAGAGCTCTGTTGGTTTCTCCCGAAGACATATACTTTCCTTTGGCAGTCAAACTTGACTTTAAGGCTACTAATAATGCTGCTGAGTATGAAGCTTACATTTTGGGCTTGCGTGTGGCCCTGGAAATGGGAATTAAAAGGTTGTGAGTGTTTGGGGACTCCAGTCTGATCGTCAATCAAGCTACTAGTATATGGAAGGTGAAGAGCGAATCCTTGGCACTTTACCAGCAACATTTGTCCAAACTAGTTGAGAAGTTCAACCATATTGAGTTCAAATATCTACCAAGGGGCTACAACGAGCTAGCTGATGCATTAGCGAAACTTTCATCCATGGTGGCTATGCCCGAAAAGGATCAAGCCCTAGCAGTGACAGTGGAGAGGAGAGATTGTCCTGCTCATCAACAGCTAGTGATCGGTTTGGTCAGTACTGATGCATGGTTCTTTGATATTTATGCATTTCTGAAAGACGATTCATACCCGCCAAATGCCGAGCGTCGAGCCAGGAGGGCTATCCGGTTAGTGGCCTCTCAATACTGTATTATTCAGGATCATCTGTACAAGAAGACTGCTATGGGGATAAACCTCCTATGTGTTGATAAGGAGGAAGCTGAGGAATTAATGAAATCCACTCACAGAGGGGAGTGTGGACCGCATATGAACGGCAAAATATTGGTTAAGAAAATCCAGAGAGCAGGGTATTTCTGGTCGACTATGGAGTCCGATTGTCTCCAATTTGTGAGAAGATGCCTGAAATGTCAAGAGTCTGCTGATCTCAAGCATCAACCGTCCTCTTATTTGACCACTTTGGCCTCACCTTGGCCATTTTCAATATGGGGAATCGACATTATGGGGAAGATTTCACCCCAAGATACAGGAGGACATGAATATGTGTTGGTAGCTGTGGAGTACTCTACTAAGTTGGTAAAAGCTACCTCATACTCAAAAATCACTTTGAAGCATGTGGCCAAGTTTATGCAGAGGAACATCATTTGTAGATACGGGGTGCCACATGAGGTGATCAGTGACAACGGGAGCCATTTCATGGGAGAATTCGTAGCTCTTTTGGCCAAGTACAAAGTCCGACATCACCATGCTTCTCCTTACCGGCCACAAACCAATGGAGCGGTAGAGGCTGTAAACAAAACTCTGGTGAAGATTATCAAGAAAATGGCCGTCACTTACAAAGATTGGCCCGACAAGCTTCCTTTTGCACTATGGGGATATCGAACGTCAATTCGGATTGCCACTAGAGCTACGCCATACTCTTTGGTGTACGGGATGGAAGCAGTCTTGCCGGTAGAACTTGCTATTCCTTCTTTAAGAATCATCGCTGAAAGTCAAATCCTTGAGGCCGAATGGGCCCGAGCTAGATATGAAGAGTTGGTTTTTTTGGATGAAAGACAACTCCGTGCTGTACATAATATCCAGCTTTATCAGAGTCAGATTTCCCGAGCATTCAATAAGAAAGTCAAAGACCGGGATTTAATGGAAGGAGATCTAGTATTACAAGAAATGAGAGCAGCACATCAGGATCCTCGAGGCAAGTTTGCCCCAAACTGGAAGGGTCCTTACATCGTCATTTCTGTCAATCCAGGGGGCGTCGCCCGATTAGCCACGCCCGAGGGAAAGGAGCTCACTTAGCCTGTGAACTTGGATCAGTTGAAAAGATATTATGTTTAAGCCTCTAAGGGTTGGTATCCTTAGCTACTTAGACATGCACTATATATCTTATAAAAGCAAGCAACCAGACTGCCAACAGGCCACTTGCTTGTGAGAGAAAAGAAAAGAAAAGGAAAAGGAAAAGAAGAGGCTGACTTGAAAACCTTTTTGAAGCAGGTCAGGCAAAAGGAGAGTTAAAAAAAAAAAAAGAAAATGAGTGACTAACTTGAAAATCCTTCGGGACAAGTTAGGTAAAAGGAGAGAATAAAAGTGTTGCAGCTGAAGTTGTTTCTCGAAGGACGAAAAGAAGAACATGGCTTGTGTTAATTCTTGTAAAAACATAAATGTAATACTTTACTTCTTATATCAATAAAAGGAGTACATCTTTTTAATACATTTTTGTTTTATCAATTTTCTAAAGGAAAAGCATCAAATAATAAAAATATATAGCACACGCATTTCTTTCATTTCATCTCTTTCTCTCCACCCTACTTATTTAAGCATTAAGTCTAGTCCTAGTTGAGTTGGAGTCGGTATAGGCCCATTAGTGCTCATTCGATCGGATTTGCTTGTTCTTCCTTGCTTGAGTGCGTCTCTTCTTTAGATCCCGACCCAGGATCGTTAGCCACGATGATGCTCTTCAGTTTCGGGATGTCTCGAAGAGGTGAACGTGACGTTCTTTCACGCCAATTGACAGCGCCAACAGTAGTAGCAAGCCAGCTACGATAGGCATCCGTCGAAGTAGTGGAGATACGAATAGGAGCAGGTGCTTCCTTTCCAGCCCGTTTCTTCCAATATTTGATCCACGATTCAATCACCGACCCTTGGAGATGGGTAAGGTCGGGAATCTTGCACGGAGGAAGGGGAATGTCTTCAGAATGCCCCATTTGCCGCATGACTCGATCAGGGAAGTAATATGTAAGCTTCGTAAGGCCCAGTAGAGTGAGGTGGGCCACCTTACGAGAGTGGCTAGAAAAGCATGGCACTTTCCACCATTGAACCCACCAACAGATTTCCTTGTTATTCTTGAGAAAAAGGACCCACTCATCAAAATTGCGGTGGGTGTCGAACTTCCTTTTGCGTTGGCAAAAGTTCGCTAGTTCCGAAGAGGTGATGGGAGAGAAGACCATGTCTAAATGCTCCATAAGCCACATCTACAGGTGGAAGAAAGAAAGTGAGAATTTTGGTTGCACAAAAAAAAAGGGTATACTACAACCAAAAAAAAAGAAAAGAAAAAATCGACATATGATTCCACATTGATCATTCGGATAATCCATGCAAAACCAGAAAAGAAAATAATAAAAAAAAAAGAGAGAAACAAAAAAAAGAAAAAAAAAAGAAAAAGGAAAAAAACAAAAGAAAGAGAAAAAGGAAAATAAAAATTTGGATAGAATGCAAAAGACCAAACCTCGCACTCGCAACGCCGGGTTGAGTCTAAGCGCCTCGGGTGATTGGAAGAATTCCACTAGAGCTTGCAAGTTGACTGTGTTGCCAACCAAAATGTGTCCTAATGCTCGATGATTGAAGTCCGTTAATTCCTTGAATTTTTAGCGATGGTTGTGAGCAAGAGAAGGAGTTGTTGGCGGAGCATAAAGATCGAACTTGAACATGCAAGCCCAGTCTTCAAGAAGAGGGAAGAATTCGTTCCAGGAGAAGCGAAAGACATGGAACTTAGGGTCCCAAAAGGTCAGGGCCGCTTTAAGAAACACCCAATCAATTTTCACTTGCTTTAGGCACAAAATCAGAGATAGGTTGTAGCAGGTGCGGAACCGCTTTTCGGGTTTGGTAAGTGTGTTCATCCATGAGTTGAGTTTTCTTTCAAAGGCCATGATTGCAAGCAAGAGAAGAAGGGTTGAGAGAGAACAAGAACGGGATGAAGTCTCAAAACAACGAAGCAAGCTTATATAGCCTCGGTTCTGCCCAGTACACAGTTGCTCAACTGGAGGAAGGGGGATGTACACAGCGTCCGGCAACATGCATCCAGATGAACCACGGTGCCTGTCACCGCGTGTAGGCCGACCGGCCACCAGGGAAGGGGGATGAACTCGTTTTGTGAGTTCACATCCCTACGTGCATGCATCCACAAGGAAAAAACGTGTTTGTGCATGGTTCCTACCTGTTTGTATAGTATTTTATTTTTCCTTTATGTAAAAATGTAATTTTATTTCTTCCTCTTTTAGTTTTAGAAATTGTAATTTCTATTGTACATTATTCTATTTTTCTCCTTGTAAACAGTCAGAGGTTGACCTAAAAATAAATAAAAATGGGAGCTTCCATGTCGCATCATTAGAGAGTCAAAATCACATAAAATCGAGTCTGCCTGATTGCATTTAACTGCGCATTTCTTTACTACATGGCATTTCTTTTACATTGCATAAAAAGGAAAAAAGAAAAAAGAACGGAAAGCCTTGCCACAATGCCTAGCAGCTCCCGCCAAAACCACCGCTGCCAAACAAGCTCCTAACAGTCGCATCAGCAAAAGAGTCCGGCGGTGGATTGTCCTGAGTACCAGAAGGACCGGACAGGAATTGGTTGGAAGGCATACTAGGAAAACCAGAGCCTGGATAACCCTAGCTAAAGCCAGGGGGCTGACTGTAAGGGACAATGGATTGAGCATGATACTGAGCCACCCATGGACTAGGCACTCTCTCCATTGAACCTTGGAATCCACTAGATTCCGAACAGTCTTCCACCATGAACTCCGGGATATCAGGAGACCTTCACCGCGAAGAGCTGGCATAGGGATCGCATGGCATACTCATCAGATGTTGATCCCTGCACCTAGATGGTCTTGCTCCTGGATTTTCGCGAAAACTTCTACTACCTGTTTCTCCTGCTGAAGAGTGGCGAGGAGGACATCTTGATGAGCTCCCAAAACGTGGCAAACTCACGTGGGAGTGATCCTCGTTATCTTCATCACCAGCAGCCGGCATCGGACCCTGATACTGGCCATTTTCGAAGTTCTAATCAATGAATTCCCGAGCCATAATGCCTTCCCTTAACAGAACACGGATATGGGCGTACGCTTGCTGCACGAAAGGAAGATCCATAAGAATCAATGGTGCAGGATAAAGGGTGGTCAAATATGCAACTTACCGGGTTTGCATCAAAGAACTGCAGTACTTCATGATCGTTAGGCACGAGCGGGATGAATCCGAACAGCATATCTTCACCCTCCGCCTCCTCAGGTTCCTCTGCATGCTGATCCAGAAGAGGGTTATAATATCCTCCCAGCTACAGAAGGGCAAACACCGTCAGGATGCCAAAAATCCATAGTATTAATACAAAAACAGAGGAAATGCTAAAACCTGAGCAAGAGCAAGGCGTCTTCTGTGCTGAAGAGCTGCCTCTTCCAAGCCATCCATTGGTACCATAAAATTAACCGCTGGTTCACCAGCCATCAGCCTAGCCATTTCATCCGCCGCCAAGGCTTGCCTATCAAAGAAGAGCTCGGGAGGATCCATGGGAACCCTTGGAGGCCATTCCTCGGTATGTTGAAAGAAGAAGCGTTCCCCCAAGTAGAACATGAGCCCAGAAGGACCTTCCAACAACAAGCGACGTTCGCTTGCTTCCCTTGCAAGGCGTATATCATAATGAAGGTCCTCCGTATTATACCCTCCTAAGCCCGTAATAGTCGTCACCAAAGGCTCGAGAGAAAAAAAGATAACAAAAAATGTAAGACATACCGGTCTGAGGTTGCCAATAATCCTCCTAAGCCCGTTCAAATCCTTGAAATGGAATTTTGACCGACGGTAGCCTGATGCTTCTGACCATCGCCGAGCAGCTGGAACGCGCATATCAGCGTTGTTGGTTCGACCAACGGCAGGCAGGAAATAGGCCATAACCCACACCTGCACACCTGGAAGTTGAGCTTCTTAGCCTTACAAATTTGCACCTTACAAATTTCTAATAGAAGAAAATCTTGGAGCATACCTCCAAGACTTGCCAAAGGCTGCTCCCCAAGTTGAGCCTCTTAGCCTCTGTCGCCCTTGTACGCGCCACTGTGTCACAGCCGGTGGGTCGGCAGGCAACTCGCATTCCCCTGACCAAGTGGGCATAAGCAGTAGCTGCCCAGTTGAAAAATCTCATCTCACCGAAATTCAGGAGGTGATGCGCCCAGGAGAGAGTGATTGTGTCTCCACGGTTTGTAAAAATTGTTGCATTGATGACAAGTCAAGGTTGTCAGGATCGGGATTCTAAGCAGGATCGATGAAGGCTTCTGAGGATCGGATCGTAGGATCGGATCGAGGATCGTAAGAGTCTACATACAAGGCTATTTTACCATCTGTAAATTCATTTTCACCTATAAAAAGGACTAAATCAACATAATTCAGGGAGATTTATCAATATATGACCATTCACTGAGCATCATAACCATTGATCCCTCACGTTGGGTACTCCTGAAAGTCCTGATCATTACATGATACTTAGTTTACCAAACTACATTAATTAATGTTTCTAATTAGATAACAATGTCCCAAACACAAACTAAAATATGTCTTAATTACTTAAACATCATGTAGAGATGACCATAATACTAAGTTTCTACGCCACGTGACCCAAAGCATTTTTACTCTTTGTTTTAGTCTTCTTAGAACCATAACCTGGAGCCATATCCTATATAACCAAACACAAATACACAATTACACTTCACAATTCACAAAGCAAGTGAATAGAAAATCAACGAACATGGAAAAGATTAAAGAAAAAATAGCAAGTTGCTAACACTAAACATAAATAGTAATTCACATTTCACATTATTAACTAACTAAATAATCTAAGACAAAACCACTATCTAACAAATCTATACTCAATCCAACTTGTACAAATTACACTTTACAGCACAATAACAATTACCAAATCAGTAAATCAAAATTATAAATTCACAGTAAAACACACACAAATCACAAGTTACAAATTGGTTCATCCCAACATTCAACTTGCATACAACAAAAATTACATATTCTCAAATCACAATAACAATCTAATTACCAAGTACCAAGTAGCAACAATAACAAACAATCATTGAGTATCGAATCGCTACTACTCAACTCATCACCGCCAGCCTACTGGTTGCCCGCCGCGCTGCGCATTATTGCCGATGTCGCGCGCTGCTGCGTGTGTAGATGGTGGCTGGAATGGGTGATTAAGTGAATGAGACAATGGGTGAGTGGGTGATTAAGTGAATCAATGAATGGGTGAGTGGGTGATTGCCAACTGAAGTGTGGAGTGTCGTACTGTGGTTGGCTGCTGCATCCAATTCGAATGTCAAAACCTAACTATTAGTATTTAGTAAGTGCCAAACAACCTTTTGATTTTCTTTTTTTTATTTATTTTGTAAAATCATAAGTGTGGGTGTGGAGTGTTAAGCATGGGTTATTAGCATATTGGGCTTTGAAATTGCTGGGTTATTTTCTTTGTAACCCAAAATCCCAAATCAGCCCAAATACTCACTCAAGTAATAATTTTTACAAGGCAAAAATAGGATTGGTAGGATCGTGTAGGATCGTACGATCCTATGAGTCTATACGATCCTACACCGATACTAGTACGAGTCTACTCACTGTTCGATCCTGATGCGATCCAGATCGTTAGGGTAAAGTTGGATATTAGGATCATACAATCCTACGAGTCAACTCGCGATTTTGACAACGTTGATTGATGAAATGCACCAGCACAATGAATTGACGCTGAGGAAGATAAAGGCTACCAAATCCTTCACTTTTTATAACGTCCGCCAGATGCGTGTACCGCAGGCCGCCAATTCGTCCCGCCAACGCGATAACAGGTTGCAAAAGCACATGAACGCGAGGGTCGACATCCTTCTAAAACTCCAGCAGCTGGCCGCCCCAGCTAAGACCTGTAATCATCACAAAGTCAAAAAGAGTAAGCATCATCTCCCCAACTGGGAGGTGAAACGAGTTCGTGGTATCCCAGAAACGCTCCACGATAGCTCGGCCGTATGTCCTCTTGTTGCTGCGGATCTTCCATGCCCTCAAGCAGTCTAGAAAAGGGCAAAAACCAGCATCTCTCACGACGCTCGAATAAAATGCGCCCACCTTCGCATGGAAGGACAAGGTTATTACACCCTGAATACTCCCGCATGCCTTGAAGGAGTCTTCCTATAGTAAGGTCAAAAGAAGAATCTAAGGTGTAAAGTACTTCAAGCAAAATTCAAGGTAACTAAGGTTGCTTTAGGATTCAACTTAAAGTACAACAGTAAATAGCACGCAAAGCAACTGCAAAAATGAAACATGCTATATGAAGTTAGGGGGAGCATACCGAGTCATGAGAACGAAAGAACCATGCATTCTCATCTTGGCGAAAGACCAACTGAGCCGGAATGAAGTCCCTGCTAGGATACTCCCGCTGCACCGTCCTTACGTACGGACGCTCTTGAACCGCTGGTTGAGTAGCACGTCTGCGTCTCCTCTGAAAGAAATTCATACTCTTATGAAGAAATTCAAAAACACCCAAAAATTTTCTTGAGAGAGAATAAGAAGCCAAGATGCAAAGCTCGGATTTGGAATGATGAAGTAGCGCCGAGCTTGAGCCCCATTTATAAGCAAAATGAGTGAGCTCTCGCCGCCACGTGTCAGCTCATCACTGGTTCCCAGTAGAGGCCGATCGACCTACAAGACCAAACACAATAATTGCGTTGAATGGTCTCCTGCATTGTCTGCAAAAGCTACATCGTACGAGCCAAAAGATTCCTTCCCAAAAGCATAGGCTGGTCGGCCTTGGAAAGGAGAAGGCTTTGTCTTCTTCCTCCTTTGTCATCTTCCCAATGGCATGCATCTTCCCAAAGCCATGCATGACCGAGCACAAGGTGTGCCCAATAAGAAGAGTGTGCTCTTCTCAAGAGTCAAAAATGTCCATTCCCCAAAAGGGAACAAGTCCCCATGGTTGTGTAGCCGCAACCCGAGGTAAGTTTCCCGGATCAAAATTTAAAATCCATCAGAACTGACGAAAACTATTTTTGTATTTTGCAGGAAAATAAGGGCCACGATCAGTGAAGCCCCTCAGCATTGAATTGTCATCATCATCATCACAGTCATCATCATCATCAATCCTGAGCCACCGGCAGAGTTTCGGTGTAGTCTCGACAACCAGGGCCATCGGCAGAGTTTCGATGCAGTCACCGGAAAAAAGAAGCGGTTCGGTGTTGCCCATTTCCGGCTTTTTTTGGCCAGTTTACGGTTCGGTGAAGCGGTTCCGTTTTTTTTTTGAACAACCCTAATAAGCAAGCTATTGATTAATTATTATATCCAAGGGCGAAATAGTAAATTCGTGTGTGAACACAAGCAAGCAGAGCAGACAAGTTGCTGATTAATTATTATATCCAACGGCGAAATAGTAAATTCGTGTGTGAACACAAGCAAGCAGAGCAGGTAGGTAGCAAAACAACAAAAATATAACTACGACTTTTAATATAGAGTACTAATAAAGAAGCCCGTCCTGCGGACGAGGCAATTTATTGTATTTTGTAGTAATTTCTTAATTAATTTTTGTTATTTCATCTTATATATTGATTTATAATTTCAATAATGTAATCCCTCTGTTTTTAATCTTTTATCTGTCATTTATATTTTTTAAGGTCAATATTTAATCAATAACTTTTTTATAAGATTCTTATTAAAAATATAATATTATACTTTTCTAATACTATTTACGAATCTAACAATATCAATTTTGTATGATTATAAATATTAACGGTCCAAATTTTTGAAACAATTGTTTAGGTAAGACATCAATAAAATAGGAGGGAGTATTAATTAGTTATTGTGGAACCAAAAAAGTTAGTTCTTGGGACTGTCAATTTCATGGGTAAAAAACAGTTGAGTAAAAGTTAAATTTTGATAACTTTTGGTAGTTTTTGGTAACTTTTGGTAAATTCTAGTAACTTTTGACAAATTTACGCCAATATATTAAAATTAATTTTTTTTTACTTTTTTAAGTTTGGTAATTTTTGATAAATTTTGGAAAATTTAGGCAACAATTTTTTAGGTAAGACATCAATAAGATTCTTATCAAAAATATAATATTAAACTTTTTAATAGTATTTTTCATTACAAATCTAATGATAATGATGAATCATTATACAAATTAAGAACGGTCAAATTTTTTTAACATCATTTCTTAGACTATATATTAAAAAAAAAACAGAGTAGCTCCTATCTTTATTAATATGTCATACCAACATACTCCCTCCGTTCTTTTTTATCTGTCATTTACAGTTTTTTGTGTCAATTTTTAATCAATAATTTCTAATATAAAATTTTTATAGAAAAATATAATATTATATTTTTTTTAATAGTACTTTTTATTACGAATCTAATGATATCAATTTTATATGATGAATTATTATACAAATTAAGATATTAACGGTCAAACTTTTTGCCGCAATTCCTTAGGCGACAGATAAAACAAAACGGAGGTAGTATTGATCAAGCAAAAGATATATCGGTTTCTAACATAAGTTCTATTCAATTGATTATTTGAAACTGCAGTTACACTAATGAAACTCAACACTTTTAATTTGTTTCTTATGTTAATTGGAAATCCAGAAAAAAAACCACTTAAGGAAAATAATAGCAGCACGGTACTACTATTTGTCTAATTATTTTGTCCAATTGATTTCTATTATTAAAATTAACATTATAGAACTATTTTCATTTAGGACAAAATATTTTTTTTAAAAAAATAAGAGTTCAGTTGGATTAAGCTCAGCTTAAATAAATAAAAGCCTACTAATAACAGGTGCAATGAACAATTCAAGTGAAGGGTTCAACAGCTGAATGAGCAAGATAACATGTGGCAGCAGCAAAAATGGACATGGAATCAATAACAGTATAACACCTACTGATTAGTTGTGAAATTTGAATGCAAGTAGCCATGCAGGCTAGCAACTTGCAAAACACAACACCCGCTCAACAAAAAGGGGGGGGGGGGGGGCAACTCTCTCTTTTAATATAGAGTAAAAATAAATGAAATGATATAATATTAAGTATATGATATTGTTTGATAGTGTTTAAAATAATTAAAAAAGATTCACATAATGACAACGGTGAAAGTGGGAGGGGTGATACATTGACTTGCATGGAGAGTGGAGACTAATCACTACATAGCACGAGTGTTGTAATATCAAATGAAAGATAAGGGTGATATTGGAATGAAAAGCCAAAATGTTAAAAGCCAATATGCTGCAGATGCTAGGGGATTTAACGTTTAGAGTATGTTGTCTTAAACGCTATTTGGTGGCATGATAAGCTATTTGGCCAAACATATAAAATTTGATAAAATAACATTTTGATTATTCAAAATACTAAATGTTATCTCAGATGTTGTTATGTTGGTTTAGAATATTCAACAATATATGAGGTTTTGTCATGAAGTTCAAGTTACACACATTTATCGCCAAGGTAATATGGCCGCCAATTGGTCAGTAAAATTAGTCATTCGGTTCAGTCAATTGTTGTTTATATTTCTAGTTTTCGTAAGTTTTTATCAATTATTTTAAGAGAGGATGTTCTAGGTAAATCTATTGAACAAAGGGTTACCTTGCAGTTTGTTGTTTAACCCCCCTTTTTTTTAAGAATGTATAAATGGGATTTTAGTTTTCTTTAAACATATTTTTTGTGTAACTTCTCTCTTGGTTCTTGTTCCTCCTACGAAAATAATAAGCATTTTGAATCAAAATACTTATTAACTATTATGTGAATTTCACTTAAATCATTCTAAAAAATATATATAATTAAGCAAATTTAAATATGTATAAATGTATATTTCATTACTTTGATCATCATTATTATTACTGATAAGTTACACAAAAATAATTATTATTTATATTTTTTCATATGTAACTATTCATAAAATATGCGTTCTCCATTATCGTTGATATGATTAAACTATCATTTATATTTGTTGACCTGACCAATAAATGTTATATTCTTATAGTTGATAAATATACGTAATTACTAAATAAAATATTATTTAAAATTATAAAGAAATGAATTATAGAAAATCTAAGATGATTATTAACTATTTTGATTAAGACACGTATCATTGACCTCATTTTTTTTATTTTTATTTTTAACGAAACTAGTGTTGTTTGTTTTGACTATTTTACATGTGATGAGCACATATCTAATACTTTCTTTTTGAGGGAATCATCTATCTAATACTTAAATGAGCATTTACAAGGTTTCTAAAATTTAGATAATTATTTTTACAATAAATTTATGAGAGAATATCTTATAAATTTATTGTGAGATCCACAATTTTGTTGTCATATTTGTATTATAAAATTATTCTAATAGGCTTTATTACTCGTAGTAAAATATTAATTATTAAAGATGTCACCTAAAAGGAGTCTGTTTCATGATGATTTTACATGAAATGGTGTCACTGTAAAATTTGCATTATTTTATATGATATGCATGTTTTGATTTTTTTCCTTTTACGAAAATATTTATGCCTAAACTATAAAGTTTATTTCTTACACAAATTTTTAAAAATACTGGTACAAAATTTGAATTGAAAAATTTATTAATTTCATATGTCCAAAGAAACCAAACATACCAAATTTTTCCCCCTATTTTACAACAGAAAAAACATTATAAAGAAGATAAAACAAATATATTTTAATTTTACTAACAACAAAAACTCGGCACAATGGACTTATAGAGTTCTAGATCCACCATATACCAAAGCATTGTTCGGCAATATCCTCTGTTTTACATAATCTAACTTTCAAGGACCGTATCATTAGAAATTACAATGGGTGAAAAATGTTTGTAGGTATTTATTTTAGAGCTGATCGAAATATAACAAAAATTGTAATTTACTTACTTACCTATATTATTAAGGGCCTGTAAATTTCATGGTTATCTTGAGGTAAGGTAAATGATGAATTTTGGTAATATTTGGTAACTTTTTGTAATTTTTGGTAACTTTTGGTAACTTTGGGTAAATTTATATGGGTAAATTTGTGTTTTTGAAATAAAAGGAAAAAATAAAAAAAAACCTACTTTACACGTGTAATGTGATTTTCGATAATTTTGGTAACTTTCGGTAATTTTTGGTAACTTTCGGTAATTTTTGGTAACTTTCGGTGATTTATGGTAATTATCTACTTACCTCAATTAACCCGTGAAATTTACAGGGCCTAAATGGTAAATGACTACCTTGTTTTTCTGTATTGAATACTTGTAGTTGCCAATATTTACAACCTTTATCACTGTCTAAACGCGAGACGACTGAAATGGGAAAATTTGATAGTTAAATTGAATAGTTTAACCATAAATAACAAAAATAAATTCCAAATCTAACTGTTAAATTACAGGGCAAATTAATAATTTTAAATTTTTTTTTGTCACATTCTTATAAATTTGGACCAATAGATTTCTAGGAAATAGTGTTTACCCAATTATTATTTGACAATATACATACTTAGAGCTGGCTAATAGGTCAAGTCGAGTTGAGTTCGTGTTTGTGTCAAACTTAAACGAGTTTAAAATTCTCCGACTTGAACCTAACCCATTTATTAAACGGGTTGAAAATTGAAACCGTTTACCGTTTAAATTTTAAACGGGTTGACCTTATTTTGACTTGTTTATCCATTTATGTAAACGTGTTATAATAAAATTACCAATTTACCCATTTAACTATTAACTCATTTATACAAAACAAGTCATTGTGGGATTGAAATAGACATACCATACTCAACCATTCGCATGGTAATATAATTTGAGTTATATATATATGGACATTTTTTTTAATTTATAGTCAAAGATAAATATAAGTTAAAACTACAAGTCCTACGTATATTTCAAACACTATTAATTGTAACTTTTACCTCAGTTTATTGATAAACGGTATAATTAGGTAACAATTATCTATCAAATGAACTGACACATTTAACATGCCTAATTAAATGAGTTAAGTAGGTATTTTTTCGTGTCGAAAATCCTGACCTAAACCTAACTCATTTAATTAAACGGGTTTACCATGTCAACCAATTTAATTAAACAAGTTGAAAATTTCTACCTAAACCCATTTAATATCGTGTTAGATTGAGGTCGATAATCATGTCGGGTCAGCTTTTCCTAGCTCTATACATAGTCTACAAAATGTTAGCTTTCTATTAAGGTGTATTTTGCTGAAGAACAAACTTTATTTATTTATTTTAATTTTCACCCAAATGCCTCATCTCCCACCCCAATAAACTAAAGCGAATATTGGGGATATTGTCCTAAAAAGATGAGACATTTTGGGTGAAAGAAATCAATTAAAACGAAACTGACAATATTTGATTCTTGATCATGGAAATTTAGGTTAAAATCATTGTTTAGGGAAGGAAATTCAACCGTGCAAAGAATTCTGCATTTACACTCCATGAATGAATTTCAAAAGTGAGTGTAAATGCAGAATTCTTTGTAACATCTTAAACGGCCGCAACCTAATTGAATCTGAAGAAGCTATGAATTTGGAATTGGCGGGAAGAAATTCAAGCCCACAACACCTTCTAGAAGAGACTTGTTTAAGGTTCGAGTTTTGAATTCAATGATTTCCTTCCCCCTCAAATTTACTCGATTGACGAAATCAATTCAAATCAGTTATGAAATCCCTAAGATTCAAAAAAAATCCTGATTTTCTGATTAAATTCTTCTTCAGGAAAATGTTTGCAACGTTCCTTAGAATGTTCCGTCTTGTTTATCCCCGTCTTAATGCAGGTGACTTCAGTTGGATCTTTTAATTAATTCCGGGTGAAGTTAGTTTGGGTTTCTCAATCATGGCCAAGCCCTGATGATAAATTTCCTCAGCAGGTAACAATGGTGTCATATTGGCCCTGCATTTTGCTGTTTGTTCATATTGTTACAATGTTATTATTTTTCGGATATATATATTTCAAGCTTTCAATCACCTGCCCATATGATTTTCTGTCTTTTCTAACATTTACCAAGTTATCTTGTGGCGAGATTGATGCGTGAAAATTTATTTTTCCAGGTTACCCACATTTTATTTCAGGGGACCCTGTTCTGAGAGAAGAAAAAAAAACCCAGAAATTTCAACTAGAGTTGTTGATTTTGTAGCATAGTAGAAGGTGAAAGAGGATATAATTTCTTGAAGGCAAAAGAAAAAGAAAAGCAAGAAATGTTGTTCTGTTAGCTGATACTCCTGTTGTAAATAAGTGGTCAGGGATCTTTTGTCAAAGGGGAAATGGAGCAGTTCAGGCAGATTGGAGAGGTGTTGGGGAGCATGAAAGCATTAATGGTTTTACAAGATGATATTCAGATAAACAGGAGGCAATGCTGCTTGTTGTTTGAGATGTTCAACTTGGCCTTCGACATACTATCTCAAGAAATAAAGCAGAACCTGAAATCGGAAGAAAGGAACACGAAATGGAAGCCACTAGAGCAGCCATTGAAGGAGCTTCATAAGATATTCAAGGAAGGGGAGTTGTATGTGAGGCAGTGCTTGGATTCCAAGGATTGGTTTGTCAGAGCCCTTTCCTTTCACAACAACAATGACTGTGTTGAGTTTCACATCCAAAACTTGCTGTGTGCCTTCCCGATTGCCATTGAAGCCATAGAAACTGCTGGAGAGATATCAGGGCTCGATTTAGAAGAGATGAAGAAGAGAAGAATCATGCTGGCAAACAAGTATGACCAGACATGGAATGATCCAAAGCTTTTCCAGTGGAAATTCGGGAAGCAGTACCTTGTTTCCCAAGAAATATGCCACAGGCTGCAAACCGCTTGGAAGGAGGATCAGTGGTTTCTGCTTGAAATGATCAAGGAGAAGAAAACCAACACATTGTCTAGGCAAGAGCAGCGCCTTTGTGATTTGCTTTTTAAGAAACTGAATGGCGCGAAATTGTTGTACCCGAGCTCAATCCTGACTGGGGCAAAGGATTATCAGGTGAGAAGGCGCTTGGTTTGGGGGAGCCAGTATAAGGAGATACAGTGGTTAGGGGAAAGCTTTGCTTTGAGGCAATTCCTTGGGGACCCTTCATCATTGAAGTCTGAGATATTGACGCTCGTCTCCCTTTCCCACCCGAATGTAGTCCAACATCTATGTGGGTTCCATGATGAGGAGAAAGATGAGTATTTTGTTGTCATGGAGTTGATGAGCAAAGACCTCGGCAGCTACATAAAAGAGGTGTGTGGCCCCAAAAGGAAGCTCCCCTTTTCTCTCCCAGCAGCAGTGGATATTATGCTCCAAATTGCGCGAGGAATGGAATATTTGCACTCTCAGAAGATTTATCATGGAGACTTAAAGCCCTCAAATATTGTTCTCAAGCCGAGGAGTAGTGCATCATCTATGGACGGCTATTTCCTTGCAAAAGTTGCAGGTTTTGGATTAAGGGATGTTAAAACTATGGTCTTCAGAAACTCCTCTCCCAAGATGGATGACACCCTCCCTGACATCTGGTATGCTCCAGAGGTCTTGGCCGAGCAAGAAAAGCCAAGAAACAATTACGTGTGCAAATACTCTGAAAAGGCTGATGTCTATAGCTTTGGAATGCTGTGCTTCGAGCTATTGACAGGAAAGGTTCCTTTCGAAGATGGGCACCTTGAAGGGGACAAGATGAGCCACAATATAATTACAGGGGAGAGGCCTTTGTTCCCCTTTGCTTTGCCTAAATGCCTTGCAACTATGGTCAAAAAGTGCTGGCAAACCGACCCAAATCAACGCCCTAGTTTCTCATCCATTTGCAGGGTAGTGCGGTACATCAAGAGGTGGATTGCCATGAATCCCCGCCTTGCTCAGCCTGAGATTTCATCCATAGTACACGTGGACTTTTGTGACTTAGAGGCCGGCTTCATGAAAAACTTCCCAACAGCTGGTTTGATCACCCCAGTGTGGCAGATCCCCTTTCAGATGTTCTCTTACAGACTGGCTGAGAAGGAGAAGCTCAGCATGGGCAACAGAGATCAAGGTTCCGACTCCAACAGCGATGATGCTGTCAAGGTTGATGCCTCATTTTCAGTGCCTAAAGATGCACCATCTGTTTACTCTGAGATCTCAGAAAACAAGAGATTCATGGTTTCCAGGAGAGTTAATAATGTCACTATTGACCAACATTCCCTACCAGCACGTGATACAATGTCAGTGAGTTTGGAAACCCCGGAGAAGGTGATTTGTCCATTGAGGAGATCAAACAGCATTACAGTAGCCCGTTCATTGAAAGGATCCTCAGAAACTAATCCTCAGAAGAAGCCATCTGTAATGAAGAAATGCCACACAATTCCTTCCTTCGACTCGAGGTCAGTATGCAGTGAGACCCCTCTGAAGAAAGCCCCTGACAAGAAAAGTCCGCTTCTTTCAAGGTCTAATAGCGTAAAGGTCTCCAAAGAACCAGGTCTGCCCATACATCTTAGATAGCTTTATCTTTTCTGTTTAATTAGATATCATAATACATATTGAATTTTATTGCTCTACCCTATATAACAATAAGAAAAGGAACACGATCTTGAAACCCTTTTTTTTCTATAACCCGTAGAATTGTTGGAATGAGGTGATACTGAAACAGAAGCAACATTTTTGCAGGCAACCAAAAATGGCAAAGAAAAGGGCTGCCAATGTCGAGTCTGCGTGGGCGTAGTACAAGGGTTAATGCAGAGATGCATCAGCCGATGCCAAGGAAGCAAGTGAGAAGTAAACGGCAGCAACACGATGCAGAATCAGAGATTCGGTAGGCCCACCTGTCTCATAATTGGTTGGATTTTTCAGTACTCCAAAGAGTGAGGCACTGCCTTGACTTTTCTGTTTCATTACATGCCATGCCTGCTCAACCATTGTGCTTTCATTACATTGGATGGAGTTGGAACAGCATTGCATTTGCTTTCTGTACAGTTACAACTCCTTGAGATATCTTTTGCCCACTGTAAATAATCTTGGACAAAATTAAAACTTGAAGATGCTTACCACAGTTCCACCTTTTCGATTGTGTCTGTTTGAAATTAATTAGTTTTCTTTTTAACCAAAAAAAATGGCAATCTTATTAACGCTCGGATTCCTTGGGCCTCTTTGTTTCAGCATGAGAGTAATGAAATAAGATGGAGCTTGATACATTGAAGGAATCTAATGAAATATGAGTATTTAATATCATGTGTCTGGTAATCTGGTTCAGAACGGAGGCAACCTGATTGTTATTGTTTGTTTTAAATGCGAAATAGAATTAAATTATTATTATTATTATTATTATTTTGAAAAAATTCAGATGTATCCATATTGTATATATTATTCTAGGGTGACAGATACCATTCTTCACCCAATATACTTTTTAACAGTCATACTTTTCATCAAATTAATATTCAATATGATTTTTAACACTAATGTTTTTGATAGTTAGGATTAATTATCAATTTAAAGAAGCTTAACATGTACTGATTAAGCCAACAAAGAGACAAATGACACCCTGATCGAATCATTCTCATCTGCTAGACATATTTTGGGGGCTTTTTAATAAGTTCAAAAATTTTAGATAATAGTATAACTTGATACAATTTATATTTGATATGTTAGTTGTATAATTCAATTATATCATTTTTTAATTTAATATAATTGCATATCGTCTAGTGTTGTCTCAATAACCAAAGAAAGAATTTGATAAATAAAATTTGAATATAATTATTAGTTTTTATTCTCTCTAATAATAAAATTAGAGTTCACTTAGTAAAATCAATATAATTATGATTTTTATTACATGGATTGTTAACTCTATTACGAAAGAGACATGTATAATAGAATACAACACGGGACATGCATGGTTCCTTATATAAATAACCAAGGTTTACCTTTGCAAATATCGATGGATTATTTCTCATGTTGAATGGAAAGCAATGTTCTAGCTTTACGGTGTACTTTAACCGCATAAAATAGTACTTCTGGGTAGTAATTACGACATCCAATTAGTGAAATTGATAACTATTGTTCCTGGTATGCAATTGTATCCTTGGTTCCATATTTATAGAACCATGGATAAGTTAATGGCATACCATGGATAAGTAGTAGCTTTGATGTCATTACATGATTTGACAATATAATTAAAGTAAGCTAGCCTCAACTGATAAACAATCTACTCAACCAGTAAGTTGTTAATAAGAAGAAAGAGTTGACTGGTTAAGATATACAATATACAATAAAACCACCTTTTGACATGGTTAATTATGATTTTTCAAAGGAAGAAGAATTTGATTTAACATGTCCTTTCCTAAGTCTCATAATCATCAAATATCCCCCACCTCAAAATAAATTTTTTTTAGAGATGTCAACCAAACTTATTCAAACATAAGGCACAGGACTACTGGCGCGATGGTAAATTAGCTAACTGATGGGATGATTCTACCATCAGGAGTAGGTTTGATGGTGACCACAACTCTGGCTACCGGTGAAGGTGGTTATGGGTCTGCCTTAAAATGAACTACCACCCTGGAGTGACCAAAACCTGAACCTGAAACCGCCCCTCTACCTCTGTTTTTGGATGTGTCCTTGATCGAACCCATTTTACTTCGCCTGCCACATAAATCGGCTACCGCCTCAACCTACTGTTGTGCCTCCGGCGGCGCCCGTTGAATCACCGACGCCTCAGCTTAGCCTCCTCGCGACTTCTCTGCTTCCCTGTGTTTTGTTACAACGAAATCAAAGAGGGGGGGGGGGGGGTGAATTTAAGCATTAATTGAAAACAAAAACAAATAAAAAAAGTGAAATTGTTATATGCTTTGCCACCTCATTTTTTTAGGGTCTCCGCCACTTTTTATAAGTTGAGACTTTATAATCTTGAGAGGACTTTATAGTCAATTGGTTAATGGGCTATCCTTCATGGTCAACTACCCGCATTGTAAATGATATAAATGTGAGTTTGATTGATGGCAACACCTAGTTTTTGGTCAAATGTGAGTTTGATTGATGGCAACACCAAGTTGTAAAGAAAGACACTCATTGTAAATAAATCTTAAGCCCAACACCACAAAGCAATTAACCCTATTTTATATGGTCATTGAAAAATTAAAATTAGCTAGCAATTTATATAAATTAGTGATAAGTATAATTTGTTTTTTGTGACACTATTTATTTATTCAATGATGAGACTTAATTATTGTTTGCGATAGTTAGAATAAGGGTGGGAATTGATACCCACATGTTGGGTACCCACCCTTACCCATCCATAATGGATGGGTAATACCCATTAGAGATGGGCAATGGGTAGGGAGGGTGTGTTTTACTCATAACCAATATGGATATTCATTGAGTAATTGATATGTCTATACCCATTTAATTAATCAAATTACCCTTATTCCCTACATGATTTCAAATACATTGTTCTCTTTCTTTTCTGAATTGTAATATGATTTGCATTACTTTCCTTTCTCGTTTGTCCCTCTATAGTCTAAGTTCTTTCTTGTTTCTCTCTCTAAACTACTATTCTCTCTCCATAAATCCCAATTTTTTTTATTCTAGAATTCAATTCGAGTTTCAATCGAGTATGGGCTTGTAATCTAAGTTGGACTCGCACAATCTCCAATGCCTCCTTTGAATTTCATCTAAATCCGCCTGAAACCTCTTCTGAAGCTGTTGTTCTTCAGCAGAATCTATGATTTTTCCTCCTCGATTCACGATTCTTGTTTCTGCTATTGTATTTAGGATTGATTTTAGGGTTTAGTACTGCTCAGTGTTTTCTTGTCGAATCAATTGGAAATTGAGCGATTGTCGATTCAGTGTTGATTTATGGTGTCTAGTTGCTATTTTTTTACTCTAATTTTAGTTGTCAAGTGTCTTTCTTAGAGGATTGTTGTAGTTCTAGAGATTGAATTTTATGGTTATCCTGATGCTTTTTCCTCTAGGATTCTTGTTTTTGGTGTTGTATTCAAGCTTGAATTTGCGGGCATGTACTTTGAGGATCCCGCTTTGAATGGAATGGTAAATCTCATGAAAGGATTGAGAGGGTAATTCTTAATTTCTTCCAGCATATTTTCAGCCTTCTTCTCTTTACTCTCTTTTGACATTTTTCTAGGGTAATGTGAATTGTATTTAAGATTTTCCTGCTTGAATTTCGGTTTGTTTTGCTCATAAGGATATGTGAAGTATCATCTAGTTTTCATATAAAGTCTGGTTCTCATATGAACGCTCCATCACATTAGAGTTTGTTATTAGTTTCATTTCTTGTTTTTTTTTTTTTTTTTTTTTTTATAAAAGAATTAGTTATAACTAATTCTATCCCCTCTTCTCCTGATTGATAATAATAGAAAACCATATTCTTTTCCCTTGCTTCATATGGTATCAGAGCCCAAGACTCTTAAATCTCTGTTTTTTCTTTTATGATCTACTGATTAAGTTCTTTGCAAACACAAGCTGCGAATGGCAGAAAGCTCTACATCTGCTAGAGAATCAAGGGATGAAAACTACAACAATGATCCGCTACATTTACATCCCTCTTATCATCCAACTTTACCTATCACCAATATGAAATTTATAGGATCTAACTTCCAGAAGTGGAGTAGATCTGTCAAGATTGGTTAAAGACTAAAAAAAAGCTTGGTTGAAAATGTTGCAATCAGAATCAGGCAGAGAGAGGATAAGAGAAAGAAAATGACAGCTCTCTATTACACCTTTCCTCTATATTGAATGAATGAAGAGATAATACAACATCCCCATATATAGAATGAGAGGGAAGGAAACAAAAGAAAGAAAGACAAGAAAACAAAAGAAGCTAACCACCTGGAGCTTGGCGCGGTGGGGGTGTTGATGGTTCTAGCTTGAGTTGTTGTTGTAGAAGAGAGGAGAGCAATCCATGAACAAGGGAATAATGGGAGAAAGATGAACATCTCAATCACCCATGCTTGAACTTCTCAACAATAGCCTTGAACTTGAATAATAACAAGAATAATAACCAAAATCAACCAATATCAATAACCTTGAACACCAAATGGGATTGGATAAGACCTTGGATAAAGATAGTCCACCACCAAAGCCTAACACCCCACCATGACCATCATAAAGGAAACATCCACCAAATGATCAATAAAGGAATGACTAGAAACACTACCAAAAGATTAGATAAAGTAATCTAGATTTTGGGAGAAAACTTAGGGAAACCCTAACCAATGCAATAGCATGTTCATAATCATCAAAAGCTGCCTGGAAAAGTGTGCTAAACAAGCTATTTATACTTAACAGGAAATTAGATTAAAAACAGAACAAAAAATACGAAACAACGCGTCCGTCGTAGAAGGGTGACTCGGGCGAGTCACTGGGTGCGCGGCGTGGCGATCCCATCGTCGCCATGGCTCGCCGGCCAAGAGGGTCGTGGAGTGCGACACGGGGCGTCGCGGCGTGGCGTCCAATCGCTACGTGGCGAGGACTTGACTCGGGCGTGACCGAGATCTGCTCCTCTTCCTGGCTGACTCAAACGACACGTCGCGGGCACGACGACATGGGTGACGGGCGCGACGGCTCAGACAGCCGGATGTCATGGGCACTACGCCAAGTGACTCGGGCGCGACCTGCCACTGTTTGATCTGCCGCTTCTTCACCTTGGGCTTTGTCAACCCCGGCCTTGTTCGAACCCCTTTTCCTTGAAGCTCCGCATCCCGGGACGGTCCCAGATTCCAATTGAAGTGGATCCCACACCCGGTGCCGATCAAACCATGTCTCCAGGGTCACGGGTCCACCTTGAAATGGACTTCACACCCGTCATCAGAGTTATTTTCATCGTGTTTCGTGGAGGGGATGCGGGTCGGTTTAGCGATTATGAATCTCGAGGCTCCGGCCCCATCCTGATACGCTCCACAACCTAACCTAACTAACTAACCAGGTATAACTAACTTTAATAAACAAAAGTAAAATACATAATCTCAATACCCCCCCTCAAATTGGAGGTTGGGAAACCGCCAACTTGTCTAAAATATATCTATGCTGGATTCCTGTGAGAGGTTTTGTGTAAACATCAGCCAATTGAGAAGAAGTAGGAGTATGTGAGAGAGATATCAATCCTTCTAGTAGTTTTTCTCGTACGAAATGACAATCAAGCTCTATATGCTTGGTTCTGTCATGATACACCAGATTCTTGGCAATGTAAATAGCCGCCTGATTGTCATACTTGACTGGAATAGGTATGATGTTTGTAAGTGTGAGTTCATGCAGCAAGCGGCTCAACCAAGCAAGTTCTGCTACTAATCTTCTGATGCTTTGGTATTCTGCTTCAGCAGAAGATAGACTGATGATAGATAGCTGCTTTTTGGACTTCGAAGAGATAGGAGTGTTTCCCATGAAAAATCACATATCCACTTATTGACATGCTAGAATGACAGCATGAGGCCTAGTCAGAGTCACAATAGGCTAGAAGATCAAACTTAGGATCTTTATTAAGTAATATGCCAAGAGAGGGATTTCCCTTTAAGTATCTGATCACATGAATTGCAGCTTGATAATGTGGAATCCTTGGAGTCTGCATATATTGGCTCAGATGTTGTACAGCAAAGCTAATGTCTGGTCGAGTGTTGGTGAGGAAATTCAGGTTTCCAATTATCTGTCTATATTTTGAAGGATCATCATACAACTCTCCATTCTCAGGACTTAGCTTAGTATTGAGGTCTAGAGGAGTCATAACAGTTGTGGCTTCCTCATAATTGTAGTCTTTGATGAGCTGTTTTGTAAATCTTTGCTGAGTCATAATGAGTCCTTGAGGATACTACAAGACTTTAATTCCTAACAAGTAGTTGACATGCCCAAAATCTTTAATTTTAAAAATCTTGTCTAGATAAGCCTTGATATTCTGTATTTCCTCTATGTCATTTCTAGTGACCAATATATCATCCACATACACTGCAAGGAAGGCAACCAAAGTATGATCATTTTTCTTGAAAAACAAACAATAATCATTCTTATAATGTTGATAACCTTGGTTGTATAAAGTATCAGCAAGCTTTGCATACCATTGCCTTAAAGCTTGCTTTAGGCCATAGAGAGACTTTGTGAGCTTCCAAACTGCATTAGGAATGTTAGTGGACAGACCTGGAGGTATCTCCATATATATATATCTTCATGAAGATCTCCATGAAGAAAAGCATTGTTCACATCTAATTGATGTAAGAACCAACCCTTCTTTACTGCAATAGCCATAAGACTTCTATCTGTGGTCATCTTTACAACAGGAGAGAAGGTTTCAGTGAAATCAATTCCTTCTCTTTGAGTAAAACCCCTGAAAACAAGTCTAGCTTTTAACCTTTCAACTGTCCCATCATTTCTTTGCTTGACCTTGTATACCCATTTGCACCCTATTGGTTTCTTTCCAGCTGGGAGAGGAACTATTTCCCATGTGTTATTTGAAATTAGAGCCTGAAATTCCCTTTGCATAGCTTCACTCCATCTTGGATGATGTGAAGCTTCACTGTATGTAGTTGGCTCAGTGTAGTTTAAGTTTTTAAGGAAAGATTGACTTTCAGTAGTTAGGGCTGAAGTGTCTAGATTTGGGGGTTGAAGCACCAAATTAGTTGTAGTAGCTAAGCCTATAGGAGCTGTTGTTTGCTATTTGGGCTAGAAAAGAATAATCTTAAAGGTATGAAGGAGGTCTATGTTCTCTGGTAGATCTTCTAACACCACAGACATCTGATGATGTTGTCTGATCAGATGTTTGGTTTTCTGTGTTGTCAGTTTTATTCACAAGAGGCTCAAACACAGCTTCTCTTTGATCATGATGAGTATGAGAATTTCTAAGATCTAAAGACTGGTTATCCTCAGTAGTTTGAATATGATCAATATTATTAAAAGCATTAGAAGCTTCAGGTTCTTTGTAGTAGTTTGATGTTGAGGAATCTAAAGAACTCCTATTTTCCTTTTGATAGTTGGCTAATGGAAAAATATTTTCATGAAAAATTACATCCCTTGACACATAAAATTGTTTGTTGTCAAGAGACATAACCCTATACCCTTTCTTTCCTATTGGATAGCCAAGAAAGACACATGGCTCGTGGATCAAGCTTGGATCTTCCTTGCTTAAGTGTTGACACATAACATAAACATCCAAAGTTCCTAAGGCTAGAATAATCTGGAGGTTTTCCATGGAGGATTTCAAAAGGTGTTTTGTTATTTAGGATATGAGTTGGCATTCTATTAATTACGTATGTGGCTGTGAGAAGACAATCTCCCCAGAATCTTTTGGGTAAGCATGATTGGAATAACAAAGATCGACTAACTTCTAATGCATGTTTGTGTTTTCTCTCTACTACCCCGTTTTGTTGGGATGTTTGCACACAACTGGTTTGATGTATAATGCCATTGTCTGAGAAGAAAGCCTTGGCTGCATGACTAAGTCCTAACTCAAGGGCATTGTCTGATCTCACAATTTTTACATTACTGTCATATCGGACTTTAACCATGTTTACAAATGATTTAATCAGAGATAGAGACTCATCCTTGGTTACCATTAAATGGGTCCAGGTTACCCTAGTGAAGTCATCAACTATGGTCAGAAAGTATCTATGTCCTGTGTAGGTTTTAGTTGAATAGGGTCCCCACACATCTATATGTATTAGGTCAAAGGGATTCTTGGTGGATATAGTACTAGTGGAGAATGGCAGTCTTTGCTGCTATGCTTTGGGGCAGATTGAACATGAATTTACAGAACAAGAATATTTATCAGAATGCATACAGGATATCATAGGCAATGCTTTCAATTTTCCAAAAGAAATGTGTCCCAATCTTTGGTTCCATAGTTCACAGTTTTTACAATTTCCATTACAAGGTGTTTTAACAAGAAAACTGGAACAGAAATCAGGGTTACAAGTCACTTGATTAGAATCTTCTTCAAGATAGCTTGTTGTTTGATCATCAACAACATAGAGGCCTTTTGAAATTTTACCAAGAACCAATGGCCTCTTCAGAGAAGGGTCCTACAGCACACAATTCTTAGATGTAAATATTACCAAACAATTAAGTTCTTCACTTAATCTTTTTACTGAAAGCAAGTTAAAGCTAAAAAGAGGTACATGCCAGACATGTTTCAAAACAAGCTGAGGGGTCAATTTCAGGTCTTCATATTCTACAACCCTTAAGTTTTCTCCATTAGGAATAATAATGCAAATAGGTTTAACAAGAGTTTTGATATTGCACAGTTGATTCTTATCATGAACCATATAATCTGTAGCCCCCGAGTCTATAATCCATGTTTTATTTTCTACTTTGGAAATCATGCAGGTGTAATGTGTATTAAGAAAAGGATTACCTGCCATATAAGCCATTTTCTGGTCTGATTGTTCCTTTGTAGAATCCTTTGCTCCGTTCTGCAGCTTTGCCAAGAAGCCAATCATTTAATTTGTTGTGACTGCTCCTGTGTTAGACCAGGCAGGGTGATCCCTGGAATGCTAGAAGTCTGGTTTTGGTTACTGTCACCTGATTCCCCATCACTATGTAAATTGTTTGCATATCTTGCATCTTTCTTTCCGCCAGAACCATTGTTTCCTCTTTTCTCGCCTTTATAGGGGTATCTATGTAACTTTAAACATCTATCTATTGTATGTCTTGTCTTCTTGCTATGAGTACAGAACATATTTTACCTTGCTTCCCCTTTTCTTTGAGTATTTTGAGAATTAGAGGATGTATAAAGAGAAACAACATCTGTGAGGAAATTGTTAGTCCGTTTTGCCTGTCTTTGCCTTTCTTCTTGCAATAGCATGGCTTAAACTTGTCCTAAGGATGGAAAAGGAGACATGATCAAGATGTTGCCTCTTATTGCAGTATAACTTTCGTTCATACCCATAAGAAACTGTATGACCTTTTGCTCTTTTGAATATCTTTGTAGAGCTGTGTTGATGTTCTCATCACATGTACATTTCCCACAGCCGCAGTGAGGGAAGCCTGCCACCATGGGAGTTCATCCCATGCCTTCTTGGACTTGTTGAAATATTCTGCAATTTCAAGATCACCTTGTGCAAGTTACTGACATCTTGTTGAACTTGAAACAACTTTGCTTTATTTGTTTGTCCATATATTTCCATGAGCTCCTTCCAAAGATCTTTAGGTGTTTCACAATAAAGAACAATCTCCCTGATGTTCTTCTTCAAAGAATTCAACAACCAAGACATGACCATGTCATTACACCTTCTCCAGTGAGGAAAAAGGTTGGACTTGACATCCGGTTTGTTGTATGATCCATCAACAAACACAAGTTTGTTTTTGGCTGAAAGGGAGATGGTAGCTGATCTTTTCCAGCTATCAAAGTCATTACCATCAAATGCTTCAACCACAAGAGTCTGGCCTGGGTGATCAGAAGGGTGAATAAAAAGAGGGTCTGATTTATCCAAGATCACTGCTGCAGATTGCTTGTAATCATCTGAGGATGTCTTGGAATCGTTGCCCATAAATGAGTAAGAGAAGTGTTTAGGCAGAAGCCTGCTCTAATACCATGAAAATGTTGCAATCAGAATCAGGCAGAGAGAGGAGAAGAGAAAGAAAATGACAGCTCTCTATTACACCTTTCCTCTATATTGAATGAATGAAGAGATAATACAACATCCCTATATATAGAATAGGAGGGAAGGAAACAAAAGAAAGAAAGACAAGAAAACAAAAGAAGCTAACAACCTAACCTAACTAACTAACCGGGTGTAACTAACTTTAACAAACAAAATTAAAATACATAATCTCAATATTGGTTTCATCATAGGGAAATGTGTTAAACCAGCTGAAGATACACCTACATACAACCAATGGATCAAGGTCGACAGTATTGTTGTAAGTTGGCTTTTATATTCTATGATTCTTGAGATTTCTAATGGGTTTTTGTATGTTGCATCTGCTAAGGATCTCTATGAAGAGTTAATAGAGCGTTTTGGTCAGACAAACGACCCTTTGCTGTACCAATTAAAGCATGAATTGAACGATTTATATCAACATTATGATTCCATTGCTGTTTACTTTACTAAACTCAAGAAGATATGGGATGAGATTTCTGATATGTTTGACATTACGAATTGTACCTATGTCAAGACTTGTCCTTCTATTCAACAAGTTGTTGAAAATGAGCAAAAAGATAAACTAATGCATTTTCTTATGCATTTAAATGACGATTACGAAGCCGGTATAGGTCAGATTTTTTCTCTTGAGCCCTTGCCATCTCTTAATAAAGCCTTTAACATGATACAAAGAGTTGAGAGGCAGAGACAAATTACTGGTAATTTGGTTATTACTAAAGATTTTGACCGGCAATTTATCAAATTAAATATTGAACTATTAGACAAAACTAGAATTGTTAGATACGTAATAGAAATTGCTTTTACTTCAACATAATTTTTCAAATATTGGTAATCTAAAGCGTGAAAATTTATTGATCAAAGTGTTACATCGAACACCGTCAAAATAATATGAGACAATTTTTTTTGGATGGAGAAAGTGTTATGATAATAATAATAATAATAATAATAATAATAATAATAATTTTCTAGTGGGGTACACTTGACTTGGCTTATCTTGTTCAATTAGATATGTTGAACAAGTATTGCGAAAGAATTCTATACAAATAGTGGGTAGAAATGGAATTCAATCATCCAACGCTGCTTATACATTCGTGACGTTACTATGAGTAACGTTTGTAAAATTGATCCGAAACGCTAGTTTAAATGCTATCCGCTAATTCTAAACGCTCCTGCACTGAACATCTAAAAATTGATAAAATAACATTTTGAATGGTCAAAACGCTAAAAGATATTCTAAACGTTGTTGCCGAACAGAGCCTAAGTCTTATTCCAATAAGTCAAACTGGGTACATGTTAAATCTAGATGGAATTCGTAATAGGGAAGAAATATTTGAACATTGGAAGAGGGGCATGAGTAGTGTTCTCAATCTAAATGCCAACTGAACATCTGAAAACTTTCTAAATTATTTAGAACACAATTTTTCAAGAACAGTGAAAGATTGGTATGATTCTAGTTCTGAAGAGGCTAAAGCAATATTGAGAGCAGTAGAAAATCCTACTGAAATGTTTAAAGCCCTGTGTAAAGAAATTTCTATGGAGTTTATTGGTGTTTATCTAGAAATGGAAGAAAAGATAAGAGAATATCAACGAAAACTTGTTAGCATAAAAAATCTAGATATGAGATATCTAGAGCATTATATATTAATGAGTTTAGTTAATTTTATTATAAAATTGGCCATAACCCTACGAATTTGGTTATGTTTTATGATAAACTACTATATCTTATAAATTCCATTATCTAAGAAAAATTTGAAGAATGGCTGAAAAAGAATCCTGAACATACCGATACTCTTGGTATGAGATGTGCCTTTATTAGAAGATGGGTTACCGATCAATGTCTAAATATAAAAAAACATCAGATCATGAAGAAACAATTCATATTCTGTTGGGACACTTCACTTAAATGGGGAGCCTTTAAACAAAAAAGAGGTTATAAGAAAAAGGCTTTCAATAAACAAAGAGGTCAAAAATTCAGGAGAAAGCAATATACCAACAAACGAGCCCCAAAGAAAAGAAGATTTTTTAGAAAGAGTACTTATTGCCCCACCGGCAAAAGTAATTGTAAATGTTGGGCTTGTGGTGAAGTTGGTCACTATGCTAATGAGTGTAAAAACAAGAAAAAGCATAAGTTGATAGAAACTTTAGGAAGTCTTGAGTATGACGAAATAATTGAAGAAGAAGCCTTTGAACTTGCCTTTAGCAATAACAAAGGTATTGTGGAAATCGTCATAGACGATGAATCTGATTCCGATTCCGATTATGAAGATACTAGTCATATGATGGAAGGTAATTCAGTTAGTCTAGGCGACTTACTGATGAGTTATGGTGGTCTAGACATATCTAGGCAACAAGAAGAGGTGGACCCAATCTAATCGGAACCACCCCGAGGTGGGCCCGATCTAATCGGGACCACCCCAATTAGGGGCGGAATAGGAATCCTATCTATTAGGATTCCCACCTAATCTAAACTAACCCAAAACAATAAACAACATAATCGAAATAGCCGGGGCATAGTTATTACCTCAGGTCTCTCAAATAGAAACGCCTCGGTCGGCCTTGTACTCTTGAACGCGCCGGCGTCAAAGGGACTCCAAGTAGAAGATTCCAAAATAGGAATCCTCCACAAACCAGGGTCAAAACAGTATGTTGGACCGTATCTAATACGACTCGTCCTTCCCCCTTTAGGGAGGTTTCCCGGGAATCACCCCGAGACCCCTAAAACCGGGAACTCTCAACTGAAAGTTTTTCTCGGTATCCCTTAAATCTCAAATTAGAGACTAGCCTTTATAAATGACCACTTTGGGATGGAAAGACAAAGTCCACCAAGGGGGAAGACCCTTTTACATAGGGGAGAGAAGGGGGAAATAAAGTTTCATTTTGGGCCTAGGCATCACCACGGACCGTGGTACCCCACCACAGACCGTGGTGAGGTCCAAAACACATTCTCAAAACCCAGGAGAGAAGCACGAGCTGTGGCAGGGAACCATGGGCCGTGGTGTGCCTTGCCACCTCCGTGGTGCTCCTCCTTTACCCCTTTTGTGGTATATCGGCCTCCCCGGTTCAATACCTTATTGATCCGACCCTCTTTCTAACATACTCTTGCCTTAGGGTACTGACTTATGTGACCAACTATCACGATTGTGATTGAACTGTTTAATCACCATCGTGCTACATTGGCTTCAGCACTCAGATATATTTGAACATTGTCGGGAAACAATCTCCCACTTGTCCCACAAGTGTTCAAAATACAAAATTCCCTTGTCACGTTAATGTCTCAGATAGGGATAAGGTAAGCCAAATCTATCTTTGTTTATCCCGAATATTTCTCGATCTCCGAGTCAGACTTGAAAAACAGATGATCAACTCTTAATTCATCCAGGCTTCGCCAAGTAGTTTCCAGTCTAAACTCATCAAGTGGCCCGTGAGACATATAACCCTCTGAAACATCTCGTGGTTATGGTTAAGTGGAGGGTTGAAATGACTACTTATATCACCAAGGTGCACCTTCTTTTATGGTAGCTCATCCGTTGGGAACTCCTCAGTTAAGCGTGCTTGGCTGGGAGTAGTCTCATGATGGGTGACCTCTTGGGAAGTTTTCCCAGGCAGCATGTGAGCGAGGACGAAGCAAGTTGGAAAGACTCGTGGTGATTTGTGGGGCCAGTCAGCGATCCTTGAAGCAGTTATTGGTAATGTCCGCGGGTTCGGGGCGTTACAAATGGTATCAGAGTCGACCCGCGACCGTGAGCTGCGCCAGTGGACGGGAGATCCGTGGGCAGTCACTTAGCGGGGCAAAGATTCTGGAGTGGATTGTGGGACAACGAGGACGTTGTGTGCTTAAGTGGGGATGATTATAACACCCCCGATATATATATATATATATGGATAAATGTGGCTTAAAAGGATTGAAATGACTACTTATACCACCAAGGTGCACCTTCTTTTATGGTAGCTCATCCGTTGAGAACTCCTCAGTTAAGTGTGCTTGGCTGGGACTAGTCTCAGGATGGGTGACCTATGGAAAGTTTTCCTAGGCAGTGTGTGAGCGAGGACGGAGCACGCTGGAAAGACTCGTGGTGATTTGTGGGGCCAGTCAGCGATCCTTGAAGCACTTATCGGTAATGTCCGCCGCCCAGGGGGGGGGGGGCTGGGGAGTTACACCCTCAAAGAGGGCGGATAATTTCGTCTTGTTCAACTATAAATCACTACATAATTGAAAATATCCCGGACACCGCTCACTTCACCTCCTTTTACGAGAAGTTTCGGACGCGCTCCAAAAGTTATCATGAACCATGTATGAGATGTAAAGAAGTCAGGATTTAGGAATTTCTTTGAGTTGGTGACGATTCTTATGACATTACAATAATTTTAAAGAATTCCTCACCGCGGGTCAGTTTAGTAAATGTTCTCCAACATTTTACCCATGTGATTGACTCACGACATCCAATGTCCTTATGATCATGAATGCTCGATCATCATATCAATCCCACATGCTAATTGCTTGCAATCATCATTTTTCCAACATGATGATCCAATTAGGAACTCGATCGACATTCGACCAGGTCTAGCATTTCAAATTACACCGAATGGGGCTTCATAAGAGCAGACATCATCTGTTTTTCCCATTTTGGAACACGCTAACCTAATGGACATTCGTTCAATTCTAAATCTTAATTGAACTAAACCTTTAGAGTTTTATTAATGAATAATACAACTTGTGAAACAGTGTAAACATAAGAAGCAAGTTAGCTGCATTCTCCAATGCGTTTACAACTCATGAACTTTTCATACAAGCATATCAAATCCTATGCATTCTCTAATGCGTCTTAAAATCTATTGCCTTGAGATAACCATTCTGTCAATTAAGTAAAGTTAAGTTAAGTTAAGGATAACCATTATGCTTTCTAAAAAACAAGGGTTCAGAGTGTGACATTCACATTATTATGAACCTTGCACATCTATTAATCACTCACCTCGAATAAGATTCGAGTGATGTGACTTCCAAGAGAAAATCGTGTGTGAACTTGTACTACGCCCTAGACTGCTTAGCTCGAGCAATGGCCTCTAAAAGGAAAACCAAGCTTTCGTTGCGCAACACTAGACGCCAAGTTCTCTGATGAACTCTTTCATCCACACAGTCATCAAGGCAACTTCCTAACTAAGCCGAGATGTACTTAGACATAAATTGGATTCCTAAAGAGGAGTGCACTTGGAACTCTTCCAAGTCTTACAAGGAGAAGAATTCATAGTAGATGGTGAAAATCATGGTGAAGAAGTTAAAGATGATCGGGTAATTCCAATTATCCAAAAGGATATGATCTACAAAAAATCCATCTTTCAGTTAAAATCAAAATATGTTTGTGAAATGATGGATGGGGACTTCGAGATTAAATATTGCGAGTATGATGTTGGAGAAGTAAACCTAATCAATTGGGATAATATTCTGAGGCACAACAAGGATAGAAAATATAGATATATCCATGTAGGAAGTGCGCAAATCTAAATAACTCCATTACAACATTACGGTAAGGATATAGATCTTTATGCATTGTTGTGTGATACTAGGCACAATAAATTTCACAATCAGATTATCACTGGCATAAAGACTAATTTACGCAATGGACCAGTTGAATTTAATTGTAGACCAGGATATTATGTTATTCTTAAAGATGACTTTGCCAAAAACTTTTTATCTCTAAAGATAAAAACTGTTGGTATGGATATGAACAAGTTGGTTATTCACTTAGAGTATTCTGGAAAATTATCTACAAGTTAGATAATACCATAGATCCACAGACAAAAGTTACTATGATAGAAGCTGAAAAGTTTGAGAGTCCTGAGTCTAAACAGAAAATTCAGAGGATAAAATCAAATCCTCAAGATATCAGGATAGAACGTTCTTAAAAATATAGTTTCTTTAATCCAACCAAAATTGGCAAGAAAAATATAATTAAGATTAATGAAGATGGTAAAATCACCATAAAACCTCAATTTTTTTTTTTGGAGAAAATAAAACCTCAATTATTAAGGAATATGAGTGCTAGATCTGATTGGGGAGAAAGCTCATCCATTAGAGATAAAGTAGTATCAAAAGGTGATGATGTTATAAGTATGACTTCAGAAATGAGTAGAGTGAGTTTCCGTTCTGCAAGAGCCTGTCTAGATAGAACAACCAGTCTAGATAGAAAGATCATTGGCTACAAACTAGGACAATAAGTGAACCTATATATGAGGATGAACTAGCTAAAGAAACACCAGAATTAAACATGTATATAGAAAATCATTATGAGGTCACCAAAACCAATCCCAATAGCATATATATTCCTATAAAAGTATGCATTAAAGGAATTGATAAATATGAACTATGTGCATACATAGATAGTGGATGTCCGGTATGCTTTGGCAAGAAGACACTATTTCCTGAATATTTATCGAAAACAACCAAAAATCCTTTGCAAGTGAGAATTGCGGATAATAGTATTATGACCCATAGTGAAGCTATTGAAAGGTTAACTATAATAATGGAGGAGTCAAGTGTGTAGTTCGATTAATTTGGGCAACAAACCAATCATCACATGATATGATCATTGGAAATAACTTCCAACTATTATACTCCTTGTACCCAAACCATTCAACAAATTATCTTCACAATATATGGTCGCTCAGTACCTATTAAAAAACTACAACATGCTTATGCCCGCCAAGCAATAGACTTTTCGCGCAATCAGCATGGTAAGAAGATAGTGCCAACTCAAAAAGAGGTAGCATTGACTATTTCACTTTTAGAATTATCTGTTAAAGAACAAATTGAAAAACAAGAAGAGTTATGCAAAGAACTCTATTCTAACAACCCTTTATATTCTGGGATAAAGATAAGACTTACGCTACTATCAGTTTAACAGATCCTAATACCATTATCAGGGTCAAATAGATGGTGTCTACACACCAAGATATCTAAGAGTTTAAGAAACAGATAAAAGAGCTTTTAGATAAAAAGCTTATCAGGGATAGCAAGAGTAGACATATAAGTCCTACATTCATGGTTAGAAATCATGCTGATGAAAAAAGAGGAAAAGCTAGAATGGTCATAAACTACAAAAAGCATAATGATAGCACAGTCTTCGACGGATACCATATTCCAAACAAAATAGTTCTCTTCAATAGAATCCAAGGTGCCTTATGGTTCTCTAAAATGGATTGCAAGAGTGGCTATTGGCAGATAAAAATGTACGAATAAAGTATACCTTTAACAGCCTTTAGCGCTCCTTAGGGGCATTATGAATGATTAGTCATGCCATTTAGACTTAAGAATGCACCTCAAATATTCCAGAGAAGAATGGATAAGATCTTCAAATATCTCAGTCATTATTGTTTGGTGTATATTGATGATATCCTTATTTTCTCAAAAACTATTTAACAACACAAAGATGATCTCTTAGTGGTAACTCAAAAGTGCATCAATCATGGAATTGTATTTGGAAAAAACAAGTGTGTCGATGTTGAGGATGAAATAGAATTGCTTGGATTATAAATTAAAACTAGACAAGTCATTCTGCAAAAACACATCCTAGAAAAAATAGAAAAGTTTCATGAAAAAATTGAAAATAGAAAACAACTAGAAAATTTTTTGGGGTGTCTCACTTATGCATCAGATTTTATCAGGGATCTAGCAAAGTTGAGAAAGGCATTGCAAAGAGAACTTAAAAAAGATGTTGAGTGGAATTGGAATTTGGATGATTCATTGCTTGTAAGAAATCTTAAAAGTTTTATGTCAAAATCTTTCTGTTCTTAATTTGCCTAACGAAGAAGATGATTAGATTCTTGAGACAGATGCTAGCAATGAGCACTAGAGTGCAGTACTCAAAATCTAAGAAGGAGAACGACTCTGCAAATATTGCAATGGAAGTTTTAATAAAGCTGAATGCAATTACACTACCATGGAAAAAGAAATTCTTGCTATCATAAAAGAAATTGAAAAATTTTTAATCTTTTTAGCCCCAAAGAATTTCTAATTGATACACCGCATGTGCACAGCTGTAGGTGCAGTAGGTATCAAGGTCGTTCCCACATGGACTTCGCTAAACTAAACACCAAACTAGCCTCCTATATGATTGCTAAATCGATCGGGTTTTGTTTCAGATCAATATAAACTACTTCTAATCACTTTCAAAGGGCAAATCAAAGAATTTTTCATACAATTTACGAGATTAATCAATGGGAAAAAGAGGTTTAGGGATAAAACCTAAGTCACTCTATGAATCAAACAAGTGGATTGAACATGTATGTCACTAATTTGCTACATTTTAGGGTCGATAATCGCATAATGTCTTTCGTAGCGAGTTTTTGGTAATGAAATAAATTACTTAGTAAAATCAATCACCTGATTTTGTTGTTATTTCAATTTTATCTAAGTTTAAGATCGAATTATCACAAGACCCTTAATTACAAAATCCTCTATATCTAGTTCATTTCATAATCAGTTTAATCCTTAGGGTTCCGATTATCGAATTTCTCCGTTCGTTACTTCATTCAACAATCTAATTCCATGCTAATGGTGATCAAGGAAAAGCAATGAAAACATAATCTTAGGATAAATAAAATACATTCAAACTAGATTAACAAACTTGTTCAATCCAACAAAATTCAATCCATGAAAAGCAACTAGAAGGGTTTATCCCCTAACCTAAAGAAAACTACTCACTACTCATGTCCAAATCACAAAACAAATGAAAATCTATACTAGAAAGCATGAAAAACTATAAGAAAGAGAAGTAAACCGAGTGTTGAATTGACATTTGCTTGAATTGTAATCCATGGGGACTTTTGCTCCTCTACTTCAATGGAATATTGAGAATCGATCTTCAAAACTCAACAAAACTCTCAATCTTCAACTACTATGAATGTGGATGGAATTGTAGATGAGAGGGAGGATGAATGTGGCTGAGGATGAAGATAATGGAGTACTTGAATCAGTAATCAACACAACCGACATAGCCATTATATAGCAATTAAGATCATATGAAATGGAAAAATGCAATAAACAGACCCCACCACGGACTGTGTTGCATCACCACGGTCTGTGGTGACTTGACACGGGTCATGGTGAAGGTTGCTTCCTTTTTTCCTCCTCTCTGGACCCTAACATGGGTCGTGTTGGACTCTTGTGCACTCGTGTTGAAGCCTAACGACTTCCTTTTGATACTTTGGGCCTTAACTTGGGCCTTGGGTAGATTTCTTCTAATGCTTATGATCTACTTGGACTCCAATGCTTGTATTTGAGCTTGATTTCTTCACTTTGCACACCACTTTCCTACAAAAATTATACCAAACTCCAACCAAACATAAAATAGAGAATTTGAGTACAAAATAATACATTCATATCGATAAGCACTTAAATTAACTCCAAATAATCCAAGAACACATAAATATAAAATACACTCATCAAATCCCCCCATACTTACACCTTGCTTATCGCTAAGCAAGGCTAAACTCACAAATGTAGTAGAAAATAAAGAAAATAACGAAAAGAGAAAATAAACGGGACAAAATGACTCAAATCAAAAGAAAAAGTTTTAAAGGAAAATGAAAAATTTATTTACAAATCTCCTCAGGAAAGCATCGATAAGACGTTCAATCAATCAAATTTAATCAAGCATAGCCCAAGTATGAAAGAAAGTATATATACAAGAGAAGATGAAACCATAGAAAGAATTACAAAAACTATACTAAACAAGATCAAACTAATCACCCTCCTAATCTCTAATGAAACAAGCAGTCACACATTAAGGATGAAGCTAGGTAAATTGAGAGCAACCTCACTCTAGGGAATGTGGAAACACTCCTCTCATGTGTTTGAATATGAATAAAACAATAAAGGTGCCCTCAATACTCAATCACAAAGCAACATTCTACCATAAGCTTGCAAATAATCTCAACTCTCTATCGCTAAAATGCAAGGTACAATGATAATCAAGAGGACTTTCAAATGGGTTGTAATGGAGCTAAGGTTAACGGTGAGAAGTAGAAGTATATTTGGGGAAGTGGAGCTAAAAGACAAGACTTGGATCAGAAACCTCACCAAATTGTACAATTAAGAACTCTCACACCTTATATTCACAACAATGCATCCCAATATCAAGTGGAAATATGCCTCAAAGTAATCAAATAAACTAACACTAAGCATTTTTTTTCCTTTTTTTCTCATTTTTTTCTTTTTGCATTTCTTCACTCTTTTTTTTTCTTTTCAAAATATACTACTAATCAAAATAAAAAGTATATCAAGCTACAATGATGAGCAATCTCAAGATGTTCAACTTCACAACTTCCCCAACATAACCAAACCACAAAAACATCACAATCAACCCAACTCTTCACATTCTAATACTCCAAGCATAGGTTTAAGGGTAGGAAATCAAATATTTGGCCATGACTATAGATATAGGTAATCAAAAATAAAAGTGATAAAGGCTAAAAGAGGGTTAAAGGAGGAGTTTCACATGTAATAAGGTTGGCTATTTGGCTATGTAGCTTATATATAATCAAGAATACCTCTATCATATTACCAAAGCACAAGCAAACATGCAGTTTCAAGGAGATACGTTGCAAATTCTAGAGAATGACACTAAGGATGAGTCACACATGGAAATATGAGACTAATAAAAAATTATTAGTCATTTAGGCTTTTGGTCTCACGGGTTAATGCTCTCAAATAAACCTAGCTCAAATACATGTATATGTGCTAAACTTATTCCAAATGATCATAGAAAAGGCAATCAATCATCATTTTCAAAGTATGATTCTAAACTCTTTTAGTTTTCACAACTCTTTTCAAAACTTAAATTCACAAAAGGGCTATGCAAGACTAAATCAAACTAAAAGAAAACTTATCTAGCTTTAATTTATCACCGGAGAAGTTTTTATTCACTAATCCTAACCTATCCTAATTTTTTTTGTTTTTCTTCTTTTTCAATTTTTTAAATTTTCTGAATTTTTTGGTTTTTTCAAAAACTTAAAACAAAAGTCAAATGAAAAGTCGAATGAAAAACTAGAAAATAAGAAACTAAAAACTAAGAAATAAAAAGAAATAAAATCTAAAATGATACTAACTAATGTAATTCTACGTGGATGCAAAAGAATTACAAATGAAAACTAGAAAAATAAACTAAAATAAAGCCCTAAACAAACTAAAAGAGAAAATCAAAATAAAAACTAAAGAAATCTTAAAGAAAATCAAAATCAAGATAAAAATTAAAGGAAAATAAATATGAAATCTAAGAACTAAACTAAAAAGAAAACTAAAAATGAAACAAACTAACTCAAAAGGACAAAGAAAAAAACTAAAGAAAATCATATACACACAAGATGATGACTCAATTTTGTCAAGTTAACCCCCCATGCTTGGACAAAGTATTGTCCTCAATGCATAGAACAACATGAAACTAAGCACAAAGGGGTAACAAATAGGTCACTAAGGTGGAGGAGGAGGAGGGTAGGGTTGGTAGGGGTGCCAATTTTGCATGTCACGTAACAAATTAAGCATATGGGCTTGGTTTTCCTCTAACCTAGTCTGGGAAGACCGGAGATAGGCAAACTCAGACTCACAATAAGAACGCAAAGTGGCCGGTATGGGAGGCCATAAGAGAGTCAAACCTCGAATCAAAGGTAGACTCGCCCGCCTCATCATCATCATCTTCACCATCGCCATCCATAGGGGCCGCTGGAGGAGCGGGATGGACATCCTCATTTCTCGGCAGGGAAAGGATGTTAGGTACATGGTCAATACTCAGATAATCATGAGGCATGCATACCTCAAGATGATTGCAAAGGTATACTTGGCTTTGTCAAAAAAAAAATAAAAAAATCAAATATGCAAGCGCAAGGGAGACTTCTACATTGGCAATTAAGGCTTAACCAGTTCTCTTTCTCTATTGAACACATACAGGGTTCAGAGAATTCATTAGCAGACAGCCTGACGTGAGAATTAGCCAATGTAATTCAACATGGTGAACGTCTCGCGGCGACAAGGGATGAAGTAGAACGCCAGTTACCCGAATTACTAGGAAGGGTGTCACCTCCTGGTAGATTCGATCTAAGTAATGTTAGAAAAAATAAAAAGAAAAGATGCAAGTTTATTTTTAGTTATGCTGAATATCTGACAGCCGAGAAATTTAGTCTCGATGAAATTCAGATTAATTATCTCGAAAGTTGTTATGATATTCAGAGTGTTATTACAAGTAAAGCTCAGAAAAATTGGTTTCATGAGTGGTATGAATCCGTCATGGATCCCTTGAGATATTATAACGGTGAAGTCTGGAGCGCTTGGGGGGAAAAATGTTAGTTTCTTAGATTTTGGTGGAGTAGAGAAAGTACACTTCTGCCCTAATACTACCCCTCCTAATGATCCAATCATGAAGGGTTGGGAATATGGGATGTTAAGAGAATTCTGGACTAATGAAGGTCATGTTGTCCCTAATCCAGAAGGAACATTATTTCCAAAATTTACAAATTTTAGAAATTTGTATTTAGAAGGGTGCAATAAATTCATTCACCAGAAGTAAGAAAAGCTGCAGGATGGCTATAACGTGGTTCTTGTACCCCGATTTTGTATCGTTCTTCTCAGGGAGCTAGGGGCCTTGGCTAGGACTAATTGACCCTAGGTGAGGTTTAGGATCGCAAGATAACAAGAGGGATTTTGGTGACGAACAGAACAAACACAACTATGGTTAAGTCAATACGGGGAACAATGGGTGTCGGGAGATTTCGGGACGCAAAAGGTAATAAGGATGAGGGTTTCGCAATTAGAAAGCAACAAAATAGTAGAATCAAGTGACAATCCCGTTAGAATAAACCCACCAGATTTCTTCCTTCAAGGATAATCCGGATTAACTTCCTACAAGCGCACCACGGACCCGGAGGGTTAAAGAAACGGGACTCTCTAATTAGCTTCTATTCACTTTTGTAAATAGAATACTAACTATCCCAATTCCGCCTACCAACTCAAGTGTTGAATGTATTCGGGGACTTTCATACCCAAATACATACTACTTAAGGGAAGAATAGGAATGGGAAATTGATTTCACTACAAATTACCTCCTAAAATTGCTAACCCAATCCAAATAAACTATTCACATCCTTAGTTTCTCCCTAACCCATAAGGTTTCTAGCCTCTAATCATCTTGACTAACATGCTAACAATATTAATAACATTATCCATGCTTAAAACAGAGACTCTAGTTAATCAAAGCAACAATAGCAACAATCAACGAACACTAAGCAATCTAATAACAAAAACAGATATTAAAGAGTAAATGGATGAACTAAAGAGAGTAAGAGCTAAGGAATGCTCATTAATTTGATGCCAATGGAAAGATGCTCCAGAATAATAAGAATCCAATGCTCCAAAATAAGATAAATCTTCAAAACTTCAATAGAATTCCAATAGAATCCAGTGCAAAAGCAATAATCCAAGTGTAATCACTCACTAATCACTAGGAACTCTCTCTAATTGAAGGCTAAAATGTTGCTAATATGATAAGATAAAATTAAGATGGAATTAAGATTGCCTCCCCCCACTAATCGTCCAATGTAGCAATATATACAAGCCAGAAAGGTTACTCAAAATGTAGCACTTCACCCAACAGAATTGCTCGAACTGCAGGGGACCGTAGGTACGGTCTACGGGACCGTAGCTACGGTCCTGCGAAGTGAACTGGGCGATTTTCTCTCCTTCCCAACACCGTAGGCACGGTGTATCTGGACCGTAGGTGCGGTCAAGCGAATCAAGCTAGGCGATTCTTCTCCCCTTCACAGCACACCTTGGCACTTCACTTCCTACACACACCTTGGCACCACCGCGGGTGCGGTCCTCAGGACCGTAGGTACGGTCTTGCCCGGTCAAGCTGAAGCTCGGGGCGTAGCGCCCGCTACGTAGAGGGTGACGGGGGTTACGCCTAGGTGCGTGTAACGGCGAGCGGAGGAGAAAGGGTAGCACCCGCTACAAAGAGGGTGGCGGGGGCTACTATGGCAAAACTCAGCAAAACTTTTTCTTTTGAGCCGCTCGATATGTCCAGCCTTTTTACTTTCTTCGCCCTTGACTCGGTCAAGACCCGAGAAATCTCAGGATTCCCAAAATAGCTGCAAAATGTCCCTTTTTACCACGTTTTGAGTAAAGACTCCAAAATCTACAAAATAACAAAAAACGTATTAAAAACAATGAAATTAAACTACGAAACAAGTCAAAAGCCTAACAATTAAGACGCTATATAGACACAAAATTGGGTCTAAACACTCCCCCACACTTAAACTTTTGCTCGTCCCGAGCAAAACAAGACAAAAAGTACCTAAACTAACACAAAGTCCTCTCTCATGGGAGAGAAACGAGTGCATTTAGTGTATGCACCAAGCCCTTTGAACCCCCCGGCAGCCCGGGTGGACGAGATGGACTCGTGAGGGTTTGTAGCGGCTACACCCACAAAAGCCAAAGAAATAGGAGAGAGTGAAAGTGAAAACAAAACCAACGAAAACAAAAGAAAAGAAGAACAAAGACTTCGCTTCAAAGGATCTCAAAATCTAAATCAGGAAAACGTTATTAAACCTCCAAAAGGAACCGTTATGAGCATTTCACGAACACCTAACCCAAGCAAAAGTCATTCTTTGAGATTTTCGATGTCCTACACCTAATGCCAAGCAAAACTCCATGTGCATAAGTGCTAGTGGGTTCTAACCGATTCTGATAGACTCTAAAGACTCGTGCCTGAGCTAAAAAACAAACGAAATGAACAAGGAAAAGAAAAGAGTTGTTCTTCCCAGCATTTGGTCGCCCTTAGCTTGATGAGGGCCGTAGGTGATGCAAGGAGAGGCCCCTCACTTTATTAACGCTTAAACCTTTCTTTTTGGAGTTGGGTAATCCCAACAAAATGCTCTTTTTTTTTTCTTTCTTTAGCTTTTTAAAGGTCGGTATTAGCCTTACTTTCGGGAACGACGCTTCGGTTATAGTTCCGTTCTTGGGTGATCATTGGTCCGATGCTTCGCTAGTTGTCGAGACAAGCCTGTTCAGCCAATTCGTTCTATTTTTCTCGAGGGACTCACAAACAGAATTGGAAAAATCCGCTTTTGCTAAAACTCGAGCAGTTTCTTGAAAACCCTTCTCCCGAAGTTACGGGGCTATTTTGCTGACAAATAATTGAAATTCAATTTCTTGATCTTTTTACCCTCCCAACACAGTCTTTTCCATACACACCTCCGTCGAGAATTCGATATAGGAGGGGCTTAAGGGGTAATAGCGCCGTACCGCTAAAACCGGGCCCACGTAGGTTGGCTAAGTGTACGGTGGTTGGTGTCGTAAAGCCGACACACCCCACTTAATCAGGTTATTAAAGCTTTGCTTTCATTTTCTTTCTTTTTGCTTTTTCTATTGCTAAACAGGGCTCGAACACAAACCCCTAGAATCTCCCGGTTTCAACTAGAATGTGGAAGGAATCGGGGGTCTCACTAGACATTCAATGAAGGACATCTAAAGAGATAAGCCATGACTAGCACCCGAGACAGGGTCGAAAACACTCAGACCAGTTTCTTTAAAAGAAGATTAAAAACGGTTTCTCAATTTTGACAACAAGATCCAAGAAACAAAGCAAACAAAGCGAAAACGAAAACAGAAAGAAAACTTTAAAGGTTTCCACTCCCTTTTTTCTCCTTTTTCACACAAAAATTTTCAAAATTTAAGCAAAAACTGGGAAAACAAAAACCAAAAATCTAGGTGATCTACCCTTGAAACAGAATATCTCCCCCCCCTCCTACTTAAAATGCCACAATGTCCTCACTATGGGAAGGTGTCACAAGAAAAAGGGTAGAGAACCAAAAAAAACAAACAAGCAGCTAATAAGCAAATGGTGGCGACCTGAGCCCACACAGCTCCAACAACAAGATAATCCCAACCCAAACACTCAAAGGGGTTCGCCACCCAAAAGAAAATCAAGCATGCGACGGATCAGAATAATAATTCACATAGGAAAGAGCAAGGTGGAAAGATGTTACCTCGAGCTCTTCATAAGTGTTCAAGCCGTGATCCGAAGTCGTCGTTCAATTGAATCACAATGATATTAGAGCAAAAGGACGACTTTATACATGACAAAATCCACATGCTAGATTGAAAACAAAATCAAAGAAAAACTAACAAAACTTTTAAACAAAAAGGAACTAAAAAGAAGAAAAACTATAAACAAAATGTACATTGCCAATGACATGCCTTATCCCCGAATCTCACTCATTGAGGCGGGAAATAAGGGTGAAACTCAACTCAAATTGACCAAACAAACTTCATTCATTTCATTTCATTAATAACAACCATTCATTACATTGCCATCACAACCATCCTTGCCCAAAATACAACCGACACTAGGCAAAATAAACCACTATCGGCCAAAAGAACAACTACCAACCAAGACATCCCAACTACAACCAAAAGACAACCAAAATACAATCAAAAGAACACCACAAGCCATGTCCAGTCGACTTTGAGAGCAACACCAAAACAAGCCAAAAGGACCTGAGACACCAACACGCCAAAACCACGAAGCCTTCCCGTCCAATCCCCCGATGAGGCACCCCGATGAAGCACCCCCCCCCCACACTTATATTTCACGCAGTAAAATACGTAAAGACAATGAAAATTATCGAGTGGGGGCAGGGACGCTTACAAATAGTCCATCAAGTGGATCCTCCCGGAGGAGGTTGGGGTTGGAGTTGTGCTTGAATGCCAACAAGAATTTCTTGTTGCACTTCAAGAAATCCTTGCAAATTCTCGATCAAGCTTTGTTGGTTTTGGATGAGTTCTCGTTGCTCTTGGAATTCATTGTGTAGCTCTCGGAGTTGATCACTAATAGGTTCCAATGTGGTATCTCCGGCTTGGCTTGGTCCCGCATCTTCGTGCTCTTGTTCTTCCTCTTCCTCATCTTCCTCGGCTGCCTCTTCGCTCTCTTCCTCGGGCTCAAAAGGACTACCCACCACATAATGGCTACCATGCTTTTGTCCACACGACCAAGTGCGCCGGTCGGTGACATCTAACCACTTTTCAGCATGATCATCAGTCAAATGGATCACAACACTGTGGGAGTCGTACCCGTGGCGATAGAGTGTTCGAGCCTTATGCTTATCCAAGAATTCCATCTTCCGCAGTCGAACACCGTCAATAGGGTCGGGGAGATACCATGGAGTCCGTTTGGCAAGGTAGGACTCGAAGCCTTGCTTCTTGAGAAAGTGACAAATGATGTGTCCCATGCCAATGGTCATACTACGGGTTTCAAGACTGATTTCCCGAAGACAGTGAAGAATGCAAGAACCGGTGTTGACATGGCGGCCGTTGATTGCGTTGTAAATAACAAAGAGATCGTCTTTGCGAATGTTTGACCGTCCAGTGTCGCGGCCGAAGACGGAACTCGAGATGATCCGGTGGAAAAGGCGAACACTCAAGTTGCAAAAATCTCGGGCTTTTGAATTACTCGGGCTATGGACCTCCAATTTACGAGTCCGAGACTTGGGATATCGTCTCCGCCAATAGGTGAGAGCCTTCATTGCTTCTTGCTCGTCGAATTTGACGCACTCACCGTAGAAAAGCCCATCCAAGGGAAGACCTAGAGCGTTGCAAAGATCTTGAACCGAACACTCCACTTCTTTCTTGGCAACTAGGTAGGTAAACGTGGCATTAGATGTGCCATCCTCCCTAACCACTAAAGAGCTCAAGAATTCGAGCACCGGTTGGTCGACATTGATGGTGGCAAAAATTTCCTAACCCATGACTTTAATGAAGTAATCCATGCTCGGTTTGCAGTATACATCCTTCGCCGTTTCCTCATGATATAAATCAGGAGCACAAATTTTTCGTTGCTTTAACCGTGCATACCTCTGCTTGTGCATATCATCCCTAAAGGTGACCTTCACCTTTGGATCACATTGAATCATAAAAGCGGGTTGTCCTTGTAACGGGTCTTATCGATCGCTTCCGACGTAGAGGGAGGAGGGGTCGGTTCTTTCTCAGTTCGGGATTGCTTGGATGGACCTATTGAAGCAAATAAAGAGCAACAACAACAATGTGCACACAATGTCTAAACTCCTAGGTCTCCACCAAGAACTTCACTAACCAAACTCCAATCAACAAATTAACACATAATTCGACACCCCCAAGCCTCAACCAAGAGCTTTCAACAATTATTCAAAGAGTGAATGACGAAATTGTGCACAAAATCAACCACAATTAGCAAGAAAAACGAAATTTGGCATGCCAAATAGCAAGAGGTACCTGATTTGAAAACTTAGATGCGTTCCTTACCATTTTCGAACCTCAACAAGGTCTCCACGCATGAATTTCACTTGAAGAGCTCCAAAAATGGTGAGAAAATGCAGGTGTGGCGCGGCTTGGGCACAGATTTGCGAAATTGGAGAGTGGGGAAGGGGAATTTGTGAAGGATTTGGGTGATTGGGACAAGGGATTTAAGGATTAGAGGGAGGAAAATGTTTTTTCGAGTGAGTGAGAGGGAAAAGAATTGAGTGAAAATGAGGGAGAAGTAGGTTATAAACCCCGACACAATTCGCTGCTACTCAACAGACCGTAGGTACGGTTCCAGGGACCGTAGGTGCAGTCCTCTGCGGCCACAATCCTGAGACAAAAATTATTTTCCTGCGACCGTGGGTGCGGTAACGTCGACCGTAGGTGCGGTGTAGTTCCTGGGCCAAAAACTTAGAAAAAATGAAATAGTATGACCGTAGCTGCGGTCTGGACCACCGCAGGTGCGGTCTCCTTCGGCTTCTCCCCTGCACCTACAGGACTTAAAAACTTGAAAACAATGTTAAGTCCTAAAATTCTACTCTCTCATTATCAACCCTCTTTTCTTACTCATAAACTTTCAAGAACATCTTTCAACACTCAAAACCACCATGTATCGCTTCCTTCACAAATTTTCTTCTCACCCTCGATTTTTTTTTACTTTCTCAATTTTTTTTCTTTTCTGAGATTTTTTTCTCAAACCTTAACCAATTAAAAACATTAGGACAAAAGGAATAAAAATGCAAAATGTAAGAAATAAAAGGAAAACATTAAAGGTAGGGGAAGTAACTTATACCTCCTCCCGGGTGCCTGTTTTAGGTCCTAGCTCGACCTAAACCATTCTTTCAACTTTCAATGTCGGCGAGGAACACCACTACCATCCCCGCATATTCCTCTCCCATAATGTATGGCTTGATCTTGGATGAATTGACTTTGAAGCACTCCCCCTTTGCATTTTTAAGTTCAACAACCCCAGCGGGAAGGATCCTTACGATTTCAAAGGGCCCGGACCACCTCGATCTCAGCTTCCCGGAAAATTGTTTGAGCCACGAATTGAAGATAAGGACTCTATCACCTACCACAGACTCGTGATGGTTCAATCTCTTGTTGTGCCATGCTTTTGTTCGCTCTTTGTAGATCCTATTATTTTCATAGGAATGACGTCGCAGCTCCTCAAGCTCCTCCAACTGGAATAAACGACTTGCCCCTGAGATCATAATTCATTTTCTTGATCGCCCACATCGTCTTGTGTTCAAGTTCTACGGGAAAATGGCATGCTTTCCTAAAGACAAGACGGTACGGAGTAGTCCCAATCGGCGTTTTGAAGGCGGTGTGATATGCCCACAAGACATCATCTAATTTCTCCGCCCAATCCCTTCGTGAGGAACTAACCGTCTTCTCCAAAATCTCCTTTATAGCACGATTTGAAATCTCAACTTGCCCTTGCGTTTGAGGGTGATAGGGGAGTCCTCTTTTGTGATTGATACCATACTTCGCTAAGAGGGACTCAAACCTCTTCTCAATAAAATGAGAATCATTGTCGCTAATAATAACCCTCGGAATACCGAATCTTGGGAATAAAATCTTCTTCAAAAACCTTGACACAGATTTGCCATCGCATCTCACGCATGGGATCGCTTCAACCCATTACGATACATAGTCTACCGCCACAAGAATGTATTGATGACCCTTGGATGACGGAAAGGGACCCATAAAATCAAATCCCCACACATCAAAAACCTCTACCTCGAGAATGAAATTCAGTGGCATCTCATTTTTCCGGGAAATATTTCCAGACCGATGACATTTATCGCATGACTTGACATGAAGGTGAGCATCTCGAAAGAGGGTCGGCCACCAATAACTGGCTTGTAGGGCCGTCTTTTGAGATCCACTATGACCTCCAACCGGGAACTCATGGCAATGTGTCAACACGGACTTCACTTCACTCTCGGGTAAGCATCTTCTATACATTTCGTCATTGCATAAACGAAACAAGAATGGATCGTCCCCAAAGAAATGTTTCACGTCATGAAAGAACTTTTTCTTTTGATGCGGAGTCAAATTTTGAGGAATCACCTCACTAGACAAGTAGTTGATGATATTGGCGTACCATGGGTGAGAATGCTTGACAAACATGAGGTGTTCATCCGGAAAAGAGTCCATAATGGGTTGAGTATCATCCAAATCAACAAGGATCCTCGACAGGTGGTCGGCTATAACATTCTTAGTCCTGGCCTTGTCACGAATCTCCAAGTCGAACTCTTGCAAAAGCAAGACCCAACGAATGAGTCTTGGCTTCATTTTTTTCTTCCCCATTAAGAACTTGATTGAGGCATGATCCGTGTACACAATAACCTTGGAGAACATGAGGTATTGCCGAAATTTGTTTAGAGCAAAGATAATGGCCAAGAGCTCCTTATCCGTGGTCGTATAATTTTTCTGTGCGTTATCAAGCGCATGGCTTGCATAGTAGATGACCCGCGGCTTCCTCTCTTTGGTTTGAGCCAAACATGCTCCAATTGCGAAATCGCTAGCATCGGCCATAATCTCGAAAGGCAATGTCCAATCCGGAGGTTGGACAACTAGCGCGGATATCAAAGCATGCTTCAATCTGAAAAAGGACTCGAGACATTCATCAGTAAAAGAGAATGGGGCATCCTTGCACAAGAGATCAATTAAAGGACGAGCGATTTTAGAAAAATCCTTGACGAATTGGTGGTAAAAGTCGGCATGGCCAAGGAAACTACGCACCCCTTTAACGAAAATCGGGGGTGGTAGGCGCTTTATCACTTCAACTTTTGCCTTGTCAACTTCGATGCCCCTCGAAAAAATTAAGTGCCCCAAAACAATACCTTCTTCTACCATGAAATGGCATTTCTCCCAATTCAAAACTAAGTCGACTTCCTCACAACGAATAAGAACTTTCTCTAAGTTAGCCAAACAATCATCAAAGGTATTACCATAGACAGAAAAATCATCCATAAAAACTTCCATACATTGCTCAATGAAGTCACTGAAAATGGCCATCATGCATCGTCGAAATGTTCCCGGTGCATTACACAAACCAAAAGGCATACGTCTATAAGAAAATGTACCATATGGGTAAGTGAAAGTAGTTTTTTCATGATGCGCGGGATGGATTGGAATTTGAAAAAAAACCTGAGTACCCATCTAAAAAGCAAAAGTATGAATGACCCGCCAACCTCTCTAACATTTGGTCAAATGGTCTTTCTTGGTCACTTTGTTTAATTGGCGATAGTCAATGCACATCCCCATCCCGTGACGGTTCGGGTACTAACTAGCTCTTTCTTCTCATTCTCAACGACTGTCATCCCACCCTTCTTTGGTACACACTGAACCGGGCTTACCCATTCACTATTTGCGATGGGGAAGATGATCCCAGCAGCCAACAACTTAACTACTACTTTCTTAACTACATCTTGCATATTAGGATTCAATCTACATTGCGGTTGCCTAGTTGGTTTTGCATCTTCGAACAAATCAATGGAATGCATACAAATGGATGGGGACAAACCTTTCAAATCCTCAAATTTATAACCTAAAGCACCCCTATGCTTTCTCAACAAATCAAGCAACTTGGACAAATCAGAATCATGCAACTTGGCATTGACAATAGCAGGCAAAGATTTTTCATCATCCAAGAAAGCATATTGCAAGGAAGGGGGTAAAGGTTTAACCTATAAAGAAGAAGTAGAGGATTTAGCTTGGGGAGAAGACATACCCTTGCAGATCACTTCTTGAATCTCCATGCACTCAATATGAGGCTCATCAATAGTAATCTCCTCATGCGTTGGTGATGAATCAAGAAGGTTGGTGAGAAACGTGATGTCAGTGCCGTCAGTCTCAAATTGGAAAGATTCTAGTAGACAAGCTCCCAAAGGATCATCGCAAGTAGACTCAAGTAGATGAGATTCTTCAAGATATTCATCAATTAGTACTTCCATCATATCGATAGCATAACATGAATTCCCATATGAAGGATTTTTCAAGGATCCCTCGAGGTTGAAAATAATGCTCTCATCACCAACATTCAATGACATACTACCATGCTTCACATCTATTATCACTCCGGCCGTAGCAATGAATGGCCTTCCCAAAATAATAGGAATGTTGTGGTCTTCCTCCATCTCTAAAATCACGAAATCACAAGGTATCAAAAATCTACCCACTTGGATGGGAATATCTTCCAATATACCCATGGGTCTTCGCACGGAGCGATCGGCTAATTGAAGATTGATGGTCGTAGGAGTTAAATCATCGAGATTCAACCTCTTGCATATAGAATAAGGCATAACGCTCATGCTAGCCCCTAAATCACAAAGAGCGCGACCAATCCGCATGTCCCCTATGGTGCAAGGAATAGAAAAACTTTCGGGATCAGCTAACTTCTCCGGAGTTTTGTTGTCAATAATAGCACTACAATCAGCAGTCAAGTGGATAGTTGACTTCTCTTGAATTCTCCTTTTGCTAGTGAGAAGCTCCTTCAAATGCTTCTTGAAAGATGGAACCTCGGAAATAGCATCTAAGAATAGAATGTTCACTTGAAGCTTTTAGAGCATTTCGATGAACTTTGAAAACTTCGCATCGGACTTGGGCTTTGCCATCGCTCGGGAAATGGAACCGGCGGTAGCTTCGATTTCTCAATGGCTTGGATCGGCTCTTCTTCCACCACTATTCCTTTCCCTTTTCTAGATTCATCTAACTCCTCCTCATGTACCTCCTCATGCCCCTTAACCAAAACAAACTCACTCTCCTATTTCTCCATCAAATCCTCCTCCTCCGTAACATCCACCACATCACCTTCTTTTTCTCCCAAAGCATCTTCCTCCACCAACTTAGGGCCTTCAACCTCCCTACCACTCCTCAATGTAATAGCATTCAACTGCCCCTTAGGGTTTGGTTGGGGTTGGCTAGGAAGGGATTGGATAGGCTTAGATTGTTGCGACATTTGAGCAAATTGTAACTCAAGATTTTTGATGCGTGCTTGGTCTCTATCTTGAGTTAAAGAGATCTTTTGTAAAATTTGCTCGATGGAAAATTCTTGTTGTGGTGGTTTGGGTGTTTGGGAAGTTTGATCATGGTGAGGGTTTTGTTGATATTGGCGGCGGTTTTGATTTTGGAAACCGGGGGGTGGGTTTTGGTTTTCTGGAGCTTGTTGGTTATAGGCATAATTTCCACGAGGACGAATAGGGTTATGTGTGGAATAGTACAGGTTATTGTTAGGATAGATAGCTTGGACTTGCTCGGCTTGATATTCCTCACACCGTTGCAAAGAATGTGGCCCTCCACAAAAATCACATACAAGAACTCGGACATCCGGAATAAGCATAGGTACCTCTTGAGTTGCCTTTACTTGCCTCGTAGTCTCGTCCAAGGCCTTCTTCTGTTGCATCTCTAGTACGGCATTTATGAGAAATTTGATCGTAGGGTTGCTCTCTAAAGAAGGACCTCCATCTTTTGGACTATGGCCGCCTCCCCAATGTGGAGAGTTTTGAGATAACTCATGGAGAAATACGCTTGCTTCATCCGCCGTCTTCTTGAGAAACATGCCACCGGAGGCATGATCAATAGATTCTTGCAAATAGCTACATAATCCCGAGTAAAAATGATGTAAAAGTATCCAATCCTCCAGAGTGTGGTGAGGACACCTCCGTTGGAGACCTTTGAATCTCCCCCATGCTTCGAATAATGACTCACCGGACTCTTGTTGAAAACTCATAATGGCTTGCCTCAAACGACACGTCTCATCATTGGGAAAAAACCTTTGAAGAAAATCACGACTGTGGGCATCCCATGTAGAATAAGTACCCGGTAGACACGTGTTGAGCCACAATAGTGCTTTTCCCTTCAAAGTGAGTGGGAAAAACTGCAGCTTCATGTATTCGGCGGAAACTCCGTTCATTTGCCCTAAACCGATACGTTGCTCGCACCTATTGATGTGATCGATGGGATTTTCATGATCTCCTCCATGGTACGAAGTGTTCTCGAATATCTCTAGCAAATATGGTTTAAACTCGAACGATGCGTTTGGTGGTAATGTAGGTAATACTATGGGATCGCCTCCCGTACCTGACGATGGTAATGAGTATGATGCTAAGGTACGGGGTGGATCTGGTTCTCCGTCAGACATTGGAATTTCGATCGTCTATTGCTCCCTTTATCGTCTTCTTCGTCTCGAGCCGGTGTTTGCTTGGCGAATAATACTTTCCGGATTCGAAATCGGTGGAGTTTTAGGCGTTCGGCCTTGTCCAGATCGAGTCTGCATGCACAAAAAGACATATCGAAGAATCAAATTCCCAACAACCAAGGATATAAAATCTCTAGCAAATGAAATGATCTTAAACAACCTAAAGACAAAGAGCTAAGCTAGGTGCGCTTGCTCCCCGGCAACGGCGCCATTTTGTTTAACGTGGTTCTTGTACCCCGGTTTTGTATCATTCTTCTCAGGGAGTTAGGGGCCTTGGCTAGGACTAATTGACTCTAGGTGAGGTTTAGGATCCCATGATCACAAGAGGGATTTTGGTGACGAACAGAACAAACACAACTATGGTTCAGTCAATACATGAAACAATGAGTGTCGGGAGATTTCGGGACGCAAACGGTAATAAGGACGAGGGTTTCGCAATTAGAAAGCCACAAAATAGTAGAATCAAGTGACAATCCCGTTAGAATAAACTCACCGGATTTTCTCCTTCAAGGATAATCCGGATTAACTTCCTACAAGCGCACCACGGACCCGGAGAGTTAAAGAAACGAGACTCTCTAATTAGCTTCTATTCACTTTCGTAAATAGAATACTAACTATCCCAATTCCGCCTTCCAACTCAAGTGTTGGATGTATTCGGGGACTTTCATACCCAAATACATACTACTTGAGGGAAGAATAGGAATGGGAAATTGATTTCACTACAAATTACCTCCTAAAATTGCTAACCCAATCCAAATAAACCATTCACATCCTTAGTTTCTTCCTAACCCATAAGGTTTCTAGCCTCTAATCATCTTGACTAACATGCTAACAACATTAATAACATCATCCATGTTAAAAACAGAGACTCTAGTTAATGAAAGCAACAATAGCAACAATCAATGAACACTAAGCAATCTAATAAAAAAAAAAAGAGATTAAAGAGTAAATGGATGAACTAAAGAGAGTAAGAGTTAAGAAATGCTCATTAATTTGATGCCAATTGAAAGATGCTCTAGAATAATAAGAATCCAATGCTCCAAAATAAGATAAATCTTCAAAACTTCAATAGAACTCCAATAGAATCCAGTGCAAAAGCAATAATCCAAGTGTAATCACTCACTAATCACTAGGAACTCTCTCTAATTGAAGGCTAAAATGTTGCTAATATGATAAGATAAAACTACAATGGAATTAAGATTGCCTCTCCCTACTAATCGTCCAATGTAGCAATATATACAAGCCAGAAAGGTTACTCAAAACGCAGCACTTCACCCAACAGAATTGCGCGAACTGCAGGGGACCGTAGGTGCGGTCTACGGGACCGTAGCTACGGTCCTTCGAAGTGAACTAGACGATTTTCTCTACTTCGCAACGTTGTAGGCACGGTGTATCTGGACCGTAGATGGGGTCAAGCGAATCAGGCTAGGCGATTCTCCTCCCCTTCGCAACACCGCAGGTGCGGTGTCCCAAGATCGCTGGTACGGTCTTGCTCGGGTACTTCACTTCCTGCACACACCTTGGCACCACCGCGGGTGCGGTCCTCAGAACCGTAGGTACGATCTTGCCCGGTCAAGCTGAAGCTCTGGGCGTAAGGCCCGCTACGTAGAGGGTGATGGGGGCTACGCCTAGGTGCGTGTAACGACGAGCGGAGGAGAAGGGGTAGCACCCGCTACAAAGAGGGTGGCGGGGGCTACCATAGCAAAACTCAGCAAAACTTTTACTTTTGAGCTGCTCGATATGTCCGGCCTTTTTACTTTCTTCACTCTTGACTCGGTCAAGACCCGGGAAATCTCGGGATTCCCAAAATAGCTGCAAAATGGCCTTTTTTACCACGTTTTGAGTAAAGACTCCAAAATCTACAAAATAACCAAAAACGTATTAAAAACTATGAAATTAAACTACGAAACAAGTCAAAAGCCTAAAAATTAAGGTGCTATTTAGACACAAAATTGGGTCTAAATAATGGCCGATTACTTTCTACGAATGTGTTAATATTGAATAAAATGGAGATAAGATCAGTCCAGCCCATTATCTTATTAGAGTCGAAGACACATCTGGAGGATATCTTACAAAAGAAGAGTGGTTTCCAGAAAGAAGAGAAAAAGTCATTAATCCTTCAAAGGCAAGAGCAACTGGATTTTACAAGTTAATGCACCATCTATGGTTGGATATTGATAGAGGATATAGGGTTATCCATTGTGGCAACACTACCTTCACTTATCCAAAGAAGTTTGACCAACTTATTCATTTTAGTGGAGCTAAATCTTAAGATGTGTATGAATATCTGTTAAAAATTGGAGCCGGAGAATTCTAATCCACAGAAAGAAAATCTTTTCTTCAAGAGCTTTTTGATAAATACAATCTGTTGGAGCAGGATAAATACGAAGATTTGAATCTGTACAACTTGAGAGCATAAAGCATCTTTGGCAGCCCCACAAGCATTATGACTTGCAAGCTACTGTGGTACCACTAATAAAATAAAGTGGTTGTTATTTAAAGTTTGTACTATTGAGTCTGTAAGAATCACGTGTTTGTGTTGTAGCCGCTTGTATCTGTAATAGTGGTACTGAAGCCACTAGAACATCCAAGGTGTGTGAAACTCCTCTATAAAAGGGGAAGTAAGCATGAATTAAGGGCACGGTCCTTTAAGCAGTCTTGAGCAAAGAGAGAAATTGAGAGTCACCATTTCTCCATGATCAAGCATCTCTAATGATCGTAGAGGTTTAGTTCTCACTAAGTATTTCCATCTTGTTACACATACTTCACATTATTTTCAATAAGTGTGCCCTCAATACACACTTACTTCCCCTTTTATAGAGGAGTTTTACACACCTTTGATACCCTAGTGGCTTCAGTACCATTATTACAGATATAGATGGGCACAGTACAAACACGTGATTCTTACAGACTCAATAGTACAAATTTTAAATAACAACCACTCTTTTTTTATTAGTGGTACCACAGTAGCTTGCAGTTCATAATGCTTGTGGGGCTGCCAAAGATGCTTTATGCTCTCAAGTTGTACAGATTCAAATCTTCGCCTTAATCATGCTCCAATGGGTTGTATTTATCAAAAAGCTCTTGAAGATACGATTTTCCTTCTATGGACTAGAATTCTCCGGCTCCAATTTTTAACAGATATTCATACACATCTTCAGATTTAGCTCAGCTAAAATGAATAAGTTGGTCAAACTTCTTTGGATAAGTGAAGGTAGTGTTGCTACAATGGATAACCCTATCTTCTATCAATATCCAACCATAAATGGTGCATTAACTTGTAAAATCCAGTAGCTCTTACCTTTGAAGGATGAATTACGTTTTCTCTTCTTTCTCGAAACTACGCTTCTTTTGTAAGATATCCTCCAGATGTGTCTTCGACTCTAATAAGATAATGGGCTAGACTGATCTTATCTCCATTGTATTCAATATTAACACATTCGTAGAAAGTAATCGGCCATCCTACTGCTTTTCTTACTTCTGGTGAATGAATTTTGTGCACCCTTCTAAATACAAATTTCTAAAATTTTGTAAATTTTGGAAATAATGTTCCTTCTGGATTAGGGACAACATGACCTTCATTAGTCCAGAATTCTCTTAACATCCCATATTCCCAACCCTTCATGATTGGATCATTAGGAGGGGTAGTATTAGGGCAGAAGTGTACTTTCTCTACTCCACCAAAATCTAAGAAACTAACATTTTTCTCCCCAAGCGCTCCAGACTTCACGATTATAATATCTCAAGGGATCCATGACCGATTCATACCACTCATGAAACCAATTTTTCTGAGCTTTACTTGTAATAACACTCTAAATATCATAACAACTTTCAAGATAATTAACCTGCATTTCATCGAGACTAAATTTCTCGGCTGTCAGATATTCAACATAACTAAAAATAAACTTGCATCTTTTCTTTTTATTTTTTCTAAGATTACTTAGAACGAATCTACCAGGAGGTGACACCCTTCCTAGTAATTCGGGTAACCGACGTTCTGCTTCATCCCTTGTCGGCGCGAGACGTTCACCATGTTGAATTCCATTGGCTAATTCTCGCGTCAGGCTGTCTGCTAATGAATTATATTCTTCGAACCCTATATGTGTTCAATAGAGAAAGAGAATTGGTTAAGCCATAATTGCCAACGTAGGAGTCTCCCTTATGCTTGCATATTTGATAAATTATTTTTGACAATGCCAAGTATGCCTTTACAATCAATTCAGATTAGAAATTCTTTTGGGGATAAAAAGATTAAAAACTTTTCAATTCCTCTTATGTTAGCAAGAATTTCTTTTTCCATGGTAGTGTAATTAGATTCAACCTTACTAAAACTTCCACCGCAACATTTGCAAAGTCGTTCTCCTTCTTTGATTTTGAGTGCTGCACTCTAGTGCTCATTCCTATCATCTGTCTCAAGAATCTTATCATCTTCTTCGTTAGACAAATTAAGAACAGAAAGATTTTGACATAAACTTTTAAGATTTCTTACAAGCAATGAGTCATCCAAAGTCCAATTCCACTCAACATCTTTTTTATGTTTTCTTTGCAAAGCCTTTCTCAACTTTGCTAGATCCTTGATAAAATCTAATGCATAAGTGAGATACCCCAAAAATCTTTCTAGTTGTTTTCTATTCTCAATTTTTTCAGGAAACTTTTCTATTTTTTCCAGGATGTGTTTTTACAGAATGACTTGTCTAGTTTTAATTTGTAATCCAAGAAATTCTATTTCTTGCTCAGCATAGACACACTTGTGTTTTTCCAAGGACAATTCCATGTTTGATGCACTTTTGAGTTACCGCTAAGAGATCATCCTTATGTTATTCAATAGTTTTAGAGAAAATAAGGATATCATCAATATACACCAAACAACAATGACTGAGATCTTTGAAGACCTTATCCATTCTTCTCTGGAATATTTGAGGTGCATTCTTAAGTCCAAATGGCATGACTAACCATTCATAATGCCCTTGAGGAGCGCTAAAGGTTGTTAAAGGAATTCTTTCTTCATCCATTTTTATCTGCCAATAGCCACTCTTTCAGTCCATTTTAGAGAACCACAAGGTTCCTTGGATTCTATTGGAGAGAACTGTTTTGTTTAAAATATAGTATCCGTCGAAGACTGTGCTATCATTAAGCTTTTTGTAGTTGATGTCCATTCTAGCTTTTCCTCATTTTTTCTTCAGCATGATTTCTAACCATGTACGCAGGACTTGTATGTCTACTCTTGTTATCCCTGATAAGCTTTTTATCTAAAAGCTCTCCTATTTGTTCCTTAAACTCTTGGATATCTTGGTGTGTATACACCATCTGTTTGACCCTGATAATGGTATTGGGATTTGTTAAACTGATAGAAGCGTAAGTCTTATGTTTATCCCAAAATTTTAAAGGGTTGTCAGAATAGAGTTCTTTGCATAACTCGTCTTGTTGTTTTTCAATTTGTTCTTTAATAGATAATCCTAAAAGTGAAATAGTCAATGCTACTTCTTTTTGGGTTGGCACTACCTTGTCACCATGCTGGTTGCGCCAAAAGTTTATTGCTTGGTGGGTATAAGCATGTTGTAGTTTTCTAATAGGTACTAAGTGACCATCTATTGTGAAGATAATTTGTTGAATGGTTTGGGTACAAGGAAAATATAATCTTTGGTAGTTATTTTCAATGATCATATCATGTGATGGTTGGTTTGTTGCCCAAATTATTGGAATTACATACTTGACTATGGGTCATAACACTATTATTCGCAATTCTCATTTCCAAAGGATTTTTTGCTGTTTTCCATACATATTCAGGAAATAGTGTCTTCTTGCCAAAGTATACTGAACATCCACTATCTATATATGTACATAGTTCATATTTGTCTATTCCTTCAATACATACTTTTATAGGAGTATATATGCTATTGGGATTGGTTTTGGTGACTTCATAATGATTTTCTATATGCATGTTTAGTTTTGGTGTTTCTTTAGCTAGTTCATCCTCATATATAGGTTCACTTACAGTCCTAGTTTTGTAGCCAATGATCTTTCTATCTAGATTCGTTGTTCTATCTAGACAGACTCTTGCAGAATCAAAGTTCACTCTACTCATTTCTGAAGTCATACTTCTAGCATCATCATCTTATGATATTACTTTATCTGTAACCGATGAGCTTTCTCCCCAATCAGATCTAGTACTCATATTCTTTCAAAACTGAGGTTTTATGGTGATTTTACCATCTTCATTATTCTTAATAACATTTTTCTTGCCAATTTTGGTTGGATTAGAAAAACTATCAATCCAAGAACATTCTATCCTGATATCTTGAGGATTTGATTTTATCCTCTGAATTTTCTGTTTAGGCTTAGGACTCTCAAACTTTTCAGCTACTAAACTTTTGTCATTGGATCTATGGTATTATCTAACTTGTAGATAATTTTCCAGATGATTGTAGTACTGCATATTTGCATGCAAGTTAGTCATGTGCTGTCAATACTATTTTTTTCATTGTATTTTCGGATGTGGACAGGTGTGGATGGCCCATTTTGGGCAAACCCATTGCATTTCCAGTATGGGCTTTGATGCACCTTTGTGCTCTTTTGGCATTTGCATTTTGGTTGAATAAAATCTGGCTAAGAGGCCTTTACTTAATTAAAAAAAAAGATAATTTTCCAGAATACTCTAAGTGGATAACCACCTGGTTTCATATCCATACCAACGGTTTTTATCCTTAGAGATAAAAAGTTTTTGGCAAAGTCATCTTTAAGACTAACATAATATCCTGGTCTACAATTGAATCCAACTGATCCATTATGTAAATTAGTCTTTATGCCAGTGATAATCTGATTGTGAAATTTATTGTGCCTAATATCACACAACAATGCATAAAGATTTATATCCTTACCATAATGTTGTAATGGAGTTATTTGGATTTGCACACTTCCTACATGGATATATCTATATTTTCTATCCTTGTTGTGCCTCATAATATTATCCCAATTGATTTGGTTTACTGCTCCAACATCATACTCGCAATCTTTAATCTCTAAGTCCTCCTCCATCATTTCACAAACATATTTTTATTTTAACTGAAAGATGGATTTTTTGTAGATCATATCCTTTTGGATAATTGGAATTACCCAATCACCTTTAACTTCTTCACTGTGCTTTTCATCATCAACTATGAATTCTTCTCCTTGTAAGTCCCCTAGACTCACTGAATTGCCTTCCATCATATGACTAGTATCTTCATAATTGGAATCAAATTCACCATCCATGACAATTTCCACAATATCTTTGTTATTGCTAAAGGCAAGTTCAAAGGCTTCTTCTTCAGTTATTTTGTCATACTCAAGACTTCCTAAAGTTTCTATCAACTTATGACTTTTCATGTTTTTACACTCATTAGCATAGTGACCAACTTCACCACAAGCCCAACATTTACAATTAGTTTTGTCGGTGGGGCAATAAGTACTCTTTCTAAGAAATCTTCTTCTCTTTGGGGCTCATTTGTTAGTATATTGCTTTCTCCTGAGTTTTTCACCTCTTTGTTTATTGAAAGCCTTTTTTTTATAACCTCTTTTTTGTTCAAAGGCTCCCCATTTATGTGGAGTGTCCCAACAGAATAGGAATTGTTTCTTTATGGTATGATATTTTTTGATATTTAGACAATGATCGGTAACCTATCTTCTAATAAAGGCACATCTCATATCAAGAGTATCGGTATGTTCATGATTCTTTTTCAGCCATTCTTCAAATTTTTCTTGGATAATGGAATTTATAAGATATGATAGTTTATCATAAAACATAGCCAAATTCGTAGCTATATAGGGTTATGGCCAATTTTATAATAAAAGTATTAAACTCATTAATATAATGCTCTAGATATCTCATATCTAGAATTTTTATACTAACAAGTTTTCGTTGATATTCTCTTATCTTTTCTTCCATTTCTAGATTAATACCAATAAACTCCATAGAAATTTAATTACACAGGGCTTTAAACATTTTAGTAGGATTTTCCACTGCTCTCATTGTTGCTTTAGCCTCTTCAGAAATAGAATCATACCAATCTGCCATTGTTCTTAAAAATCTGTGTTCTAAATAATTTAGAAAGTTTTCAGATGTCCAGTTGACATTTAGATTGAGAACACTACTCATACCCCTCTTCCAATGTTCAAATATTTCTTCCCTATTACGAATGCCATCTAGATTTAACATGTACCCAGTTTGACTTATTGGAGTAAGACTTACTTCTTCATAAAGTGGTTGATATAAGGTTTGAAAGGAAATTGGCTTAGTTCTTCCGGTCGTATTATTTCTAGGTTGGAAATATCTATTATTACTAATTTACTACGGTTAGATTCACCAAAATTTTGAGGTAATGGTATGACGACATGGACTTGGTAATTTGTTTCAAGTTCTTCCCCAACTTCATTCTCCTCGGATATTTTGTTCAATTTTTCTCTAACCTCTTCTAGAGGTATAGTCTCCATATGTTCTAATTTGATTAAGTTCATTTGTTGGTAGATTTCTTCTTCAATTAGCACATAATTGACATCTTTAATATCATTATTAACATCCTCTTCGATCTAATTGTATCTGTTTTTCAGCAATAATAGTTATAATATTATTAAGAGCTACTCCCTCTTGTTCTATTTCGAGTAACCCATGGAGTTCCTTCAAACTAAGAGTTTGAAGTTCCTTCATCATCTCTTTCTTGATTATTAGGAGATTCTTCTTCTTCTCTTTTGGCAACCTTAACAAGTTCTGGTGCTTTTTTCTTAAGAGAATGTCAAGGAAAAGAAACTTTGTTTTGTTTATTTTGGAAATGATATTTATTTTTTTAAGTAGTACTGGGATTACTTAAACTTTAATACTTAATCACTCGATGTCTTGAATCGTTTAACAAACTTAGATGGGAAGAATGAGCAAACTTATTTAAAACTCTTACTTCACTTCTAAGTGCTTTTAAATCTTTTTTAAGGTCTAAAATTAAATCAAAGATAGAATTTAACTAAGCTCCTACACCACTTGTCTCATCTGGATTATGGACAATATAAGCAAATTCAAGATAAGGACAATTGGGTGATGTCATTAATTACTATATAATATATTTTTAAATTCACTAATTAATTAGTGAAGTTGGATACGTGGCTCTGATACCAAATGGAAAAAGACCAGAAATATAGCACGAAAATATAAATTGTAAGCGAAATTATTAAATGTGCTAAAGTAGAGTTTTTAAACACTAAGGACCAAAAACAAAACTCAAAACCAAGCAGTGACTAAAGTGCAAATATGAAAAGTTTAGTTGTCATTCAGAAATTATTACCTCATAATATGGGGTACCTGATAATTATTTTTCATAATATAGGGCGCTTATAATTATTACACTAAAATATAGTATCCTAATATTCATTAATTCTTAATATATAAACAATTAGTGAACAATTATTTTAAAAAAAAGTTATTGATAGAGGAATTACCCTGCGCTACTATATGCATGGATCCATGAGGTCGTTGCAAAAGATGATATTACTCGCAGTTTTTAAACTGTCCAGTGTAAATTCCAAAAAGAAAAGGAAAAATAAAATAAATTAATAACTTGACTGTAAGAAGCAAATATGAAAATTAAAGGGGTGAGTACAAGTAAATTAAAGATAAAAACATACCCGGCCACCGTAGTACATGGGAATCCAGTTGGGGTCAGGGGAGGTCAAATAATGGAGCTGACAATCAACCATGATTTGTGTTTGATCATGGAAAAACTCCCCAGGAATTATTGAATCAGCTCCACAGCAACCTTCAACTAGTAGAAGCTCGCTGCATTTCTGAATGTTAAATCCATTTCAGATGATTAGACTTTACTATCAATACATAGCAATCAACAAGAATGTCCTATTATCAATCATCACCACAAAAAATTACTATCAAATTTCCTGGAATGTGGGTGATTATTCTCTATGATTTAGAGGGATTATGTTGATTTTGATGATAGACTTAATATCTTCAAGCTAATGAAAAACTATCCTACGAATTAATGATGCATTCTGATTGCAGATTAAAGTTGTGTTGGTTTACCTGTCAATGCCAAGCCATCAACGAATCATCATCAACGACGTCGTATGTATATTTTAGCTCGTATGTAAACCTCAAGGGACTGATCATAAATCATAAAGCAAATTTGGTTTGTTTGATTAATCAAATGTTAGAGAACTAATTACAACTGAAGAAACTTTATTATTAAAAAAAACATATTGGAAAAATATAATTCTTAGATTATACTTACGGGCAAATGTTGAAGGTCTTGGCTAGGGCAGCAAGACCACCTCGTTGTGCCACATGAAAGAACTCTAGAGGGGGGGTGAATAGGGTTATGAAAATTTCTGCACAAATAATCACTAGTAAAGGACGTTAGGTTCTTAATCTAGTTAGATTAATATTCAATATAATGCAGATGTATGATAAAGAACAATAAGCATAAACTGAATAACTTCCTTTATTATACTGAAACTGAAAGGAAAATTCAGAGTAGGTGAACTTGCAAGTTACAAATAATAGCGGAAGCAAATAGCGAGATAATGGAGATTACGACAAAATTAGGAACGGAAATAAAAACTGTAAAAAAATAACAACACCAAGACTTCCGTGGGAAACCGAAGAACTCGGAGAAAAACCCACGGACGGCGACAGCCAGAAAATAATTCACTATGAGAAGGAAGGAGTACAAAGGCGATCACTATCACAGGGTGTGATACGATCTAGCACTGGAGATTACAACACAAATCTCTCAAACTCTCAACTCACAATCTCGCTAGGAATTGCAATGGTGGAAGACTAGAACAATTGGTGAGACTACTCTCTCTCTCAATTTTTCTCTCAATTGATGAACAAGGTTAAATAATTCTCAACTCTTGACACAAATACTTTTGTGTTGGTGTTTTGTTGGTGAATAAACAAGCTTGTGGCACCTCCTTTTATAGCACCAATTTAGGTTAATGCAACACAATAACATCCTACTTTAAATGCTTAGAAAACTCTAACTTCTTGAAATCACTAAAAAATTGCCATTAGATTCACGTGGCCAATTTCAAAAATGTTTTGTAACGCCAAATGAATCAATTATATAACTCACCACCAATTAAATTTGGGATTTTATGGAACACATTTTAACAATCTCCACCTTGGACCAGAAATCCAACTCCTTTGTCTAGATAAGCACCTCGGTCGTCCCCGCCAACACGCCCCTCCGTAGGGTATGGCCCTGCAGGGCTATCACATACAACAAACTCCTACTAAGTCCAAGAAACGCTCAAACTTAGCGATAGACAAAGGTTTGGTTAGCATATCTGCAGGATTTTCAGCTGTATGAATTTTCTTCACCATAATGTCACCTGCAGCAACTGTATCCCTGATGAAGTGATACCTGACGCTAATATGTTTGCTCTTTGAATGGTAAGCATCATTCTTGGTTAGATGGATAGCACTCTGACTATCTAAATAAACTACGGTTTCACCTTGTGGCACACCAAGCTCCATGACCAAACCCCTCAACCAAATAGCCTCCTTCACTCCCTCAGTAGTAGCAATATATTCAGCCTCAATAGTAGACAAGGCTGCAATAGACTGAAGTGAAGCCTTCCAAGATACTGCACCTCCACATAAAGTGAACACATACCCTTGAAGTTGAGTGTCTCCTATCCAAATTTCCACCATAGTCAACATCCACAAAACCAGCAACATTAGATGTTGCAACACTGCCTCTATCATATGAGATGCCCTTATCAATAGTACCCTTCACATAACGAAGGATCCACTTCACACCTTCCCAATGCTCCTTTCCTGGATTTTGCATGTATCTACTCACCACGCTAACTGCATGAGATAGGTCAGGTCTAGTGGAAACCATAGCATACATCAAACTACCAACTGCACTAGCATATGGAACACTAGACATCTTTTTCATCTCAAAATCAGACTTAGGACATAACTCACCAGACAACTTGAAATGAGCAGCTAATGGAGTTGAAACTGTCTTACAGTTTCTCATGTTGAACCTGTCCAACACTTTCTCAAGATACCTTTGTTGAGATAGGAACAACTTCCCTGCCTTTCTATCTCTCTGTATCTCCATACCCAAAATCTTCTTAGCTGGCCCGAGGTCCTTCATCTCAATCTCCTGGCTGAGTTGAGATTTCAACTTTCTGATCAAAGACATGTCTCTAGATGCACTCTACATGTCATCAACATACAACAAGTAAATAAAGGACTCATTCTCAAACTATCTGAAGTACACACAGTTGTCATACTGACTCCTTGTGTACCCTTGTCCTACCATAAAGGTATCAAACCTTTTATACCTCTGCATAGGTGCCTGTTTCAGTCCATACAAGGACTTTCTCAATATGCATACTTGTCTCTCTTTACCAGGGACAGTGAAACCCTCTGGTTGCCTCATGTAGATTTCCTCCTCCAACACGCCATGAAGGAAAGCTATCTTCACATCAAGTTTCTCCAACTCCAAGTCAAATAGAGCAACGAAGGCAAGCAAGGTGCGGATCGACGAATGCCTCACAACTGGCAAGAACACCTCATTATAGTCAATCCCTTCTCTCTGGTTGCAACCTCTAACCACCAATTAATCTGGCTTTCCACCTTGCACTCTCATTACCAGGGATACCTTCTTTTTTCTTGTACACCCATTTAGCAGTAAGAGCCCGTCGCCCTTTAGGCAACTCACATAGCTCCCAAGTTTCATTCTTCTGCAAACTTTCCATCTCCTCTTGCATTGCTCCTATCCTGTTTGAGGCACTTGGACTGGAGATGGCCTCTTGATAGGTAGAAGGTTCTGCACCTTTAGGAGTATCCTATGCAACATTCAATGCATAAGCTATCACGGCATCATCTTCATCATTGTATCGAGAAGGCCTCCTGATCTCCCTCCTAGGACGATCTCGAGCTATGCATCTCATTTCCCCCTCCTAAGGAACATTATCTACTGACGCCTCAACTGATCAACTGAAATGTTTCAGAATGTCGCAGAACTCCGCTCTGTTTGTAGGTTCTAGTAGCTCCACCTTGAGCTCTAACCTGCTCCACCTCGAACTCAACTCTCTCATTATCCTTCTTCTGATTGCCTGCACCATTAGAAGTAACAGTAGATTCCATCCCAGATAGTATTGCATTTTCATTAAAGGTTACATCTCTAGACTGTATAACTTTCTTCAAGTCTGGACACCAAATGCGATACCCCTTAGACTCAGACCCATAACCTAGAAACATGCATTTAACAACCTTGGGAGACAGATTCCCCTCATTCACATAGGCATATACAGGACATCCAAATAATCTCAAAATAGAATAATTAACTGGATTACCTGACTAAACTTCCTCTGGAATTTGGAAGTCAATAGAGGAGTGAGGTGATCTGTTCAGTAGATAGCAGGCAGTAGCAATACCTCTGCCCAGAATGATCTGCTCTTCCAAATCCCTACATTAGAAAATATGCAACGAGCTTTCTCAAGGAGTGTCCTGTTGATCCTCTCCGCAACCCCATTCTACTGTGGTTTGCCAACCAAGGTTCTATGCCTAACAATCCGTGCTCCTCGCAGAACTCAGTAAGCTCAGAATCAACGAATTCCAACCCATTATCAGTCCTGAATTTCTTTATCTTCTTCCCTGTCTGATTCTCCATCAAAGCCGATTTCTTCCGTGGACTCGTTGATCTCTTTCATCCTTGAGGTCTTCTATTTATGTTGCTTTCATTCGTATAGAGTCGTTGAAGGGCTGGTTTCATCGGATACTTTCCTTCCTTTCAGTTTGATAACTTCCTTAATCGGTAGCTTCCTTCTTTACTTTGATTCTGGAAATCTTCAATCATATCTTTCTTCCAAGTTCTTGATTAATTGTTTCCTAAAATAAGAAAGGTTACAATTAATTAACCTGGTTAGAAAAAGGATAGAATAAGATGTAAATCTTTCCATAATATACTCCTTAAATTTCCCTGATATTTTGCTCCTTTTATCTTTCACGACAAAGCTTCTCGTCTGGGGTGAACGTCCTTGTGATCCTGTGAGTAAACGTCCTTATGATGCCCTAGGTGAATGTCCTTCTGCCTGGATTGATATTTCTTTCCTTGCGCATCATATCTTTGCTAACTATTTGGATTTTGGCTTTCATTCAAAACAGATCCAACGCTAAGGTCCTTGTAAACATCCTTGAGGGGTTCTAGCAATCTCCCCCTTTTTCATGAAAGGCAAAATTCATTTACAACACTTCTCCCCCTTTTTGACTTTTATCAAAAAGTCTAGAGAGCTCCCCCTTAATATTGTAACCATTTCCAATAATCTGCAAGACTCAATGAACTTAATTGTTAGTCCTAAGAGAGGATGCTCCCCCTCAATATGTGCCATAAAAATAACACTACTATTTGAGTAGATCCATTTGTCAAGGTCCTTGATCATAGGTCTGACAAGATCCTTGAGGGGTTCTTATTGCTAATGTACGTAATGTCCTTGAGTGCTCCAAGCTCCCTTAAGCATCCACTCTCATGGATGCTAAGTATACCTGCAAAAACTTTAGACACCCTTCCACAAGCCATAATTGACATTAAATTTAGGTTCTTGACTAATAGTAACAACTATGTTAGGAGGTCTTGTTCCTTTTATAAGCCAAACTTGTACAATTTTAGAACGATAATGGTTGAAGTAGTGAGATTTATCATATTTGCTTTTGGGAAGAGATGAATGACCTTGATATCTTGTCCCAAGATAATTGTGTCGTTCTTGGTGCCATGAGTGAAATCTGTGGCCTTGGTTCTGCTCATTAAGGTCCTTGTGTCGTCCTTGATGTCTGGTTCTGATAGCTTGTCCTTGCGAGACATAATGTCCTTGACGAAAGTTTCGCTCCTTAATAGGGATGAACTTTCATGCCATTTTCCAAGGTTTTCTTGTTGCTTAGCTGTCTCAGCCAGAGACTTATGACAATCATCAAGGTTGGCCTTGAGGTCTAGTATTTCTGCTTTGAGAATGTCAACCGTGAAGGCAAGCCCTTCACATAATTTCTCCAATTTCTCATTGGACTCTTTCAGGCCTTTGTTGGTTTCTTTTAGTGACTTAATCTCATTTAAATGCTTGGTCTCCCGTCCTGCAAACTTTAAAAGGCATTTTCCCAAGTACGTTTTAGGATAAGTGAGGAGATCATCAAATGTTACCTCCCTTGATTCATCCTTGTCACTGCCCGGATAGTCCTCATTGGTTGCACCAACTTCCTCTGTATCATTGGTGTTTTTTCTCATGATGCAATGACTAGTAGTTTCCTCATCATCACTCCAAGTGGCCATTAAGGCCATGTGATTTCTCTTTTCTTTATTCTTTCTGTGGTAGGGACAGTCCTTGATCAAGTGATCTGGGTCACCACAGAAAAAACAAGAGAGTGTGTTAGTTCTATTATTTGATGAGTCATTACCTCTTCGGTTGATTCGTTTGGATGAAGGTCCTCTGGAGGTATGACTTTTCTTGCAAGATTTCTTGAGTTCCTTGGCCATCAAGGCCAAGATCCTGTCCTTATCATTGTTGTTAGGACCATGGATGTCCTTACGGGTTACTTCTTCCTTTTCATTTTGCTCTTCCTGGAGACGCATTTCATGAGCAAGAAGCTTTCCATTGAGGTCATCTAATTGGAGAGTTTCAACATCGTGAACTTCCTCTATTACAATGACCTTTGATTCCCATTTCTTTCTTGGAAGACAACTGAGGACCTTGTGAACTTTTTCTTCATTGGAGTAGGTTTTCTCCAAGGACTTGAGATTATTGACTATGACATTGAATCGTTTGTACATGTCCTTGATGGATTCTCCATTCTTCATTTTGAAGGATTCATAGTGCTTGACATAATTGTCAAGTCTTATTTTTTGAACTTGGCTCGTTCCTTCGTATGGGGTCACTAAGGTATCCCACACCTGTTTAGCTGTATCACAACCAGAGACCAATTCAAACTCATTAGAATCAAGTCCACAATAAAGGATATGTAGACCTTTAACATTTTTATCCGCCTTTTCTGCTTCTTTGGCAGTATATTTGGATCTAATTTTGGGTTTCTTGATTCCTTCCTCTGTAATCATGGGGACAAAGTCTCAATTCTCAATTATGTCCCAAACGTCATAGTCTTGATCCATGATGAATGCTTTCATACGTTTCTTCCATAGGAAAAAGTTTGCTCCTTTGAATAATGGGGATTATTCAAGCAATCCTTGCCTTATATCGCCATCTTCGATCCCAGCCATGATCTTTTCCACAGAACGGTTAGTCTCTTCTTGAGTGGACCTGCTCTGATACCAATTGAAAGAACCCTAGAGGGGGGGTGAATAGGGTTATGAAAATTACTGCACAAATAATCACTAGTAAAGGACGTTAGGTTCTTAATCTAGTTAGATTAAGATTCAATATAATGTAGAAGTGTTATAAAGGACAATAAGCATAAACTGAATAACTTTCTTTATTATACTGAAACAGAATGAAGCAGAGCAACCTAAGGTGAATGTCCTTAGGTTGTACACAGAACCAAGCCCCTTGCAGAGGACGCTTCTAGTTTTTTGGAAAACACCCACCAAACTCAACTTTGGTGTAAACACTTGATCGATCCTAAGTCCTTCTAGGAATCGATTACACTCAACCACAATCTCACTCAAATTCGGTTTTCTCACTCAAAAGAAAACTCAATCAAAACGAATAACACTCTTCTTGTTTTGAACACCCGATTTCTTCCGTGTAATTGTTGATCTCTTTCATCCTTGAGATCTTCTATTTATGTTGCTTTCAGTCGTATAGAGCCGTTGAAGGGCTGGTTTCATCGGATACTTTCCTTCCTTCCAGCTTGATAACTTCCTTAATCGGCAACTTCCTTCTTTACTTTGATTCTGGAAATCTCCAATCATATCTTTCTTCCAAGTTCTTGATTAATTGTTTCCTTAAATAAGAAAGGTTACAATTAATTAATCTGGTTAGAAAAAGGATAGAATAAGATGTAAATCTTTCTAAAATATACTCCTTAAACTTCCTTGATACTTTGCTCCTTTTATCTTTCACGACGAAGCTTCTCGTCTGGGGTGAACGTCCTTGTGATATTGTGAGTAAACGTCCTTATGATGCCCTAGGTGAATGTCCTTCTGCCTGCTTTGATATTTCTTTCCTTGCGTATCATATCTTTTCTAACTATTCGAATTTTGGCTTTCATTCGAAACTGATCCAACGCCAAGGTCCTTGTCAACGTCCTTGAGGGGATCTAACACCACAATATGGTCAATCATGGACTTGCTGAAAAGAAATATTATTGTTTTCAAATTAGCTAGCTAAATTCCCAATAAGTCAAGTATGGTTTGTTTTAAAAACATATCTGTATAGGCAGTACATCAATTTAGGGCAAAAAATTAGTTCGGGAACCATGTACTGTAAATTCAGTTTAGTACGTACGTAGTACCTTTTAGCTTTAAGCTTTAAATCGATCATCAAATGCAGAAATTGAAATGTCAAAATCGTTACAAGTATATTATTGTTCAACACCCTTCAAAGTCAAGGGAATTATTGTCTAAGGTCATAGTTCAGTGTATTATTATCCAATACCCCAAAAATTCAGTATATTAGCATCTAAAAAGTCTTTTATTTATAATTCCCCATAAGGTATATTCACAGTGAACATTGTCGTATTTTTTTATCACAAAAATGGAACTCATGTGATACCATTGTTAAAATCTTCACTTTATTGGTAAAAGAATTACCCTTGAACACATGGAGACCTTTTTTACTTTCTTATTTTTAATTTTTTTATTTTTTTGGTTGCCTTGAATCTTCTCAATTATACACCAATCTACTTCTCATTATGGTCAAACAAATCTGCCCGGCCAACTAGATTATTTAGTTCAGTCAAACTCAGAACAAACCTAATACAGTCCTAGATTTCATGCAAATTTTGGCCTAGACCTATTTTCCGGGTACAAATACAATGTTTTTTCGTACTTTATCGTGTGAATCAGAATTTAAGCTTACATAAATATTAAAGAAATTAAAAAAATAATACTAAAACTCAATAAGACATAGATGGATGATATATAGCTTAAACATATATAATTATTGATAAGCCTTTATCTGATAAACAATATTTTAAGAAGCTTGTTCTTAAATCATCTTGAAAATTAATTGAATGTACTAGTTTCGGAATGCCATGTAGGAATTTGTTTTACGTTTAATTTTTACTAAATTTCCTACATATAAAGTATTTATTGGATATCCATTTATGAATTTCAAAAAAATATTATTTTTGAAGGTAAGAGCAAAAATAATGGATAACCATTTGATTGTTCCATTGATTGTGCAACAACTCCAATAACATCAATAACATTTGGAGATGGATACTAACATTTGGAGATAGATAACCATATGATAGTAAAATTAACCTTAATTTCTTATACATGATTTTATTTTTTTATAAATATAGTAAGTTATTATTTGATTATTAATACAAGTATACAGCTCATGAATCGTCTTCATTTAAAGCAAATGTAAATAACTTATGAACAATTTATTTAAGGACAACCTATATATATATGGAAAACACCTAACTTAGTCCCGAGCCAAAAAGGAAATACAATACAGCAGATGGGCTGGTTGGAAGGGGACTTTTGGAGATGGATACTAACCTGGAGAAGGGAATTAAGCCAGGAGATTGCACTCATTGATAAGCTCCATAGCTACCAGCCGAGTAGAGATGGCAGAGATATGATTGAATGGAAGGGGAGCTGCAACATCACTGTCAAGAGTTTGGCGTGTGAGGCGGAAAAAATTGCATATCAAAACATTCAAGTAGACTCAATCGCTTGTTCGGTATGGAAAAAGATTGCCCCCAAAAGTCGAAATTATGGCCTGGCTGATACTTTCAGATGATGAAGATGTATGCTCATTCTGTCATGACCGAGGATTGACAATTGACCATCTATAGCTTTCATGCCCTCTGACTTGGAGCATTTGGGAAGAAATCATGAAAGATTTAGGGCAACAGCTTCCATAGGCACCGACTTTGAAGGAGATGTATGAGGAGTGGATGTTGGTCTTCTTCCATAACAGATTGAGAAGGAATGAAGTTGTGGATTGGTGCGTGGTTTGCTGTAATTTGGACAGTGTGGCATGGGAGAAATAAGGCAGTGTTTGATGGGGCTGCTGTGGAGAAAATTGAGATGGTACAGAAACTAAAATGGAGGTCGTTGCACTCTGGGCAACAACATGGAAATTAAGAATGGTGTTGAGTACTCTCCTGCATCTTTGGTTATCAATTTTAATGCCATCCCTGTGTTATTTGCTTCAGGGATGGAGCAGAAGCGTCAGAATTAATGCAGCAAATTAAAGCAAGGAGAGTGAAGCATATTTAAAGGAAAAGTAGGCCCATGATAGTGAAGTTTGTACTTTTTGAATATTCATGTGCAAGTGTTGTAAATGCTTGACAACACTTGGACTTTTGCATTTTGGAAGATTGGCAACTGTTTTCATCCTCTTGGCACCTGTGCCAATCTTAGATGAATAAAAATGGGGCTACTGCCCAATTTATCCAAAAAAAAAATTCATGGACGAAATGTTTATGGCATTTACAAGGCAACAATGAAACATTAATCTTATAGAAAACTTAATAATGGTAATGTGAATAAGATTATAATTAGTTGTATTAGAGACTGTACTAACTAGCTCATATTCAAATTAAGATGCTCGATAAAAATTTGAAAGAACCCTAGAGGAGGGTGAATAGGGTTATGAAGTTTTCTGCACAAAATAGCAACTTGGTTAAGGACGTTAGGATCTTAATCCTTCTAGATTAAGATTCAATAAATGATAAAGACAGTTTAAGCTTTAAAGCGAGGAACAACAAAAGTAAACTAAATAACCTCCTTTATCTTACTGAACTGGAACACAGAATAACCCAAGGTGAAGGACCTTAGGGTTTACAGCAGAACCTAGCGCCTTTCGATGGACGCTTCTTATTTTCTAGAAAACACCCACCAAACTCAACATTGGTGTAATCACTGATCGATCCTAAGTCCTTATTGGAATCGATTACAAGAGTATCAACCAAATCCTAATTCCGTTAAGGAATTGATACACTCAAACACAATCTCACTCAAACTCGGTTTTCTCACTCAAAAGAAAACTCAATCAAAACGAAGAACATTCTTCTTGTTTTGAACACCAGATTTCTTCCATGGAATCGTTGAAATTCTTTGTCCTTGATGGTCTTCTATTTATGCTACTTCCAATCGTATATAGCCATTTGAAGGATAGCTTCATTCGGATACTTTCCTTCCGTCAAGCCTGATAACTTCCTTAGTCAGCAACTTCCTTCTTTATCTTGATTCTGGAAACCTTCAGCCAAATCTTCCTTCCACGTCATTAATCAATTGTTTCCTGAAATTAGAAAAGTCACAATTAATTAATTAGTCTGGTTTATAAAAGGGTAGAAAAAGGATATAAATGTTCCCAGAATATATTCCACAAACTTCCCTGATATTTTGCTCCTTTTATCTTTCACGACGAAGCTTCTCGTGTGGGGTGAACGTCCTTGTGATGATGTGAGTAAACGTCCTTATGATGCCCTAGGTAAATCTCCTTCTGCCTGCTTTGAGATTCTTTCCTTGCGCATCATATCTTTTCTAGCTATTCGAATTTTGGTTTTCATTCAAAAGTGATTCACGCCAACGTCCTTGAGCCTGAGCTATCATGGGGACAAAGTCTCCATTCTCAATTCTGTCCCAAAGGTCATAGTCTTGATCCATGATGAATGTCCTCATACGCTTCTTCAAGTGTGCAAAGTTTGATCCTCTGAATAAAGGAGGACTGTTTAAGCAACGTCCTTGCCCTATATCACCATCTTCGATCCCAGCCATGATCTTTACCACAGAGCGGTTAGTCTCTGAATCTTCAGTGGACCAAGCTCTGATACAAATTGAAAGAAACCTAGAGGAGGGGTGAATAGGGTTATGAAGTTTTCTGCATAAAATAGCAACTTGGTAAAGGACGTCAGGATCTTAATCTTTCTAGATTAAGAATCAATAAATGATAAAGACAGTTTAAGCTTTAAATCCAGGAACAACGAAAGTAAATTAAATAACCTCCTTTATCGTACTGAAATGGAACACAGAATAACCCAAGGTGAAGGACCTTAGGCTTTACAACAGAACCTAGCGCCTTTCGATGAACGCTTCTTATTTTCTGGAAAACATCCGGCCACCAAACTCATCTTTGGTGTAATCATTGATCGATCCTAAGTCCTTCTAGGAATCGATTACAAGAGTATCAACCAAATCCAAATTCCGTTAAGGAATTGATTACAGTCAAACACAATCTCACTCAAACTCGGTTTTCTCACTCAAAAGAAAACTCAATCAAAACGAAGAACACTCTTCTTGTTTTGAACACCGGATTTCTTCCATGGAATCGTTGAAATTCTTTGTCCTTGATGGTCTTCTATTTATGCTACTTCCAGTTGTATATAGCAGTTTGAATGATAGCTTCATTCGGATACTTTCCTTCCTTCAAGCCTGATAACTTCCTTAGTCAGCAGCTTCCTTCTTTATCTTGATTCTGGAAATCTTCAGCCAAATCTTCCTTCCACGTTATTAATCAATTGTTTCCTGAAATAAGAAAAGTCTCAATTAATTAATTAGTCTGGTTTATAAAAGGGTAGAAAAAGGATGTAAATCTTCCCATAATATATTCCACAAACTTCCTAGATATTTTGCTCCTTTTATCTTTCACGACGAAGCTTCTCGTGTGGGGTGCACGTCCTTGTGATGCTGTCATTAGACGTTCTTATGATGCCTGAAGAATCTCAACCTTGAGACCTCATCACAATAAGCCCCGAGGACCTCCCTACAGCACACTCCGAGGACCTCCAGCGACATCATTACAGTTTTGTTTGAAAGACAGAAATTTAGGGAAGTATCTTCCACAAACCCTAAAATATACTTTTTATTATTCTGCATGATTTGATACAATAACCGCTACCTTCCTTATTTCCAGATATCATCCGAATGGAAAGCAAATCAAGGAAATCAAGAAGATTTTGAAGAGAGCTCAAGAATAGAAATTATCCCTTGGAGAATCAAGAAGTCGCTGCTGCCTCCAACTCCCAAATATATATACGGCTGCATACCTACATTGTTATTGATCGATTTCCAAGGAAGAAAATCAGTTGTAGGAGTTTTGTGAAGGAAAACTCTGAGTGTAGGAATATTGAGTATTTTGAGTGTCACCACATTCGTGTTGTGGTGAGTTTTGTAACCAGTGGTATAACTGGTGAGGACCTCCTGAGGTCGTAAGTTTGTTTGTGTCCAGTGAACCTCTGGTGAGTGAGGTCACTGTTTGTAATCACCTCTTCTGTGAGGCCTCAAGAACAGAAGACGTCTGTAAGGTCTTCTGTCCTAGTAAGCTGCTTTGAGGACCTCACAGTCTTCTTATCAGCTGATTTGTAACCTCCTCCCTTCTAAGCACTTTTGTTCAATAATAAAGAAGTATTTTTCAGTATTTAAAAGTGCTATTAATCTAAGTTGTGTTGATTGAAGTGCAGATTTTTTAAATAACCCTAATCACTCCCCTCTAGGGTTATTTCATTTGGTATCAGAGCGGGTCCACAAATTCAAGAGTTTAACTGCTCGTGGAAAAGATCATGGCCGCTATCAACACAAATGAAGCTCCCCAAGAACGCTCATGGACAATAGCTCCACTACTTTCTAGAGAAAACTACAGGTCGTGGAAAAGACAAATGGAGGTCTTCCTCAAGGACCAAGATGAGGTCCTCTGGACTGTGGTTACCGAGGGAGATTATCCCACTCCCACGAAGAAGAACAGTGCTGGTCAAGATGTCCCAAAGAAAAGATCTGAAATGACCAAGAAAGAGTTGGAGCAATTGATAAAAAATACTCATGCCCTAAACTTAATTTATTACAGTTTAAATTCGAATGACTTTGAACGTATATCTTATTGTGAAACTGCGAAACAGGTTTGGGATTCCTTGATAACCTCATATGAAGGCACAAGTCAAGTCAAGGACACCAAAGTGGATATCCTTATCCAAAAGTATGAGGCCTTCAGAATGAAGGAAAATGAGACTATTGAAGAGATGTTCAAAAGATTCAAGAAAGATCACCAACCACTTCATATCACCAAAAACACCTTATGAAGGATCGCCTCGATGCGTAAGAAACAAAGACAAGAGAAACAGTCGACCTCAACGGCATAACTATAAAGCAATGATGGCAACATGGAGTGATAGTGATTCCAATGAAGGCCACAGTGAGATAGAAGAAATAACAAATGTATGTCTGATGGCAAACACAAGTGAGGATCAAAATCCAACCTCGTCTCATGACGAGGTAAACATTGATGACCTCCTTAATCTTTCACCATTACATCTTGCTCATAAGTGTATGCATCTTTTTAAATACTCTAAGTCTTTGATAGAAAGAATCAAGCACCTTACCAACCATGTTCAAAGTCTCTATGAGGCCATAGAAAGCCTGAACTCTCAAAATGACCACCTGTTCACAAAAAGCAATAGACTTTCGCTTGAGGTCAAAGACTGCTATAAAACCATCACTCAATTATCCAATGAGGCAGTCACTAGTTCCCATCCTTACCAAAGCAAACCAGTCTCCACAACCCCCTTTTCTCAACCTCGGACCAAAATTCCTACAAATCATCCTCCCAGAGGACCTCTCCTTCCCACACCCAATACACCACCTCTCAAAAACTATCGGTCCAAAAGTCCTCCTTTCCATGCCAACAAAGGACCTCTCCTTCCTATCCCAAACATTCTGCCTCTCAGAGAAAATCATCATAGAGGACCTCCTACAGAAAATAAAATAAGGACCTCATCAAATCCCGTGTCTGAAAGAACTAGACCTCCGTGCATTACTAAAATCTGGGTCCCAAAGACCTCATTGCAACGATCTCATCCTTGGTCAGAGACCAAGAAAGGTATAGTGTCTTCTATTACAGGTATGCCTCAAACACAGAGATCCAACCAAGCTCTTCAAACTGAAAGTCAACAAGAATGCAAGAGTGACCTTTGGAGACAAAATCCAAGACAAGATCCTAGACATTGGGAAGGTCGTGAAACAACACCACCCGCACCATTTGAGGGGGCGTCGTTTACTATGAGGACCTCAACCTATGCACAAGCTGTAAAATTGAGGGGGAGTCCTATCATCCATCCTCCCTACATGTGGTCTCTCTCCTCCTCCCAGGTTCGTCAACTCACTGAATCCCTGGACCTCTGATGTCCTCATCAGCATGGCCTCGCGGGCACCTCAAAATTTAATCAGGGCCTGGTCAAGGTGTCCTCATGATTCCTTTTCTCCTATCCCTCCTTCTTGCTCTCTCTCTTCCTCTGCTTATTTTGGCTACACAATTTAGTACCTGTTCTCTTCTGTTTCCTTCTTGTCTGAAAGACAAAAAGGGGGAGACACCCTTGCTTTTATGTCTCGAACTACTATAATGAACTTCTGCTACTATAATTTGCTATTATATGATACTCTATTACTATTACATGTATGTACTGTTACATCATCATCCATATCTCAGACATTGAGAATGCATGTAAGTAGCATCCATGAAGTTTTGTCTTTCAAACAAAAAGGGGAGATTGAAGAATCTCAACCTTGAGGACCTCACAATAAGCCCGAGGCCTCCTCAGACACTCCGAGGACCTCCAGCGACATCATTACGGTTTTGTTTGAAAGACAGAAATTTAGGGAAGTATCTTCCACAAACCCTAAAATATACTTTTTATTATTCTGCATGATTTGATAATAATCTACCTTCCTTATTTCCAGATATCATCCTAATGGAAAGCAAATCAAGGAAATCAAGAAGATTTTGAAGAGAGCTCAAGAATGGAAATTATCCCTTGGAGAATCAAGAAGTCGCTGCTACCTCCAACTCCCAAATATATATACGGCTGCATACCTACATTGAATTGATCGATTTCCAAGGAAGAAAATTAGTTGTAGGAGTTTTGTGAAGGAAAACTCTGAGTGTAGGAATATTGAGTATTTTGAGTGTCACCACATTTATGTTGTGGTGAGTTTTGTAACCAGTGGTATAACTGGTGAGGACCTCCTGAGGTCGTAAGTTTGTTTGTGTCCAGTGAACCTCTGGTGAGTGAGGTCACTGTTTGTAATCACCTCTTCTGTGAGGCCTCAAGAACGTAAGACGCCCAGGAAGGTCTTCGCCCTAGTAAGTCGCTTGAGGACCTCACAGTCTTCTTATCAGCTGATTTGTAACCTCCTCCCTTCTAAGCACTTTTGTTCAATAATAAAGAAGTATTTTTCAGTATTTAAAAGTGCTATTAATCTAAGTTGTGTTGATTGAAGTGCAGATTTTTTAAATAACCCTAATCACCCCCCTCTAGGGTTATTTCATTTGGTATCAGAGCGGGTCCACAAATTCAAGAGTTTAACTGCTCGTGGAAAAGATCATGGTCGCTATCAACACAAATTAAGCTCCCCAAGAACGCTCTTGGACAATAGCTCCACTACTTTCTGGAGAAAACTACAGGTCGTGGAAAAGACAAATGGAGGTCTTCCTCAAGGACCAAGATGAGGTCCTCTGGACTGTGGTTACCGAGGGAGATTATCCCACTCCCACGAAGAAGAACGATCTTTGGTCAAGATGTCCCAAAGAAAAGATCTGAAATGACCAAGAAAGAGTTGGAGCAATTGATAAAAAATACTCATGCCCTAAACTTAATTTATTACAGTTTAAATTCGAATGACTTTGAACGTATATCTTATTGTGAAACTGCGAAACAGGTTTGGGATTCCTTGATAACCTCATATGAAGGCACAAGTCAAGTCAAGGACACCAAAGTGGATATCCTTATCCAAAAGTATGAGGCCTTCAGAATGAAGGAAAATGAGACTATTGAAGAGATGTTCAAAAGATTCAGCAGCATCACCAACCACTTCATATCTCTTGGAAAAACCTACCCAAATATGGAACAGGTTAGAAAGGTCCTCCGATGCCTGCCTAGAAGAAAATGGGGTCCAAAAGTCACAACCATTGAAGAAGATCAAGATCTCAAGGCCCTCAAACTGGAGGAACTCATTGGAAAACTATTGGCCTATGAGATCCAATTGAATGACCTCTCAGAACCCAAGGAAATTTCCCTCAAGGCAGTATGTAAATCTGACAGTGAGTCAGATCATGATGAGGAGAAAGATACAATGGCAATGATGGCTAGAGGGTTCAGAAGATTATACAAGAAAAATCCAACCTTTCGAGGATACATCAAGGATGGACAAAACAGAAAAGCAACCTCAAAAGGTAAGTCCTCATTAAGAAAAGATGCTGACACATTCACTTGTTTTGTTTGTGGCAGCTCAAAACACCTTATGAAGGACTGCCCTGATGCCAGAAGAAACAAAGACAAGAGAAACAGTCGACCTCAACGGCATAACTATAAAGCAATGATGGCAACATGGAGTGATAGTGATTCCAATGAAGGCCACAGTGAGATAGAAGAAATAACAAATGTATGTCTGATGGCAAACACAAGTGAGGATCAAAATCCAACCTCGTCTCATGACGAGGTAAACATTGATGACCTCCTTAATCTTTCACCATTACATCTTGCTCATAAGTGTATGCATCTTTTTAAATACTCTAAGTCTTTGATAGAAAGAATCAAGCACCTTACCAACCATGTTCAAAGTCTCTATGAGGCCATAGAAAGCCTGAACTCTCAAAATGACCACCTGTTCACAAAAAGCAATAGACTTTCTCTTGAGGTCAAAGACTGCTATAAAACCATCACTCAATTATCCAATGAGACAGTCACTAGTTCCCATCCTTACCAAAGCAAACCAGTCTCCACAACCCCCTCTTCTCAACCTCGGACCAAAATTCCTACAAATCATCCTCCCAGAGGACCTCTCCTTCCCACACCCAATACACCACCTCTCAAAAACTATCGGTCCAAAAGTCCTCCTTTCCATGCCTACAAAGGACCTCTCCTTCCTATCCCAAACATTCTGCCTCTCAGAGAAAATCATCATAGAGGACCTCCTACAGAAAATAAAATAAGGACCTCATCAAATCCCGTGTCTGAAAGAACTAGACCTCCGTGCATTACTAAAATCTAGGTCCCAAAGACCTCATTGCAACGATCTCATCCTTGGTCAGAGACCAAGAAAGGTATAGTGTCTTCTATTACAGGTATGCCTCAAACACAGAGATCCAACCAAGCTCTTCAATTTGAAAGTCAACAAAAATGCAAGAGTATCCTTTGGAGACAAAATCCAAGACAAGATCCTAGACATTGGGAAGGTCGTGAAACAACACCACCCGCACCATTTGAGGGGGCGTCGTTTACTATGAGGACCTCAACCTATGCACAAGCTGTAAAATTGAGGGGGACTCCTATCATCCATCCTCCCTACATGTGGTCTCTCTCCTCCTCCCAGGTTCGTCAACTCACTGAATCCCTGGACCTCTGATGTCCTCATCAGCGTGGCCTCGCGGGCACCTCAAAATTTAATCAGGGCCTTATTAAGGTGTCCTCATCATTCCTTTTCTCCTATCCCTCCTTCTTCCTCTCTCTCTTCCTCTGCTTATTTTGGCTACACAATTTAGTACTTGTTCTCTCCTGTTTCCTTCTTGTCTGAAAGACAAAAAGGGGGAGACACCCTTGCTTTTATGTCTCGAACTACTATAATGAACTTCTGCTGCTATAATTTGCTATTATATGATACTCTATTACTATTACATGTATGTACTGTTACATCTACTGTCCATATCTGCTGTACATTGAGAATGCATGTATAGAAGTAGCATCCGTGAAGTTTTGTCTTTCAAACAAAAAGGGGGAGATTGAAGAATCTCAACCTTGAGGACCTCGTCACAATAAGCCCCGAGGGCCTCCCTGCAGCACACTCCGAGGACCTCCAGCGACATCATTACGGTTTTGTTTGAAAGACAGAAATTTAGGGAAGTATCTTCCACAAACCCTAAAATATACTTTTTATTATTCTGCATGATTTGATACATTAACCGCTACCTTCCTTATTTCCAGATATCATCCTAATGGAAAGCAAATCAAGGAAATCAAGAAGATTTTGAAGAGAGCTCAAGAATGGAAATTATCCCTTGGAGAATCAAGAAGTCGCTGCTACCTCCAACTCCCAAATATATATACGGCTGCATACCTACATTGTTATTGATCGATTTCCAAGGAAGAAAATCAGTTGTAGGAGTTTTGTGAAGGAAAACTCTGAGTGTAGGAATATTGAGTATTTTGAGTGTCACCACATTTGTGTTGTGGTGAGTTTTGTAACCAGTGGTATAACTGGTGAGCACCTCCTGAGGTCGTAAGTTTGTTTGTGTCCAGTGAACCTCTGGTGAGTGAGGTCACTATTTTTAATCACCTCTTCTGTGAGGCCTCAAGAACAGAAGACGTCTATAAGGTCTTCTGTCCTAGTAAGCTGCTTTGAGGACCTCACAGTCTTCTTATCAGCTGATTTGTAACCTCCTCCCTTCTAAGCACTTTTGTTCAATAATAAAGAAGTATTTTTCAGTATTTAAAAGTGCTATTAATCTAAGTTGTGTTGATTGAAGTGCAGATTTTTTAAATAACCCTAATCACCCCCCTCTAGGGTTATTTCATTTGGTATCAGAGCGGGTCCACAAATTCAAGAGTTTAACTGCTCGTGGAAAAGATCATGGCCGCTATCAACACAAATTAAGCTCCCCAAGAACGCTCATGGACAATAGCTCCACTACTTTTTGGAGAAAACTACAGGTCGTGGAAAAGACAAATGGAGGTCTTCCTCAAGGACCAAGATGAGGTCCTTTGGACTGTGGTTACCGAGGGAGATTATCCCACTCCCACGAAGAAGAACAGTGCTGGTCAAGATGTCCCAAAGAAAAGATCTGAAATGACCAAGAAAGAGTTGGAGCAATTGATAAAAAATACTCATGCCCTAAACTTAATTTATTGCAGTTTAAATTCGAATGATTTTGAACGTATATCTTATTGTGAAACTGCGAAACAGGTTTGGGATTACTTGATAACCTCATATGAAGGCACAAGTCAAGTCAAGGACACCAAAGTGGATATCCTTATCCAAAAGTATGAGGCCTTCAGAATGAAGGAAAATGAGACTATTGAAGAGATGTTCAAAAGATTCAGCAGCATCACCAATCACCTCATATCTCTGGGAAAAACCTACCCAAATATGGAACAGGTTAGAAAGGTCCTCCGATGCCTGCCTAGAAGAAAATGGGGTGCAAAAGTCACAACCATTGAAGAAGCTCAAGATCTCAAAGCCCTCAAACTGGAGGAACTCATTGGAAAACTATTGGCCTATGAGATCCAATTGAATGACCTCTCAGAACCCAAGGAAATTTCCCTCAAGGCAGTATGTAAATCTGACAGCGAGTCAGATGATGATGAGGAGAAAGATACAATGGCAATGATGGCTAGAGGGTTCAGAAGATTATACAAGAAAAATCCTACCTTTCGAGGATACATCAAGGATGGACAAAACAGAAAAGCAACCTCAAAAGGTATGTCCTCATTAAGAAAAGATGCTGACACGTTCACTTGTTTTGTTTGTGGCAGCTCAAAACACCTTATGAAGGACTGCCCTGATGCCAGAAGAAACAAAGACAAGAGAAACAGTCGACCTCAACGGCATAACTATAAAGCAATGATGGCAACATGGAGTGATAGTGATTCCAATGAAGGCCACAGTGAGATAGAAGAAATAACAAATGTATGTCTGATGGCAAACACAAGTGAGGATCAAAATCCAACCTCGTCTCATGACGAGGTAAACATTGATGACCTCCTTAATCTTTCACCATTACATCTTGCTCATAAGTGTATGCATCTTTTTAAATACTCTAAGTCTTTGATAGAAAGAATCAAGCACCTTACCAACCATGTTCAAAGTCTCTATGAGGCCATAGAAAGCCTGAACTCTCAAAATGACCACCTGTTCACAAAAAGCAATAGACTTTCTCTTGAGGTCAAAGACTGCTATAAAACCATCACTCAATTATCCAATGAGGCAGTCACTAGTTCCTATCCTTACCAAAGCAAACCAGTCTCCACAACCCCCTCTTCTCAACCTCGGACCAAAATTCCTACAAATCATCCTCCCAGAGGACCTCTCCTTCCCACACCCAATACACCACCTCTCAAAAACTATCGGTCCAAAAGTCCTCCTTTCCATGCCTACAAAGGACCTCTCCTTCCTATCCCAAACATTCTGCCTCTCAGAGAAAATCATCATAGAGGACCTCCTACAGAAAATAAAATAAGGACCTCATCAAATCCCGTGTCTGAAAGAACTAGACCTCCGTGCATTACTAAAATCTGGGTCCCAAAGACCTCATTGCAACGATCTCATCCTTGGTCAGAGACCAAGAAAGGTATAGTGTCTTCTATTACAGGTATGCCTCAAACACAGAGATCCAACCAAGCTCTTCAATTTGAAAGTCAACAAAAATGCAAGAGTAACCTTTGGAGACAAAATCCAAGACAAGATCCTAGACATTGGGAAGGTCGTGAAACAACACCACCCGCACCATTTGAGGGGGCGTCGTTTACTATGAGGACCTCAACCTATGCACAAGCTGTAAAATTGAGGGGGAGTCCTATCATCCATCCTCCCTACATGTGGTCTCTCTCCTCCTCCCAGGTTCGTCAACTCACTGAATCCCTGGACCTCTGATGTCCTCATCAGCATGGCCTCGCGGGCACCTCAAAATTTAATCAGGGCCTGGTCAAGGTGTCCTCATCATTCCTTTTCTCCTATCCCTCCTTCTTCCTCTCTCTCTTCCTCTGCTTATTTTGGCTACACAATTTAGTACCTGTTCTCTCCTGTTTCCTTCTTGTCTGAAAGACAAAAAGGGGGAGACACCCTTGCTTTTATGTCTCGAACTACTATAATGAACTTCTGCTACTATAATTTGCTATTATATGATACTCTAATACTATTACATGTATGTACTGTTACATCTACTGTCCATATCTGCTGTACATTGAGAATGCATGTATAGAAGTAGCATCCATGAAGTTTTGTCTTTCAAACAAAAAGGGGGAGATTGAAGAATCTCAACCTTGAGGACCTCGTCACAATAAGCCCCGAGGGCCTCCCTGCAGCACACTCCGAGGACCTCCAGCGACATCATTACGGTTTTGTTTGAAAGACAGAAATTTAGGGAAGTATCTTCCACAAACCCTAAAATATACTTTTTATTATTCTGCATGATTTGATACAATAACCGCTACCTTCCTTATTTCCAGATATCATCCTAATGGAAAGCAAATCAAGGAAATCAAGAAGATTTTGAAGAGAGCTCAAGAATGGAAATTATCCCTTGGAGAATCAAGAAGTCGCTGCTACCTCCAACTCCCAAATATATATACGGCTGCATACCTACATTGTTATTGATCGATTTCCAAGGAAGAAAATCAGTTGTAGGAGTTTTGTGAAGGAAAACTATGAGTGTAGGAATATTGAGTATTTTGAGTGTCACCACATTTGTGTTGTGGTGAGTTTTGTAACCAGTGGTATAACTGGTGAGGACCTCCTGAGGTCGTAAGTTTGTTTGTGTCCAGTGAACCTCTGGTGAGTGAGGTCACTGTTTGTAATCACCTCTTCTGTGAGGCCTCAAGAACAGAAGACGTCTGTAAGGTCTTCTGTCCTAGTAAGCTGCTTTGAGGACCTCGCGCCTTCTTATCACCGATTTGTAACCTCCTCCCTTCTAAGCACTTTTGTTCAATAATAAAGAAGTATTTTTCAGTATTTAAAAGTGCTATTAATCTAAGTTGTGTTGATTGAAGTGCAGATTTTTTAAATAACCCTAATCACCCCCCTCTAGGGTTATTTCATTTGGTATCAGAGCGGGTCCACAAATTCAAGAGTTTAACTGCTCGTGGAAAAGATCATGGCCGCTATCAACACAAATTAAGCTCCCCAAGAACGCTCATGGACAATAGCTCCACTACTTTCTGGAGAAAACTACAGGTCGTGGAAAAGACAAACGGAGGTCTTCCTCAAGGACCAAGATGAGGTCCTCTGGACTGTGGTTACCGAGGGAGATTATCCCACTCCCACGAAGAAGAACAGTGCTGGTCAAGATGTCCCAAAGAAAAGATCTGAAATGACCAAGAAAGAGTTGGAGCAATTGATAAAAAATACTCATGCCCTAAACTTAATTTATTGCAGTTTAAATTCGAATGATTTTGAACGTATATCTTATTGTGAAACTGCGAAACAGGTTTGGGATTACTTGATAACCTCATATGAGGGCACAAGTCAAGTCAAGGACACCAAAGTGGATATCCTTATCCAAAAGTATGAGGCCTTCAGAATGAAGGAAAATCAGACTATTGAAGAGATGTTCAAAAGATTCAGCAGCATCACCAACCACCTCATATCTCTGGGAAAAACCTACCCAAATATGGAACAGGTTAGAAAGGTCCTCCGATGCCTGCCTAGAAGAAAATGGGGTCCAAAAATCACAACCATTGAAGAAGCTCAAGATCTCAAGGCCCTCAAACTGGAGGAACTCATTGGAAAACTATTGGCCTATGAGATCCAATTGAATGACCTCTCAGAACCCAAGGAAATTTCCCTCAAGGCAGTATGTAAATCTGACAGTGAGTCAGATGATGATGAGGAGAAAGATACAATGGCAATGATGGCTAGAGGGTTCAGAAGATTATACAAGAAAAATCCAACCTTTCGAGGATACATCAAGGATGGACAAAACAGAAAAGCAACCTCAAAAGGTAAGTCCTCATTAAGAAAAGATGCTGACACATTCACTTGTTTTGTTTGTGGCAGCTCAAAACACCTTATGAAGGACTGCCCTGATGCCAGAAGAAACAAAGACAAGAGAAACAGTCGACCTCAACGGCATAACTATAAAGCAATGATGGCGACATGGAGTGATAGTGATTCCAATGAAGGCCACAGTGAGATAGAAGAAATAACAAATGTATGTCTGATGGCAAACACAAGTGAGGATCAAAATCCAACCTCGTCTCATGACGAGGTAAACATTGATGACCTCCTTAATCTTTCACCATTACATCTTGCTCATAAGTGTATGCATCTTTTTAAATACTCTAAGTCTTTGATAGAAAGAATCAAGCACCTTACCAACCATGTTCAAAGTCTCTATGAGGCCATAGAAAGCCTGAACTCTCAAAATGACCACCTGTTCACAAAAAGCAATAGACTTTCTCTTGAGGTCAAAGACTGCTATAAAACCATCACTCAATTATCCAATGAGGCAGTCACTAGTTCCTATCCTTACCAAAGCAAACCAGTCTCCGTAACCCCCTCTTCTCAACCTCGGACCAAAATTCCTACAAATCATCCTCCCAGAGGACCTCTCCTTCCCACACCCAATACACCACCTCTCCAAAACTATCGGTCCAAAAGTCCTCCTTTCCATGCCAACAAAGGACCTCTCCTTCCTATCCCAAACATTCTCCCTCTCAGAGAAAATCATCATAGAGGACCTCCTACAGAAAATAAAATAAGGACCTCATCAAATCCCGTGTCTGAAAGAACTAGACCTCCGTGCATTACTAAAATCTGGGTCCCAAAGACCTCATTGCAACGATCTCATCCTTGGTCAGAGACCAAGAAAGGTATAGTGTCTTCTATTACAGGTATGCCTCAAACACAGAGATCCAACCAAGCTCTTCAAACTGAAAGTCAACAAGAATGCAAGAGTGACCTTTGGAGACAAAATCCAAGACAAGATCCTAGACATTGGGAAGGTCGTGAAACAACACCACCCGCACCATTTGAGGGGGCGTCGTTTACTATGAGGACCTCAACCTATGCACAAGCTGTAAAATTGAGGGGGAGTCCTATCATCCATCCTCCCTACATGTGGTCTCTCTCCTCCTCCCAGGTTCGTCAACTCACTGAATCCCTGGACCTCTGATGTCCTCATCAGCATGGCCTCGCGGGCACCTCAAAATTTAATCAGGGCCTGGTCAAGGTGTCCTGATCATTCCTTTTCTCCTATCCCTCCTTCTTCCTCTCTCTCTTCCTCTACTTATTTTGGCTACACAATTTAGTACCTGTTCTCTCCTGTTTCCTTCTTGTCTGAAAGACAAAAAGGGGGAGACACCCTTGGCATATGTCCCGAACTACTATAATGAACTTCAGCTGCTATAATTTGCTATTATATGATACTCTATTACTATTATATGTATGTACTGTTACATCTACTGTCCATATTTGCTGTACATTGAGAATGCATGTATAGAAGTAGCATCCATGAAGTTTTGTCTTTCAAACAAAAAGGGGGAGGTTGAAGAATCTCAACCTTGAGGACCTCGTCACAATAAGCCCCGAGGGCCTCCCTGCAGCACACTCCGAGGACCTCCAGCGACATCATTACGGTTTTGTTTGAAAGACAGAAATTTAGGGAAGTATCTTCCACAAACCCTAAAATATAATTTTTATTATTCTGCATGATTTGATACAATAACCGCTACCTTCCTTATTTCCAGATATCATCCTAATGGAAAGCAAATCAAGGAAATCAAGAAGATTTGTAAGAGAGCTCAAGAATGGAAATTATCCCTTGGAGAATCAAGAAGTCGCTGCTACCTCCAACTCCCAAATATATATACGGCTGCATACCTACATTGTTATTGATCGATTTCCAAGGAAGAAAATCAGTTGTAGGAGTTTTGTGAAGGAAAACTTTGAGTGTAGGAATATTGAGTATTTTGAGTGTCACCACATTTGTGTTGTGATGAGTTTTGTAACCAGTGGTATAACTGGTGAGGACCTCCTGAGGTCGTAAGTTTGTTTGTGTTCAGTGAACCTCTGGTGAGTGAGGTCACTGTTTGTAATCACCTCTTCTGTGAGGCCTCAAGAACAGAAGACGTCTGTAAGGTCTTCTGTCCTAGTAAGCTGCTTTGAGGACCTCACAGTCTTCTTATATGCTGATTTGTAACCTCCTCCCTTCTAAGCACTTTTGTTCATTAATAAAGAAGTATTTTTCAGTATTTAAAAGTGCTATTAATCTAAGTTGTGTTGATTGAAGTGCAGATTTTTTAAATAACCCTAATCACCCCCCTCTAGGGTTATTTCATTTGGTATCAGAGCGGGTCCACAAATTCAAGAGTTTAACTGCTCGTGGAAAAGATCATGGCCGCTATCAACACAAATGAAGCTCCCCAAGAACGCTCATGGACAATAGCTCCACTACTTTCTGGACAAAACTACAGGTCGTGGAAAAGACAAATGGAAGTCTTCCTCAAGGACCAAGATGAGGTCCTCTGGACTATGGTTACCGAGGGAGATTATCCCACTCCCACGAAGAAGAACATTGCTGGTCAAGATGTCCCAAAGAAAAGATCTGAAACGACCAAGAAAGAGTTGGCGCAATTGATAAAAAATACTCATGCCCTAAACTTAATTTATTGCAGTTTAAATTCGAATGATTTATTGCAGTTTAAATTCGAATGATTTTAAACACCCTTGGCATATGTCCCGAACTACTATAATGAACTTCTGCTGCTATAATTTGCTATTATATGATACTCTATTACTATTACATGTATGTACTGTTACATCTACTGTCCATATCTGCTGTACATTGAGAATGCATGTATAGAAGTAGCATCCATGAAGTTTTTTCTTTCAAACAAAAAGGGGGAGATTGAAGAATCTCATTCTTGAGGACCTCGTCACAATAAGCCCCGAGGGCCTCCCTGCAGCAACCGACATTTTTAGACGGTATTTCATTTTTTTAATAAATTTAATTATTATTATTGTTATTATTTTAGAATAAATATTATTTTTGTTATTAATGTTATTATTATTGTTATTATCATTTATAATATTATTTTTGTAATTGTTATTATGTTAATTATTTTTGTTATTATTATTGTTAATATTATTATTATGTTAATTATTGTTGTTAATGTTATTGTTACTATCATTAATAATATTGTTATTATTGTTATTATTGTTATTATTATTATTATTATGTTAATATTGTTAATATTATTATTATGTTAATTATTATTGTTAATATTACTGTTATTATTAATATTATTATTAATTATTAGGAAAAAAGGCATCCAACATGGATTTATGCCTCGGGATTAATTGTGATATTGTTGCTATTAGTGTCGCGATTATTATTATTATTATTGTTATTCTTATTCTTATTCTTATTATTATTATTATTATTTTTATTATTATTATTATTATTATTATTGTAGTTGTTATTGTTGCTAATAATTGCTATAATTGTTTTTATGAATATTTTGGTTATTAGTTGTTATTAATATTATGGTTGTTAGATATTTTAGTATATTTTGGTAAGGTTTAGGGGAAATTAATGAATGTGGTATCGTTTTTGCAACCGAAGATGTGTTTGACACTATAAAAGCAGTTCATGATTGGGTCGATGAAATTGCTCGGGGAATCGGATTTTAGTTTGTACGATCTACGTATGAGATGCAGAGAGTCTGCTAAGGTGTTAGTGTTACTTGAAGTGTTGGAGGTACGGTAAATACCGTGGGAAACTGAATGATCTGGATACTGCAACTCGTCGAGATATATCAAAGAAGGCGTGCCATTGTAAATTTGTCATTGTAGCGTGGACTCGTAACGAAACGGACTGGTGAGTTCGTGTTTGCGATGGAGACCGGGGGAAGCACAATCATGGCTTCATCGTGTACGAGGAAGGATATCGTCACGGACACCCATTAACTTCTGACATGAAACATCATGTCCGTGAAATGACCAACACGGGGTGCACGCCTGCCACGATACAAACATCACTGAAGGTGAAGTTCCCTGCTTCTAAGATAAACGTGAGGCAAGTATAAAACGAGTGGGCAAAGATGCGCATTAAGGATACAGATGGTAGGGCGCATGCCCAACATTGTCACTACTTGGCGAAAGCTGGCGGGTACGTCTCATTTATTGATTATGATGATAATGGCAATCTTCGTCAGCTCTTTTTATGTCACTTGTACTCGTTAAAGTTGCTCCGTACGTACCCGAATGTCATTCTCATTGACAATACGTACATGACAAACAAGGCGAAGTGCCCTTAATGTGAGCTGGTAGGCGTGACTCCCATTAACCACAACTTCCGAATTGCTTACTCGTTCATGCGGGACGAGAAGATGGACTCATATGAGTGGTTGATGTGGAGGTTTCATGAATTATTGGGTCCTGATGTTATTCCATCCTTGTTTGTGATGGACAAACAGGATGCTTTGTTGGGTGCTATTGCAAGTGTTTACCCAAATGTGCACCAACTGTTGTGCGTGTGGCATATTGGGAATAATGTGGAGAACAAAGTAAACAACCTTACTGGGGGCAAGAAGATTGGACTCGGGCTACATTTCAGACATCATTACTGGAACGACATTGTATATGCGAAGACTGTTGAAGAGTTCAACAGGAAGTGGGACGACGTCATTAGCGCGTGAAGTGGCAAAAACGACCGAATTGTGTCGTATCTGAATGGGACGTGGCTGAAGCATAAGGAAAAATTCGTTTGTGCTTTCACCGACAATGTCCCTCACCTAGGGAACACAGTGACTTTGTGAAGATTCACCAACACTTGGAGAATCAACATATTGAGATTCGGAGGGTGCTTGAACAGTCTAGGAGTACGCACAAGCTTTATAGTGATTCGAATTTCTTTAAGCATTTGCACGGGCATGTATTTCATCACGCCCTCAACCTGTTGTCGAAGTAGTTCAATAGTATGTTGTCGATGAGGTTTGGCGGAGGCTGCGACATGTGCGATCACAAGTTTTCGAGAACCCACCTCCTCCCGTGTGCGTGTTTTATGATGGACATTTACGAAAATGGAGAGGATTGCAGAGTAAACGGATAAACATGTTTTAGAGACAACTCACAATAATTGGCGATGGTGAAATCCCTGGCTCAAATGATGGTCCATCAGGTACGGATATGATTAAATTTGAATACCTCGTTCAACTGGTTCGAGAGGGTGATCCAGAAGTGAGAAGAAGGTGGTTGGTGGTGGTGGTAGGCGTGGTGCACCGGCATCGAGCAACAGCAGAGAGAGGTGAGTTGAGGGAGGATGGGAGATGGTAGCGTTTGGGTGTGGTGGTCGTCGAGGGTTTGGGAGAAAAAGAGGGAGCAAAGCTTTCAATTGAAAAATTAAAAGGGGGAGGGCTGACTAAAGGCTAAAAGGCGGGCAAAATTTTCGGCAAACCACAAAAGCGTTGCCAGCGTTTTTAAAGCACTGGCAGTGTTTTTCAATTGACGCGTACCTGCTCTCTCTGGGAGAGGCGCTGCCAGCATTTTACGAGGCGCTGGCAGCGTTTTTCAACCTAATGATCATTATTCGATTTTTGTCCATTTTTGCCTTGTTTTCTCCCTTTTCTTTGTTTCCTTCTTGCTTTCCCTACAATTTGACATACCATAATTCCTACAAACATCTACCAACTCAAAAATTATTAGGTTAGAGATAATAATTTCAATTAATAACCAAGAATTTTCTTGAATCTCTTCTTTTTCTCTACACACTAAAAGGAAAAATTAGTAAACAACAAAATAAAAATTTCTAATAGATAAAAACTAAAAGAAATAACTGAAATAAAATAAGAAGTGGGGAGTAATGAATATTAGAAAGTGATGTACCTCCCAGTGGTGATTTGTTTAATGTCGTTAGCTTGACGTTATGGACCCTCTAATCATCGAAGTCCCTGATCCGCTTCAGAACCGGATCTCCATCATCTTGAATTATTTTTGGGACTTGCTTTGGAACTAACTTGCCTTCTCGTAAAAATATTCCGTCATCAACTTTCCTAGCTCGATGACCATCGTTCCTTCCTTCATATCCATCTTGCAATTCACTCGAAAGGAAGGATCTCCCTAGAATAATCTCTGGTGCGAGATCTTCGCCTGTATCAACAACCATGAAATCAACAGGAACAACATGCTCTCCTATCTGGATGGGGGCGTTATGTAAGATCCTTAGAGGTTTCCTAAGGGTTTTGTCTGCTAAACGAAGAATCACGCTAGTCATCCTTAACTCCCTATGGTCATACTTCCTCAGGTAAGACTTTTGTAAGACATTTACCCCAGACCCTGTGTCACATAAGACATATTTGATGGGTCTACCATCCAACTGAACAGATATCTTAAAGCTACCTAGGTCTTCCTTCTTAGGCATAACTGAGGGTGCTATGGTTCTCTTCAAAAAGTCAGGTTCAGGCTCAGTCTTCGCCCCCCCGTGTGTAATTGGTTATTCTAAAGATTTGCACCTAAGGTCCGTTTCCTCACAGATTATAGCGTTGCATTGAGCACCCATATTAGGGACAGGCTGAGGTGGTAAGCTAGTAGAGGGAGTTGCTGAATTAGCAATCTGATTTTCCAAAATTTTATTATGCGTCGCTAAGGCCTCTACTTTTTGCGTTAAGTCTCTTATTACACCTTCCTGTTTTTGTTGTCCGGCTATAAGACTTTCCATCATAGTTTCTAGGTTAGACTTTGGAGGAGGGCCTTGTTGAGGTGGTCTTTGAGGTGGGGGTACATACTTCTGTTGACCTTGTCCTTGGAGAGGACCAGTGGAATTTTCATTCCTATAAGAAAAGTTTGGGTGATTCCTAAGTCTAGGATGATAGGTGTTAGAATTCATGTTATAGTTCTGTCTTTGGTTGCCAACATAGTTGGCTTGCTGGACTTATTCACTACTTATTCCACCTGAAGGGCAAGTAAAAGTTTTATGTTCGGTCGACTGACAGACATTACACATCGAAGGGTTAGAAGGTAAACTCAATCGATCCATCTTTTGCGTTAAAGAATCAAGTTTAGATGACAATAAAGAAATTGCATCAACATTAAGCTTACCTTCCGCCTTGTGGCAGGGTTTAGACCATTGGTATGAGTTGTTCGCTAGATGCTCAATCAAACTTGTAATCTAAGGCACAGTCTTGTCCATAAGATCGCCTCCGGATGTAGAGAGGATGCTTGCTCTCGTCGACTCGTTCGCTCCATTGAAAAACGATTGGACCGGAACCCATGGTTCAAATCCATGCTGAGGACATTGTCGAAGAATGTCCTTGAATCTTTCCCAAGCATCATATAACATCTCAGCTGGCTCTTGTGTAAAGGTTGAGATTTGGTTCCTCAGACCGGTAAGCTTGCTTGGAGGAAAGTATTTCGCTAAGAAAGTGCTGGCGAGTTCCTCAAATGTTGTGATTGAGTTTGGTGGAAGTGAATCGAGCCACTCCCAGGCCTTGCCTTCCAACGAGAATGGGAAGAGATGCAGCTTGACGGTGTCTTCCGACACGTTGTTGGCCTTGTAAGTGTCACAAGCTTGACGAAAAAGTTGCAGATGTCGGTTCGTATCTTCGTTCGCCAGTCCATGGAATGATGCTTTTGACACCAAGTTGATTAGTGATTGACGTAGCTCGAAATCGTTCGCTTGGATGGTGGGAACGTTGATAGCCGACTGTAGGTTGGTGACATTGGGAGCCAGATACTGCCCGAATGTCCTCGGTCGTAGTTCTCCCATCTCTTCTTCCTTTTTCGATTATTGCTCTTCTTCGTCCGTTTCTTAATTTTCTTGTTCCTTCTCCAGTCTCGCTCTTTTCCTTCTCTCTCGAAGCGTGCGTTCGATCTCAGGATCGTACTCGAAAGAGAAATCTTTTTGGATAAACTTGAAAAAGACAAAAACAAGAACACCAAGCGTAATAAAGAAAAATAACGAAAAACAAATAACCGTCACCCAGAGCGTGTTCGTCCAATGGTGGTTGGGGGGACAAATCCCTGGCAACGGCGTCAAAAACTTGACAGAGCTAAACTAATAAGGGTGTCTGTGTACCGCAAGTGTAAGGGTCTGTGTAGTAATAAATACCGTTCTCTCTCAGGGATTTGTGTTCAACCATGCACTGAACTAGTTCACTACAAAGAATGCTAGGTCGATCCAGGGTTTGTGGTAAGGTTTTCTAAAACTAAACTAAGGAAGCAGGACTTTTTTAAGGGTTTTTAACAGATGATTAAAGGTGTTCTGGGGAGTCCACTCTAGTCAATCAGTCAATTAGTGGCAGATCCAGGATTCAAGATTAGTGGTGTCAGAAATAATTTGCTTTAAGAAAATTGAGATGTTTAAATTTTAAAAAGTGAACATAAAAATATCAACATTGACCGCAAAATGATATTGAATAACAACTACATACCTACACTTCCGAAAACATCATCCTCAAAATGATATAGACCATAAAAATGATATTGAATAACAATCCTTGACAACCTCATTGGATACTTTTCTGAAGACATCCTCCTTAAAAAATAAGTAATAACATCATCATTAAAAATCTCATCTAACATCCACAATTTCGTAAATTTAATCGTACCAAATCTAATCTAATAAATTAATAAATTAATAAATTTAATTCAAACACTTAAGAACCTCCATAATTTCATATAAATAGTACATTATTCAATTTGTAAGTGTGCAAATTGATAATTTAACAAAATTTATTCATTCATACCACAAACAATTAACAAACCCTAATTTAATCACATTGATTTAGTCACATAAATCTAATTCATAAATTGAAACCCAATATGAAAATACATTCAATAAAGAAGAAAAATAACTTGAGAACATAATGATAGTGACTTACATAAATTATAATTCAATAATGAAATTAGGGTTAGAGACATTAAACAACCTTCGTGTCTATTAAAAAAATTAGATAGTGTAGTAGTAGGAATCGAACTAGTGACCTTGACACCCTAGCATTGCGGAATTCCGATGGTAGTGCTACCACCACGCTACCCATACTGTTACAATCATGAATAGTGTCAAGCCGAATATTATCAATTCATTTGTTTATTTTTCTTCAAAAAATTACTTAGAGGTACCCTAACTTTTGAAGAAACAATTTTTTGGTACCCTAACTTTTCAAAACTAATTTTGGGGTACCCTAACTTTTAGAATTAAAAATTATTAGGTGAATTTCCGGCGAAACTCCGATTGATTCAAATCATTTTCATCCACAAAAACAAAGGGCATTTTCATCCACAAAAACACTTAATCAATTTCCCGCCTAAAACTTACCGTGGAATTCAAATAATTGGCCGAAAATTCACCTAATTATTTCTAATTCTAAAAGTTAGGGTACCCCAAAATTAGTTTTTAAAAGTTGGGGTACCAGAAAAACATTTCACCAAAAGTTAGGGTACCCCTAAGTAATTTTTTGATTTTTCTTGCTAAACATTTTTCTTTTATAAATTAGAGTGGTGTCAATTGACGCCACTCTCACAAGAGTAGATCCGCCCTTGGTCAATTTGTCAACAATCTCGGTGTAAAGAAACAAGATAATACGAAGTCTATAATCTTTCTAGGCCTTATCACATCGAACTTTCGATCCGAAGTGAGTTACAATGATTAAACTAAACATTATTTCTAACTATTTAATCTAATCAAAGATAAAGAACTGGTTATAATTGACCCTAGGCAAGAATAATTATATCTAAATATTTTCTAACCTATTCAATCTACGCTTTTCCAATTCAAGACTCAAACTTTCCTCATATTATCAAGAATATAATACCAATAAACCGGTTAGCCAGATTTTACTATGACATACAATATACGCAGATTAAACAAACAAAAGGATAACCTAACACTGAGACTGCATTCAAATCAACCAAAGGACATCGAGTTTATCCCCCAAACAAAGGAAATTAGCTACTCATATTGCAAAAAGTAAACATCGCAAAAGCTAAACAATAACTGGAAAACATAGAGATAAAATAGAAATAACCGGTGTTCGAATTGGCGGAATTGATCTCTTGATGTCATCCAAATCGATCTCTTTCGTGTTCTTAGATCACATACAATAATCTAGATTAATAACAATGTTTGAGAATTAAACTAGAATAAACTATCTAAAAACTACCCTAAAAGCTCTCTAAAAAGTCTCTCTTTTAGCTGGTGAAAATTCGACTCCCAAAAACCGATCCATTAAATAGCAGACGCGAATTTCTTTTATAGGGATGGATTAGGGCATAAAACGCTGCCAGCGTTCCTCTGGGCGTTGGCAGCGTTTGGCTCGAGAGAAGATTTCTCCGTGTCTAAGCGCTGGTAGCATCCGGAAAATGCTAGCAGCGCCTAGCGTTGTCCTCGGCTGCTGACTCTCTAGAGGAGACGCTGGCCGTGTCTTGGTGTTCCGCCCAAGCTGCGCCGAGCCAGGCCTTGGAAGCTTTGGGTCGTTCCTTCTTCAACTCTTGTTTTCTTCAAGTTTCCTTTTTATTTTCTTTATATTTTCCATTTTTCATCAACTTTCCATGCTTTTTGACGTATTTCCTATATTTCCTGCAAAACATACCAATCTCGCAACCAAGTGAAAAAATCACAGAAATTGATATAAAAATACGGAATTTCGGGTATAAAAAGCCTGAAATAAATATGTTTTGAGCCCTAAAAACACTATACAAAAATCACTTATCACTTTTGTATGGAATGAGACCACGGAGATCCATGTGGAGGAGGTCAAGACATTGGGATGTGGTCATAGTTTTCAGAGGCTAAAAGGAAGATCTGGTCTGTTTGCCTCGGGTACATGCATCACACACCCTATCTCAATCAAAGTTGTGAGATGGGAGACCTCTTACTAGGTCAGACTTACTCAAATTATATACTGTCCTCATACTAACATGACCTAGACGACGATGCCATAACCAGGCTTCCTCGGACCCTGCTTTTAGACAGGTGAGGTCCTTTTCTTCAGGTTCACTTAAATCTATGACATAGACACTATCCATGCGATGGCCTTGAAGCATGATTTGATGGGACTCAGATGACTCAACTACGCATGCATGTTTATCAAAGCAGACTCTATTTCCCCTATCATAGAATTGAGAATTGCTGAGGAGATTGTATTCTAGACCTTCTACAAGTTATACATTTTCAAGAAAGTGTATGATGTCCTTACCAACCTTCCCAATGCCAAGGATCTTGGCTTTGCTTTTGTCCCTAAATGTTACTCAACCAGCCTTGCTTATTTTCAATTCGTTGAATTTGGTTGGATCTCCAATCATGTGTCTTGAACACCTGCTGTCCAAATATCAGACGTCATTGTGAGTTTTGAAGCACACTTACAATAGAGGTCATTATACCTTCCTTGGTTTCCAACCAATTTGGAGAGAGGTGTACATTTTGTTTTGTTTTCGGTACATACCCAAGTTTTTATGACTCTTTTGAGTATATGTTGTGTATAAGGGGATTTAGGTGAAGAGGTTGGTCTCGATTTTAACTTGGGTGATTTGGTGCATTGTTTGATGAAGGGCTGTGAAGACCTGTTGGGTTAATTGGAGATTATTTTTGAGGGGTGGAATGTGAGGTGTTGGCAGAAGAGGTCCTTTGTTGGTGCATGGATGGGTTGGTGACTGCATCATTTGTTAACCTAGTAATGTTCTTATAACAGCCTCTGACTTCTACGGTTAGTCTGATGTTCTCAGCTGTCAACTGACCATTTCTGACATTCAGGCTTTCTATGGTTCGGTTGAGGTGACTAGAGTATGTAAAAAGTTAGAGTAACCTGTGAGCTAAGTGTGTCTTCGAGAAGTACTGAAGATTGTCCAGAGTTACCTCATCGCTAGAGGAGGTCGATTCTTTGTTTCCACTTGAGTTGGACATAAGGCAAATATTTAGCAATTTCTTCAGCCTCACTGCTACTATCGCTCATGTCACTTTTACTCCATGCTGCTAGTACAGCCCAACGATTCTGTTGTTTGGGCCTGTTGTTTCTCTTGTCTCTGTATCTTTGCTTGCTTTTAGAAAAATGCTCTTTTGTTCAATGTTGTCTAGTAGTTAGATTTCATGGGCAAGTAGTTTTCCATCTAACTCTTCTAGTTGGAGTGTTTAGAGGTTTTGGGCTTCCTCGATGGCAGTCACTTTTGGCCCTCATTTCTTCCTGGACAGGCATCTGAGGACTTTCTTGACTTGTTCTTCATTTGAGTAGGTTTTTCGAGTGATTTGAAGTGATTGATGATGCTGCTGAATTTCTAGATCATCTCCTTGATTGATTCATTCTCCTCCATTTTGAAGGCTTCATATTTTTGCATGAGGATGTGCACCTTGGTGTCCTTAACTTGACTTGTGCCTTCGCAGGCAATCATAAAGTAATCCCACACTTGTTTGCTATTTCAAAAGCAGCCACACGTTCGACGTCGTTAGAGTTTAAACTATAGAATACTAAATTTAGTGCACGGGTGTTTTTTTCTTAAGAGATCTTTCTCTTCATCAGTGCATTCGGATCTGTCCTAGGAGACTGTTACTCCACTGACATCTTTCTTAGTCGGAGTATGGAAATCTCCTTTTGTGACAACAGTCCAAAGGTCTTCATATTGATCTTTCAGAAAGACTTCTATCAGTCTCTTCCAGTTTCTATAGTTTTCGTCGGAGAGCGGAGGAGGTCTAGTCCATGATCGTCCTTGGGCTGTTTCTTTAGTGCTAGTTCCCGCCATGATCTTTTCCACAGAGTGGTTAGACTCTTTGGTTTAGTTGACTTGCTCCAATATCACTTGAAAGAACCCTTAGGGGGGTGAATAGGGTTATAAAAAATTTTGCACTTAATTAAGAAGGATGTTAACAATTAAGAATAACCAATACTAAAATTCAACCAAGTAGAAATCAAATGATTTAATGTTGTATTGAATTCAGAATTTGAGGACAAAACAAAAGAAAAGAGAACAGAGTACTCTGCAGAACAGAGATCGTGAGGACCTCAGTGTCTGCTTACGGAGGAGGATCCCAGATATGGACCCTATAAACCTTCCTCACCAAATGGCAGATGAAGTATTCACTCACTTATGACAATTTCAACAGTTCTTCAGTTATAAGAAAATTGAAGTCCTCGCTAGACTACTCTCTGGCCACTACACAACTTGCCACAACCACAAATAGCTACACTAAGAAATTTTTTCACTCAAAATTTCCTATACTTTGATTTCTTCTTCCTTGGAATCGAATGATATTCTCAACAATGTGGGTAAGCTGTTTTGTACTCATCTTCCTTGATTCATTTTCTTTGTGCAGTGCAATAGCTTTGGAGCTAAGACCTTTCAGATTTGTGGATCCTTGCCTTATTCATTTTGACACTCAATCGGCACATTTTGGAAGGTTCCTTTCACATGACATTCTTTCTATGTTCTGCGGATAAGAGGAGAAGAATTATACCAGAACATTTATAGGATAAACGATGGAAGGAATAAGGTCAAGATTCTTCCACAATTTTGCTGCTTTCAATCAAAACTCCATGCGTAGGTCCTCCGTGGAAAATATGATGAGGGCATCATGAGGTGTTGCTGTGGAGGACGTTGAATCTGTAGAGTATTAGAGTGTACAGCTATAGAATAGTTGATTTCAATAACAAAAATTAAGTATTTGTTTGTTTAACTAAGGCCCCGTTCTTTTATGGGGCTGACAGACTGTGGTGTCACACCGCACCGCAACTTTTCATATTCCACCACAATCCACCACAATCTACTACAACCCATCACAATCTACTTTTTCTAATTTAATTTATCTTTTTATTAAAGTTAAACTTTTCATATTCCACCACAACTTTTCCAACCCACCACAATCCACCACATTTCCTACACACCGCACCGCATCTAGCCGTATAAAAGAACGGGACCTTAAGTATACAAAATATTTTTACGTAATATATAACCTAATTACAATGCAAATTAAGATTGAGTTAGGTTTTAACTTTTTCTATTTCTTTTTGTTACCTTTTACAGGAAAATATTCATATAAATAAATGGTTGATGAAATTCTTTTTCTACTTTATTTTATGATCAATCTATGTATATGAACATATATAATATTAAAGGTGAAGCTCTATATGAAAATATGCCGGATACATATATTCTATATGTATAGGCTATGCAACTTATAGATCTAATATTTATTTCATCCATGATAGTTTTCAAATATTAATATTATTAAAAAATTAATTAAAGTAAAGTAAATTAGAAAAAATAGTTTATAGTGGATACTGTTATAAGAGCTATATATTTTATGTTCATTTAAATTAAATTATGGAAATATTAAATTGGCATATCATTTTTAGGAAAAGAAAAAAACAATATACTCATGTATTTTACTAAGTAATTATATTCACGCATTAGTTTAAATCTTGGTGGCAGTTAATTTTAAGTTTTTAACCAATTTACATTGATGTTCTCCATCGCTCATAATTTATGTTTACTAATTTAGTTATTTTCATAATTTTTCTCCCTAATTTTATTGATTATTTTAATTTCTCGTTAATTTTTTAAAATGACAAATAAAAAAATGCAGAGGAAGTATCAACTTAGGGTACGTCCTCTTATGGTTTTAGCCGCTTCAAATACGAAATGTATTTTTCATGAGCCAGCTTTTAGTAAAGCATATAAATTCAATTAACCAAAAATATATTGTTCTGTCTTTTTGGGTGCGCATATGGTGTGTATCGGAGAGAATGCGATGGATCAAGTTATTTGGATTCGTTTCGTCCCAATCTTATCATTCTTGAAAGGGACAGCTAATTGTGGGCTGCTAACTAGCCAAGGACAATCCACTCAATTGGGTAGGGTACTGAGTCACCAACCATGTATAGTCCATTGCATCTTATACGTTGACTTTGTGCATAAGTTACGACTTATTTATTGAGATAATTCTTAAAATAAAATTATTGTAGATTCAACCAACTCATTTCAATCAAGATTCATGGTAACAAGTTAAGTGAGATTTTATTTTAAAATCAATTGCAGTTAAGAGGAGTAAGCTAATTGATTATATCATGCCCTTTCACTTCAAAATCTTTCGATCAAGGACATCAGACTTATGGGTGAATCCCAATAATTTCCCCTTCTCAAATGAGTCGTCGTGGTTACTCCCTTGATCGGAAACCTCTTTTTTCATGTCAAGGTTTCAAGTTACCATCAAGAGCCTATCATAGCCGCATTTTACTCCACATAGTTTGCATCCTATCCCACCCGAGTCCTATACTCCGCTTCAAGAGGCCTAGGCGCACGCGCCATGTGGTCCTCCCCATGTCTATGGTACGTCTTACATAACCACCTTCCCCCACCTTGCAGCTAGCCAAATGAACCATCAGCTCTAATACCACTTGTTGGGTGATCCAAGGCAGGAGCCCACTTAAACCAAGACCCATGAGAACAAGTTAAGTGGGTTCCATCTTAAAACCAATTAGTGTTAAGAGGAGTAACTTTCTTGACTTATATATCATGCCTTTTTTGTTTTAATATTCCAATATGGGGCTTTAAACTCATAGCTGAATCCTAACAAGGACTATCATAAATGTTAAGAAAAGTAACCCACTTGACTTATATATCGTGAATTTTCTCTTTAATCTTCCAATATGAAACTCAGAAGTGAATCCTGACAAGGAATGATAAATAAACCCCAAATGTTAAATCACTAGACTCCTAGTACAACCATGTAGACACCGGATTTTGATCTATAGTGTTATAGATAAATTTTGTATTACATGTAAAATTAGCCATATAAATATCATAGAACTTAGCTTGCAAACCAGCGCGCCCAATATCAAAGTTCAACCCGAAGCGCCAAAGTCAAACTCAAAAGGTCAACTTGAGCTCTAGGTCGATTGACCTTACCATTTGATCCACGACCAACCCAAACTCTCATGCTTGATGAGTTTCACTTCCCGAACACCCAAGATGCCCATTTGGTCAAGGCTTTGACCTAGGACATTATCGTGTTCACCAAGTACGTCTAGGCTATAGATCATGGCCACCCGACTCGACGATGGGTTTTCATGGGCTACCTTGGAGGCTCCTTAGGGTCTAAGGGTCATGTAGCTCCTGATGGGAGTTCCCGACAATGTTCAAATACAATCGAGTACTCAAGCCAACTAGGTACGATGGTGAACATCTTTGCTAGAAGACCTCCTAATAAGTGATATAAAAGTTCAATCACTGTCGTGCTAGTTAGTCCCACAAGGTCACACAAGCCAATGCCTTAAGACAAGAGTATGTTGGGAAGAGGGTTGGATCAATAAAGTATTGAACCAAGGAGACCAGAAAACCCCTAAGGATTAAAAGGAGGCACCACAGAGGGTGGTAGAGGCCACCATGGTCTGTGGTGATCTCATGGGAAGCCGATTCTGAATCTACACCTCACTACGGTCCGTGGTGGGGTCACCAGAGTCTGTAGTGAAGCCCAAGAGGCGCGTCCCACATCGGGCCTTGTGTCTTCCCCTCCTCCCCCTCTCTCCCTTATGTAAGGGGGTCCCTTTAAGATGGATAATTTTGTCTTTCCATCCCAAGTGGCCATTGTAAAGGCTACTATTTTAATATGAGATTTAAGGGATATCGGGGAAATCTTTCTTTTGAAAGTTCCCAGTTTTAGAAGTCTTGGGGTGATTCTGGGGAAACCTCCCAAAGGAAGGAAGGACGAACCATATAAGATACGGTCAAACAAACTCTTTTGACCTCAATTTGACCGAGGTTGAAACAGTCTAGCAGCTATGTCGGAAGGTGTTGCGTGGACCTTTTGTTGAGGATTCCTATTTGGAGTCTTCTACTTAGAGTCCTTGGACTCCGGAGCGTTCAAGAGCACAAGGCTGACTGGGGCAATCATTTTAAGAGACACGAGTTAACACTAAGCCGCTGCTATTTCAATTTTCTCATTTAGTTTTGGGTTAGATTAGTTTAGATTAGGTTTGAATCCTAATAGTTAGGATTCCTATTCCGCTCTAATCGGGGTGGTCCAGATTGGATCGGACCCACTTCCTCTTGTGGCCTAGTTAGGACTAGACCACCTAACAGAACAGTGGTATCAAAGCTTGGTTAGCATGTTTATGTTTAGCCTATCTCTTTTATATGCGTTAAATGTCGAATCATGTTTAGATAGCCTGTTGTATTACATGTTTATGCCTTTTATATTATAATCTGAGTAGATATGATCTATTAGGGTGTAAGCATACTAGATTACTTATTGGTTTGGCATGTTATGTTGGTTAACCTTGATTATTATATGTAATGATCTTGTTTTGGTTGAACCTTGGCTTTGAATTATTTGATGTTGATTTTGTTTTCCTTTTACAACCATATGTTGGTTTTCGGTATGAGTTGGAGAAAGTTTTGGTCGTGGGGATTATTGCCACAACCATAGGTGTGTGTAGACACCGGATTTTGTACCGGGACAAGTGTACAAATCAAGCATAAACAAGAAAAGAGGCTAGCATGAAAGAAAATCAAAAGGGCCTTCCTCAATCAAAAGCTACCAACCCACCACAAAAATCCTTCATTTTCCACCCTTTCCACATGCATATGCCCACCATTTCAAATATCATTTTTTCCACAAGTCTCATTGGCCCCATTTCTTTTGATGAGAGTAAAGTACACATCATAAGCTTTCCAATGCCTTTTGAATTGCCTCAATCGGAGTCCGGATGAAAGAGTTATGGCCGTTCGAAATTGCACTTAGCCAATTTTAAAACCCATGCGGGTTTTAACATTTTCCAGGCCCAGAAATCTAGCCCAGAAGCGCGCCTCGGCCCAGGAGTCTCAAAACCCGCCTAGGTTTTGAGTAGAAGAGCGGGACGTCGTCGTTTTGCTCCACGTCACTGATCTGTGTGCTGATAATATCAAAACCCGCCTAGGTTTTGAGGTAGTTGGCGCCAAAATCTGCATGCATGCAATTGGATCCCTTGATCTTTGCCCCACGTGTTTGACCTCCCCTTGACCACCCAAAACCTGCCTAGGTTTTGGTCTCTAATGGCTTGATTTGTGGGGTATATCCCCCATCATTTCACTACAAATCCTTCACCCCTTCACCTATAAATACCCCCTCCATTCCATACTATACTTCCATTCTCTCAAAATTTCATCATCAAAATATCCTTACTCCACCCTCACCATCTACATCCATACTATACTTCCATTCTCTCAAAATTTCATCATCCATATCCATTTCTAATCCCACCATAATCACACTCATCACCACCATATAACCTCCCATATACCACTTTTCCAAGTCATCAACATTATTCCATCCAAGCTTCAAGTCAAGGGGCAACACAAGGGATCAAATTCATCAATTCTACCACCTTAAGCAAGGTTCGATTTCTTTATTTACATTTTTGTAATTAATCATGTAATTTTTTCTTTAATTCCGTGCTTGTACACATTTTGTAAAAAGTTCTTATAACTCTCGAATCCGTAACCTTACCTCCGAATCTAGAAATCGGGTTCGTAGACCAGAGTCTTTTTTTTTCTTATTTTATGGTTTGTCGATTTCCTTAAATCGGCTGGCGACTCTTTTACATTTTATAACTTCGTTTAACTATTTAAAACATTCGTTTATGCATAAAATAATTTAAGAAAATAATTTAGTTAATTTCCCTTCACTAATTTAAGATTGGACCCGAGGAAAATGGGTCATAAATTAATAAAACCTAGGTGGGTATTATTAATTTCAACCCATTTTCTTCTGGCCCAGGGATGCAGACGGCCTAGCCCAGGGTCTGCTAAAACCTAGGCGGGTTTTAACAATTTCTGGTGGCCCGTCTGCTCCTCTTTAGGCTTGAATTTAGTGATTGGGCCGGGATTAAATTATTGTTAAATTAATTTGTGTAATTACGAATAATTTAAATAATAAAACGGGTTTGTAAATAAATAAAGTTTCATCACTCCGAAAATGAATTTTGAAAATAAAAAATATCTTTATTTAAGGATTAAGAAACCTTACTCGGCTCCCGATCGTTTAAGTAGCGTATCACGCGGAAAAAGGGGTTCCACCTTTTTCCCGGGTCCTACAGTGTGCTTTTGAGCCTTCACCCCTTGTTTGACAAGGAATCTCAAGCATGACACTAGTTGTCATACTCGATATTTTGGTGAAACTCATGGCCTTTCCTCTCTCATTTTGAGCCTCTCGAATAATTGTTGCGTTTGTCACCATACTCGCAATGGCTTTGTGATCGTATTGGTTTTCAGGAGGTTGGGCATAGTTTGATGTGTGTCGCATGTGATGTCACACTCATAACTCGTGTCACTTCATGTTTTCTTCAAACATCAAACCTAAAGAATTCGAGGTTTACGTCTAAAAAAATTAGACTTGAAATATCATTTTCTATTACTTCCCGGTTAAATTGGATTTAACCTGTGGTATTAAGTTGGGCTATTCTATTCAAAGTACTACACAAGGAAGAGTTGATTTTGGAAATCAACTATCAACCGATCAGCTTGGCATAAACATATCATTTTGTGAAGTTCGTGGCTGAGTGATTCCAGTTAGACCTCTACAAAATGATGCTCAACACGGATTTGGAATCTGCTGAGTAAATTTGCTCGATTTTAGAAATTGAGCAAAATTATTATGTGTCTAGCCTTAAAATTTGGAATTTCAAGACGAAAAGTTGTTTCTTATCTAACCTAAAATTGTTTTCGGCTGGAGATTTTAACTTGATAAAAGAGGATTTGTTAAGTTTGCATGCGTAATTTTTGCTTTTGTTTGGGATTCGTTTGATGCTAAATTGTTATGGTTTTATCCCTTGATTTTGTGGACCGTATTGGGCTGGGACCCGAGCCTCGAAACCCATAGTCTCCAACCCTTTCTACACTTCCTCCATAGAGAATGAGAAAAACAACTCCAAGGTCAGTTGTGGAGTACACTTTAAGGTGGACCCGTAACCCTAGAGGCATGAATTGATAAGCATTGGGTGTGGTATCTACTTCAAGTGGGACCCAGAACCGTCTTGGGTTGAGAAGCTGCATTGTATGTGGGTTCGGGAGTGGTCCCAGGTCAAGCCAACGACAGGTGGAGAGGAGTAGGACAAGGGGTCATGCGAAGCAGGTCATAGCGCCCGCTACAGCTGTGGGCAGGCCAAGCGTAGCGCCCGCTACGAGCCCTGTAGCACCCGCTACAAGCTGGGTGACACAAAAACAAATGAGATTCATGGGGAGACGCTGCCAGCGCCTTGGTAGCCACTGTCAACGTTCGTTCCAGCGACGATGCGGAAGTACAAAAAAGAGAGACGCTGCCAAAACCTAGAAAAGCGCGACCAGCACCCTGCTCGTCGCTCCCGCGACGGCATAGGTTGCACCCGCGACCTCCCATTACCAGATGCTAGCCGCAGCGTCCATTGTTCCTTCGCGCCTGCAATAATAAATGTGTTGTCCGCGACGCTCCCTGCCGATGCTGCTGCGTTGAAGCTCCGTGGCGCCCGCGAAGGCTACTATCCTGCGCACGATTTTGTCTCCAAAACGTTGTGTTTTAATGTTTAAACACCTTTTAGTATAAATACCCCCTTGCACTATTTTAGGCATTTTTTTTTTGGTGAAAATATAAACATGCTTATGCATTTGTAGGGTATTCCTTAGTTTTCTCTCAAAAATCTTGTTTACTTTATCCAATCTTTTGGTTATGTTACAAGTCATTCCTATAAGATTAATTGGTGGTTTTTCCTTTATGATAATCATGGTGAGGTGTTAGGCCTTGGGTTATGGTTTTCCTTGCCACAAGGTCATATCCAACTCTTGTGGGTGTTCAAGATTCTTGTTGATTATTGATTCATCATCCACTTAAGCAAATCATCATCCCTCCGCACGACGGCAAATGCTCCATTTCGTATCAGAGCTTAATGTTTGTTTTTAGCTTGAGTTTGTTCATTGTTCTTGCTAGCATAGTTCTCTATTGTTGGGTTTTGTGGATTGTATGCAAATATTGTTGTTCCCCATTCCCTTTGCTATCCAAGAGTGTTGGAATACATTGTATTCTGTTTGTATTTGTTGGTTTTGTTGCATATTGGAGCTTTGAGGTGAAGTTGGAAAATAGTGCTCGGAAGGGGTTCGATGAAATGTCAATGTGAGAAAAACACAAAGAACCCTTAGCCAAACAATTGCCAAGACTACAAGAAAACCCCCAAACTCTACAAAATTATCCCAAACACATACCGTCCCTAACCCTTCCTTCGAGATGGATTAAGAAGTTAGTTCCCTCGAGAGGAACTAAGCCACCTAGGTAGTCCTAAAATTCGAGCTCCCGAGAACAGACTCACCACCACCTTAGACAATCGGTTCTCCACCATCGAGTGTACTCTTCAGGATGTTGCGGCCCAAGTGAACAACATTTCCTTGAACCTCCAAGGTCAACCCCGAGACGAACGTCGCAGTCCTGCCCAAAAATGTTTCAAATGTTGACGTGTGGGATACAATTCCTTGCGTTGTCCAAAAATGGCTATGGTTAGAGCTTGGATTGTGGAATCTTTTGGTGTGGAAGACCATACAAGTGACATGGTAGAAGAAGTTAAGTAAGCAAAGGTCGATCTCTTGCCCGGCGAGGGATCTTCCATTGAACCTTGTGAGGCTTCCGGAGTTATTGTTGAAGCTCCATGCCAAGAGGTGGTTGCAAACATGAACCTTGATCTTCCTCTTATCCTTGATGAAGAGCCCCAAGGCGAATCACCTTCATTCATTTCGCCTCCCTCAATTGTTGAGCCTAGCAACAAAAGAGTTCACTCCATCATCTCTTATGACTTGACTACTCTTGACCTCCCCTATGAGAAGAATGAGGTAACTTCATACTCACCTATGAAGTTCAATGAGTCTTATGTGGATGTTGGGAGTTGCAACATAAGGTCTTTGGGTGAGTCGTGCATGATCTTTAGGAGACATAGGTTGTTTAATGTTGTTTGTTGGCGTGATAAGTTGTATGATGAGGATGTGATGTCCACGATTGAAAATTCTCTATATGTTGAGTGGCTTTCTAGGAATCTTGGTGTTCGTTTGGTGCCTAGTGGCAAATTTGGGTTTGATGATACCTTCATTCTAGTTTACCTAATGTTTTTGAGCTCTTCTTTTGTGTTGTCCTTCAGTGAATAATGTTTGAATGTTGGTCGTTGTGACATGAACTCTTTGAATGGGTCATACACGTTGTTTGGTAGTCATTGGTTATTCGAGGATTTGTCGTTGAATGGGTACTATTGGAAGTTGGTATACGATGTTTGTGGGAGTGTATGTTGCATAAAGATCGTTGTTTTTAATGTGATTACTTGAATCCCTTAGCCCCACATCAAATCAAACCTTGGGTGGGAAGTGAGTTGAGGAACCTTCTAACAGCGAAGCACAGGATGAGTGTGCTCTTGGTGAGGACAAGCTACGTATGAGTTAATTACATTTACCCTACCTGACATATGCGGTAATAATTTTTGCATACCCGACATTTGAGAAATAATTTTCACCCTACCTGACATTTAGTGAAAGTGATTTTTAGTGTTAGAATCCGGTAACTTGTCATCGGAAATGGCAAAATACAATAATATCCCTATATCACTATGTGAAATTACGATGCTGCCCTTTAATTTGAAAAGGAAAAGACTGTTGGAGAGTAGAAGACAGACATGGCGGTTTTGGAGGGGTTAGGTTTTCATTTTCTGTATGGGAGGGGGGCCGAGGAGAGGAATCAGAGGAATCATTGAAGTTGTTGGGTTTTAAAATGCCATAACAATTAATACTAAGGGTACAAAAGTCATTTCAGATTTAATTGAATGTCAAAGGAAATAATAACAAGGGTATAAAGGTCACTTCATATTTATTTTTTGTACAGTTCACCGGATAAGTCAATAAAAAATCAATTATAACATACCTTAGGGGCTTTAAGTTTATGACCACTTAAATGTCAGGTAGGCTAAAAATTATTTCTCAATTGTCGGGTGTGCAAAAATTATTACCACATAAGTCAGGTAGGGTAAATGTAATTAACTCAGCTACCTATGGCTTTCTCTTTACTTTGTAGCAAGCCAAGTGAGAATGAGTGTTCCCAAACTCCACAAAATATTCCCGTTCCTTTCCATAATCCCTTATCTACACACAACAAGCCTCCAACCACGTTCTTTTATTTGGATGATTGATGCATTGTGGGGTTCGAAGCTTGTTGGGCACCTCGTGTGAATGCTCATTGAGATCGGAATGTACGGGGATCTATGGAGCCAAGTTTTGGAGAGGGCCTCGGTTTTAACTCCCTAGAGTTGAGGACAACTTTTTTTCAAGAAGGGGAGTATCGACCGTATCGGGCTGGGACACGAGCCTCGAAACCCATGGTCTCCAAGCCTTTCCGCACTCCCTCCATAGAGAACGAGAAAAACAACTCCAAGGTCGGGTGTGAAGTACACTTTAAGGTGGACCCGTGACACTGGAGGCATGAATTGATCGACATCGGGTGTGGTATAAATACCCCTTAGCACTGTTTTAGGCAATTTTTTTTTACTGAATATGAACATGCTTATGCATTTGTAGGGTTTTCCCTAGTTTTCTCTCAAAAATCTTGTTTACTTTATCCAATCTTTCAGTGGTGTTCCATGTCATTCCTTTAGTGATTATTTGGTGGTTTTTCCTTTGTGATAATCATCGTAGGGTGTTAGGCTTGGGTTGTGGTTTTCCTTGGCACAAGGTCATATCTAACTCTTGTGGGTGTTTAAAATTCTTGTTGATTATTGATTCATCTTCAACTCAAGATAATCATCATCCATCCACGTGACGACAAACGCTCCCTTTGGTATTAGAGCTCAAGGTTTGGTTTTAGCTTGAGTTTGTTCATTGTTCTTGCTAGCATAGTTCTCTATTGTTGGTTTTTGTGGATTGTATGCAAATATTGTTGTTCCCCATTCACTTTGCTATCCAAGAGTGTTGGAATACATTGTATTCTGTTTGTATTTGTTGGTTTTGTTGCATATTGGAGCTTTGAGGTGAAGTTGGAAAATAGTGCTCGGAAGGGGTTCGATGAAATGTCAATGTGAGAAAAACACAAAGAACCCTTAGCCAAATAATTGCCAAGACTACAAGAAAACCCCCAAACTCTACAAAATTATCCCAAACACATACCGTCCCTAACCCTTCCTTCGAGATGGATTAAGAAGTTAGTTCCCCTCGAGAGGAACTAAGCCACCGGGGTAGTCCTCAAATTCGAGCTCCCGAGAACAGACTCACCACCACCTTAGACAATCGGTTCTCCACCATCGAGTGGACTCTTCAGGACGTTGCTGCCCAAATGAACAACATTTCCTTGAACCTCCAAGGTCAACCCCGAGACGAACGTCGGAGTTCTGCCCAAAAATGTTTCAAATGTTGACGTGTGGGATACGATTCCTTGCATTGTCCAAAAATGGCTATGGTTAGAGCTTGGATTGATGAATCTTTTGGTGTGGAAGAGCATACAAGTGACATGGTAGAAGAAGTTAAGCAAGCAAAGGTCGATCTCTTGCCCGACAAGGGAGCTTCCATTGAACCTTGTGAGGCTTCCGAAGCTATTCTTGATGCTCCATGCCAAGAGGTGGCTGCAAACATGAACCTTGATCTTCCTCTCATCCTTGATGAAGAGCCCCAAGGTGAAGCAACTTCATTCATTTCGCCTCCGTCAATTGTTGAGCCTAGCAACAAAAGAGTTGACTCCACCATCTCTTATGGCTTGACTACTCTTGACCTCCCCTATGAGAAGAATGAGGTAACTTCAAACTCACCTATGAAGTTCAATGAGTCTTATGTGGATGTTGGGAGTTGCGACATAAGGTCTTTGGGTGAGTCGTGCATGATCTTTGGGAGACATTGGTTGTTTGATGTTGTTTGTTGGTGTGATAAGTTGTATGATGAGCATGTGATGTCCACGATTTAATATTCTCTATATTTTGAGTGGCATGCTAGGAATCTTGGTGTTCGTTTGGTGTCTAGTTGCATATTTGGGTTTATTGATACCTTGATTCCAGTTTAACCAATGTTTTTGAGCTCTTCTTTTGTGTAGTCCTTCAGTGAATATTGATTGAATGTTGGTCATTGTGATATGAACTCTTTGAATGGGTCATACACGTTGTTTGGTCCTCATTGGTTATTCGAGGATTTGTCTTTGAATGGGTGCTATTGGAAGTTTGGTATGCTATGTTTATGGGAGTGTATGTTGCATGAAGATCGTTCTTTTGAATGTGATTACGTGAATCCCTTAGCCCCACATCAAATCAAACCTTGGGTGGGAAGTGAGTTGATGAACCTCTTAAAAAGTAAAACACGGGATGAGTGTGCTCTTGGTGAGGACAAGTTACTTGTGGCTTTGTCTTTACTTTGTAGCAAGCCAAGTGAGAATGAGTGTTCCCTAACTCCACAAAATATTCCCGTTCCTTTCCTTAATCCCCTATCTCCACACAACAAGCCTCCAACCACGTTCTTTTATTTGGATGAAGGATACATTGTGGGGTTCAAACCTTGTTGGGCGCTTCGTGTGAATGCTCATTGTGATCGGAATGTTCAGGGATCTATGGAGCCAAGTTGTGGAGAGTGCCTCGGTTTTAACTCCCAAGAGTTGCGGGCAACTCTTTTTCAAGAAGAGGAGTATGGACCGTATCGGGCTGGGACCCGAGCCTCGAATCCCATTTTCTCCAAGCCTTTCCGCACTCCCTCCATAGAGAACGAGAAAAAAAACTTCAAGGTCGGGTGTGGAGTACACTTTAAGGTGGATCCCGTACCCTGGAGGCATGAATTGATCGACATCTGGTGTGGTATCCACTTCAAGTGGGACCCAGCACCATCCCGGGATGAGATGCTGCATGACTTGTGGGTTCGGGAGTTGTCCCAGGTCAAGCCAACTCCAGGTGTAGAGGAATAGGACAAGGGGTCATGGGAAGCACGTCGTAGCGCCCGCTACAGCCTTGTAACACCCGCTACAACTGTGGGCAGGCCAAGTGTACGACCTGCTATGTGCCCTGTAGCGCCCGCTACAAGCTGGGTGACACTGAAAAAATGGGATTCGTGGGGAGGCGCTGCCAGCACCTTGGTTTAGTTACAACGAATCCTTCTAGGTTTTTTCTTTCCTAATCCTAATTGGATTAATTACAAAATTTACCATCCAAGACTAAGATTATCTCCTTCTAGAATCTTCTAGACTCTTCTACACTCTTCTAACTTGATGCCTAAGCTATTAGATATTACTTGGCATCACACACAACTAAAAATAATAAAATTACAATAACAAACTTGCTACTAATAAGGAAAACACCAAAAATGTGAACATCAACTTGAAAATGCCAAACTGTGAAATTCATCTTGGAAATGCCAAAACTATGAAATTCATCTTGGACTTGTACTTAGGCCTCCTTGGACGTGAACTTGGGCCTTTAATACGTTTGGACGTCCTCTTGGAATAATGAGCGCACCATATGGGTTGGCCTTTGGGCCTCCACAATGGATCCTTGTTCTATGGCCCTCTCTACCTCCTTGTAGATGAATTGGATCTCCTTTGTTGGGCTTAGGGTCGACGGATTTCCATCATTCTCCATGAATCTTTGGTCTCGAAAGGTGAGCCTAAGGCTATGTGAATCTTCATCTCCTTCCATGAACTTAGGGTCCCCAAAGGTGAGACCAAGGCTAAGCAAATCTCCATCATTCTCCGCTTGTTGCAAAGGGTTTGTCCTCAAACTCGCTTGAATGAATTCGACCTTCTTGTTGGTTGAGCGGGGCTGATCTCCATCATTCTCCCCTTGTTGCAAAGAGTTTGCCCTCAAACTCGGTTGGATGAATTGGACCTTCTTGTTGGGTGAGCGGGGCTGATCTCTTTCATTCTGCACTGGTTGTAAAGAGTTTGCCCTCAAACTCGGTTGGATGAAGTGACTCTTTATGGGCATAGAGGTGATTTCCATCTGGTTGGTCATGAAGGTGTAAGTATTTGTTCGCCTATCATGAGGTATGGTTTGATCAAACATCCATGGCCTGTCATGTAAGACGTTGCAAGCATCTATAGGTACAATTTCACAGTAGACTGAATCATGATACATGTTACCTGTAGGGGATTGCACCAAACTTCTTCTGGTCTCATGAATGCCCTCGTTTTGGTGACCAATAGCCTCTCTTGGATCTTCCTATTGTTCTTCTAGCTCACCAAGATCATCCTCCTCATCATACTCATCAAAGATCGGAGGTTGGTCAAAACAATTGGAGATTTCATCAAATCTTGGAGGGAGATTAAAATCGTCCTCTAGCTCATCTTTTAAACATTGATCTTCAAAGGGATCAAAAGGGATCTCGCCAACTTCTGCAACATCAGCAACTTCTAGAGGGAGATTAAGATTAATCTTTGGTTCCTCTTGAACTTGAGGTTTCTCGTCATGAACAAAGGAGGGTTCACGTGAATTCATGGAATATTCATACCAAGCCATGTTGAATTGTAGCACCGAGAGTTTAAGGAGTTTAAACTCACGTCTCAATCTCCTCTTTCTCCTTTTCTCTTTAAAAATATGATCACTTTTTTGAGATGAAGGTTTACTACACCACATAGCTAAGGTTCTTTTGTGGGAAAAAAAAGGTTGGTGTTTGGCCAGAATTGGAACCAAGGATTAACCCACCAGGAAGGTAAGCTGGCTCTGATACCAATTTTGATGTATTACTGATCAAGCTATGGTTTTGATCAATTATACATCAAACTAAGACGTGCAACCAATCCTAGGGTTAGGGTAGTTTACATGAAAATCTAGGGTTTTGTAAGGATTCACGTAAAGATGGAGACTTTGGGATGGTTCATAGAATCTTAGAATAGGGTGAGGATCAAGAAAATAGCTTGAGGGTTTGCTTGCGATAACTTAACAAGATAGTAACTGGGATAGTTCAAGAGAAATCAAACTTGATACAGAGACACCACAAGTTGAATCACTAGGGCTTCTTGTTCTTCTACCTAGTTTTAGAAAAACCTTTTAGGTTTAGGAAATTCAAGATACAATAGTAGAAAAGAAAGAGAAGACTCTGACGTGAGCAAAGCTCGAACTGTATATCATCAGAATCAAAAGCAGTGTGTCTAGACTGTCCTAATCCTACTAGGACTCTTAACTTGGCACGAAAGCAATCCATAATCCTACTTGGACTCCTCTTTTCTAATCCTATTTGGATTAGTTACAACGAATCCTTCTAGGATTTGGCTTTCCTAATCCTAATTGGATTAGTTACAAAATTAGCCATCCTAGACTAGGATTATCTCATTCTAGACTGTTCTAGACTCTTCTAACTTAATGCCTAAGCTATTAGATATTACTTGGCATCACACACAACCAAAAATAATAAAGTTACAATAACAAACTTGCGACTAATAAGGAAAACATCAAAAATTTGAACTTCAACTTGAAAATGCCAAAACTGTGAAATTCATCTTGTACTTGTACTTGGGCCTCCTTGTGTTGGGAATGTCCCGACAATGTTCGATATACACGGAGATTAAACCAAAGTAATATAGTAATTATATGTCTTGCTAGAGACCTCTATAATTAGTAATTTAATGTGTTTAATTACAACTGTATTATGAGTTAATTACTTTTACGCTACCTGACTTATGTGGTAATAATTTTTGCACACCCGACATTTGAGAAATAATTTTCACCCTATCTGACATTTAAGTGGTCATAAATTTAAAGCCCCTCATGTATGTTATAATTTATTTTTTATTGACTTTTCCGGTGAACTGTAAAAAAACTAAATATGAAGTGACCTTTATACCATTGTTATTATTTCCTTTGATTTTCAATTAAATGTGAAATGACTTTTGTACCCTTAGTATTAATTGTTATGACATTTTAAAACCCAACCACTCCACTGATTCCTCTCCCTGGGCCCCCTCCCATATAGAAAATGAAAACCTAACACCTCCCAAACCACCATGTCTGTCTTCTACTCTCTAACATAGTCTTTTCCTTCTCAAATTAAAGAGCAGTATCGTAATTTCACATAGTGATATAGTGGTATTATTGTATTTTTCCATTTTCGATGACAAGTTATCGGATTCTAACACTAAAAATCACTTTCACTAAATGTCAGGTAGGCTTAAAATTATTTCCCAAATGTCGGGTGTGCAAAAATTATTACCGCATATGTCAGGTATGGTAAATGTAATTAACTCACTATATTATTTGGTCCTACTGGGTCACACAAGTCAGTGCCCTAAAACAATGTATGTAACCTAAGTAATATTGTATTACATTTAGAAATGTTAGGAACTGATTTATGTGAGAAATCAACTCAACACGGACTGAAATGGGTTCAACACGGACCGTGTTGACCCAACACGGTCCGTGTTGAGACATCACGGTTCGTGGAGTCCATTGGCCGAGTTAATGGACCTTCTGGAGTCCAACACGGATCATGTTGGGCCTGAGAATTGCGTCGTTGTGTTAAGTCGGCCCTTTAGGGTTTTGAACCTTCTACCTAGGTTTTCTAAACACTATATAAAGGGGTCTCTGTGAGAGATTATTACACATCAACTGCCTGAGACTCATAGAGAGATACTAGGGTGATTTCATGAGTTCCTCTCTCTTTTAGTTTGCAGTTCTTGTTTCCTGAAACATTCTCTGTTTCCTGAAACATTCTCATATACCAAATACATACATCTTAGATTGAGATCTGTCTCGATCGGGTCGATCTAGCAGTCGAGTTCCCTGAGTACTGCGTGGACTTTCAGTAGAGGATTTCTACATTGGAATCTCAAAGGTCAACCTCTGCATCAGCCGGATTAGCGATAAAGGAAATAGATAATCTAAAACCTAACAATGGTATCAGAGCCACCAATTGCATCCTAAAGTATTATACTTGAATTCATAAATAATTTTGTCAATTGTTGAATTATTTCATGAATTTGCTAGAATAGTTTTAATGCCTAAAATTTAAAACTTTATGAAAGTTTTAGGCTTTATTATTCATGATAGTAAATCTGGAATTTTATTGTAAAGTTTCATACTTTGTTATTTTTTATTTCTTATTGTCTTTAATTAATCAATTTCATGTTTGTTTAATTGTTAAATATAGCATGAACTTGATTCAATTTTGAATATTTTAAAAATAATCATGTTTAATTTTTTTAAACAGTAGGCAATACGTGAAATAGGTCTAAATTCGCAAAATAAGATTTTGTAGAATTATTTTATGATTTCGTTTATTTACGATAAATTTAATGAAAAATCGAAATAAAATATGAAACGAATTCGAAAATTTCTGAATTTTTACTGGAGGTGTCTGGAAGTGTTATGGACTTTCCATAATTTTTGTAGATTTTTTCCAATTAAAATGGATTTTTAATTGAGTTTTCAGATCTGAATAGAAATAAAAATTGTTTAACTCTCTGAATTTTATAAATTTGTAGAAGTTTGTAAAACTTCTGAAATTCTTATAGTAGGTTACTGGGTAACCATACTTTTAGGGAAAATGTTTTCCGTTAATTTATCCCGTCAAATTATATTTTTTAATTTAAATTTTCAGATCTGAGAGAAATAAATTGGTTGCTTCTCTGAATTCTGTAAATTTATAGAAATTTGCAAATTTTCAGAAAATTTTACAGTAGGTTATTGGGTAACCATTCTGTTATGGATAAAAGTTTTGTGAATTTTTCGAAATCGTTAACTAATTTTCCTTTAATTTTCAGATTAACAGAAAAGTATAATTGTTTACTTCTCTGATTTTTATTTTAATTTTTGAAATTTGATAAAAATCTGAAATTTTTACAGTAGCATATTGGATGAATCTATAGTATGGGAAAATTATAAAATTTGATTTTTATACTTATCGGACTATTATTATTTATTTTCCTCTTAAAGAGAGAATCAAAATATTTAATTTCCTAAATTTTTACAATCATTTGAAAATAGCTAAAATTCTGGAAAATTTCATATTGTGTTATTAGATAACACTATGATATGAAACCCTTAAATTCGATAAGTTTTGATATTTTTATTTAAGTTTTCATTCACGAAATTAACCGATACTGGGAAGCAACACAGACTGTGTTGAGCCAACACGGACCGTGTTGCCAGCAGTTTTGGTGAATTCGTGTGTTTTAGGTTTTAAAATTAATTTTAGAAATTAATTGTTAAACCATATTACTACTAAATCAGTTAATGGGCATAACATCTATTAGATTTGTAAAGTTTAGGAAACTTACAATATCTTTAAAAGATATAGTATCTTTTACATTTCTTGATTTTAGGAAAATCAGTATTTTGTGTGTATAGGTATAAAATCATAAATCTGTTTAGGTAACTAAGATAAAATTTGAATTTTTTTTATTTTATTAATCATGCAAACTGTCTAGGAAACCCTTATATAGTATTTGTTTCCTTATATGTGTTATATTGCAATTATATATGCCTTTATAATTTGTTATTTAAAGCATGTGTTATATTTGATATAATTATTACAATATTACTTGTTTGCATGTGCTTCTAGTATGGCCATAGATAGTCGGTTTTACCGGTCTGCATACCGGGTTGGGTGAAATAGGCCATAGATAGTCAGTTAAGTTTATTTTAAATCATGTAAGGCCTCAATTATGAGGTCCACTTTGTAAATTTGTTGTAATTGGAGGCATCAAATTGAGTGGGAACCCAACAACAATGGAGGTGTTGTTTCGAGTTGCAGCCTATCCAAGGAAGTTGCAAAATCCAAGAAGACTATCTTGAAGACTATCAAGGCTTAGTTAAATTAGTTTGATTAAGTCTAGGTGGTCATACTCGGGATTTTATTTATGCTTTAAATTCGTTATTGCATGTTTTATTATTTTTTTTATGCTTTTCGAAAGAGTTCACCTAGAATTGCAAGCTTAGGATAATAAAACCTACTCTCAAAATTGAATTATTGCTCAACCTATCGAAACACCACTTAGATGTATAAATAAAGAAAGTCAAAGCGAATTATTTGTCCATCATTAATAAGTAGTGTGAGAGCTAGGTCAATTCAAAATTGGCTATCAAAATAATTTTGGGCCAAGAGCAGAGGAAGAGAAATATTGTATTCGATAAAAATTTCTTGCCAAGAGTCATTTTGAATGATCGATCATAAGATGATCCACCAAAGATAACATGAGATTGTGTTTTTTTGGGCCAAAGTCCACTTGAGCTCATATCAAGATTGGCGCAAACAGGGGAACGGTACAAACTTAAAGGTTTGAAATACGTGTGCCTTCACCCTTTGGGTCATAACTCCTTCGTTACAAATCCGATAGCTCTGAAATTTTGGGAGCTTAAAGTACACACCGAGAGCTTTCCATCGATATCTTACGGGCCTAAAATGGAGTTCGGATGAAGAAGTTATGCGTGTTTGAAGTCGGCAGGAAAATCGCGTAACGCTTGCTCGCCCGAGCCAAATTTCTGCTCGCCCGAGCAAGGGTTCTGGAGCAACAAAAACACCAGCCAGAACGCTGGCTCGCCCGAGCCACACTGTCTGCAGACGCGCGTGCTGCGATTGTTCTAGGGTTTTGGGGTTGTATTTTTCCTTCTTCTATAAATACCCACTTGTATTAATGTAAATTATCAATTAGCCTAGGTAGTTTAGGAGTAGAATTAGATTTAATTGCTTTCCTTTATTTGCTTTAATCTCTCTTAATTGTTCTTCAAGTTTTCAATTGTTCTTCATTGTTCTTCAAGCTTTCATTGATTTCTAGCATTTGTATTCAAACTTTCTCAAGCTTTCTCAATTCAAGCAAGTTTCCATGAAGTTTCTCTCTCTTCTCTCTCTCTCTCTCTCTCTCTCTCTCTCTCTCTCTCTCTCTCTATAATTGCCATTGTTGACTTGTTTCCCAAGCTCTATAGTGTTAGCCACAATCAACTCCATTTTTAGTGGGGAGGAGGGTCAAGGAACTCCAATTCTACTTACTAGTGAGAATTTGGGGGATTCTTGGTAATCCAAACCACAATTTCTTGTTTGTTCGGGGGAAATTCAAGTGTAGATTGAAGGTTTATTGAAGATTAGTCATCAAAGGTATAATTTCTCATTCCCAATTTCATTGTTCATTCATTGTCTTCATTCATGCCTTTTAATTGCTTTCATCTTTAAGTGCTTTCTTTTAATTGCTTTCTTTATTATTATCATGTCTAGGTTAGATTTAAATGCTTTCTTTACATAATTTATCGCTTTCCGCATTGTGAGAAAACCCCCTTTCCACAAACCGATTACCCTTAATCAAGCCTCACACCCATCCCTGAGACCGACAACCTTAACTTCAAAAACCACAAAAATACACAACCGAACAATGGCGCCATTGCCGGGGATGGCGTTATTTGGTAGATTAGGCCATTGGTTTGTGTGTACATAGTTTATCGCTTTCTTGATTATGCTAGAAAAAATGTAGCAGGAAAAAAATTCAATATCGAAAAAAGTGAGAAAAGAAAAGAAAAAAAAATAGAAAAATAGAAAAATAGAAAAAAAAGAAAAAAGAAAAAGAGAGAGTTATGGATAGTCCCCAATTCCCTCAATTTGAGCATGAAATATTTTGGAGGTATTTTGCTAGATTGCATGACTACCGTGTTCAATGTGAATTATATGGTATCTTTTATGATACATTATCTCTTTTGGGAATTGTTAGTGAGGGTGTGAATGATGAGACCCGAAACCTTTTAGATTATTACGGGTTTTCTTGTTTAGGTGAAGAAAAAGCATGGGAGTTACTTGAATGGTTGTCTAGGGATTCCTTTGAGTTTGAACAACAAAATGTTAGTCCTAGCTTCCAACCTCCTTATGCACTACCCTTTGGGACCGAAACTGAACAATCATGTGAATACCCCGTGTATGTTGATGATAAATCTTATGATGGGGGATATGTGGAAAAGTGTTATGATCTTTCCCAAAGTGCCGATGTTGAGTCTCCTTCCGTGTGCTCTTTGTGTGATTCGCCGTATCATAGTTCAATTTCTTGTTTGCAAGCTACAGTGGCTTCCTTCGAGGCGGAAGTAGAAAAATTATGTGTGAACATGAATGAGTATATGCGTGAATTTATCCATGAGAGTAATCATAGGGTAGAAACTCCGTCTTCACAAATGGTTGATTCGAATGTTGAAGTAGGTCATTCATCGTCTTTTAGTCCTGAAATGCAAATTGATTTTTCTGTGTATGATGAGGATGATGACTATTATAACCGGGCATGCCTTGGACTACTTAGTGATTCCTTAGCTCTAGCCCCACCTAGTGAGCATGAGGAACTTGTTGATTCTGTGTGTGATGATGTTGAAATTGATGAAAACATGTTAGACGATGAACCGTTGTCCACACCATTGTCCATGCCTTTATGTGAAGAAAAGATTGAGTTTAGTGAATGCCATGATATAATTGAGCATAATCTTGTTGAGAGTGAAATTGAATCTGTTGTGATTGAAAGTGTGCTTGATAATGATTTGTTCACTTTCATTGAGGATCATTGCATTAGTGAGGCATTAGCTACCCTTGTATGTGAATCCATTGATGTGCATTCTTGTGATGATGAGCATAATTCTTTGGGGATTGATCATGATTGTTTGAACTTGGATTCTGACAATGTTGTTTTTGATGATGACATGCTTTATGAGACATTCACGATGAGTTATGACCCTGAACCTTCCACTTTCACTTTTGATGTTGCTTTGGATGATGCGCCTTTGTCTTTTGATGTTGAAAGTTCTTCTAGTGAGTCTGATATTGATGAAGATGAAGATGTGCTAGTGTGTGATGTTGGGAGTGTTGTGATGTGGTCTAATCCTCTGTTTTCCTTATCACCTATTGACGATTGTAATGATTATTTGGATGAGAGTGGTGATTTGGAATTTGTGATTGATGAAAATTGCATGGAAATTGAGTTTGAACCATTGTTTGCATCCAAGCCTTCGCATGAGCATGTTCAGAAATGTGTTGTATTGCCTCCTTCCGTTGATTTGTATACCCAATCTCCATTTACGAGTCAATGGGAGGATCCATTTGTCATGTCTTCTTTCACCGTGCCTAGAAAAGTCTTGTATATTCATGAATTTCATCAGTTCTATGACTTTTCTAAGGCATTTGATAAATTGTTAAGAGCACTAATGTTTGTTTATGTGCTATTGCGAGTGTGCTCTTACCACCACCATTCTGATATGCATGAGAGGATGCATGATTTGTTACTCCGGGCGTTGAATGGTTCTGACATGATGCCCGATATCTTGAGGTGAGAAGGAGTGAATTTCTTGATAAGATGCCTTTGAGGTAATATCTTTCCTCACCCTTCTTGTATAACTAGTGAGTTGGTCTTTCTTTTCTTCTCTTATTTTCTTTTTGTGTGTGTCTTTTTCTTTTATTTTGGGGTGCTTGCTTACCTATTTCTGTTTCCATTTGGAGGACACGACAACCTCTTTGTGTGGGAGTGGGAGGGTAGTATGCATTCCGGTTTGTGAGTCCAAAGAAAAGAAAAAAAGAGTCGTTTTGTAAATATTTTAGTTTCTTAATTCTTTAGTCCTTAGAGTCTTGTATAGTTGTTTTCTTTTTGATCTTGCATGTGAACCATCATACATAGTATGCTTTTCTTGTTTATTTCTAACCTTGGTGTGATGTTCCTTGGATCGTGGATTGAATATGCTTGATTGAAGACTTCGAGGTAACTTCTTTCCACTCTCTCTTTATGTGAATATATCGATGATCCATGATGCATGCTTGATTTTCTTTTTGGGTGGCGAACCCCTTGAGTGTGAATGTTGGATATATATTGTTGTTGGAGCCGTGTGGGCTCGGGTCGCCACCGCTTTTTATGTGATAAGTGTTTTATATATATGTTTTTGTTGGTTTTCTACCTCGCTTGTGACACCCTTCTTCTCACAATGGGGACATTGTGATGTCTTGTGTTGAGTGGGGTGATATCTTTTATTGTTCATGGGTAGATTACCTAGTTTTTTGAGTCTTTTGTTTTTGTTTTTCTTAGTTTGTGTCCAAAAATCTAAAAATATTTTGTGTGTGAAAGAAAATAAAAGGGGATAAATGTTGTGAAAAACCCAAAAGTTGTTTTTCTTTTTGAGGATGTTTCCGTCACGATTGTGTAGATAGTTGTCTAATCGGTGATTTAGTCGATTAGGCGGTCGGTATGAATAATGATGGGTCTTAGGAAGGATTTTGCCATGAATTATCTCTATTAGACCTTTACATGGAATGGAAAGCGGAATCCTCAATTTACACGCTGATTGTGAATTCTTACCTAAGTTAGACGGTTTTAGTTGTTCAATTGCTTAAGCTCTTAATTAATGCATTAAATAATTATTGTCGCCTACCGTCATGGGTTGGTTTGGGTGGATCGCACCCTATGCCCTTAAGTGCAATGACTCACGTATGGAGAAACCCAAAGAGGAGGGTAACCCTTTGCGAAGGCCGGTATTTAAATCCCGCAAAACCCGACACAAACGCTCTAAAAGACACAAAACGGATTGAGTGGAAATAAAAGAGCGTAGGTTTTGAAAAAGAAAGAAAAGAGCGAAGCAAGAAAAAGGAAAAAAAAGAGTTGAGCAAAATAATGGTAAGAAAGAGAAAAGTAAAAAAAGAAAAGAGCAAAGTAAGAAAAAGAAAGAAAAGAGAGGTTAAAAGAAAAACCAGGAGTGAAGTAGGATAGATAATCCTGAGCTTGAGCATGAGAACAACTCTGATTGTTTGGTTTAGGATAGGAAGGACCGACTAGAGTCCACTTGCACTTATGCACGAGGTGTTTTGCTCATCAGGAAGTGTTTTGGTTCAAAATCTCAAAGATTGGCAGTTTTCCAACCTTCGTGTCTTAATTTGTTTATACTTACTTCTTCCGATTGATTGTTGAGGCGGAATGGGGAACTAGGTGCATGATTGGGGAGGGGAATATCTTCTCTGCTTTTGTTTCGTTTCGTTTTTAGGTTTTCACTTCTTTTTCTCTCCCCTTTTTCTTTTTCTCGGGCTTTTGTGGGTATAGTTGCTATAACCCTCACGAGACCTACCTCGTCCACCCGGCCGCGGGGGTTTAAAGGGCTTGATGCATGCTAAATGCATCCGCGATTCTCGAAAGTGAGTTAGGTTTTTAGTTTTCTTTTAGTCCTTTTCTTGCTTTTAGTTTGCTCTAATGAGCAAACCCTTGTGTTGGAGTGGTGTTAGGCCTGCTTGAGCCGAATTTCTTCTCTTTATAAGGTATATTTGCTTGTTTTAACCCCTATTTATATATTAGATATAATGATTTGGTGTTTTGTAGGAAAATAAGGAGTTAGAAGAAGTTTGGGCCTAATTGAAGGTTTTTAGGGAATCCCGAGCTATTTCCCGAGTCAAACCAAGTCAACCCGAGCCGAGACCCGAGTCAAACCAAGTCAACCCGAGCTGAGAGCCGAGGCGAAACCGAAGTCGGAAATTCCATATCAAGATTGGCGCAAACAGGGGAACGGTACAAACTTAAAGGTTTGAAATACGTGTGCCTTCACCCTTTGGGTCATAACTCCTTCGTTACAAATCCGATAGCTCTGAAATTTTGGGAGCTTAAAGTACACACCGAGAGCTTTCCATCGATATTTTACGGGCCTAAAACGGAGTTCGGATGAAGAAGTTATGCGTGTTTGAAGTCGGCAGGGAAAACTGCCCAGAACGCTTGCTCGCCCGAGCCAAATTTCTGCTCGCCCGAGCAAGGGTTACGAGCAACAAAACACCAGCGAACGCTGGCTCGCCCGAGCCAAATTTCTGCTCGCCGAGCCACACTGCTCGCAGACGCGCGTCGCGATTGTTCTAGGGTTTTGGGGTTGTATTTTTCCTTCTTCTATAAATACCCACTTGTATTAATCTAAATTATCAATTAGCCTAGGTAGTTTAGGAGTAGAATTAGATTTAATTGCTTTCCTTTATTTGCTTTAATCTCTCTTAATTGTTCTTCAAGTTTTCAATTGTTCTTCATTGTTCTTCAAACTTTCATTGATTTCTAGTATTTGTATTCAAACTTTCTCAAGCTTTCTCAATTCAAGCAAGTTTCCATTGAAGTTTTACAAGCTTTCTCTCTCTTCTCTCTCTCTCTCTCTCTATAATTGCCATTGTTGACTTGTTTCCCAAGCTCTATAGTGTTAGCCACAATCAACTCCATTTTTAGTGGGGAGGAGGGTCAAGGAACTCCAATTCTACTTACTAGTGAGAATTTGGGGGATTCTTGGTAATCCAAACCACAATTTCTTGTTTGTTCGGGGGAAATTCAAGTGTAGATTGAAGGTTTATTGAAGATTAGTCATCAAAGGTATAATTTCTCATTCCCAATTTCATTGTTCATTCATTGTCTTCATTCATGCCTTTTAATTGCTTTCATCTTTAAGTGCTTTCTTTTAATTGCTTTCTTTATTATTATCATGTCTAGGTTAGATTTAAATGCTTTCTTTACATAATTTATCGCTTTCCGCATTGTGAGAAAACCCCATTTACACGAACCGATTACCTTAATCAAGCCTAAACACCCATCCCTGTGGACCGACAACCCTAACTCAAAAACCACAAAAATTACGACCGAACAATGAGTCTTGTGGGTCTTTGTTAAAATTAAAACACTAAGTGAGAGTTAATAAAGTGTTTTGATTTGAAATTAAAATTAGTTTAATTTCTTTTCATGAATAATAACTAAAATGAACCATTTTTTTGTCTCGTAGAATTATTTATGTCTTTTCACTCAAACATCCACCACTAATAAAATATTATTTATCCTTGAGAAAGAGAAAAACAATTACACCAATTCCTTGATTGGCATCGCCATCACAAGATTGTCTTGGAGGCGAATAAAAGGAACATGTCTTTCATATAATATTAAGCTAGACATCAATATGAAGAGGTCAATCAAACCAAATGAATACATGTAATGTCATAGTATTTATACAACTTTAACTTCAAAATGTTTGAAGGTTAGAGGAAGGTTTTCAATATTACCAACTCAAAACCAAGTTCATCGAACTAGTTAGAGTTGATAAATACGAAATCAATAACCAGATAGTCTGGGTTGAGCTAGATAATTAAGGGCCAATTGATGACACTCATGTTTTTAAAATAATTTGACTATTTTAAAACATGAAAAACCTCAGATCCCCCTTTTTACCAAAAGGTTGGCGACCAAAGATAGTCTTTTGATGTAAGGGAAAATAAGATTTAAGAAATCTATCAAAGACAAAAAGTCAAAGGAAATGTAAGGACAAACAGTTGTACATACCCAACCAATGACAACAACCGATTAACAACCAGATCATATGACACTGGGAGCGTGAATAACTATAAGGAAGACTTGAGATATGATTTCAATTCTAGGCAAATGCGTATATGATATACACTACCCTTATTAAACCCACTTTGAGCATAAGATACCGGCTGTGAAACTCGCATTTATGCAAATATGCGAGATCTACAACAAAGTAGATGTGCTTTGAAGGATGAGAATCGGCCTACAAATAGGAACATGCAATTAGTTGTAGTACCTTATGAAGAGTTGGTTGTTTATCCATTTCCTGAAGTCTTATGAGAGAAATTTAGTGGTGATTCTATGTTCTCATTATTAGTATTTTTTACTCTCAATTAGAGAGAGAGGATCTCGGATAAACACACCCAACACATCGAAACCAAAAGTGAGGTCCTACTAATCCCAACTAGTTCGCCAAACATGTGAATGAATTTTGATTACATTTGAGTTGTGATAGACTAGTTGTGTTGCTTCCTGGCTTGTGATTCTATTTCGAACAACAATTTTTGTTTCAATTTGATTCTTAATCTCGCTAGGGAGTCTCTTTGTGTATGCTTGTTTTGGATTTCTAATATGCCCTTTTGATTAGAGGAGGTGTGAGTAGATTTCTTTTCCTTTTCAAGTCTTTTCATCTTGTTTTGAGTCCTGTACTTGCTTAGGGACAAGCAAGGAGTAAGCATGGGGGGATTTGATAACTGCGTTTCATGACTATGTTTTTGGGGGTTTTCAATAATGAATTAGGGATAATTTTGTGTGTGAACCTTGATTTTTATTCCAATTTCCCTACTACACTTGGTGTTGTTGTTTTTGATGTGAATTTGTAGGTTTTGAGGCCAAAACACCAACTTTCTCTCAACTTCAGGCAAGAGTGAATATACCACGGACCTCTACATGTCAAACCCAAACCGTGGTACAAATTTGGGACGGAAAGGAGCAAGGAATAGCCGGGCAGCAGCAACCTTGGGCAGCCCGTGGTGGTGGCCACGGTCCGTGGCGGACTTGCCCAGCTCATTTTGGCGAAGGAAAGAAGAAAGAAGCGGGACAGTGGCAACCTCGGGCAGCCCGTGGTGATCACCACGGTCCGTGGTGTACGGACTGTACGGACTGTACGGACCGAGGCGAACTGCCTATGCAGGTCGGTTATTTTCGCGAGTAGAAAAGGGAGGAAGCGACGGTTTTTCGAAATTTAGTCATATTCTATCAGTTTTCCTTCATTCTTTGGCCGTCAAGGAGAGAAAAGAGAGCCCTAATACTTCCATTCTACTCCTCTTCCCCACCATCAAGATTCAAGACCGAATCGATTCAAGAGAAACCAAGATCAAGATTCGCAAAGGAAAGGAGCGACCTTTGCGGAGAAGGTTTCGACCCCGGGATCGAAAGACTCGACGGGTTGTATTCTTCGCAATTCTATTCTTTCTTTTCGATTTCCTTCTTAGTTTTGAGATTCGATTAAGATGTGTGGAACTTGTTTTGTGTTTTCATTGAATATGTGTGAGTAGATTTCTTGAATTCTAGGGTTTTGCAACCCGAAGCAATGTAGTTTGATTGATTATTATTAGTGTGTGCATGAATTCTTGATTAGAATCAATAGAAGGTTGTGTTTTCCATGTTCATGTGTGTTCTCTGAGCGCTCGAATATTCATGAGTTTGAGATTAACCTGAGAAGTACTGAAAGGTGAATTAGGGTAATCTGACTACCCACCTGTCTACCTAGGCTTACGAAAGTTAAAAAAGGAGTAGTAAACTAGGGAATCATTAGATAACCTGACTTTTTAAGGCCTTCTATTCTGATTAATCTAAAAGGCAGACAAAAGTTGTTGATTAAGTTGTTTAGAATAATTCTATTTAGCATCGAAAGGGCGATAGAATTCAGAGGTTGTTGATTCTTGATTCATTCTTGAATGTATGATTGTGCAGGCTAGGTTTTAGTAATCAAACTCGTTGTTAGGTTAGCATTTCCCTAGAAGTCTTTCTCTCTTGATAGAACATTTAATTTATTTTTTTTCTGCTTTATTAGTTTAATTAATTGTTAAACCTTTTCCAAAACCCAAATCTGATTAGCTTAGCAATCGTGATAAAGATTAGTTTTACGTGCTGCTGATTGAGTCCCTGTGGGATCGACCTTGACGTGCTACTACGTACACCGTGCGCTTGCGGCCCTGTCAAGTTTTTGGCGCCGTTGCCGGGGACTTTGTCCCTAGCAGTCGGTAAACGAACCCTCTTAGGTTGACTAAGTTTTTTTTTTCTTTGATTTTTCTTGATTTTCTTGTTTCACTGCGTTGGTGTTCTTGTTTTTGTTTTGCTAGGAACTTTTGGTGTATGCGGCTGATTCCGGAGTTCGAGTTCGATCCAGAAATAGAGAGGACTTTCCACCGGAGGAAGAGGCAAAGGCTAGAAGAAGCTAGAAAAGAGACACCCTCGCAACAATCCAAGGTGTCCGGAGAAGAACGATCGAAGACACTGGCCCAATATGTGACTCTGAACGTCACAAATCCACCCACCGCCATGAAATTACCCGAAGTGGGGAACGATTTTGAGCTGAAGAATTCTCTCATCAGCCTAGTACGTGCTACGCCCTTCCACGGTCTCCCAAGCGAGGATCCTAACCGACATTTGCGCGTTTTCCGCCAAATATGTGATACCTTCAAAGCCAGTGGAGCCTCGTCGGACGCGATCAAGCTGAGACTATTCCCATTTTCCTTGGAGGATCGAGCATGGGAGTGGCTGGATTCCCTTCCGGCGAACTCCATCACTACTTTCGATCAGCTGGCGAGCGCATTTCTTACTAAGTACTTCCCGAGCAAGCGGCGAGTCTTGAATCGATTTCCACTTTCTCCCAAGCGGATGAGACATTATATGATGCATGGAGAGATTCAAGGAGTTGCCGCCAATGCCCCGGCGTATGGTTTCGAGCAATGGGTTCCCATCCAAGCCTTCTACAATGGGTAGATGACCGGTTGAGCGTCGACCTTGCGGGTGGAGGGAACATTATGAACAAGACGGTGGAGGAGCTTCATGAGCTAATTGAGCAAATGGCGTCAAACAGTCACCAATGGTCACGACCCCATTCCACGAGGACGGGAGGTAAGTATTCTGTTGATGCTATCACATTTCTTTCTGCGAAACTTAATGCTATAAATGAAAAGATGGAAAGAATCCATGGGAATGCTTCCCCTCCTCCCCAATGTGCTTCATGTTACTCTTTTGACCATGCTACCCTTTATTGTCCTAATGGGTTGGGTAGTAGTAGTAGCCAACCTGACCAAGCCAACTTTGTTGGTAATCCTACCCATAGATCATTCTTTGACCCCTACTCCAACACATACAACTCCAATTTGAGACCCCATTCTAATCCTTCTTATCGGAACCAATTGGGTCACCCACAAGGACAAAGACCATCCACTCAACCTTACCAAGCCTCTCAAAATCCTGACTTAGAAGTCATGATGAAAGCCATTCTCTTGTCCCAACAAAAGCAATTCGAGCATCAACAAAGACAAGATGAGGTGATTAAAGCTTTAGCCACTAAGGTTGACCTTTTATCCACCCACAACCAAATACTTGAGAACCAGATAGTTATTCAGTCTGGTACTTCCACCACCCCTCCTGGACCACCCATACCTAACCCTAAGGAGCATTGCAATGCTATAGTCTTGAGGAGTGGGACACAGCTTAAGGGTCGCGATATGCCAAATGCCAAGCATAGGGGGAATTTGGGTGAGGGGAGTATTGAGAAAGAGAGTGAGCAGGAGAAAGACCATGAGAAAGAGACCATCGAAGAGGATCGTGCTGAAATCCCTCAACCATCACCATCACCACCACCTAGAGTTTATGTGCCCCCTATTCCATTCCCTTCTAGGCTTGCTAAGCCTAAGACCGATGTTCAATTTGGGAAATTCCTTGGTATGCTTAAAAAGTTGAATGTGAATGTTCCTTTTCTTGATGCTTTGTCTCAAATGCCTTTGTATGCTAAATTCTTGAAGGAGATTCTCTCCAAGAAAAGAAAAATAGATGATTGTGAGGCAATTACATTGAATGAGAAGTGTAGCTCTGTTGTCTTGAATAACCTCACTCCAAAGCTTAAGGACCTTGGGAGCTTCACTATTTCTTGTGGCTTAGGAACCATGAACATCGATCGAGCTTTATGTGATGTGGGCTCAAGTGTGAGCTTGATGCCTTATTCCCTTTATAAGAGACTGAACTTAGGTGAGCTGAGACCTACTGCCATGTCACTGGAAATGGCTGATCGTTCTGTTAAGTACCTAATGGGTATTTTAGAGGACTTTCCTCTTAAGGTAGGAGACTATTATGTGCCTGTAGATTTTGTGATTCTTGATATGGCCGAGGACACCCGTACCCAAATTATTTTGGGAAGACCTTTCCTTGCCACTATTGGGTGCGTAATAAATGTGAAAAAAGGGAAGATGAGTTTTAAGTTTGGGGAACATGAGGTTAAATTTGATCTATTTCATGAACATATGCCTCCTAATAATTCTTCTTGCTGTGGTGTTGATGTGATTGGGAATGATGGGTCTGATTATGTATTTCCTGAGAGCCATGTACATGGTGACGCGTCAGATTGGGTACAAGTTATTGAACCCGAACCTAACATCACCAAGGACAGGGCATGTGCTACTAATGAGGATTGGTTGAGAAAGTTTTGCAGGTTTGACTCCAGGATGCCTTCCAACACTGAGGAAGGAAATCAGTTCGACCCTTGTTGGCGGGTTCGACTTCGAGATGCTGAGGGAACACATGCAGATGGTGTTCTAAAAGAGTTTGACTATGATGTGGAGCATTCTCCGGACTGAGGTGAGTTTCGTCTAGCTAAAGACGTTAAACTAGCGCTTCTTGGGAGGCAACCCAAGCATTTAATTGCTTTATTAGATTTTATTTTGTTTTGATTGCGAAAACCCTCCTTTGTTGAGTACTTTATGGTGTATGTTTGGATTGTCATTGCAAGTGTGTACTCATGAGATTTTTCTGGTTTTATGTGGAAGATTAAAGAAACTTGGTTGTTTGTTTGACATAGGTTGTTTGTCATGCTTGAAATTCATCTAGTCTTGATCAATTCTTGTGCATGGTAATGAAGTTCTTGTGTTTGGTACATCAAAGGAACTAGTTGTAGTGATTGTGGTAGGTTAACCCGTGAGACTTCTTAAGCCTAAAAGTCTATCATTTTTATAGTCTCATATTCTTTTGAGTGTGACCTTACCATGTTTGCATCTCTAGAACTTGATTTGACTCTCTTTGAAACTGCATTTGACTTGTGCATGGTGTTAATATGATTGAGGCCCATTTTGAAGCCACATAACCAAAAGCCACCTGACATCTTGACTTCTTTTTGCTAGCCTTGATTTTCTGTCTTGATTTGCTTCACCTATATCGTGCACCTTTGGCTTGCTCTTAATTCCATACCCTTTTAGCCAAGTTAGTGGAGCAACAATTCAGTTGGGGGACAGTTTTGTAGTCTAATTGTTGGTGACTTTGGTTGGTTTACTTCATGAGGGAAGCATTGTTGATAATCATTATTTATCCCTCTTTGAGGTTGAAATTGGGTTGAAAGGAAATGAGTCAATCTTTGTGTATCTATGCTATTCACCAAAATAAAAAAAAAAAATAAGAGAGAAGGAAAAAAAAAAGAAAAAAAGAAGAAGTTTTGAGGAATAAGGTGATTAGCATGGTAGTTTTTCTTGCTTATATCGACTCTTTCCCCTTACCTTTCTTTGATGGGGAATATATTTGAGCTTAATTGAGGTGTGAAGTAGGAGGTGTTGTGTTTTAAGTCATTGGGAATGTTGCTCTTTAGGTCCTTGGCTCTTAGCTCCACATTACCCAAATGAATTCCATCCTCCCTACACCTAAACCCCATTACAACCCTTGAAAAGTCCTCATGATTAACTTTTATGCATGTTGTCCATAGCGGTAGAAAATCAAGAGTCTTGTCAAGCTTATGGTAGGTTGTTTATATTGGTTGAAGGTTTTGAGCGAACCGTTGTATCTATTTAAAACACATGAGGGGAGTGATCCACATACCCTAAAGTGAGGTCCTACTAATCCCAACTAGTTCGCCAAACATGTGAATGAATTTTGATTACATTTGAGTTGTGATAGACTAGTTGTGTTGCTTCCTGGCTTGTGATTCTATTTCGAACAACAATTTTTGTTTCAATTTGATTCTTAATCTCGCTAGGGAGTCTCTTTGTGTATGCTTGTTTTGGATTTCTAATATGCCCTTTTGATTAGAGGAGGTGTGAGTAGATTTCTTTTCCTTTTCAAGTCTTTTCATCTTGTTTTGAGTCCTGTACTTGCTTAGGGACAAGCAAGGAGTAAGCATGGGGGGATTTGATAACTGCGTTTCATGACTATGTTTTTGGGGGTTTTCAATAATGAATTAGGGATAATTTTGTGTGTGAACCTTGATTTTTATTCCAATTTCCCTACTACACTTGGTGTTGTTGTTTTTGATGTGAATTTGTAGGTATTGAGGCCAAAACACCAACTTTCTCTCAACTTCAGGCAAGAGTGAATATACCACGGACCTCTACATGTGAAACCCAAACCGTGGTACAAATTTGGGACGGAAAGGAGCAAGGAATAGCCGGCGGCGACAACCTTGGCGGCCCGTGGTGGTGGCGCGGTCCGTGGCGGACTTGCCCAGCTCATTTTGGCGAAGGAAAGAAGAAAGAAGCGGGACAGTGGCAACCTCGGGCAGCCCGTGGTGATCACCACGGTCCGTGGTGTACGGACTGTACGGACCGAGGCGAACTGCCTATGTAGGTCAGTTATTTTCGCGAGTAGAAAAGGGAGGAAGCGACGGTTTTTCAAAATTTAGTCATATTCTATCAGTTTTCCTTCATTCTTTGGCCGTCAAGGAGAGAAAAGAGAGCCCTAATACTTCCATTCTACTCCTCTTCCCCACCTTCAAGATTCAAGACCGAATCGATTCAAGAGAAACCAAGATCAAGATTCGCAAAGGAAAGGAGCGACGTTCGCGGAGAAGGTTTCTACCTCGGGATCGAAAGACTCGACGGGTTGTATTCTTCGCAATTCTATTCTTTCTTTTCGACTTCCTTCTTAGTTTTGAGATTCGATTAAGATGTTTGGAACTTGTTTTGTGTTTTCATTGAATATGTGTGAGTAGATTTCTTGAATTCTAGGGTTTTGCAACCCGAAGCAATGTAGTTTGATTGATTGTTATTAGTGTGTGCATGAATTCTTGATTAGAATCAATAGAAGGTTGTGTTTTCCATGTTCATGTGTGTTCCTTGAGCGCTCGAATATTCATGAGTTTGAGATTAACCTAAGAAGTACTGAAAGGTGAATTAGGGTAATCTGACTACCCACCTGTCTACCTAGGCTTACGAAAGTTGAAAAAGGAGTAGTAAACTAGGGAATCATTAGATAACCTGACTTTTTAAGGCCTTCTATTCTGATTAATCTAAAAGGCAGACGAAAATTGTTGATTAGGTTGTTTAGAATAATTCTATTTAGCATCGAAAGGGCGATAGAATTCAGAGGTTGTTGATTCTTGATTCATTCTTGAATGTATGATTGTGCAGGCTAGGTTTTAGTAATCAAACTCGTTGTTAGGTTAGCATTTCCCTAGAAGTCTTTCTCTCTTGATAGAACCTTTGATTTATTTTTTTTCTGCTTTATTAGTTTAATTAATTGTTAAACCTTTTCCAAAACCCAAATCTGATTAGCTTAGCAATCGTGATAGAGATTAGTTTTCCATGCTGCTTATTGAGTCCCTGTGGGATCGACCTTGACGTGCTACTACGTACACCGTGCGCTTGCGGCCCTGTCAAGTTTTTGGCGCCGTTGCCGGGGACTTTGTCCCTAGCAGTCGGTAAACGAACCCTCTTAGGTTGACTAAGTTTTTTTTTCTTTGATTTTTCTTGATTTTCTTGTTTCACTGCGTTGGTGTTCTTGTTTTTGTTTTGCTAGGAACTTTTGGTGTATGCGGCTGATTCCGGAGTTCAAGTTCGATCCAGAAATAGAGAGGACTTTCCACCGGAGGAAGAGGCAAAGGCTAGAAGAAGCTAGAAAAGAGACACCCTCGCAACAATCCAAGATGTCCGGAGAAGAACGATCGAAGACACTGGCCCAATATGTGACTCTGAACGTCACAAACCCACCCACCGCCATCAAATTACCTGAAGTGGGGAACGATTTTGAGCTGAAGAATTCTCTCATCAGCCTAGTACGTGCTACGCCCTTCCACGGTCTCCCAAGCGAGGATCCTAACCGACATTTGCGCGTTTTCCGCCAAATATGTGATACCTTCAAAGCCAGTGGAGCCTCGTCGGACGCGATCAAGCTGAGACTATTCCCATTTTCCTTGGAGGATCGAGCATGGGAGTGGCTGGATTCCCTTCCGGCGAACTCCATCACTACTTTCGATCAGCTGGCGAGCGCATTTCTTACTAAGTACTTCCCGCCGAGCAAGCTGACGAGTCTTCGGAATCAGATTTCCACTTTCTCCCAAGAGCCGGATGAGACATTATATGATGCATGGGAGAGATTCAAGGAGTTGCTTCGCCAATGCCCCCAGCATGGATTCGAGCCATGGGTTCCCATCCAAGCCTTCTACAATGGGGTAGATGACCAGTTGAGAGCGTCAATCCTTGCAGCAGCTGGAGGGAACATTATGAACAAGACGGTGGAGGAGCTTCATGAGCTAATTGAGCAAATGGCGTCAAACAGTCACCAATGGTCACGACCCCATTCCACGAGGACGGGAGGTAAGTATTCTGTTGATGCTATCACATTGCTTTCTGCGAAACTTGATGCTATAAATGAAAAGATGGAAAGAATCCATGTGAATGCTTCCCCTCCTCCCCAATGTGCTTCATGTTACTCTTTTGACCATGCTACCCTTTATTGTCCTAATGGGTTGGGTAGTAGTAGTAGCCAACCTGACCAAGCCAACTTTGTTGGTAATCCTACCCATAGATCCCTCTTTGACCCCTACTCCAACACATACAACTCCGGTTTGAGACCCCATTCTAATCCTTCTTATCGGAACCAATTGGGTCACCCACAAGGACAAAGATCATCCACTCAACCTTACCAAGCCTCTCAAAATCCTGACTTAGAAGTCATGATGAAAGCCATTCTCTTGTCCCAACAAAAGCAATTCGAGCATCAACAAAGACAAGATGAGGTGATTAAAGCTTTAGCCACTAAGGTTGACCTTTTATCCACCCACAACCAAATACTTGAGAACTAGATAGCTATTCAGTCTGGTACTTCCACCACCCCTCCTGGACCACCCATACCTAACCCTAAGGAGCATTGCAATGCTATAGTCTTGAGGAGTGGGACACAGCTTAAGGGTCGCGAGATGCCAAATGCCAAGCATGGGGGGAATTTGGGTGAGGGGAGTATTGAGAAAGAGAGTGAGCAGGAGAAAGACCATGAGAAAGAGACCATCGATGAGGGTCGTGCTGAAATCCCTCAACCATCACCATCACCACCACCTAGAGTTTATGTGCCCCCTATTCCATTCCCTTCTAGGCTTGCTAAGCCTAAGACCGATGTTCAATTTGGGAAATTCCTTGGTATGCTTAAAAAGTTGAATGTGAATGTTCCTTTTCTTGATGCTTTGTCTCAAATGCCTTTGTATGCTAAATTCTTGAAGGAGATTCTCTCCAAGAAAAGAAAAATAGATGATTGTGAGGCAAGTACATTGAATGAGGAGTGTAGCTCTGTTGTCTTGAATAAGCTCACTCCAAAGCTTAAGGACCCTGGGAGCTTCACAATTTCTTGTGGCTTAGGAACCATGAACATCGATCGAGCTTTATGTGATGTGGGCTCAAGTGTGAGCTTGATGCCTTATTCCCTTTATAAGAGACTGAACTTAGGTGAGCTGAGACCTACTGCCATGTCACTGCAAATGGCTGATCGTTCTGTTAAGTACCTAATGGGTATTTTAGAGGACTTTCCTCTTAAGGTAGGAGACTATTATGTGCCTGTAGATTTTGTGATTCTTGATATGGCCGAGGACACCCGTACCCAAATTATTTTGGGAAGACCTTTCCTTGCCACTATTGGGTGCGTAATAGATGTGAAAAAAGGGAAGATGAGTTTTAAGTTTGGGGAACATGAGGTTAAATTTGATCTATTTCATGAACATATGCCTCCTAATAATTCTTCTTGCTGTGGTGTTGATGTGATTGGGAATGATGGGTTTGATTATGTATTTCCTGAGAGCCATGTACATGGTGACGCGTCAAATTGGGTAAAAATTATTGAACCCGAACCAAACATCACCAAGGATAGGGCATGTGCTACTAATGAGGATTGGTTGAGAAAGTTTTGCAGGTTTGACTCCAGGATGCCTTCCAACATTGAGGAAGGAAATCAGTTCGACCCTTGTTGGCGGGTTCGACTTCGAGATGCTGAGGGAACACATGCTGATGGTGTTCTAAAAGAGTTTGACTATGATGTGGAGCATTCTCCGGACTGAGGTGAGTTTCGTCTAGCTAAAGACGTTAAACTAGCGCTTCTTGGGAGGCAACCCAAGCATTTAATTGCTTTATTAGATTTTATTTTGTTTTGATTTCGAAAACCCTCCTTTGTTGAGTACTTTATGGTGTATGTTTGGATTGTCATTGCAAGTGTGTACTCATGAGATTTTTCTGGTTTGATGTGGAAGATGAAAGAAACTTGGTTGTTTGTTTGACATAGGTTGTTTGTCATGCTTGAAATTCATCTAGTCTTGATCAATTCTTGTGAATGATAATGAAGTTCTTGTGTTTGGTACATCAAAGGAACTAGTTATAGTGATTGTGGTAGGTTAACCCGTGAGACTTCTTAAGCCTAAAAGACTATCATTTTTATAGTCTCATATTCTTTTGAGTGTGACCTTACCATGTTTGCATCTCTAGAACTTGATTTGACTCTCGTTGAAACTGCATTTGACTTGTGCATGGTGTTAATATGATTGAGGCCCATTTTGAAGCCACATAACCAAAAGCCACCTGACATTTTGACTTCTTTTTGCTAGCCCTAGCGCAGTTTTTCCGGTCTTGATTTGCTTCACCTATATCGTGCACCTTTGGCTTGCTCTTAATTCCATACCCTTTTAGCCAAGTTAGTGGAGCAACAATTCAGTTGGGGGACAGTTTTGTAGTCTAATTGTTGGTGACTTTGGTTAGTTTACTTGATGAGGGAAGCATTGTTCATAATCATTATTTATCCCTCTTTGAGGTTGAAATTGGGTTGAAAGGAAATGAGTCCATCTTTGTGTATCTATCCTATTCACCAAAAAAAAAAAATAAGAGAGAAGATAAAAAAAAAGAAAAAAAGAAGAAGTTTTGAGGAATAAGGTGATTAGCATGGTAGTTTTTCTTGCTTATATCGACTCTTTCCCCTTACCTTTCTTTGATGGGGAATATATTTGAGCTTAATTGAGGTGTGAAGTAGGAGGTGTTGTGTTTTAAGTCATTAGGAATGTTGCTCTTTAGGTCCTTGGCTCTTAGCTCCACATTACCCAAATGAATTCCATCCTCCCTACACCTAAACCCCATTACAACCCTTGAAAAGTCCTCGTGATTAATTTTTATGCATGTTGTCTATAGCGGTAGAAAATCAAGAGTCTTGTCAAGCTTATGGTAGGTTGTTTACATTGGTTGAAGGTTTTGAGCGAACTGTTGTATCTATTTAAAACACATGAGGGGAGTGATCCACATACCCTAAAGTGAGGTCCTACTGATCCCAACTAGTTCGCCAAACATGTGAATGAATTTTGATTACATTTGAGTTGTGATAGACTAGTTGTGTTGCTTCCTGGCTTGTGATTCTATTTCGAACAACAATTTTTGTTTCAATTTGATTCTTAATCTCGCTAGGGAGTCACTTTGTGTATGCTTGTTTTGGCTTTCTAATATGCCCTTTTTATTAGAGGACGTGTGAGTAGATTTCTTTTCCTTTTCAAGTCTTTTCATCTTGTTTTGAGTCTTGTACTTGCTTGGGGACAAGCAAGGAGTAAGCATGGGGGGATTTGATAACTGCGTTTCATGACTATGTTTTTGGGGGTTTTCAATAATGAATTAGGGATAATTTTGTGTGTGAACCTTGATTTTTATTCCAATTTCCCTACTACACTTGGTGTTGTTGTTTTTGATGTGAATTTGTAGGTTTTGAGGCCAAAACACCAACTTTCTCTCAACTTCAGGAAAGAGTGAATATACCACGGACCTCTACATGTCAAACCCAAACCGTGGTACAAATTTGGGACGGAAAGGAGCAAGGAATAGCCAGGCGTGACAACCTTGGGCGGCAGTGGTGGTAGCCACGGTCCGTGGCGGACTTGCCACTTGACTCACTGGCGATGAAAAGAAGAAAGAAGCGGGACAGTGGCAACCTCGGGCGGCCGTGGTGTAATTTGTATGGGTATGCGGACCGAGGCGAACTGCCTATGCAGGTCGGTTATTTTCGCGAGTAGAAAAGGGAGGAAGCGACGGTTTTTCGAAATTTAGTCATATTCTATCAGTTTTCCTTCATTCTTTGGCCGTCAAGGAGAGAAAAGATTGCCCTAATACTTCCATTCTACTCCTCTTCCCCACCATCAAGATTCAAGACCGAATCGATTCAAGAGAAACCAAGATCAAGATTCGCAAAGGAAAGGAGTGACGTTCGCGGAGAAGGTTTCTACCCCGGGATCGAAAGACTCGACGGGTTGTATTCTTCGCAATTCTATTCTTTCTTTTCGATTTCCTTCTTAGTTTTGAGATTCGATTAAGATGTTTGGAACTTGTTCTGTGTTTTCATTGAATATGTGTGAGTAGATTTCTTGAATTCTAGGGTTTTGCAACCCGAAGCAATGTAGTTTGATTGATTGTTATTAGTGTGTGCATGAATTCTTGATTAGAATCAATAGAAGGTTGTGTTTTCCATGTTCATGTGTGTTCTCTGAGCGCTCGAATATTCATGAGTTTGAGATTAACCTAAGAAGTACTAAAAGGTGAATTAGGGTAATCTGACTACCCACCTGTCTACCTAGGCTTACGAAAGTTGAAAAAGAAGTAGTAAACTAGGGAATCATTAGATAACCTGACTTTTTAAGGCCTTCTATTCTGATTAATCTACAAGGCAGGCGAAAGTTGTTGATTAGGTTGTTTAGAATAATTCTATTTAGCATCGAAAGAGCGATAGAATTCAGAGGTTGTTGATTCTTGATTCATTCTTGAATGTATGATTGTGTAGGCTAGGTTTTAGTAATCAAACTCGTTGTTAGGTTAGCATTTCCCTAGAAGTCTTTCTCTCTTGATAGAACCTTTGATTTATTTTTTTTCTGCTTTATTAGTTTAATTAATTGTTAAACCTTTTCCAAAACCCAAATCTGATTAGCTTAGCAATCGTGATAGAGATTAGTTTTCCGTGCTGCTGATTGAGTCCCTGTGGGATCGACCTTGACGTGCTACTACGTACACCGTGCGCTTGCGGCCCTGTCAGCTGGAAGATGTTCCTAATATGACATGCGTTTAATTCTGCAAATAAGACAAGCATGACATGACTTTAGAAGTTGTGACAAAAACTGTTAGGATTGTGAAGTTCGTTTTAGAACTGGGTGATGTTTCTAGCCTTGCGCGAGAAATGGAGCCTTGTTGATAGGAGTTGTCACTCAAGCAAAGGAGCTGAAGCTCACTATGAATCCGAACATGAGTTTCGGAAATATCTTCCTGTATGAAAGTCATTAGTGAGTTGGTATATGTGCGAGGTTCATTGCAAGTATTATGTACTAAACCCCTGTTGTGGTTATAGCATGATAGTCATGCATGGACAATATGTATTAAACACATTCCGGAATATTAACAAGTCAAGTTTACATGAATTGTTCATCAATTATGACATTGTTGATTCATCATTAAGAATAAGTTCCAAAATTTACATTAATTGTGGTTTAGAATTATGTAAATGTCCATAAAGGTTAGCGAATTCTAAATGGGAAATTGGATGAGGTTCGATTTCTGAAACCCCATTAGTGAACTTGATAACGCTAGTCTTGGTCGACAGTTGACCTGGTTCCTAATTGTATTATCACGTAGGAACAGTGATAATATCAACACAATTAGCATGTAGGATTGAGGTGATGATCAAGTTTCGTGATCATGATGACATTATAAATCAATCACATGGATATTGTAGAGAACAACTACCGAACTGACCCGCAGTGGGAGCTCTTTATGTTAGGAATGTCATAAGAGCTCTCACTACTCAAAATTCCTAAATCCTGAGTTCAATACATAGACTACATGGTCTGTTGTAACTTTGGAGCGCGTCAAACGCCTTTCATAACAGTAGGCTATAAAGCGGTGTTTGGGTTATAGTTGGATCATGTGAGAATGTGTGTTTGAACAAGATGGCATTGTCCTCCCTATTAGGGACAGTTGTCTCGTTGGTCACTCGGTGAGATTGGACTGAAAATGCTTGGCCGAGCTTAGTTGAATCAATAGTTGATCATCTGCTTTTCAAAGTCTAAACTCGGAGATCGAGGAATGTTCGGGTCTTACATAAGGATGACTTTAGCTAACCTTATCCGAACATGAGACAGTAAGTGACAAGGGAATTCAAGGAATCGAACACTTGTGGGACAAGTGGGAGATTGTTGGGAATGTCCCGATAATGTTCGATATACACGGAGATTAAACAAAAGTAATATAGTAATTATATGTCTTGCTAGAGACCTCTATAATTAGTAATTTAATATGTTTAATTACAACTGTGTTATTTGGTCCTACTGAGTCACAAAAGTCAGTGCCCTGGAACAATGTGTGTAACCTAAGTAATATTGTATTACGTTTAGAAATGTTATGAACTGATTTCTGTGAGAAATCAGCCCAACACGGACCGAACTGTGTTCAACACGGACCGTGTTGACCCAACACGGCCCATATTGGGACATCACGGTCCGTAGTGTCCATGGGCCGAGTTAATGGACCTTCTAGAGTCGAACACGGACCGTGTTGGGCCTGAGAAGTGTGCCGTTGCGTTAAGTCGGCACTTTAGGATTTTGAACCCTCTCCCTAGGTTTTCTAAACACTATATAAAGGGGTCTCTGTGAGAGATTATTACACACCAACTGCCTAAGACTCTTAGAGAGATACTAGGGTGATTTCCTGAGTTCCTCTCTCTTTTAGTTTGCAATTCTTTTTTCCTGAAACATTCTCTGTTTCCTGAAACATTCTCATATACCAAATACATACATCTTAGATTGAGATCTGTCTCGATCGGTCGATTTAGCAGTCGAGTTCCCGGAGTGCTGCGTGGACTTTCAGTAGAGGATTTCTGCATTGGAATCTCAAAGGTCAACCTCTGCATCAGCCGGATTAGCGATAAAGGTATAATTACTAAAGCCTCTGCAATTGTGTCTTTCTTGGTTGATTAATTGTTTTATAATCGTTATGAATATTCCGCCAATTAATTTGTATCTGTTCAGGAAATAGATAACCTAAAACCTAACACCTTGGACGTGAACTTGGGCCTTTAATACATTTGGACGTCCTCCTGGAATAATGAGCACACCATATGGGTTGGCTTTTGGGCCTCCACAATAGCTCCTTCTTCTATAGCCCTCTCTACCTCCTAGTAGATGAATTGGATCTCCTTTGTTGGGCTTGGGGTGGACGGATTTCCATCATTCTCCATGAATCTTGGGAGCCCAAAGGTGAGCCCAAGGCTATGTGAATCTTCATCTCCTTCCATGAACCTAGGGTCCCCAAAGGTGAGACCAAGGCTACGTAGATCTCTATCAGCAGGGATGGGTGTTAGGCTAATGAGGAAATTGGTTTGGTAAGATTTTCAAATGTGGAAAGCAGTAAATAATCAAAAGCAATTATACTAATCTAAACATGGATTTCAATAATCATAAAAGCATGAAGAGATGAACTACACCTAATTTTAACATGAAAGTAAATCTCTAACTAAGAAAGCAATTAAGAGCAATAAATGAAATCTAAAACTAAATTGAATGATGAAATTGAGAACAAGAAATAATACCCTTGATGCACTAATCTTCACTCTAATCATGGATCCTTTACCTTGAATCTTCAACCTTCACTTGAGCCTTCTCCCGAACAAACAAGAAAGTGTGAATTAGATTATTAAAAATCCCCAAATCCTCACTTGGTAAGAGGATTTGTGAAATCCTCCTCTTCACTAAAATGATTTGGGGATGTTTGATGACTGATACTAAGGAAACTTGAATACAAAGACAATAATATAACTAGAGAGAATAAGTAAAGAATCAAAAAAATGATTTGAATAATATAATTAGAACACATGAATAAAGCAAGATGATCCTTCGGTCGTTTAGTCAACTCCAAAAGAATCAAAGATGATGGCCTCTTCGCTTTGCTCCACCAGAATTTCTTCCTACTTTTCCATCGCTTCCTCTTCTTGCACAAGAATTGAGCATGCCTCCTTGAAGACTTGATAGGTCGGATAGAAAGAAAAGATAACCCCAGCTTGATATGTGGTGATGTGCCGGGTCTCGGGCCTTGGAAAGCCATCTCTCTCAATTTCATATTTTCCATACATGTTTCACCCAAGGCAATCTCCTTCATCAAAGGCACGGTGTTGAGGAAGTCACCATGGAAGGTGAAACTATCTCCATGAAACTCAAAATGAATAGGTTTAGGGTGACTTTCTCCACCCCAATCATCCGGTTCCACAATAAGTAAGCACGGATCTTCTTGATGCTCATCCATAATACCAACCACTGCATTGACCTTGAAGAGTGACTCCTTATGAGGGCTCCTTCTCGAACGATCAAGATCAAAATCAATATGTTCTCACCCCACATGAAGAGACAAACGACCTCTTTTCACATCTATAATTGCTCCCGCAGTGGCCAAGAAGGGTTGACCAAGAATAATAGGGCTTCTCCAATCCTCATCCATCTCCAAAATAACGAAGTCACAAGGGATAAGGAAACTTTCAACTTGAACCGGGATGTCTTCTAATATTCCCAAGGGCTTCCTAACAGTTCGATCACAAGTTGCAAGCTAATAGCTGTAGGGGTCAAGTCATCTAGGTTCAACTTCTTACAAATAGAGTGTGGCATCACACTCACACTTGCCCCCAAGTCACATAATGCATTATCAATTCTCATATCACCAATTAAGCATGGTATGGAGAAACTACCGGGATCGGCAAGTTTCTCGGGAGTTTTGCTTCCCATAATAGCATTGCAACTGAGATGAACGGTCGATGACTCTTTAATTCTTTTTTTGTTTGTCAAGAGGTCATTAAGATGTTTTTGAAAGAAGGGACCTCCGTCATGGCATTTAGAAAAAGAATATTGACTTGGAGCTTCTTCAAATCTCAATAAATCGCACAAACTTTGCCTCGTTTTATGTTGAATCAATCTCCTAGGAAAAGGTATTGGTGGTCTATATGAAACGGGTTTATCCAAAAGGTTTTCATAAATATCCTCCCTCAAGACTTTCTTTCCTTTCTCTCGTCTTTTCTCAATCTCTACCTTTTCTTCCAACTTCTCTTTTTCCTCATCCTCGGCCTCATTAACCACAACATTATCCTCTTTCTCCTCAACTATGGCTCGTTCAACTCCTAAGTCCTCCTCTTCATTACTATCCACCACAACTCCCTCACTCTCTCCCAAAGATCTCTCCTCTTCCACATTCCCCTCCACTACCATAGGTTCTGTAATTGTCCGGATTAACTTCCCCAAAGTCCACCACGGACCTGGAGGGTTAATGAAACAGAATTTCCTAGTTAACCTCCTTTCACTTTCATGGGTGAGCATTAACTATCCCAACTCTAACCTTCCACACAAGTGTTGGATGTATTCGGGAGCTTTCGGACCCAAATACATCCCACTTGTGTGGAAGGAATGGAGTGGGAAATTGATTTCCCAACTAATTACTCACTAATATTGCTAACCATACCTAATTACCCATTCACACCCTAAATTACCCCCTAACCCATTAGGGTTCTAACCACTACTCATCACAACTATGCTAACAACATCAACAAAACCAACCCTAAGCATGATTTCTAACATCTAACAACCACCAACAAAGCAAGAATAATGAAATAACAAGCAAATCAATTAGATAACAAGGAAAGTAATTAGCAAAGCAATTAATGAAAGAGTTAAGGGAAGAAAAAACTTATCAAAATGTTGTAGATGAACAAAGAAAATCAATGGGAATGATAATCCAACAATCTCTCAATTGTTTGAATCTTCAATCCTTGAATCACACCAAAATGCACCAAAACCCTAGAATAATTAAGCCTAATCTCTCACTAAAACTTACTAATACAAAGCTGGAAAATACTATCTAACCCTAGGAGCTAACCCCCCCAAGAAATCGTCAAAGAGGGGTATATATACAAGGCAAAACAGTTGGGCAAAACGCAGCACTTCAAGCTGAAAACACGCGTAAAAAGTAGAAGACCGCAGGTGCGGTCTCTGGCTGTCCAACGAAATCTCCCAGGCAATTTTTCTGCTTCCTGAGACAGCAGGTGCTGTCCTTGGGACAGCAGGTGTTGTCTTCCCCTGTCCAGCCAAGGTAGCGGGTGCTATGCCCATGGTGACGGGGGCTACCCTCCTCTTTTCTTCCCTTTGCTCATTCCTTCTTTCTAAGGCATGTAATGCCCGCTACAAGGATCGTAGCGGGTATTACCTCACTAATTTACACCAAAGGTGGGGAAAGTGGTCCCGAGTCAACTCCGCTTCGGCTCTCGGCTCGGGAAATCACCAAAAATGCTCTAAAATGGCCCGTTTTACCTCGTTTTGAGTAAAAACACCAAAACCTACAAAATAACCCAAAACATAGTAAAAGACACGAAATTAAACAAGAAACGAGTCAAAGGCCTAAGAATTAAGGCGTTATTTAGACACAAAATTGAATCTAAACAATCCTCTACAGAAACAAGCTCATCAAGAGGTTTATCAATCACATTTTGTTTACCACACGCATCAAAAGATTTCGTTTGCACCCTATTGTCTACCTCTTTCCCAGAACGAAGGGTAATCACAGCATTCAAACCTCTAATCTTACTAGGGTCACTAGATGACGAACTTGAAGCTTGCCCATTGGGGTTTGCCTCAGGCTGTGCAGGAAAAGATCCTCTATCCTTATTGGTTTTCCCTATTGGTTTGTTAGACCATTCTTTAACTCCCTAATCTCTTTCTCATGCCTATTCTCATTAGTTTACCCTAGTGGAGGTCGTGTTTGGGCAATCTGTGGTTGGACAGGTGGCCCTCTAGGAGCTTGATAAACTCCCTGGGATGGTGGTCGAGGTTGAGGTGGAGGTGGGTGGTTTCCTTGGAAAGCTCCTCCTTGGTCTCAGTACATTCTGGTTCTCAGGGCCATGAGAGAGTAAGGGGTGCTTGCGAATCCCGTCGTGTTGGTAGGGTTGGTAATGATCATGCCTATAGTTATGATGCATAACATTCACATTCTCAGTACTAGCAGCCAGATGTTGAATGTAGAATGGACAAGCAGAAATAACATGTTCAACACTTTGACATAAGGCACATGACACAGGTGATGGGGGAACAAGAGCAGTAGTTTGGTCCCAAGAATTAACCTGACCACAGGTCTGGGATTGTGAAACAACTAATTGTTGTTGGGCTAATGTTTTAATCATATTTTCAAGGGAAGCAAACCTAGCGTCATTTCTTATACTCTCACTCACAACATGCACTCCTCCCTTAGCATTTTACAATTGGTCACCTAAGGACTCATCCCTAGTTGTTCCCCAGTGCATAGCTCTCTCAAACATACTCTCTAGAAAATCCGAAGCCTCTTCAGCAGTTTTATCCATAACCCCCCCCCCCCCAGACACATTGACTCTAGTGTGACCCTAGTGTTCTGATCGACACCCTCACACATAATCTAACACAATCGCACCAAATCAAAGCCATGGTGAGGAAATTGGGACAGTAGGTTCTTAAAACGTTCAAAGGCCTTCCAGTGAGGTTCTCCTTTGTCCTGTCTAAATTTCAAAATTGAGTTTCTTAGTTGGACAGCTAATGAGTTTGCAAAATACCTCTTCATGAAAGCCTTTAGGAAACTATCCCAAGAATCTATGGACCTGGGTTTGATGTTATACATCCATCGCTTAGCGGCGTCCCTTAAGGCAAAAGGCAGGTATTTCAAAAGCACATAATCCAAAGGAACTCCAGGAGGGGTCACCATACTAAGGTATTCTTTGTGCTCGGTAGTCCATATGAGCGCTAACCCAGTACCAGGGGCGGATTCAGTGTACAATCAGTGGAGTCAACTGACTCCACTGGAATTTTGAAAAAAAAAATCATTGTTTGAAAAAAAAATAATTATAATAGATATATAAAATTGCATACATAAAGATGCAGAAAAGGAAGAATGGCGCAGTGGTTAAGCGTCTATGGGCTCCTCTTTGACTGTTTGAGCAGCTCTGCGCGGGTTCGAAGCTTGACAAAAGTAAATGATGTATTTTTTCCCCAAACCCCTTCTTGCTTCTATTTTATTTTTGAGCGGCTGTGCGCGGGTTTGAAAGTTGACAACAGCAAATGTATTTTTTTTTCCCAAACCCCTTCTGGCTTCTATTTTATTTTTGAGCGGCTGTGCATGGGTTCGAAGCTTGACAAAAGTAAATGTTGTATTTTTTTTCCCCAAACCCCTTTTGGCTTCTATTTTATTTTTGCTCAGGAGGGACAAAATGACAGATGCACGCTCATTCTCCCTCGACTTCTTTCCTCTTCCAAGTTCCAACCCAATTCTAATTATTATCAATTCATTGTCAATTCTCAATTTTTCATGACATCTCTCAACTCAATTGGCTTGTGGGTAAATTAGGGTTTGTTTTAGATCAATATAATTAAATTTGTGAATAATTGATTTATGTGAATAAATGAATAATTGTGAATAATTGTGAAATAAAATTTGTTAATTGGATGCATAGTTTACTATTTTTCAATTTGATTTTGGAGATTATGTCAATTTTTAGGCTTTTGATTACTTACTTGCAAGCTAAATGTATACTTACTTATTGCTAGCTAATAGACTTGTTAGCTTCTCAACTTTATTTGTTAATTCTCTTGTATTTTAGCATTGTGCTATGTGTATCTAGTTAATTATAGTTTAGCATTGGGCTATGGTTTACCATTTTCATGATTAATATTAAATTCTTTATTTTAGTTGCATTTAAGCTTTTTAGTACTGCTAAATTTTAATTTTTTTTTAACAAATCATTATTGACTCCACTGAAGTTGAATCCTGGATCCACCACTGCCCAGTACCCATGAAGAGAGGTAGGTTGTGGGTATGGTATTGCCTAGGATCAAAAGTCACTCCTGCAGGCAAGGGTGGTAACACAAAACACGAAGGCGGTGGGTCATAGGATGGGTATAACTGGTCGTAAAGGGTCACCCTAGGTTCTTCTTCTTCAGCCATCGTAGATGATTCTACTAAAGGTGTCTCCCTCCTAACCAGTCTTTTGGTAACAGGACTACGAACCCAACCCTCAGATTGTTGCACTTTTCCTCTTTTTGTTGATTTCTCAATTTTTCAATTTTTAGTTTTTTTTTTTGGATTTTTAAGACTAATCTACGAAAGTAATAAACTATGCACACACAAACCAATAATCTAATCTACCAAATAACGTCATCCCTGGTAACAACTCCATTATTCGGTTCTAGTATTTTCGGGTTTTCTAAGTAGGGGTGGTCGTATCCGCAGAGATGGGTGTTAGGTTTTCAGGTAATTGGTCTGATAAGGTTTTCAAATGCGGAAAGCAATAAATAATGTAAAGCAATTAAACTAAGCTAAACATAGATTTCATAACAACAATAATCAAGCAAGCATGAATAAAAGATGAACTAAACCTAATTCAACAAGGAAGAAAACTAAACCTAAGAGTGCAATTAAAAGCAAGAAATAAGAAAACAATAAAATTAGACCTAATAATGAAATTGAGAACAAGAATTTATACCCTCGATGTATTAAATCGTTGTAGTATTGTGGTGAGTATTCTCGCCTGTAACGCGGGTGACCCGGGTTCGTTCCCCGGCAACGGCGCCATTGTTCGGTTGTAGATTTTGTGGTTTCTAAGGTAAGGGTTGTCGATCCGCAGGGATGAGTGTTGGGCGAATGTGGAAATTGGTTTGGTAAGGTTTTCAAATGCAAAGGCAGTAAGTAATAAAAAATATTTAAACTAATCTAAACATGGATTTCAATAATCAAGAAAGCATGAAGAGATGAACTACACCTAATTTTAACAAGAAAGTAAATCTCTAACTAAGAAAGCAATTAAGAGCAATAAATGAAAACTAAAACTAAATTGAATGATGAAATTGAGAACAAGAAATTATACCCTTGATGCACTAATCTTCACTCTAATCATGGATCCTTCACCTTGAATCTTCAACCTTCACTTGAGCCTTCTCCTGAACAAACAAGAAAGTGTGAATTGGATTACTAAGTGATGTATAATGGGATAAAGAGATCTCATTACACATAGAAATCAGGATCTTTAAAAACCAAGATAAGAATCTTGCTTCTCAAAGTTCTTAAAGATCAACCAAATTGAATGAAATGATGTATAATAGGATCAAGAATGATCAAATTATACAAAAGACTAGGATCTTTAAGTGGTTCTTTAAGATTGAATGAATGAATGAATGAATGGATGGATAAACGAATGGAATGGACGAAACGGATGAATGAAATGAATGTAGGAATGGATGAAATATAAGTTTCTTGAATGATTGAATGATATTCAAATGAATCTTGAATTTGAAACAAGGTAGAAACACAAACAAGATCAAATGAAAACTAGAAAGAAACTCACGATTTGAATGATGAATGATATTGGCTTTGAAGATTCTTGGAGGATACAGCCACACCACCTTCAAGAATGCTTCAATCTCTTCCTATCACCACCTAGGACGCCACCCTAAGCTAGAAGAAGAAGATAGGATCGAATCTCCCTCAAGAGAAACGAAAACTAGCACAAAAGCTAGAGAGAAAACAACACCATGTGTTTACTTTGTATTTGATATATGAATGAATTTACAAGAGGCCTAAGGGGGTATTTATAGTAATCCCAAGCCCCCTTGGACGTGTACAAATCAAGAATCTAGGCCCCTTGAGGCTTACATCATCCTACACAAGTATGACATCATAAAGAATCAAAATGAACTAAGCTAGATTAAAACAATGATAACTTGCTCGTTTCAAATCCAAATTCCAAGATTCAAAAACCATTGGAAAGCTCTTTGAATAGTCTATCTTTGATTCTAGGATGACTTTCTCAAAAGCTTTATGGTTCTTGAGATATAGAGCAAATTACCGAGCTGCCCTTGTTAAAGCCATTCGTTTGTGTAAGAGACATGAGTGAAAGGTGCTCCTTTTCCATGTAATCAAGTATTGGCTCCTTTGGTGTGTATTTGATGTCTCCCTTGATGACCTTGATGTATATGGCTATCAAATATACATCATACTCCCCCGGTTGAAAAAGTTTGTCCTCAAACTTAGACAAAACTTCTTCTAAACCGTTACATAGCACTTCTTCTAAGCTCATCCTTCTTCTTATAAGAGATCTTTCCAAAAGTATTGTTCACATCAACTTGCTTCTTCCGCTTGTGTTCCTTGAAGAGATTACAAACTCTCTTTTTAAATGCTTTGAAATCATCATAGATCCCTTTGTTGAACCTCCACTTTCTTCCAAGTTTTCTCATGAATAATCCAATGACATCATGGTGCTTCAAATCTCGTTTATTCATGGAGAATGTAGAAATCTCATATAACTTCTCAACTTCAAAGTATAGATTCACAAACTTGTAACTCATGATGAAGACAATAGTAATATGACGTTCCATCTTTGAAGGATGACCTTCAACGATCTTAATATCATCTTGTCTTCCTTGAATCCGTGGCACTTCAACCATAAAATTCAAGCTTTCATCTCCATATGGTATAGAAGGATTGCAAATGTCACAATATTGCAGCTTATACTCAATATCAACGATCATGCTAGGCCAGAAATAATACTCCTTCATCTTGAGATACGTATTGAGTAGACCCAAATGATCAAAAGAACTTCCATGTACTTCCATGATCAAGATTTCACGAATTCCACTCCTTGGAATGCACACTTGATTCCCTTTGAAGAGAAATCCATGATCAATATAAAAGGATTGTTGAGGATGCTTCTCACATACCTTGTATACTTCTTTAAAATCATCATCATCTTCATACAACTCCTTGATATATTCAAGCCTAAGTACTCTTGAATCAATTATGTATCTCCTCGTTAGAAAACTTCCTTTAGTCAAAGGACTTGCTTCGTCCAAGTGACTTGATTTTGATGAACGAATCAAGTACTTCATCTCAAAGCATAATGATGGCTTGATCTCCTTATCATATGAAGCATACTCCAATACTTTGTAAGATTCACGAAGCTTAAGCATGATTCCTCCAAGATAATATTCCTTTTGCTCAAATACCCTCATGATAGCAACAAGTATGAATGCTAAGCCATAAGCGTGAAGCTTCTTCTTTTCTCCACTTAGTATGTCACCAAAATAATCCATGGGACAACTTCCTTGAGATAGGACTTCACCTTTCTCAACTCCATTTATAAAGAACAAATATGATGCAAGAATAGGGAATAAAAGAATATGATGATCATTAGCATCCTTTAAGAGACATAGTACCTCAAGTATGGATGCAAGTATGGACCTTTCTTGAATAATTCCTTTCTTCCTTTTGTCCACTTGAATTACTCCATTTGATGAAATATGTTGAGATAGCATATTCTTGGACGAGAGGTAAGGACATTTCTCCAAGTACTTCTCCAATTCTCCATGTGGCTTCTCATGCTTCGTCAAGACTAACTCCAAAGGATTTACATACCCCTTTCTACTTCTACTACATACAAAAATTTTATCAAAGTATACACATACATTCTCTTTACATTGCAATGGTACATACTCTTTTGAAATATGTTGTATACTATGAGAATCAAAGCCGTTGATGTAGTTATCCATGAATTGCGCTTGATCCTTTGCATAGACCATTCGGTGATGAATCATAGGATTTGGTGGCAGCCTTTATTGCATGATAATACTCATGGAAGAGAAACGTACCCAAAGAGATAAGTGAGAGAGGTCACTTGTTGACGGTGCTTGTCTTTCATCCAAATATTCACAAATGAGAACAAGTGATGGCATAGGATCTTGATCCTTTATAGGCTCACGGTTTCCAACCTCCACTGGTGTAAGAATGAGACTCCTTGGTTCTTCAAATTCATGATACTTATTCTCCATAAGTGTCATAAGAGTACTTTGATCCTCCTTGAGCCGTGAGACACAAGGTGGTAATAAGGACGCCTCTTGGAGCATGATACTGTAGACGCTGAATTTTGTATCGATTTTATTTTCTTTTTTTAGCGTTAGTTTTAGAAAATAGGCTAACCGATAAATGGCACGCAAGCCCCTCACCCACCTAAGCCCGAAAGAGAAAGGCAAAAGCCCAATACCAGTGCAAACCCGTCTGGATTCAGTGGGCCGGAGCTCAGCTCCAACCCATAGAACCCGTCTGGGTTCAGTGGGCCGGAGCTCAGCTCCAACCCACAGAACCCGTCTGGGTTCCTGGGCACAAGGCCCGTCGCTACCTTCAGGAACCCGTCTGGGTTCTTGGGTGCCTTCAGGAACCCGTCTGGGTTCTTGGGTCCAAGGCCCATCTTCACTCACGTGAACCCGTCTGAGTTCGATCGCTCTCTTTGGCGCGGCGACTAAAATCCTAACCCTAGAACGCGCCCCCTATCCCCACTCCACTATAAATTAAACCCTTCTTTCCCTTCTAAAAGACACACCAGAATATACTAGGAGTATTGACACTAGTGTATTCTCTCTCTTCTCTCCCCTTTGCATGCTACTTCACTAAAGGTTAGCGTGATTCTTGTATTAATGTATATAATGTAATTTTACTTTCTTTTGTATCTTTTCTTTCGTTTTGCATGACATTAATGATAAACTCGTGAAATTTATTCAATTCCTCCCTCTTTTTAATCTTTCACTTTAATTTAATTCTAGTAGAGTCTATTCGTTTGAATAGGCGGGTTTGACGATTTTAATTGTCAGATTAGTAACCTTACCCCCGAATCCGTCTTTGGGTTCGTAGGCCGGAGTCTATTTCTTTAACGGTTCGTTGTTTTATCCTAAAATTCAACTGGCGACTCTATTTTTGTACTTTGGTTTTTTTCTTCTTTTTATGGTTTTTATGACCTAATTTATAATTAACGCCAAAAGTAATCCGGCTTGGTTCAATTCATGAACCCAGGAGGGTTCTTCACCTTCTTCCTTTGTTTTGTTTTCCTTTGTTTTCTTTTTGTTCGTGGAGTTTTGCAGCTGCGAACCCGTCTAGGTTCCGCAAGGAACTCAGACGGGTTCCTGTGCGTCTTCCCTTCTTTTTTGTCCCTTTCTTTCTTCTTTCCTTAAGGTGAATGACGGGCGCATAAATCTTTTTCTTAATCCGTTAACAAAATCATTCTCGAAAGTTTGACCTTACTTAAGGTTAAGCAATCCTAGTCGGCTCCCAATCACTTTTAAGTAGCGCCGCGAAAAAGGTCATCGGCCGAATTTTTCGGTGTCTACAGATTGGCGACTCCACTGGAAACTTAAACTTAAAAAGAGGGTAAAACTTGAAAGAATTAAATTTTAGGGTTTTTTGTAAAAGAGGAGGAATTAATTTATTTCACATTTTTATCATTGTTTTAGGCATATTGCATACCAGGCTACTCTTGGGCCTTTATGGCTAGGGAGCACAAAAGCGTTGGTTTAGGTTTTAAAACTAGGAATTAACCCCGAGAGCGGGAGGTCACTACTTGTGGGATGCACTTACATCGCCAAGCATTTGATATCTCCTCTCCCCGTGTTACACTCTAAAGGTTTCCTTGAAACCCAAAGAGCAACACCCCACACATTCTTCCTTGAATTCTATACAAGGAAAATGCACCGGGGCGAGAACATGTGGTACCCTATTCATCTCCCTAAACCTAGAAAAACCCTGAACGTAAAGCCATGGTTAGGCTCATCCCGCATCTGTATGTCATGTGATTTAATCCTGTAAAAGTTGAGTCCAAGCGTCTAGCCCATTCATGAGTCGGGAGTCGTTCTAGTCCGCGTAGGAACATGCGAGGTGCATTTTGGCTTATCAGAAACCCAGACGGGTTTGGCCTGTCAGAGCCGACCCATTCGTGACAATTGTCCGTCAGTGTGGGTCCAGGCCGTAAACCAGACGGTTCTCGCCATCGGGGTAGCCCCATCTGCCGGTAATTGTGAGCAGGGCCCGATTAGAGGAAGAGGAACCCAGACGGGTTTCCTAACCCAGTCTGGCCTTCTCTCTTCTCTTCGGGCCTGACCGCTTCACCCCACGGACAGCCCAATGCCTTGCTGATGATCCTATTCGGCCCTTTATGATATTCCCTGAGTCTAATCCCCATTGCGTCCGTTACTTGAATCTGAGCCCGAAACCGAAAGCGATCGTGACTCGATCCAAGTAAGGACCCAATAGACGATTAATGTTGTCAGTCCGCATGCTAGGTCGCATGTTGCATTGCATGAGCATCATGTCAGTTTTAGTCGCATATTGCATTGCATAAGTCTCCCATCATGTAGGTCGCATGTTGCATTGCATGAGCATCATATCAGTTTTAGTCGTAAGGTTAAAAAAAAGTAAAATAAAGAAAAAAAAAACAAAAAAAAGTCCTTGACCTTTTCTGAAAATCGACCTTTTTCCAGCTTAACTTGCTTCACTTAGAAAAATCTGGATGAGATCTCAAAAGTTTTTGAAACCTTTTCTTCAAACCTTCTGATTTTGAGACCAGTAATAGAAGACGTATCTGACTGCTTTGACTATCTTAGAAGGTATAAATGTGCGTGCCGCAAATCTTTGGGCTAAGTTTAGTTGATTGAGCCCCATCCCGTAAGCCCACATTGCCTAAAAGTCGAATTGATCATTTTCATCAATTCCATGATCCCTTGAGTGACTCGCCCATTAGTTGCATCTCTAGAACTTGTTTTGCATCTTGCTTGAGACTACAGATTTGCATTGCACGCTGTGACAAAGTGATTAAGGCATTCGATTTTATTTTGATAAGCTACATAGCCAAATAGCCTTCCCTACATTGTATTTACCGTTCTTTTTGCCCCGCCTAGCCTTTGTTCACCCTTTTTTTTCATGATTGAACCCTGACAATACAAGCCTTAGCCTATGATATCCAGTACCCCTTGAGCCTTGCTTGGTTGGAAGAGAGTCTGTCATTTTTGGAAGGAACAATTGGTTTGGTGTGAGCAAAATATGAAGTCTGGGAGAATCTGAAAGTCCCATATCTTGAGCGAATTTGGTCATGCTATAATAGAGATTTCTTCTCCCCGATCACCCACAAAAAAAATCAAAAATCAAAAATCAATAAAAAAGAGAGTTTCAAAAATAAAAGGGCGATTAGGGAGATTCAACTTAAAGTCCAGAAAACTTTGACTCGGTTGTATTCGGTTGAGATGTTTTAGGATGGAAGGTGAAACGCTTTGCATACATTAAGTGAGAAGGAGAGTTTAGAGGATTTCATTGAAAATCAATCCAAGCATGGCTTTTAACTCCTCATTCCCAAATTTTACCGCTCCTTACCCTAGCCTAAGCCCCGTTACAACCCGAAAAAGTCCTTTTGATTGTCACTTGTGCATTGCATACCAGTAGTGGAGAGCGAGGTTCTTACCAAGCTTATGGTAGTTTGCTTCTATTGGTTTGAGCATGAGAGAAACTCACATACATATTCAAAATTGAGTGTTTGAGTGTTCATTCCTTCCTGTGTGAGGTTCGCTCTTTCTGGCTAGCTTACGTCCATAACCAACCGCGCATATTTGCATTGTTCTTCGAACTGTTGGTGGACCTATGCATCTGAGTTACTTGTTCTCTCCCTTAAGATTCGAAAACTTCTTCCTATCTCTTTCGAACTGAGTTTTGATCTTGTCCAGATTAATCTTTGTGCTTGCTTGTTAGTTCGACTTTGTGTTGATCGAAAATCCTTTATCCCGGATTGTTTTCAGCAGTATATAGAAAGTCATAACTGCATTGCATAACACCATCATTACATGAGCATTGCATCAACAGTCTGCATTAGTACATAAGTATTGAAAAATGCATTTAGTACATCATTGCATAGCATTGTCCTAAGTACATAGCAAAGAGTCGTGTATAGCATAACATAAGAATTCTGCAGACGCATCGTTCTCAGTCGTCATCACGCCAGACCTCTTTGTCGCCACCGCCACTAGCGTTATCAGTTCTATGGACCCCGCTTCCACCAGATCCGAAGTAAGTGTCCCACTGGTAATAAGAGGAGTCTACCATCTCTGTATCGCTACCTGAGCCAGATAGGTGCAGCACTTCGGCACCGCATGCATTTTCGAGTGACGCCGGCTTAGAAAAAATTCAATCGAGTTTCCATTAAGCCGGGGGCTGTTTGAATCCAAAAAAGGAAGCAAGTCACTACAGCAACCATCAATTGACTCCCAGTTTAGCAAGAGTTAAATCAAACTGCCACTAAACTGGGGCTATGCACCAAGCAAGGGACAAATCGGTGAGCGATCGCTTAGGTCCACAAAGTCCACCATGGAAAAATTCAAGAAGGGGCAAGTCACTACGACAACTATCAATTGACTCCCAGTTTAGCAAGAACTGCCACTAAACTGGGGGCTATGCAGCCCAAGCAAAGGGATCGAATCAGCCTAAAAGCCAGGACGAAAGACAGGTGTGGGCCTTCTTTTATTCCATCTGGGCCGGGCCTTTTCACCTCACCCGACTCACGAAAAAACAGGAGAAGAGCCCAACACTTGACCAAACCCAGACGGGTTTTGCTGGGTCGAAAATAAGCAATCGAGGCTGTTTTCGAGCCCAATACAAGCTTATGCTCATGCAGTTATGCTCAACTCGAGCCCGTTTTCGAGACACAAACCGACAGGTAAATTCTCTGACCCATTTTGAATTTCAAATAAACTGATGCCTTCTCTCTTTATTTCTTGCAGAACAACGCACGAAATACCATCAGCCGTCGCCGGGCTAATACGCGACACATCACATCAGCCGTCGCCGGGCTAATACGCGACACATCACATCAGCCGTCGCCGGGCTAATACGCGACATTCACCATCAGCCGTCGCCGGGCTAATACGCGACATTTACCATCAGCCGTCGCCGGGCTAATACGCGACACATCACATCAGCCGTCGCCGGGCTAATACGCGACACATCACATCAGCCGTCGCCGGGCTAATACGCGACACATCACATCAGCCGTCGCCGGGCTAATACGCGACACATCACATCAGCCGTCGCCGGGCTAATACGCGACATTCACCATCAGCCGTCGCCGGGCTAATACGCGACATTCACCATCAGCCGTCGCCGGGCTAATACGCGACACTTCACATCAGCCGTCGCCGGGCTAATACGCGACACTTCACATCAGCCGTCGCCGGGCTAATACGCGACATTCACCATCAGCCGTCGCCGGGCTAATACGCGACATTCCCCATCAGCCGTCGCCGGGCTAATACGCGACAGTCACCATCAGCCGTCGCCGGGCTAATACGCGACACTTCACATCAGCCGTCGCCGGGCTAATACGCGACATTCACCATCAGCCGTCGCCGGGCTAATACGCGACACATCACATCAGCCGTCGCCGGGCTAATACGCGACACATCACATCAGCCGTCGCCGGGCTAATACGCGACACATCACATCAGCCGTCGCCGGGCTAATACGCGACACATCACATCAGCCGTCGCCGGGCTAATACGCGTCACTTCACCACCAGCGGCCGTCATCGGGCCCTAACAATACATGACACCATCAGCCGTCGCCGGGCTAGTACGCGACATTTCCCCACCAGCGACCGTCATCGGGCCTTCACAATGCGATGAACATCATATCTACATCGGCGCAGGACCCAGCTTCCAAGCGTCAACAGCGGCTAACGTCGGACCACAATGCGACGAGGGTCATTGTCGAGCCTTCACAATGCGGCAAGGGCCATTGTCGGGCCTTCACAATGCGACAAGGGCCATCATTGGGCCTTCACAATGCAATGAACGACATCTCAACATCGACGCAGGACCTAGCTTCCAAGCGTCAACCAGCTTCAGAACAGGCTTCTGATTCATATCCAAGATCATCAAGACTACTTTGATCATCGTTTTACTCAAACTCGATCAAAGTGGGGGCTATCTGTAGACGCTGAATTTTGTATCGATTTTATTTTCTTTTTTTAGCGTTAGTTTTAGAAAATAGGCTAACCGATAAATGGCACGCAAGCCCCTCACCCACCTAAACCCGAAAGAGAAAGGCAAAAGCCCAATACTGCAGTCTGCAGGTTCGGTGGGCGGAGCTCGGCTCACCCATAGAACCGTCTCGGTTGATGGGCCGGAGCTCAGCTCCAACCCACAGAACCCGTCTGGGTTCCTGGGCACAAGGCCCGTCGCTGCCTTCAGGAACCCGTCTGGGTTCTTGGGTGCCTTCAGGAACCCGTCTGGGTTCTTGGGTCCAAGGCCCATCTTCACTCACGTGAACCCGTCTGAGTTCGATTGCTCTCTTTGGCGCGGCGACTAAAATCCTAACCCTAGAACGCGCCCCCTATCCCCACTCCACTATAAATTAAACCCTTCTTTCCCTTCTAAAAGACACACCAGAATATACTAGGAGTATTGACACTAGTGTATTCTCTCTCTTCTCTCCCCTTTGCATGCTACTTCACTAAAGGTTAGCGTGATTCTTGTATTAATGTATATAATGTAATTTTACTTTCTTTTGTATCTTTTCTTTCGTTTTGCATGACATTAATGATAAACTCGTGAAATTTATTCAATTCCTCCCTCTTTTTAATCTTTCACTTTAATTTAATTCTAGTAGAGTCTATTCGTTTGAATAGGCGGGTTTGACGATTTTAATTGTCAGATTCGTAACCTTACCCCCGAATCCGTCTTTGGGTTCGTAGGCCGGAGTCTATTTCTTTAACGGTTCGTTGTTTTATCCTAAAATTCAACTGGCGACTCTATTTTTGTAATTTGGTTTTTTTCTTCTTTTTATGGTTTTTATGACCTAATTTATAATTAACGCCAAAAGTAATCCGGCTTGGTTCAATTCATGAACCTAGGCGGGTTCTTCACCTTCTTCCTTTGTTTTGTTTTCCTTTGTTTTCTTTTTGTTTGTGGAGTTTTGCAGCTGCGAACCCGTCTAGGTTCCGCAAGGAACTCAGACGGGTTCCTGTGCGTCTTCCCTTCTTTTTTGTCCCTTTCTTTCTTCTTTCCTTAAGGTGAATCACGGGCGCATAAATCTTTTTCTTAATCCGTTAACAAAATCATTCTCGAAAGTTTGACCTTATTTAAGGTTAAGCAATCCTAGTCGGCTCCCAATCACTTTTAAGTAGCGCCGCGAAAAAGGTCATCGGCCGAATTTTTCGGTGTCTACAGATACTCCTATCATACAACTTTGATTCTTCCAACAAAGTATAACAAGAATCCATAGAAGTAATATTACGATATAATGAATTATTGCAAATCTTGTAAAAACAAAGACTTACTAAACTTCTTGGATCAAAATGAATGTCCTTGTCATGAAATGAATGACCGTGTGAATAGCTCTCCATTTGTAATGTTTGGACCCTTGTTGTAGCGAGGCCAATATCATTGCCATGATCCTTATCAACGCCAATGCTAGCGTCAAGATCCTCATAGATGGCACTACTTTCTCCTCCTTGGATCAATGAACTTACTTCTTCTTGGATGGTATAATGAGAGTAAGAAATAAGCTCTCTTTGTTGTTGATCTTGCGGTACACTAGCCTCTTTCAAGACTCTACTTACAACAAGCAACTCTTCTCCATTTAATTCTTCTATATACATCTTTTCTAGTACAATATCCTCCTCTTTTTCTTCCTCGTTTACTTCATTAGGCACGCTACATACCTTATTCATGCCAAGTTTATGAACATCCTCATGCTCGTCAAATACATCAAATACCACACTTTCAATTTCTGGTTGCATGCTTAATGATGTTTGATAATCAACCAAAGATACTTCTTTCTTCTTAGGACATGAACTTTCAACATGATCAAAACTTTGGCCACATAGACATGTACTTGGGACAATGGGAGTGGGGAGGTTTATAGGTTGTTTTGAGGAGCTTTGGATAATAGGTGTGGGGAGGTTTAGGGGCTGATTTTGTGGAGCTTTTGTGTTTGGTTGTTTTGTGCGAAATGGGGATCTTTGTTGTATATGGGTTTTATCCCAAAGTTCTTTACTCTTTGCTTGTATTTTAACATCAAGAGCTAAAGAACTCAACTCCTCCAAGTTTGTGTAAGGTTGATATACAACAACATGCCGAATGTAATCATTAAGACCAAGAAAGTAACATACCAAAACTTGTGGATCATCCTCCTTAAGGGCATACTTCCATAGTTGCCACCTGAATTCTATTGTGTATTCAACCACATCCTTGCTCCCTTGCTCCGTTCTTTCAAGTTTGTCGATATAGTCTCCTTTGTAATTGAATGGCAAGAACTCTTATTGAACTTTATTTCCATTCTTCTTGCTGGAACGTTTACTCCTTTCATAAGGTGCTTCACATTCAACCTCATAGGGATGTACCTCACGTGAACATGCATTTCTTGATCCTCCTTTTTGAAGGATCCCAAGCTCTTCCATTTGTTTGGTGAGATCATCAAGTTTTCGTTTCATTTGTTGCATATCACCTTGTGAATCCATTAGAGAACTCACACACGCCATGTAATATCAATCTTTGATGAAGAAAGATTTGCAAGACTCTCGGTTTTGGGGTTTGGGGGGGTGAAGGACAAGAGGTGGACTATGTTTAGGTGGGATTTGTGTTTGGGTTTTGGGGTTCTTTTGTGGTTCTTGGTGGACGTGAGATGGGGATGATGGGGGGGGGGGGGATGAATTTGTGAAGGAAAGATGGTGAAAAGATGGTAAAAGATAGATCAAGAACTAAGAGAATCAATCTCCTAAGCTCTGATACCAATTTTGATGTATAATGGGATCAAGAGATCTCATTACACATAGAAATCAGGATCTTTAAAAACCAAGATAAGAATCTTGCTTCTCAAAGTTCTTAAAGGTCAACCAAATTGAATGAAATGATGTATAATAGGATCAAGAATGATCAAATTATACAAAAGACTAGGATCTTTAAGTGGTTCTTTAAGATTGAATGAATGAATGAATGAATGGATGGATAAACGAATGGAATGGACGAAACGGATGAATGAAATGAATGTAGGAATGGATGGAATATAAGTTTCTTGAATGATTGAATGATATTCAAATGAATCTTGAATTTGAAACAAGGTAGAAACAAAAACAAGATCAAATGAAAACTAGAAAGAAACTCACGATTTGAATGATGAATGATATTGGCTTTGAAGATTCTTGGAGGATACAGCCACACCACCTTCAAGAATGCTTCAATCTCTTCCTATCACCACCTAGGACGCCACCCTAAGCTAGAAGAAGAAGATAGGATTGAATCTCCCTCAAGAGAAACGAAAACTAGCACAAAAGCTAGAGAGAAAACAACACCATGTGTTTACTTTGTATTTGATATATGAATGAATTTACAAGAGGCCTAAGGAGGTATTTATAGTAATCCCAAGCCCCCTTGGACGTGTAAAAATCAAGAATCTAGGCCCCTTGAGGCTTACATCATCCTACACAAGTATGACATCATAAAGAATCAAAATGAACTAAGCTAGATTAAAACAATGATAACTTGCTCGTTTCAAATCCAAATTCCAAGATTCAAAAACCATTGGAAAGCTCTTTGAATAGTCTGTCTTTGATTCTAGGATGACTTTCTCAAAATCTTTATGGTTCTTGAGATATAGAGCAAATTACCGAGCTGCCCTTGTTGAAGCCATTCGTTTGTGTAAGAGACATGAGTGAAAGGTGCTCCTTTTCCATGTAATCAAGTATTTGGCTCCTTTGGTGTGTATTTGATGTCTCCCTTGATGACCTTGATGTATATGGCTATCAAATATACATCACTAAGAATCCCCAAATCCTCACTTGGTAAGAGGTTTTGTGAAACCCTTAATCCTCCTCTTCATTAAAATGATTTGAGGATGTTTGATGACTAATACTAAGGAAACTTGAATACAAAGACAATAATATAACTAGAGAGAATAAGTACTTGAGAATTTCTTTAATTGATTAAAAGAGTTGATTACAATTAGCAATGAAAACTAGAGAAAGCTTGGAAAACAATCAAAAGCTTAATGGAAATTCTAATACATTCTAATGAAAAGATAAGCTAACCCTAAATAATGAAAGGCAAAACTAAGAATAAGAATCCTCTAAGATGCTGAAAATACTTAGGTATTTATAGAAGGAATAAACAACCCCTAAACCCCTCTCTAATCACCCTTCCGCAGCTGTAATTTTCACGCGCATTGGATTCGATTCGCGGCACTCTAGCAAAGCAGGCCAGCGATTACTGGCGCGATAGGTCGCGGGCGATAAAGGAGGATGTCGCGGGCACGAAACAGCAAAGACACTCAAGGCGATTTTCTTTCCGTGACAGGTCGTGGGCGCCAAAAATTCTCTCGCGGGCGCGACCTCCTTCTGGTCCTTTCCCTTCCAAAACCACTCACTCTTTCACGGACGCCACCAAAGTATCCGTGGGCGTGACTTTGCTCTGGAACATTTCATCTGAGAATGCTTAACATTGGCCACAAGTGTCACTTATCCGATCGCGGGCGCGACCTCCGTCTGGACACCTCTTGCTTGAACATAACGCCCTCTACAGATTTGTAGCGGGGCGACCAACTGGAATCGGCTTTGGTTGAGGGGTTTTGATGATGTAGCGCCCGTTACCTATGGGTAATACCCGCCTACTGACTTGGGTTTTGGCAGGTTTTTTGCTTTTTGCCTCGGTTTCCCTTTTAACTCTTTATTATCCTGCAAAAACTCAAAATCATAATAACTAATATATAATCAAGGGGCTAAAACAAACAAAACTCCTTATAAATGATATCAATTCGGCTCGAAACAAAACCAAACAACTAGTCTCTTAATTTGAGATTTAAGGGATATCAGGGGGAACTTTCCTTTGAAAGTTCCCGGTTTTAGGAGTCTCGAGGTGATTCCGGGGAAACTGACCTAAGGAAGGATGGAAGGACGGACCCTATAAGATATGGTCAAACGTAGTCCTTTGACCTCAAGTTGATCTAGGTTGAAACGGTTTAGCAGTTATGCCGAAAGGTGCTGCGTGGACCTTTGTGGAGTATTCCTATTTGGAATCTTCTACTCGAAGTCCTTTGGAGTTCGAAGCGTTCAAGAGTGCAAGGCTAGCCGAGGCGATCATTTTAAGAGACACGAGGAAATAATAAGCCTCCGTTATTTCTATTCTGTTATTTATTTTTTGGTTAGATTAGTTTTGATTAGGTAGGAATCCTAATAGTTATGATTCATATTTCTGCCCCTAATCGGGGTGGTCCTGATTGGATCGGGCCCACCTATTCTTGTAGCCTTGTTAGGACTAGACCGCCTAACCCAAAACCTCCAACTTGAATTTTTCGGGCCAATTTTCATATACCTGGTCTCGCGATCCATTTTGGAAGTCAAGAAAGAAAGAAGGAGAAGAGGCAGAGCTGGACACGCCTATGTCGCTATTAGACACGGTCCTGTCCTAGAGGTCTGGTGTTAGGTCATGATCAAGACATTCAAAGTCATGTCCATGACACCTTAGTGCCACATTCATCACGACTCGAACATCGGTCACGACAAAAATGACCCTTGTCACGATCGTGACCCTGTGTGGTCGTGACCCTGTGCTAGGGTCGTGACCTCTTGCGTATGTCTTGGAGGGACACGGTCCTGACCCTCACTCTCAAAAGGAAGGTCATGCCCGTAACCCAGCGAATTTCAGTTTATAGACACCAGCTTTTGTACCGGGACGAGCGCACAAATATAAACCGGGAGTAATGCGAATACCTCAATACGAGATTGGGCCTGAAGCAAAGCAAGAACCCAAAGTGAACTAAAATGGACAAAAAATAAAGCAAAGCCAACTAGGTTTGTTTCATTTCCAAACAGTCAGGCCTAGAAATAATAAGGCCTCAAAAAGAGGAGCAAAAGGGGGCTAGAAATCGAGGAAGGTTGTAACAGCCCCGACTTTTGGGATATTACTAAGCAATACTTTAACCCAATTAATCTTGATTTAGCGGAAGCGTATAAAAAGCCGAGAGCGTTACGCCGCTTTCCTAAGAGAGGAAAAGCAAGGCTTTTGCTAGGTAAGTGACGTAACTAAAATATATTTCATAAAGAAAATTAAAGGAAATGTGCAAACAGCTTAACTACAATGAAAATATTAAAACATATTGTTTCACTATCTAGGTGAGCCAACTAATATTATTGAAACTTAAATACTATGTGGTGACCTGATTTGCTAAGTGAGTTATCCTTGCCACGAATCTGCCCAAAATATCCCGCTGATACCGAAAAACAAAACATTTGAATAATTGAGAAAAATGAGACGGAGCTCAATATATTCCACACTGTAATGTAAAAACATTTTAAAAACAAATAGTTTTATTGGGGCAAGCCATTTTTAAATTCATTTTGAGATTAGGGAGAAGAGAATCTGCTCAAACAGTTGCAGGTTATTATCTGAATGTGAAACCCTATCATATTTTCCATAAAATAAACGGTAAAGATGAAAATAGGATTTAGAACAATAAATATCACGATGGACAATGAACAATGAACAATAATCAATGCACAATGGACAATGATTTGATCTGAGAATACAGTACTCTGTAGAATACTGTAATCCCAACAATGCGCGCACGCGGGCCGATCAACCCACATGAACCGGTATTCCAGTGTCAATGAACAATGAACAATGAACAATAAATTTAACAATGAACAATAAATTTAACAATGAAAAATAAACCAAAGTAAGACGATGAACAATGGAATTTAAACGATAAATAAATAAATAAATAATGGTCAGGTCCACATGAATTAGTCATAAAACAATATTTGAAAACAATGAAAATAACAATTGTTTCACTTTAATTAGAGTAGGTTAGTTTTTTACACTTAAACAGTTTCGAAGGTTACAGTCATCGAAATATACCTGAGTTTGCTGATAAAATAAATTTCTCCTTCCACTTGAGAAATCTGATTTTTGTATAAATATAAATAAAGTAATAATATTATTAATAAAGGGAGTAAATAAATGAGATACTTGATGAAATTAAGATGTAAAAATCGGATAGGAGAAATTACCCAAAATGAGAGTGGTTGGGCTGCTGAATTTGGCCCAAGAAGGAGAGATAATTAGGCTAGGTTTTTCTTTAAAATAAAAGAGGCTTCAAGCCTCTCTCTCTCCTCCCTTCTATTTGTTTCACGTGAAACTAGGGAAACAGAGAAGACAGGGGGAGCTGCGGAGGAGGCCGAGCAAAGGGGCACGGTGGGGCTGGGCGGCGAACGTCGGCGAGGGTGGCGACGGTTGAAGAGGCGACGGCCAGGGGACCCCGGTGGCGGTGGTCGGGCCGTGGAACAGAGGAAGACAGAGGAGTGGTTCGAGGCTGTTTTGGGCGGCGGTAATGGCGGTTTTCCGGCGAGTTTGAGCATCTAAGGGTAAGTATAATTTCTAGATGATGAATTACAGTTGTGGGATGGATATTTGATTGGAATTTGGGATGAGTATTGATTGGGATTTGGAAATAGGTGTGGTGAATTTGGGTTTAGTTTTGCCACGGTTGGATTGGTGGTGGCCGTAGCCGGTGATTTTGGCGGTGGTGGTGCTATTTGTGGTTGTTTCTGTGTGGTCGAAGGGATGAAGGGTGGTGACTGTTTGGTGGTGGACGTGAAGGACGAAGAAGAAGAAGGTGGTTATGATGATGATGTTGATCGAGGAAGAAGAAGAGGGAATTGGGAATTTGATGTAGTTTAGATTGAATATCAAAGATCACTTTATGGGTTCTTAGATTGTTGAGTATTACACTTGCCATTGAATTTGACCTGAAGGCCATGGGAGGTGGAAAAGTGAGGAGGGGTGGCTTGACTTGGGTACAAGGTCGGTGAAGCAGGGAAGAAGAAGAGTAGTAGGGATGGCCACCAAAAACTTGGGGTGGCTTGAATTTGTGTATTTGGGCGGTGAAAGAAGAAAAGAAGAAGAGAAGAAGAAGGAAGCAGTGAAAATTGGAAGAGATTGATTTCCCCCTTTTTCTGCACTAATTTAGAAGAAGAAATGGGGTTGGATGATAAAGAAATTAACATAATTTGAGTATAATTATAGTATATGAACATATATACTATATGTTGATTTATAAAATTAAGAACTTTGGAATTGGTATAATTTATTATTGAAATTACTAATATTAAAGTTAATATAAACAATTTGAAAGAATTGGGGTTTGGCGAAATTATTTTGTCTATGATAATTGAAAATCAAAGTGTACTAAGTAAAATAAATTATGCTTAAAAATACGGGCTATTACAAAGGTCGTCGTGCCTTACACACATTTTTTGCCACCCCATCATTCCCACCTCAAAAAACATTTATTTTCAACCCTTTCCACATACATGTACTCAACCTTTTCAGTCCCATTTTTTCCAAAATGGTCATTGGCCTTATTTCTTTTTGTAAGGCTAAAGTACACATCATAAGTTTTCTAACAACTTTTGAATTGCATCAATCAAAGTCCGGATGAAAGAGTTATGATCATTTGAAGTTGAGCTAGTTTCAGCCCCAGGCCAAACGGCCTATCCAGTCTGCCACATCACTGATCCGCACAGTCAGTAATCCGTATGATGCAAACACCAACCAACGCCAAACGAGTTATCCCCTTTGTCACGTCATTAATCCATGCCTCCACTCACCCAACACAGTCCCATGATCCATACATTCACGTAATCATGTCATACATGGATCAAGGCCGAACGACATATGGGGTAAAATGGAGGGCCTGAATGGTGGATCATGTCTTCTCCTTTCATCTTCATCCATCCCTCACCTCGCCTATAAATACCACCCTCCATCCCACGACTCGAACCAAGTAAGATCACCCCAAGAACTCCCCCCTCATCTCTCATCATCCATACAACCACAAAGATTCATTATCATCGTCATCAAAAGAATACCGACGTATTGACTTGGTTTTCTCCCGTCCCACCTAATCTGATGTATGCTTTATGTTTAAGCAAGGTTAAAGTATTCGAATTTTTTTTATCATGTAACCACGCAATCTTTATCGTGCGACATTTGTACAATATGTTTTTTACACGTACATTTGAATGACATGGATATAATATCATGAAACTTTTCTAAACTTCTCCTTGCTCTTTTTCCATTTCAAGATCGATTCGAGTAGAGTCTGTTTTCAAACAGGCGAGTTTGAGAGTTTTCTAATTCTTGGACTCGTAATCTTACCCCCGGGCTTGGAATTGAGGTTTGCAGGCTAGAGTTTTTAGCGTTTTTAAGTTCGTTGATGTAACACCGTTGATATATGGTTAAGTGTGGCTTAATGGGATTGAAATGGTTGCTCATATCACCAAGGTGCACCTTCTTTTAAGGTAGCTTATCCATTGGGAACGCCTTCTTTATGCGTGCTTGGCTGGGAGTAGTCTCTGGATGGGTGACCTCCTTGGAAGTTTAATTTCCCAAGCAGTGTGTGAGCGAGGACGAAGCATGTTGGAAAGATTTGTGATGATTTGTGAGGCCAGTCAAAGATCATTGAAGTAGTTACCGGTAATGTCTGAAGCCCGGGAGGGGTTGGGGGTGTTATAAATGGTACCAGAGCCGACCCCTAACCGTGAGCTGCGCCAATGGACGGGAGATCCATGGGCAGTCACCTAGCAAAGCAAAGATTCTAGAATTGGATTGAGACACAACGAGGGTGTTGTGTGCTTAAGTGGGAATAATTGTAACACCCCAGATATATGGTTAAGTGTGGCTTAAAAGGATTGAAATGATTACACATTAGAGCTATTAAAAAAAAACCCGCCCCGAATACCCGATCAGAAAACTTATTACCAGATCAAAACTTTCGTGAACCCAATAAAAAAAATTGATTTTAATTGGGTCGGGTACCTAAACCGGTAAACAAATCGGGTAATCGGTTCGCATACGGGTCAGCCCCTAGCAAAATCAGGTACTCGAGTTACCCGGAATTAAAATAATAATAATAATAATAGCAAAATTAATGACTTTAATTATAATAACTAATTACCCAAAATTAACATGTATTTAGCATAGTGTGACTCACTTTCTTTTAACTAATAATAAAATTAGCGGCTTTAATTATAAATTTACAAACTAAAATTAAAAATAATAAAAGCGAAAGCTCATAGAATTAGAACTAATCGGACATTTTCGTTACCCGATATCCGATCTGAAACTTACGGGTACCCGACCTTATGGCTATCCGAAACTTTCGGTTACGGTTCAAGGGCGCGGCCGACTTGAAGTTTCGGGTACCCGAAAAAATTATCCAATCGGTTTGGGTACCCGATCCGTGAACACCCCTACTACTCATATCACCATGATGCACCTTCTTTTAAGGTAGCTCATCTGCTGGGAACTCCTCCGTTAATCATACTTGGCTGGGAGTAGTCTCATGATGGGTGATCTCTTGGGAAGTTATCCCAGGCAAAGCGAGAGCAAGGACAAAGTACGCTGGAAAGACTCGATCTTGGTGATTTGTGAGGTCAGTCAGCGATCCTTGAAGCAATTATCGGTAACGTCCACAACCCGAGAGGGGTCGAGGCGTTACAGGTGATTTCTTTAAGAACAATTCGCTACAATTTTGGACTCAAAACTTACGTGAACTCAAAACTTACGTAATTACGTTTTTAGTGTCAATCTGTATGGACTTGAAATACACTTAGTGTATATTTTCCCCAACTATATATAGCCTCCACCTTTTAACACATTTGTCTGAATTGATAGGTCTATTAGCTTACTTTTTTATTTGATCTTGCTATATTTGGTTATTATAATCAGGCACGAAAATTAAATTCGTGTGTGAAAAAAAAGTATAAATATTTACCTAATTCAAAATACACCAAACGTGTGTTTTTAATGTCAAATTTGTTTTAACTCAAAATACACATGATATGTATTTGTCCCAATCAATCATACATATGACTCATCTTTAACCCATCCGTACGTCCAAATTGTTAGCTTTTGTAATTTAATTTTCATTTCATGCTACCCTTAGTTATTATACTTAAGGTTAAGCGAATAAATTTGTGTGCGGACATAAATTAATAGGCAAGCAGGCACCCAATTAGAACATATAACAAAAAACACCATTTTCTACTGTATGAATGAAATGAAATGATATGATATGATATATATGTGGATGGATATATTTAATAATTGAACTTAATTATTATGCTAAATACAACTTGAGAATGATTAATGTCCCTTACTAGTTAATACAGCTTGAGTGAGCCAAAAGGGGAGATAAAGGAGAGAGAGATATTTGTGTCTACTGCATAAGCACATATATGCAAGTTGAGGTTCACAAACTTGAAAAAAAAGTTTATATTCCTTGTAACATGTCATGAACAATCAGCTATTTTTGTCCTCTGAATGATTAAATAGTGTATGGAGCAATCAATCAACTTGAGACATTATTTGTTTCTGAGAGGTATGGTGCATTTAGTTTGTGTAATTTCAAGTTGATGAATTAAAACTTTATGGCAAGAATGTATATTATTTGGCTTTATTTTATCAGCAACAGATAAATTTTGCTTTGTTTTAAAACTTTTTTTGTAACTAGAAGATTGATAATAAAGTTATTTGGAGTTAAGTATTCTAAGTTCTCTTAAAAGTGTTATCTTTTGACAGGTTTTCTTTCAAAAGATCTATTTTGTTTGACATTACAGTACCTTTATTTGTTTAATTATTAGAATTGAAATATAGTTATCTTGAAAACATAAACCAAATAAAACACAGAAAATAAAAATTAAAAAATAGGGAATTTTTTTTAGGATTTTTAGACGATAATACATTGAATTTTAGGGGTATTAGACAATAATGCACTAAATTTTGTTTGGACAATAATGCACAAAACCTTTTTATGATTATAATACACTGAACTTTGAGGATATCTGACAATAATGCACTCGGAACGATTCAAGTGGTGGTTGACTTGGTGGCAATCCTCGTGGCCGACTGAGAAAATGACGTACGTGCAGAAAATTTAAATTCTTTTTCCATATTAGAAAGTACACATAAGTATGATAACTAGTATATTTTTTCTGCAAAAAAAAAAAAAAAACGACACCTCAAAATAGGAACGCCACCATGTCAACAACCATCGGAATTGTTCCGAGTGCATTATTGTTCAATACCTTTAAAGTTCAGCGTATTAGAGTCCAAAAAAAGGTTCAATGCGTTATTGACCAATACCTCTAAAGTTCAGTGTATTATTGTCCAATAATTTTTTTTTTATGACCTATATAATAATCTGATTACTATTAAACAATATAGAATAAATTTCTAAAAATGTTGAATTTGAAACCTAACGAGCAGTTAAAAATTACAATTCAAATCTAACACATATTGATAGAACTAATAACATATAACTCCCCCAAACTTTTGTAAAATGAGGATTTTACCCCTCATATTTAAGAAATGTTAATTACCCAACCTAATAAACACTAAAAGTAATAAATGACACACCTAACTATTATTGATATCATATTTATCTACTTTTTCAGGTTAAGATTGGTCAATTCAAATAGTAAAATTACCATTTTACCCTTCATTTAAAAATTCTTCCAACCTTAATTTATCATTCAACCCTCATGTTTTAGTTCAGATTCTTGCTCATTGTTAGAGTTCATCCAATTGGTTCTTCTATTATTTGGTAAAACCTCCAACCCCCAGTACTTTTGAGCATCTTCTTCTTTGTTCTTCTGGTTCTTGTTTAATTCGTCTCTGTTATACATGGTGAATTGAAGGTGTTGTCCTGCACTATTAATCGAATTGAAGCTGCTGTTCGGCTGCTTGAGTGCTTGGTATGTTGTCAAAACCTAGCTTGGTGATTTATGGAGAAAAATTTGTTGTGTTTATGTTCAGTTTTTCAGATCAGTTCATTCATGCTGTCAAATTACAGAATCAACCTAAATGAAAACAACAACAACAACATCATGTATTATAAAGAATACAGCTGAAGTCAGCGTAGATACGGTGCTTTCATACGATTAAAACACTGTTGAACTATCAATCCAAATAAATCAGGGCATAATGATCGAACCGATGCAGTCAATGGATGGAGAGAAGCGGAAAAATTACCAAATTAAGTTGTGAATGTCTCTGATGATGCAGCTTCATATCAATTTTTCGCTCAAAATGGAATCACTGCGAAATTTGAACTTCCAGCCGATCAATTAGGGCTCAATACAATCAGAATCGAAAACAATTTCCACCATTGATGCTGCCAAGTGCCAAGTCTTATCATTGATTAATTGATGGTGTTAAACTGATGATGCGTAGTAAGGCGTGCAAGTATGGCGGACACCATCTGTTTTCAATTTAAATATTGAGGGTATTTTTGTCAATTCAAATAAAAATATAAGGGTAAACATGTCCAAATCGTTAACTAATCAGAAAAAGGTTAGATTTATGTAAACATTAAAGGTTAGGTTACATAATTGACATTTCTCAAATATAGGGGGTAAAATCCTCATTTTACGTAAATTTGGGGGAGGTATATGTTATTTGTTCCATATTGATATATGGAGCTAAAGTTTTCTTTTTAATATAACAATCAACTTGTATCGAAGAAGATTATATCACTCACTTAATTATTGTATGTCTAAATATCAAATATGTTAAATATAAAATTATATATGAAGTTTAAGCGAAGTTTTCTTATTATTCTATCAATCAACTTGTATCTATCAAGGTTGTATCACTTTACTCAAGGAGTCAAGGAATGTCTAAATATCAAGTTTGTTAAATATAAAATTCTAAATATGAAGTTTAAGCAAAATTATGTTGGATAGTATGAGAAGATGCACATTATGATGATTGCATGTGATGTGGACGTGCCCGACGCCATGTTACCCGACCACAGCATGTCGATTAACAATAACAAAATAAGTAGTGGGAAGGGCACTTATCAAGTGTCAATAGTCACTGCTAGTACTCATTATAAACGATACACAGACACGTGTTTGCGAGGTTTTTGCTTCATCAGCCTAGTTATTAGGTTTAATTTACTAAATCTAGAAAGCCATGAGTATTACATATATAGGACACTAGGGGTGGGCATAACAGGTTAATCGCATTTGCGGTTAACCGCATATGCGGTTAACCGCTTTTGAGATTTTTGGATTTTGAAAACCTAAACCGCAACCGTAATATGCGGTTAACCGCTTTTAAAATCTGGAAACCTAAACCAAACCTCGAAACCGCAATTTAAAAGCGGTGTCGGTTAACGGCTTTTAAAATATGAAAATTTACCCGATTAACATACACGGTTTATGATTAACCGATTTCCTGAAAATTTACAATAACATTTATGCAAATAAATGCAATCATATTACTAATAATTCATATTCCGATACGACGATACGCGGTTAAATTAATTTCATATTACTAATAAATTTATTTTTTTTTTCAACTTAATTGAGAGCGGTTAACCGCGGTTAACCGTTTCATGAAAATCCAAAACCTAAACCTAAACCGCTTATAGCGGTTTGGTTAACTTAAACCGCTTTTATGCAAAAATCAATTCAGTTAACCGCATTTTGCGGTTTGGTTTATGCGGTTTTGCGGTTCAATTTGTGATTTAGGTTTATGATGCCCACCCCTATAAGACACCCTCCATTTCATATTATTTGTGATTTTGACATACCTTCCTTTTTTTTAAAAAATATACTCGTAATTTTTGTATTCTCAAGATATTTTAATCTATTTTATTCGTTTAACTGATTTTATCTTATCTTTTTTATTATTATATAAACGACTAATTGCATCATTCACCAAAACAATTCAATTAACCATCTAACTATGTTTTATTAGTATTTATATTTTTCTCAAATATGACTTAAAATTGGGATGTAAGCACTATAAGAAAAGATTAGGCATCACTTACACACCAACATTCCACCTTTTACAATTTTTTCTTTTGAATGTACATTCGAATCCTGGATTTCAGCGCATAAGAAGAGGTGACTAATTATCAAATGATTACCACTTGAGTATTAAAGATTATTTGATTCTAGTAATTAATTTAATACATATATAAACAAATACCACTTGACTTCTTTTTTTTATCTTCTATTTTAACTTTAACTAATATACGAATATATTTAAAAAATTATAATTATAATTTTTTAAATATGTTTTAGATATTTGATTCTTGAAATTAATCTAATATTAGCTATAGATACACAAATACAAATTGGCTTCTTTTTTATCTTCTATTTTATCTTTAATTAATTGACAAATATATTAAAAAATTATAATTATAATTTTTAAAATATTTTTTTAGAAAATATATTTGAAAATTTATAATAAAAAAATTAAGAGCAGCCTAGCTACCACACTTACTATGTGTGGAAAAAAGGGTTTCATTTACAATTAACAATCACCTCACTTAATAAGCCTGGTAGGACTCTTATAACATGCTGCCACACTTATAATTAGTGTATTTAATGTCATACCACTCTTAGTTTGTGTGGAAGGATGAAGGGGTAGAAAATTACTCATTTTTTTCACCCTTACTTTAATATGTGTGGGTATACAAGCGTGGAAGTATATCCTTTTTCTTGTACTAAGGGAGTAATACAGTGTAGTTAAATTATTTAATCAAATAGATATGTTGGGTGTCGAATTCACTTTCTCGATTATGCTACACATTTTCCAACAAGTTTATGGGTGATTGGCCTTGGCGCAAAAATTATCTAACTCTCTAAAATTGAGTCAATCAATTTCACTACTAAAAAAAACCTCTTTCTAGCAACTACGTAGGTCATCGCCAAAAACCCCACATCATTGAGGTAAATGTTTTAGGTAATGACAAATGTCGTTGTTGGCTCGTTGCCTATATGGGCATTGCAAAAGACACCAACAACGACTTATGTGGTTGCTAAAAATCTTTCCTTATTTTGGCAACGACTTGGGTTTATTGTGAATGTGATGTCATTGCCAATTTCCTTACCAACCACCCCAAATTCATTTTGGCTTGCAACAACAAATGTCGTTATGTTACATGTAACAAATTATCAGTAACAACATATTGGTGTTGCTAAAGACATGAGCTTTTGTAATGACAACGTTGTTGTAATAGGTTGCGAATGCCAAGGCATCATTCGCAATGACATTGTTATCGTCAAAGACACTAGCTTTCAAACTGACCACATTGTTGCAATAGGTTGCAAATGTCTGCGGGACATCTTCTACAACGACATTATTTCGTTGCCAAAGATTGTGATTTCTATAATGGCAATCCTTTTGTCATAAGGCATAATCCGCATGATGCCTTTTTTCAAACTAAGATGGCATTGCGGAAGATTTTTTTTTTTGCATCAACATTATTATTGGCTTTGTGGCCAACAATCAAGTCACTGATTTGGACGCAATCACATGTATGCATCTGTATATGATATATGAACCTGTAATCACATACATTTATCTATATATGATATATGAACTTGTAATCACAAAAGTAGGAATTTAGAGCTTAATCCCACTATCTTGATCGTTGTGAGTGACTTTATGTTGGAAATGGTATAGAAAAAAAAAATTATGAATCCCATGTTTGTCTGTGAATAGGGAATTGGGATAGAAAGATGTTGATACTACCACTAGTTATGGGCTTTATTTCCATTTTCATTGTATCATGTATTTCAATTCCCTCTTACCAAACCTGGTAATTCTGTTAACTTACCTACTACCTCTTACCAAATGCCTCTTTAGAAATATAACTATATCTAATTGTCAGGCTAGTCTGTTTGATGAGATTGTGGTGCTAATCATAGGTGTTTGTTGGATATTTGTTAATCTAGGAGTGCTTGTTTGCATTCATGACCAAACTGACATGAGACCCGAACCAAAAGACCGATCACGGAGCCGAACTGACGACCCCATCTTGACCCAAAATTGATCCAACCCGCAACTTGAAAAGTGACTTGCGCAATCTGAAAGTACCTTGCCCCCGCCAACTTGTATAGGACTCACCCAAAATCAGCCTGAACACAAACATCGTCTGAACTAAACCTGACCCGAATTGAAGTTGGTTGCTACTGATGCCAATCCTAACCTTCACCTGATCCGAATCAGAACTGATTCATCCGTTTGTCAAGTCTAGTTTGCATTGTATGTCCTACCTATTAGTTTAAGAAGGGTTGCTATATTTGGCTTGTTTTGTCATGCTTTGCGGTTTCTACGGTATTAACTAGCTAAATCATTTGCAGCATTCACGGTTAATGTGCCATTATTATGTTCGATGTCACTGCCCATTTGACATACAAGAATGTCCCGACATGGCACAAGGATTTGTGCAGGTATTGCTCTAGTAACTTGCCTCACCCTTACCTCACTAGATGTGTTGTTGCATACTCTAATCAATTGACTCGCTTGCTCCTCTATTCGTGCCCTGCAGGTGTGTGAAAGTATTCTTATTGTTCTTTGTGGAAGCAAAGTAGATGTGAAGAACATACAATGCAAACTAGACTTGATGGAAGGATTGGAGGGATGAAGGAAGGAAGGAAGGAAGGGAATAAACCGCCTTTCTTCACTCGGTTTTTTTAAATGGGATTATGCTAAAATAGCTGAGTATATTATTGTGGTATATTTTTCCATATATAGGATTGGAGGGATGAATGAATGGATGCTTGAATGAGAATTATCAACATTGTTTGGACATCAATCATTACAGGATTCTATCTTGATTCTACTCATCATTTTACTTGTATAGATTTACTTTTATGTATATATATTTGGTTGGAATCCGAGCGTGTAGCTCGTGATGTAGTCCGATGTATGGCCATTGAGGTAATTATTTATATGTGAACTTGATATGTAAGACACTTTGTCTAGGATATTACCAATTTTTAGGGAAATTCTGCCGAATTTTTTGTAGTATATTTTTAATAATACTTTTAATGAAATTGTTTTGTCTTCGCAGGTTACACATTCAATCAGGCATTCTTGCACGATATGTAATGCAAACAAAGATGATGTTGCAGATGCAAGGTTCGTTGAGGCTCCCGAGCAAAAAGATATTAGTTTAGGCTATTCACGATATTATTTTTATTTTCTTAATTAGTTTAGCACAATAGTGGTGCTTACCCTTGTCGCTCCAAGAAACAAAACTAGAACAATTTTTATGTTCAGATAGGTAGAAATTATGATTTATGAACAAAGTCTTCTTTCCATGTTTAGTCTACATTGTCTACGATATATATAATAAATATTTAAATATAATTTAAATCTAGTACTTTTAGCTTAATATGAGTTTACTATTATATAAATATATAAATATATAAATATATATATATATATATATTTGCACAAAAGAAATATATTCCCTTCAAGCCTCCTAAAACAAACTGGGACCGCAACCCAATACAATCAAAGCAACAGTTCCAAATACTTTTATATATATATATATATATATATATATATATATATATATATATATATATATATTTGCACAAAAGAAATATATTCCCTTCAAGCCTCCCAACACACACAGGGATCGCAACCCAATACAACCAAACCAACACTTCCAAATCCTCAAATATATATATATATATATATATATATATATATATATATATATATATATATATATATATATATATATATATATATATATATATATATCATGATTATCTCCTATATGAATCATTGCAAGTAATGTTATAAATTATATTACAATTATTCAATAACTAAAGATACATAATGTGGCAAATGCAAGTTGCCACAGATGCTCTTTTAGAATTAAAATATTATTTGTAGCAAATCATATATGCCACAAATAATGTACATTTGTGACAAAGTTAGTTTTGTGGCATAGTGAAATTGCTACAAATTGTATGATATTGTAGTATTTTAACATTTGTAGTAATTCAAAATATGCCACAAAGCCTCATAATTTGTCACAAATTTAAAATTGCCACAAATGCCTTTTGTAACAAGGTATTTGTGGCATCTTTGTGGCATTTCCAAAAAATGCTACCAAAGCCTATTGTAGCAATATTTTTATATTTTGTGGCAAAACTTAATGCCATAAATAACCATATTTCTTGTATGATGATGATGTTAGAGCCCAGGGTTTCCTCTCTTTTTGCCTAGCATGTCCGAGTGGGCCTTTCAGACTAGCTTCTTTTTTTTTTATTCTCTCAAAGACTAGTTTCTTCAATGATGGTTATTCTCTAAAGTGAAAAGTATCAGTCGGGCATTAAAGAGGTTCTCCTACATAATTAGGTTATTCATAGTTCTTGAGACGCAACTTTGAAAGGTTAGTGCCTCGACGGAGGGCTTAAGGGTTCAAAAAGATGGTTATGTAGGGTCAGGGATTCATATGCAGGTTGTGGATGGTTATGAAGAATTGTGAAGGTTATTGAAGGCTAAAAGTATTGGTGAGGTGTATGGATGAAGATGAGGTGAAGGTTTAAGGTGTAAGGCTCGAGATCGATTTGAAAGGTTTATGGTTTTTTTTTTTTTCTGGTGTGCATGATTATTATTTCCGCCTCTGGTTTCTCATTCTCTTTTTTTTTTTTGCTTTTTTCTTCTTTTTTTTGTGTTCCTCTTTTTTTTTTTTTTTTTGGTTGGCATGTTTCGAGATATGCATGCAGATGGCCCAAACAAGGTTTCCTTTCCCAATACAGTTTTTTCAATACGCAAACAAAATGCTTAAAGGACAAGAGTGTCGTATCACTTATGTTAACCCATGTTGATGGACCAACCAGGAACTCTTTCTTTCTTTTCTTTTTTTTTTCTTTTTTTTGCTTTTTTTTTCAGTTTTTGCTTTTTTTTGACCTTCTTCTTCATGGGGTTAACTCTTATTGTCCTTTTTGATGTTATCAGTCACAAGACACCTTATGGTTTTAGTTTATGGAGGAATGGTTATAAGAGGGATGAAAGGGTCTTGAAAAGGTTGAGGTTTGATGGCAAGGCCAATAATGTAAGTGGTAGGTGGTGGTAAGTCAGGATTGGATGAAAATATGAGGGTGATATGGGATGTGAAATGAAGGCGAGGTTAAAGCCCCTTGTCCTCGGCACATTTGCTTAAGCTATGGTGTTCCTAATAAGGAGTGTTCACTTTTGAGAGATCACTGGATTAACTCTTTTCTTATGACGTTCTCTCCTTTTGCTCAGCCTGTTGGATGGGGGTGCAGGCTGACTTCTCTCTTTAATTTTTTTTCTCTTTTTTATTTTTCTCCTTTTGCCTAATTTGTCTCAATGAGGTTTTCAAATTAGGCACTATATAGTTTTTCTCTCTTTTTTATTCCTTTTTTTTGTTCTCTCTTTATCTCTCTAACCCTAAATTCAAGGTATATGACAAAAATGGAAGGATGAGAAAATGTTAATTTGTCAGAATTGGTTTGTAAAGATGGTGGATAGATGAACGAACTTTTCAACTCCAGTTAGAAACACAAGCATAAAGTTTATTTGATAAAGAGCAACTCATCTTATTGAATTTAAGAACTAACTCTAAATAACTCTGGAAACAAAATGCTTGAAAACTAGGATCCTAGCTAATTCTAAAACTCCTTTGATGTCGGGCCCTTCTTACCTTCATCTAGGCAATCGATGTTCTAGCTAGTCCTTTGTGCTGCATTTGATAGGGGCAGTTTCCCTTACTAGATCATATCCTCAATCTTATTCTTTAGAGTACAACGATTCTCCATGTCGTCTCCCCAAGATTTATGGTAGTTGCAGAACTTCCTGTCATCCTAATACTTTCCCTTTATTGTTGGCTCAGGCTTTGACCTTAACACTGGACAAACAAAGGAAGATCCACCCTGATGCATTCATGTCCTAACTGACCTACATGGAACTTTCTAAAATGAAAGACACCTATATGGTGACTTTGGAAAAGACTCACCCATGACATGACTTTGCATGTCCTGACCGTATAAGGGATTTCCTAAAATGAACGACACCTATATGCTGACTTGGGAAAAAGACTCACCTGTGACACATGTTTACATATCCTACGAACCTATATGAGACATCTAAGTGTAAGACACCTATATGCTGACTCGGTAAATGACATGTCTGTGACACGAGTTTGCATGTTTTAGACCCTATATGATCCTAATACAGACAACAACAATTTTTACAACAAGAGCATTATAAAGGCCCGGATAAAGTCAAAAACGGCGAATTAATATAAATTTGAAAGCTCAACTAATAAATTCTCAAAATGGATGGGTCAAAACCACTGGCCGACCATTGTTGAGGAGAATTCATCACTTCGGCTAACGAATTTGTGTTGATTCAAGCCATCTTGGATATTATACAAACTAAGATAATGCTTTGACACACTAACGGACTAACCTTTATTTAGACACTCTCTTTTTTTACGACCCGACATATTTATTTATACTCATAGAAAGTGGATATTATAAAGGACCGAGTAAAGCCAACAAAAGGTGAGTTAAAATAGGTTTATAAATTCAATTATTAAGTTTACCATGGATGGGCTTACCAACGGGCTGACCATGGATTTTTCTAGACTAAATAGTTAAACTTACAAATCAATTTTCTCAAACTTTATGACTATTACGCGGGCTAGAACAACATACAATAACTTTCGTTGTTAGTAAATTTTCTTTGGACTTTTATTAAGAGAATATTTAAAAGGGTCAAATAAAGTCATCAAAGGTGAGTTAAAACGAATCGATAAACAAGGACAATTAGCCTTTTGAAATGGATGGGCCTATCAACCGGGTGGGCCATAAAATTTAAGGTTCGTTGACAGAGTTTATAGAATCATTTCTTCTCAAGCCTAATGATGACTCTAAGACAATATTCCTAAATTAGATCCGACTCTAATGATGACTTGAGATAAAAGAAACACATATTTAAACATAACATACAACATGATAGGGTATCCTAAACCACGGCTCTATGTTCAAAAAGGGTTTACTGGCTGGATAAAAGCTTAGCGGCTCATGTCTCGCCCCAGTGTATTATCCTTGTAAGAGTGTTACAATTCAAATGTATGAGGTGTTGCTCTTAGAAGTTCAAATTAGAGTGACACGGGAGTGGATGAGGTGACTAAGGCTAAAATTGGTGTAAAAGTATCATTCTGAGTATAGTCGGTCCGACATCCTATGACTTAAATATTTGGGTTAATCCTAAACCATCACTTTGAGTGTTCCCACGCCAATAAATGGAAAATGAGTAGCCCAGTATATGCAATGTTTTATGAGTAAGGCTGAGCGATTAAAACAATGTAAAATTAAACTTTAGTTTCCTTCGAGGGAGGGACAATTTTGTAATTGAATGATAATCATTCAAATTCATTGAGGGTAATTTGGTAATTTTCATAGGGTCTCGCCGATTTTGTCAAGGCATTGTCGAATTTCATCTAGGTCTTGCCAGATTGTCCCCAAAATACTTACCATAAAACGTAGGGTACCACAAAATTAATCTTAAAAGGGAAAATTACTTTGTAGTATTAAGTTGAAAATGATGTGTCCTTGATTTGTTTTTCTTTCAATAAGACATTAGCATCAATTAAAGTACGTTTGACCAACAAAATAATTTCAATATATTCCTTTGAGTAGATGTTATACGCTGTCATGACAAATATTTTGCGTGGAATTTTTTTTTTTTACGTAAGAAAGAAGTCAGATAAACTATCGCAAACCCAATTGAACACTATGGAGAACCCAGCCCGGGATATATATATATATATATATATATATATATATATATATATATATATAGGGAAATTGGATTCTAATAATCCCTACTTTCATTTTGTATTCTGATGGGACGCCGCCGAGTCAAATGGTAGTGACTCGATGGTTTGCTGACGTGTACCGGCGAGAGTGTGTTTGACCAAGAATTCGGACCTCCAGAATATAATCAACAATGAAATAGGATCACCAAAATACAATAAATATGTCAATGAGACTAATAGAATACAATAACAATTTAAATGGGACCACTAGAATACAACTAAAATAATACTTTCTTAGTTAAACACGCTCTCTCCGGTACACGTCAGCAAACCACCGAGTCACCACCACTTGTCTCGGCAGCGTCCCATCAGAATACAATTTTAATTTTTTTTGGACTACTAGAATACAAAATGAAAGTAGGGATTATTGCTATACAATTCGTAAAAGTAGGGATTATTAGAATCCAATTTCCCTATATAAATAATCCCTATTTTTGCGAATTGTATAGCAATAATCCCTACTTTTATTTTGTATTCAGGTGGCCCAAAAAAAAATTAAAATTGTATTCTGGTGAGACGCTGCCGAGTTAAATGGTTGTGACTCGGTGGTTTGCTGACGTGTACCGACTAGAGTGTGTTTGACCAAGAATTTGGACCCCTAGAATACAATCAACTATGAAATGGGACCACCAAAATACAATAAATATGTCAATGAGACTACTAGAATACAATAACAATTTAAATGGGACCACTAGAATACAACTAAAATAATAATTTCTTAGTCAAACACATTCTCGCCGGTACACATCAGCAAACCACCAGTCACCACCACTTGACTCGGTGGCGTCCCACCATTCAATTTTTTTCTGGACCACCAGAATACAAAATGAAAGTAGGTATTATTACTATACAATTCTTAAAAGTAGGAATAATTAGAATCCAATTTTCCTATATATATATATATATATATATATAGGAAAATGATCATACGAACATTGGCATTTAGTGAGCTTGTGAGCATTGGGATTTTGGATCATTAGATCTTCAATCAATGGATGAGAAAAAAAGGGAATTTGGGTTTTTTTCGGAACAAATACACGTGACTTCATTAATGACGAACAAAAAAAAGGAAAGAAAACGGATGTATTGCGAAGGGGGAGCATGCAATCAAGGAATTAATTATGGGAGCTTAAGAAATTAAAACAAAAAAAACATAGGAATATCAGGGGTCATGCAGCATATTGTAAATACGGAAGTGAAGGAGCAAGGAGAAGAAACATTTCTTGTAGGGGTGTCCCCAACGAAAAAACGCGGTGTCCACAGTGAAAATACTTAACATCCCAATGAAAAAATTTGATGTCCCCGGTGAAAATACTTGATGTCCCCAATGAAAGTACTTGACATCAAGTATTTCTTGTGGGGATTTCAAGTATTTTCATTGGGGACATAAATTATTTTTATTGAGGACATCAAGTGTTTCCATTGAGGATATAAAGTATTTTCATTGTGGACGTCAAATATTAAAAGAAATATCAAGTATTTCCATTGGGGGTATCAAGCATTTTCATTGGGGACAAGTATTTTCAATGAGGACATCTAGTATTTTCAATGGGGACATTAAATATTACAAGGGACATTAACTGTTTTGCATTAGGGACATCAAATATTTTTATTGGGGACATCACGTTTTAACATTGGGGACATTAATTTTATAAAGGACATTAAGCATTTTGTATTGCCGACATCAATTATTTTCATTGGGGACATCACGTTTTTCATAGGGGACGTCAAATATTACAAGGGACATCAAGTTTTCTTTTCCATTTGGGACATCAAAAATTTCATTGAAGACATCAAGTATTTTCATTAGGGACATCAAGTATTTTCACTGGGTATACCACATTTTTTCATTGGGGATATCAAGTATTTGCATTGTGGACATCAAATACTTGGAAGGAAGAAAGATGACTGAGGAAAGAGAGAGGAATTAGATTTTGATGCCCAATGAAAATACGTGATGTCCCCAATGCTTAATACTTAATGTTCTTTGTAAAATTTAATGTCCGCAATGTTAAAACGGGATGTCCCCAATGAAAATATTTGATTTTCCCAATGCGAAACACTTAATGTCCCTTGTAATATTTAATGTCCCCATTGAGAATACTAGATGTCCTCATTGAAAATACTTGATGTCCCCAATGAAAATGCTTGATACCCCAAATGGAAATACTTGATATTTATTTTAATATTTGACGTTCACAATGAAAATACTTTATGTCCCCAATGGAAACACTTAATGTCCTCAATAAAAATAATTGATGTCCCCAATGAAAATACTTGAAATCCCCACAAGAAATACTTGATGTCAAGTATTTTCATTGGGGACATCAAGTATTTTCACCGGGGACATCAATATTTTACATTGGGATGTTAAATATTTTTACTGTGAACAACACATTTTTTCATTGGGGACATCCCCACAAGAAATATTTCTTCTCCTTGCTCCTTCACTTCCCTATGTACACTATGCTGCATGACCCCTAGTATTCCTATGTTTTTTTTTGTTTTAATTTCTTAAGCTCCTATAATTAATTCCTCGATTGCATACTCCCCTACCCAATACATCCATTTTCTTTCCCTTTTTTTTTGTTCCCCATTAATGAAGTCATGTGTATTTGTGCCAAAAAAAAAAACCCAAATTCCCTTTTTTTTTTCATCCATTGATTGAGATCCAATAGCCCAAAATCTCAATGCTCACATGCTCACTAAATGCCAACGCTCATATATATATATTTATATGAAATATATTTATATATATTTCATATAAATATATTATATATAGGATAATTGGATTCTAATAATCCCTACTTTCACCAATTAGACAATGGTGGACCGTACTTTCACCTTGTATTCTGGTGGTCCGAAAAAAAATAAAATTGGATTGTAGTGGTACCAAATCCACCTCCATATTCTTCTTATTTTTTTTCATTCCAACACTATATTGTTTTTGTTTTTTTCGTTCCTGCCCCTAGAAAGTTAATGAATTGTAGTTTCTAAAATATTTTTTAAATTATTTTTTTGAGACTCCGAATAATTATTATGATTCTTTAAAAATAATAAAAGTGAAAAAATCGTAAAAAATAGTAAAAAAAATGAAAAAAATTGGAAGAAACGCTGTAAATTCATTAAAAATCATTGTAAAGTGTTACACTAAGTTTTGAATCAAATGCAACACAAAATTTATGATTCTCTCGAAAATATCCCACTACAATCCAATTTTATTTTTTTTTGGACCACCAGAATAGAAAGTGAAAGTACGGTCCACCATTGTCCAATTGGTGAAAGTAGGGATTATTAGAATCCAATTTTCCTTATATATATATATATATATATATATATATATATATATATATATATTATATAGAGTTAATTACATTTGCCCTACCTGACTTATGTGGTAATAATTTTTGCACACCTGACATTTGAGAAATAATTTTCACCCTACCTGACATATATATATATATATATATATATATATATATATATATATATATATATATATATATATATAGGGATATTGGACGTCAATAATACCAACTTTGGGGGTATTGGACATTAATAATACAAATTATTTTCTTGGACATTGACAATACCAACTATCGGCCTATTTTCCACCAACAATACACCCCCGATTTGGTATGATTTTGACTCATGGAAGGATGACGTTGGTCCATATGGAAGGTAGAGCTTTGGTAGAAAATGTTGACAGGGACACTAACCCACCTTCCACATAACACATTATGGAGCCACATCATCTTTAGGATGAGTTAAAACCATAATAATTCGACGGTGTACTGTTGAAGGAAAATAAGTTGATAGTTGATACTACCAGTGTCCAAGAAAATAGTTTGTATTATTAATATCCAATACCCTTAAAGTTGGTATTGTTGACATCCAAAAATCCATGGACGTCGATAATACCAACTTTAGGGGTATTGGACATTAATAATATAGATTATTTTCTTGAACACGGACAATACCGACTATCGGCCTATTTTCCACCAACAATACACCCCCCGATTTGGTATGATTTTGACTCATGGAAGGATGACGTTGGTCCATAATGTGTGACGTGGAAGTAGAGCTCCTGTAGAAAATGTTGAGAAGGACACTAATCCACCTTCCACATCACACATTATGGAGCCACATCATCTTTACGATGAGTTAAAACCATGACAATTGGACAGTGTATTGTTGGAGGAAAATAAGTTGATAGTTGGTACTACCAGTGTCCAAGAAAATAGTTTGTATTATTAGTATCCAATACCCCTAAAGTTAGTATTGTTGACATCCAAATATCCATGTATATATATATATATATATATATATATATATATATATATATATATATATATATATATATATATATATATATATATATATATAGATAGATAGATAGATAGATAGATACATACATACATACATACATACATACATACATACATACATACATACATACATACATACATATATATATATATATACACACACACACACACACACACACACACACACACACACATACATACATACATATATATATATATATATATATATATATATATATATATATAGGGAATTGATATAATGAGAAGGGGAGAAAAGTGAGCATAGAAGCAGGCCAAATCTCAACCATTGAAATCAAGATCTAGGGTAGAAATTAAAGAGTTGTTTTATCTTTATTTGTAGAGGGTAGGATTAATTTTCATTGGTTGAAAAAAGAAATGTTTGTGTTCTTTTTTTTTATGTTGGAGATGTCATGTGAGTAAGAGAAAACAAAGGGGCAGTGACGGAATTTGCTTCTAGGGAATAACACGCATGATTTGCATCTTCAATGCAGTCATCAACATCATCCCTCCAGCTCCTTCCCCTCCATTAACAACAATGTAAACTCCCAAAAACAGTGTAAACTCCAAGAAACTCATCATTCTTTGTTTGGAAAACACCACAGCTGAAATCTGGAGCAGTTTCTATTTTCTTCAGAGACCAATAACACATTCAATTCCATTTGAAGAAAGAGAAGGGAGGAGGAAACCCTAGCGACAGGTTTTTGGTGGTTTAAAGGTATGATGTTCAAGTTTCTGTTGATTTGTCCTCTATGTTCGACAAATTTCAAACAATTTGTCAACGGCGGTACTTGTCAAAGGTGGGAGTGAGAGTGAATTTGTGTTGAATTAATTTGGTGAACATCAATTTGAAACCTAGAAACTCTAGGAAATTTTCAGCTGGTTGAAAGGTATGGTTAGCAATTTTTTCGTTATGTTTGAAAATGGGGGGGGGGGAAGTTAACTCGGTATGTGTGTTTGATTTAGGACAGATCGGGTGAAGTTTTGGTTGGAATTTGAGTTGCCGAAGGTGTTTTTGTCAAGATAGAAGTCGAAGTTGACAATTGAAAGTGGCGTCCAAGGAAGTGAATAAGTTAGAGAAGGAACAGAGCAAGACAGAGCTGAAGGTGTGCAGTTTATTTGATCATTCGTGACCTTGCATACATAAGGGGAAATATCTGGGGTTCGCTGGTCAACAATGGAGGGATGAGATGAAGGAATGAGGTAACATGAATCTCTTGATGTGATTTGAATGCATGTTTGTTCATTATAAAAAAAATGTGGTTGATCAATGCATTGGATGTTCATTGCAATATATTAAAAGCATCAGTTTCTTGTTATGCCTATTTAATTTGGATGAAAACGTCCATTTGTGGGTTGGAAGATGTTAGAAAAGATAATGTTCATGGGCTTGGGCATGGTTAATTTAGTCGATGTTCAAAGTTAACGAGCGAATGTTCATGTTTGTCACAGTGATGTTTATGAGTATTTTAGTGGATGTTTAGAGTATTGATTATGTTGAATTGTCATTGGGGCTCTTAATATGTATATTGGATGTTTATGGCCCATATGATTGAATATTGATGTTCATATTAGGTGTAATGGTTGTTCATGGTCGTCATGTTGGATGTTCATAATAACAATTCTGATGTTCATATATGTTCTAAGTAGATGTTCATAGTGTTTGTGTGTGTGCAGTTCATATTAGTTAATGTATTTGATGTTCATGGTTAATATTGTTGATGCTCATGTCTGACGTTGGGATGGTTCATGTTTAACACCTTGTATGTTCAGAGTGAAATTTTGATGTTCATATGTATTTCAATTGGATGTTCACAGTGTGTGTATGTATTGTACTTGTTGACATAGTCTACCGAGGAAGAGACAAAGCTTGGCTTGATTATTGATCAAACAAACACCCTCTTTTCAAAACTCGAGGCGTTAAGGGTATGAGAGCCGACAAGCAGTATGTCCCCAAACTTTGAAACGTATTTTGGAACTTCTGTCCCTAAGGAGGCTACCATTCATCCACCGCCTGCTTCGGTCACAAGAGGAAGAGGCAAAAGGACGAAGACACCAGTAGAGGTCGCCATTGAGAAGAAAGCAATCGCACAAAGGTGCAAGTGTTGTGTCAAGATAACAACACACGACAATAGGAATTGCCCATAACATTATGCGTGATCTATTCAAGGTTTTTGAACATCAGCTGTATATGGTTTGGATTGCAGTTGATGAATGAACATTTGGAGGCTACATTTTTTTGTCATATAAACATATATTTGGTTTCATGTTAGTCGGATGTACTTTTCATGGATTGGTCTGATGTATTTTTTATGAATGAACATTTGACATCCATATGATTCCAACCTGATGTCCTTTTCATTCAGAGAGACCATTTAGTTCCATATTCACTATGAGTTCAGTTGAAGTTCATTCAAATACAACTTGATGTTCATTTGGAGGTCGCTTGATTATAACTTGATATACATTTCATGGTTAATTGATGTTGCTTTACATGTCACTTAATGTTCATTAAATGGTTACATGATGTTCATTTCATGTTCACTTGATGTTCATTTCATCAAGTTATAACCAGTTTCAATGTTCAGAACAATTTCACTTGACGTTCATCCCATTACAACAAGATATTCATTGTTTTTTTTTTTTATTTCTAGTTCATCGGCAACTTCATTCGATGTTCATTATTCGGTCGCTAGACGTCCATTATATTATAACATGATGTTCAGTTGCGTTCTTGCCCATTTTATCGTACCTCATTGACTATTGCCACATGCGTATCTTAGGCTACTCATACAGTGGTCACGACCACCGATAAACTTATTTCTTTTTTAGTGATTTGGTATAATTTGGGATAAAAAGTTACAGACTTTATGTGGATTAAATGAATATATCAGTGTTTGGACACCCCGAATCAGAAGACCTAGATCCGCTACTGACTATTGCATTTGATATTCATCATTAATTTACTGGACGTCCATGTGATTATAGTTTGATGTTCATTTCAAACTGATTCACCATTCTTTTCCAAATGTTACTACTGATTATGTTGATTATAACTTGATGTTCATTTGATGTTCACTTGATGTTTATTTGATGTTGACTTAATGTTCATTCCAAAAGGTTCATTTAATTGTGCCTCATTGAGTATTGCATTTGATTCATCCCATTATAACTTGATGTTTATTTCGTGTTCACTTGATGTTCATTTCATTATGCATAGATGTACAACTGGGGGAATGGGTGTTCCAGTTACATTATCAGCAACTTGATGTTAATTATCACTTCACTTAATGTTCATTTTGATATTCTTAGACATGCCCGTTACATTAGGGTCCCTATTGATCATTTAAAAGTGAATGATCATTAACACACAACTGAAAGATAATTTACCACCCAAAACGAATACTTGCATATCACACCGGGGGGTAATGTTCATGTTATGTTGATTATAACTTGATGTTCATTTCATGTTTATTTGATGTTCATTCCACTTGTTCATTCTATTGTGACTCATTGAGTATTGCATTTGATGGCTTAATGCTCATCCCATTATAACTTGATGTTCATTTCATTATTCATAGATGTTCAATGGGGATGTGCAGTTTCACTAGGGTCCCTATTGATCATTTAATACTGAATGACCATTAACATAGAACTAAAATATAATTGATCACCCAAAATGAATACTTGCATACCACACCAGGGTGTGGTGTTCATGTTATGTTGATTATAACTTGATGTTCATTTCATGTTTATTTGATGTTCATTCCAAATGTTCATTTTATTGTGCCTCATTAAGTATTGCATTTGATGTTCATCCCATTATAACTTGATGTTCATTTCATGTGGCCTTGATATTCATTTCATTATCCATATATGTTCCATGGGTGGTGTACAATTACATTAGGATCCCTATTGATCATTTAATACTGAATGATCATTAACTCACAACTGAAACATAATTTATTACCCAAAACGAATACTTGCATACGACACTAGGGTGTGGTGTTCATGTTATGCTGATTATAACTTGGTGTTCATTTCATGTTTATTTGATGTTCATTCCAAATGTTCATTTTATTGTGCCTTATTGAGTATTGCATTTGATGTTCATCCCATTATAACTTGATGTTCTTTTATGTGGCCTTGATGTTCATTTCATTATCAATAGATGTTCAATGGGGGTGTACAGTTTCATTAGGGTCCTTATTGATCATTTAATACTGAATGATGAATAACACACAACTAAAACATAATTTATTACCCAAAACGAATACTTGCATACCACATCGGGGTGTGGTGTTCATGTTATGTTGATTATAACTTGATCTTCATTTCATGTTTATTTGATGTTCATTCTAAATGTTCATTTTATTGTGCCTCATTGAGTATTGCATTAGATGTTCATCTCATTATAACTTGATGTTCATTTCATGTGGCCTTGATGTTCATTTCATTATCCATAGATGTTCAATGGGGGTGTACAGCTACATTAGGGCCCATAGTGATCATTTGATACTGAATAATCATTAACACACAACTGAAAGATAATTAATTACCCAAAACGAATACTTACATACCACACTGGGGTGCAGTGTTCATGTTCGTAACACAGTGCATACAAGTTTCCCTCAAGACATGTCTTAGCTGGCAAAATGTCATGCAAAAGCTAGCGAAAACAATAATTCAAGTTCCATACAAAGAGAACGGGAAAAATAAGCTTCGTCAACTACAAACACTAAACAAAATCAAAACAGTGCAAGGTTGTTCGTTCTGTTCCAATGCATTGCTCTCGATTGAACTATGTCCTTCAAGTGGTTCACCTCGTGCATAACCAGATTGTGACAATATCTACTCCTCAACACATCCAACAACTCTTTCTGTAAAAAGTAGAAGTTTTAGCTGGTAAGTTAATCAAGTATGAAACATCAACAAAAATATAAACAACCATGTTTTATAACGACCAACCAACATTGAAACAAAAAAATGAACATCCATTCAATGCAAAATGAACATCGATCGCAAGAGAAATTAATATATACAAGATATACATGCGAAACAAACAAAAATGCTTCACTTCCATTTCAACCCCCTACGATAAAATGAATATCCAGTACATCAAAAATGTAATGGACATACATGAGATATATCCACACCACTATGGACAATTGTATATACTTCACATCCAGTTCAAGTGAAAATACATACGATTGACCACAAGTTTATTATAAATGAACATCCTATCCATGTAAAATGTACATCAGGTACAAAAGGGGTGAACATACATCTCAAACAACCAAACCCACTACCTCATAAACAAACATGAACATCAACCACGATAAAAATGAACGACAACCAAGTTCAATATCCATCAAATACTGATCATCAAGAATGAGCTACTTACATTGGGTTTGGATTTGGGACCAACACTATGGCTCTTTCATCCGTGTTTGATGTTGGGCCACTTTGACCAACTATATTTGCTTCGCCGCTCGCTCTTAGGTCCGTGATTGACATGGGCTAACTCAACCCCACCGTATCTGCTTCACCGTTACTACGTATCAAAAACACACAAACATGTCACCACACATTGATGCAACCCAAGATGATCATCAACTATATCACAAGCAAACATCAACAATGGTATAAATGAACATAATTGAACACCCCTCCCCCCCACCCAACCACTTAATCCAAACACCCTAATCAAATGAGAACATCAATTATATCACCATGCCCCAATAATATAAGTGAACATCAATTCAAAACATTAAGCTAATATAAATAAACATCAATTCTAAACATTAAGCTAATATCACCCTGCTCCAATAATATAAATGAACATCAATTCTGAACAATTGAGCATCAATACTAATATAAATGAACATCACCAAGCCCCAATAATGAACCAATTCTGAACATTAAACTATTATGTGAATCACAACAAAGGGGTTTAATCTATAATGCGATGACCATCACAAAGCCCTAATTAAACACACCAACACCTATTATGCAAAACTGAACAGGTATAGTAAATAAACTATACTTAGATTACCATTAAGATGTGTCTTTGAATTAAGATGAACATCGATATTAACATCAAGATAACTATTATTACTAACAATAAGAGCCCCATGGATGTAACCCAATATAAACATTAAGCATAATAGAAATGAACATCAGGATATACTGAGATGAACAATAAGGTGCGTTCATTCCCATCATTACCCAACCCCCAGATTGAACAACAATTACTCAAAATTGACGAATTTCAGCGGTCCTCAACCACACTTACAACTTGTCCTTGCTTTGTTCCTTCTTTGACTGAATCCCTTCCTTTGATGCCATATTCAATTGTCAACTTCGACTTCTATTCTGACAATAACACCTTCAACAACTCAAATTCCAACCAAAACTTCACCCAATCTGTCCTAGATCAAATACACATACCGAGTTAACCCCCCTCCCCCAATTTTTAAATAGAACAAAAAAAAAATTGCAAACCACACCTTTCAACCAGCTGAAAAATTGCCTAGGGTTTCTGGGTTTCAAATTGATGTTCACCAAATCAATTCCACATAAATTCACTTTCCTTCCCACCTTTGACATTTACCGACTTTGACAAATTGCTTGAAATTTGTCAAACACAGAGGACAAATCAACAGAAACTTGATCATACCTTTGAACCACCAAAAACCTGTTGCTAGGGTTTCATCCTCCCTTCTCTTTCTTCAGATGGAATTGAATGTGTTGTTGGTCTATGAAGAAAATAGAAACTGCTCCAGATTTCAGCTGTGGTGTTTTCCAAACAAAGAATGATGAGTTTTTTGGAGTTTACATTGTTTTTGGGAGTTTACATCGTTGTTAATGGAGGGGGAAGGAGCTGGAGGGATAATGTTGATGACTGCATTCAAGATGCAAATCATGCGTGATATTCCCCATAAGCAAAATTCAGTCACTGCCCCTTTGTTTTCTCTTACTCACATGACATCTCCAACATAAAAAAAAATAAAACAAACATTTCTTTTTCAGCCAATGAAAATTAATCCTACCCTCTAAAAATAAAGATAAAATAACTCTTTCATTTCTACCCTAGATCTTGACTTCAATGGTTGAGATTTGCCTTGCTTCCATGCTCACTTTTCTCCCCTTCTCATTATATCAATTCCTATATATATATATATATATATATATATATATATATATATATATATATAGGAAATTGGATTCTAATAATCCCTACTTTTGCAAATTGGATGGCAATATGCCCTACTTTCAATTTGTATTCTGGTGGTCCAAAAAAAAAATTGTATTATAGTGGGACATAATCGAGAGTATACCCTAAATATCATAGATTTTGTGTTGCATTTGATTCAAAACTTTGCATAAGACTTTACCATGATTTTTAATGAATTTATAGCATTTCTCCCAATTTTTTTAATTTTTTTCAATTTTTTTTATGATTTTTTCAATTTTATTCCTTTTAAAAAATCATAATAATTGCTCGGAATCTCAAAAAAAATAATTTTAAAAATGTTTTAGGAATTACACTTCATTACCTATCTGCGGGCAGGAACGAAAAAAACAAAAACAATATGGGGAAGGAATGAAAAAAATAAAAAGAATGTGGTGATGGATTTGGTACCACTACAATACAATTTTATTTTTTTATGGACCACCAGAATACAAATTGAAAGTAGGGATTATTGTCATCCAATTTGCAAGAGTAGGGATTATAAGAATCCAATTTCCCTATATATATATATATATATATATATATATATATATATATATATATAGGGAGTAGATAGGATGAGAAGGGAATAAATATGAGAATGTGAGAAGGGTATATTATGACCATTAGATCTAAATCAAGGGTCCTCATTAATTCAACATTTTGATTTATTGTATGACACCTCACGTGAGTCATAATGGAGAAGAAAAAAAACTACAAACAACTCATTATTATTGTTTGGGAAATAGCTCAAGCGTGAGTATGTGAAAGGTGGCTGGTTGATTGCTCCTTCCCTAGTCCCCAGCAAGTTGTTTGAACCGGCATGAGCATCTGTGTGCGTCGGATTCCATCGGTGAGAGATTAGGGTTTGAGTATTGCAGAGTTTTGCGGTGAAAACCGAGCAATCATCCGAAGAAGGCTGATTACCGATAAATTTAGTGGAGGACGACCGTGAATTTCGACAGAGAAGGTGTTCATGAATTGGGAACGCAAAGTAGTCCAAGATAGGGGGTGGATTGTTGCAATAATTTGTTTGATTGATTGTTGCGAGAACCAATTCTATTTGAACATAGATCCGAAATCAATGGGGGACAGTTGATTTGAATCCAGTGCGGTTGTTTTAACCGATGAACATCAAGTTCATTTGATTCAAATTGGTTGTTGTTGGATTTGCATGTGAGTGTATTGTATGTCGATGTCCTTTTGATAAAGGCTGGATTTCTATTCGGGTGGGGTACGGGATGCACTATTGGTGAAAGCTTAATGTCCTTTTTCGTGAAGACGTGATGTCCATTTTGATACAACGGGAAATCTCTCTTGTGGGAGCACCATGGAAATTTTGAATAATACTTAAACGTTATATACTTTTGGTTTAAACGTACTGTTCATCTTGAATATGACATAATGATTTAGTTGGTTGTCTTGTTGGTTTGAACATAAAGATCTCTTCTTATGTTTGTGTGAAACAATGTACACACAATATCTAGTTTAGTTGAATGTGATGTGCATCTTGTGTGAGCATGATATCCATTTTGAACTGGTGCATGATGTTCATTTTGGTAGAATTGATCTCTATCTAGCAAAAAAAGAATGTTCATTTCATTTGGAATTGATGTCCATTTTTTGTTGGAATGGTGTATATCTTGTCTGAGCTCGATTTCCAGGTGGGTTATACATGATGTTCTTATGGGCTAAACTTAATGCGCATTTGGTTTATACATAATGTTCATCTTGAATACGGTATGTGATTGGGTGACACTTAATCTCCATTTGGTCACATAATGCCGATCTTGAATGTGATATGATGATTGAGTTTGATGTCTTTTTTAGTGTGAACATGATATCCTTATTGTTTCCATTTGAGTGTGCATGTTGTCCATTATGTTGCGATTGATGTCTATTTTACAAACTAAGAATTTTCATTTTTATTTGGAATTGATGTTCATTTGCTGAAAATATGCATGGATGAATGTCAGGTCCCAGAGGCTGAAATTGATGCACATGATGTCGTTTTAACAGCCGTCAATGATATTTAATCGTCACAAATTCGGACATATTCCCCATCTTTATTCACCTGGTAGCTGAATGGTATTGGGGGTGGAAACAATGTAATATTGTCCCCGACCTCTATCCCCCTCCTCAGGAAGAATGTTGTAAATGAAAAAAAATGAACAACATCAAATATCAATCACAGCAGACATCACATTTGAAGTACATGGACAACATGTTTAAAACAGATGAACAACATGGACACAAAAAATGAACACCCCAAATGAATAATATATGACGAACATTTTGTACAAGCTACAGTAAGAAACAAAATTATAATAAAATGATCATAATGTACAAATCAGATGAACACCAATTGAATGACAAAAATAATAACAATTTATTACGAATAGAACATCATGTTCAATCAAAATGAAATATGAAATTAGATAAAAATGGACATCATATATTAGTTACATTCAAAATGATCATCATTTGTCAACCACATGAACATCATACTCAATCCAAATGAACATTAAATTAAATAAAAAGTGATCACCATATATTAGTTACAATCAAATGATCATCATTTGTTAACCACATGAACATCATGCTCAATTAAAATGAATATCAAAGTACATAAAAATGGTTATCATATATCATCGAATGTTCATCGTTTGTTAATCACGTAAACATCATGTTCAATTAAAACGATTATCATTTGTTAACCACATGAACGTCATGTTCAATTAAAACGAACACCGAATTTCATAGAAAAAGGACATCATATATTAGTTACAATTAAATTGTCATAATTTGTTAACCACATGAACATCATGCTCAATCAAAATGAACATCAAATTCTTATCATTTGTTAATCACGTGAACATCATGTTCAATTAAAACGAATGTCAAATTTCATAGAAAAAAGGACATCATATATAGTCCGATGAGCATCACGATCAAATCAAATGAGCATCACATGTGTTTCATATGAACAATATAAGACAACAACCGATTCAAACTATATCAAAATAAACATCATGTACCAACGAAATGAACATCAACTAAGAATCGGCAGAACATAAGCGAATGCTATCAAACTCCATTAAAATTAACATCAAACAATTGCCTCTTTCAAACACGATGTCCATAAAGTTCAATAAGCACAAAGCAGCAGTAGAAACATGAAAAAACTACATGAAACTTACCTCATTCCACCATCGCTTACATCCATGGATACGTACTGTGATTCGAAATACACTCAAACACAAACGGAAAAAAAAAAACCATGCAGCAATGTCTTTTCTCTGTGTGCAAATCGTTGTCACCATTACATACTCTCTTATCTTTGTTTTTCACAAGCAGCATCGTGGGAGATTAAGGGTCATGATTGATAAGCATCCCATGCATGCATTTAGGCGATTTTTTTTATTTTTTTTTATTTTTGGGAGCTGTTACATGCCATCAGCTATTCCCAATGCAACACAAGGCTTTTCCTTTTTCTTTTCCAGGCTATAAGTCACGTGAGGTGCTATAAAATAAATCAAAATGTTGAATTAATTAGGACCCTTGATTTAGATCTAATGGTCATAATATACCATTCTCACATTCTCATATTTATTCCCTTCTCATCATATCTACTCCCATATATATATATATATATATATATATATATATATATATATATATATATATATATATATATATATATATATATATATATATATATACAAAAAATTACTTAGAGGTACCCTAACTTTTGAAGAAACAATTTTTTGGTACCCTAACTTTTTAAAACTAATTTTGGGGTACCCTTACTTTTAAGATTAGAAATCACTAGGTGAATTTTTGGCGAAACTCCGATTGATTCAAATCATTTTCGTCCACATAAACAAAGGGCATTTTCGTCCACAAAAACACGTAATCAATTTCCCGCCTAAAACTCACCGTTCAATTCAAATCATTAGCCGGAAATTCACCTAATTATTTCTAATTCTAAAAGTTAGGGTACCGCAAAATTAGTTTTTAAAAGTTGGTGTAACGCCCTGGAAATTCAATTCTAAACTTAACGGTCAAAGTCAACCGTTGACTAACATTAACAGCGGAAGATTTTTTATTCTTTTTAATTGGGCGCTACAGCCGTACCCCCGAAGGAATACAAGGCAAGAAACGAAAAACTAACTAATCATTAATTACTTCCATTTAACAACCAAAAGAACTTTCAATTTCTACAACAACATAAACTAACATTACTACTCAAGTCTAAACATAAACTAAGCTTATTCTCCAGACTAGCTTCGACATCCTCACTGCTAGTTCCCATTCCCATCACAGAACTCTTCACCTGAAAACAAAACAATTAAAAACATGAGGAGGACTCAATAATGTCTACCCCTAACCGTTAAAACAATTTAAAATTCATTTCAATTCATTTTTGGGGGAGAAGTGAACAAGTAAAAACTTTTCATAAATTGTTTTCTTTCCCAAACAACCATACCCAGCCTTTAGAATTATTAAGCGGGCGGACCTTGCTTATTTGGCCCTCGAAGTCCAATGACTTCGCTATAATCAAAATCTCAATCTCATCACAATCTCAATCTCAATCTCAATACCAATCTCAACCATTCACAATCACAATCATACGGATGGCCATCCATTTCACAAACGTGCATAAAACTAACCCCGGGGAAGTAGCACTTATCAGGCATCCCTGATCTCTTGACAACCCCCCTACAGGATGCCCAGAACCTGGTCTTCGGGGGTGTTGCCCGAACCCGCATTTACGTCACGTTTGAATTATTAGTCCGGTTTAATATCACACCATTCCAAACTCAATCAGTCCAATCCCAATTTCCAAAACCATTTTCAAATCACACACATAAAGGACTGTCCACATTTTACCAACTCAAAAGAACATAAACAACCTCCAAAAACAGACAGTCAAATTTCTACCATAAAATCCCTTCGGGATGCAAATCGCAAAACAACTTAAAATCAATCAAAACAATTAAAGTGCAACCCAGCGGGATTTAGGACATAGACATTACTCGGATGTCTTCGCTTCACTTTACTTCACTTCCACGAACACACTTGAGCTCACTAAAACGAGTCGATCTAAATCGCGCCTATAAATAGAATCAATTCTAAAATTAATACGTGCTCTCGGAGTTAGTACTCACTACCATCTACCTCACCCCACCCTAGGAACACTATAAGGTTCCCATCATTTATAAATTAACATTTTAAACATATCTCGTATATTTTAAACCATCACATATCACAAACACTTACATATTACAATAATAAATAATTCACACGCATGAAAACACGTTTATTCGAAAAAAAGCAAACGGGACAGATTGCAACACTCATATAAAACGAACCATAACTTGACCTCCCGACATCCAATATGTATGGTTTTGGACTTTCTTTAAACCTCAGGATGTCTACTAAAACTCTTATGTTGACCCCAAGACCTAAAACACTCCTTAAGGTCCTCAAAAACAGCCAATTACACAACCTATCCAGTTCTGACCTAGGTGCGCTATTTGGGTCGTAACTCAAAATATACACCTCGAAATCCCGATCCGCAAAATTCCTATTAAAGCTAACATCCTATGGTACTCCCCGATCAAACAGTAGGGCTAAATATTAACTACAAAATAAATGGTGACCTATATCGTATGACTCATAAATTCTGTCCCAACTGACCGGTTCTTATTTCGGGATTTTCGACTATAGTTCTAACCACATTATCCCGGGACTTCAATTTGAGATTCTAAATAACCTACTAGGGTCTACTACTTCCCTTTCACCTCCATAGAATAACTAAGGTTGACTTACACATATACTAACATAATTTGCCACAATAACATATAAATTCTCAATCAACCACATAAACCTAAAATTCACACTAATAATTGAAATAAAGGCGAAACACGACCCCTAAACTTCAAAATACATAAGGAACCAGCAAAGGTACTATTTTACCAAAATATAAACAAATTAAACCTTTAAATATATATATATATATATAAAGAACTCGATAAACCTCTTCATAACGATATAACATACGATAACGATTCAAAAATAATACGATCACTATATTAACTCAAAACTTTATTTATCATAACATAATTTAATTTGCAAAAACAACTAAGAAGATTTAGGAGACACCCTGATTATAAACTAATATTTTTAACTCCGAACTCTCAAAATTTACTCAAAATAATTCATATGACTCACTCTTAATCAACTTCTAAAGAAAAACCACATACCATAATGATATACCACAACTATACCCAAGATTATTAATCTCAATCTCAGAGCACTAAAGCTTGCTACTACTAGATTAACACAATTTGCTTAATACATGTATTATAGACATGCATAACACAATTAGAAACAAACTATACATAATTAATCCTAGTCCAAAACAGAATAGTAATAACCTAATCAAACTCTAACATGAAATTACATACCATAATAATACAGTTCACATATATTGGCAAGGATTACTAATTTACTACCAATTTGAACATTTAAAACAATAAAATTGACATGAAATAACTACATGAATACACACAGAATCAGAATGTAAGAAAAAAAATAATAATTAAAGACATCATAATGAGAATAATCGTAATCAGAATAATACGACAATTAAAACAGTGAAAGGCCAAAACAATAGAAGGGTTTAGGGTTTACGTGAACTGGGCAAGGCAGGCGGCAGCGGACGTCGGCGGCGGCGACGTCGGGGTGGTCGTCGGATGTTCAGGCGGCGTCAGTGGAGTCGTGGTGGTCGTAGATGGTCGGTGGTGGCGGTTTCCAGGTTCGATACACAGCAGCATCAGCGGGGGCTTTTGTTTCCGTCTCGTTCTGGGTGACGACAACGTGCGGTGGTTCTGGGGTGTCGCCTGGTGGTCGGGAGTTGATGACGGCGATCGGCGGCAACGGTGGTGGCGCACCGCGAGGCGGACGACGGTGAGAGAGAGGGGGACGAAGGAGAGAGAAATAGAGAGAGAAAGTGAGCGCGGTGATCGTAGCGGTGGCCGGGGCGGCTGCTGGGCGGTTTCCGGCGAGTGGGGGACGACAACAGTTGCAGGCGGTGGTCGGGGCGGTTGTTGGGATCCACGGCAGAAGAACGAGAGAAGAAGAGGGTGGGGTTTTAGGGTTTTTAGGTTTAGGTTAATTAGGAGTAGTTTAAGAAATTAAACAACTTAATTTACTTAATTAAACAAATAAAACTTGGGCAATACTCATGTAACCGTCCACTAGCACAAAATTAAGGGAAATGTTTTTTTAAAAACAAAACAATATAAATAATAGTAAGATTAAATAATACTAATAATAATAATAGTATCAAGAATAGTAATAATAATAATAATAATAATAATAATAATAATAATAATAATAGTATTAATAATAATACTAAAACAATAGTCCAATAATTTATTTAAATAAAACTAACACATACTCATCAAATATTAACATCCAATTTACCAAAATACCCCTATTTCCATGCATATCCATGCACGTAGAAAAGACAATATTACCCTTAATAACCCCACGACGATCCTACGAGCTCAAGTGTTAACAATTTAAACACGGAGACAATTAACCGACGTAAAATAATACTAACGACGTAACGGTAATTATACTTGGATTTTCAGGGGTTTTACAGTTGGGGTACCAGAAAAACATTTCACCAAAAATTAGGGTACCCCTTAGTAATTTTTTAATATACAAACAATTATATATATATATATATATATATATATATATATATATATATATATATATATATATATATATATATATATATATATATATATATATATATATGTGATACTAGATATAAAGGGTGAGAATATAAATATATAAGTTTTAATGAGGTTATTTCTGAAAAGTTATAATTAGTTATTTTTTTTTTACAATTATTTTACCCCAATAATTTCTAGGATAAGTTACTACTCAAGGTGAAGAGGGCATTATTGTAAAGTTATAATTAGTCAATTATATTTTTATTTTTAAATTTTTTATACATATTAATTAGTAGAATAAGTTATGGTACAATTGTTGGAATATTAATTATTATTTTTCTTTTAAAATGTATGTATTTTGATCGAAACAAGGTAATGCGATTACGCTAAAAAAAGAATATATTGTAAGTGTTAGACTATATAATCACAGTGATGATGATGATGATGATGATGATGATAATAACAAATAAGTAAATAATTTTATTTTCATGATAATTTTTCTTAATACTTAAATTTCAAGGGATTATGATAATGATAATAATGATAATAATAATAATAATAATAATAATAATAATAATAACAACAACAACAACAACAATAAAACATTGGCTCCAATATGTATTGTCAAAGCTAATGCCAACTGTTGGGACCTACTCATTCATGAAAGACCTTTTCTGAAGCATACGAAGTTTTGAAAGAAAGCCAAAATCATGACAAGATCCAGAAAATGGATATTTCCTTATATTATATATTCTGATTATGTGTATATAATATATATATATATATATATATATTTATTTATTTATTTATTATATATTATATATTCTGATTATGGGCATGATTCTTGTAGATACAAAAAGGAAATAAAAGGAAACAAATCAAGGGAAATCAATCATGATTATTGCAGCAACAAAAGGGAAGAAATCAACACATAAGGCAAGTTACCGTTGGAAGGACTCAAGTCCAAGCATCCAAAGGCCTCTATAAAAAGGACGATAGAAGAACTGAGAAAGTAGGCGATTCCACGGAAGTAATCGCAGGGTAAGAAATCGTGAGGATTTCTGAGTGTGTAGCCAATGGTTCCAAGGTGAAGGTAGCCAGTAAAGGACCTCTGGTGAAGGTATAGCCGAGGACCTTGGTGAGTGCTCGTTGTATCCATATGTGATGGTGACAGTTTGTGTAACAGAGTCTTGACGGACCAAGACTTTGTGAGTTTGTGCTTCAATGTAATCCATTATGTTCCAAATCGCCGCTAGGATTTTTCCTATGACGATCCTTATCTGTAGCTGTCTCAAGGACATTTGCCCTTGGTCAGTGAACTTATCAGTAACTGCCTTCAGGTTGTTACTTCTTGTTTTGTTTTCTAAGTGTGACTTGTTCTTTGATTGTTATAAATATAAAATGGTATTTCATGTACACCGTGTTTTGGTCCTTGGTTTGAAACCAAGAAAATTTGCTCTAACGTCCTTACCTAGTGTGTAGATCTTATTTGTCAAATTCAATCCCCTCTTGGGTTCCTACACCAACATTGAGAGTTTGGCGGGTTTTATTTTGATACAAATAAAATAGGGTTTTTGGCCACAAATAATCCATATTGAGGGGCTTGTGACTGAGAATAATCCAAAGTGACTTTTCGGCCACTGACAGTCTGTACTTTTTCACTATTTTCTCACAGCAGTCCAGAGTCAATTTCGGGCACCGGAAAGCTGACGTGGCGACCGGAAATTTCCTTTTTGAAGTATGAATAAACATACTTTCCGGTCGCCACGCCGCCTTTCCGTGCTAAATTGACTCGACCGTGAGAAAATAGTGAAAAGTACATTGTCGATGTCAAAAGTCACTTTGGATTATTCTCAGTCAGAAGCCTCTCAGTATGGATTATTTGTGGCCAAAAACCCAATAAAATATTTCATTATTTTTTGACTTTATGCATTGCTAATTCTATTCAGGCCTCGTTCTTTTATACGGCTAACTGCGGTATGGCGCGGTGCGGTGTAGTGGAATTGTGGCGAGTATGGTGGAATTGTGGTAGATTGTGATGGATTATTGGTAAGTTGTGGTGGGTTTTGTTTTTTTATAAATGTAAATTGTATTGGTAAATATGAAAAAGTTGATTGTGGTGGGTTGTGGTGAATTGTGGTGGATTGGTATGTTGTGCTGGGTTTTGGCAAAGTGCGGCGTGTTGTGGCACCGCAGCCAGCCAGCCGTATAAAAGAACAGGGTTATAATATTTAAAAGTTATTTTTTAAGTTAATAATATTTACAAGTTAACAATATAATTTGTTACATTCTTTGATTAAAAATAAGCTAGCTTCTATCATTCATACAACTAACGTTGTTTTCTTTCCAACTCATAACAAATAATTACCATTATTAATGTGGGTCGGGATATTGTTTTATCTTATTTGAATTGTATTTATATTATATTGGTCAATTTACGATATTTAATTGGAAGATCTTAATATTCAAAAAAAAAGTATAACGAGTATATTTACATATTATAAATTCAAATTTTAAATATATTTTGGTGAAAAACTAGAAACATATACATACATTCATTTTACTACTCCCTCCTTCCCATATTATTGGTCACATTAGACATAATTTCAAAAACTGATGGAGACCATCCAGAAAACCAATTAGCAGCAACATCATCATCAGCGAAGGAGGCATCATCATCAACTTCACCAACACTTTCAGCAACAGCACGAGGAGCAGGAATAAGCCTTGCTGACTTACCAAACTCAGCAGCAACAGGAGCAAATCCAGCAGAATTAGGAGCCTTCCAAAACCTAACAATCACAGTAGGTCACCAAGCAGTTTAGACATTGCACAAGAGTTCTATATCATCTTCTTCACCCACCAATCCACCAACAACATCCATCCAAGCTTGTTACACCCTTGTGAAGCAAGTCTTGGCAGTTACAGCCACTCAGCCAACCCATAAGCATTGGTCATTCAGACCAAATTCAGTTCCTGGCAACAACAGTCAAAGCAGCAGTCTTTCTCAATGTGATATCTTTGGATTGAGGAAGATTCAGAAAAAGTTCAGAATTTTGTTCCTTGCCATGCCATTTTCAAGTCCAAGTCAAGTTCCAGCATAATCAAGCATGGTAGCATCGAGTTACATCCATCAGAACATGGGTTCCTAAATATATCAGTTTTTGCAGAACCCCAGTTATGTGTCAAATATTTTGCCTACAGCTCTATGAGGGTTACTTTGGTCTTTTCCCTCCTTCCTTAAGCTGTTGAGATTACATACAACTTAGGAATGCCCGGGAAAATTACTATGGTAACTAATTTTTCACCCTCCTAGCTAGGAAAGCCCTTGATTGGTCTAGGTTGCCACCCTTTTAGAATTTGGTCCAATCAGATTTCAGTTTATGTTTTTTCTTTATTTTTCTTGCAAATGTAATCCGGATAGTATTAGTTAGATTAAGCTGTAATACAATGTATTTATTTTAGCTTCAGCAAGGTTAGATTAAGCCAGGGAGATTAGACAGAATGCTTATGTTTAAGTAGCTGTTAATCAAACTGATTAGTTGTACTATATATGCTGTGTTTCAACAGCTTAATGAGATTATCAGTTTTTGTTCAATAGTGTTCTCGAGTGTCTTAGAACCTCTGTATGTTTGTGAGTACCAGATAACTCTCAACCTTGGTTAATTGAGCTCCTATCACTGGATTTTAGCAAGAATCCAGCAAGTGTTTGCTGAGCTTGATCAATCTATCTCTAGCGTGTTTGTACGAGCCAGATTGTGAGAGTCCTTTGCCCTTGTTTGTAGCTGTGGTGTGTCTGTATCAGTTTGTAAGCAAGTCTATCTTTATTTCCTTGTTGGTTTATCATCCATTCCAGCTAATTGCATCCAATTAGCTTTGTTTCATTACAATCAGTAGCGTGTGTGTGACTGTATGGTGTTTGTAAGTTCAATACTCTGATCTTTGTGAGCTTGCATACATCATCTTGGTATCAGAGCATTGTGTTCTGTCTTGGAGGAAGTTTGTTTGTGATTTTTAGGATGTCGAGCAGTAGTAAGACACCCGAGGAGATTGCAGAGCAGGCTTTGAGAGAAAAGTATGAAATGGAGAGACAAGTGAGGTATCTGAAGGATCAGCTGAAAAATTATATGTATTTGAAGCAAAAACATGTTTAGGAGGATGAGATTGAGAGAGAGAGAGAGAGAGAGAGAGAGAGAGAGGATATGAAGAAGAGGAAGTGGAAGAAGAAGACATATTAGAAGAAGAAGAGGGAGAGAATCCATTTGGAGTTTTTGGTTTTATGGGAGAAGTTGGCAGGGGCTCTCCAGCAAACAGGAGATTTATTAGGAGGAGCTACAGAATTAGAGGTGGACGAGGAGATCATCATCTCAAGAGAGGAAGTGATAGAGAAGAGAGGGAAGACAAGGAAGAAAGGAAAGTGGAAAAATTAGATTTTAAAGTGGAGATACCTGAGTTTAAGGGAGATTTAGATGCTGAAGTATTTTTAGATTGGTTACAAACCATAGAAAGGGTGTTTGATCTTAAGGAGGTTTTAGATGAGAACAAGGTTAAGCTTGTAGCTCTTAAACTGAGGGGACATGCTTCAACTTGGTGGAGCAATTCTCAAAATAGGAGATTAGAGAAGCCTGGGAAAGACAAGATCAGAACTTGGGAGAAAATGAAAAAGAAGCTGAAAGAGAAGTTCTTGCCAGAGAATTATATGCAAAGTAACTATTCTAAGTTGTAGCATTTGATTCAGGGAGGAAAGTCAGTAGAAGAGTACACTAAAGAGTTTGAGAATTTGTTGTGGAGGTGTGATTTGAAGGAGAATGATGTGCAGACTTTGGTCAGGTGCTTGTTAGGGCTGAATGACAGCATCAGGAACATTGTGGAGCTTCAAACCTACTCCAACTGGAAGAGTTTAGCTCTAAGGCTCACAAGGTGGAAAGCAAAGAAAGAACAAGTCCAGGGAGTATCTATCTAAACCCCATCCCAAAGCCTATCCACAAAAGCAGCCTTATACTTACCAGAAACCAGCCTACAATCTACCCCCCAAACCACAGTCATCCCAAGCACCACAAAACATATTCCCACCCCCAAAACCACCACAAACACAACCCCAAAAGAATCCCCAAAGATCCCGAGCCCCTGTGGGAAGAACATTTAATGAGAGAAGATGTTTCAGGTTTCAAGGCCTGGGGCACATTGCCTCAGAATGCCCAAACAAGAGAGTGGTTACTCTAGCTGAGTACCAAGCAGCCTTGTTTATTGACTCTGAATATGTGCAAGAAGAAGAACAGGTTTATGAGGAGCCTGAACATGATCCTTCTATGATGATGCCATAGAGGAGGGTCCAGATGAAGGAGAAATGTTGGTGATCAGAAGGGTTTTAAGCAGCTCAGCAGTAGAGGAGGCTGAAGAGCAAAGGGAGAACATCTTTCACACAAGATGCACCATTGGAGGAAGGTATGCTCAGTGATTGTAGACAGTGGAAGCTGTACCAATGTAGCATCCAGCACCATGGTGAATAAGCTGAACCTAGCTACCAAGCCCCACCCAGCCCCTTACACCATTCAGTGGCTCAGTTCAGGGAAAGGTATCCAAATCTCTACCAGATGCCTTGTGAATTTTTCTATTGGCTAACATACAAAGATGAGGTCTGGTGTGATGTTTTGCCTATGGATGCATGTCATTTATTATTGGGAAGGCCTTGGTTGTATGATAGAGCAGTGAGCCATTGTGGGAGAGCCAACACATATACCCTCACCCTAAACCATAAAAAGATTAGCAAAAAATTACTTAGAGGTACCCTAACTTTTGAAGAAATAATTTTTTGGTACCCTAACTTTTCAAAACTAATTTTGGGGTACCCTTACTTTTAAGATTAGAAATTACTAGGTGAATTTCTGACGAAACTCCGATTTATTCAAATCATTTTCGTCCACAAAAACAAAGGACATTTTCGTCCACAAAAACACTTAATCAATTTCCCGCCTAAAACTCACCGGTAAATTCAAATCATTGGCCGGTAATTCACCTAATTATTTCTAATTCTAAAATTTAGGGTACCCCAAAATTAGTTTTTAAAAGTTGGGGTACCAGAAAAACATTTCACCAAAAATTAGGGTACCCCTTAGTAAATTTTTTAAAGATTACCCTTACCCCCATGAAACCTTTACAGTTAGCTAAAAAGTCCAAGAACCTATGCCTTGAGCCTAGTCTTGATGTGTTGCTATTATCTGATCAGCATGAATTTGGCACACAGAAAGACTTAATCCTTCTAGACCTTGAAGAACCCCCAGCCCCACAAAATGACCATCCCTTATTCCTACCTTTACTCAAGCAGTACCTACATGTGTTCCTAGAGGAAATGCCACCTAGTTTGCCACCTAAAAGGGATATCCAGCACAAAATTGACCTTGTGCCTGGATCAACATTGCCTAATAAGCCAGCTTATAGAATGACACCAGTAGATACCAATGAGATTCAGAGGCAGGTGGATGAGTTATTGGAGAAGGTAATAATTAGGTAAAGTCTAAGTCCATGTGCTGTCCCAGTCTTGTTAGTACCTAAGAAAGATGGGAGTCAGAGAATGTGCATTGATTTCAGGGCTATTAACAAGATCACTATCAAGTATAGGTACCCTATACCTAGGCTTGAAGATATGTTGGATGAGTTACATGGATCAACAGTGTTTTCTAAGATAGATTTGAGGAGTGGATGTTACCAGATAAGCATCTATGAGGGAGATGAGTGGAAAACTGCATTTAAGACCAAGGGAGGCTTATTTGAGTGGTTGGTCATGCCTTTTGGCCTGACAAATGCCCCATCTATATTCATGAGACTCATGAATCAAGTCTTAAAGCCACTTATAGGCAAGGGTGTTGTGGTTTACTTTGATGACATTCTTGTGTATAGGAGGTCAGAACAAGAGCATGTACAACATTTGCAGCAGGTTTTAGAGATTCTAAGCAATGAGCAGTTGTATGGAAATCTCAAGAAGTGTCACTTCTTTACCTCACAAGTGACCTTCCTGTGATACATTCTCACAACAGAGGGTATTCAGGTTGATGAGGAGAAGATCAAAGCCATTAGGGAATGGCATGTACCAAACATCAATTCAGTAGGTTAGGAGTTTCCATGGCCTGGCATCATTTTACAGGAGGTTTGTCAAAAACTTCAGCATATGCCTTGCACCAATGACTGAAGTGGTGAAAGGAAAGTCCTTTATTTGGACAACATCAGCCCAGAAAGCCTTTGAAGAAGTAAAGGAGAAGCTCACTTCAGCACCAGTTCTAGCTTTACCCAGCTTCAGCAAAATTTATGAGGTAGAGTGTTATGCTTCAGGAGTTGGAATTGGAGCAATCATGTCACAAGAAGGGTGGCCAGTAGCTTATTTAGTGAGAAGCTTAATGATGCAAAGAGGAAGTACAATATGTATAACAAAGAATTCTATGCCATTATAAGAGCACTGCAGCGCTGGAATCACTACTTGATTGGAGGGGAGTTCATCCTTCACAATGTTCATAAAGCCTTGAAATTCATTCAAGGACAGCACAAGCTCAACCCTAGGCATGCAGCTTGGGTAGAATACATGCAGCAGTACCACTTCATGATCCACCACAGATCGGGAGTGCTGAACAAAGGAGCAGATGCACTAAGTAGAAGGTATATGTTGCTTCATATACTTGATTATAGAGTTTTGGGTTTTGAGCATTTGAAAGGTTTGTATCAAGAAGATGGAGACTATACGCAGTTGTTTTAGAAGTGATGTATTACAGGATCAAAAGAGTGAATCTTGATCCAGTAATAATCATTACACGTGCAACCAAACTAGATGATAGGAAAGCTTCACGTGAATATGGAGGAATGGAGGAGAAATAACGTGAAATACAAGATCTATGGAGGGTTCTTTTGTCGTGAGGACTTTTCTGGATTCAAGAAACAAGAAAGATTGATTCTTGAATAGGGAAAGAGGGAGGATGACGTGTGGATGAAGGGAGGAGGAGAGTATGGTGGCGTGAGGCCTTTTGTGAGAGAGTAGAGAGTAGAAAGTTGTTGGGAGGAGTTTGTTGGGAGTTTTTTTATGCAGAGAGAGGGGGAGTGGACGAATTGAGAGAGAGGGGGAGTGAGGGGGTGACGTGATTTGTGAGGGAGGGAGACTAGGGTTTATCTTAACTATATTGATAGAAAGATAAAGAAAGAAATTATCTTAACTATATTGATAGAAAGATAATAACAAGATAGTTCAAGGGATCTATCTTGACACAGAAATACCACAAGAAAGAAACCTTAGGGCTAACTTAACCTTCAACCTAGTTACAGAAACACCTTCTAGGTTTAGGATTAAACTCCTCCTAACCACTTGGTTGCCAAACCAAGATACAATAGAAGATATTGAACGAGGTTCTTCACGAAACACTCAAGGGGTAAGCTAAAAGCTTGATTCTATTCATGGTTGATAAACGGGTTGCGTTTGAAAGGCTACAAGCCTAGCTATTTATACTAGTAGAGTCCTATATGGACTGATACTCTAACTTGGCGTGCAAGCCAACCTAATATGACTAGGAATACTCTAACTTGGCGTACAAGCCAAGGTTTTCTTAGTCCTAGACGCCTTATTACTCCTACTCTCCCTTGGATTAGGACTCCTTATCCTAAGGAGAGTTTGTTATAACAACCTTATCCTAATTGAATTTGGCTTTCCTAATCCAAGATGGATTAGTTACAAAGTAAGCCAACCCAATCTAGGAGAATAACAACCAATATTGGCACCTAATCTATCTTCCACACGTGACACACACACACACAAACCTTCTAGAACATTCTAGAACACCTTAGAACGTTCTAGACTACTCTAGACTCCTATGACTTGATGTTCAAGTTTATAGATCATACTTGGCATCTTACATGAGTAAAAAACTATAAAGAATAATATAAATCACACCAAAAACAATTAAAAGCTAATAATAATAAAGTTATATCCAAAAGATCAAAACTGTGAAATTCAAGACTGAAATGATCAAAATGTGAACTTCACTTGGAATCTTGAAATGGACCGTTGGACGAAACTTTGTGCTTCCTTGGGCCTTGATTGGCGTGATATTGGTCATTCCTAGGATGTTTGGATATCCTCTTGCCATAGGAGGCAAACCATATGAATGGGCCTTCGGGCCTCTACTTTGAATAGAAACCTCCTTATTGGACCGGGCCTAGTTGGTTTTCCTTCATGAAAGACCGTATCTTTATACTTGTATTTAACTTGGGCCTTCTTGATTGGGCCTAGGGGAATAGGCGTGGGCTGGTTTCCATCAAGAAGTGCCAGCAGTAACCACAGGGCTATATAATATAGATCAAGGTAATAAGGGAAGCATGCTATGTGTTCCAAGAAGCAACTTCAAGGAATTGCTTGTTTCTGAAGTCCATGGAGGGAGTCTATCAGGTCACTTTGGAGTAGAGAAGACCTTAATAATGCTGAAAGAGCATTACAGTTGGCCTAGAATGAGGAAGGATGTTGAGCATCTACTGAAGATGTCAGCCTACCCCATGGCCTGTACACCCCACTTCCAGTCCCAAGTAGCCCCTGGGAAGATGTCAGTCTAGATTTTATTGTGGGTTTGTCAAGAACTCAGAGAGGTAAAGATTCAGTGATGATAGTAGTAGACAGATTTTCAAAGATGGCACACTTCATTCCTTGACATACCACCTTTGATGTCACCAAAATTGTTGATTTATTCTTCCAAGAGATAGCAACATTGCATGGAGTGCCAAAAACTATGGTCTCTGACTGGGACACCAAGTTTTTGAGCTATTTTTGGGTGACTTTATGGAAGAAATTGGGCACACAGTTCAAATACAGCACCACTTGCCACCCCCAAACTGATGGATAGACAGAGGTTACTAATAGAACACTTGGAGTCCTATTAAGAGCACTGATTTACAAAAATAAAGCAGGAAGGGACTCTCTTTTTCCCCATGCTGAGTTTGCTTACAACAAGGCACCATCCAAGGCCATAACTCACCATTCCAAGTAGTCTATGGTAAAAATCCAATTTCCCCTTTGGATTTAGTTCCACTAACTACTTCTGTCAACTTTAGTTTTGAAGCAGGTAAAAGAGCAGATCAAATCAAGGAGCTTCATCAACAAGTGAGACAAAGGATTGTCAAATATTCTGAGCAAGTGTCTACATCAGCCAATAAACACATGAGGAAGGTGACATTCCATCCAGAAGACCTAGTGTGGATCCATCTCAGGAAGGACAGGTTCCCAAGCAGGAGAAAGGGCAAGCTTCTACCAAGAGTAGATGGACCATTTGAAGTGCTTGAAAAGATAGGAGATAATGCCTACAGGTTGGACCTTTCTAAAGAATATGGAGGCTCAACAACCTTCAATGTACCAGATCTCAGGCCTTATTTCCCAACAGATGAAGACCTTCCAAGTTTGAGGACAAACTTTCCTCAACCTAGGGAGGATGATGGAGACCATCCAGCAAAGCAATTAGCTGCAACAGCATCATCGGCAAAGGAGGCATCATCATCAACTTCACCAGCGCTTTCAGCAGCAGCACGAGGAGCAGGAGTAAACCTTGCTGACTTACCAAACTCAGCAGCAATAGGAGTAAGTCCAGCAGAAACAGCAGCCTTCCAAAACCCAACAATCACAGCAGGTCACCAAGTAGTTCAGACATTGCACAAGAGTTCTACATCATCTTCTTCACCCATCAATCCACCAACAACATCCATCCAAGCTTGTTACACCCTTGTGAAGCAAGTCTTGGCAGTTACAGCCACTCATCCCATCAGCATTGGTCATTCAGACCAAATTCAGTTCCCGGCAGCAATAGTCCAAGCAGCAGTCTTTCTCAGTGTGATATCTTTGGATTGAGGAAGATTCAGAGAAAGTTCCCTAGGAGAATTTGTTCCTTGCCATGCCATTTTCAAATCCAAGTCAAGTTCCAGCATGATCAAGCATGGTAGCATCGAGTTACATCCATCAGAACATGGGTTCCTGCATATATCAGTTTTTGCAGAACCCTAGTTATGTGTCAAATATTTTGCCTACAGCTCTATGAGGGTTATTTTTGTCTTTTCCCTCCTTCCTTAAGCTGTTGATATTACATCTAGCTTAGGAATGCCCGGGAAAATTACTATGGTGACTAAATTTTACCCTCCTAGCTAGGAAAGCCCTTGATTGGTCTAGGTTGCCACCCTTTTGGAATTTGGTCCAATCAGATTTCAGTTTATGTTTTTTCTTTATTTTTCTTGCAAATGTAATCCGAATAGTATTAGTTAAATTATGCTGTAATACAAAGTATTATTTTAGCTTTAGCAAGGTTAGATTAAGCTTGGGAGATTAGACAGAATGCCTATGTTTATGCAGCTGCTAATCAAACTGATTAGTTGTACTATATATGCTGTGTTTCAGCAGCTTAATGAGATTATCAGTTTTTGTTCAATAGTATTCTCGAGTGTCTTAGAACCTCTGTATGTTTGTGAGTACCAGATAACTCTCAACCTTGGTTAATTCAGCTCCTGTCACTGGATTTTGGCAAGAATCCAGTAAGTGTTAGCTGAGCTTGATCAATCTATCTCTGGTGTGTCTGTACGAGCCAGATTGTGAGAGTCCTTTGCCCTTGTTGCAGTTGTGGCGTGTCTGTATCAGTTTGTAAGCAATTCTATCTTTATTTCCTTATTGGTTTATCATCCATTCTAGCTAATTGCATCCAATTAGCTTTGTTTCATTACAATCAGCAGTGTGTGTGCGGTGTTTGTAAGTTCAATACTCTGATCTTTGTGAGCTTGCATACATCAAAAACCAAAAAAACCACCTTTCTACATTAATTTAGCTCATTTGAAATGTGAAAATATTGAATAAAATGGTGAATTAAAAAAAGGAAAATGGTCAATAAAAAAGAAAAATGTAGGAACCCAAGAGGGGGTGAATTTGACAAATAAGATCTACACATTAGATAAGGACGTTTTAGAACAAACTTCCTTGATTTCAAACAAAGGATAGTGTAACTGAAATACCTCTTTAAATTTATATCAATCAAAGAACAAGTTACACTTAGGAAACAAAACAAGAAGTAACAGCCTGAAGGCAGTTACTGATAGGTTCACTGACCAAGACCGAAGGTCCTTGAGTCGTCTATTGATAAGGATCGTCATAGGAAATACCCTAGCGGTGATTTGGAACCTGATGGATTATATTGAAGCTCAAACTCACACAACTTTAGTCCGTCAAGGCTCTACTATACATCTTCTCACCACCACATTTGGATACACCAAACACTTACCAAGGTCCTCGGCTATACCCTCACCAGAAGTCCTTTACTGGCTACCTTCACCTCAAAACCATTGGCTACACACTCGGAAACCCTCACGATTTCCTACTTTGCGATTACTTCCATGGAATCGTCTAAGTCTTCAATCTTCAAGTCTTCTATTTATGTTAGTGGCTTGGTCGTTGTTTTGGATGGTAGACATTGAAGAAGATTCTTTCCTTCGTTTGCTCACTACTTCACTTTCCTTGTTAGCTTCTTATTTGCTTTCCTTCTTTTTGGAGATTTCTCTGGAAAATTGCAATCCTTTTTGCCTTCCAATTTTCCATGATTGTTTCCTACAAAGTAGATATTGCAATCGATTAGATTGGATAGAGATATGGAGAGAAATATTGGATATTAAAACATATCATATTTATATTAAAACATAGTATACTTCTAATTTATTGTTTCGTCTGTTTGGCTTTCATTAAAACCTAAGGTCCTTCGTGGATGTGTAGGTGAAGGACCTTAACCCTGGTCCCAACAAAAAAGATTGGAGGGACTATATGATATAATGAATGTTTTTAACAATATGTTTTGTCTTATTTTTTCCTAATAATAGATGTCATTTAATTTTGTTCTATACAACGCACGGATTTGAGAACTAATTTATTACAGTAGACAAGCTTGCTTAACCTTGCTAGAAAAATCAACCATCTTTTGCGTCTTAGCTAGGCAAAAGATTTAAATTTTTCTTACGTTCTTTATTGTTAAGCATAATGTGAAATGAATGTCCAACATACCATTTTCTTTATTAGAATAATTTATAACGAATTGAACGGATTGGGAAAAAATACCAAAATAATATGAGTTTTGACACAAGAGTCCTTTTGAGTATCTTGTCCTATCATTAAAACTATATTATTGTATATTAAAATGAAATTAAATAATAAGATTGAATCCTATAATTATAACATACATATAAAATTCATAAAGTGATACTTTTCATATATTATTTTTATATTTCAAAAAATGTTTAAAATAATCTCAACCGGAGGGATTGATTCGATCAAGGTACCATTTATATTCATTTACACAGTTTACGCATGCTAAATTTTTTATGATTGATAATTAATACTTACTATTAAAAAATCATGTTAAAATCTATAAAAAAAATATTTAATAAAGGATAAGACATGTATAAAATATTGATATGATATAGCAGCGCACATTGACATACACATCGTACAGAGGTGGATGTGGCATGGTGTGACTCCCATTTACTCCCGATCGGCCCACCCTCTTGAGATCCACCCGTGTGCTCTCCCTGGCCCTGATCCTGACCCTCACTCAGTCACCCAAATCCTCCACTCTTTTCTTCCTCCTTTAATTCTCCCTTCTCATATTCAAATAAAATATTAAAACAAAAATATGCATATACTACCAGTACATAATCAATCCATGGATCTAGCAGTGGTAGCCGTATATTAAGAAAGACCATATATATATATATATATATATATAGCTCATACTCCCATCCTTTAAATCCATCCATTATCACTGAGTAGTCAATTAAAGTCCTGAGTTAAAGATGGAGTTGTTCCTGTACCTGTACCTGACCCTGACCCTGACGGTATCAGCCACAGTGATCCTGGTGCATCTGAAGAGGCGGCGTGGGAGGCGGAATCTGCCCCCGGGAAGCTGCGGGCTGCCACTCATCGGAGAAACCCTGCAGCTGATTTCTGCCTACAAGTCAGACAACCCAGAACCCTTCATGGACGACAGGGTTGCCCGCTACGGCAACATATTCACCACCCACGTATTCGGAGAACCCACCGTATTCTCGGCTGACCCTCAACTCAACCGCTTCATCCTCCAAAATGAAGGCAAGTTGTTCGAGTGTAGCTACCCTGCTTCCATATCCAACTTGTTGGGTAAACACTCCTTGCTTTTAATGAAGGGCACTCTCCATAAAAGGATGCATTCTCTTACCATCAGTTTTGCTAATTCCACCATTATTAGAGATCATCTTCTCCTTCATATTGACCGCCTCATCCGCTTCTACTTCCATTCTTGGTCCCACCGGGTTTTCCTCATGGACGAAGCTAAAAAGGTACCTATTTCGTACTAATTTACCTCTTTTTTATTTCTACTACTAATTTCTTTCTAATTAGTCTTACTTCTGTCTTTGTTTACAAAAAAAAGAATTAAAATTAAAGGGGGCTACCTAGTCAGCTACAAAAATCTATTAATGTAAACAACTTTTTTACTCATCTTTGGTCTTTCTCTTTGTTAATTTACTTCATGGTAAAAAAGAATATTTTGTTTTCATTTTTCAATTAGAATTTTCTTCTTTTTTTCAATGGGATCATGAATCATGATCATCTTCTAAGTGTTTGATCCTTTGTTGATATATTTTTGGGTGATTGCTGGCTTGTAACTTTATAACAAGGGGGAAAAATCACATGATGTAGTATTGTAGTAATCATAAGTAGGATTTGCTTTTTCTTTTCTCTTTTTCTTTTCTGCTCAGACTTCCTTTTTAATTCAACTTTCCGTCTTAAAAATTAGAGGAGTAGAGTTGAGTTTTAAATTTCCAATCAACCAAATTAAAAGAAAAAAAGGGAGGGTTGAGTTCCCTTTAAATAATTTTGAAGAAGGCTTGAAAATGTGATTATATTTTTGTAAACTTTAGGATTGAGGGTTTAATAACATAAGGAGCCATTAATCGATGACCCATTTCTTCTCGTCATTAGGAGCAAGCACTAATCTCTTGGTATATTAAGTGATTCAATGAATAATTTTTGATCGACCTCATAAAGTTTTAGTGAGTTTGTGATATATGAATATATGATCTGCTCTAATATTTAGACTTCTTATACTAAAAATAGTTACGTAATTATGTAAGAAGTACATTATTAATTTATTATATAAAGTGTAAGATTGAAAGTAAGATTGTACTTAAGGTCTAGAAATAATTATTAGTTGTAAAGAATTTTCGAGCTTAGTGATCTCAAAAATAAAAGTTTCTTGCATTTCATGACTGAGTTTGACACTCGCCAAGGGACCCTCTTGTTAATGATCTCAAAAATAAATTGTAAGGTCCCTTTGGTAAAATTCTAGGAAGAACAATATTTCTACACTTTGGGGAAAGTTTTTTCAAGTTTGGATGTGAGATAAAGGTGTCTCATATAAAATTACTAATTTATTTGCTTTTTTGAAAAATATGTTGGAATCGTCTAAGCTAGAAAGGCCTTTATATTAGAGGTATGCACATTAGGTTTTGTGAACTAAAGTAAATGGAAATGCCCAAGTCCAAACCCAAAAACTTGATCGACCTTTGCTCACTTTCATTAAAAAAGTTTATATGCAAATTATTATGAAGGGTATCACGATCTTTAATATGAAAGATTACCATTATAATGTCAAAATTAATCATCTATTAAACATTAATCAAACATATAAAAATTTTATTAATTTGATAATTTGGCCAATTATTCCACAAAAATTTGATCAAACTCCCCATGACTTTCCATTTAAAATGTTCTAATATATTTTTATAAGTTTACCAAACTCGGTCTTGAATGGTGACAGTGAGTGATAAGATAATCAATGATGGGCGCATGTTAGCGTTCTATCGGACCACATGCTCCTTTGCTACTGTCGATAGAATGGAAGCTCGTGGCTGCGCACATTAGCCCAGAGAAAAAATTAAAATAGAGAAAAAATCTGATTTTTTTTTTTTTGTGTTTTTTTTTTCCACAAAAAAATAGTCTGTTTATTTATGAAAAAAAGTGAAGGGGAAAATGATGATGATTTCCGGCAACAATAAGTAGCTGCACATTTTTGATGATCTGTATATTCTCTCTTCTTTTTTAGCAATCGTATACTCAAATAGCAAATATTGTAGAATTTTATTTGTTTATTTCTCCAAGGGTTTTATATTTGAAATTGATTTAAATGTTAGGGAGTTGCCTTTTCAGTCAAAAAGGGTTATGATAGAAAGAATAATTAATAAATTATGGTATTGATAAGGTCAGCTAATCTCATGATTACTACTTGTGTTTGTGTTTGTGTTTGTGTTTGTGTTTGTGTTTGCAGATTACATTTGCATTAACAATGAAGCAGCTAATGAGCTTTGACCCTTGTGAGTGGACAGAAAGCCTTAGAAAGGAGTACCTACTTGTCATTGAAGGCTTCTTTACTATTCCCCTGCCCTTCTTCTCAACTACTTACAATAGGGCCATTAAAGTAATTACTACTTTCTCCGTTCATGCTTATTTATATGCATGCATCACTTTCTTAAATTTTATTATTCTTTTTAATTACATGGTATTTTCTTTATGTGAAATTAAATTGGTTTGTATACTCGCCTAACATAACTTTACATGCATAGAGCTAATTAAAGAGTATAATTTGATTATGAAATATTGGTATATAATATACTAGATTAAAGTTAATGTAAAGTGTAATTTGATATAGGGGCATGTGAAGTTACTGTAATTTGTGAAGTGGTTCTAGAAGATATCTGATCATGATATCGGGTTTTATCTTTTATCACACTAATATTATTCATTGAAAAGGTGAAGAAAACATTTATGACATAGACGTATCCCTTGTAGAAACAAGAGGAGTGGGCATCTATATATGGACCCTACAGGCCATCTATGGATTCCTCATATTGGTTCTTCTATTTCAATTATTCATCAAGGAAGTGAATCATATCATGTCCATATAGATATATGCCCCACCTTTTTCTTATTTTCTCTAGGTGTTATACGTGTTTATATGGTAATTGTGAAGGCTGTAGACTTTTTCTATAAGCATGTTAAAAGCATAACACTTTGCTATGATCATGCTTGCTTTGAGTTTTTATCTTTAATTTCTTCAATGCTTTGAATATTATTATGTCATTTCATTGTTATTATTGTTTTCTTAATAAAATGTAGAAACAAAATGAGATCCTAATAACAGTTATCTTAAGTAGACAACATGCATGCATGTATTATATAAGAGGATTAATTAATTTGTTGTTATATATGGATGAAATGAAAAAATAATAAAAGGCAAGGACAAAAGTAGCAGAAGCATTGAGTGTGGTGGTAAGAGAGAGGAGGAAAGGTATTGAGAAAGGGGAGAGAAAGAACGACATGCTGGGTGCATTGCTAGGTGAAGAAGCCGGGGGAGGATCCAGCAGATCACCAAGGTTTACTGATGAAGAGATTGTTGACTTCCTTGTTGCTTTGTTGGTCGCCGGCTATGAGACCACTTCCACCATCATGACTCTTGCCGTCAAGTTCCTAACTGACAACCCCCTTGCTCTCCTTCAACTCAAGGTACCTACCTTCTTTCTTTCTCATTATATATTTGTAACTCAATATTTATAATAATTAGAGTAAATAATCTAATATATACATATAAAATGAATAATCATAGTATTTTCAGCATTTAGGTCCGCCTAATAATTAAATGGCTTTTTAATTTCTTCAAATTAATTATAGGGACCCATCAACCCACAATTACCATCATATTTATTTATGGACCCCGGCCTTAATTACAAGTTTCAACGCCTTATTATCTTGATTCTCAGCCAAACACATTGGAAGGCTTGGATGCAAAAGCGTGTCCATTTGTATAATACCATCCAATGGCTACCCTGCATGTAATGTGTTTAATATTCTTACATATATTTGACTGTCACATCACTTTTCAATTAATTGGACTCATGATCTAATTAAGATGATAAACACTAACACAATACTACAGTTTATTTCAACGTCATGATGATGTAGCTTTATATCATATGTTTCACATATGTGCTCAACTTAATATATAATATTAATTAGAGCTAAAACACTTTAAATTTTTGTCCTAATATGAGAAAAGTAAAATTAATTGACTAACAATCTTTAATTATTTAGAATGGTTGTTGGTACTCTAGGGTCGTTTTTATCAAATGAAGTCCGTAGAATTCCTAGCTTTTTATCCATAGAAAACATGCTTTATAAATTCAAATAATTTTTTTTTTTTGATAAAAAACGATAGTAAATTCAAATAATTTTAAAGTGCAACAAATATTTAATGGAAAATAAAAAAATATTTTATGATATTTATAAATGAAAGTGCGCTTATACATTGTAACCAAAACAAGCATGTACTTTAATTTGTTGTCCATTGGTTTTATGCTTTCTCTGTCACTGAGGCGTCTCAGCTAGGGACTGAATCAATAGTTTGGGGATAAAGTTATCTTAATTATCAACTTAAAGGGTGATGATATGTGTTTTATCCTAAGAAATTCTTAAATGATTTATTCTTCATCAAATTAGTATTATTTGTAATTTTTGACACTATATTTTGTAATACTAAATATTAATTATCAATTATAAGAAGTTTGGATGCATTGACTATGCCAACAAGCACAAACAATGATATCTTAATCGAATCAATCTCGTTCGTTAGACATCTTTTAGAATTTTTCAAATATAAAAAATAATAGATAAAAGTATAATTTTATGCAACTTGTACATGATATATATTATAGTTATAGAATTCAATCATGTCACTTTATTTCAACTTAGCATATGATAGTATAGTTTTAAAATATGACAACACTTAAAAAGTGTCTTGTCTCGAAATTCATACTATTTTCGCAAGTTAAAAAATACAACTTGCACAGATGTTAAAATATTATGGAGAGTTTTGTTGAGAAATTTTTCCGAGAATGTTAGTGAACTTTTCCAAGTTGACAAGATTTTCATGTTTGGTTCTCCATAATATATAGGAGAGTTTTGATGTGAGACCCATTATTTTCCTTACAACTTCAGTAAAAGATTTCTCGGGATGCTAGAACAAGTTTTTCCCAAGAAAATTTTTCCTGGAAAAGTCTTTCTCGATAAACTATCACACATAATATTAATACATAATATACCAACGCCATGTCAATAGGAAAGAAAAAGAGTTGCCAACAAAAATAAAGTAAAGATGAACATTGATATGTTTCTTAAATCAATATGCTTTTTAGTTGTCAATAATTTATTTCTTTATGATTTTGAATAATATTTTTTCAGTCATCATATATATTTATTAGCTATAATGAATAATATTGATTGATTGTATTGATAAATATAAACAATATCATAATCATATCAATCATATTAGAAAATACATATGTATATATAAACCTATATATATTTATTACAAAATATAAATAAAAAATAATTTTATATGACTTATGAGATAACAACACTGAAACTAATGAAACATGCGTCCTTTTTTTTACAATTTAAATACACATGAATATAATCTTAAAGTAACTTAAGTGTAATTAAGATGATTAAATAGTATCTTGATGCATCATGTTAATCATTTTCAATTACAAATTTAACTAAATTATCCCACTTTTATTAAGAAATAGATATGATAGTAATATGTTTTATAAGAAAAGATTAACTTCTTTAAATCTAAATTAAAACAAATGGGTAAGCAACTACGTACTCTTTATTTATGGAAAGGAAAGTGTACACTAATTTGTCAGCCAAGAGTAAAAGTTACCTATTTTTATATGAAAAACAAAAACAAAAACAAAACAGGAGAAAGTGTATCCTTTGTCCACTTCAATTTGATCTATAATGATCCACATAATGAAAGGTACAACTTTGGAGCTATACAATGCATACATAGCGGTCCTTTATTATGTCATTCCACATGCAAAACATCAAAAAAGCAAAGCTTATTTGTATTGCATATTAGGCCCCATTATTACAAAATTTATCACTAATTAATATCCAGTGTTAAAACCTCCTTAATTAATTATATCCATCACTAGCTAGATCAATACGATAACTGATGTAGACGAAATTTAAACTTAAGGAGATGGTTAATTAGATGCAGATTAAACTAATTAATAGGAGAGCAATGAACGTGATGTAGGTGATTGATAGAAGATGATGATGAATTTATTTAGGGTTGCCGGGTAGGACATATACATAGTGCATAATGCTTGCATGGGGTACCGAATAGTTTGCAAAGGGTCCAGAGAACCAGAATAGCATGTTTTTATGTTTGATGTGAGGAGTGAGGAAGGACATTGAAAATATGTAAAAGACAATAATATCCCTAGGAATCTATAGTTAGGTTGTCCTCCTCATGTGTTATCAAATTGTGGTCAAAATGAGAGAGAGACAAACTGAGAAGGAGAGAGAATGTGATTTGGTGAATGTGAAAATGTTAATGTTACTGTAGACAAAACTGAGGCGGATGGGAGGGGTTTTGGACATTTATGTTGTGATGGAGTGAGGAATTACAGAGAGTAAACTGTGAAGCCATCTTTGTTTGTTTGATCTCCCTCGTGTGCTTCCTGTTGGTTGTGTTTTCCCAAAAATGTGTCAGATTGAATTAACACTTGTTTGGCAGTGGACGCACGTGCCTTCTTTGACCGCCTCCTCACTCCTTTGTCTTTCTTTTGCATTTCAACACACCCCCCCCCCCCCATTCAATTCCATTCTGCCTCTGTTTTTTTTCTATAATCCATTTATTTGCCTTGTTCCCTTTTGATGTTGTCCCCTTCAATTTCCTGCATTTTGCAATGCCCTCTACTCAAGGGAATCCACACATGCATTCCTTTCTGTTTTCATTACACGAGAAAATTGACCCTGTTTTTCTCACTAGCTACGTTGTTAGGATGAATTATCAATATAAGAACCAACAGATATCCTACCTAACCTTACATTCAAAGGAAAGGCCATGATTTTATTTTAAATTAAAATTACATACGATGTCTATATTGATTTTGTTGTTTTCTTAAGCAATAGCCCTGAAATTAAAATTACATATCATATTTAAATTGAATTAGTTGTTTTCTTAAGCAATAGCCAAATCTCAATGAGTTTTTAGTTCACTTAGCACTGGTTGCATTATGGTACATACCACATATCTAGTTGTACTCGGATAGATTCCCAAGTGCATCATATTCTACTCTTTTTTCAAAGTTGGACGTGTCTTACAATAACAGGCTTTTACGTCCAGAGTCCCCCTCCCCTCAATCAATTGATCCATGAGACTGGAAATTCAATGGATGACCCGACTATCAACATAAAAAAAAAAAAAAATACTAGTAGCTGAATTATTGTATCCAATTGTTTGATATTTTTAGATATTTACCCAAATAATAACATATTCATTTTCTAGTAAGACCAATATGCTCATCCATTTTACTAAGTACTCCCTTCGTTATATATTAATTGTTGTCTTTGAAAAATGTGCAGTCAAATCTTAAAAAATTTTGACACATAAATTTCTCAATATATACAATAACTTGTTATATATAATTATTATTATATTCGTAACGAAAATAATTATCTTAAAACTATAATATTGCAATTGTTAATAAAATATTATATAAAAAATTATCAATCAAATAGTGATATTAGAAACTGTAACTGTCAACAAAATCACGATTAATATAAAACTAAGGGAGCGTTTGGTAGGAACTCTAAAATAATTTTTCTCATGAAATTTTTTTCAATGGAAGTTTTTCATGGGAAAGATTTCCTCAGAAAAAGTTTCCTGTAGGTATCTTAAGGGAAATTTTTCCTTGGAAAATGTAGAAAAAAGTGAGTCCCCCCGTAAAATTTTTCCAAAATCAACTTACATTTAAACATGGAAAAAACAAGTAAACGTGAAAAAATTGACCGTTTATCCAAAATTTTTGACCAATCAATCGCACCACCGCTAGTATAAAAGGGAGGGAGTATGAATGAGAAACGGCTGTGCCCTAACTAGTAGGTAGAGCTAACAAATTATGGAGTTGTGGATGGATGGGGTGGGCCAAACATGTTTATCGAGGGAGGGGTTGAAAATAGCTGAAAATGCAAATGCAGATGGAAACAGTGCTAGAGATCGATGTGAGCCTGGGCTAATCTCCTAGATGCTATACTAATACTACCCTATTCTTATTCCTATTCCTACTCCTACTCTTCTAGTCGTCATAATATATAGGACTAGCTGGAAACATCTACTCATTTTGTTGGCTTATTGGATTCTGTTGTCACACTCACACTCACTGAAACATGCACCACAGAAAAACCGCAAAAACTCCCCATCTTCATTCTTCAGTATGTAGCTGACTCCTTTTTATTTCACCTTTCATCTTAACTATCTAGAGGGTGATCCACCGATCTAGGTCAACTGTTTTCGTTATTCAACAAAATTTTGTCTTCAAATATAAATGCAACTATTAGGTTTTTAGTCCTTGCTTAACTGAAAGTTTTAACTCCATTGGCTATGTGGGTCTGAAATTATGCCATATACTAATTTAAATGGACTAATTTTAATTGACTAATTTAATGACAAATTCATAAATTTAAGATGGATTGTGTAGTAATATTGATAAATTCATGATGGTTTATATAATAAATTATTTGAAAGAATTTCTTTTTAATTTAACTCTTTGAAATATCGATCAAGGTATATATGTATGCTAAGAAATAACATATAAAGTACTTTTTATAAAAACTGCTCATGTATTAGGTATTCCGGTCTACAATCTAGATAACTTAATTGTCATCATAAACTAATATCAATCAAACACACCTATTTTAACTCCTAAACTGCTTATCCTAATCAAATAGTTGTTGTTTTTTTTCCCCAAGACATAGCCACATGGGTGATAATTAATCAGATATTTAGGTGATAATTACATACTGTACTCAATCAAGAAAGAAATTAAAAGCCTCATGTGATGATCCAAGTAGGATCTATAGGTTCTTTTTCCCCTTTATCTTTTCAGGTAGATAATTGATTGAATATCATTAAAAATGTGTGATGATACTAGTGGTGTCAGCATATATTTTTATAAGTCATATTATGATTTTTGTTACCAATCTTATGTAGTAGAGTTAATTATTAATGATAAAAAGCTTAACATTCATTGGAGTAAATAACATTGAATGAACTTCATCTACTAGATGTATTATACGTGTCCTTCTATAAATTTAAAAAATTATGAATAAAAATATAATTTTGTAAAATCTATAGACCATATTATACTTGTCCATTAAGCATATCCTTTGCGTTAAAATTGAATGTGCAATGATAATTTTTTAGCAAAGGGCGTGGAGTCTGGCATATGAGTTGCTTATGCAATGATGAAGCATTTAACATTCCTATTGTAACAGGAAGAGCAGGAAAAGATTAGAGCAAGCAAGGGTGAATCAGAGACCTTAGCTTGGAGTGACTACAAATCAATGCCCTTCACACAATGCGTAAGCTCCCTGGCTGGGTCGAAATCAAAACCCCAATTGAATGCATGTACACGAATAATTAAGTTTGCGAGTTGACATAACATTATTTGTGTGTATGGTATTTCCAGGTTTTTAACGAGACTTTGCGAGTTGCAAATATCATTGGGGGCATATTTAGACGTACCACTTCTGATGTTCACATTAGAGGTACCTAGTTAATGTTGTCCGCTACACTCGTTAATTGACATTTCACTGTATTCTTCTATTTACTTTTATATTTACAGGTTATACAATACCAAAAGGATGGAAAGTTTTTGCATCCTTCAGGGCTGTACACATGGACGAGGATCATTTCAAGGACGCTCGAACGTTCAACCCATGGAGATGGCAGGTACCATGACCATGATTCACTTACCTATATATATTCTATGTGAATTACAAGTACAAGTAGAAAGATTAGCAGTTATTGACTGAATCTGTGGATGAATATCTGGACAGAGCGAGTCAGGAACAACATGCCCCACGGGTGTCTTCACACCTTTTGGGGGCGGTCCAAGGCTGTGTCCTGGCTATGAGCTTGCTAGAGTAATGCTTTCTGTCTTCCTTCACCACTTTGTCACCAAATTCAGGTACTATTTTCATTTTCATCTTGTTGGTTCCTGCCAATTAATCACATTGTGCAAAATGATGTTTATTTGTTATTCCATACCCATACCCATACCCTTAAGCTTATGAGTTATGAAATGTGTGGTGTTTTTCAACAGTTGGGAGCCAGCAGAAGAGGATAAGTTAGTGTTCTTCCCCACCACACGCACACAGAAACGATACCCTATTTATGTGAAACGGATTCACCAGAAAACAGAGGGCAGCACGGAAGCTTAATTAGAACCATGCTAGTACAAGAGTTAGGAAGTGTAATTTGGGCAAATACTGTCCAAAGGGAAGAGTTAGGAAGTTATATAAGAGGAGCTGAAATTGATTTGTTTATGATAATTCTTATATTCAGTTGGGGGTGAGCTGCTCTACTCCATCAATCTTGACAAAGTGGGAATCAGCTGTTTACTCATTCATTCTTTTGGTCACTCATCTTGACATACTACACATTCTCATCAAACCTGCACATTGTACATTCTTATCAATTCCCATTTCATTACCTCTCTCTCTCTCTCTCTATAGTTACTCTTCTTTACTTTTTTTTTTTTTTGTGATTGGAACTCCTTCTCCTCCAAACCCCACCCCCATCAAAAGAAAGAAGGAAAAAAAATGTTCACTATGCATATAGTTAATGGCATATACTCAATGTTCATTAGTCATATACTAAACGTGCATTGCCATATTTACCCAATGCTCATCACTCATATACTTATGTTAATCTGTACCTAAACTCAATGATATGTACGTAACCATATATGCTATGCCCATTACCAGTCAAACACAATGCTGATTTGATACTCTACAATTAAGAAAAAATAAAAAAGAATACCCATTTGATAATTGATATTCTACAAATTGCATATTTAATTTAGGAAAATTGGATTCTAATAATCCATACTTTCACCAATTGTATAACAATAATCACTAATTTCATTTTGGATTCTGATGACCATAAAAAATAAATAAATAACAAAAAGTTGGGTTGTAATGATACCAAATCAAATCCCCTTCACATTCTTTTTTTTTCCTACCCTTGTTTTTTCTTTTTTTCATTTCTGCCCCCAGAAAGAAAGGAAACGAGATGTAGTTACTAAAAGAATTTTCAATTTATTTTTTTGAGAATCCAAGCAATTATTATCATTTTTAAAAAGGAATAAAAGTGAAAAAATTGTAAAAAGAAAAAGAAAAAAATTGGAAGAACGCCGTAAATTAATAAAAAAAAACGTGGTTAAGTGTTATACTAAGTTTTGAATCAAATGCAACTCAAAATCTATCATATTTAAGGTATACTTTCGGTGGTGTCGCATAAGAATCCTATTTTATTTTATTATTTTGGACCATCAGAATCCAAAATGAAAATATGGTATTGGTATACAATTGGTGAAAGTAGAAATTATTAGAATCTGATTATCCTTTAATTTAATAGTCTTTGAATTGCTCATTCCTTGAGGGTCCAAGCAAATAGTTATTAAATTCTTATTCAACCTTGAAACAAAAGTAGTCAGTGAAACACAATGTAGTTTAGAATAAAGAAAACTACTGAATCCCCAGAATTGCACAGCCTGTTAATAAAAGGGTGTAGTGATAAGAGAGCGAGAGAAGAGTGAAGAGAGCATTAGAGGGGAGTGTAGAAGCCTCGCTGGACTATTGCTCTCATGGTAAGGTTTGTGTACTAGCCATGACCCTTGTTACAAAAGTACCTTTCCAAGATGTCACATTTTCCCTTTGATTTAAAACCTACACATTGTCTGATTTGGGCAAGTGTTTCTTATTACGTTTCAGTCGGGCAATATTTTGGCTCAGCTTTTACTTGGGAAAACAGAGCCGAAACCATAGCAGGTGCTCTGTTCAACCGCCCACTTTTGGGTCAAATTTCAAAAGTAGAAGGCTCCCAAATGTCAGGTTCATCTGTTGGAGTCCTGTTAGACCCAAGTGAAAGTTTAATTAAGCTAGTTAAATAAAATGCAGAAAATAAATAGCGGAAAATTAAAATATAGACAAAACCCGGTAGTTCTTTACGATGTTCCTCCGAACTCAATTTCGGGGTACGTCACCGCCTAGAGTTCTCCAACTCTAGGATTTAACTTCGAATTATTATTAGGGTGAATTTCTACAACCGATCTTAGAGCCTTCTCTACTCTCAAGATCTCACCACTTGATATCGCATCTCAATCAAGTGTGGCGGAGTTGACCTCTCAACTCCTAAATCCTATCCCTAACAATAATTATCTCAATCACTCAAATGAATGAATAATAACTAATAGCTCAATACAACTTTAATATCACACTCAATAACAATAGGAATTAGTAATGCTCAAGTGAGATGTTTTCTTGTGTCCTCTTGTCTCTTGTCTCTTGTTTTTCTTGGATGATCAAATGCTCCTCGTATTTATAGTGCAACAAGGTCGAAGAGTCAATCAAGTGAATAAAGCAACTCTTGATTCTTGGTATGCATGATCCCTTGATCTTGATATGATTCTCACAAGATGTGGCATTTGAATTCTTTCACCTTATCAATAAGATATGGCACTCAAGAAGCAAGCAAGTGAATCATATCATATCATGTCATATTATGTTACATAAATTTAGTAAACAATTAAGCTCAATATTTATATAATATTTACTTGTTGCCAAAATGATAAATATTTTGGTTCAATGCATTTGGACATTGATTAGTTTTGCACATCTCATTTCATCCAATATTCTCATGATATTAATCAAGTCACATTTCCCAAATTTGTCCAATCAAATATTATGATATCACACAAAGTACCTCACTTAAATATTGTGGTGTGACATGATTTATATAACAAGGTCCATACAAATATTCTCAATTAATATATTGGATTATCAAAAGTATTATATATGAGAAACATAATAATTCAATTAATTCAATTTCCACTCTCATATATAGAACTTATTTTATCGTTTGTTATCATCAAAATTATTATATGCTTCATAGAGCTAACAATCTCCCCCTTTTTGATGATGACAAACAATTCAACAACTAGTATGAAATGATATAGATATACATACCTTAGCTCATGATCATACTTACCATCAATGTATTCTTCTCCCCCTTTGTCATCATTAAAAATGGTTAAAAAAATATGACATGAGAAATAATACCATAGCTCCCCCTTAATTTATACTCGTTCCCAAAACGAACAAAGGGTCAAGCTTGTAAATTTCCAAATTGATATTGTCATCAAAATTATTCTTGTTCAAAATCCAATATTATATATTTCACATTTGACTCATTTCATTGTAATAATTAACAACCTTATTAATTTATCAATATTTTAATTCACCTCCCCCTTTCAAAAATAATTGTGGCATATAAATCCTTACAAGTGGTAAATAAATATCAAATAAGTCTCAATTAACTTGAGGAAAGTAGAGATTTAATAGTTATGGAATCATGGTCTATACATCAAAATGAGAAATCAAGCAATGTATAATGTTAGGATTCTCAGGACGTAGTTAGCAGAAAAACAATAATAAGGGCGAAAAATAAATAAAGATTCAACACAAGGAATTAACGTGGAAAAACCCAAACCGGGAAAAAACCACGAACGATGCACTATCAGAGGATTACAACAGTGTTTCAGAGATTCCCAGACCTCCACAATCTCTCACAACCTCCCTAGAGTTACAACCTGAGAACTCATCACTCACAGATGAGCCTCACACAACTCCCTCAGGAACACAGAGATTACAGGTCAATCTCTTGTGGTATAAGATGAAACACTCTCAATTGTTGTACAAATAAACCTAACACCTAGGTCCTATTTATAGTCAAGACTACAACATAATATTGTTGTTAATAATAATATTAACTTTCCAAAAACATGTGTTTCCTAATAATTTGATACTATATTCCAAAGCAATATTATATTTCCATGTGATTGCCCCATCACAATTTGGTAACAAATATAATATTTTCCACTTTATATAATATCTTTCCTTAAATAACACAATCTTGGAAGATCTTCAATATTATATGAAATTTGGCCACCAAGCATAATGTTGGCTTTCCAAAATTCATCCCACCAAAATAATAATTTGGGCTCCATATAATTAACCCAACAATCTCCCACTTGGAGACCAAATTGTAGCCTTTGTCGTTCATCACCACCACCACTCGTCTTGGAATCCTCTAGTGCATTCATCTCGATCTTGTTCAGCAAAGATCAATAGAGGTCCCAGTTGACCTCCCATCAACTCCTCTTTTAGCAATAGGCTCCCACTTGAACTGATCACGCCCCTGCAACTTCGACATACGCATCATCGTCAACAACTTAGGGGAATTTTGGATTGGGATTTTACCTCGTGTTGAACTTGTCGAATTATCGTGCAGGTTAGATGCGTTTTTCGGCTAACCATCCGTTCCCGTAGCCTCGACCGGAAACCTCCTCGTTTCTGGTACCCTTCTCTCATCAGAGAAGCTAACACGCCTTTGACGAGAATAAACCAGCATGTTAGAGATATCAATTACAGAATATAGCTTCCCCTTTTTCCTGCCATTTGCAATTATCAGAGATCCTTTCGTTACCCTCCAATGACCATCTTCAAATCTCGTCGTGAACCCCTCCTCATCCAGTTGACTCACAGATACAAGGTTCTTGGTCAGACCCGGGACATATCGAACATTCTTCAACCTCCAAGTTCCACCCTTAGAAGTTTTAATGTTCACATCACCTCTTCCTAACACCTTTAGGTTGTGACCGTTTGCAAGCCTAACCCTGCCAAACCTCCCACTCACAAAATTGCTAAAGGCCTCTCTGCTAGACGAGGAGTGAAACGAAGCACCCGAATCTATCACCCAACTCCCTTCTGACTTGTCAACACTACTTGCTTAGGGCATCACCAAAATCCTCAACAGAATATACTGAGTCCTGGTCATTATGGCTGCTCTTCCTGGGTTTGGGACAATCCCTACGAAAATGACCTCTATCACCACAGTTCCAACACAACACTTGCTCCATGTTTCGACCTCTAGATTTTGATCGACCCCGACCCAAACTCCCACTATTTCTCCTACCCCTGACAGTCAAAGCATCCCTCGAAGACCCAAACACATCAGAATCTTTCCTGCGAATACTTTCATTCAGGACAAAGTCTCTAATTTCCCCAAACTTCAATTTCTCATCCTTCTTAGTTGAAGAAGTTACAGAAGTCACAAAATTTTCCCAAGACTTAGGTAGGGTAGCCAATAGTATGTTAGCGTTAATCTCATCGTCGAAATTAAATCCCATAGAGGTTAACTTTGATAGTATTATATTCAACTCATTCATACTATCATGCATATCACCAGACTCTTGCATCTTAAATTCAAACAAACGACGTAACACATATACCTTGTTCACCGCCGAAGGTTTCTCATATGTGTTTTGCAAGGCCTCGAGCAGGTCTTTCGTCGTTTTCTGATCTTTGTCGTTGAAAGCCACGTTCCGAGCTAGCGTCAGCCTGACCGTACTGAATGCCTGACCATCAAGCTCTTCCCAATCCTTCTGTTCCATCTCTTTTGGCTTATCACCCATCGCAAGATGCAACTTTTGCTGGCGGAGCACATCCTCAACGCGCATCCTCCACCATGCGTAGTCTTTCCCATCGAATTCCGGAATCTTCACAATAGCGCCCGCCATTGCTTCTCAGTCTGCAGATCAACCACGCTCCAACCAAAGCTCTGATACCACTTGTTAGGATTCTCAGGACGTAGTTAGCAGACAAACAATAATAAGGGCGAAAAATAAATAAAGATTCAACACAAGGAATTAACGTGGAAAAACCCAAACCGGGAAAAAACCACGAACGATGCACTATCAGAGGATTACAACAGTGTTTCAGAGATTCCCAGACCTCCACAATCTCTCACAACCTCCCTAGAGTTACAACCTGAGAACTCAACACTCACAGATGAGCCTCACACAACTCCCTCAGGAACACAGAGATTACAGGTCAATCTCTTGTGGTATAAGATGAAACACTCTCAATTGTTGTACAAATAAACCTAACACCTAGGTCCTATTTATAGTCAAGACTACAACATAATATTGTTGTTAATAATAATATTAACTTTCCAAAAACATGTGTTTCCTAATAATTTGATACTATATTCCAAAGCAATATTATATTTCCATGTGATTGCCCCAGCACAATTTGGTAACAAATATAATATTTTCCACTTTATATAATATCTTTCCTTAAATAACACAATCTTGGAAGATCTTCAATATTATATGAAATTTGGCCACCAAGCATAATGTTGGATTTCCAAAATTCATCCCACCAAAATAATAATTTGGGCTCCACACAATTAACCCAACATATAAAGATTTAGAAATTAAGATGTTTTTCCTTTCAAAAATAAAATTGATGCAACACATAATCAAACAAGAACCAATCAAACTTATACTTTACAATCACAAAAATTCATTCCCCCTTATTAAATATATAATTAGAATCAAAGGGGATGGTTTTGTTAAAAATACTTACCGAAGTTTTACCTTAGGCAATCCAAGACTTCCACTTTTAAGACATTTGATTGTGGAACTTTAAAACTACCATGTACACTTGAGTTTAGGAGAACCCTAAAAGCTCGATAACACCATTTGATTTTGCCAATGTAAGACTTTGTTTGATCTCCATAATCGTGTTCATTACTCTTAGGTATCTGCAAAATAAAATTTCTAGGACAAGATTTTGGTACCCATTTCTTTTCGGGTCCATAATGGTTAGGAATATAAGATAATAATGAAGTAGATAATTTTTTTTTCTTAATCTTGACATGTTTTGATCTAGTACGACATTTGCAAAATTTTGAACCATATCTATTTGTTCTAAAATTTAAATTAATTGGATCAAGACAAGATTGAGAAACATAAACTATTTGAGATTTTACCTCACTTTTCTCAATTAATAGAGTCGACAATGGTTGAATCTTTTCTTCAATATCTTGCTCAACTTGTTATACTTTTTCAACCGACTCTTTAACACTGTAGTCTTTGGATTTCTCGATCACAATAATCTCTTCCTGTTTGTTCACATCAAAATCTAAACATTCTTCATTAGTGTCGTATAAGAAATATAGAGTATCCCAAATATTCTTGGCATTTTCACAACTAATAACTTGTTCAAGAATATTATCAGAAATTCCACAAAGCAATATGTGCGTAGCTCTTGAGTTCAATGAGACATATTTCATATAATCATCTGTGCGCTCATTTCTTGCCTTCTTAACATTTGATTCATGGATAACAATGCTCCAAACCTCAATATAGTGGGTTTGTATAAACGCTTTCATCCTGTCACTCCAAAAAGAATAGTTAGATCCATCAAAAGGAGAAGGAAAATCATCAAAATTATATCCATACCTAGCCATGAGATCAATCCTACAGACGGTGAAGTCTTAAAAAGTAGGTTAGGCTCTGATACCAATTGAAAGTTTAATTAGGCTAGTTAAATAAAATGCGGAAAATAAATAGCGGAAAATTAAAATATAGACAAAACCCGGTAGTTGTTTACGATGTTCCTCCGAACTCAATTTCGGAGTATGTCACCGCCTAGAGTTCTCCAATTCTAGGATTAACCTCGAATTATCATTATGATGGATTTCTACTACCGATCTTAGAGCCTTCTCTACTCTCAAGATCTCACCACTTGATATCGCCTCTCAATCAAGTGTGGCGGAGTCGACCTCTCAACTCCTAGATCCTCTCCCTAACAATAATTATCTCAATCACTCAAATGAATGAATAATAACTAATAGCTCAATACAACTTTAATCTCACACTCAATAACAATAGGAATTAATAATGCTCAAGTGAGATGTTTTCTTGTGTCCTCTTGTCTCTTGTCTCTTGTTTTTCTTGGATGATCAAATGCTCCTCGTATTTATAGTGCAACAAGGTCGAAGAGTCGATCAAGTGAATAAAGCAACTCTTGATTCTTGGCATGCATGATCCCTTGATCTTGATATGATTCTCACAAGATGTGGCATTTTAATTCTTTCACCTTATCAATAAGATATGGCACTCAGGAAGCAAGCCAGGGAATCATATCATATCATGTCATATTATATTACATAAATTTAATAAACAATTAAGCTCAATATTTATATAATATTTACTTGTTACCAAAATGATAAATATTTTGGTTCAATGCATTTGGACATTCATTAGTTTTGCACATCTCATTTCATCCAATATTCTCATGATATTAATCAAGTCACATTTCCCAAATTTGTCCAATCAAATATTATGATATCACACAAAGTAACTCACTTAAATATTGTGGTGTGACATGATTTATATAACAAGGTCCATACAAATATTCTCAATTAATATATTGGATCATCATAAGTATTATATATGAGAAACATAATAATTCAATTAATTCAATTTCCACTCTCATATATAGAACTTATTTTATCGTTTGTTATCATCAAAATTATTATATGCTTCATAGAGCTAACACCAAGCTCATGATATTCAGCCCAAATCCATTTGGTTACTACAAGGACACCCCAGCAAATAGCAATGGCTACCTCCTCCAACTTTTAGCTCTATCATTTCATGCTGCTTTTTTTTTTCCCCTTCTCCCCTGGAGGGTTGGGGTGAGGTGGGTTGGCTTTGCAAGTAAGATAATGGTTAAGTAGTCCTCTCCAGGTTCATCTAACACCATTTACGCTAAAAGCAAAATACATAATTTAGGGCTATTCATTGGCAAACTAAACCATATTTTACTTCAGCTGGGTGCAAATTGTGCAATACAGGCATTGGCAATACACCAATATACAACACAAACTACATGTAGGATGAATTTCCATTTGTCTCCACCTCCTAAACTGACAAATCCCTAGTGCAGTCATCATGTAGTCAAACACTAGCCTGTCACCACAGTAACAAAATTTTGGCATTGTAGATGTAATTCTTCACCAAAGTGGACAACAGAATAACAACCTTCCAGATTTGATCACATCTGGAAAGCCACAACACCTGCCTAGGTTGTACCATCATATGCAGTGTAAGCTTCACATCTTCCAGCAGTGAGATGAAAACTAATATGCCATTTCCTCTTCACAACCCTTCAGCACAGATTCAATCAGTTTAACTTTCTTCGAGTTGTCACTGTTCATGAGTGAGAGTTTTTCGAGTGAGGCCTTTAGTTGGTCCAGATGAGCATCTTGGGTTTACTTTTTCTTTCTAGTAGGGGGCCCTCTGGTAGTTGGGTGCCTTTACCTTGAGAGACTGGGTGTACCTTCTCAGCCTTCCATTCAAAGCCTCAATTGAAGAATGTAAAGCATCCAGCTTGATACCCTCAAACCTATCTGCAAAGCATACATGGGTTCCATGAGTCCACGCAAAGGTGTGAATAGGGAACTAAAAACAAGCCCCTACTGTGTCCAGAAATTAACCATGCATTATGGGAAAATGCCTCCAGACACTCTTCATAATTGTTCTTTCCCTCAACCCTTTTTCCGGGGGGGGGGGGGGTGGAGTACTAGAATAAGGTTGGGAGTACCCCAATATTCCATTATGTAGACCATATTCTGCAAGCCCAGGGACTAAGATTCAAATCATTTGTTAATTCCCAATTCAATGCCTAAACGGTAAGGCCAGAGCTCATAAGAAAGCACCCAGCAATTACCAGAGAACTACAGGTAAGTATTACCACGTAACAAACAAAAACTAATTATAAACTACCCAAGAGACAAAACACCTTTACCCCCCCCCCCCTCTCCCCCAAAAAAAAAACACCCACCCTCGCACCACAAAAAAAAAAAGAACACTTCACAGAAGGAGAAATATGTCTAAATCTAGATAGTGGAAAAAAACTACGTTTTTCAACTTAGACTGTAATGGACCAAAGTAAAATGCCTCATTAAACCTCATGTGCTTCTTTTCCATGGAGTAGTACGTAGTGAAAGATTTCTAAATCTTGGATCAATTGGAACCAGTCTCTCTAATTGCAAAGTTTAGGGGTAAGACTACTACATCTGATCCCTCCACGCCACGTCTGTGCGGGATTTCGGAGTATTGGTTTTGGTTTTTCTTTCGGTTTTCGTAGAAGGAAAAATATATTTTGCTACATCTGATCCCTCTACGACTCGTCTATGAGGGACTCCTTGGTTTTGGTTTTGGTTTTCATAGAAAGAAAAATATATCATGTACCCGAAACAATGTTTGAAGACATACCAAGTTCTGCCTTGAACTCACGCTCAGCTCGGGTAAGTGGCTTCTTATGGATACCAGGCAACCTTCTCAACTTATTTAGACGCTCTTCGAGTGCCGCGAATAAAATGCCACTCTATTTTCCCAGAAATTCAAAAATACCATTAAATTTTCTTTGTTGGCAAAAATGCCACTCAGTTCTCCATTTTATTACAAAAATACCACTTTCAACCTGGATGACCTGTTTTAGCCGGTAAATACAAAGAATAAAAAAAAATCCAATGTAAATATTATCATTACCTACTGCCACTCTACTGCCATTAGACTTTTCTTAACCCAGTAAATTTCCTCTCCATTTATGCGCTTCTCATCTCGACTCTCGACCTCATCTCATCCCCGCCAAAAATAAAACCCTGCCCTCATACTTCCTCTATACTCGTCATCTTCTTCTTTTTATTCTTCGTCTTCCTCGTCTTCTTCTTCTTCTTCTGTTTCTCCCTCTTCTCCTTCTTCGTCTTCTTCGTTCATCTTCCTCGCAATTTTCATCTCCAGTTTCCTCATCTTCCCCTCTTCCTCTTCATCGTGCTTTCAAATTTAGGGTTTAGGATCTTCAGTTGATAACTGTCGTCCCTCTTCTTCTTCACTCTGTCAATCGGTCAGTCATCATCAATGGCGTTTAATAGCTGTCATCCGTGTTACTGTTGGCCAAATTTCGTTGAATTTTGCAACTGTGGTTTGAGGACCTTGCGTTTCACTTCAAAGACGGAGACAAATCCACTTCGGCGATTCTTCAAATGCGTCAGGGGGACAGTCGCAGAAGGAGGTTGTGGGTTATAGGACTGGGTAGATCCTGAAATATGCCCACAATTGAAGAGAATGGTGAACGTCGAACTGGTGGAGAAGAGGGCGATCGTGGAAAAGATGCTAGCAGAGCAGAACAAGGTGGTTGCTTTACAAGCTGAAGTTAATGAATTGAAGGCTGAGGTCAACAATTTGAATGAGTTGGTGCTGGAGAAGATGGTGGAGAAGGAGTTTGTTCAGAAGTTGCTTGAAGCAGAACAGAAGAAGGTGCAGTTTTTGAGGCTAAATGTGCTGAATTGAAGGTGCAGGTGAAGGATCTGAAGAAAGAGAAGAACAAAATGAAGTTCATGTTGTAGGTAATTGGGATTATACTGGTAATTGGGTTGGCAATGTATGTAGGGAAGATGTCTGGTTAGGTCTCGGTGGTTCACTGGTAGTCTAATGTTGATGTAGTTTTTTTTTTTTTTTTTTAGTTTAAGTTTATGGTAATCAGTTGGAAGAAGGGAGATTATGGTGTATGGAAATGGTTTAAGGTGGAATTTTTTGCTCATGATTCTGAATTGGGTTGGCTGTGAATTGAAATGGTAATCATTGCTTCTGAATGATCAGTTGAAGAATATTTTGCTGATGGAATTGGTAGAAGGTGTAGGTGTTGGGAATGATTCTGAATTGGTAGAATATTTTGCTCGTGATTCTGAATGATCAGTATAATGACTTGCTTTTGTATGGTGGCACTTGATGAATGAAAAAATCACTTTGTATATGGGAAGATTGCTATCATTGTTGGAATTGTATTTTACCTTGTTTTTGTATAGTAGCATTTGATGATTTTGCAAATCAAATTTGGACACAATGTCTCTGAAACAAAGCACAGAAACACAGCCCAGAACAGGGCCTCAGTACATTATGTAGCATGATAAAGAATATGGACTCCTTGGCAGCTGTTCAAAATTAAAGAATGTACATAATATCAGTATGCAGCTGTTCAAAATTGCTTCTTTTTGCTCAGTTACAAGATACTCGACAGGGACCATGAAATAAAAACACCATGCCCAAAAATAATCAGGGAACAAATGCCATGAAACAAAAACACAATAGTGATTCTGTGTTGGTGACAATTTAATCAAAATGAATCAAAATTGTATGACATCTGCACAAAATCAGAGACCATGAAATAAAAACACAATAACTGCATTAGACTTAGAGGATATGAATGTGGTACATCAATGTTTGATGCTTGCCAAATAAAGTAACCCAAAAACAGAGACCACATGTCCCTATGTGCACAAAATCATCCATTGTTTGAATGTAAGACATCTTCGTGTCCCTATCTGCACAAAAACATAGTGCACTATACCAAAATGTACAAAAGTCATATCCCCACCATGAATATATCAAAAGGTAACCCAAAAACAAAGACCACATGTCTATTTGAAGCTAGGAGCTTCATTGGCATCAACATTGTCAGCATTGGATTTGGATGAGCATGTAAACCATGACATTGCTGATTTGGTGCGCAAATTCACTTTTGGGGCTGGTTTACAAGACAATTTGATACCCCTTGCAGTTGCATGCCCAACTGAAGCAGCACTAGCAGCAGCACCATGTGGTCCAAAATCTTACTTCGAAGCCTCTTTTCTACTTGGTGGCTTCCAATTCATTGGTAGTATGATCTTAGTACAACTTGATGTGGTTGTCATTCGAGGCTTCTTCTTGCAAACATTACCTTTCCCACCAATTTCCTATAATGAAAAATAGGGGCTTTTTTGTTAAAGATACAACAAAAAAATGACAAGAAAACACATTCATAATGAAAGAGAAGTATATACCTGCAACTTCAATGGTCTGGTTGGCTCAGGCTGTATTTGGGGTGGTGATGGTGGAGTGGGTTGTGTCAGCTGAGTTGGTGGTGGTGATGGTGGTGGGGGTTGTGTCAGCAGAGTTGGTGGGGGTTGTGTCAGCTGAGTTGGTGGTGGTGATGCTGGTGGGGGTTGTGTCTCTGGGGATGGAGGTGGTTGAATGGTATGTTGGGTTGGAGGTGGAGGTGGAGGTGGAGGTGGAGGTGGAGGTGGATGTATGAGGGGTTGTGCCTGTGGTTGTTGCTAGGGCTGTGTTGCTTGGGCATTTTGATCACATTGCTTATTCCCAGCTGTAGGAATCCTCCGCTGTTGATGGAGTCATATCCCAATAAACATCAACACAGAATTCAAAGGAACAAAAGCATATATGGAGCATGTATGAATATTACCTTATACTGTGATGTAGATGATGGATTTTTATCACAACCTCTCCTGTTGTGACCTTCCTCTCCACAGTTGGAGCAATGCATTTTTTAACCTTGCCTGCTGACTCTACCTTGACTTGGTGCTTACTTTTCACCTGCTTCTGGCCTCCTAAAATACTTGGACGTTATCTTCTTCTTAGGCTTGAAGTATGGAGCATACACTGTCTCACCTTCGGCTTTGGCCCACAGTGCTTCTCCATTTATGGGTGTCAAGGTATGGGAATATGTTTTCTTAAGGTGTTCTACTGAATAGCAGTCATGCACATAGTCATCAGGCTTTAGTCTCTCTTCCCTAAAAACTGCTACTGCATGCCCACAAGGTATTCCACTCAGCTCCCAAGACCTACAAGTGCATGATTTGTTGTTGAAATCTACGACAAACTGATCTCTGCCATGAGTGACACTATATAGCCCTCCACCAGCCCTCACTGCTTCCCAATATCTTGCTTCATTGATTCGCTTATTCAATTTCTTCCTTATCCTTGGTCCAATTGGACCCTCAAGTCTGTTAGCCCAAACCTGTTTTTGTGCAATCCTTTTCATCACAAGCGTGTATATGGACCTAAGCATGGTTACAATGGGTTGGTACCTAGCTTCGATGATGAACGCATTGAATATCTCAGCCATGTTATTATCGACCGAGTCACAATGAGCGAAAGTCCCAAAGAACACCCTACTAAAATGCTCAAGTCCCTTCTTTTTCAAAAAGTCCAATGGATCTGGATCAAGTTCTTTCATCTCATTCAAATACCTCTCTAATTGCACCTCATTTGTTGCCTTTGCGATCCTCCAAAACACATTTCTAAATGCCTCACCCCTCCAATTTTTCCTCATGTTGGCATATACATGCCTTGCACACATCCTATGTTCTGATCTAGGAAAGGACTCCTTAATGATAGACTCAAGGCCCTACACATCAAATAAAACATGTCCATCATCACCTTTTAAATTAAATACATACAAAAATAAAAATAAATTACTTTAAATATTTTTACCTTCTGCTGGTCTGAAATGTAGGTCGACTTGTATCCATCCCCAATGTTCAAGTCCCTCTGTAATTCATCCAAGAACCAACCCCATATCTCTTTCCTTTCACTTTGACCGACTCCCCATGCCACAGGGTACATTTGATCATTTGCATCTCTTCCAACAGCCACAAAGACTTGACCATCCCATGGTCCTTTCAGGAAGCATGCATCCACTGAAACAATTTGTCTACAGCCTTCTAAGAACCCCCGTTTTAATGGTCCAGGACATATGTACAAAAACTTGAACACATGCTTGTGTTCTTCATTCAAGCTTGTCATCAACCGGACTGTTGTCCCTGGGTTCTTTGAGTGCACTTCAAACAAGTAGTCCCTAAGTTGCTCAAATTGTGTCCTATAGTCACCAATGATCGAGGTCAAAGCCATACTCCTTGCCCTAACACACATTGACAATGTTGCGTTGAAGTTCAAGTCTAACTTTATTTTCGTTTGTAACTGCCTTGCTCTAAATGAATGTTGTAATCTGAATAAATCAGCATATTTCTCAGCCAACCACGCAGTGGACATGTTCCTCTGCCCTGCTTCGAAGCTATATGGAATGCATGTGTGGGGCTTATCGAGTGTCTTGATTTCAAAAGAAAGTGCCTTGTTCACTTTCGATGCCCAAAATCTCCATTGACATCCATCAGCAACACATTTCAATTGTAATCGCTCCTTATCACCCTTGGTCACCCTCAAATTATACCCACCACTTATCCTATAGTCATCCACTGCCTTCTTGCATGTTTTTTTATCAGGAAATACCATGCCGACCTCAAATACCTTAACCCTTGGGCTGTATCTACCATACCTTATCCTCTTCTTCCTCTTTCTATTCCTGTTACGAATCCTTCTCATCTTGTCTTCACTTCCAACATTGTCACATTTCTCATCTTCATCATCACTATCTGTGTTGGGGCTGTCCGCATTGTCTGAATCATGGTAATTTCCCTCCATCAGATCACACTCGACTTCCCCTGCATCATCATTTTCAATTGCCTCCCTCTCTTCTTCAACAGCCTTGTTCAATGTAATTGTCAAATTTCTAGCCTCTAATGCCTCCTCATCTTCAACATCAGAACCACTATCACAAATGAATTCTCAAAACCGAAAATCATCACAATCTCCTTCACCAAAGTAATCAACATCATCAACCCCACTACCCCCCTCCACATCACCATTCTCATGGCCATTACCTATTGCAACCATTTGATCAGTAACAGTCTCTTTGCTATGCTCAACATAAACACACACATACTCATTTTGACGTAGTAAATCTGACAGTTGCCTAATCTCATTGTCTCCCTCTATAACAACCAAAGCATCTTCCATAACACATCCGGGTTTAGCATAGAACAGTTTTGAAATTTTTTCTTGTGCATAACCCTTTTTCTCAACCAGCTCCCTAAGGTCACCTATGCTAATGTAATCCGGATCACATTCTACTTCATAACACTTTCCTTCATTATAAACCAAATGTGGAACCATTTGAAATTCACCCCCATGATACAACAGAATTTTGCAATCTATTTCCACAATCTGTGAGAAAACACATCAAAAAAAAACAAAAAATAAACAAAATTCATCCAAAAAAACACAGAATACAAAAAAGAAAAAAAAATTGAACTTTCAGTCACACAAACACCATTCTTAGGTTGTTCGATTACTCACATTTTGATCAAAGCAGTAGATAGCCCAGTTCAGCAACTTCCACTTGCTCGCCGAATCGTTCCGACCAACTCCAGACTATCATTTTCAACCGCTGCTGCCTACTTCACCATATCCAGGTTTTAGGGTTAGGGTTTAGTTAGCTTTTCTGGGTTATGGCGTGGGGAAGAAGGAAGAAGTGAAGAGGCTGAGTATGGAGGGAAAAGAAGCCAACGAACTTCAATCTTCCATTCAGAAAACTTCAAAAAAAAAAAAATTTGCTCTGTATTTACCGGCTAAAACAGGTCATCCAGGTTGAACGTGGTATTTTTGTAATAAAATGGAGAACTGAGTGGCATTTTTGCCAACAAAGAAAATTTAATGGTATTTTTGAATTTCTGGGAAAATAGAGTGACATTTTATTCGCGGAACTCGATGCTCTTCTAGAGATTCATGACGCTCAATTGCACGTCTGACCCTTTCATCCAACTTTGGCTGTCTCCCTTCGACATTCTGAAGCTTCTGTTCAGCCTCACGTGCCCTAGTATGCATATTATCAATTATTTTCTTCAGATGGGGCCCATGATGCTTAAGTTCAAAGTACACCTGCATCAAAAATAGACCATAATTACACGGCCTGGGATTTGAAGTAGCCACAGATATAGAATCAACCATAAAGTGAAAAATAAATAAAATACAGATTTTCTAGCCAATATATGAGAGATGACAAGATCCAGAAATTATAAAATATAGCATTAATAATACACAATGTGATGTAAAACAAGATCTTTGACAATCAGCTTATTGGAACTAGACTAAGCTGGGTTTCAAAACCAGAAAACTTCTGGCCTAAGAGTTAACTTACCAAAGTGTTGTTATCTCCTATTGGTCAGGTGTTGAGGATTCATCAGCTACCAGCCCAGCATAGTTTTTCGGTTGTAGTGTGCAGTAACCTCCTTCCTATCTATGCCTTCCACTAGGACCTCCTTACAAATGCACAGCGATGTGCTATCTGACTGTTGAAAGATTCCACAAGGGACTAGCTGACCGGTAATCAAACTACTCTCTAAGGAGGTAAGACTTAACTTTGTGGTAAAGCACTTTAAGGAGTCCCCCTATATATCATGTTAATTACCATCCCAGGTAGCATTGCCACCCAATTAGAGAAAATTATGGGAGAGCTCCTTTAGTCTGATCTGATGTTGGTTCGACAGAGGGTTTTCATTATATTAAGTTAAGCATTGTGTTCCATCCTAAAAATGAGGGTTGCCTTTGTATTAGACATCTCTGAGAAGAGGATGCTTTATGGTAATTGCTGGGTGCTTTCTGGAGAAAAGTAACAGACAAAGCATGGAATTGATGTAGAAAACTGGAGTAAGAAGATTCTCACGCCCATGGGTAGACTGTCGGGGATCAATTATAAGTTGTTCAATGACACAATTCAAAGTGGTAAAGATTGACCACCTAAGGCCCAATTCCCTTATCAATCAAGATGGCTTGATTAATAGAGGCCACATTTCAAATGGTTTCTTTGAATGATGATCAAAAACCACTGAAACAGAACTTTCTTAACAAGTTCGATGATGGGAAGAGGAAGTGTTCAAGGTCTATTGGCTATGGTTGCTAACATTAAGGTAGCTATTGAGGACAACGATGAGGGCAATTTGCAGTCATTAGTTACAGTAAAGATATACTTTAAGAGTAGATCCAACTCCATTTTCCATGTGAGGCCGCTAATGCTCCCCGTCAAGGATGTTTTCTTGCTTTGGCAACCATCAATGGAAATCTATCATCAGAGAGAACACAAGGTAAAAAGGAGGAATTTCAGTTGGCAAGTACCTGCTCTATGTGTTTAGACAAGGAAGAGTCCAATGACCACCTTTTTATCCATATGTAGGAAGGTTACTGCCTTACAACATTTGTATTTTCTTTGATGGAGTCTAATAGGCTGCCAAGTATGTGACAAGAGGTGTTTTGGTGACTACAACTAGGAGAAGGTTGAAGAGTTGAATTCTATGAGTATTAGAGTTAATGCTTTTGACAATTTGGTGGCGCGCCTGGAAGGAGAGGAATAGTTGGATATTTTAGAGCAAGGCTATAAACCTTCAAGATTTCAAAAGTTTAAGCTTCAATTTTCGAAGTGCATTTCATAGCTAGTGTCAATTTCATGAACATGTTATAAAGGAGACCTTTCTTGGATTTGATGATATGATTTTTGTAGAGAACTTAAGGGATTGAGGCTATCATCAGACTAAATCACTTTGAACTTAGGTGACGTCCTTCGGAGACCTATGCGAAATATACCCTTCAACATGTAAGCCAGACAGCTAGTAGATATATCGACCAATATAGTTTTACATAAATGAGTAAGCTTTGTTTTCATTACCTTATGTGCATATTCAACATAGTTTTCATGGAAAAGCTTGAAATACTGATGCAAAGTTGATCTGCCTTCAATAGAATCAGCTGCAATTGACCGCAAATTAGAGCCTTGTGGAACAAGAACCAGCTTAGGGCCAGCAAGTAGATCTCTGCTTATGATATCAGGTGTGATTCTCTCCGCTGCTGCTTCTGACTCATCAGGAACTTTTTCTGTGTCCACAAGCCTGGGAAGCAAGATATTCCATGTTTTCATCTCTTGTACAATGCATTCTCGAGTAGATGTGACAGCAGCAATCCACGAGTATCCAAATAAATCAGACAAAACCACAAACGCACAAAGAGGAGAGGATGAGGTGCTTGACCCCTGACATGTACTCAAAACAGGGTAAACTGACGGAGTTTTCATCACTTCACTACTGTTGTTTATCTGATTCGTAAATGGGAGAAAATGCAAGACTATTGAGTCCACACAACCATCATGAAGGCAAAATATCCTCTCAGGAACAAGGGGCTCAATATACATTGAAATTAGATAATCAGCATCCTTGCTTCTAGGTAACGCCAGATCAACAATAGCCAATCTTAGCGCAGGAGGTGGATAGCCTAACCACCCACTGCAGTCAGGTGGCTAGTCAAGCCGCACAACTGAAAGGCGATCGTATCATGGCAAAGCCAAGTATACGATCGTGGGAATCAAAAGAGATACGAGGTGGATTTCCAGTATGCCACAGTGGTTGGATTTCATCAGCCAGAGCATCTATTTGCAATTACCCACCACTCCAGGCAGTAACAAAGATTGAGTCCTTTCCAACAGAGTCATAATGAAGACCAACAGCACGACCATCACACTCCGCATCTTGAAATCCAGGATCCTCTTCCCCGCCATAGCAAACTTTTCGAAGAGGACCCTAAAAAGAGTGCAATAAGTGTTAGCAAGCAGGTGCAATAAAGAACTAGTAAATTTGATAGAGAGGGGTAATGGCCAATGACACCCATGCAAAACCAGCATGCATTTTGCTGCAACTACACACAAGGCAATTTAGATTTTGGACAAAAGAGCCCAAAATAGATCCGGTTCTCAAAATTATTTTCTTGATTTTGTAGCTTCACAATGGCCAATTAAAAGATAAGCAATGATTAGTAGAAAAGGATTCAGTGATAAACAAGTATCGCAAGAAAAATTGTTTATGTTGAACCAACAATAGAGAACGGATCCATCAAAAAGAAAAACAATAGAGAACGGAGGATTGATTTTTAACTAAAAAAAGGTAGACTTTATAGTTTATAACAAGGAGCACTAGTATATACCCCACGAAAATCATGGACATACAATAAGAACTAACCTGAAGATTGAAACCCAAAGACATAATCCTAGATAGCATGAATTGGTTTTGACAGGTACTTCACAGAGCACAAATGGCAAAAGAGATGCAAGTTGTTCTGAGTTTAGAAACTGTCATGAACAATTACCCAACTACGCTTATCCCAAGTATCTTGGACTCAGACAACCACTCCCAACTCTGACGCTGCCAAACTTTCACTATTTGGGTGATGGAGGAGAAAGAAGGGGAGGGGGTTTCCTTATGGCGATTTGTGGGCTAAGCCCACCTTGAAACTAGTTTGGCTAGTCACAAGTTAGGGATTTCTGTTTTCCTTTTTTCAACTGGTTGTGGGCTAAGCCTAAGCCTACTTGTCATCCAGTTTGGCTTGCCACCAGTTAGAGCTTTCCTTCATCCCTTTTTTCCTGGATGAGGAGGGGGGTTCTTTTCTACCAGAGATGGCAGGTGGGAGAGGCAGGCATAACACGTCATCAGACACTATTCCCTCTGTTGGGTGTAAAGACCAAACTGAGGAACGAAGAAGGAAGAAAACGCAGGCTGCGTTTTTGGGTGCTGCAATGCGACACCTTGATGGGCTTCGTCCAAAGGCCCATATATGTGTTATATTTTTGAGCGGCAAGTTTTTTAGGGTTTTCAGTTATTGTTAACCTAGTTTCTCTTATGTTTCTCTAGTATATATAGGGGTTCAGGTTCTCCCTATTTTGTATCCCTAAGATCAAGTGAGATAGAGAGAAACACAACCTTGTATTGTAATCCTCATATTACTAGTGCATCGATTAGTGGTTTTTTCCTTTGGGTTTTCCACGTTAAAATCCTAGTGTCAAATTTCGTATTTCTTTTCTGCTATTATTTCCTATTGTTTGTGTTTTGCTTGAGTACTCTTCGATCTCAACAACTGGTACCAGAGCTTTCAGGGTTTGTGAAAGAGAACTCGCTTTCAAACAATGGCAGGAGATAAGTATGAAATAGAGAAGTTTGATGGATCCGACTTCACCTACTGGAAGTTGCAGATTGAGGATCTGCTGTATGCAAAGTCGTTGCATGTTCCGCTGCTGGAGAAGCCGGAAAAGATGGAGCAGGCTGAATACGATCTGCTGGATCGACAGGCGATGTCCCTAATCAGGATGTCATTGGCTGGAACGTCATGTTTAACGTCATGGAGAAAAAGACAACGAAGGAATTGTTGAAGGCACTGGAGAATATGTATGAGAAGCCTAGTGCAGCAAATTAGGTATATTTGTTCACTAAATTAACCAGCTGTAAGATGGCTGAAGGTGGGGATGTGCCTAATCATATTAATGAGATTACTAAAATTTTATCGCAACTTGCTTCAGTAAAGATGGCTTTTCCTGAGAATGTTAGGGCTTGCGTATTATCATCTTTTATGCCTGAGTCTTGGAGAACCCTTGTAACTGCTTTTAGTAGTGCTAAGGATACTGACGAGATGAAATTTGATGATGTCAAGTCTATATTGCTTAATGAGGGTCTTCGCAGGCAGGAAGAATTCCGGCGAGGAATCTTCGGGAATTGCGTTAAGTGTCAGGGGTAGGAAGACCAATAAGAATTCAGGTAATTCCAGGGGACGGTCGAAGTCCAGAGGTAAAAGCAGGCCTAGGGACATGAGCAATGTTGTGTGTTATGGTTGTGGGGATAAAGGTCACTTTAAGAGGGATTGCCCTAAACCTAAGAAGGGGAAGGGTAACAATGATCGTGACTCTGTCAACTCTGCTGAAGATCTCTGTGAAGCACTTGTCTTGAGTGTGTCTAGTCCTGAGGAGTCTTGGATTGTTGATACTGGCGCATCCTTTCATGTTTCTTCAAACAGGGAATTATTTCATAATTTCAGGATGGAAATTTTGGCAGGGTTTATCTTGCTGATAACAAATATTATGAGATAACAGGTAGAGGAGACGTGACAATTAAGCCTGCTAATGGTGGTCTTTGGAAGTTGGAGGTTGTCAGATACATTCCAGGTATTAAAAAGAATTTAATCTCTATTAATCAGCTTGATGAGATGGGCTATTCTGCAGGGTTTGGGAATGGAAAATGGAAGATTGTGAAAGGTGCTATGGTAGTGGCGAAGGGATTGAGATCCGGTACATTGTACTCCACAAGGGATAGCGCTAACGTGATTTCTAATGTCAATACTACTTCTTGTTCTAGTTTATGGCATTGCAGGCTTGGTCATATGAGTGAAAAGGGCATGAAGATTCTAGCTTCAAAGGGCGTTTTGGAGAATCTAAAAACCGAAGATATGGAACTCGCGAGTTGTGTCCTGTAAGCAGAAGAGAGTCGGCCACCAAAGCGGCAGGAACCGGAAACCAAAGAAGTTGAGTTGGTGCATTCAGATGTGGGGCGCGCTACCAATTCCATGGGTGGTGCTCAATATTATGTCACCTTCATTGATGATCAAAGTCGAAAGGTATGGGTTTATTTTTTGAAGAATAAATCTGATGTGTTCAGTGTTTTCTTGAAGTGGAAAGCACAGGTTGAGACACAGACTGGGTTGAAGGTGAAGTGTTTGAGGACAGATAATGGAGGAGAGTATGAAAAGGAGCTCGTGGAATATCGAGCAACGTAACGACATTAGATTACTCGTAACTGTTCCCGACACCACGAGAATGGAATAGCAGAGGATGAACCGACTCAACGAGAGCCAGAGCATGAGGATTCATCTTTGGATCGCCAAATATATGTAGGCGTATAAAGAATACAGCAAAGATACCTAATCAACAGGAGTCTATCGGTTCCTTTAGATTTGAAGGTACCTGAGGAGGTATGGGGTGGTAAGAAAGTTGATTACTCCTTTCTTCGTATTTTTGGTTGTACTGCTTATGTGATGACTGATCCTGACAAGCGTGATAAATTGGATCCTAAGTCCAAGAAGTGTTTTTTAGTTGGCTATGGGACTGATGCTTTTGGATACAGGCTGTGGGATGGTAAGAAGATGTTGAGACACTGTGATGTAGTCTTTAATGAGAATCTGTTATATAAAGACTGGCAGGCATCAAGTGACTCAAGAAACAAGGAGTTAGTGGGAGCAAAGGTGATGGAGCCAGAAACTGTCAAGTTTTCTGATGGTGCACCGGAGAGGAAAACAATGGAGACAGAGGCATCACAGGAAGTTCCACAGACTACTGATCAGGTTGCTAAGAACCTGATCCACTAGAGTTGGCTGGAAGCTCTAGTGATGATGAACAAACTCCACTACCCACTGTGAGGAGATCCATGAGGGCTACCAGAGGTAATGCACCTGAAAGATATTCTCCATCTTTGCATTATTTATTCTCGATGATGGTGAGCAGAACCCTATACTGAAGCTATGCAGGTTGAGGATCGTTCCAAGTGGGAGCAGGCAATAGATGATGAGATTGCCTCACTTGAGAAAACCAAAACTTGGGAACTAACCAGGTTGCCTGCAGGAAAGAAAGCCTTGTTGAATAAATGGGTTTTCAGGATCAAGAATGAGCCTACTGGTGTTGTGAGGTACAAGGCTCGATTAGTGGTTAAGGGATTTTCACAAAAGGAAGGTATTGATTATAACGAGATTTTCTCTCCTGTCGTGAAACTAACCACTGTTAGAATTGTCCTTAGTATGGTTGCGGTGGAAAATTTACATCTGGAGCAGATGGATGTAAAAACAGCCTTCTTGCATGGAGATTTGGAGGAGGACTTGTATATGAAACAACCTAAGGGATATGAAGTTCCAGGGAAGGAACACTTGGTATGTAGACTTCGAAAAAGTCTATATGGGTTGAAACAGGCTCCAAGGCAATGGTATATCAAGTTTGACACCTTCATGTGCAACAATGGGTTCTAGAGGAGTGATAAGGATCAATGTTGTTATTATAAGAGCCTTCCTAACTCTTACATTATTCTACTTCTCTATGTGGATGATATGTTGATTGCAGGAGCAAGCATGAAGGAGATTACCGGGCTTAAGGAGAGGACGTCCGAAGAGTTTGAGATGAAGGATTTGGGTGCTGCAAATCAAATCCTTGGCATGAGGATTACTAGAGACAGGGACAAAGGAGTTTTGAGGCTGTCTCAGGAGGACTACATCAACAGGGTGCTAGAGAGGTTCAGTGTGGCTGATTCAAAACCTAGGGGCACTCCTATGGCAAACCATCTCAAATTATCTAAAGAACAACAACCCAGAACCAAGGAGGAGAAAGAATACATGGCTAGAGTTCCTTATGCTTCAGCAGTTGGGAGCTTGATGTACGCCATGGTCTGCACGAGACCGGATATTTCTTTTGCAGCGGGAGCGGTGTCCCACTTCATGTCCAATCCGGGGAAATCACACCGGGAAGCTGTGAAATGGCTGATGAGGTATTTGAAAGGTACCTCTCATTATTGTCTTATGTTTGGCGGAACTAACCTTGATCTGAAAGGTTATGTAGATGCTGATTTGAGTGGGGATTTCGATACGAGCAAGAGTACAACAGGCTATGTGTTCACTCTTGGTGGCTCGGCAATCAGTTGGATGTCAAGATTACAGAAGTGCATTGCTATGTCAACTACAGAATCAGAATATATTGCCTTGTCTGAGGCAGGCAAAGAAATGATATGGCTGCAAGATTTCTTGGAGGTTCTTGACCAGGGGCAGGATGGTGTTCTTCATTGTGACAACCAGAGTGCCATTCAACTAACGAAAAATCCGGTGTTACACTCAAGGACAAAGCATATTAGAAGGAGATATCACTTCATTCGAAACTTGGTGGAAAGTGGTGAAGTGAAGCTCGAGAAGATCGCAGGCAGTAAGAACCCGGCTGACATGCTAACCAAGCCAGTGGATGTTGGGAACCGAGGCTCAGATGGCCTCGAGGCCTCTCTGACTAATGAGGAGGTCAGTTGATGCACTAGGAGAACTTGTGGTGAAAGTTGATGATGGTTGAGGTTTGGTCTCCAAGTGGGAGATTGTTGGGTGTGAAGACCAAACTGAGGAACGAAGAAGGAAGAAAACGCAGGCTGCGTTTTTGGGTGCTGCAATGCGACACCTTGATGGGCTTCGTCCAAAGGCCCATATGTGTGTTATATTTTTGAGCGGCAAGTTTTTTAGGGTTTTCAGTTATTGTTAACCTAGTTCCTCTTATGTTTCTCTAGTATATATAGGGGTTCAGGTTCTCCCTATTTTGTATCCCTAAGATCAAGTGAGATAGAGAGAAACACAACCTTGTATTGTAATCCTCATATTACTAGTGCATCGATTCCGTGGTTTTTTTTTCCGCTTTAGGTTTTTTTCGACGTTAAAATCCTGGTGTCAAATTTCTTATTTCTTTTCCGCTATTATTTCCTATTGTTTGTGTTTTGCTTGAGTACTCTTCGATCCCAACACCCTCCCCATAAACCACGGATAAGAAGCCATAACAAAAAGCAGGCACATGCCCAGCTTGCTGAAACTCAAATAGTAATAAGACAAAAGTTAGTATGAATTCACAAAGTAATCTCAATGTTTGACAGTAACACAAGACATCACAAATTACCCAACAGCCATCAACTTAAAGCAAAAAAACAGGACACTAACCTGCAATGAAAGTGATGTATCTATTAGCACAAAGGGCCGAGCGTTAACAGCTGAGATATGATTAGCTTCCTTTTTTTTTGTTGAATTAGTTCAGGAAATGTTGCTTCCAACCAAGATATGGCGGACTAAATTTGACAAAGAATTGAGGGTAGATTTGAGGCCAAAAGTTTGTGCATCACTGTAGATCTCCATTATCGACTCCCGCAAATAGACACTATAGAACAAAAATAAGAAACTATCAACCATTTACCAGACAAAAGGATACTTGATAAATATAAGTTGTCTAACAGAAAGGAAGTTATTGTAAAGATGCACTTTCCTACTATAGGTGCCTCTTTGGTCACACAGTCCACTACCCATCCACCTTTTAACAACCTCTAAGCCAAAAGTCGTGTTTAATCTACTTGTCGAGACAACCGCCAGACTTAAACAGCCCCCCCCCCCCCCAATTGTAGTTACGTCCTGCTATAGAGTAATGTTAAATACCCCCGCCCCAACCCCTTCTCCCAAAAGAAAAAAGGAAATAAACGTCAGTTGGGTAGGTAGATCAATGATACAAAATAAACTAGTGCCGCAGATCCAAAAAAATGAGAAAATATCTAAAAAGTTGGGTGATTTTCAAGATGCATAAGAGATCAATTTAGCTTTAGATAAGAGAAAAAATCTAGTTAAATATCTGATAGCCCATCTTTTGGAGCTGTTTAAACTTCTAGTACAAGAACTATCATTGAGCAAACCAACATGGGAAGATAGAAGAAGCACCTTCCAAATGGGGCCACCGGACAAAGTACATACACAGAACCATCACTAAATAAAACAAAGACCTGCAATAACAAGGAGAAAGAATCAGCAACAAAAGATAAAGCATGTGCACCCCTGGAGATATCAAAATTCAAGATACTGGATCGTAGAGCACAATATCTTCAGAGAGGATACGTAATAAAAGGCAAAATTTTCAGACACACAGTTTCTTGAAGAGTGTCCAGAACAGACTATCAAGAAAATTACATAGAGCATTAGGTCCATGTAGCTGACATCAATCCAAAAGGCACTCAACTGAGACCAAGACACCAACTGATATTAAAAGATCCTTTATGATCAAACTGAACGGAACTCACACTAAATCTGTCCCATAAGTGATCGCGCCCAAAACAAAAATCAACCGGGCAAATTGATGATGCATTCTGTGTTCTACCTGGTTTAGCGGGCTGCAAATAGTACTCCTGCTCTGGAAGACCGTGAGCAGAAGACAAATTAAATATCCTACAAAATAAGATCATGCCTGTATAAGTCATAGTATCCAACAAGAAAAACCAAAAATACTTTTGACCATGGGTATCCCAAGCAGTTAGCCAGAAAAGGGACAGGAGTGAGAGAGAGAGAGAGAGAGAGAGAGAGAGAGAGAGAGAGAGAGAGAGAGAGAGAGAAGCAAGCCGCAAAAGCCACTATAGAAGCCTACATTTATATCATTTATAGGACATTGGCAACAAATATTATAGTGTGCAGCCAAAGGTTTCAGGGTGCAGTATATCACCCCTTACCACTTAACAGAACCTGATAACCTTGACATGAAAATGGTTGCAGGGGACACTTCAGTTCTGGTTTCTTTCACCATTTTTCTTTTTCCCTTCTTTTTTTTTTTGGGGGGGGGGGGGTGTTTGCATCAGTACACCACTTGCACCTTGAAGAGGGTATATTAAAAAAAAATGAGACATTTATAAATTTGAACATTAATAGTCTTATGTCTGCCACACAGCGAGCCTTGGACCAGACTAGAAGAACTACATTTTTATGCCCTGAGGCTTGTTAGAATAATACCCTTGACCAACTGGTTTTGGATCAATTTTTTAAGTCCCTTCATTTGATTAAACCGTTATATTTTGGTACTTAAATTGCAATTCTATTCTTGGTTTTTTGTTTTCATTTAAATATCTACCACCTTCCTCTCCCCCACCTCCCTGGACAATAATAGACAAGGCAGAGCATCGAAGAGATACCCATTGACCAAAGTTGACCATAAGGGTTGACCAAGACATGCAAGTTTGCCTTCCCCAGTTTGAGCTCTATTCATTATACTCCATTCATTGTAAACCCCAATTGTCCTGCCAGCAAGAGCCCACGGTTTCCGGCTACTCCACTTTCATGGGAGAGCACCCTCTCTCTGTTTCTTTGCCGTCTCTCATTTCTGCTTTGTATTTTACAATATAGCCCAAAGATTGCCCAAAGATTGCACATTACTAGAGTGAAATTAGTTATCAAAAATTTGCTGGGAGGTACAATACATTTCTAACAACTGACCATTGGGGGACCACATTTTTTTAATGCACTCAAAGGGGACGAGGTTATTAAACTAATGGCTAGCAGGTGACTTTCCGGCCACTTTTTGCCGGAAAACGGTTACAGTTGACAATAATTAACAATCTTTTGAATTTTTTGTGTTGAATGCCAAGAATACCCTTCGTTGCCTCCAAGTAATCCCTTCTCCTCCTCCATCCTCCAAGTAACCCTAGAATATATCCAGTGCTCCATCTCGTCACCCTGACAAAGAAAGAGCTCGGGGTAATTGATATTCTTCCACTTCCGCAATGCTACATTGAATGTGTGGATCGTTAATTGCAATTTCTGTTCATCATCGATTCTTGAATAGCAATTCATTTATGGGGTTTTAGGTTTCAAACGAAAGGTGTGTTTGAATCTGAGTCAATGCTAACATTTGTATTCTCAATCTGCCTCTCCAATTTACCAACCCTAGAATTCTTCATTTTGGGAATTTCTACATGGGTTTTGCTTAGAATTCTTCTTGTGGACGTTTAATCTACTGTATCAATCCCAACATTTTCACCAGTTAGAAGTAAAAAGTATGATGAGTATATGAGATACACAATCAGATTCAGAAATGATAGAAGTAAAAACTATGGAAAACATACTATATTCATAAAAACTTTGGAATTTCAGCCTCCATTGTTGTCGAGCTTTGAGCTCGACTCCTTCTTCTCCACCCGTTTTGCCTCTCAATTTCAGCCTCCATTGTTGCCGAGCTTTGAACTCCCTGACCCAACATAGCCCGACCCAGACCGGCCCGGTGAAGTTGTTCGCACTAAGATCAATATACTCCAGACTCGAACACCCATCAAAACGCCCCTCTGTGGAACCATTAAACTGATTCGTCTAGATGTTTAGTACCCGGGAAACTTAACCGGATTCCGCCCCCGATCTTGTTCAGCGAGACAGGGACAAATCCAGCACCTCCAAACTGGTCAACCCAGTAAAATTCAGCCCCCCACCGAGATTATTATGCGATAAATTCAGGTGCTTGAGTGTCCTACAATCCCCGAAATCCGCAGGAATTTTCCCACTCAAGGTTTTGGACGAAATGTCTAGGAATTCCAGCGCAGTCAGCCTGGAAAAGTTGTCGAAGATCTCGCTATTCAGGCTGCTGGACGACAGATTTACGCCGACAACCCGGGAGGAATATGGGTCGCTAGGAAATACCGTTCTATGTACAGGGGTGGAGGAAAAAGAAGACATTGAGGCAGGCTTCGTTTTTTTTTTTTTGAGCGGGCAAAAATAAGGGCAACATGGTCTCTTCACAAACATCCCCAAGGGCTTTTAGTATTTTCATGGTTTCCGACTAATAATGGCCGGAAAGTCACCTGGGAGCCAATTGTTTAACAACTTTGTCCCCTTTGAGTGCATTAAAAAAATGTGGTCCCCCAATGGTCAGTTGTTAGAAATGTATGGCACCTCCCAGCAAATTTTTGAATTAGTTATACAGTTCTTTTCTCCACACAAGCTTCATCATCATCCCAATGTTTTCCTATAATAGGATCAAAAGATGAGATGCTCAGCAAACATCTTACAAAATTGTGCATATCCCAAATACAAACTATCCACAAAATCTACCACATCAAAAGAGGAAGAGTTAAACTTCTCATTGACCCAAAAGTAGAGAGACATAATGAAATTGTCTTTCAAGTGAGGAAGAGGAGTTTCAACTTCCTAAAACCCTTTGGTTCCTTTCTCTCCAAATACTCCCAAAAGTACATGATGTGCAACCGTGCCCTTCTTCCTTGGTTTCTTGCCAAAGACACTCTCCCAAGCAAGAAGATGACTCCTAATCAAGAAGAAGACAAACCAAGAAACACCTAGGAAAGCAAAAGCTAAATCCCAATGAGACCTAGCAAAGCCATAGTGGAGCAAAAGATGAACTGGTGAATGATGATTCAAGATCCCTTGCACATATAACATCTATCTACCAAAACCTTCCCCTTTTTAGTAAATATCGCAAGTCAAATATTCCCATGAGGTCATTTCCCAAACAAAAATGCAACCTTTAAAAGGGGCAAAGATTTCCAAATAATCTTGGATGGGAAAGCACCATCCTCCAAAAGATGCAATAATGAAGATTGCATACTAAGAAGTTTTAAATAATAAGAATTGACCATGAAAAAGATCCCTTTCTCACTCACATCCCATCTCACCTTGTCTTAAGGAGATGCCTAAATGGCCTCATAAAGGTTTTGATATAACTAAATAAAGCAGCAACATTAGAAAAACCATTTCAAAAACAAAAAAAAAAGGATATCAAACACCAAACCCTCAAAGTTGCTCCCACTAATCAGCAATAGAAGCATTTCTGTTCACTACAAGAACATAACAATTCTTATTATTTAAATAGCAACAACTTTGATTATTTCTCTCTCATCCTGTTCAAGGGCCACTTATTTCAAAACTACACGCAATGTTCTTTTGGTACTTGGATCATGGTTGAGATCGCTCAAGGGCCACTTATTCCAAAACTACACGCAATGTTCTCTATTCTCTCTCTCTTTAAATAGCAAAACTTTGATTATTTCTCTCTCATCCTCAGTCAACAGATAAAGTTCATATTGCACTCAACCATGATCCAAGTACCAAATTACAAAACAAACTCAGTGCAATCTCTTCTTTAATTTAAAACTATAAACTGAGGGCCTGTTTGGACAGCTAAAAGGAATGGAATAAGGGTGGGATAGGAATTGGTCCAATTCCTTTTCTTTGTGTTCGGTGAACCATTTTTGGAATGGGATTAGAAAACCCCCAGGTTTCCAATCCCCCTCAAAAGGGTGGAATTAGAACCCTCCCATATATGGGGGGTATCAGATCTAATCCTTTTCTATTATTTTTTTTAAAAACAAGATTGTACTTCTTGACACAAAATCACGAGGGCTCCTTCCCAACTCCACTACCGACACCTACAGAAACTCTACAGTGCACTCCATTGTCGCCACTTAGAGGAACTCCATTGCCATCACTCGGACCACCACTGCTACGACCACCTTTACCGTCAACTTTTCCGGCGACCAAGCCTGAAAATAGAACCTTAAAACTTCTAGCAGACCAAATATATATTCAAAATCCAACCAACCTTTTCGATTTCAATCTCTTTCGACAACCGCTACTTCGGCTATTTTCTGGACAAGCCAAGAATTTCTCACAACCTTCACAATGTTGGAGGACAAAAGTAGAGAGAGAAAGTATTGAAAAATGTTGAAGGAGGATTGCAATTGCTCCCTCACCACAGATTGAAGTTGGAATTTGGGATCTGGGGAGGATGAAGACAATGACGAGGACCACTATTGAAGGTTGTGGAGATATGGGGTTTTGCAGTAAGTGAGTAAAAGAGCCACAATGATTGTTGTTGTTGTTGTTGTTGTTGTTGTTCTTATTATTATTCTTATTATTATTATTATTCTTATTATTATTATTCTTATTCTTATTATTATTCTTATTCTTATTATTATTATTATTATTATTATTATTATTATTATTATTATTATTATTATTATTATTTAACAATTTCATTCCATTCCAGCTTCTGGCCAAACAACTCCACTTTGGGTTTCTAATTCCATTCCCATCCCTGTAGGATTCTAATTCCATACCCATCCCATTCCCAAAATCTCTCCAAACAGACCCTGAATGATTACTAGTCAAGGTAAATAGCAAAGGATAAGGCCTTCTTTTCTGTTGCCAATGTTTCTGCGTGTATTAAAACAACTGCACTGACTATTCCTAGCAAAACATCCACTACCAAATTGTTTCTGATTTAGCTCAAGTTGGGGTTGGGGTTGGGGTTGGGATTGGGGTTGGTGGGGCCCGTGGGGGTAAGGATCTTGATGCCATAACCTCCGCAAATCCTCCAAAACACGATCTGTTGAGGTGGTGGTGACTGGTGTGGAGATGACGTTCATCTCTGGTCAGCAGCTACTTCATTCAAGAAGTGTTCACAAGGAGAAAAGTTTTCATATCAAAGACTCAGACTCACGTTTGGCATAAAAAGTTGGTATCCCCTATATGAATATATTGGCAAAAGACAATGGCCCATGCTAAGGGCTATGGTTCATCTTGTATACAATGTGGTGCCCCTAGTAGATTAATTATCAATTAATTAATGGTGCGATAGGTAGAATCCCAGGAAGTTTTTTTCTGGGAAAGTGTATTTTACTGTGTTTGGTTTACATTGAAATCCCAAGAAAGTATGTGGAAAGTTTTTACAGTGTTTGGTTGAAACTTTAACTTTCCTAAGGAAAAATGTTTGAAATGTCCATACTATCCTTTTTATTTTCATTTCCTCTTCTTTCCTATCATGTTTGAAATGTCCATTCACTCGGTGAAGAAACTTTCCCAAGACCCCCTGGAATGTTTTTACCATGAATCTTAGGAAAACTATGGGTCCCATTTAAAAATTTTCCTATCCTTATTTTACTCCCAAACATGGGAAAGTTAAATCAACTTGGGAAAGTTGACTAACTTTCCCAGGAAACTTGAGTAACCAAACACTCCATAAGGGTAAAACCCACCCATGAACCCCCCCCCCCCCCCAATCACACTCTGGGCCCTAAAGAAAAGGTACTTCGCTAGCATAACTCTTTCAAAGGCCTTAACCTTTCCTTTGCTATATAGTAATACAAGGAAAATAATTAGGCTAAGCGTTAAAGTGCTATGCTAAGAAACGCTGACACTGATACATGGCACTAGCACGATATGACATGACACAGACACTGCAACACAAACACAATTTTATTTTTTTTTTTTTTTTGGTGGGTGGGTGGAGGGGGGGATGCTAAGAAATGCACAATGGACACATGATAATTAGAAATATTGATTCCACTATCCCCATTCCCTTTTCATTGTTGCAACAACAATTCTTTTCACAACTTTTAAGTTAAATGACAAAGTTGCCTTTGAGACTAATATCATTAGAATTATAAAGAGAGAAGAAAAGTAATCATCAAGGGAAAAAAATGGTAAAACAATCATTAATATGTCTTTTGGAATGTCAAGCAAAATATTATAGAACAAACAAAATGTTAGTTAAAGGAACATATAAATAGGAATTGGGGGGTATCACATGAGTGTTATGACTTGTTCCATGATTTTAGCTTTAGAGAGGTCACTTTGGATGAGAAAAATAACGCACTATTCATAGAGTGTACTTCCTACCACTACCTATAAGAAAACATTATTTCTGTCTAATCTAAATTGTCAGCATGCATTTGAGTGCCCATGAAGTGACCAATTGTCCTAGAGTGTCATGTCAAATGCGGTGTTTAATATGTGTTGGACATGGATACATGGAGATAGAGCTTCTTAGCTTCTATGTTGAGGCAAATCATGGCATATTCATAAGGGTTCCACTGTGAACACTCAATAAAGATGCCAAATAGAGCAAGGTCACTTACAGATGCTATAATTTAACACGAAACAACTACAGCTATTTCACAATATTAGATAAGCACCCAAAAACACAGCTATCAGATTGGAAAGCGGAAGATTAGTACCTGAAAACGAAATCAGAAGATAGAACTGCTAGATGAGTATCACTATACGGATGCCACATTGCTTGCAATATGCGAATGGCATTGTTACTATTCTGAAAAATGTCAGAACCAATTGGAACAGTCTTGTACAATACAGCCAAGGGCAATATCACAAGATACCATGTCAAAGCATACCCAATAAACCAACCATTATGTAAGGAGTATAGAGAAGTTAAACATCAAGCAAGCATTTCATGTCATACAAGATTTCAAACTTGAGGTGCATAGCAGAGGTTTTAAGTTTGAAATATATTTATCAGCATGAAAACAAGCAAGCCCGCTTTAATTTTTAGTGCATACCAGTATTTACACTATATTCTTTTCTACCACTTGAAGACTAGACAACTACATTTCAATTTTCAGGCACTAAATTTAGGAATAAGGCTTATGGAAAGACCACTTCCACGAATCAAAGCCCTATAGACAGGAATGGTAATATTTTTTTCTTCCATCAGAAGAAAAAGCAAGTCTGATACTTTGATGTCCACAGCCCATACAGGGAAATAGGGAAGCCTTGTGCTCATCGTCTTTTGAGGCAAATACATAGTCAACTCATGGGATGCCGTATGCCTCCAATCATTGATTGATTGTTAATATAATAATGTTTCTGTCTCAGAAAAGGTAATGACATACCTGCAAATTATGGAACTGTCTGTGCCAGAACTCCGACCATAAAGGTACATGACTCGCATGTCATGTGAACCAGCAAGAAGCAATGCTGATCCGTTTCTATTAATTGAGATTCTAGTTACAACAAAATCAAGGTCGACATCTGCTTTCAACACCTGTCATATGGATGGAACAATTAGGCATAGCAAATTATTTTCAGAGTATAGGAACATTACCATAGGGATCTTAAGACTATTATCAAGATCTTATTCTTAACATTGCATTTTTGACCCATAAGCTTCAAACTACCTTACCGGATCTCTCAAAATTAAACAAAAAACTATAGCCCTTTAAAAAGATAACAAGAAATTGGTATTAGACCCCAGCAAGCCTTCTAATAATGGCATCAGTCAGTCAAGCAAGCGGATTTGAAACATGCAGGCGTAGTGAAGGACATGACACTTGATAGGGGTTCTTGGCAAGCTAGGGTTAAGGTAGTCAGGTTAGGGGTGATAGAGTGTTGGCAGGACGCCTAGTTTTGCCTTTTTAGTGTTTTTCTTATGCTTTCCTTGTCTTTGGCTTTTCAACTACGTCTAATGCCCATGCTTAACTATTCGTTTCTTGGGACATACAAGTATGAAGTTATCTTTCGCTCCTTTTCTCTTTTCCTCTTGGTTTTCCAGATGGTTTTTCAATTTAGTTTTGTGTTCGGTTTTTGAAAGGCTGCTTGTTTGGATTCTCTCATACCATCCTTGAGCAAGACACCGAGACCACACCGGGCCTTGTTGTTGCTGTAGTAGTATTCTATCTTGATGAAATTCAGCGTACTTGTGCATAAATCATAACCAGGATGCAACTAATGGGTGGACCCTAGCTTTGTAAGATACAACCTTGTTGGTGCTGCAATTTTCAGAACTCCTGAACTTTAAAGTTTTCTCAACATGACATAATAAGGAATGCATCATTTCTTTTGAGGCAAACATTAGCTCCTTAGTCTAGCAAATAAACAGGCAGAATGATTACAGAAAAATTGAAGAGATATCAATTACGGCTGCTATGAAAGAAGTAACCTGCTATGAGATGATATGGTTAATTTACATACAAGGGCAAGTTTGCACATTCTTTAGGTTTCTAGTAATACAAGCCAGTAAGCCATGTTGGGAACTGTACTTCTTTTCCAGGTTCCACCCTCAATCTGGAGCACAAAAGTACTACACCATCATTGGTTGTAACTTCTAAAGGGAAATTAGGTCGCCAGTCTGAGTTGTCTTCATAATTTTCTCTCAGTATTGGGATGTATCACATATGGAATGGAGCCAATAAACAAGAACAGGATAGTGAAGCCCAGAAAGGCTCAGCCACAGCTAGTGATGTAAACTAGTTGATCCAAGTTTAAAGGGAGCTTTGCTCGTTGACCTTATGAAGCATATTCATGTTACATTTGGAAAATAAAGGAAAATAATTAACAGTAGCCTCATCTATTATCCATCTTCACCAACTTCATCCAGTCAACACGCCTGAAAACCTATTCGGTGACTTTGATCTCTGTACAAAACAATTATCCAAACATTTTCTAGCAATATTCATGATTTCTCTAATGCCTATCCTATCCCATCTGAAAGAAAAGTCTGAACCTTGATAATCAATGTCATAAGTTACAACCCATGCAAGTCATTCCTTTTTGGTATCATAGCAGCAATCAGCAATCTGCACGGGGGGTCTTTCTAAAAATTACTAATTATGAACTTCATTCCTTCTTGTCTTTACCATATTATGTAGGGATGATACAAAATTCTTAGTAATTAACAATGTCATGCAGTTGCTCATCCTCAGAACATAAAAGCTACTCCTTATGGGCCTACAAACTAACCATGCATTTGCCAAATACATCAAAGATGGGAAGCTACTGAAACCCGCATCAAAATTCAGTAAACCCTAAACCCTGTGACATCAACTTTAAAACAATGTGAAACTGCGTGAGAACAGTGAAAGAAGAAGAGTGGGCGAACCTTAGAAGGGAAGGCAGCAAGAACGGAAGTGGGGTCAGGTTCACCGAGACGGACATAAATGCGGTGCAGACAGTTGTGGTGCGAGTCCCAGAAGTAGATTCGAGAAGCTCCGTCCCAAGCCATGAGATTACCCCGCCTTGTAGATGATTTTTCGGCGTCGGAATCGTCGGCGGAAGAAGAAGAGAAGAAGGGGTGATTCTGAAGAGGAAGCCATTGAAGCTGGTCTTTGGGTGTTGAAGAAGAAGAAGGAGAATATGGTGTTAGGGATTTCTTCTGCTGATTTTGATGTTGATTTGGTTTACCGTTGGTTGAAGAAGGAGACCATGGCGTTAGGGCTTGATTTAGTTTATCGTTGATTGGTTGAGCCAAATCGAAATTGAACATCATCTTTGTGCTCCACCTGAGTGAGGCCTGAGGGTGAGGATTAATGAAAGCGGACGAAAAGCGAGGGAGAATTCCAGCGTCACACACACAGACACTACAAGGGTACAACCATTTTCTCCTTCAGGGACGCCTTAGCTGCAATACATTAGGTGCATCAAGAGCACGTGCTCCGGATGGTATAATTGTTCATCCATATATATTAGATTATTCACCACTAGAGTTGGGCAACGGGCCGGGCTGGGCCGGGTTCGGGCCAGTCACAAACAGGCCGGGCCAAGCCGGGCAAATTAATTTTTTACTGGGCCTAAGTGGGTTGGATTTTAATGGGCCTTAAGCGGGCCGGGCCGGGTTTGGATGACCTTTTCCATGATCTGCTCCACTACCTTCCTGTCCATCAAAAAAAAAAATACAGATTGAAGAAACAGGAAACAAAAAAAAGCCTCATCATGTCAGCCATAATTAAACTAAAAATACACCATCAGTGATACCTTCAACAATAATTTTCGATAACTTTACCACATATTAAATTATGTTTACCAGCAAGTAGTAATTCTAAAGACATGATGCACACTTCAATGTTTCTTCAACCCACCGTCAAATCTAGACTACGAGAATTAGGTGACCAAAACTAAAGACTCCACTATTCAACTTCTTGGCAAATTGAACACTAAAGACTCCATTATCTCCACCGTCATCAGTTCATAAACCCAAGAAAAATTCCAGATTCCCAATCATCATCTTCGGCAAATTGAACCCTAAAGACTCCATTATTCAACTTCTTGGCCTTACTTTGTTTGCAAAGTACAACTTTAGACCTTCAAAGTAGAATTGTTTCTACGAATTGCTAAATTACTTTAAAGTTTCAATCATCAGTTCATAAATTACTTTGTTTGCGTATCTAAAGGTTTGATTGCGCAGCAGATGTTGTGTAAAATATGCGAGAGAGAGAGAGTACCCGGTTGCGCCGACGGTGGGGAAGCCTTTGTAGAAGCAGTTCGCCGGAGATTATGAGAGCGTGAGAAGAGATCTAGCGAAACCCTAGCAGCACCCGGTGAGAATGTTCAAAATTCTGTGTGAATGTTGTGAGAAGCGAACCCTAATTAGTGAGACACTATGCGAGCATCAGTGTGGTCGTTTCTAATTATTTTGAGGCCCGAACTCAGCCCGCAGGGGCCCGCGAATTTAAATAAGTGGTGTACCCGTTAAGAGCCCGGTCTATTTATAATTTAAACGGGAAGGGCCCGTTTTCTATGGCCTAGTCACAAATGTCCACTGGGCAACCGCCCATTTACACACGTCTATTCACCACAAATATTAGATTGTTCACTCCTATCACAATGATTGTTCATTTATAAATATCTGGAGCACGTGCTCCGGCCTCCGGGTGCATGCAATATATATTGCGCCTTAGCCCATACGTCACACCTTTTGAACATGTGCATATTTGCAAGTGAACAATGATAATAATCAATGTGAGCAACCTAATATATGTAGATGAACAATCATAATATTTGGAGCACATGCTCGGAGTACACCTAATAAATTACATTAGACTCATATTTCTGAGATGACTGCTACTAATTTTTATACGCAAGGGACAAAGGCTATGTTTCAAATCAAACCACCTGTAAAAAATATGGTTCATCAACCGAACAATTTCCACTAACTTCACCAACGTGTACATAAGAAGTTGCTCAGAAGTGACATCTATTTTGTATAACTAGGTAAAAGAATTCTAAGTTTTTTCATCACATAGTACCCAATGTTTTATGTTTATTGATTGGGAGGGAACAATCATAACAGTCTTTTATTCTTTTTCCTTGTGATGTATGTGTGTACATGAAATTATATTTAAACCCATAAATATGTTGGTATGACTGTCTTTGCTTGATAGACTCCTCCACTTTAACCATTCTTCAGTTGTTCACTCTTATTCTCTCTCTTTTCCTTCATCTTCATCAGAGGTACTTGTTGCCTCACTTAGTGAAAATGGTGAACCAAATGGTTAACAATAGAGCAAATCATGAGACTTGTGGGAACAACCCGAGCTTGCATTAGTGAATAAAGCACCTTTGGGTAACAAGAAAGTCAGAGAACAAAGGGTTCATCATGGTATATGAAAATATGCTGAATTTCTTTTAAATTATATTTTTGGTGATATGCGATTGTGTTCAGGGTTTTTCAACTTGAAATTTGAATTAAATTCAAGTAGCTCAGTAGATCTATTAACTTATTTTCATTCGCATTACTATGTATTGGGTTATACTCCTTTTCTCCTCTTCATCTAACCATCCAAGAAATGTGTCACATAACTTGTTTAGGCATTTAGTACATAACCATTCCAAGATTGTCATTTGTTAAGAAATTCAAATTAGACTATCTAAGTTGCATTTTTTGCCAACAAACTTCTCATCAACCCAAATGCTTGCAGAATTGAGCGATGTTATGCCTCTTGTGAGTTGGAAAACAAAACTTTGTTTTACTTGAAACCCTAACTCAAAAGACACTAAACGGTCTCGCCTCGAAAGACTCTACCAAACTTCATTCTCCACTTGACACAATTGAACAAAAATCTAAACATGTCTGTTGTTCTTCACCTTCTAAAACCCTAATTTCAAATGTGTCCGCCTCTTTCATGAGCTTCGCTTTTTTGCTTTGGTCTCTCCTTTATAACTTTCATTTCTCCCATCTTTGGTTCAAACAAAGAATTCGACCTCCTGCTGGTGACTTTATCTTATTTTTAATAATTAATTTAGTATTTTTAACTATGTTTTTTGTTTACTATATTTTTATTTCCAAAATCCCTAATTAGTTTAATAAAATCTATGAATTAGATCAAATTAGATGTTTAATTTTAGTTTATATTCTCATTTTATTTGGTGTTTTAGCTTAGTGTATATTGGTTCATTAATGATAGTACTTGAAAAAGAAAAAGTAAAAGAATGAACTCCTAAATTACCTACATCCCAACCCATTTCCCTCCAACCCTAAGTACCCATATCATAAATCCTATTCTATTTTACTCATTAACCCTTCTCACGTAACAGGCTATTTGGTTATTAGAGGGGAAGGGGATGGGAGGGTATTAGATAGCATAAAAACTTATACCTTCTAACAACTGTAGTCAACATCTATTTTTCAAGTAATTTTTAACTTGTTCTTTGGTATTGCAACTTGCAAGCATACAATCCAGTCATCAAATAGGAGTATACCTTAGCGAACAATATGTTTTGTCTCTAACGTAGCCTTTGGTATCAAAAATGTGTTTTTGTAGGGCATGAATTCTATTTCCATCTAGCCTTTTTCTCGCAAACCCAAATAAACTCTACCTTAAATTTCTATACATCGAGGAATTAAAATATGATGATAAGAAATTAAGAAGTCACATCATAGAACCCTTAAAGAAAAGAATATGATAAACATAAGATTATCTTTGATGGTCAGGACAAATTCAAATATGTCCAACCTATGCTTATACATTAGATTTCATTCACAAAGATATTAATTCATTGCAATCAATCAGATTAATCACATTTGTCTAGTAAATCAATATGGAGCATACGTACCTAAACCAATTCTTTGTAGCATCAAGACATCTTCAAACTAATTAGCTTAGACCTCTTTCTCTCAAACCTTGAAATTATATGTCCAACCTAACAGAAATCGCCTATAGCAAAATCACTATTAATGAATAAAAATAATATATAGAAGCAGTGGCGAATCCAAGATTCAAAGTCAGTGGTGTCAGATAATTTTATTTAAAAATTTGAACACAAATAAACGTCAAAATATAATCAATTCAATAATGAAGTGAAGGGATTGTTTTGTAGGTGTAAGTGATGTTTTGTAGGTGTGAGTTAAAAAAAGGGGTTGAACCCCTGACCAACATGACAATGACAATAACTTCCTAATCCTTGAATGCGCAAACACCACCAAGCTACCCAATCTTTTGTGATTTTCATTCACGTCAAACATTATATAATATATATATTTTTTCTTTTTTTTCTAAACAGAATTTTTAAAAAAAAAAATTTAGTGGTGTCAATTGACACCACTCTTCCCAATGTGGATCCGCCCCTGTATAGAAGGAAAAATACACAAAAATAGCTAAAGGAAGGAGATCTTATTGTCATAGAAGGAATGTGGATCTAAAAGTTATCTGCAATATCAATATTATATGATTACATATTTTCTTGTGACAATATTTCCTGATAAACTACATTTTTTGTTGTAGTTCTTATTTGTATATTTTGGCTTTGTAAGAACCTTGATTAATTTTGCTGTTTCGACCCTAGATAACACGACATATAATTGGCCATGGAAAAATATACACTTTGTGTCAAATATACACCCCCATGTTCCGAACTTTGCCCTTGCGCTTTATTTATTGTCAAAGTAAAGCATGATCTTATAGGAAATTGAGTTCGTTTGAATGGAATAGGGAATTTTCTCAATTCAGAAGGATCCAGTGGGATTCTAGGAAGAAACATCCTTTCACCATGGCGATATCCCACAAATTTCACAATCAATTAATGACATTTTGTCAAATCTTCGACATATTAGTCGTGTTTCGCTACAAAGACCTTTGGTTTCAGCAATAAAGTATGTGGAGGAAGTCCATTTGGTGTTAGACTACTTAAAGAATCTTCATGTTCACCTTGCTGAGTGGAATCTTTAGTCATATCAAAATTATGACATACAGTTCATCTCCAGGGAACTTTTTAAAAGTAATTCATTGATTTGATCAACGCAATCATTTTTTGGTGTTAGTATTGCATGAGAAATCATATTTTTTGGATTCATAGCAAATGCATCCAAGTTTGGAAATATGTTCTCAGCTAATAAATCTAAAGATGTCTTCTCATCTATGTTTGGTATTACTATGTGGAAAGGAAGCTCAATCAAATCACCACTGACTATTTTTTCCGTTCTACTTCCAATCTTTAGTAAGTAATCATAAAAGCATGATTATCTATAGCTCACATATTTTTTGTTAGTTGTAGCTTTTCCAATTATATGCCAAATGCTGGATTTTACCAAGTTTGCATCAGTTTGTTCTTGTTTTGTGTTTTTAGAGTTTACTGGGTGGACATGACGAAAATCTCCTCCAAATACAATACTTTTCCTCCAAGCGGTAAATGAGAATCCCTTATATCTTGAAGCATTTTATCAAGTGCTTCTGTCAATTGTTTTTTTTTATTTTTTTGCCATTGAATTAAAGCTTCATCCCAAATGATAAATTTAGTTGTTTTCAAAAGTTTGACAATATTACTTTACTATAATATTACATATTGAATTGTCAGTGACATTTAGTGGAAGTTAAATCTAGATTGTGTAGTTCTACCAATAGGCAAATTCGACGAAACTTTGCTTGAATTTGCAGTAGCTAGTGTCGGGCAACAGCTAATAAAGCACAATATAAGTATATCTTTCTGGCTCCTCCAGAACCATCAATAAAATTGATCCTTGTTTTCTGAAAGTATTTTGTTAAGAATTGTATCGTATGCCTGTGTTTTGCTCTGAATTCAACATATTTATAGACAAAAGATCATGCTCTGATACTTCTACATTTATTTCATCAACAATTTCTTTGGATGATTCATCATAGTCATTTAAATTGATATGTTCATCAACAAGAGCATAATTCTTGATATTTTTTCCCCATATAATCTTCAGTTAATGATTGTTCATACTTTTTCCATAATCCTAGCAGAATGTATCAAATCATGGTCGATAAGTGTGTACTTCCTTGCACCCCTAGGTTTAGCATAATCCATACGAAAGCGACCTTCATCACATAATTCCAACACAACATGCACTCTAGGTTTCAACTCCTAGATTTTGATCAACCTCCACTCAGGCTCTCACTATTCCTCCTACCCGACCCTAATTGCCAAAGGACTCCTTGAAGATCCATTCTCACATAATCTTTCCTACGAATGGTTTCATCTAAGACCAACGACTCATTAAACTTCATCTTCTCCTTAACACTAGAAGAACTAATAGAGGTTGCAAAGTAGTTTTAGGCAGGGTATCCAACATAAAATATGCACTAGTTTCATCGTCAAAAGTAAATCCCCTAGAAGCCAATTCAGACAAGATCATAATTAACTCATAATATGATTATGCTTATCACTAGACTCATGCTCATGCATCTTGAACTCAAACAAATGGCGCAATATATATACCTTATTCACTGTCAGTTTCTCATATATATTCTTCACAGCATCCAACATGTCTTTCTTCACTTTCTCATCTTTCACGTTTAAAGCCAAATTCATCGCTAACGTCAGCCTCACCAAATTGAGCCCCTAACGATCGAGCAAGTCCCAATCCATCTGTACCATCTCTTTTGGCTTTTCACCCACTGGCATATGCAATTCCTACTGGTAGCGCACATCCTCAACTTCAATCCTCCACCAAGCGTAGTGTTTCCCATCAAACTTTTTAATTTTTGTAGTTTTGCCCTCTATTGCTTCTCAATCTGCAGATGAAAAACACTCCTAACCAAAGCTTTAATACTAGTTGTCAAGAACTCAGAGTGTTATTAGTAGCACAAAAAATAATAAAGGCTAAATAATAATAAAGATTGAAAAAAGGATCAGGTAGAAGTTAGAAAACCCTAGCCTCCTCTTTTCTTTTTCTCTCTAGAAAATCCTAGCCTCCATCTCCTTGGAGGGGCTGCCATCGATTCTTTCGTCGATGGTAAGCCCCAATTTGCTTGATTTCTACCCCAATTATTAGTTTGGTTTTACGTTTACGAAAAGAAAGTTAGTCTCTTCTTTTGTAAGAGTTTTTTTATACCCTTATTAGGGTTTTTAGTCTCTTTCTAGAGTTTTTATTCAGTTGGTGTGATCTAATACGTTGGATGAAGATCGACTTTCAAATCGCTATAGCACGGGTTGTGAGGTTCTCCATCAATAGTAAAGATGCAGAGTCATCGAAGAAAGATGCAGAGCCATTGAAGAAATCAGAGTCGAACGTCAGTAAGATTAGTATTAGTTATTTGGAAGTTGAATTTCATGCTTTAGATCTACAATTGTTCAATCACGATTTTCATTGTAAGTGCCGTATGGATTGCTATTAATGAAATCGTTATGTTTGGTTTCAAAAAAAAAAAGATTGAAAAAAGGATCAACGTGAAAAAATCCAAACTTAGAAAAGACCACGAATGATGCACACAATATCAAAGGATTATAAGTGTTTATCAGAGATTCTCATATCTTCACAAGCTCTCTCAATCTCGCTAGAGTTCCAACCTGAGCTTTCAACACTCACAGTTGATACACCTAACATAACTCCCTAAGGGACACATAAATTTCATATCAATTTCATGTGGTACAGATTGAACAGTCTCATTAACAATAAGACCTTATTTATAGTGGAGGCTAATACAATTATTCGAGTAATAAGAACTTCCTTGGCCATTAAGCACGTCAAACCTACCGAAACTCATAATTTAGGCTGCACACATCAACCCAACAGATCATCTGAGCACCTTCCTTAAAGGGGAATGAGAGACATGCAAATAAATCTATTTACTAGGATTTGAAGAGTTGTGTTAGCGAGAGTTTTTAGAAAGACTGGTCTTTTCATGTAATTGGGTCTGTTAGGATAGATATGTACCTTTCCTATTGATTTCTTGAAATAGAAGAGATATATTATTATAATTTGACCTTGACTATGGAGGTTGTTCGTGTTTGCGTTGTGTGTGGGTTTTTCTCCAAATTCTTAGGTTTACCATGTTAAACTTAGTCTCATTTATTTTTGTGATTCTTATGTTATTTTTTTTCAATTTCTAAAGTATCTGGTATGTTTCGTATTTTACTACATGTCTGCTCTAATGAATTTCTTGCTAGTAAAATACTTTTGAACAGTCTGATTTAAATAAGAGTGTGTGTTGGTAAGGATGGTTTTCCCATTTTTCAGTGTTTGGTAACTAAAAAATGGAGAAAACAGTTTTCCAAGAAAATCATTTTCCCCACCCCTTTGTAAATTATTTTCTTGACTCCAACCTCATGAAAACCTCTCTCTCTCTCTCTCTCTCTCTCTCTCTCTCTTTTTCATTCTCCCCCTTCTTTATCTCTCTCCACCACTCTCTCTCTCACACCGATTTGAATCTCTCTCTCTCTCTCTCTCTCTCTCTCTCTCTCCACCACTCTCTCTCATACACCCATTTTAATATCTCTATCTGGTTTTTCTCTCTTCCGCACTCATTTTAATCTCTCTCTCTCCACCACTCTCTCTCATTCACCCGTTTTAATATATTTTTTCTCTCCCCCCCCTCCACCACTCTCTCTCACACACCCATTTTGATATCTCTCTCTCTCTCTCCCTATATTGTTAAACAGGTGAAAATCGTTTTTCATGAAATTCATTTTCTTGTGTACCAAACATAGGAAAATATCAAATGAAAATTCATTTTTTAAGAAAATTATTTTACAAGGAAAACCATTTTTCTAGAAAACAATTTTTCTTTATACTAAACACACCCTAAAGGCCCATTTGGACCTAGGAAAACAGGGTGGAAAAAAATATCATGGAAAAACAGTTGGGAGGAAAACTTTTTTTTGAGTAAAGTAAATTTCTTTTTATTGTTTGGTTGAAGTAAATTTTGAAGGGAAAAAAAACTAATTTTCCATTCAACTTTCTTTTCCTTGTTTGGTTTGAGGAGAAATGCATGGAAAAGTAAAATTTACACGGAAATTTGCAAATGTCAAGCTTCATTTTTCTAGATCATATGATGTGATTTGGAGGGGGGGGGGGAGGAGAGAGAGAGAGAGAAAATAGAGATTAGAGAGAGAGAAAGTGAGAGAGAGAAGAAACTTAGAGAGAGAGAGAGAGAGAGAGAGAGAAGAGAGTTAGAGAGAGGGAGACAGAGAGAGAGAGCGTTAGAGAGAGAGGGAGAGAGAATCGAGATAGCTGCGAGAGATAAAGGAAAGAAATGTTGGCTTTTAGATCAAAAATTTAATTTTCTCTCAACTTTCCTTTAATTTTTGAAAAAAATATTTTTTGTTATTTGTTTCCCCAAATTATTCATATAGTTTTACAACTATTTTTTTCCAATCCATTTTCTTCAATCCAAACAAAGGAAACATTTTCATTTTTTTAAATTATTTTTTTATACTGTTTTTCTAAATTCAAACAGACCCTAAATAAAAAACTTCCCAATAGATTTAGACCCGTCTGTGAAAACAAATTTGCATGCCTTTGTTACACGCGTCCGGTGACAAAAATGCAAAGCGTAATTGGGGACTTAAATATCAAGGAATAGGTTGAAGAAAGGTTTGGAGGGTTTGTTGTTTCACATTTATAAAGTCAGTTACATATTTGTTTCTGATTGTCATTTGTACAACAAATATCTAAATGCTAAGAGCGAATTATATTGTAGAATCATAACGAGAAGAAAGGGTTGCATTTAGCAAATGAAGTCTTTTGAACAAAATGAAAAAAGAGTTTATATATATATATATATATAAAGATATTTAATAGTCATGATCTTAAATTGCTTATAATTTATAGTGTTATAATTTTATGTAATATGTTTTAATAATTATAATATTTATTAATTATAGAACTATAATATCTATGGGCTACATTGAAAAATATTAAACATAACTTAATCATATCAGTGACAATAAAGAACTCTCATTTGATGTAGAATTCTATATTTATGAAAATAAATAAATAAATAATAGATTCTATGATAACTGATAAATTATAATAGCTCTCAAAATAGTGAAGTAAATATTTGTAAGAATTTAAATATACATAAACATAATTTGTAGAGTAATTTTTATGAGTGAAATAAATTGCAATGAAACTTAATTATCATTTTCAATGGAAAAATCAAACCCACATAGTAGCATTGTACTTTCCAGAATGTATATTAAATCGTGATAATCTTCCTTTTCCTCATGGTAATATAAGGTAATTTACAGTAAATCTACCTTAAATTTTCTTCATAATTATTCACATGGTAGTATAAGGTAACGCCTGGCAATGACGTGTACCCTCGCCATTTGGCTTTGCATGCTTGTAACACTAAGAGAAAAAGGAGAAACGAACTCAACGTGAAAGAGAACTAAAATTAGGGTGATAATCTCTGAAAAAAATATCCCGACTTTTCTTCTTATATATACTGTATGATTACATCAAATACATTGGATCAATAAATAAATTAATACTACACATTGAGGTCCATTGGAAAGGTATTAACTAGCCAGAGGGATCAGAAAAGAGTTGGGAGTTCACTCAAGAAGAGTTTTGCTTGAAGGTAATATATCCATATTTTGCTCTCGATCTCTTTTCTTATATAAAAAAGGATTCTCTTTATAATCTTTAATGGGATGTGATACCCCGAGATATATACACATTTCTTGTTCTTAGACCAGACAGAACCTATAAATGGAGAAACATTGGATTGATTTGCTGATTTTACCATCTATGATCGATCTTCTCTTCTTGGTCTTGTAATTGCACTTGATAAAAAGAGCTGGCATGCATGATCATGCATGCCTTTATAATGTAGATCATAGAGTTTCGTGAGTGATTAGAGTAGACATATCCATGAAATCACAGCGACATGGTCAATAAACTCGGACTTGGAGTATTTGTTTAGAGTTAATTGGTTCAAGTTGAGCCCATTTACATTCTATGAATTCAAGGAAAAGGGGAATAGAAAGTATGTTTTATTATTTTTATCCCAACAAATGCTTATTTTTAAGCTTGTAAGAAAAATTTAAATTTTATGAGAAAGAGCCAAACTGGATACCAAGGAAAGTTTCTGTATAGGAGTACATATAACCAAATTTCCTTTTTGATGTGTTAGCCGGAGTTCCATTTATCATATTTTAATTTATTTTTTGTTTTAAATCAATAGTAAGATAAGTCGAAATAATTTGGTGCAAATTCAAAAACCCAACACCATAGTTTTTTTCAACCATCACCCTGACCACCCTCTTATATATTCTTTTTTTTAGCAAAATCTAAGCATTATGCTTTTGACAACACTAATGATTTGAAGAAAATTTCATAGAAAGTGTAGAATTAATTTACTTAGAATTTTGGATCAGATACTTTATGCACCAGGGACCCATATATTTTCCACCATCTGTGATTGATTAACCAATTGTGTTGTAGAGTCATGATTATGAGTTTGTGTATCTCCATGGGTTGATCCAACATACCAATTTTGAAGTACCATTGCTTCAAACTTAATGACATATAATAGGACTTAACATTCTAAGCAGTCTAAAGTCCAAATTAAATTAGATAGAAGCAAGGTTTAAATTCTTTGAAAAATATTTTTCTTTGCAACATAATTATGCCTAGGGTGCCAATAACATCAACTATGAACTAAAATGAGTGCTTGACCAAGGCTAAAACTAACCCTAACTGAGTGGGACCAAATGACCTGTTTGTTAGATTGCATCTTAAATCCAAGCCCTAACTCTCCCAGTCCCAACCACTTCCCTAAACTTTTTCCTTTTCCACCCTACCTTTTCCTTTCTTTCTTTCTTTCCTTTTTTTTTTTTTGAGTCACACCCTACCTTTTCCTTTGTTTCCGTCAGCTAGCTAACCATCTAGGTTTTAGGGCTGGCAACCATCATTTTGCTCTTGGGTGCCTGATTGTTGAGGAAACTACTGATTAGGCTTTGGCTTGGTGCATGTGGTATGCAGGCGCCATCCCAATAGATGCGAAAATGCCTTTTTGTTGTGCAAAGTTGATTTGTCTAATCTAAGTCCTTTTAGATCAAAATTCAAGGGTTAACAATCATTAATCATTTCTATTAATTACCTCATTCCTTCCATCACTACTGTCATATGGAAGGGGTTTTGTTTTTCTCTTTTCAATTTATCTGATTTTAATTCTTTTTTTTTTGGGCCTAGTCGTCCTTGTGTAAAAGGTCCTGTTCCACTGCACATATATTGAATAAGAGGATAACACATTTTAATTAACATATCACGTATGCCGACTATTATATCGTACCCATTTCTATGTTATTGGCCTTGACAACTCAACGAGAAAAGAATGTGTTTAGTAATAATTTATGTTCGTTAATTAGTTGGACGACAAACGAACAGTTTAATTAGTAACAATTCGTGTTAGTTAAATTTAGCTATTTCAACCTACTCATTCCAATTAACCCATAAATATACCGACAAATTAAAGTATCTAGTTTTGTTGCATTTTGTATTGTTTATTGATTGTTCACACCAAGGTTGTTAAAATCGGGTTCCTAACTCGAAACTATGAGGAAGTTAGGATCGGAATTTAGCCCATGTAGAATCGTGAATCGTGTGTAAATTGTAGAATCGTTTCGACGATTTGGGACCATAAAATCGTAGGATCGTTAATCAGGATCGGGATTTTAATAACTATGGTTCACACGTAAGTCCTCCTAACGTGTATTACTAGATGTTGCTTAGGGTTTACTCTAACTCGAGCATAGCTTGGTGCATCACTTTTTTGTGTTTTCATGAAGCTCATACTTCTAGCCGTAATGGGTTTTCTATTGAATATCCAATGTGACATGTTGAATTTTTACAAATGCATAGACTGCCTATTTCTGCCTTTCCTTTCTAATCACCCCCCCAAAAAAAAAAAGATTCGTAGTCAATCAGTGCTCCATGCAGGGATGCTTAGTTCTAATTTGCTCAAACAAAACATGAGAGTTGACATACTCGATTAGTTATATTAATGACGCAGCTGAATAGTTATTTTGAAATTTTGCAGGATACTTTTACACCAAATATACATGGAAAACATTGAAGAAACTGTTGCATTTATAGTAGGTGCAGGTCCTGGTGGGCTAGCAGTATCTGCATGCTTGTCAGTAAAATCAATCCCCTACATTCTTGTTGAAAAGGAAGACTGTGTTGCTCCATTATGGAAGAAACATACTTATGATAGACTATATCTACACCTAGCAAACAACTATTGCTCCTTGCCATTTAAGCCTCATCCATCCTCAGCACCTACCTACATGTCTAAGCACGAGTTCATCAAATACATTGATGATTACGTTTCCAGCTTCAACGTAAACCCTAGGCTTTCCTCTTCAGTTGAGTCAGCATTTTACAATGAAGTTGAACGTAAGTGGAACATTCGCGTTAAAAACTCTGTGTCAAACGAAATTGAGAATTATAGGGCACAGTTCCTTGTTATTGCTTCCGGAGAAAATGGCAAGGGTTTTATACCGGAGGTTGAAGGGCTCAATGAATTCAAAGGGCAAATCATCCATTCAATGGAGTACAAATCAGGTTTAGAATTCCATGGTAAGAATGTGTTGGTTGTAGGCTGTGGGAATTCTGGAATGGAAATCGCTTACGATCTCTCAAATCATGGCGCCAATGCCTCAATAGTAATAACAAGTCCCGTAAGTTCGTATTCCATATTCAATTCCCTTGTCTGCATTATATTTATCCATTCATGAGTTTACTCACCTTATGTTAGCTAAAATAATTTAATTTTGCACTGTTTAGCTAGCTTCCAACTGAAGAACTTGTTTTGGAGAAAATGATGACATAAATTTAATTTGTGATCTTATATTAATAAAAGAATCTTTTGGCAGCTTCATGTGGTCTCCAGGGAACTTGTTCGGCTTGGTATGTCTCTTTTAAGGTATTTCCCTGTAAATATGGTGGATAGCTTGGTGACATTGGGTGCCAGGATAATATTTGGTGACTTGTCAAAATTTGGGATTCGTCGACCCAAGGAAGGCCCCTTCTTTCTCAAAGTTACCATGGGAAGAAGCCCAGTGATTGATGTGGGAACGGTTAATAAAATCAAAGTTGGGGAGATAAAGGTACAATTGCCCTTGATTAGGTTTGTTAGACTAGGTTCCATGCATACATATTGTAACAAGTAGATCGATAACTAGCAATAATAAGAAATAAAGTATCCTTGCACATTTAAAATAACCACCGTAGCTTCCATGCATACATATTGTAACAAGTGTCTTAACATTCTTATCCTTGGTGCCAATCTTCTTAGGTCCTGCCGGCAATATCATCAATTAAAGAGGACATTGTAGTTTTTGAAAATGGTGAAAAACTTGCTTTTCATGCAATTATTTTTGCAACTGGATTTAGAAGCACAGCCTGTGAGTGGCTCAAGGTAAGCTTCTTTATGAACACCAGCTTTCGATTATGGGAGATAGGTTCTGTTATTGCTAAGCCAACATTTTTTATACTTCTTGATAGGTTAGACGTGATTTTAACTACATTTACCTTCCCTAACATTCTGCTTGGATAATTAGTGGGGGAAAAATTTTGTTTGGATTATGAGAGGGGGAAGGTATGTCACCAAGGGGAGGGGAGGGAAAGGGAAAAGAGTGAAAAGTAAGACCATATGCAATAGTGATACTATGTTTTGGAATGAAAGTGGGGATCCACCCCTTCCACATTATCTATCATTCCTACTCTTTGGAACTTCATCTTATTTAATTATCCTATATATAACAATAGGAACTCATTTCTACTTTTTTTTACCTAAAATACAAATTTACCTTTATTTTTCTTTTCTTAAGGTGTAAAAAAATACCATTTGGTTGAGTAAAAGAAACCAAAAAAAAAATTAACTAAGAGAGAGAGAGAGAAAGAGGAGAATGTTACGTTGCAGCGTTCTCATAACCAAAATCTCAAATTTTTTATCTTGGCTGTATGAAAACATGGGATTGGTGCACATGTTCCAAGGGTGTATTCCCATGGCTGTATTTGCTCTTAGGCACTCATGTTTATCTTGTTTCGATTATGAATGAATGGCAATCGAGGAATTAAAAAGAGTTATTTTGTTTGGATTAAGATTAATAGTGAGGGGAAGGGGAGGAAATGAAGTTATTATTATAGAAAATAATATGAGTTTTAAGGCAAGACACCTCTTAAATAAGTATCTTGCTTATGTATAAAACTCATATATGTAGAGATAAATTGAAAAAAATTGATATGACTGACGATTTTTTTTAAAATTTATATTTTGTATTTTGCACCTTGCAAGAAAGGGTAATTACTTTTCTAGATTTTTTAGACCTTAAAGTTTATGAGTTGAATAATTAAAAAGGCCAGTGTCCCGTTCTTCCTTTTATTCTATGTTTAAATTTCCCTCTCAATTGACACCGAACTTCAGGATTAAGTTTAAAACTAATATTGAAGTTAAAATCCACTTCTATTATTCATGTTGGAGCTACTTAGACCCCTAAGAACCGTTGGAGTAGCCCAAAACATACTTTAGGTCCAAGGGTTAAATACAGAGTAGTTACAAAAGGAATGATAGGTAAGATGAACATTACAAGGTGTATTATATCTCCAATATCAATTTTAAGTTTACTCCTGAAGTTTGACATCAATTGGGAGTGAAATTCAAACATTAAAAGAAAAAGAAGAACGGTATACAGGCCTTAATTATTCAGTCCACAAATTTTAATGTCTAAAAAATTAACATTTAAAACCAAGGGTCAAGAAAACTAATTACACTATCTTCAGAGGACCAAAATGCAAAAAAACAACCCTATGATTGACTTCTATAACCATAATATATAAATTGTATAAAAATTTATTTTTATCCATAATTTTTTAAATTTATAGGAAAAGTAGCTAAAATATACTCATCGGATAGGGTTCATTCGATTTGAGTGTCATTTGTAATTGTTGGCATAACCAATGCATTCCAAGCTTTTTATAATTGATATTAGTAGTATAAAAACTATAATAAGTACTAATTTCATCAAAAGCAATAGGCATGAATTGTATCTTCCTCCAAGAATCGCATCATTTTAGGCATATAATTTCTTCTTCTTTCACGATGAGGACTAGAAACATTGAATTATTTGTTGTAACTAGATGAAGTTTTTTCTATTATTAGTAGGCTTGTCAATTTCTTATGGGTGGCGATGCAAATTAGGGTTGGATAAATATAGGTCATGGGTATTTAATTCGAGTAAATAAGCATCAGTATATTTCGGTTTTGGGTTAATCTAACGGACGTGTGCACAAATTTTCCTGTTTTCTTGCAAAATTTGTCTCTATACAATCTAACCTGTAAAAAAAATACTGAATACGACGTGATTGCCGTCTTGCGATGATATATTTTTATGGATATTGACTTAAATAGTAGAAATAATTCGTGAATGAATTGCACTTGCAGTTTAACAGTTACAAATCCTAATACAAAGTAACAAATTTAGATAGATAACTAAGAAATTATATTTTCGGCCAAATGGGTAGGTCGATTTCTTTAACAAGTCAAACTTGATTCATTTTAGGTTTTGGACATGAATTTCTAATGAAGCTTCCTTAGAAAGTAGATGAGTTCAACAAAAGAACATGAAAAAATGTTAAAAATAAAAACTAAATCTTAATGAAAATCATCACTAAAACAATCTTTCTGATTTTCATGTTAATTTTGGCCAAGAGCAGTTTTTCGATTTCATTCATGTATAAGGAGTTTGATATAATGTTAGATGCCCTAGATTAAGAAATTTTATGTGAAATTTATTTATGGATGAATTATAAATATGCAGGACTATTGCTATGTTCTAAATGATCAAGGATTGCCCAAGAGTCGTTACCCATTGCACTGGAAAGGGGAGAAAGCCGTGTATTGCATAGGAATGTCTAAAATGGGAATTTTTGGGGTTTCAAGTGATGCTAAACAAACTGCCGATGATATTGCTAAGTTGTTGGAAGACTAACCTAATTAATGGTTCGCATAATTAGTGCTTGTATAAACATGAAAACGACCAAGTCTTGTAATCATGAATCCAACAGGTTTTTAACAGGGCGGATACAAGGGGGGCGGCGAAGGGCCATGACCCATACTATGATTTCCATTATGTATTATACGCTGCAAAAAGATTATGTAAATTTGCTGTAGCTGAACGGTTGAAGCTTCCAACAGGTTCCTTCTCCTTCTTCGTCCAACAGGACACAAGTTTGACTCTTTTTTGCCCATATTATTCTGCTTTTACGTACAGCAAGCCATCCCCCTCAGCGCCTCTCTTTTCTCAATTTGTCTATTTTTGTAATTTTAGGTTTTTCTGATTTTTAAAAATTTTAACAAATTATTTCTATTTGTATAGTACGTAACCTTACTTTTGTATTACATATATGTTTACTATTCTTCATTATTACATCTTCTCTTTTAAATGTTGATTACTTTTAAAAAATTTTATTTTCCCATTCTTTTTACTACAAAGCAATATAATGAATAAATGTTTTCCTAAAAATGATGTTAATTATACAAAGTACTCTTATAATATTATTAGTAGCAGCAATTTATTTGTTTTAAAGTCTCATTGAAAAGTTAATATTTTACTTTTCATTTTTTCACATATCAAATGACATTTTTAAATAAAAAATTATCATATTTGGCCCACCCTAGTAATATGGTTTGGCTCCGCCCCTAGTTTTTAAGTCGGAATTGTAGGACAAAAAAAGCACAAACTTCCAGATATATTAGAGGTACCCTAACTTTTGAATAAACAATTTTTTGGTACCCTAACTTTTCAAAGTTAATTTTAGGGTACCCTTACTTTTAGGATTAGAAATTACTAGGTGAATTTCCAGCGAAATTCTGATTGATTCAAATCATTTTCGTCGACAAAAACAAAAGACATTTTCATCCACAAAAACATTTAATCAATTTCCCGCCTACAACTCACCGGTGAATTCAAATAATTGGTGGGAAATTCACCTAATTATTTCTAATTCTAAAAGTTAGGGTACCCCAAAATTAGTTTTTAAAAGTTGGGTACTAGAAAAACATTTCACCAAAAGTTAGGGTACCCCTAAGTAATTTTTTGTTAGATATTTTGATCTCTTCAGTTGTTTTTCTTTCATTTTTCATGCATCTTGTAGACTTGGACTATAATAATCATTATAGTAAATGCTTAGGATCAAGTAATTTACAACTGTTAAGTACTAACTTGTAATTAAGAATAATTGAAATGAATAATCGTAGTTGCGAGCATATATATATATATATATATAGAGAGCGAGAGAGAGAGATAGAGAGAATAGTAAAAAGAGTATATCTCGACCATTGATTTGACATTTGATAGTGTCGTGATCAAGAATATTAAGCGGTGTGGTCATGCATTTGAGGGAGTATGATCATGAATATTAGGAAGTGTGTGGACATGAAATCAAAACAAGAAAAACTACTTAGGACAACAAAAAAATTTGTTGCCCTAGCCCAATTTTTATTGCCCTTTAACAAAAGGCTACAAAAAAAATTTGTTACAATTTGGTTGTGTTAACCTCAAAGCACAAAGTTGGGGCTATAAATTAGTAAAAATGGCCTGGTAGCACAAGGTAATTGTAGTGGATAACCAAATTTTTTTGTGGCCTTAGTAAATTTTGGCAACCATTGTTTTTTCTAAATTGTTGCCCAATTTATATCAACTGTAGCAAAAAAAGAAAAAGTTTTGTTGCCATATATAATGTATTTAACCACAAAACTATTTGATTGTCCTATTTTAAATTAATGGAATAATAATTTTTTTGTTGCCCAAACTACTCTAAATTTGTTTCCCGAACATATTCTTCTTGTTGTGTATTCTTGACCACACCCTCTAATATGCATGACTACACACCATCATAGGTAAAGTTAATGGCTGCAGAGATTTACTCTTCTCACCAAGTTGAAGTGCATATAGTAAAGATTTTTCTCATTCTCCCCTCTTTCCTTCTCTTTTTTTTTTTCTGTTCTTCCTTTTTCCTTTCTTTTTTTCTTTTTTTTTTTGTTGCCATGTTTCGAGATATTGACGGCCCAAAAAGGGTTTACTCTCCCAGCACAGGTTTTTCCATACGCAAACAAAGTGCTTAAGGGACAAGAGTGTCGTACCACTCATGTCGACTCATGTTGGTGGACCAACTCGGAACTTTCTCTTCTCTTTTCTCTTTTTTTTGGCTCTCTTTTTTTACTCTCTCTTTTTTTTTTTTAATTTTTGGCTCTTTTCTTCTTTTTTTTTTTTAACTTCTTCTTCATGGGTTGAGTCCTGTTCTCCTTTGGTCATAACACACCTTTTGGATTTGGCTATTAGAGAAAATAGTTTTGAAAAGGCTGAGGTTTGACGGTAAGGCCAAAAAATGTAAGTGGTAGATGGTAAGTCGACATTAGATAAAAAGATGAGGTTATTTTGGTTGGTAAAATGACGGCAAGGTTGAAGCCTCCTATCCTCGACACATTTGGTTAAGTTGCAGGATTTCTAATGAGGAGTGTTCACTTCAGAGAGATTGCTGGATTGGGTCCTTTCTGATCATGTTCTCTCCTTTTGTCCGATTTGCCTCGATGAGGGTTTCAAACTAGTCACTCTATAGTTTTTCACTTCTTTTCCAATGGATAAGAGTGTAGACACTAAAAAACTCGAAATTGTGTGAAATTGTAAAATAAATTAAGTTGATTAGTTTGGTCGGCCCAAATTAATTAGTTTGATTTATTCAATTAAAATTGGCTCAAGCTGACTACAAAGTTGAAGCTCGGACGACTATCGAGTCCGAGTCAAGTCAAGAGTCGAGTGACTACTAAGTCAAAGTCAAATGGACTGTCAAGCTAACCCAAACTCAAGGCCCGATGAACAGCCCAAGAAAGCTGATATGTCACCCTAGAGAGGGAGTCTCTCCTCTATAAATCGGACTCTACTCACTCTCATTTGGGGGGAGGAAAATTGAACTCTTAAGAAGACTTTCTCTAGAATTAAATAACAAACATTTCACTATATGTCTTTTGTTCTAGAGATTCAACACCAACTTGATCGAAATTCAAGCCTATCGGCCCTCCTTCAAAAAGACTACAGAGATCGAACCAGAGGATTATTTATTTGTTCATTTTGTAACAAATATTGATAGAGATTGTACTCAAATTCTTAGAAATCAATACAAATTATATGTGTCCATCTTTCTTGTCTTAATTAATTTTCGAGTCTAAAATTAATTAAGACAAGAAAGATGGACAAATATAATTTGTAATAATTTCAAAGAATTTGGGTACAATCTCAATCGATATTTGTTACAAGATGAACAAATAAACAATCATCTGATTTGATCTCTGTAGGCTTCTTGAAGGAGGGCCGATAAGCTTGAATCCCGATCAAGTTGGTGTTGAATCTCTAGAACAAATGACACTTAGTGAAATATTTGTTGTTTAATTCTAGAGAGAGTGTACTTGAGAGTTCAATTTTTCTTTGATCCATAAGGATCAAGGGGGTACTTAGGGCCTTACTAGCCTAATGGTTCAATCCCGAGATTTTCAAATGCCTTGGGGAATTTGGTCTCGAATCGAAGAAGTCTCATGGTGAACCGACTAATTTATTAACACTAAAGCCCAGAAAATCACCCATGAAGACAAGAACGGAGCTAGTAGATTCAATGCCAAGCCGAAGAGACAAGTAGGGGTCGGAATCCAGCCAAGGGGCACTTCGGTCATTACATAAGGGTTGGGATGGAACCATGGAACATCAAGTTAAGCCTAAAAAACCTACCTCAAGGAGGCTAGGAAGAAGTCATGAGGGAAAATGTTGAGGAATATCATGTTTTTAGGCAAAATTGGACAACAAGAAAAGACATATCTTCACTCTTTTGACCATAACTCCTTCAATATAACTCCGATAACCATGAAATTTGGCGAGCTTATAGTACACACTGAGATCCTTCCGTCGATATATTATATAACCAAATCGATGTTAAAACAGAGAAGTTATGCGTATTGGAAGTTAGCAGACTTTGGTAGGCACCTGTAGCCGCCGGCTGCGCCTCATGGGCATTAGTTGCGTCTGAGTGGCGCCGGCCGCGCTTGACGTTGTTTCTCAACCCCCATCTCTCTGGGTTAGGTGCTGGCCGCGCCTAACCTGAAGTGATTTTTTTCCTCATCTTTTCGGTCGTTGTGTTCCTCCCCTCCCTATATATATTGTATAGGCTTTTTGGGAAAACTTAGACATTTTGAAGGAATATTGTAAATATTATGAAGATGAATTCTTCTTGGGTATTTGAAAACCCTCTCCCAAAATCTTCATTCTTACTTTATCCATTTTAATAGTGGTGCTAGTGGAGTGTTATCTTTAGAGGTGTGGTGTTTTTCTTTATCACAATCTTGGTGAGTTCTTTTGGGTCTTTCCTTGGGTGTTGGTCGTTCTCCTTTATACATCCATGGAAGGTCCTAGTTCAAGGTAGTGAGATTCTTTATCCTTGTTCACATCTTGTTGTTGATTTTGTTGTTGTTCTTGTTGTTTATGTTTAAAATCCTAAAAATGGTGGAAGACTATGAGTTCTAAGTTAGGGTTTTCTTAAACCTTAGGTTGATTGTTGGCCCTTTGGTATTTAATCTTTCTTAGCTAATCAATTCCGAACCATTTGTATCAGAGCAAGGATTAGAACTTGAAGAAACGAAGGAAAAATTTTCAAATTGGTTGAAATTTCCGACTATTTTTCCAACCATTTTCAAATAGTAGGAAAAAGGATGGTAGAAAAAATTTCCAACCATTTTAGCAAAATTGGATGGAATTTCCAACCTTTTTTCCCACATAAAATTTTTGAAAAATAGTTGGAATATGAAATGGTTGCTAAAAAACCAACCATTTTAAATTGGTTGGAAAAAAGTGGTTGGTAACCCACATATTTTTAATTGTGAATATAAGGTTGCCACCCTCCAACTCACTAAGTATTCATCCATATGGCTTGAGAACTTGAAGAAACGAAGGATGAAAGATTGCAAGCCAAAAATCCAAACTTGGCCGAAGCTCAAAAAGTACTTGATGAAGAGGTTTGTGCCAACCCACTACAAGCAAACCTCTACAACAAGTGGTTCTCTCTCAAGCAAGGCCACAAGAGTGTTGGAGAATACATACGGGAGTTTGAGTTGGTCATGATGCGGTGTGATGTTCAAGAGTCACCGGAACAAATGATGGCGAGGTTTCTCAATGGCCTCGATGACAAGATCGCATCAAAGGTGAGACTCTATGAGTATCACTCTATCGATGACCTTTACGAGCTTGCCACCTTCGTCAAAGAGAGGAAAAAGAAGTCAAAGGGTACATCTACACCCTCTACTCATGAGTATAAAGGAGATGAATCTCCTTCTTCTAGGAAGCCTCGTTCCCCTCGAAGCACCAAGCCTGCAAAAGGGAAATCATCATCCCCTAGGGATCCTTCAAGGAAGAACGAAGGAAGTGTTTCAAATGCCATGGATATGGTCACTACCAATCGGAATGCCCCACGAAAAGGGTGATGATCGACCCTTCAAGAGGTCATGGAGATTGACAAAGACTTTGAAGAAGTGCTCAAGGAACAAGAAGTGGAGATTCCGAAAGCACGTGAGGGCTATCTTGAAGTCCAACCCAAGGAAGGAGAGTTCGTTAGTCTTGAGGAGAGTACTTAACTCCCCCAAAGCTCCTCTTAACAACAACTAAAGGGAGATGTTATTTCAATCACGATGCAAGGTCGGAGGCAAGGTTGTGGACTTCATCATTGATAGTGGGAGTTACACCAACGTTACCTCGGCATACATGGTAGAGAAACTCAACCTCCCAACCAATCGACACCCCTGAACGTACCATCTCAAGTGGCTCGGTGATCGAGATGGTTTAAAGGTAACCCAACAAGTTATAATTCATTGGTCAATGGGCTTTAAGTATAATGACTCTGTTTTATGTGATGTGGTACCGATGAGTGCGTGTCGTTTACTTTTGGGAAGACCTTGGCAATTTGACCGAGGTGTTGTACATGATGGCCGAGGGAACACATACTCCTTCTAACTTGGCCAAGAAAGACTTACCCTGTGCCCTCTAGCACCCCACTAACTAACCATAGCTCAACCCGGGGTAGGAAGTGAGTTGAGGAACCTCCTCCTTGAGAGAGAAACATGGGAAGAGAGTACCCATGGTGGGGATGAGCATCCTTTGGCCTAGTCCTTACCGTGTGGTGAGCCTAATGTGAGTGAGTGTATATTAACTCCTCAAAAATTTTCCATTTTCCCTTCTTACCCATTACCCCAATTCCCCTCTTGATTTGCATTTCCATGACGAGGGCTTTGCGTTGGAGTTTGATGCGAGTCGGGTGCCTACTGTAGACATTTTTCCTCGCCGTTCGGGCTTCCGAACGTCCACGTTGGATTTGGGGTGTGATTCGGTGATTTATGCTGGGGTTTAACCTTTGAAAACTCTTCAAGGAAATCAACCTTACATTTCATGAATAATATCTTGTAAAATCACTTTCCCTTTATTTATGCATTTTATGAGTCATCAGATTAAAATTTTAAGAGCAAACATCCACTCGTTCCAAACTCTTCTAAATTTAGCCCGATTTGCTCATTTAAATGTTAGGCTCGGAGGAGAGTGATTTATGCAAGTATTATTTAGAAATATTAGAAAGAATACCCTAAAGTTGCATCAATACATTTTAAAACCATGTTAAACATAGTTTATGCAATCTCCGATGTTTTTTGGTTTGAAATGGGAGTTGCCACTCGACTTTTTAAGGGAAAAGCCAAGACAAAACCAAAAGGAAAAGAAAAAAGACTCCGCCTACGAAACCCAAGAATGGATCCGGGGGTAAGGCTACGAACTCGAAAAGTAAACTTTAAGAGTTCGCCTCTCACAAAAGGAAAGACTCTACTAAAAGTTTAAAAATGTACTTTTGATAAAGTTTGGAAGGGAAATGAAGGAATACTTTATAAGATTATTTCATTGAATCATGCAACAAGAATGAAAGATACAAAGTAAAGAATACAAATGTACAATTATTTACAAGAAAGAAGAAAAAACACTTTGAAGATTACATTGCTACTTTGTAGGGAAAAGCCTTGCCTAGCCTTTAGGTGCTTGTTGAATCCTCCTTGATGCCTTAAAACCTTCCTCTCCAAGTGCCAAGAGGATGATAGAAAAAGTGGTGAAAAGATGATAAGGAAAGGGGGTAGAAAGAGGATAATAAGAAGGCTCTTTTTGTGGTTTTGAATGTGTTTAGGCTAGGGTTTTTTTTTTTGTGGAGTTTAGGGTGAATGAGATAGGATATGTGTTTAGGGTTTTTGTAAGGATAAAATATGAAGATTATGGATGGAAGATAAGATAGAATAGAGGATGGATAGGATAGGAGGTGAATATGAAGTGAAGAATATAATAAGAAGTAGAGATATTGTAAGAAAGATTAGAGAGAGTTAAAGAGTGAATAAGAGAATGAGTAGAGAGGGATAGATGATGAGTGAATTGGTGAGTGAAAATGACTTGGAGAAGGATGGTATTTATAGGAGGATGGAGGGAGTAGATATACATAAACATGCATGCATTCACCTCGTGGACTCCGGATTGGCACAAAACACCAGGCAACTAGGGGGGATGAGCTATAGTGGACGGTGGCACGTGGTCAATTGACTACGCGTGGGCGGAGCCACCAAGGCCGATCGACCTTCAGGTAGGGGGGAGGAATCCCTTCTCGTCCATGCATGCATGCACGGTGGGGTGTGAAGAGAGATTGCCTAGGGAAATGCAGCTTCACACTAGACGGAGATGACATATATTATTAGCTCTTGTGAGGTGTTTTTTGAGTGCTTTTGTGAGGGTTTGATCTCGTGATCTTTGGCATTTGTTATTAGGGCTTGCATGCTTCATCTTTTTATATAAAAAATGTACATGTAGCTAGGAAGGATCACATGTGTTCATGCATGTGATTTTAGGTGAGGAAAATACATGTATTTATCGAGTTTCTTTTTATTTCTTCCGCCTTATTTTTCATATAATTTATGCGTCTACAGAGAGCCCCAACTTTGGTCGAGTCCGAAGATAGGACGAAAATCAAAGTAGTCTTGATTTGATGGACACCGGTCGAGATATGACTTTGGAATGCAAAGCCTGGGGATATGACTTTGTGGAGTGCAAAGCCTGGGATGATGCTTGGAAGCGAGGTCCTGCATCGTGGTTGTGGGCGGCGCGCGCCTCTGTCGGGGATGATCTCGAGCAAGAATGATGCTCTACTTGAGGTGATCTCGGACGTTTGATGACATCCTACTCGATATAATATCGGACATTTGAGGCGTCCTACTAGAAGGGATGGGCTGACACTTGGAAGTTAAGTCTTGTGTCTTAGTTGGCGAACTTGCGCCGATAGGTGATCTCAGGCGAGAATGACGCCTTACCTGTTGGAGAGACTTCATCGGACATGATGCTGATGGCTCTAGGATGTTGATTTTCTGGTCTTTCCCAGTGTCGGTTCCAGTGTTTCCCGATGTCGTGTTTGTTGATGGTTGTTGGCATGTTCAATGCCGAAGGACTTCATCGATTGCGATGTCGATGGCCTGGGGGTCGAGACTTCATTGGGCGTGTTGTCGATGGCTCGGGGATTGGGACTGCATCGAAACTCTGCCGATAGCCCTGGTTGTCGAGACTTCACCGAAACTCTGCCGGTGGCTCTGATGTTGATGGGGACTTACGCCGATGGACTACCCTGTTTTTGGCCTTTTCTGATGGTGACGATGATGATAATGATAAACTGGACGCGAGGCCAGATGCCAGACTAACCAGACGCAAGGCTGGAAGCCGTTGATGATGATGATGATGGCAATTTTAATGCCGAGGGACTTTACCGATCGAGGTGTCGATGACCCTTATTTTCCTGCAAAACACAAAGTAGGTTTTTGTTAGAATTTAAACTTTGGATTCGGAAAACTTACCTCGGATTGCGGCAGTACAACCATTGGGACTTGTTCCCTTTTGGGGAATGGATGCTTTTGATCTTGATAAGAACATACTTTTCTCATTGGGCACATTCGGTGCTCGCTCATGCATGGCTTTGGAAAAGACACATGCCATGGGGAAGAGGACAAAGGAGGAAGAAGACAAGAGCTCCTCCTTTCCAAGGCCGACCAACCTATGCTTGGGAAGGAATCTTTCAACTCGTACGATGCAATTTTTGCAGGCCATGTAGGAGACCATTCAAATGAAGCTTTTGCAGGTCAATGGTGAGCTTACACGTGGCTGCAGGGGCTCACTTAATTTGTCTATAAATGAAGCTTGAAGCTCGCCCGAGCTCCTCTTTGGCTCTTATTCTCTCTCTAGAAAATCTTTTGGGTGTTTTTGAGTTTTGTTGCAAGAGGATGAATCTCTTTCGGAGGGGGCATAGACGTGCTACTCAACCGACAGTTCAAGAGCGTCCTTATGCAAGGACGGTGCAACGAGATATCCGAACATGGATTTCACTCCAGCTCAGTTGGTCTTTCGTCAAGATGAACACGTATGGTTTTTTCGTTCCCATGACTCGGTATGCACCTTTTAGCTCACATAGCATGTTTCATTTTTGCAGACATTTTGTATACTATTTGTTGTAGTACTTTAAGTTAAACTTTAAAGCAACCTTAGTCACTTCGAATTTTGCTTTGAAGTACTTTACACTTTAGATTCTTCCATTGACCCTACTGTTGGAGGACTCCTTCAAAGCGCGCGGGAGTATTCAAGGCGTAATAGCCTTGTCCTTCCATGCGAAGGCGGGTGCATTCTATTCGAGCACCGTGAGGGATGCGGGCTTTGGCTCTTTTCTGGATTGCTTGAGGGCATGGAGAATTCGCAGCAAGAGAACCTATGGTCGGGCTATCGTGGAGCGTTTTTAGGATAACAGAATTTCATTCCACCTTTCCATTGGTGAGATGATGCTTACTCCTTTTGACTTCGTGATGATCACAGGTCTCGGCTACGGTTGCCAACTGCTGGAGTTTCGGCGGGATGTCTACCCTCGTGTTCATGCGCTTTTGCAGCCTGTTACTGCGTTAGTGAGACGAGTTGGCGCCATGCGGTACGCGCACCTAGTGGCGGTCATAAAAAGCGAAGGTTTTGCGAGCCTTCTTCTACCTCAAAGTCAGTTTATTGTGTTGGTGCATTTTATCAATGCAACAATCTTTGCGAACCGTGGAGATACAATCACCCTCTCCTGGGCACACCATCTTCTGAATTTCGGCGAGGTAAGGTTCTTCAACTGGGCAACTGCTGCTTATGCCCATTTGGTGAGGGGAATGCGAGTTGCCTGTCGTCCAACCGGTTGTGACACAGTGGGGCGTACGAGGGCAAAAGAAGCTAAGAAGCTCAACATAGGGATCAGCCTTTGACGAGTCTTGGAGGTATGCTCCAAGATCTCTTCTTTTAGAAATTTGTGAGGTGGAAATTTCTTCTTTACCAAGAACCTTCCCTGGTGTGCAGGTGTTGGTTTTAGCCTATTTTCTTCCCGCAGTTGGTGGAACCAACAACGGCGATCTATACGTCCCAGCTGCTCGGCGATAGGCAGAAGTGTCAAGCTATGATCGGCCGAAATTCCATTTCAAGGACTTGAATGGCCTTAGGAGGATTATTGACAGTCTCAGACTGGTATGTCTCGCTTTTCTCCTTCTTCCTTCTTTCGAGTCGTTCATGACAACGCTTTTTACAGGAGGACATTGTTCGTTTTCTATGGAATGGATATAGCTTTAAGGGTCTTCACTTTGACATTCGCTTTGCAAGGGAAGCGAGTGAGCGCCGCTTGCTATTGGAGGGTCCTTTCGGCCTCACTTTCTACTTAGGGGAGCCCTTCTTTTTTCAGCACACTAGAGAATGGCCTCCAAGAGTACCCATGGATCCTCCTGAGCTTATCTTTGATAGGCAAGCTTTGGAAGAGGTTGAGATGACCCGATTGCTGATCGATGAGCTAGCGGTCAATTTTGTTGTGCCTACGGACAACTTGGAGGAGGCGGCTCTTCAGCACAGAGGACGCATTGCTTTTACTCAAGTATAGCTTCTTCTGCTTTTGCGTTAAAACTGCGGACTTCTGGCGTTTTAATAATCTCGTCTTTCTGTAGTTGGGAGGATATTATGATCCTCTTCTGGACCAACATGTAGAGGAACCTGAACAGTCGGAGGGCGAAGATATGCTGCTTAGATTCATCCCACTCGTGCCTAATGATCATGAAGTATTGCGATTCTTTGATGCAAACCCAGTAAGTCACATATTTGACCAGCCTTTATATGCAGCATCGATTCTTATTAACCTTTGCTCTTGCGCAACAAGCGTATGCCCATATCCGTGTTTTATTAAGGGAAGGTATCACTACCCGAGAGTTCATTGATCACAACTTTGAGAATGGTCAGTATCGGGGCCCTATGCCGGCTGTTGCTGATGAAGATAATGAAGCTCATTCCCATGTGAGCTTGCCACATTCTGGGAGCTCATCAAGACGTCCTCCTCGCCATTCTTCAGCAGGAGAAACAGGTAGCAAAGGTTTTCGCGGAGATTCAGGGGCAGGACCATCTAGGCGCAGGGACCAAGATCTGATGAGTGTGCCTCACAATCCCTATACTAGCTCTTCGACACAAAGGTCTCCTGACATCCCGGAGTTCATGGTAGAGGATTGCTCGGAATCTAGTGGATTCCAAGGTTTGATGGGTAAAGTGCCTAGTCCATGGGCGCCTCAGTATCATGCTTAATCCATTGTCCCTTACAGTCAGCCCCCTAGCTTCAGCCAGGAATATCCGGACTCTAGTTTTCATGACATGCCTTCTAGCCAGTTCTTGCCTGGTCGTTCAGGTACTCAAGACGAATCACAATCAGGCTCTTTTGCTGACGCAGCCTTTAGGAGCTTGTTTGGCAGCGGCGGCAGCTCCGGCGAAAACTATTAGGCATTGCGGCAAGGCTTCCCCTTTTCTTGTTGTTTTCTTTTTATGCGATGCAGGAGAAATGCCATGTAATAAAAAATGCGCAGTTAACGAAAATGCAATCAGGCAGACTCTGTTATGTGATTTTGACTCTCTAATGATGCGACAGGCAAGCTCCCAATTTTATTTATTTTAAGTCAACCTCTGACTGTTTTCAAGAAAGAAATAAAAGAGTGAAAATATAAAAGGATTTACACTTAATGCAATTTCAAAACTTGAAGGAAAATAAAATTATATTTTTACACAAAGGGAAAAAAAAAGAATAATATTACATAAATACGTAGCCAACCGCGTTTTCTGCATGGGGTGTATGCACGTAGGGGTGTGAACTCTCAAAACGAGTTCATCCCCCCTACTTGGTGGCCGACCGGCCTTCACACGGTGATAACCACCGTGGTTCATCCGAATGTGAATTCCTGGAAGTCATGTACATCCCCTTTGATGTACTAGGCAGAACCGAGACTATATAAGCATGCTTTGTTGTTGAGAATTCATCACATTCTCATCTTCTCTTAACCCTTCCTTTCTTGTTTCAAGCATAGCTTTCGAAAGAAAACTCAACTCATGGATGAATACACTCACCAAACCCGAAAAACGACTCCTCACATACTACAACTTGTCCTTGATCCTAAGCCTGAAACAGGTGAAGATCGATTGGGTGTTTCTCAAGGCGCCCCTAACCTTTTGGGACTCCAAATTCCATGTCTTTCGCTTCTCTTAGAATGAACTATTTCCCCTTCCTCAAGAGTGGGCTTGTATGCTCAAATTCGATCTCTATGCTCCACCTACAACTCCCTCTCTTGCTCACAATTACCGTGCAAAGTTCGAGGAACTGAAAAACTTTAATCACCGGCACTAGGACACATTTTGGTAGATAATATGGTCAACTTGCAAGCTCTAGTGGAGTTCTTTCAATCACCAGAGGCGCTCAGACTCAATCCGGTGTTGTGACTGCGAGGTTTAGTTTTCTACATTTTAGCCGAATATTTATTTTATCACGGGGGTTCGGGTTTTGCACCTCTTTCCCTTATCCATATTGTAGATGAGATGTCCCGGGGTTACAACCCTGCTCTGATGGTGATCGCTGAGACCCTTCTTGGCCTTGATTCATGGGCTATAAAACAAACCTTTCGTGGAAGCCCCTCGCTCTTCAAGTGAGTATCGACATTCCTCTCTTTTTCTTTCTTTTTCTCTCTTTTTTTTGTTATATATATTTTTTTGATTTTGCATGGGTCATTCGAATGGTCCATATGGAATCATTTGTCGATTTTTCTCTTTTTTTTCCGGGTGTATTCTTTTTTTTTTGCAACCAAAATTCTCACTTCTTTCTCCTTTCGCTTATAGATGTGGCTCATGGAGCATTTGGACATGATCTTCTCTCACATCACCTCCTCGGAAATAGCAAACTTTTGCCAACGCAAAAGGAAGTTCGACACTCGCCGCAACTTCGATGAGTGAGTCATTTTGCTCAAGAACCACAAGGAAATCCGGTGGTGGGTTCAATGGTGGAAGGTGCCATGTTTCTCAAACCATTCTCGTAAGGCGGCCCACATTACTCTACTCGGCGTGACGGAGCTCACCTATTATTTCCCCGATCGAGTCTTGCGACAAATGGGGCGTTCTTAGGGCATTCCCCTTCTTCCATGCGAGATTCCCGACTTTACCCATCTATGAGGGTCAGTGGTCGAGTCATGGCTCAAATACTAGCAGAAACGAGCGGGAATGGAGGTACCTGCCCCGAACCGCATTTCTACTGCTTCAACCGATGGATATCGAAGTTGGCTCCCTACTACCATTGGCGCTAGACATTGGCGCGAAAAGCAATCACGTTCACCTTTTCGGGACACTCCAAAATTAAAGAGCGTCATTGTTGCTAATGATCACGGGTTGAGTTCTAAAGAAGAGACACACCCGAGGAAGGAAAAAGAAGCAAGTTCAGACGAATGAGCACTAATGGGCCTACACCGACTCCGACTCAGCAAGGACTAGACTTAGTACTAAATAAGTAGGATGTAGAGAAAGGAATGGAATGAAAGAAGTGCGTGTGCTATGTATTTTTGTTATTTGATGCTTTTCCTTTAGAAAATTAATAAAACAAAAATGTATTAAAAAGATGTACTTCTTTTATTGATATAAGAAGTAAAATATTACATTATGTTTTATAAGAATCAACACAAGCCATGTTCTTCTTCTCGTCCTTCAAAAGCGCATCTTCAACTGCAACACTTTTATTCTCTCCTTTTACCTAACTTGTCCCGAAGGATTTTCAAGTTAGTCTCTCATTTTTCTTTTTTCTTTTTACCTTTTTTTTCACTCTCCTTTTGCCTGACCTGCCTTAAAAAGGTTTTCAAGTTAGCCACTCTATAGTTTTTTAATCTTTTTTTTTCTTCTTTTTTTTTCTTTTCTCTCATAAGCAAGTGGCCTATTGGCAGTTCGGTTGCTTGCTTTTATAAGATAGTGCATGTCTAAGTAGCTAAGGATATCGACCCTTAGAGGCTTAAACATAATATCTCTTCAATTGATCCAAGTTCACGGGTTAGATAAGCTCCTCTCCCTCGGGCGTGGATAATCGGGCGGCGCCTCCTGGAGTGATAAAAATAATGACAAAGGGACCCTTCCAGTTCGGGGCAAACTAGCTTGCCTCGAGGATCTTGGCGTGCTGCCCTCATTTCTTGTAGCACTAGACCCCTTTTGCTAAATCCCGATCCTTGACTTTCCTATTGAACGCTTGGGAAATCCGACTTTGATAAAGCTGGATGTTATGCAAAGCGCGGAGTCGTCTCTCGTCCAACAGAACCAACTCCTCATATCTAGCTCGGGCCCATTCAGCCTCAGGAATTTGACTTTCAGCAATAATCCTCAAGGAAGGAACGACAAGTTCTACTGGCAAGACTGCTTCCATCCCGCACACCAAGGAGTATGGCGTAGCTCCAGTTGCAGTCCGGATCGACGTTCGGTATCCCCATAGTGCGAATGGAAGCTTGTCGGGCTAATCCTTGTAAGTGACAGCCATTTTCTTGATGATTTTTACCAGAGTTCACGGCCTCCACTGCTCCGTTGGTTTGTGGCCGATAAGGAGAAGCATGGTGATGTCGGACTTTGTACTTGGCCAAAAGTGTTGCAAATTCACCCATGAAATGGCTTCCGTTGTCACTGACCACCTCATGTGGCACCCCGTATCTACAAATGATGTTTCTCAACATGAACTAGGCCACATGCTTCGAAGTGATCTTTGAATATGAGGCAGCTTCTACCTATTTAGTGAAACACTCCATAGCTACCAACACGTATTCATGTCTCCATGTGCCTTGCGGTGAAATCTTCCCTACAACGTCGATTCCCCATACTGAAAATGGCCAAGGCGAGGCCAGAGTAGTTAAATAAGAAGACGGTTCATGCTTGAGATCGACATACTCTTGAATTTCGGACACTTTCTCACAAATTGGAGACAATCGGACTCCATAGTCGACCAGAAATACCCCGCTCTTTGGATCTTTTTAACCAACATTCTGCCACTCATGTGTGGTCCACATTCCCCTCCGTGAGTGGACTTCATCAATTCCGTGGCTTCCTCCTCATCAACACACAGGAGGTTTATCCCTGTAGCAGTCTTCTTGTACAGACGGTCTTGTATAATGCAATATTGAGAGGCTATCAATCGGATGGCCCTCCTGGCTCGACGCTCGACATTCAATGGGTATGAACAATTTTTCAGAAATGCACAAATATCAAAGAACCATGCATCAGTGCTGACTAAACTGATTATTAATTGTTGATGAGTAGAACAGGCTCTCCTTTCCACCAGCACTGCTAAAGCTTGATCCTTTTCCGGCATAGCCACAATGGATGAAAGTTTTGCTAGCGCATCAACTAGCTCATTATAACCTTGTGGTTGATACTTGAACTCAATATGGTTGAACTTCTCAGTCAACATGGACAAATGCTGCTGGTATAATGCCAAAGATTCGCTCTTCACCTTCCATACACTGGTACCTTGGTTGATAATCAGACTAGAGTCTCCAAACACTCGCAGCCTCTCAATTCCCATTTCCAGGGCTACATGCATGCCCAGAGTGCAGGCTTCATACTCGGCGGCGTTATTGGTAGCATCAAAGTCAAGCTTGACCACTAAAGGAAAGTGTATATCCTCAGGAGAAACTAGCAGAGCTCCGGCCCCGCATCCCATTTGATTAGCAGTACCATCGAAGTATAGTTTCCAGGTTTCCTCTTCAACTTGAAATATTTTCTCATCACTGAATTCCAAGCCCCCATTGTCAAGACTTCCTGTAGGAAACTCAGCCAGAAAATCAGAAACTGCACGACCCTTTATAGATTTCTGAGGCCGAAAATGCAGTTCGAATTCAGATAGCATGACCACCCACCAAGAAATCCTGCTGTTGATAGTAGGTTGTTCCATGATGTACTTGACTGGATTACAAGCCGCAATCACATACACAGTGTGTGAAAGCATATAGTGGAGGAGCTTCTTTGTAGACCACACTAATGCTAAAGCTATTTTCTCAATTTCTGAATAGCGGGACTCGTACCCAAGAAATTTCTTGCTAATATAGTAGATGGCTCGTTCAAAACCATCACTTTATTGTACTAGCATAGCGCCCATAGCGCTTGAACTAATGGTGAGGTAAAGCAGTAATGACTTTCCTGGTATAGGTGGGACTAGTACCGGCGGATTGGTTAAGTCAGCCTTAACCTTATCGAACGCTACCTGACACAGGTCATCCCATTCGACTGTTGCTCCCTTCTTTAACTTCTTGAATAGTGGCTCACAAGTCATTGTAAGCTTGGAAATGAACTTGCTCAGATATTACACTCGCCCTAGGAAACCAAGAATCTCCTTTTCTGTCCGAGGCGGAGGCATGTCTTGGATAGCCTTGATCTTGGATGGATCAACCTCTATTCCTCGTTGATTGACGATATAACCGAGCAACTTTCCCAAAGATACTCCAAATGCACATTTCTGCCGATTCAACCTCATGTTATACTTGCGGAGCCTAAGGAAGAACTTGCGCAAGTTTGGAATGTGGTCCTCACGCTTCTTTGACTTGACGATCATGTCATCCATGTATACCTCTACTTCCACGTGAATCATGTCATGCAGCAGGGTGGTAGCTGTGTGCTGGTAAATAGCACCAGCATTCTTTAATCCAAAGGGCATGACAGTGTAACAGAAACTCCCCCATGGAGTAATGAAAGATGTTTTCCCCATATCCTCTTCAACCATTTTAATCTAGTTGTAGCCAACATACCCATCCATGAACGATAGCAGCTCATGTCCAAGGTGTGATCAACCTAAACATCAATATGCGGTAAAGGAAAGCAATCCTTTGGGCTAGCTTTGTTCAGGTCTCGAAAATTAATGTACATCCGCACCTTTCCATCCTTCTTCGGCACGGGGACAATGTTAGCTACCCACTCCGGGAATTCTACTGCCCTTATGAACTTAGATTCTAACTGCCTTTTGATTTCACTGTGAATTTTATCCGACCATTCATTCTTGATTCTGCGAGGCCGCTGCTGTACCGGCTTTGCATCCGGATAGAGCGGAATTGCGTGTTCAGCGATTTCTCTGTCGATCCCGGGCATGTCTTCGTAGGACCAAGCGAAGATGTCGAAAAACTCCTTTAGAAGCGAGGTGAACTCCTGCCTCCATGTTTAATGATTTGCCAATTTTCAATTCCCGGGGAGTTTCAGGCGTCCCCACATTGATGGCGATAGTTTCTTCAACAGGTGCCATGTGATTCTCGTGGTCATTCATGGCTTCTGTTAATTCATTAAAGTCTTTTAAAGGTTCAGCATCAAATTCATAGTTATTAACACAACAATTAGGGAGAAGGGAAGAAGAACAGAGATACTCAGAAACGTTCACTTCATTGAATGCAGAAACGGATACAAACTTATCAGACTTGGAGCTAATCCCAACTGACTCAGACTCGACTATAGACCCACTAGTGCTCGACTCAAACAAGACCTTACAAGTTTCTCCTAACACGAGGGTACATTTATTGTTGATAGCATCGACCCAGGTCACTTCGCGGCAACCTCCATCAGCAGAAATCATGGCACTTGGGTCAAATTCAGGGTTGGACAGCAAAGCAACCACTGGGTCCACTTCTTTTTCTTCTTTAGCCACGGGACTTGTGGGTCGGCATCATCCTTAAAGCGTCGAAGCTCTTCCAACAAATTGTCTAAAGCCTCCGTTGTTGCTCTATCTGTCGATCTTGAAATTCGAGGTGCCCCCGAACCTTTTTCTCATGGCGGATAGCCGAATGTATGACCATATCTTGCAAGTTGTCCCTCAGCTCTTCTAAGCGTTGCTGAGTTACCCCTTCATGGTTATAATTGTCTTCATCATCACTAACCCAAATGGCATTGACAATAAAGGCTGTCGAATCTTCAAGAAGGAGTGTGGGTGCTCCCTCATCGGTAATGCATTCAGATGGATCAAAAGTACCCTCCCCCATAAAGATAGCATAGTTCAGGAGAGGATTGCTTTTGTTATTGGGTTTATTTGCAGCTTTAGGCATTGGCAATGCCCCAAAACGAATCATCTTTTCAATTTGGTTCTTGAGCGTCCAACACCGCTCGGTGTCATGGCCCTTGGCCCGATGATACTTGTAGTAAGCATTGTTGTTCCACCCTGGTCCCTTAGTCTCTGGTTCAGGTCTAGGTACTGGCAACTGGATCTTGTTTTATTTCAGCAATCGATCCAAGGCTTCAGCATAAGTCATGTCGAGTGGGGTATATGAATCGTATTGGAAGTAGGTCGGCATTGGAGGTGGACCACGATTCACATTCTGAATAAGGCTTGTTTCGGCCACCTTAGGAGCGCTGATGGTCCTTCTCCCCATGTTGCTGCCCTTCCAATTTCAGGATGTAGCAGTCCTTTCCTTGCGCGCCTCCAACTTAGGACACAACTTCTTTAAGTACTCGAAACTCTCAACCACATGAAAATCTAACTATTGCGCTCGACTTGGCTTCAGGCCACGGACAAATGTGTCTAACTGCATTTATGTGGGGATGATGCTAGTTACCTGAGATAACTTAGCATGCCACCTTTCATAGTTGGCCTTAAACGACTCATTTTCTCCTTGTTGAATAGCCATGATGTTTGACAGGGTCACTTTATCCTTTTGAATTTTATTGTAATGCTCGATAAATGCCCTACGCAAAGAATTCCAATCTCCTCGCACCTCCAGAGGAAGAGTATAATACCAGTTTAACGCCTCATCATTCAGCGATGATGGGAAGACTTGATTGTAATGCTCAGTAGTAACGCCTCGAAGTGGCATCACTCGGTTGAACTCCCACACATGATGGGTTGGATTCTCAGACGGGTAGAACTTCTTCAACGGAATGTCCATCTTTCCCACTATATTAGCATTAATTTCAGCAGGTGGTTTGAACTCGTCAAACTGGTTGGTGAAGGTCAGCATTTGACTCACAGCATCCGACACATTCAGCTAAGCTTTTATGTCTTGAATGACAGGGTCATCACATAACTCAGCTTTGATCGGACCGGTTTGAGGAACATTCACTGACGGTGGCGGCCTTGGTGTTAGGTCATCGGGCACTTCAATGACCGCTCCAGCATTGGAACTTTCGCCTATCTTTCCTTTGCCCTTGTCAACCGCAGGGTTAGAGAGGATCTCCATGGCGTTTTCATCATTGTCCGTCATTCCCATTCGCATGTTAATGCGTTGTACAGCCTCCAGAACGACATTCAGAGTTTCTTGTTGTTGCTTTATGCGAGTGTTTTGCCTCTCGATGAGTTCTCGCTGTCGAACGATGTGCTCATCAGTTTCTTCTCTTGCTGTAAGGCAACAAAAGTGATTGAGCCTTCTACTTGCCTGAACTTCTCCTCCAGAAGTTTGGCTAAGGCCTTTTGGACTTGGTTGTCCGCATGGTTATCGTTGGTAGACATGTCGAACTGCAGACGGCGGGAGGTTTTGGACCTAGGTGCTAACATGACACACAGCTCAGAGATTGACCTGTCGGGCCGGGGATCCAGGCTAGACTCGGGTCTCCTATATTGACTATAGCAAAACCACACACAGCTCAGAGATTGACCTTTTATTAACCAAAACCCAACCCGATGAATGTATGACCTAGCGGACCTACATGGGACTTCCTAACATGCATAATCTATATGCTGACTGGACAAGGTGACTCACCCGAGACACGGGTTTGCATGACCTTAACTCTACATGACCCTAAAAGACTATTGGTCATCATAAAGGGCCGAATAAAACCAAACACAATGAGTCAAAACTAAGTATAAGAGTACAAGTCAGTGTTTCTCAATTCAGATAGGCCCCATCCATAGGCAGACCGTTTTAAGGAGAATTCGTAACTTGGACTCTCTACTTGGGCTAACTCAAACTGTGCTGATTATTACGCGGACTAGAATGATGATCAACAAGATTAACAGTTTGACACCTTTCTACATTTTTTTATTCTATTCTTTTTTTTTTAGAATCGTTTTTTATTCTATTCTATTAGTTTAGAAAAGTGGGTATCGTAAAGGTCTGGATAAAACCAACAACGGGCGAGTTATAATTAGTTTATGGACTTAATTGCTAAATCCAATATGGTTGGGCCTAACCATGGGCTGACCATAAATGTGATGGATTCAATAATTAATTCGATAAATTAATTTACTCGAGCCTGGTGATTATTACGCAGTCTAAAACTTTAGCCACTAACTTTGTTTGGACTTTTAATGAAGTTTATTGGACCTTTGTTAGGGAGATGTCATAAAGGGCCATATAGAATCATCAAAGGTGAGTTGAGTTTACGTTATAGACTAAGATAATTAACCTTTATAGATAAATGGGCCCAACTATTAGGTTAACCATAATTTTTGAGGTTAATTAACTTTAACTTAGTTGGTAAACATGACTCTCCTCAGCCCAATGACTACTATAGGGACTAGAACAACATTTCTAAACTTGGGTCGACTCTTTACAACAAATTTAAACACATAGCACATAACATACATATGAACAAGGGGTATCCTAAACCAAGGCTCTATGTACAAAAGGGTTTATTGGCTGGATAAGGCTTAGTGGCTCATGTACACGCCCCGGTGCATTCTTGTTGTAAAGGCAACTTGAAAGTTTGGGGTGTTGCTCTTGGAGGCTCGAGTGGAGACCTTGTAGAGTGATGCATGAGTGGATGTGGTGACTAATGCTCTCTCGGTGTAAGTGCACCAATTGAGTATAGCCGGTCCGGCATCCCATGGGTTATTTTTGGGGTTTAAAGAGAAGAAAGCCTAATACCACTGATTTATGTGCTCCTACGACATATTTCATGTCAAGGGAGTGCCACGGTATATGCAATGCATTATGCCTAAAAAAATGACTTAATAATATAAAGTAAAATTCATTTTCCTTCCAAAAATTTTAAATTACGCTAAACTTTTTTCAAGTTTTACCCACTTTAGAAAAACACCCCAGTGGAGTCGCCAAAAAATACTGTGGATATTTTTCCTCGCCGTTCGGGCTTCCGAACGTCCACGTTGGATTTGGGGTGTGATTGGTGATTTGTGCTGGGCTTTAACCTTTGAAAACTCTTTAAGGAAATCAACCTTACATTTCATGAATAATATCTTGTAAAATCACTTTCCCTTTACTTATGCATTTTATGAGTCATTAGATTAAACTTTTAAGAGCGAACATCCACTCGTTCCAAACTCTTCTAAATTTAACCCGATTTTCTCATTTAAATGTTAGGCTCGGAGGAGAGTGATTTATGCAAGTATTGTTTAGAAATAAAGAAAGAATACCCTAAAGTTGCATCGATACATTGTAAAACCATGTTAAACATAGTTTATTCAATCTCCGATGTATTTTGGTTCGAAATGGGAGTCACCATCCGACTTTTTAAGGACAAAACCAAAAGGAAAAGAAAGAAAGACTCCGCCTGCGAAACCCAAGAATGGATCCGGGGGTAAGGCTACGAACTCGAAAAGTAAACTTTAAGAGTTCGCCTCTCACAAAAGGAAAGACTCTACTAAAAGTTTAAAAATGTACTTTTGATAAAGTTTGGAAGGGAAATGAAGGAATACTTTATAATATTATTTCATTGAATCATGCAACAAGAATGAAAGATACAAAGTAAAGAATACAAATGTACAATTATTTACAAAAAAGAAGAAAAACCACTTTGAAGCTTACATTGCTACTTTGTAGGGAAAAGCCTTGCCTAGCCTTTAGGTGCTTGTTGAATCCTCCTTGATGCCTTAAAACCTTCCTCTCCAAGTGCTAAAGGATGATAGAAAAAGTGGTGAAAAGATGATAAGAAAAGGGGGTAGAAAGAGCATAATAAGAAGGCTCTTTTTGTGGTTTTGAATGTGTTTAGGCTAGGGTTTTTTTGTGGAGTTTAGGGTGAATGAGATAGGATATGTGTTTAGGGTTTTTGTAAGGATAAAATATGAAGATTATGGATGGGAGATAAGATAGAATAGAGGATGGATAGGATAGGAGGTGAATATGAAGTGAAGAATATAATAAGAAGTTGAGATATTGTAAGAAAGATTAGAGAGAGTGAGAGAGTGAATAAGAGAATGAGTAGAGAGGGATAGATGATGAGTGAATTGGTGAGTGAAAATGACTTGTAGAAGGATGGTATTTATAGGAGGATGGAGGGAGTAGATATACATACACATGCATGCATTCACCTCGTAGACTCCGGATTGGCATAGAACACCAGGCAACTAGGGGGGACGAGCTATAGTGGACGGTGGCACGTGGTCAATTGACTACCTGTGGGCGGAGCCACCAAGGCCGATCGGCCTTCAGGCAGGGGGGAGGAATCCCTTCTCGTCCATGCATGCATGGACGGTTGGGTGTGAAGAGAGATTGCCTAGGGAAATGCATCTTCACACTGGACGGAGATGACATATATTATTAGCTCTTGTGAGGTGTTTTTTGAGTGCTTTTGTGAGGGTTTGATCTCGCGATCTCTGGCATTTGTTCTTAGGGCTTGCATGCTTCATCTTTTTATATAAAAAATGTACATGTAGCTAGGAAGGATCACATGTGATCATGCATGTGATTTTAGGTGAGGAAAATACATGTAAATGCATGTATTTATCGAGTTTCTTTTTATTTCTTCTGCCATTATTTTTCATATAATTTATGCGTCAAAATCCTGATGTCTACACCTACCAAATTTATAGTTGATGGTGTGAGGGATGAGCAACCGGTTGAGCAAGAACTGGGTGTTGCACTCTCTTGTGATGACTACATCATGGAGTTCAATAAGATCATGATTGGAAGAGCTAACCGGGATCACCGTTTTGAGTTTGCTCTCCCGCGTAGCCTCAAGAACTGTTATGCCTTCAAGAAGGGCGGGGTGGTGAGTATGGAGCTAGCATGACCTTTGGGAGACATCTACTATGGTGGTCTAATCTTGCCCGCAGTTGTTTCTAGCCCCCAAGATTTGAGGGCAAATCCTCTTCAACTTGAAGAGTCTGATCTATAGGGATCAAGGGGGTGCTTAGGGCCTCACAGCCTAATGGTTCAATCCCGAGATTTTCAAATGCCTTGGGTAATTTGGTCTTGAATCGAAGAAGTCTCATAGTGAACCGGCTAATTTATCAACACTCAAGCCCGGAAAGTGACCCATGAAGACAAGAACAGAGCAAGTAGATTCAATGACAAGCTGAGGAGACAAGTATGGTGATGTAAATCCATCCACACCAAGCCCATCACAAGGAGGTAGAACGGGCTATAGAGGAAGGATCCATTGTGGAAGCCCAAAACCTATATCACATGCTCTTTGTTCCAAGAGGGCGTCCAAACGTCCTAAGAAGCTCCAAGTCCATGTCGAATGGCCCAAGTATGAAGCCCAAGTTGAATTTCACAGTTTTGGCCTTTTCAAGTTAAAGTTTACATTTTAGCATTTTCCTTATTATTAGCAAGTCATTTGATGTAATTTTATTATTTTTAGTTGTGTAAGATGCCAAGTAATATCTATAAACTTGGACATCAAGTTAGGAGAGTCTAGAATAGTCTAGAAGGTTCTAGAAGACTCTAGTGTGGTTTTTGAGGAATCCAATTTGGATACTCCTCTTTAGCTTTGGCACCAAGTTAGAGAAATCCTAGATTAGGTTGGCTTATTTTGTAACTAATCCATCTTGGATTAGGAAAGCCAAGTCCTAGAAGGATTCATATTATTGTAACTAACTCCCTCAGGATTAGGAATCCAAATCCTAGGAGGAGAGGGTTGATTAGGCACAAGTAGGGTCTTAGTTTAGTATAAATAGCTTAGCTTGTAACGTTTGAAGGACACACATCCTTGAATCATGAATACAATCAAGCTTTTGCTTACCCCTGAGTGTTTCTCAAAACCTCGTTTGATCTCTTCTATTGTATCTTGATTTTGATTTGGCAAATCAAGTGATGAGGAAGAGCTTGTTTCCTACTCTTAGAAGGTGTTTATGTAACTAAGAGTAAGAACAAGTAGCCCTAGGGATTCAACTTGTGGTGTTTCTATATCAAGTTTGATTCTCTTGAACTATCTGGTTCTCATATCTATCCTGTTGATTCGCTAAAGGCTATTTATAAATCCCTATTTCTTTCCACTCTCACGTCAACCTCCCTCCAAAACCCTCATCCATAATCTCTCTCAAAACTCTCCCAACCTCACGTCAATCCCTCTCTCAAACCCTAATCCATACTCTCTCTCAAATCTCTCCATATTCACGCCATTACCTCTCAAATCTCTCTCAAACCTCACGTGAACTTCCTAAAGCTAGCCATCCACGTGAACTTGCCCTAATCCTAGATTGGTTGCACGTCTCCCCCTTGACGTGTAATTGATCATACCCTCTTCTTTGATCCAGTTATACATCATAGGGGTTGGAATCCATCCAAGGGACATTTTGGTCATTATACAAGGGTCAGGATGGAACTATGGAACATCAAGTCAAGCCTGAAAAACATACCCCAAGGAGGCTAGGAAGAAGTCATGAGGGAACAAGTTGAGGAATATCATGTTTTTAGGGAAAATTGGACAACAAGAAAAGACAAGTCTTCACTCTTTTGACCATAACTCCTTCAATATAACTCCGATAACCATGAAATTTGGTGAGCTTATAGCATACACCGAGAGCCTTCCGTTGATGTATTATCTAACTAAATTGGATTTAAAACAAAGAAGTTAAGTGCGTTGGAAGTTAGCAGACTCTGTTATCCACCTGCAGCCGCCGGCTGCGCCTCATGGGCGCTGGCTGCGTCTGAGTGGCGTTAGCCGTGCCTCATGTTGGTTCTCCATCCCCAGCTCTCTGGGTTAGGCGCTGGCCGTGCCTAACCCTGACGTGATGTTTTTTCCTCATCTTTTCGGTTGTTGTTTTCCTCCCCTCCTATATATATTGTATTGGCTTTTTGGGAAAACTTAAACATTTTGAAGAAATATTGTAAACACTATGAAGATGAATTCTTCTTGGGTATTTGAAAACCCTCTCCCAAAATCTTCATTCTTGCTTTATCCATTTTATTGGTGGTGCTAGTGGCGTGTTATCTTTAGAGGTTGTGTGGAGTTTTTCTTTATCACAATCTTGGTGAGTTCTTTTGGGTCTCTCTTTGGGTGTTGGTGGTTCTCCTTTATACATCCATGGAAGGTCCTAATTCAAAGTGGTGAGATTCTTTATCCTTATTCATATCTTGTTGTTGATTTGGTTGTTGTTGTTGTTGTTGTTGTTGTTTATCTTTAAAACCCTAAAAATGATGGAAGATTATGAGTTCTAAGTTAGGGTTTTCTTAAACCCTAGGTTGATTGTTGGTCTTTAGATATTTAATCTTGCTAGGCTGGTCAATTCCGGACTATTATCACACCAAATAAGAGTGAGTAGAGTCTTATTTATAGAAGAAGGACTCCCTATCTTGGGTGACTTATAGCTTTCTTCGGCCGTTGATCAGGCCTTGAGTTTTGGTTGACTTTGACAGTTCATTTGACTATGACTTGGTAGTCACTTGGCTCTTGACTTGACTCTGACTTGGCAGTCGTCGGAGTTTCACTTGTGTTCGGTTGTAATTTTTAGTGGTTTTATGAGTTAAGGTTGTCGGTCCACAGGGATGGGCGTTAGGCTTGATTTGGGGAATCAATTTGTGTTTGGGGTTTTATCAAGAGTGCGGAAAGCGATAAATTATGTAAAGGAAAGCAATAAATCTAACCTAGGCATGAATCAAATAAAGCAATAAAGATGAAAGCAATTAAAGGAAAGCAATAAAAAGCATGAACAATGAATTTAGGGAAAAGAAATTATACCTTTGATGAACAATTTTCAATAAAACTTCAATCTAATCTTGGATTGCTCCCGAACAAACAAGAAATTATGAATTGGATTACTAAGAATCCCCAAATCCCCACTTGAGAGTGGAATCTGTGACCCTTAGCCCTCCTCCTCACCAAAAGTTGATTGGGTGAGATTTTCACTAGAAAGCTTTGAAATCAAATCCACAATGGAGATTAGAGAGAGAGAGAAAGAGAGAGAGAGAGAGAGAGAGAGCTTGTAAATACTTCAATGGAAATTCGCTTGAATTGAGAAAGCTTGAGAAAGTTTGCTAGAAATCAAAGAAAGCTTGAAGAACAATTGAAAACTCAAAGAACAATTAAAGAAAGCAATTAAATCTAATCTAATCCTACTCCTAAAACTTAAATAAAAGCTAAGCTAAAGATAGATCCTTAGGTCTGAATTACATTAGGTATTTATAGAAGAAGGAGAAGCGAAACCCAAAACCCTAAAACTAACTCAGCAAAACGCGCATCAGCTTGGCAGATTTCTGCAGAACTTGGAGTGACTCGGGCGGGTCAATAAGTGACTCGGGCGAGGCAGCTTTCTGTCCCGCTTCCTTTGGTCTATGTCTTTGTTGCCCCAGAAGCCTGACTCGGGCGAGTCAGAGGCCGACTCGGGCGAGTCACCTCTCTGTTCGGTACTCTCCTCTGTTTTGCTTCGGTTCTCGACTCGGGTCTCGGGTTGGCTCGGGAAATAGCTCGGAATTCCTTAAAAAGCCACAATTAAGCCCCAATTCCTTCTAACTCCTTATTTTCCTACAAAACACAAAATCATTATATCTAATATATATACAAGAGGCTAAAATAAACACAAACACCCTATAAAAGAGATAAAATTCGGCTCGGAACGAGACCAAACAACACTCCAACACAAGGGTTTGCTTGCCCAGAGCAACTAAAAACAAAGAAAAGGACTAGAAAAAGAAATATTAAAAACTCTAACTCACTTTCGCATGAATCGCGGATGCATTTAGCGTATGCATCAAGCCCTTTAAACCCTCCGGTTGCCCGGGTGGACGAGGTAGGTCTCGTGAGGGTTTATAGCAACTATACCCACAAAAGCCAAAGAAAAAGGAGAGAGGAAAAGTGAAAAACAAAACAAGTTTGAAAAGAAAGAAAAGAAAATTGCTCGTTTGACGAATCAAGTTGTTTCAATCAAGAAAACGATGTTAATCCTCCAAAAGGAACCGTTATGAGCATCGCACGCATACTTAACCCAAACAACTGCCAATCTTAGGGGTTTTCGATCCTTTACACCTCATGTAAAGTTAAATCCCACTTGCGTAAAATTTAGAAAGTTCTAACTAATTCCGGACGACTCGAAAGACTCACGCCCGAGCTTAAAACAAACGAACAACAGAAAATAAACAAAGAGTTGCCCTCCCCCGCATTTGGTCACCCTTGGCTTGGTGAGGGCCGCAGGTGATGCAAGGAAAGACCCCTCACTGTATTAACACTTCAAACTTTCTTTTTGGGTTGGGTATTCCCAACAAATTTTCTTTCTCATTTTTTTTTACTTTTTAATGGTCGGTATTAGCCTTACTTTCGGGAATCGGACGACCCAAAATGGGGTTTACCCTCCCAACACAGTCTTTTCCATTCACCTCTTCGTCGCGAATGATATAGAAGGAGGTTTAAGGGGTAATAGCGCTGTACCGCTAATACCGGGCCCGTGTAGGTTGGCTAAGTGTATGGTGGTTAATATCGTAAAGCCGACACGCCCCACTTAACCAATTTATTTAACTTTGCTTCCTTTTTCTTTCTTTTGCTTTTGCTTTTTCTCTTTTTTTTTTGTTTTTGGAAAACAAGCTCGAACATGAATCCCTAGAATCTCCCAGTTTCAACCAGAACATAAAAAGAAAGAAATGGGATCTCGCTAGACACTGAATGAAAGGAATCTAATTAAGTAAGTCATGACAATCGCTCGAGATAGGGTAAAAAATGCTCAAACTGGTTTCTTTTAAAGAAGATTACGAACGACTTCCTAATTTAGACAACAAAATCCAGAAACGAAGCAAAAACAAAACAGAACGAAAAACAAAAACTTTTAAGGTTTTTCACTCCCTTTTTTCTCCTTTTTCACACAAAAGTTTTCAAACTTTTAGACACAAATTAAGAAAAACGAAAACAAAAGACTCAAAAACTAGGCGGTCTACCCATGACAAATGGAAAATAGCACCCCCACTCCAACACAAGACATCACAATGTCTCCATCGTGAGAAGGGTGTCACAAGATAGGAAGAAAACCTAAGAAAAACACAAAAAACACATAATACACAAAAACGGTGGCGACTCGAGCCCACACGGCTCCAACAACAAAATAATCCCAACATTCACACACTAAAGGGTTCGCCACCCAAAAGGAAAAAATCAAGCATGCAATCAAAGATCAAAATATATTCACTCAAAGAGAGGGTGGAAGGAGGTTACCTCAAGATCTTCAATAAAAGCATAACCAATCCACGATACCAAAGAACATCACACCATAGGTTAGAAATTAACAAGATAAGCATATTATGTGTGATGGTTCACATGCAATTTCAAAAGGAAAAACAAACTATACAAGACACTAGGGACTAATGAACTAAAAAAACAAACTAAAATATTTATAAAAAAATTCTCACTCTTTTTTTTTTCTTTTCTTAGACTCGAAAACCGGAATGCATACTACCCTCCCACTCCCAAACAAAGAGGTTGTCGTGACCTCAAAGGAAACAGAAGTAGGTAAGCAAGCTCCCCAAAATAAAAGAAAAAAAACACACACCAAAAAGAAAACAAAAGAAGAAAAGAAACTAACTTACTAACTTTATTTACAACAGAAGGGAACGATATTACCTGGTTGGGTATTGAGCATACCCAAACAATGAAATCTCAGAATAATCAACTATACATGGAGCCTCAGCCAGTCCATCTCACCTCAAGATATCGGGCACCATGTTAGAACCATTCAACGCCCGGAGTAATAAGTTATGCATCAGTGAATGCTTCTTAGAGTTGTGGTGGTAAGAGCACACTCGCAAAATTACATCAACAAACATTAGTGCTCTTAACAGTTTATCAAATGCCTTAGAATAGTTACAGAAAGAACGAACTACAAGAATGTACAAGACTTTCCTAGGCATAGTGAAAGAAGACATGACAAATGGATCCTCCCATTGACTCATAAATGGAAATTGAGTATGTAAATCAACGAAAGGAGGTAATACAACACAATCATGATCATGCTCATGCGAAGACTTGAATGCAAACAATGACTCAATCTCAATTCCATGCAATTTTCATCAAACACAAATTCCAAATCACCACTCTCATCCAAACAGTCATCATAATCATCCATGGGTGATAAGGAAAAAGCAGGGTTAGACCACATCATAACACTCCCAAAATCACAAACAGGCACATCGTCATCTTCATCAATATCAGACTCACTAGAAGAACTATCAATATCAAAAGACAAAGGTGCATCATTCAAAACAACATCAAAAGTGAAAGTGGAAGGTTCAGGGTCATAACTCATCGTGAATGACTCATAAAGCATATCATCGTTACAAGCATCATCGTCACAAACCAAGTTCAAACAATCATGATCATTCCCCAAATAATTATGCTCATCATCACAAGCATGCACATCAATGGACTCACATACAAGGGTAGCTAATGCCTCATTAATGCAATGATTCTCAATGAAAGTGAACAATTCGGCATCAAGCACACATTCAATCACAAAATATTCAACTTCACTCTCAACGAGATCATGCTCAATTGCATCACAAATATCAAGGCATTCAATTCACTCAACCTTTTCTTCACATAAAGGCATGGACAATGGTGTCGACAATGGTTCATCATCTAGCATGTTTTCAACAAATTCTACATCATCACACACAGAATCATCATGTTTCTCATGCTCACTAGGTGGGGCTAGAGCTAAGGAGTCATTAAGTATTCCAAGGCATGGTTGGTCATAGTAATCATCATCCTCATCATACACAGAAGAATTAACTTGCATTTCAGGACTCAAAGATGACGAATGATCTACTTCAACATTCAAATCAACCATTTGTGAAGAAGGAGTTTCTACCCTATGATTACTGTCATGGAAAATTCACGCATATACTCATTCATATTCGCACATAATTTTCCCGCTTCCGCATTAAAGGTAGCCATTGTAGCTTTCAAACAAGAAACAGAGCTACGGCACGGTGAATCACCGAAGAAGCAAACAGAATGAGACTCATCATCGGCACATTGGAGAAGATCATAACAATTTTCCACTAAATCCCACTATAAGATTGATCATCAGCATACACGGGGTATTCACATGATTGTTCAGGAAAAATCCCAGAGGGTGGTGCATAAGGAGGTTGGAAGCTAGGACTAACACTTTATTGCTCAAACTCATATGAATCCTTAGACAACTATTCAAGTAACTCCCATGCTTTTTCTTCACCTAAACTAGAAAACCCGTAATATTCAAAAAGGTTTCGGGTCTCATATTTCACACCCTCATTCACAATTCCCAAAAGATCTAAAGTATCATAAAAGACACCATATAATTCACATTGAGCACGGTAATCATGTAATCTAGCAAAATACCTCCAAATATTTCATGCTCAAATTGGGGGAATTGGGGACTATCCATAATTCCTTTTTTCAATTTTTTTTCACTTTTTTTTCAATTTTTTTTCTTCATTTTTTTCTCTTTTTCTCGATATTCAATTTTTTTGACTACATTTTTCTAGCATAATCAAGAAAGCAATTAAACTATTTAAACACAAACCAATCACCTAATCTACCAAATAACGCCATCCGGCAACGACGCCATTGTTCGGTTTTAATTTTTAGTGGTTTTATGAGTTATGGTTGTCGGTCCATAGGGATGGGTGTTAGGCTTGATTTGGGGAATCGATTTGTGTTTGGGGTTTTCTCAAGAGTGCAAAAAGTGATAAATTATGTAAAGGAAAACAATAAATCTAACCTAGGCATGAATCAAAGAAAGCAATAAAGATGAAAGCAATTAAAGGAAAGCAATAAAAAGCATGAACAATGAAATTAGGGAAAAGAAATTATACCTTTGATGAACAATCTTCAATAAAACTTCAATCTAATTTTGGATTTCTCCCGAACAAACAAAAAATCATGAATTGGATATCTAAGAATCCCCAAATCCCCACTTGAGAGTGGAATCTATGACCCTTAGCCCTCCTCCTCACTAAAAGTGGAATGGGTGAGATTTTCACTAGAAAGCTTTGAAATCAAATCAACAATGGAGATTAGAGAGAGAGAAAAAGAGAGAGAGAGAGAGAGAGAGAGAGAGAGAGAGAGAGCTTGTAAATACTTCAATGGAAATTTGCTTGAATTGAGAAAGCTTGAGAAAGTTTACTAGAAATCAAAGAAAGCTTGAAGAACAATTGAAAACTTGAAGTACAATTAAAGAAAGCAATTAAATTTAATCTAATCCTAATCCTAAAACTTAAATAAAAGCTAAGCTAAAGATAGATCCTTAGGTCTGAATTACATTGGGTATTTATAGAAGAAGGAGAAACGAAACCCAAAACCCTAAAACTAACTCATTAAAACGCGCATCAGCTTCGCAGATTTCCGCAGAACTTGGAGTGACTCGGGCGAGTCAATAAGTGACTCGGGCGAGTCAGCTTTCTGTCCCGCTTCCTTTGGCCTATGTCTTTGTTTCCCCAGAAGCCTGACTCGGGCGAGTCACCTCTCTGTTCGGTACTCTTCTCTGTTTTGCTTCGGTTCTCGACTCGGGTCTCGGGTTGGCTCGGGAAATAGCTCGGAATTCCCTAAAAGGCGACAATTAAGCCCCAATTCCTTCTAACTCCTTATTTTCCTACAAAACACAAAATCATTATATCTAATATATGTACAAGAGGCTAAAATAAACACAAACGCCCTATAAAAGAGATAAAATTCGGCTCGGAATGAGACCGAACAACACTCCAACACAAGGGTTTGCTCGCCCCGAGCAAACTAAAATCAAAGAAAAGGACTAGAAAAAGAAAAATTAAAATCTCTAACTCACTTTCGCATGAATCGCGGATGCATTTAGCGTATGCATCAAGCCCTTTAAACCCTCCGGTAGCCCGGGTGGACAAGGTAGGTCTCGTGAGGGTTTATAGCAACTATACCCACAAAAGCCAAAGAAAAAGGAGAGAGGAAAAGTGAAAAACAAAACAAGTTTGAAAAGAAAGAAAAGAAAATTGCTCGTTTGACGAATCAAGTTGTTTCAATCAAGAAAACGATGTTAATCCTCCAAAAGGAACCGTTATGAGCATCGCACGCATACTTAACCCAAACAACTGCCAATCTTAGGGGTTTTCGATCCTTTACACCTCATGTAAAGTTAAATCCCACTTGCGTAAAATTTAGAAAGTTCTAACTAATTCCGGACGACTCGAAAGACTCACGCCCGAGCTTAAAACAAACGAACAACAGAAAATAAACAAAGAGTTGCCCTCCCCCGCATTTGGTCACCCTTGGCTTGGTGAGGGCCGCAGGTGATGCAAGGAAAGACCCCTCACTGTATTAACACTTCAAACTTTCTTTTTGGGTTGGGTATTCCCAACAAATTTTCTTTCTCATTTTTTTTTACTTTTTAATGGTCGGTATTAGCCTTACTTTCGGGAATCGGACGACCCAAAATGGGGTTTACCCTCCCAACACAGTCTTTTCCATTCACCTCTTCGTCGCGAATGATATAGAAGGAGGTTTAAGGGGTAATAGCGCCCTACCGCTAATACCGGGCCCGGGTAGGTTGGCTAAGTGTATGGTGGTTAATATCGTAAAGCCGACACGCCCCACTTAACCAATTTATTTAACTTTGCTTCCTTTTTCTTTCTTTTGCTTTTGCTTTTTCTCTTTTTTTTTTTTTGTTTTTGGAAAACAAGCTCGGACATGAATCCCTAGAATCTCCCAGTTTCAACCAGAACATAAAAAGAAAGAAATGGGATCTCGCTAGACACTGAATGAAAGGAATCTAATTAAGTAAGTCATGACAATCGCTCGAGATAGGGTAAAAAATGCTCAAACCGGTTTCTTTTAAAGAAGATTACGAACGACTTCCTAATTTAGACAACAAAATCCAAAAACGAAGCAAAAACAAAACAGAACGAAAAACAAAAACTTTTAAGGTTTTTCACTCCCTTTTTTCTCCTTTTTCACACAAAAGTTTTCAAACTTTTAGACACAAATTAAGAAAAACGAAAACAAAAGACTCAAAAACTAGGCGGTCTACCCATGACAAATGGAAAATAGCACCCCCACTCCAACACAAGACATCACAATGTCTCCATCGTGAGAAGGGTGTCACAAGATAGGAAGAAAACCTAAGAAAAACACACAAAACACATAATACACAAAAAGGGTGGCGACCCGAGCCCACACGGCTCCAACAACAAAATAATCCCAACATTCACACACTAAAGGGTTCGCCACCCAAAAGGAAAAATCAAGCATGCAATCAAAGATCAAAATATATTCACTCAAAGAGAGGGTGGAAGGAGATTACCTCAAGATCTTCAACACAAGCATAACCAATCCACGATCCAAAGAACATCACACCATAGGTTAGAAATAAACAAGATAAGCATATTATGTGTGATGGTTCACATGCAAGATCAAAAGGAAAAACAAACTATACAAGACACTAAGGACTAATGAACTAAAAAAAATAAATTAAAATATTTATAAAACGATTCTCACTCTTTTTTTCTTTTCTTAGACTCGAAATCGGAATACATACTAGCCTCCCACTCCCACACAAAGAGGTTGTCGTGTGCTCAAAGGAAACAGAAGTAGGTAAGCAAGCTCCCCAAAATAAAAGAAAAAAAAAACACACACCAAAAAGAAAACAAAAGAAGAAAAGAAACTAATTTACTAACTTTATTTACAAGAGATGGGAACGATATTACCTGGAGTAACAAGTCACTCCATCTCAGAATAATCAACTATCCATGGAGCCTCAGCCACTCCATCTCACCTTAAGATATCGGGCACCATGACAGAGACATTCAACGCCCGGAGTAACAAGTCATGCATCCGTGAATGCATCTCAGAGTGGTGGTGGTAAGAGCACACTCGCAAAATTACATCAACAAACATTAGTGCCCTTAACAGTTTATCGAATGCCTTAGAATAGTCATAGAAAGAACGAACTGCAAGAATGTACAAGACTTTCCTAGGCATAGTGAAAGAAGACATGACAAATGGATCATCCCATTGACTCATAAATGGAAATTGGGTATACAAATCAACGGAAGGAGGCAATACAACACAATCATGATCATGCTCATGCGAAGACTTGGATGCAAACAATGATTCAATCTCAATTTCCATGAAATTTTCATCAAACACAAATTCCAAATCACAACTCTCATCCAAACAGTCACCATAATCATCCATGGGTGATAAGGAAAAAGCAGGGTTAGACCACATCATAACACTCCCAAAATCACAAACAGGCACATCTTCATCTTCATCAATATTAGACTCACTAGAAGAACTATCAATATCAAAAGACAAAGGTGCATCATTCAAAACAACATCAAAAGTGAAAGTGGAAGGTTCAGGGTCATAACTCATCGTGAATGACTCATAAAGCATATCATCGTTACAAGCATCATCGTCACAAACCAAGTTCAAACAATCATGATCATTCCCCAAATAATTATGCTCATCATCACAAGCATGCACATCAATGGACTCACATACAAGGGTAGCTAATGCCTCACTAATGCAATGATTCTCATTGAAAGTGAACAATTCGGCATCAAGCACACATTCAATCACAAAAGATTCAACTTCACCCTCAACAAGACCATGCTCAATTACATCACAAGCATCAAGGCATTCAATTAACTCAACCTTTTCTTCACATAAAGGCATGGACAATGGTGTCGACAATGGTTCATCATCTAGCATGTTTTCTACAAATTCTACATCATCACACACAGAATCATCATGTTTCTCATGCTCACTAGGTGGGGCTAGAGCTAAGGAGTCACTAAGTATTCCAATGCATGGTTGGTCATAGTGATCATCAGCCTCATCATACACAGAAGAATTAACTTGCATTTTAGGACTCAAAGATGACGAATGATCTACTACAACATTCAAATCAACCATTTGTGAAGAAGGAGTTTCTACCCTATGATTACTGTCATGGAAAATTCACGCATATACTCATTCATATTCGCACATAATTTTACCGCTTCCGCATTAAAGGTAGCCATTGTAGCTTTCAAACAAGAAACAGAGCTACGGCACGGTGAATCACCGAAGAAGCAAACAGAATGAGACTCATCATCGGCACATTGGGGAAGATCATAACAATTTTCCACATAAACCCCACTATAAGATTGATCATCAACATACACGGGGTATTCACATGATTGTTCAGGCAAAATCCCAGAGGGTGGTGCATAAGGAGGTTGGAAGCTAGGACTAACACTTTGTTGCTCAAACTCATATGAATCCCTAGACAACCATTCAAGTAACTCCGATGCTTTTTCTTCACCTAAACTAGAAAACCCGTAATATTCTAAAAGGTTTCGGGTCTCAAATTTCACACCCTCATTCACAATTCCCAAAAGATCTAAAGTATCATAAAAGACACCATATAATTCACATTGAGCACGGTAATCATGTAATCTAGCAAAATACCTCCAAAATATTTCATGCTCAAATTGGGGGAATTGGGAATTATCCATAATTCTTTTTTTTATTTTTTTTCTATTTTTTTCTTTTCTGTAATTTTTTCTCTTTTTTTCGATATTCAATTTTTTTGACTACATTTTTCTAGCATAATCAAGAAAACAATTAAACTATTTACACACAAACCAATGACCTAATCTACCAAATAATGCCATCCCCGGCAACGGCGCCATTGTTCGGTTGTAATTTTTAGTGGTTTTATGAGTTAAGGTTGTCGGTCCACAGGGATGGATGTTAGGCTTGATTTGGGGAATCGATTTGTGTTTGGGGTTTTCTCAAGAGTGCAGAAAGAGATAAATTATGTAAAGGAAAGCAATAAATCTAACCTAGGCATGAATCAAAGAAAGCAATAAAGATGAAAGCAATTAAAGGAAAGCAATAAAAAGCATGAACAATGAAATTAAGGAAAAGAAATTATACCTTTGATGAACAATCTTCATTAAAACTTCAATCTAATCTTGCATTTCTCCCGAACAAACAAGATATCGTGAATTGGATTACTAAGAATCCCCAAATCCTCACTTGAGAGTGGAATCTGTTACCCTTAGCCCTCCTCCTCACTAAAAGTGGATTGGGTGAGATTTTCACTAGAAAGCTTTGAATTCAAATCAACAATGGAGATTAGAGAGAGAGAGAGAGAAAGAGAGACAGAGAGAGAGCTTGTAAATACTTCAATGGAAATTTGCTTGAATTGAGAAAGCTTGAGAAAGTTTGCTAGAAATCAAAGAAAGCTTGAAGAACAATTGAAAACATGAAGAACAATTAAAGAAAGCAATTAAAGAAAGTAATTAAATCTAATCTAATCCTACGTACTCCTAAAACTTAAATAAAAGTTAAGCTAAAGATAGATCCTTAGGTCTGAATTACATTGGGTATTTATAGAAGAAGGAGAAACGAAACTCAAAGCCCTAAAACTAACTCAGCAAAACGCGCATCAGCTTCGCAGATTTCTACAGAACTTGGAGTGACTCGGGCGAGTCAATAAGTGACTCGGGCGAGTCAGCTTTCTGTCCCGCTTCCTTTGGCCTATGTCTTTGTTGCCCCAGAAGCCTGACTCGGGCGAGTCAGAGGCCGACTCGGGTGAATCACCTCTCTGTTCGGTACTCTCCTCTGTTTTGCTTCGGTTCTCGATTCGGGTCTCGGGTTGGCTCGGGAAATAGCTCGGAATTCCCTAAAAAGCAACAATTAAGCCCCAATTCCTTCTAACTCCTTATTTTCCTACAAAACACAAAATCATTATATCTAATATATATACAAGAGGCTAAAATAAACACAAACACCCTATAAAAGAGATAAAATTTGGCTCGGAACGAGACCGAACAACTTGGTGGTCACTCGGCTCTTGACATGACTCTGATTCAGCAGTAGTCCGAGCTTTGACTTGGTAGTCAGCTTGTGCCAATTTTAATTAAATAAATTAAATTAGTCAATTTGGGTCGACCTAACTAATCAAATTAATTTATGTTAAATTTGACACAATTTCAATATTTTTAGTGTCTACTGAGAGAACTTTTCAACTCAAATTAGAAGCACAAGCATGAAATTCTATTTGATCAAATCGCAACAAGAGCAACTCATCTTTAAGAATAGACTCTGAAAGTACTCTCCTAAATCCTAAACACATATCCATCCAAAACCCCACAAAAATCCTAAACTTATACCTCCCAAAAATACCATAAAAACAATCCAAAAACACTCACCAAAAACCTCACAAAAAATAGCCTTTTTCCTACCTTTTTCCCACCTTTTTTCTACCTAAACCTCACAATGCCTCCTATTCCATGGCCTCTGTGCATCATATCGTCAATCTGCATCAAACTAGGGGCTTGCAGATCCCTAATGTTCCCTCTAAAGCAGGACAATGTCATCAAGAGTCTACGCCAAACCAGGGGCTTGTCGTACATCAACATAGATTTGGAAGCAATCAGTCTAAGGTTCTAAGAAAGCAAATCATTCAGGTCTATCGCCTCCACCATCATTCCCTGTCCCATAAATCGAAATGTCATTCATCCTGCAATATCCTGAAATTCCCCACTGTCGGTCTTGACACTTAGGAAATCATTGTCTTACGAAAGTATTGTCCTAGAAAATCATTGTCCTAATATAGAGTTGGGGGTTACCAATTAACATGTAGAATTGCATGGATAGAAACATAAAGCACCATGCATGTATCTTGTCTAAGTATAATAGGTTTGCATTGCCTCCATAAGTCATGTCAAAGTCATATAGAATTAGTTTGTCGTGCATAAAGTCAATAGTCATGTATAAATGCATAAGTGTATGAATACTTGTATCAAAAACAACAAAAAAATGCATTGTTCGTGTATAAGAGTCTAATAGACCAGTTCCATGTATACCTGCACATTAGAGAAATGGAAAAAAAAAAAAAAAGCAAAGAAGTGCCCCATCATCGCTCTAGAGCGCAACACCAGGGGATGGTTAAGCCTATATGTCATCTCATTCAGATTATTCGGTATGCCTTCCAATCGCTAAGAGTAAGAGTAGAGTAATCTCTAATCCGACCAACTCTAATGAGTTGAATCAACATCCAATCAAGTCATACATCATTAGCCAGACACGAGTGGCGCCTGACTGACCCAAATGACATGGCCAGGAAAATTTCAAAAAAAAAATCCTTGTTCCCCAAGTGGAATTCTAAACTCATGCAACAAAGAGCAAAAATATTTCGACATCTATGCGCTTAAAGTAAAATTTAAAGTATCACTTACTTTAAATTCAACTTAAAGTGCTAACAAGCAAAAGCATGCAAATCTGTTGAGCAAGATAACATGCTGTGATCCAAGCTTGTAAAAAAAATATATTGGCAAGTGGAATCAGAAAAATCAAAACCTTAAAGGGCACTAGAGCCATTGACACCACGCTCGATGAATTCTCCTGGCATCAAATTGCCTCTCACCAAAATGTGGGCTTAAACGACATCGGAGCTATCAACATCGCGTCCAGTGAAGTCTCCTGGCATTGAATTGCCACCAGCATCAGAGCCATCGACATCGCATTCAATGAAGTCTCTCGGCATGACTTGCCATTAAACATGAAATCCATCGACAATCAAGTAGGCTGTCATTCTCGCCTGAGATCCTCCGTGCTTCCAAGTAGGGCCTCATTCTCGCCTGAGATCCTCCATAATTTCAAATAGGGCATCATTCTCGCCTGAGATCATCCATCATTTCAAATAGGGCGTCATTCTCACCTGAGATCATCCATAATTTCAAGTAGGGCGTCATTTTCGCCTAAGATCAAATCCATCATTTCAAATAAGGCGTCATTCTCCCCTATGAACATCAAAACCAACATCAGAGCCATCGACATCGCGTTCGATGAAATCTCAGCATTAGAGCCAGCACTACCGAAGTCTCTCAGCATTAAATTGCCACCCAAAACCAACATCAGAGCCATCGACATTACATTCGGTGAAGTCTCAACATTAGAGCCATTGACATCGCGGCCGGTGAAGTCTCTCGGAATCAAATTGCTATCCAAAACCAACATCAGAGTCATCGACATCACATTTAGCGAAGTATCAACATCAGAGCCATCGCCATCACGACCGTGACTTCTTTTGCCAAAAACCCGGAGTCTACGCTCACCTTCTTGCTGAAACTCTCTTCTTTCCGGAATTATTCTCACGTGTGTGTGTGTGTGTGTGTGTGTGTGTGTGTATATATATATATATATATATATATATATATACATACAAATATATATATATATACATATATATACATATATATATATATACATACATATACATACATATACATACATATAAAATTTGGATATGGTTGTCGTTATGTCGTTAAGTGTTCACTTATTTTCTATTAATTATTGTGTATTTAATTGCTAACACATGAGCTCGTAGAACCGTTGAGGGATTAATAAATTTATTTTAGTAAATTTCTACGTGCGTGGACATTGCATGGGAGTAGGGGTATCTTGGTAATTTTAGGTGTTGTTGGATGAATTATGTGATAATTAGTGTTAGTATAATTATTATTAATATTATTTTTATTAGTGTTATTGTTAGTGTTATATTATTATTATTATTATTATTATTATTATTATTATTATTATTATTATTATTATTATTATTATTCAGAATTTTATTTATGTGAGAGTTAAAGCATGTTAGAATTAGTTTTAGTTAAATTACATAATTATATTAATTATTATTAGATGGTATACAAACATAAGTTTCTCTCAAACCCTAGCTGACAAACCTAACCTAATCTCTCCCTCACCCTCTCTCTACTGCCAGCCACCTGTCGGCCGCCGCCAGCAACCGTCGTCGGAGTCGCTCCTCCACATGCAGCCACCACCACAATCTTCCTCTCATTCCTCTCTCTTTTGCCTTCTCTCTTCAACCCTCCTCTCTCTCTCTCTCTCTCTCTCTCTCTCTCTCTCTCTCTCTCTCTCTATTACCCTCTCTCTCTTTCTTACTCAGCCTCCTGCCGCCGTGGTGTCAACGCACCGTCGACCCCGCCGTCGATGGCTACCACCAAGGTTGACCACCGCCACCTCGAACGCTAGGAGTTGTTGCCCGACGCCCAGACCCACGAGGAAGCCGCATCACCTTCTGCACCCAGTCGCGACCCAGGCCACTGCCAGTAGCCCCATCGTCGGCGACGTCCGTTGCCCTTGTCGCCGACTCTGCGGTCGCACCTCTGCCCTGTTGCCACCAGGTTGCCTCCCCAAATGCCAGCCAACCACCCCTGTATTTGTGAAACCCTAAATTCAGTTTAAGAATTCCTTTTATTTTGGTATAATTGAAATCATTATAATTCATATTATTCTCATGTAATCTGATTTAAATATGTGTAAATTTTATGTTTATAACTTGTGATTGTAAAATTAAGTGTTTAATTGTATTTTTATTAACTAGTCAGGTTGGTGGCGCGTGATTCGCACGCGCTGATCCGACAATTATAAATATTAATTTTAATATATTAATATTGAATAAAAAATCTCTACATAATATAAAATTATATTAAAAAATCTCTACATAATATAATTTTAATTTGATTTGATGGTCAATTATTATTAATGAAAATATACAATAGAAATCAAAACTAATTAAATATAATTAAGTGGTATAAAATGAATATTTTGTTAGGACTTTTCATAAAATAATTCATATAAATACAAGTATCAAATTAAATGCATTGTTATTTAATGACTAATAGTTTATGATACACATTGAAGCTATGTTGCAAATACGACAAAACATAATTATATGGTTTAACTTTGGACATTTAGATGCATGGTTAAAGGGTCATTGTAATCAAATCACATAACATACAAACTAATTTTTGCAAATCTAAAAGGTTGCATTCATGTATATATACAATGAAATTAAACAGTTATAAGTTTAAGGAATATTGATCTATCATTGGAAAAATAATGCTATTGACAATTAATATACATTCATATCTACGGCTCAATAATTCCGATGTAGGAACAATAAATAATTCTCTTGCCTATTTCTATCTCCATGGCTCCATGTACTTATATGGATATATCGGCAATTTTAGATATAGTATCAAAAGTTAAATTAGCAATAAAATCATAAATGATTTGCTAAACATGTTCTTTTTGATTGGATACGGTTTAAATCGTACCGACATTAAAATGATTGGTACCATATTGTAAAATTTCATCTTTATAAAACACTACTAAGTTTAAAGGATTTACATATAATAATATCTATATGATTACATAGTATTTAGGCGTCACAATGTAATTAGGATATCATATTATAATTTAAAAGATGGAATATATTAAAATAAGGTAGTAGCTCCGCTCCTTCGACTGATTGTTCAAATTGGTCTCGGGGTATATATGAGTTCGATATTGAAAACTTCAAATTTGCAAATAATAGTATTTCTAACAATAAAAATAACAACGACAAGAAAAAAACAAAAGTAAAATATGTAGCTTTTGATGAGGTAGGATGATAAATATGGATTGGTAATAATAATAATAATAATAATAATAATAATAATAATAATAATTATAATTATAATAACAACAATAGTAATAATAATAACAATAACAATAGAAATAGTAATAATAATAATATTAATAATAATAATAATAATAATAATAATAACAGGCAGCTTTAATGAGTTAGGGTGAAATGAAAATTTAAAAAATAATTAAGGGTATTTTGGGAAATCAACTTTTGGGACCTAATTTTTCTTAGCTCCTTTTATAAGGAGGTTAGATAATTGTTGCTAATATGTTATGAACATTATGTATTTTATGTAAATTATGTTTAGGGTTTTATTACTGTTATTTCATGCATGAGTTAGGGTTAGTTTAAGTTGTTAAATCTGAATTCATTATATATGGTTGAGTGATGATGCATATTGTTGGCTAATAATTAAAATTTGGCTTTATTTCTCACTAATTACATGTTCATAAAGAAATATTTTATATCCGTGCAAAATTTAGAATATTATTAGTGTAAATATCAGGTTATAATTCTTGATTGATAGTTAGATGATTATATATTCTTTTTAGTTATTCATGTTACTAATATGTGATTTATATTATGGATTATATGCAAATCATTTTAGGTTGTTGATTAGAGTTATTTGATGCAAATTAAATTAAGCTTGATTGCAAATATTATGAGTTATTTTCTGAAATTATATTAGGGTTAGTATTGTTCTAGTTTGTTTATTAAATTGTTCATGTATGAATAATATAGGATGTTAGTGATAGTATATATATATATATATATATATATATATATATATATATATATATAAATATATATATATATATATATATATATATATATATATATATGTATATATATATATATACACACATGGTTGGTATTCATGGCAGTTTATATTATATTTCGTGAATGTTGTTTAAGTTAGTAGTTGTGGTTGTTCATTAATTTCATATTCTTAAATGAATCTTGGAAAAAGAATTAGTTGTTGTGATTCTTGATAATTAAAGCATTAGTAGGATTCTTCTTAGGTTAATCTTCAAAGTATGCTTAAGACTTTATAAGTTTAAATTATATTATGTTAGCAAAGAATTGAACTCGTTATGTTAATCATGTTACTAGATTGTTATTATGTGTTGTGACGTTATTATGAATATCTTATCGTTTTCCTTTATGTAATTATATTCGTTTATGAATAGCGATCTTGAAATTCTTGTCATGTCATGATGTGGTGAAGTCTTGGATGACCAAAGTATAGACATACCTTGGGTTTTAGTTTTAAGGTTTAAAGAAAGAATTAGTTAACTAAAGAATTAATTTGTAATTAATTAAGTTCTAGGTTTAGTTTACCATGAAGTTTGGGCCTTGGTTGGGTTAGAAGGTTTAGGAAGAGCCCTTGACCTTAGACTACTGTTTTGGGGCCTAAGTTAGAGTCTCGGGAACGGGTAGTTAGAATTTGGGTTGGAATTACTCAATAAAAGTGAACCAGGAACGGGACAGATTCGGTGGGTTGTAAAGAAGAGGTCACCATAAATTTTGTAGTCGTTTTTTGGCTGAACCATTTGGGCTGGAGGTTCTTTAAGATGTTAGCTTTCATAGGAAGTTTTCAGATTCGGCTTTTGAAGTCTATAAGTCGAGTTATGACCCAATTACAAGACCTAGTTTAGAACTGGACCAGTTTGAGTGTGGGCTGTATTTGGGGATCTTAGAGTGTCTTTTAGGTCTCGAGATCAACATGGAAGTTTCAGTGGACATCCCGAGGTCTCCAGAAAGTCAAAATTTAGGGTCGTGGAGTGTCGGGAAGTCAAGTTATGGTCCTTACAATGCATGCGATATAATCTGTCATGTTTTCAGTTATGCTGAAATGTGAATATGTGAAAGAAGTGTTGAGTAGTTCAAGATGCTAATTCATGAATGATATATGGGGACCCTATGGTGTTCCTAGGGGGGGGGGTTAGATAGAAGGTAGTTAATACTAACTTCGAAGGGCGCGTTTTAGTTATAGGAATTATTCTATTTTTTAGGCACGATCTAGACCGCATTGTTTTAGTGAGCTCAAGTGTGTTTGTTGAAGTGAAGTGAAACGAAGTAAAGTCAAGTGAAGATATCCAGATAACGTCTATGCCCTAACTCCCCACTTAGATGCTCATTACATGTTTTGGTGAGTTTGCTTTGTGTTATTAATTATGGATCCCAAAGGGGATTTTATGTGGTAAATTTGATTCTCTGTTGTGATTATTGTTTTTGGATGTTGCTTTCGAATTGAGAATTTGAGTTGGTTTCCGTAAAAGGGTTTTGTTATTGGTTTTGGTAACCTGGGTTTGGGTTTGAGTTGAGAGTTGTGAACTGAGAATACATAAGATACTAATAAATTAAAGTGGAACATTAAGCGGTTTCGGGGGATAACCCAGTGACCAGGATTTTTCATCCTGTAGGGTTATGGATCAAGGGATCAGGGAGTGCCTGATAAGTGAATTGCGAGTGATAACCTAGAGAGAAGGATTTGGCATCCTGCAGGGTTATGGGCCAAGAGATCAGGGGGTGCCCTGATACAGTTTTTGTGATTAATAAGTGAATTGCGGGTGATAACTCAGAGACTAGGATTTGGTATCATGTAGGGTTATGAGCCAAGAGATCAGGGGGTGCCCTAATATAGTTTTTGTGATCGATAAGTGAATTGTGGAGGATAACCCAGAGACTAGGATTTGGTGTCCTGTAGGGTTGTGGACCAAGAGATCAGGGGGGTGCCCTGATATAGTTTAATATATGAGTGATATGTTGTATTAAGGGATTTGGCATCCTGCCCTCATAAATAAAAAAAAATATATGAATTGGTTGTGGTTGAGGAAAGTCCATTGGTTTCTGGTTGTTGAGAGAGAGTTTGTTTTTACTTCTAAGAAGAGTTAATAAGGAAATATATTATTTGGAAAGATAATTAAAGTAATTAACTCAATTAATAAGGAAATGCATCCCCACACCTCTCATCAGTTTGTTTTTCCAAATATTGTAATTTACATTTTGTAAGTATCCATTATGTACGTTCATACTTGTGTTTAATTTAAGGGAAGAAATGCTAAGTGAATGCATGATGCATATTGTATACGATGAAAATATCATATAATTCCATAATAACTAGACATGATTTGCATTTACGATTGTTTTTAACCTAAGCAAGATTGTAAAAGTTGTATTCTTAGGAAAAATTAAATGTTTTATTTATCCCCTCAGAGATTTAACAAATATTTTTTTTACTTGCCTTTCTTAATTTATTGTTTTTCCTTTTACCAAAAGCTCTTCCAAAAATGAACTATAAATATGTCCATTTTGATTGATAATGCGAAAAGGTCAAGCTGCAGAAATATTCATCGGAATCGCAAGCGGAGGTGTATTAATATATTTAATGTTAAATGCATTCACACCAACATCTCACCTTCCTTCATATACATACATAAATACGTCTCTTGGTCTCCTCTAAAAGTGGGATGAAAGAAAGCTGCCAATTTTAAGGATACAATTTTTGTTTATTAGCTTGCTAGCACTTACATAAGGTCTTGCTGGGATGAAAAAATGGCTGCCAATTTTGAGCATATAATTTCGGTTCATTAGCTTGTTGCCACCTACATAAGGTGTTGCTACAGTCTGTAGTAAGATTTTTGTTACCACTAACCCATTGTTCAATATTTTTACATGCTAATTTTAGTAAAGGTGCAACATTTTATAAGAAGTTTGAAGGGCAGGAAATTATAAATTAATTAACAAAAGCTTGTGCAATACGGAATCTAATATGATGGAAAGACAAGAGGAAACCCTAGTGGTTATTGTTGGAGCCGGTCCTGCTGGTCTTGCAATTTCAGCATGCTTGTCTGTAAAATCAATTCCCTTTATTGTTCTGGAAAAGGAAGAATGTTGCAATTCACTTTGGAAAAAGCGAGCTTATGATCGATGCCATCTACATCTGGCCAAAGAGTTTTGCTCATTACCCTTAATGCCTCATTCACCCAAAGCAAAGAAATACATGCCTAAGGATGACTTTGTGACGTACGTTGATGACTATGTAGAGCACTTTGGGATAAGGCCGCGTTATTACCATTTTGTTGAATTTGCATCCTTCGATGTAGCCACTCAAAAGTGGCGAGTTGAGGCCAAGAATGCCATATCTAACACAACTACTATTTTCGTATCAACATTTTTGGTCATTGCAACTGGTGAAAATGGTAAGGGTGTCATTCCTGACATCCCAGGGCTTAGCGAGTTTGAGGGAGACATTATACATTCTAGTCAATACAAGTCTGCAGCAGAATACGCAGATAAACAAGTTTTAGTTGTTGGTTGTGGCAACTCTGGGATGGAGATCAGTTACGACCTCGCTAATTATGGAGCAGACACCTCTATCGTTGTTAGAAATCCGGTTAGCTTTCTCTATCTCTATATTCTAACTCACTTTACTTGTCTCTTAAATCTTTAATAAGAGGAAGATTAATCTAATTAAATTATATGACAATACTTTGTACATATACTCGCGCAATCGCTCTAATGTTAATAATTGGCAAATTAAGAGAAAGTAATAAACTTTAATTGTTGATTGATTTTATTTTAATTAATTTGACGCAAGCAGGTGCATGTGTTTACGAGGGATATGATATGGGTGGCAATGCACCTACTGAAATATGTTAGGGTTTCTGTGGTGGATTTTCTTATCATATTGGCTTCCAAAATCAAGTACGGGGACTTAAGAAAGTTTGGAATACATCAGCCAAGAGGAGGCCCCTTCCTTCTCAAAATGCTTACAGGAAGAAGCCCCGTCATTGATGTAGGAACTATTGCCAAAATTCAAGCAGGAGAAATCAAGGTACGTACATTTTGTAGTATACAATTAGTGGCACAATAATTTCTACTCTCAACATCGTATGTCTTCATAGGGCATAGTCTCGATGAATAGATGATCAATGACTTGAAAAAAATAAAAAGTGAATTTTAACTTCTATTAATAGCTGATGTAGAAAATGTTGATTAGGTTTTGCCTGGGATATCAAGTATATATGGGAATAACGTGGTCTTTGAAGATGAATATGAGGCCCATTTTGATGCAATTATTTTTGCAACTGGCTACAAAAGCACAACGTGTGAATGGCTAAAGGTGAGTATAATGCTTTTTGAACAGTCATGTATTTCAAATGGACAATATTGTATACTCTTTTGTTCGAGTTTATTTAAATTGTGTGTTTGTTGTCTAAAAGCTAAATTTACAAAAATGACAGATATTAAATTAGTTTCAAACATTTATTAAGCATAAAAAAGTATTTATTATGTTTTATATTTCTTTTTGTGGTGGAAGGCTGTTTTTCTTACTAATTAAAAGGAATGTCCTATCATGCCTATACAGGATTATAATTACATCCTGACGGACAAGGGATTTCCAAAGGAGTATTTTCCCAATCATTGGAAAGGGAAGAATGGATTGTATTGCGCTGGTCTGTCAAGAATGGGACTGCAAGGTGTATCAAATGATGCCGTAGCCATTGTTGATGACATTGACTCTATTATACGAGATGAGACGGCTATGAGGTTTTAGTCATGCCATACTTTTCTTATTTTCTGTAATGACATTGTACTATTTGTATTGTGTCCCATTGCATGTTGTACAACACGTATATTAGCATATATCGTATTTTATAGTTGTCTCGCCCTGATGCAATTGTTTAAAGTAGTGCACCGAAGATGAACTGCAGTATAAGTATATGTTGGTGTTCATAGTATCATTTCATTGTGTTTACATACTTTTTAATTCTTAAAGCTTGTTTTTTTTTTAGCAAAATGATAAACATCTTGATGTAAGATGATTCTTAATGATCTTGCATCTCACCAAAATTACTCACAAAGTTAAATGTAAGTATATTTAAATCATTATAAAGTTATGTTTCATTACTTTGAGGGTTATTATAACCTATAAACAATATAAAAATATTTATTTATTTATATTCTTTCATAAATATAAAACTATGCATAAAATGTGCACACTACAACATAAAGGGCCTAAGGCAACGCCTCAGATTACAACAGTATAAGAATTGTTGCCTTATATACCCTAAGGCAACAGTGCTTTTATTGTTGCATAGTTTTCATAGTAACAGTTAAGGGACCGTTGCCTTAACTAACATAAGCAACATGTCTAGAGGCGTTGCTTATTATAATGCTATGGCAACAACCATAGGAATGTTGCTTATGAAAAGGTAACGGATTCATCAGCGTTGCGACTAAGATTCCGTAGTAACAGTTATGGGATCGTTGCCATAAATCACAGAGGCAACATTTATAGTGAGGTTGCTTATTTTTAATGCTATGGCAATTGTTATAAGAATGTTGCTTTAAATATATCCGGATAATTGAAAATAGAAAAAAAAAACCATATGTTGGATATATTTTAAGTTTCGCTTATTAAAAACACTCTCTATTTGGTCCTTTAATAAAATTTCCCACCACCCAAAATTTCACAGTTTCACCCATCAAACCCTAAAAGCTCCAGTAAACCTTCTCATCCCTGCCGCACAACATACCCTCTCATCAGTTATCTCTTCTATTGCACTCCCTCTCATCCCTCCCATCAGAAGTTCACACTTTCATCCCCTAAAATTGATGAAAAACCCTTTCATGGCCGATTTTTGACAGTCGACGCATCAGAATTTCGTGTGTCTGAGTTTCTCAGTTTCTTCGTTGGTAGCTAGGGCTTCGTTCGTGGTATGCTTCGCACTACAACAAAAGTAGTCTATTGTAACACAAATATAGGTAACATTTTTCATAAGTGTTACGATAAATGCTTTATAGTAAAAATGTTACCTAAACTAATACCTAATGCAACATTTAATTATTATATATTACAATAAAAACCTAATGCAATGTTTAATTATTATATGTTATAATAGGACTTTAATATGACTTAAATAAAATGTTACTCCCTCCATTCCATATTAATTGTCGTCTTGTGCAGTCAAAATTCAAAAATTTTGACCATAAATTTCTCAATATATACAATGAGTTACTAAATAAAATTATTACCATTAGATTCGTAAAGAAAAAACATTATTATAAAAGTATAATATTGCAATTATTAATAACATATTATGTAAGAAATTATCAATTAAAGAGTAACATTGAAGATCATGAAAATCAAAATTATGACAATTAATATAGAACGAACGGAGTACAATAGAGGGGTTTTTGGTCCTTCAAGCAGGAATTATTGACGCCATCCAGCCCAAAATTTTTAGACCGTGGCGCCTTCCAGTTTCACAAGACCGCCCAAAATTTCACGAAATTTTGAAGACCCTCCTAAAATCGACACAGATAGCGGCAAATGAAAAGCACTTGGCACATTCATTTTTATCATTTCATTAACCCTAATCAGTGTCCATCTACTCCCGCCTCTCTTACCTTCGCGACTCTGTCAACACCAGCCACCACTATCCCTGAATTCTCTGGCGATTCCCACCATCACTGCGATCTCCGGCGATTCCCACTGTTGCTGCGGGTGGTTGTGACGCTAGGGAGTCCACCGTCTACTTCGAGACCTGCGTCGACGTTCCAATTTCCAGGTATCGTTTTCAACCGTTAATAATCAGTTCACCCCCTCTTCCTTCTCAATAATTGGTGCCAAACATTGCAGTTGCAGGTGTGTGTATAGTCAATCTTGGATTTCTGGGTTTAATTGTGCCAATCATCTTGCAATGAGGGCTTATTAGTTTGAGAGACATAGACAATAGGAAATATTTCTGGGTTTGCCGATTTTTTTTGTGTTTGTAAATGGATTTTGACTTTGGTTACTATGCTTGGCTATTATAATCATGCAATACCTACAACTTTTAATCAAGGAAAGCAGGTATAACAGTGTCGATCTATCAATTGGGTGGGATTGTTCGAGATTTTGACTTTGGTCTTCTTTGATTTGAGCCTGCCCAATTTTCTCAAGCTTTGACTACTAATCTGTGGTCATTCTTGCTTTATTCTGATGTTAGAGGAAGTGTAAATAGTGAGTCAGCTTCTTGGAAAGCAATTCTTTTACCATTGTTTAGGCTCTATATTATATTCTTTCACAAGAAATCCGTATAAGGGAGTTCTTTTATCTGGGTCTGTAAGTTGGGGTATGTGATTGTCTTAAATTCTTATTCTGTTTTTAGAGTAAGTGTAAACCCAGACTACTAATTATATGTAAGTCTTTTTTCTATTTAAATTATTCTAATAAATTTCTTGTTTCTGTTTTGCCTTTCTCCAGTGTCGTCCCTCTCAGGTCTCTCTATCTCTCTCTGTCTCTCTGTGATGAAAAATCGTACAATTGATACTCACATTATAATCTCTATGGATAGACCATTGTTTTCCCAAGTTATTGTTGATTTTCTAACTCATTTGGATTTATGTTTGTGTAATGTTTGAGCAGCGACAAGGCTACAATAATTCCAATTAAAGGCTTCTGAGGCTACTCAATTGGTTTCCAAGCAGCTCGTAGAGCAAAACAAACAGTACATTCAAGACCCACCAACTGTTGAGACTTCAATTATCTGTCGAAGCAACTGTTCTACACTCGCCTCGCCAGGTTAGGTTCTATCCGAATTGCAATTAGTTTTACCACTGCTTTGTGGGTCTTTCTACAAACAGCTTGTTTCTATTTTTCCTTCGGAAGGTACTGTTGACATAATCTATCTATGTAGTAGTGTCTTAGCTGCATTTCCGCTCATAATGTTTGGATACTTATGCAATTAATTTTACAAGTATCTTGAATGCAACATGTAAAAGAGAGCAAAAAAGAATCGTTTCAACAGTTTTGAATGCAAAGCAAATACTAAGCTTTTACAAGTATTTTACAAGCATACAAATAAGCATACAAGCCACTCAACAGTTTGCTCCAAAATCCAAACACAAAATTTTGAAGGGAACAAGGATTTTTTTCATTTTGCACTACATTTTGTTTCTCTAGACTAAACTAGATTTAATCATTTCGTGAATGAATTTCCTTAAAGAAATTACTCTAGTTGGTTTATTTCATTGGGTACATAAAAGGAGAACAAGCTGGCTTGAACTCTACTATCCTGGCTGTGTTGGAATGAAAACAGATTTCATTACCTAAAGCCCATGAGTGATTGGGCTATCATGTTTGTGTAGCCAGATTTCATTACCTAAACTAATTCAGTTAGTGACAAGTTTAGAGGCAAAAACATCATATAAATTAATTGTACTTTGTTAGCAAAACCAATGACTACTAGTATCTTGGGATTAACTTGATTGATCAGTAGCTTATATGGGATATAGTAATGACTAATGAGTAGTATAAACAAAGAATTTTTCACTCTACTACTAGGTGCGACGCCTTTGACACAGTAAGAATCATGCTCTCTAAATAGACATCACATTTCTTTAGCTAGGACATGGGAGTTGATCATAGTATATATAGTATAAACTGCCTCAAGTTATCATTGATACATTAATATTCATGTATATCTTTGATTTTTTTTTTTTTTGGTTGCAACAATGAGATTCCCTAGTAATTGAATGTGAGATCCACACTTATCAATACATTCTTTAAAAAATGGATGTGGGATTGATATAAACTGTACTCTGGAATTGTCATTTCTAAGACAAATGGTGCTTAGCTTTATTGGTGTACAGTAGACTCTGATATTCCAGTGTACATGGTCCTGTAGGGTGTATCCATAGCATGTTTGGCTGTTAACCTGTCATATTGATTTAATCAAATGCCTTCTTAGGTTTAGGCATCCGACTTTATAGGTCTTAGTCATATAAGGCATCTGCCTGAGTAACATATAAGTGTCTTGCTCCATATGATTTTCAAATTTTATAGGTGAATTCAAATTTTAAGACTCTAATATATAACTAATATATGTGTATGATTATGGTTGGGTAAATATAGACACTTGCTCATATGTGTATGATTATGGCTGGGTACATATTCAGGAATCAATTGGTATTTTACGGCAAAATGTTTGGGGTGTTTCTTATGGAATTATATCCCGTTATGTTTCTCGTTGTACCGAATTGGATGTTGTCTTCTGGAGCTCTATGCTCCATGAACACTCTCAATTACTTCTATTGTCTTGGGTTGTTAGTCTTTTGTAGTTTGGTTCTCTTGGCGTGTTTCTATTTTTCCTGGTGTAATTTTCATCTTTCCTTCTATCATTTGATAAGTGAAAGTAGGACTAAACCTTTAAAGCATCCTATTTTTGTCGCTTAATACTTCCTACTAGTTACTAATTTTAAGTGTGTTCTTCTACAATTTGCAACTAATTTATATAAGTATTTTGTTTTCTTTTTCCCAGGAAGAAGACGACGGTGATGGTGAAGATGAAGGTGAAGATGGAGAGCTAGTTTGATGAACTTTTATTATTAGATATACTATTTTGGACTTGATACTTCTTATTACTATCTTTTGTGTCTTATATGAATGACCTATTTCATATTTTGACTCTTGTAATGAGATCCAGCAATGATATTAATAGCATTTGGACATTTGTTGTCATATGTATATTATTTCGTATGTATTACATATCATTACAGGTAATCAATTATAAATATTGAATAGGTATAGGAAATAACCATATGCAACAATACTAGATTGTTGCTATGAAATACATCTAATGTACTGCTGCTTTTGGTGGGATAAAGCAACAGTCCATTGCCTTTTAATACTGTTGCCTATGTTGGTTTATACTGCAACCATACATCATTGTTGCCTTTGTCGCTTTAATATACAACACTACTGGACCGTTGCCTTTGTTGTCTTCAATACAACAACCTTGAATTGTTGCCTTCGCTACTAATGCAATGACACTGGATTGTTGCCTTTGTTATGAATGCAACAACACTGCCCTGTTGCTTTGCTGTTATTGCAACAACACTAGACTGTTGCCTTTTCTTTTAACGAAACAACACTAGACTGTTGCCTTAGATGGACCGTTGCCTTAGGCATTGATTGAGCCCTCTTGCAGGAACCGTTGCCTTAGGCCAAAATACCGTTGCCTTTGGAAAAGGCAACGGCAGTATCTGCAACGGCCCATGCCTGTTGGCTTAGGCTAAAATACCGTTGCCTTTGGCCTAAGGCAACGATTTTCAACTGTTGGCATAGGCCCTTTATGTTGTAGTGGCATTTTCTACTATGATTGATAAAATTAGTTATTATTTATAAATTTTTGACCTATCTAATAAGTATTATACTCTTGTAGTTGATAAATATACATAATTATTAGAGAAAATATTATTTAAAAGTTAACAAAATGGGAAATATAGACAATTCAAGATGATTATTAACCATTTGAGTCAAGATGTATATCATTGTCCTTTTTTTTAATATTGCTTCGTACTATGTACAGTTATAACTTTGCGTGCTTGTTGAGTTTTATATAATTTGGGTCTGCATTCAATCTTTAAGTCAAGTAATGGTAAGGATTTTTGGAATAAAATATGAACTTTTGTTACTGAGATCAATTCTGGAAATCTGCAGTTTTGTTGCTTATAAAGTGACTTTAACTCAAAAATTATGTGGTGAGTCAAAAAATATGTTGTACTACCATTTGTACATTGTAAGGCATAAATTCCTAAAGGATATATTAATTAATAGAAAAGATATGTATATCATAAAAGATTCATTACACTCACAATAATAAAAATATTATGGTAACAAAACATATTTAGTCTGGGCAACCGAAAAAAATTGTTGCCATAATTTTAATGGCAGCTTGGCCGTTCCTACAATACGAGGCTACAAGTGTGATATTTGTTATCCAAAGTCTAACCCAATCATCAAAATATTAAATATTTCTCTTCTTTTTAATCAGAAAAGTGTTTTAGAGAGAGAAAATCTAAACATAGCATCCTTTCGCATCACTCTCGTTCTCTTCCCTGTCCATCTGCACATGGTCGAGTTCATCAATGGCGATTTGCAAACAATCAACGACGATTTGTATGTTTGAACCCCTAACTTTCTTCATTAAAGTAATCTCCTACTTCAATTTAACACTACAAAAGCTTTTATTTCAAACTAGAATTGAAGATCAATCAACTACTAATTCGAGATTTTCCTCATGAACTCATCAGCAGCGTTTCAAATGTAAACTTGTTCGTCTCATTTTCTTTTCGCATCTTCGATCTTTTGCTCATGAAACCTTTACCTAATCTTTTATTCTTGTTCGAGGAGTTGGCAAAGACCAACCCACTACAACATAAATAGGCTTTGCCAACAGCCAAAAACTGTTGCCGAAAGCCAAAAAATCGTTGCTTAGTATCTTAGGTAACGGTCATGAGGCGTTGCAATTGCTTCCGATGCCTTTTCCAAAGGCAACAGTCTTGTGGCAATATGCAACGGTTCTTTGATGGGGGCTCAATCAATGCCTAAGGCAACAGTCCATCTGAGGCAACAGTTCAATACTGTTGCATTAATAGTAAAGGCAATGGTTTTGTGTTGTTGCAATAAAAACGAAGGCAACAACTCAGTGTTGCACTAGTAACAAAGGTAATAGTTTATTGTTGTTGCATTAATAACAAAGGCAATAGTTTATTGTTGTTGCATTAATAACAAAGGCAACAGTTTAGTGTTGTTGCTTTAATAACAAAGACAACAGTTTAACTTTGTTGCATTAATAACAAAGGCAACAGTTTAGTGCTGTTGCATTAGAATACAATAAAGGCAACAACTCAATATTGTTGCAATCTAAAATGACAAAGGCAACAGTTTAATGTTGTCACAGTATAGAACAAAGGCAATAGTTTTAAAAGACAACGAGTTGTTGCTTTATCCAACCAAAAGTGACGGTACTTTAAATGTTGTATTTCATAGCAACAATCTACAATTGTTGTATATCCTTATCTATAGTATCTATTTGGGAACATGAATATATTGTCGCATATGCTATTATACAATATATTATAGCAAGTCACAATATTCATAATGAGTACTTGTAATGATATTCAATATGAAACAACATACATATCAAAACAAACGTCCAATGCTATTAATATCATTGCTAAATCTCCACAACGAGAGTCCAAATATCAAATAGATGACCCATGTAAGACCCAAACGATAGTAATAAGAAGTATTGTTCCAAAATACTATCACTAATAATAAAAGTTTCTATCTCTAAATGTTATCCTAATATTATGATATGAAAATAGACAAGTGACGACCTACTCATCAGTTCATGATCATATTAGCTCCTCATCTGCAACTTCTTCCAGAAAAACAAAGTATGAAATATCAATAAGTTGTAAGTTATAGTAGAATCATTTTATCAAAAAAGAAAAGTATAATCAAATATAAATGCACAATATTTTCAAATAACTCTAGAGAAAATCTAGCAGAGTTTCGTCTATAAAATAGACGTTTCCCAGGCTTAAAGCTTACATCACTGTAAATAATACTTAACAAAATTAAAAACAAACTCAACGGCCACACGCCGGAGTACACAATAAGCCCCACGCTTGGTGCCCATTCCACAGGCATAAAACAACCCCAAGTAATGAAAAAAAATATTGTAGTACCTGTTCGTGAGAATCGTTCGTAGAGGTTGAAGTATGAAGATGACGTAAGGTCCATCCAATTTGAGAACCTGTAGTACCAGAGAGATTAATTGCCGAAGAGACATCACCCAACAAGGAGCCAAAAATGGTTGGATCAACTGGAGGCAAGTCAGGATTATGTTGTTGCATGTGAGACATCAAAGCTTGTAAAGCATGAGCTACCTCTACCTTATCTCTCTTTCACTTCTCTTCATACTCTGCTGGGATAGCTTTCACCTCTTCATCTTTCTTCCTTTCTAGATGCTCCTGAAATCTCTTTGCTTTAATTGCATACATGTTACACCTCTTCCATGAAGTCGAAGTCGACGCTTCTTCTCGTTTTTTTTCCCAAAAATGGTAGCTATAGTAGTTACTTTGTCCTCAGTTTGTTGGGTTGGCGCTTTATTATGTTTAAGATTATTCTATAACATAGAATAAGTTAAACAAATATGAAAACGGCAATGCAATTTGGTCTCTTACAATCATTTTATTTCTTGGATCATCAATTTTACGCTTTGTCTTTTCCTTTCAAGTTTCAATAAACACCTGAGCTGGGGATGGATCTTCATTTGTTTTGTTGGCCAGTTTTTGTAACAAATAGTAACCAGCATAATAAAAAAAAAAAACCCCACAACAGCAACAACAATCAATAACCGATAATAATAGCCATTAAAAGAATTAAAATTACGAATTCAAGGTAACATAACATAAAGCTCACTCATTCAGCAACAATCCTAGCAAAGCTCCTTGAACCCGCAGTGTGCATAATTTTCTTATCCTTTAATTTTTTACGGTTCTTCACATTCCTATCACATAGCTCCTACATACACATGAATAATGAATATAGTTACATAGATTATAGAAATGGATCACAACCCGGTGTGGAATTCAAACTTATAGATGATTCCCAACACACTGTTGCAAATTAGGTCCCATACTCTTGGTAGCCCACGAAAAAAGTGAAGCTAGAGTAATGAAGGACATTTCTCATAATGACATGTGACCTTTTTTCTGATTGTGATCAATCATCCATTTGATAATAAGCTAAAGAGAGAACTCCTCGACCTCAAGAACAAGGAACCAATCGATTTGAAAGAATCTATGCCATTATTAGTCTTAGTGGAAAAGTAAGAGATTTTTTTTTGATTAAGGATCATTGTTGAACAAGAAACACAAAACCAACAGTCTAGCACACTATAATAGTAGCGAAATAAGTGCCCAATTTTGCAAGTAGCAATGTTTGTTGATCTCCTTTTCTCAATTAAGCAAAGTAAAGAGGAAGAGCAACAAATGGTAAGAAATAATGCATGATCATAATGGAGAATAGGTGTTTGATTGCGCATTTTTTGGTTTTTATGAGGTAAGGGTGGTCGAATCCACAGGGATGGGTGTTAGGCTTGATAAGGAGATTGGTTTGCGTAGAGGGGTTTCCAATTGCGGAAAGTGGTAAATTATATAAAGAAAGAAAATTAAACTAATCTAATCATGGATTCATAATAACAATAATATAGAAAGAATGAATCAAAGATGTACTAAACCAAATTTGACAAGAAAACTAAACTGAGAATGCAAGTAAATGCAAGGAATAAGAAAGCAATAAAACTACAACTAATAATGAAATTGGGAACAAGAAATTATACCTTCAAAGCTTCTACTCCTTCATCTTGAATCCTTCACTCGAACTTTCCCCCGACCAATCAAGAAAGTTGTGAATCAGATTACTAAGAATCCTCAAATCCTCACTTTGAAGTAGGATTTGTGACTCTTAATCCTCCTCCTCATTAAAAGTTGGATTGAGTTTTTGTGGCTGATCTAATAAGAACTTTAGAGAAATTTTAAAACAAACTAACCCTAAACTTGACTCAATTAACAAACCCTAACCCTAAACTAAACAGAACAGACCTAAAGATAAACCCTAAGAAAACCAACACAAACACTTCCCAAAACATGCCCTAACATCTAACTGACCCTAAAAACCTAATACTCGAACAGAACAAGAAAAAAGGAAAAACTAAACTTCTACCTAATCCTGCTTACTGATCGAATAAAGAAAAGAGAAAGGAGAAAAGAGAGAAACAGGGGAAATAAGAAACAGAGAAATAGAGAGACGGCAAACAGAGTAACTAAGAACAAGGGCATTCAAAACACCAAACCAAACTGAATCAAATCAAACACCAACCATTATGGATTCAACCAAGAATTCGCATACTATATCAATATTAAACAAAATACTGAGATTTTAAATCACTACCTAGATTTAAACATCCACCCATTTGAAAACCAAAACAATTAACAGGTACAATAAAATCAGAAGTTCAAAATGGAAATAAACCTAAATCTAAGTGCATAAATTAAACCCTAACCCTAAGATGGAGACTTTTGGGGCATCACTCCCAAAATCAACCATTGTTGTCTTTAATCGGCTCCCTTCGTCCCTTTTATAGTCAAAATCGAGCCTCCCCTTCAAATCTCAGCCCTCGATCCTCTTCAATCATGGACGGACAAAATGTATTCTAACGATTAGAAGGAAGATGGTGACAATGGTGGTGTGCGCACAAATGCTCCTCCATTGTACTTCTTCGCAACTCTCTAAAATGATTCTGTTACAAGAGAAGAGAAATCGTGAGTGAGCGACAAATAGAGAGAGATACGAGAATTTGTGATAAGAAATGAGATGAGAAGATGAAATGGAGAGAAGAGAAGAGAAGATGAGAGAAGGAGTTGAGAAATGGTGGTGACTCGGGGCTGTGTTTGCTGCATAAAGAGAGAGAAGCAGGGAGGAAAGGAGAAAGGGGGATGAAGGAAAAAGGGGGAAAATGAAATAAGTGAATTAGAATTAGGATTTTGGGTATTGTAATCGGTTGAGAGGAGTGAGGGAGAAATGGAGCGGGTAACTGGGTTAGGTTTTCTGGTAGACGGGTTAGGCGAGTTTGGGTATACGGGTTAGGGGACTGGGCTGCAGAGTTGGTTTGGGCCGAGGGAAATAAGAGGAGGAATTGGGTTTAGTTGTGGGGTAGACTTAGGTTTTTATTTATTAACAAAATTTCATATTTTTGATCATTTTAAGCAATAATAATAACAAAAGTAATAAAAAGACATAAAACCTAATAAAATTACAAAATGAGTAAAAACATAACTAAAATAATTATTAAAGACAAGCAAAACACCTTATAAAAGATATTAATTCGGCTCGAAACGAGACCGAACAATAGGAAATAATCATTAAATTTGGAAACATAAATTTAAAAAAAATTTGTCATAATACCTGATACTTTGGCATCTCCCCATATCTTGAGCTAACTCTTTAAACATTGATTTGGGGACCCTTGATGGACGCTTTTTCAGCCTTTTAGTGTCTGTACTATACTTAACGTAGTGAATGCGCTTCAATCTAGATTTGTAACATCTCCAAGCATCGGCAATAGTACGCAAAACCCATCTTCTACCTTCTAGAGGGAAAATATAGTGCTTCTGTGATATGAAAAACCCAAGACTAGTTAGTAGTTCGTTAGAGGTACTATCACATTTAAAATGAATCAACAACAAACATCAGTAAAAGTAAGTACATATTTACTTTGAACATTTCCAGTGACATAAGTCCATAACTCCTCTTTCTTTTCATCTCCAAACTCCTTCCAAGTGAGAATAATCAATGGCAAAACATTTGCTTTTCGGGCGACTGTCCCGAGAAAGCTACTAAACTTATTCAATGTTTTATCATCAGGACCAACGGGTTGAAAATTACGATTAAGTTCAATTTTTGGCCTGTCTTCTTCACTTCTTCAATGGACTCTATGACACATAGTTGGCCCTCTTCTTTTGACATCATCTAATGCAAATTTATTAGAAAAGTGAAAACAAAATACAATGAATTAAAATACTAAATTGAGATGAACTGTGACTACTACTTATTATAAATCAGAAAAGAGAATAAATCAATTTATTATTTTAGTATAAGAAATTTAATTTGTAATCAACTTTGTTCTTGTAGATTTTTAATCAACTTCTAATTGGTCAAAAATACTTATTGTTTGTCGTTGCATTTTGGTTTTGAGTCAATGATAAATTAGTGTATGTCAGGGAGACCTCAAACTGTGATGTTGTAAGATTTATGGTTGGATTCCTCTTACTCACCCAATGAGCTGATATGTCACAAGTTTCAGTGAGATTAGTACGCAAAGTGTTTTGCAACTGATGTTGTCGTCCCTTGAAAGCCTTAGCCAAAGCTAATGCTTTCGGATATCTCTTACTAATAGCATCCTGAACAAAAAAAAATGATCATTAAAAATACAAAAGTAGACTATAATATGTTGTGGACACTACCATCAAGTATTCATGCCATCAAATAACCACTAAGCTACTCATTAAACAACTACAAGCATCTACCATATGAACAAATAGTACAAGAATATTTAACATCAAAGAACTATAATGAAAGCCAAATTCACAACACACAAGTATAAACAAATATGTTTCACAATATGTTTAGAGAGAGTTTCGCATAGATTAAGTACTATAATCAGATTCATCATCTGAATCAAGTGTTTCAGGCTCAGGCTCGGGCTCTCCTTGTGTCTGGAGGACATGTGCAGGGACTTCTACAGTTGTTGCTGACAAATCATCTCTAGACCAATTAATTCCATTTTCATCAATCGATGCCATTAACTGAACACTCGAGTCAATAAATTCATCAGAACCAGCAGCAGCATATGATAGTTGCACATTTTCATCACCTTCTTCATTCCCATCAAATAAGTCTCTAGGTAAAAACTTCATTACATAATACCAATCAATTTCTATGGGATATTGCACATAGAAGACTTGGTGTACTTGAGAAACCAATACAAAAGGATCATCACGGTAACACAATCTCTTGAAGTTGACACGTGTTAACCCATAGTCATCTTGCTCAACATGAAACCAATCACAGCGAAACAAAACAACCTTAAAGTGGCCAAAATAATCCAACTCAAGGATCTCCTTAATAGCTCCATAGTAAGTGACATCTCTAACAATAGGATTTGATCCCTAGAACTTGCAAAACTTTGAGTTAAAGCTTTCAAACTAACACCACTACACTAGGTATTACGCCTTGAATCCAACATTGTAGTGTAGAATCTGTGCCATTCACAATGAAACCAATGAAACTTCTAGCTGTATAATCTGGACCTTGTGCTAAGGCTTTGATTTTCGACGACACATTTTCATTCTCCATGCGATGTGTAAACCAGCTCACAAGATCATGGGCATGGCTTTGCGCTCAAGACCATTTGCTTTGTCTCCGCCGCTTACGTTGGGTATTGATAAGATCTTCATATTCACTACAAGTTAGACAAGGATCTTATTAGGAGCTATTTTTTTTATAACAACTCACATGATAAAAATCACACTCAAATGGGAAAGAACAAAGGAAAAAGAAATCTTATCGGAGGTAATGATCAATCTAATCACAATTGAAAAGCACATAGCGATGGGCTTGTGTGTAGGTTTTCTCATCCAACGCACATTTCTTTCCTTGGGTACCTTTCTTGCTCCAAAGAGGACGATCGATGTAGGGAAAATGCTCGATTCATTTGGATCATCCACATCATTAGCATCAGAATTCCTTGATGGTCGATTTAGCTTTGAGCACACATCATCTTTAAGATACCTTGAGCAAAAAATGAGGCATTCCTCTACAAGGTACGCTTCAACAATACTTCCCTCTGGGTGAGACTGACTTTTCACATTCGACTTCAATATTCTAAGATACATTTCTTTCAAAAACATCGACTAATAGGGTACAAGCCCCATTAGACGAACTTGCTCCACCAAGTGAACCGATAAATGTACTATGATGTCAAAAAAGCTAGAAACAAAGTATTGTTCTAGCATGCAAAGTATATCGATGATTTCATACTGCAGGTGTTGGAGATGTTGAGGTTCAATAACTTTAGTACATAAACCTCAAGAAAAGGCTCCAAGTTTAATCAAGGTTATTGCGACCTGTTTTGGCAATGTTTTGCGGACAGCAACTGGAAGCAAGTACTGAAGCATGAAATGAGCATCATGTGACTTATACCCTGAAATATTCCTCTCTTATGAGTTTACTGATCTAGAGATGTTTGAAACGCAACTATAAGGAAACTTAACACCTTTCATGACATCACAAAAAATAGTCTGCTCTTTTTCTGATAATGAAAAGCAAGCTTTTGGCAGAAGTGCATGTCTACCATCTGGCAAGTCCTTTGGGTGAAGCTCTTTTCTGATTCCCATATCTTGTAAATCATAACGTGCATTACGATGATCTTTCATCTTTCTAGAAATGTCCAGTAATGTTCTTAGCACATTATCAAATATATTTTTCTCAATGTGCATAACATTCATATTATGACGAACAGTGTTTGTTACCCAATATGGTAAGCTGAAAAAGATGGATTTTGTTCCAAGGACAATCCTTGCCTTTGCTCTTGTTTGATCTTCCAAACAGATTGACAAATCCGTCCAATTGTTCCATTATTTCTGACCCAGATAGTGGAGTAGGAGGCTGCCTCATTTCCACAATGCCATCAAAAAGATGTTTGTTACAGCACCAAGGGTGATTTTGATCCAAAAATCTCCGATGTCCCAAGTAAATGGTTTTCCTGCTGTGTTTTAAATATTTGGAAAATGTATCATAATTACAAACTGGACAAGCTAATCTCCCTTTAGTACTCCACCTTGAGAGCATTGCATAGGCAGAGAAATCACTATTTGTATAAAATAAGGCTGCATGCATTCGAAAAGTTTCATTTCTTTAAGAATATATGTATCAACTCCAACATCCCACAATTCTCTAAGCTCCTGAAGCAAAGGTTGCAAATATACATCAATATTGTAATCAGATGAGTGTGCGCCAGGTATAATTGCTGATAAAATGGAGTACTCTAGCTTGTTACATAACCATGGTGGCAGATTATAAACTGTCAACACGATAGGCCAAATACTATAGGAAAGACTCATGTTTCCAAAGGGGTTAAAACCATCAGTTGTGAGCCCTAGCCTTATGTTACGTGGATCTGATGCAAACCACCGATGTGCTAAATCAAAATCCTTCCAAGCTTGAGCATCTGCAGGATGCCTTAATTTTCCATCTTTGGGGCACTCAATTTCATGCCATGTCATGTGTTCAGCAGTTTTAGAATACATAAATAGTGTTTGCAATTGAGGGGTTAGAGGAAAATATCTTAGAACTTTTGCCAGAATCCCATGATCAGGAAGAGCGTTTTCCTTCTTTTGATTCTCATTGAGCTTCCACCTTGAAGCCTTACAAACATGACAAAATGTGTCATTCTCGTGCTCCTTCCAATATATCATGCAATGATTTGGACAAGCATATATCCGTTTGTAGTCAAGTCCCAAACGCCTCACCATATTTTTAGCTTCTGTAAAAGACTTGGGATTTTTGGCAAATGGAAATACCTCTCTTAATGTCTTCATCAAGTCAGTGAAAGAAGAATTACTCCATCTATTAACACACTTCAATAAATAGAGTCGAATTGTAAAAGATAGGACTGTAAAACCCTTACAACTTGTATACAATTCTTCTTGGGCATCCTCCACCAGCTTATATAATATTTTAGCATCCACATCAGGGCCTTAATGAACCCCTTCATGTACCTTTATGTCTTCAATATTCAATGTCTCTCCCAAAATATCTCTGAAAGCATCATTTAACATAGCATTGACATCATCATAAGGTTGGGCTTGTTGCATCTCTTGCCTCGTCGACCCCGCCGTTAAGCCCTGACCATGAAAATTCCACACTTTATACTTACTGTAGAACTTATTAACAATCAGATGATCATGAACAACCTTCTTGGTGAACCAGTAACGATTAACACACTTAGCACATGGGCACAAAATTTCAGGCTCATCATCATCGTCATCAACTTCCATGTTAATATTTTGAAATGCGAATTCAAGAAACATGTCAACACCAGCTCTGTTTCTACACTATTTTGGGATACATCAATCCAATCCTCAGTTAAATGTTCCATATCCTAATACTCTGAAAAGGGCATAAGAATATAAGCAATAATATACAACTACAAAGAATACATATTTATATATGTATAGGAAAATTGGATTCTAATAATCCCTACTTTTGCAAATTGGATGATGGTGGTCCCTACTTTCACTTTGTATTCTGGTGGTTCAAAAAAAATATAATTGGATTTGAGTGGGCCGCCGCCGAGTTGAGTGGTGGTGACTCGGTGGTTTTCTGACATGGCACATTAAAGTCAACCCAGTCAAACACATGGCCAATGTGCCATGTCAAAAAACCACCAAGTCACCACCACTCAACTCGGCGGCGCCCCACTCAAATCCAATTATATTTTTTTTGGACCACCATAATACAAAGTGAAAGTAGGGACCACCTTCATCCAATTTGCAAAAGTAGGGATTATTAGAATCCAATTTTCCTATATATATATATATATATATATATATATATATATATATAGACACACACATATATATATAGGAAAATTGGATTCTAATAATCCCAAGTTTTACAAATTGGACAACGATAATCCCTAATTTCGGTTTGTATTTTTGTGGTCCAAAAAAAAACTAAAATTGTATTGTAGTGGGACATCATCAAGAGTATACCCTAAATATCATAGATTTGGTGTTGCGTTTGATTCAAAACTTAGTATAACACTTTACCATGATTTTTAATGAATTTACGACATTTTCCCCAATTGTTTTCAATTTTTTTCATTTTTTTATGATTTTTTCACTTTTATTCATTTTAAAAAATCATAATAATTACTCGGAATCTCTAAAAAATAATTCAAATTTTTTTTAGCAACTACATTTCAATACCTTTCTGGCGGCAGGAACGGAAAAATAAAAACAATATGGGGTAGGCATTAAAAAAATAAAAAGAATGTGAAGGTGGATTTGGTACCACTACAATACAATTTTATTTTATTTTTTACCACCAGAATAAAAACTTAAAGTAGGGATTATCACTATCCAATTTGTAAAGTATGGATTATTATAATTCAATTCTCCTATTTTATATATATATATATATATATATATATATATATATAGGGAAATTGGATTCTAATAATCCCTACTTTTGCAAATTGGATGACAATAATCGCTACTTTCAATTTGTATTCTGGTGCTCCAAAAAAAAAATAAAATTGTATTGTAGTGGGACATAATCGAGAGTATACCTTAAATATCATAAATTTTGTGTTGCATTTGATTCAAAACTTTGTATAACATATTACAACGATTTTTAATGAATTTACTACATTTTTCCCAATTTTTTGAATTTTTTTTCTATTTTTTATGATTTTTCAATTTTATTCTTTTTAAAAAAATCATATTAATTGCTCAGAATCTCAAAAAAATAATTTAAAAAATGTTTTAGCAACTACACTTCATTACCTATCTCAGGGCGGGAACGAAAAAACAAAAACAATATGGGGTAGGCATGAAAAAAATAAAAAGAATGTGGTGATGGATTTGGTACCACTACAATACAATTTTTTTTTTGGACCACCAGAATACAAATTGAAAGTAGGGATTATTGCCATCCAATTTGCAAAAGTAGAGATTATTAGAATCCAATTTCCCTACAAGATACTTGGGCATACCCGAGGGGTCAACAATGGAATTCGACCCAAGATCAAAACAACTTCAAAAACCAAATACATCAAAACCAAATGAGATCAAACTAAAGACTTAAGAAAGTCTTAGATGAATATCAGATCTAATGAACAAGCAAACTGTATCAACATCATGTTTCCTATCCTGATGACATCTTCTATTTCTTTCTCCCCAAACATGATGTATGATTGTAGCCAAAATCAGCCTCTGATTCTTCCCTTTGAAACCAGCTTGACACCAATTCTGAGAGTTCCAATCTTTCTATTAGGTTATGAATCAAAATAGGAAACCCGGCAAGAGTTTCCCACCAAAATTGAGAATTCACACTCAAAGAACAAATGAGTATTTGATTCACAATCTTTTTCACACAGCACACATCTGTTTGCCAGTGAAAAACCAAACTTCTGTAGTCTATCAAAAGTCAACAACCTTCTGTTAATTGCCAACCAAGAAATAAAGGAACACTTAGGAATTCTTAGGTTGCCCCAAATTAGATTGTGCGATATAGCACAAGGCTCATGATCTTTGATAAAATCATAACCAACCTTGATAAAATATTGTTTACCTTCTGACCTTAATTTCTGAAATAATGGGTCGAAGCTATCTTTGATTTTCAGCAACCTTCTTCAGTACCAACTGGAGTTCTGTTTTAATTCACATTCAACTATTGTATTCTTGCGCAGATAAATGTGATGAATCCATCTTACCCACAAAGATTCCTTGTTACAGTAAAGTTGCCAAACAAGCTTCCCAAGAGCAGCATTGTTCCAAGCAACAGTGTCTCTGATATTCAAACCCCCCTCTTTCTTATATAGGCAGCATGTATACCAGGATATAGGAGGAGCTTTTGTATCAGAACCCCACAAAAACTACGGCAGAGTCTATTAATTGATTCAATAACACTCTTTGGCAAAACAAACATTTGGGACGAATAGGTTTGAATAGACATAAGGATGCTATTGACCAATTCAACTCTTGCCCCATAGGATAACTTCTTTACTGCCCAGCCCTTTATTCTGCTTGTCATTTTATCCAAAAGGATAGCACAGTCGTGCCTGTTCAGCCTAAAAGGCTTGACAAGGAAGCTCCCCCTCTTTAAAACCCACCACATCCAAGAATTTCTCCTTATTGTCAGTAGGTACATTTGCAAAATAAACATCTGACTTATTTTTTTTGGGAAGTAGACCAGAGACCATGGAAAAATGCTCTAAAGCATCATTTAAAGCATGCACACTCTCCAATTCACCATGGCAAAACATCAGTAGGCCATCCGCAAAGCATAGGTGAGTGAGATTTAAAGGAGCACAAAACTGATGGTAATGGAATTCAGAAGATGAAACATGATATGTAATTGTCCGGTCTAAATAATACATTACCAAAACAAAAAGAAGAGGGGAAATCTGATCACCTTGACGAAGACCTCTCCCACTTATGAATTTGCCAAAAGAAGCTCCATTAAAACCCACAGAGAAGCTTGCACTTGATACACAAGTCATAATATGCTCCACAAATGTCCAAGGGAAGTTTAGAGCCAATAGAAGATTTCTCAGAAAGTCTCAATTGACTCTATCATAAGCCTTCTGAATATCCACTTTGAGTAAGCAACTTGGTTTGGCTCCTTTTCTATTATAAAAGCGCACAAGATCTTCAGCTATCAGAATGTTATGTAGAATTGATCTACCTTCTACAAACCCTGCTTGAGAATGATCAACCAAATCACCAAGAACCTCTTGCATTCTGTTAGAAAGAATCTTTGTTATCACTTTATAAATGATATTACAACAAGATATTGGCCGAAGATCTCCCACTTCAATAGGATTAGGAACTTTAGGGATCATTGCAAGTAAGGTTGAATTCACTTCACCAAGAAGCTTTCCATTTGAGAAAAAATCCTTGATAGCCCTAATCACATCAGAACCCACTATACTCCAAGCTACCTTAAAGAAGCAAGCATTGAACCCGTCAGGCCCCGAACTCTTATCACCATCCATAGCAAAAATAATATCCTTAATTTCTTTGTCAGAAACAGGACATAATAATTTGTCATGATGACTAACATCCAGCCTCCTGCCCTTCATTAAAACAGCAAAATCAACATTTCCAATACAAGATTTTTTGGCAAAAATATTCTCAAAATAATCCGCCAAAAAATTTCCAATATCATCAATTTCATGTAGAGTGTCACCAACATTGTTCCTCAAGGAACGTACCTTATTTTGATAGTGACGAGCCTTTAACATAGAGTAAAATAAGGCTGAGTTTTGATCCCCTTTTTTTAACCAATCTGCCTTCGTCTTTTGTCTCATCAGTTTCATTGTCGAAGCTAAGGAAGATTGTACTTCTGTTTTGCCAAATCAGCAGCTTCAAGCAGAGCTGTGTCTCCAGAACTCTTCATGAATAATACCTGAGCTTGTATCATTACGTCATAGTCCTGTTGCGAATGTTTATAGATATCCCCAACATTAGGAACGAAAGAGGAGGAGAAGGAGATCGAATCGAGTGACACGAAGAGATCGAATTCGACGACTCGAGCGTTCGGTTTAATTTCTATTTACTTTATGCTTCGTTATTCAGATTTTATTATTGTTTTCCTAGTTTTTATTATTATGAGTGCTGAAATTCCTTGTTTGGGGGATAAACTCGATGTCTATTGATTGAATTTGAATACAGTTTCGGTGTTAGGTTATCCTTTTATTCGTTTAATCTGCGTGTATTGTATGTCATGGTAATTTGGCAACAGAACGACAGTTTGAGCCTGTACTTGGTTTTATATTCTCGACAACAGAACGACAGTTTGAGTCTTAAATTGGATTGCGTAGATTGAATAGGTTTAGAAAATAGTTAGACATAATGATTCTTGCCTAGGGTTAATTTATAATCAGTTCTTATCTTTGATTGGATTAAATAGTTAGAAATAATGTTTAGTTTAATCACTGTAACTCACCTAGGATCGAAAAATCGAAGTGATAAGGCCTAGAAAGATTATAGACCCCGAATTATCTTGTTACCTACACCGAAATCGCTGATAATTTGATTGATTGACTAGAGTAGACTCCCCTGAACGCTTTTAATTACTTGGTTAAATCATTTAATTTCCTGCTTCCTTAGTTAATTATCCGAACCATTACAACAACCTTTTGATCGACCTAGCATCCTTTGTAGTGAACTAGTTTAGTGCGTAGTTGAACACAAGTCCCTGAGAGAGAACGATATTTTTATTACTACACAGACCCGTATACTTGCGGTACACAGACACCTATTAGTTTTAGGTCTGTCAAGTTTTTGGCGCCGTTGCCGGGGACTTGTTTCCCCAATTGCCATTAGACGAACGCACTCTGGTTGACTAGGTTTTTATTGCTTTTCTTTAAACCATAAAATCAAATAAAAATTAAAAAAAATTTAAAATAAAAAAATATGGCAATGCTTTGTTTTCCTCAAGACAAACGTGAATTATTTTGGCGATTTTATGAGCGATTGTATGGGTTTGTTTGGGATGGATTACTTAGTACTTATTTTTTTTATTGTACTTGCATTTTGAATCCCTGTTCCAGACCATATCACGTTAGGAGAACCTGAAATTCTTGCTATTATCTTTGAAGATTTGAATATGGAAACACGCAATCTTCTGAATTATTTGGGTTTTCGTGATAAACCTTTTAATGAAGCTATGAAATTACTTGGATTGCTTTCAGAAGATACCTATAAATTTGAAACTTCTAATTATCTATCTGAATACCCTGATCCTTGTGCTTTTCATGCTAATTCCTATGTGCAATCTCGTAATTCAATCGGTTGTACTTTATGTCATTCTTCTGAGCATGATGATTTTGCTTACCCTAGGGCTACTCAATTTTCTGACTTAACGGACTTGTTGCAGACCAATAACCCTAGTTCTAATTCTTCCAATTTTAACAAAAAATTACTTAGAGGTACCCTAACTTTTAAAGAAACAATTTTTTGGTACCCTAACTTTCCAAAACTAATTTTGGGGTACCCTAACTTTTAGGATTAGAAATTACTAGGTGAATTTCCGGCGAAACTCCGATTGATTCAAATCATTTTCGTTCACGAAAATAAAGGGCATTTTCATCCACAAAAACACTTAATCAATTTCTCGCCTAAAACTCACCGTTGAATTCAAATAATTGGCCGAAAATTCACCTAATTATTTCTAATTCTAAAAGTTAGGGTACCCCAAAATTAGTTTTTAAAATTTGGGGTACCAGAAAAACATTTCACCAAAAGTTAAGGTACCCCTAAGTAATTTTTTGCAATTTTAATGATGCAATATGTGATGATAGCAAGTCCCCGTCTCCTTTAGAAGTCAGTTTGGATGATTCTTCATATCCTAGTTTACCTGAAAACACTACTGATGGTGTTTCTGATTTGCATGATAATTCCTTACCTTTTTCTCAGTCGACAGGGTCTGAGGTGAGTGAGATTTCTAGGTTAGATACTAGGTTTGAAGATAATATTCATCATGATTCAGTTGAAATTATTAATTATGAGGAACCAAGCAGGAAGGTTGATAACGAATTGAATTTTTCAAACAAGGAACTTGATAATATTTTACTTTCTGATTCCAGTGATTTATTCCATGCTTCTATTCATGTTTCATTACCTTCAGTTTTACTAAAAACCTTTAAAGAACTTATGTCTAATGAAAAGACCTTTGATGTTCAAATTAATGTTTTCGATGATGTTAATACTGGTGAAACTAACAATATTATTGATGAGTTGTCCTTAGGTAAATTTAGAGGTGATGACCCCTCGATCCCTTAGTCCATATTGTGTATACCTAGAGGACATCCCTAGAAAATCTTTGTGGACTACATATTTTGAATCTTTTGATTTTTCTAGAAAATTTGATTTATTACTGAGAACTTTACTAATGTTTTATTTTATAAGTTTTCAGTTGATCCCTAACCTGCTAGCTTGCAAACCACATGCAGAGGAGTTTGACAAGCTACTAAGGGCCTTGACGTCATCCGGAATGGAGACCATGATCTTAACCTTCTAACTGAGACTATTTTAATTTTCTAGAGTTTTTGATTCCCGTTCGATTTTGCTAAATTTCGTTTTCATTTCTCAATTTCTCTGTGATAATTAAATTCCTTACATTTTTTTAGTCAAGTTTTTGGTTATTTATTGAAATTATTATTTCTAACATAATAATTTTTGAGTTGGTAGATGTTTGTAGGGATTTTTGGTATGTCAAATTGTAGGGAAAATAAGGAGCAAAGAAAACAAGTCAAAAGATTACAAAAATGGAGTCGCAGCATCAGGTAGGAGAACGCAGCCAGCGTTTTCAAGGCGCTGACTGCGTCTCAAACAGAAGGTCAGATAAACGTTTTTTCCACAAAACGCAGGCCACGTTTTGAAAATGCAGGCCGCGTTTTGCCCTTTTTCCAGAAATTTTTGCCGCCTCCTAGTTTAATCGGCCTTCCCCCTTTTTCTTTCAAAACACAACACTCCCACCTTATTTTGCCCTAACACTCCCGACGACCCTTCTCCCCCAAACGCTGCCCGTGCCATCACCACCACCACTCTCGCCGCCGTCCACCTCGCCGGTGCCGACCACCATAGCCACCACCACCTTCTTCTTTCTCTTACCTCTTCTCACTTGCACTCTCACACTTTGAAATTTCAAATTCCATTCCTCTTCCCTCTTCAACTCAAGGTATGGAATTTTCAACTCTTTCTCTTGTTCTTGGATTATATACTTCATTCTTAGTATGATTTTGGTTGAATAGTTGAGTTTATTGAATAACTTGTTCAATTTATACCATGTATCATGTCCTAGATTAGAATTTCTTGATTTAGGTTTGATTTTTGGATGAAATCTTGATTAGGGCTTGGTAGAGTTGATTGATCTTTGATCTTTTTGTTCCAGAAATGAGAGAATTGTGATGTTGGATGTATTGAGAAAGCAATGTGATGTTGAAATTGAGAAATTTAGGTCTAGGTTTTTGTTGTGATTGTGTTGTGGTGGTAATAGTCTGTTTTTAGTAAGGTTTAGGTTAGATTTACCTTGATTTCAATCCCTAGTATCAAATAAGCATGGGTGGATTGATAGTACTAAGTTTTTGCATTATGATCATGCTTATTTGATACTTAGAATCTATCTTGGTGATTGTACTGATTTTGTGAGTATTTTTAGAAGGTGAGGGTTTGAGTTGGGAAATTTTTAATCTTGGATGCTATTGTTGGTGGAGTATGGATTGTTTTGGATTTGTTATAAATTTAGCTTAGTGAAAATTCCAGGTATGAACATATTATCAGTGGTGGTGGTTTGTGTTCAGAGCCCACCTTGAACTCGTTTACACCTTGTTATAAATTTCACTCCACCTCTCATAGTCAATCAATAGTATTTTGTGGTGTCATTATCCATGAATTCTCAAGTAATTTGTTGGACTTACTTGATACACCATGTTCTTGCTCAAGGATGTCGCGATACTTGAGTTTGTTTTTGATACTAGTTGCTTGTCTAGAGTGAGTAACCTTGACTAAAAACCACAATCTTGTTGCTTTGGTGCGTGAAATCTATGACATTGTTTGTAATGAGCTTAAAGAGTTGAAAATTCGATCCAATTTTGAGTTATATGTGGATTGTTGAGCGAATTTGACTACTATACTTTACTTTAGTGCTTGCTTGAACTAGTGTTGGTACCCTCTAAGTATCAAGCAAGCATTGGGGTGTCTAAGTATGTATGATTATTATGCTCACATTCAATTGATTTTTAGATGGTAAGAACGAAGAACCCAAGTTTCACGGCTGGTGACCCCGATGATGATGAAGCCGGTGGGAGCTGAAAAAGGAAAGCTACAGCTGCAGAGAAGGGAAAACAAAAAGCTACCCCGTCTCGGGATTCTATGAGCTCCAACACTTTCAATTTCGAAGGGGATGTCAAAGTGAGGTATCATTCTCTTTCTAAAAGAGCCTTATTCAGGCCGTGATTGACCGAACCTTACCTCCACCACCAGGACCGAGCCATATCAACCCTTCCCCACCAACCTAGGATCCTTGATCCTTTACTTGACCTTACCCTTCGTCGCTGTCTTCTGCATTGAGGACAATGCAATGTTTAAGCATGGGGGGTTGAATATTCTGTGAATATTTTTCTTGTTTCTCTGTTTTTCGTTTATTTTTCTTTTATTTTCATTTTTCTTTTTCTTGTTTCATGCTTATTTTTCAGTTTTTAGAGTGATTTTCTTGTCTTTAGTTTGTTTCTAGTTTGATTTTTCTTACTTTTAGTGTGTTTTCTTTTGTTGAGTTTTTAGTTTGTGTGTTCTTCAATTGTTTTTAGTTTTCTTTTCCTAGTTTCTTTCTAGTTTTAGGATTGCATTCACCTAGATTGCATTAGTTAGAGCATGTAGATTTTTCTTTTATTTCTTTTCTTAGTTTGTTTCTTTTTCTTTCTTTTGCATTTACTTTACTCAAAAACCCAAAAAAAAAACAGAAACTAGAAAAACAAAAAAAATATAGGATATGACTAGGATTAAAACCAGAAATACCTTCGGTCATGATTTGTAAACCTTTCTTACTTTCAGTTTAGCTTGCTTCGCTTAGAAAAGTCTGGATGAAATCTAAAAAGTTTTTGAAACCTTTTCCTTCAAATCTTCTGATTTTGAGACAGGTTATGAAAGTTGCATTTGACTGCTTTAACTATCTTAGAAAATATAAATGTGCGTGCCTGCGTGCCGCAAATCTTTGGGCTAAGTTTAGTTGATTGAGCCCCATCCCGTGAGTCCACATTACCAAATTTACGAATTGATCACTTTTATCAATTCCATGATTCCTTGAGTGACTCCACCATTAGTTGCATCTCTAGAACTTGTTTTGCATCCATCTTGAGATTACATATTTGCATTGCACGCTGTGACAAAGTGATTAAGGCATTCATTTTATTTTGTTAAGCTACATTGCCAAATAGCCTACCCTACATTATATTTACCGTTCTTTTTTCCCCGCCTAGCCTTTGTTTACCCTTCTTTCATGGTTGAACCCTGACAATACAAGCCATGGCCTCTGATATCCAGTATCCCTCTGCCTTGCTTGGTTGGATGAGAGTTTATCGTTTTTTTTTTCTAGAAGAAACAGTTGGTTTGGTGTGTTTGTGAGCAAAATATGAAGTATGGAGGAATTGTGCTTATTGTTTCGAATTGGGAAAATCTGAAAGTCCCGTATTTTGAATGATGGTGTTTGGTTATGTTATTCATATATTATATCAAGGTCGAAGTTGTAGTTTCACAGTTTCTTCTCCCCGATCACTCACCAAAAAGGAAAAAAAAAGAAGTAAAAAAAAATTTTAAAAAAAAGAGAAAAAGAGTTCCAAAAAGAAAAAGGTGATTAGGGAGATTCAATTTAAAGTTCTGAAAACTTTGACTTGGTTGTATTCAGTGGAGATTTTGATATTGTTGAGGGAGAAAGGTGAAATTCCTTGCATACATTAAGCAAGAAGGAGAGTTTAGAGAGTGATACTCATTGAAAATCAATCCAAGCATGGCTCTTAACTCCTCATTCCCAAATTTTACCGCTCCTTACCCTTAACCTAAGCCCCGTTACAACCCGAAAAAAACCTTTTGATTGTCAATTGTGCATTGCATTCCAGTAGTGGAGAGCGAGGTTCTTACCAAGCTTATGGTAGTTTGTTTCTATTGGTCTGAGTATGAGAAAAACCCACATACATATTAAAATTTGAGTGATTGAGTGTTTTTATTCTTTCCTATGTGAGGTTTGCTCTTTTTGACTGACTTACGTCCATAACCAACAGCGCATATTTGCATTATTCTTGAGACTGTTGGCAAATTTATGCTTCTTAAGTACTTGTTCTCTCCTTTTGGTTTCGAAAATTTCTTCCTATCTACTTCGAACTGAGTTTTGATCTTGTCCAGACTGATCTTTATGCTTGCTTGTTGAATTGATGTGTTCGAATGGTTAGCCCGAGGGGGTGTTAAGATTTTGTTTTTGTAATCCTATCGCAAACTCTTTTCGATCTTTTTCTTCTTAGGTTTTGTTTTTCCTGTTTGAGCCCTAATCCTCCAGTTTCCAATTCTGACTTGCTTGGGGACAAGCAAGAGCTAAGCATGGGGAGGTTTGATAAGTCGTTTTTATATAGAGTTTTTAGGGCTCAAAACATATCAGTTTCATGCTTTTTGTATCCGATATCTAGTATTTTTATGTCAATTTTCGTGATTTATACACTTGTTCGCGAGTTTGGTATGTTTTACAGGAATTGATGGAATTATATCAAAAAGCATGAAGAATTGGAGGAAAAATAGCAAAAATCAAAGAAAATAAAAAAAAGAGTTGAAGAAGAAGAAAGGAAAGAAAAGGAAGAACGGCCCAAATCACACGGCCCAATCCAATCAAGGCGGAGGGACAGGTGCAGGCGGCATTTTTAAAACGCAACCCGCGTCTCGTCCAGAGACTTTAAAAAATGAAGAAGAACAAAACGCAGCCCGCGTTTTTGGGGCGCAACCAGCGCCCACTCACGGACGCCTCACTCTTTGGGCAAAACGCAGCCAGCGTTTTTAAAACACAGGTCGCGTTTTATGCCCTAATTCAGCCATATAAAAGGGGATTCGTGCGGCCGTTTTGAAAACAATTAACTATTGAGAGTTTTATTTCCGTCCTTTAGCCTTAGGGTTTTCTCTGTAATTCCTCCCTTCGGGGAGCCGTTCTAGTAGATTAGGAATGAAAGAGGAGGAGAAGGAGATCGAATCGAGTGACACGAAGAGATCGAATTCGACGACTCGAACGTTCGGTTTAATTTCTATTTACTTTATGCTTCGTTATTCAGATTTTATTATTGTTTTCCTAGTTTTTATTATTATGAGTGCTTAGATTCCTTGTTTGGGGGATAAACTCGATGTCTATTGATTGAATTTGAATACAGTTTTGGTGTTAGGTTATCCTTTTATTCGTTTAATCTGCGTGTATTGTATGTCATAGTAATTTGGCAACAGATCGACAGTTTGAGCCTAGACTTGGTTTTAGATTCTCGACAACAGAACGACAGTTTGAGTCTTGAATTGGATTGCATACATTGAATAGGTTTAGAAAATAGTTAGACATAATGATTCTTGCCTAAGGTCAATTTATAATCAGTTCTTATCTTTGATTGGATTAAATAGTTAGAAATAATGTTTAGTTTAATCACTGTAACTCACCTAGAATCGAAAGATCGAAGTGATAAGGCCTAGAAAGATTATAGACCCCGAATTATCTTGTTACCTGCACCGAAATCGCTGATAATTTTATTGATTGACTAGAGTAGACTCCCCTGAACGCTTTTAATTACTTGGTTAAATCATTTAATTTAATTTCCTTCTTCCTTAGTTAATTATCCGAACCATTACAACAACCTTTTGATCGACCTAGCATCCTTTGTAGTGAACTAGTTTAGTGCGTAGTTGAACACAAGTCCCTGAGAGAGAACGATATTTTTATTACTACACAGACCCGTACACTTGCGGTACACAGACACCTATTAGTTTTAGGTCTGTCAGCAACACACAATACAAAATTTAATAAATTCCCCTATCAAAACAAAACAGTTAGAGGAAAAATGCAATATATAAGCAACTATTACAAACATACAGGAAATGTACGACAAAAGTAAGGTTTTTCCTCCTCCAAGACATAATTTTATTGCTATTCTTTCCCATCTATCAAACGGGCTCCACATTACTATATTGTAGTTTAGACTTACATTAAAATAATATAACCTTGTGTTGGAAATGTATAACTCCTTTCATCCTTGTTTATTTAATAGAAAAAATAAAACTATTTAATGGCTTCAATTTAGAGAGGAAAAGGTTGAAATTGCAAATAAGATAAAGAATTCCAAGTTAATAATTAGAGGGAAAATTTGGAAAAATTATATTTGAGAATGTAAAATGAAGTGAATAATTAGGGATAAAAAATTTAGTTACTTAGACAAATAAACATGAATGGAGGGAGTAACAAATTATACATATCATCCTTTTTTTTCTTTCTGGGGGGTGCTTTTGAAGTTGCCTTAGATTTAGGAAATAGTTTAGTTTGGAACAACCAAAGTGCACATGTCTTGCTAGTCTCCATTTCCTCACTTTCTGCCAAGGGTTGTCACAGGTGTGACTCATTTATCACGGTCGTGACGCCTCTGAATGACGTCCACAGTGAGTTCCACCCCTCTTCTTGTTGACAAAACAACCAACTCACCCTCGGGAAGTAGATGACCAAAAGCCCTCGGGGATGGTGAACACTCTCGAGCCACTCAAAGGGGCTTAAAGCCGATATAAAGGACGACCTACACGAGCTTAGGGGCTCCTAAGTCTCGAGCAAATTGGACCTCCTCTCGGGTGTAAACTAACGCTACCCTCTTGGCTTGAGGAATGAGATAGGAGTAAGGAGCTCGGGATACTTCAGTTTGGCATTCGCTATTCTTGTCAAGCTTTGGTCAACTAGATGGAGTCGCCTGCTATAGTTAACCTATATCCTCTATTGATAGGCTCCTGGACCACTTCAAGACAGCCCCCAACCTAATCTAAGAGCGGATTCACAAACAATGAATTAAGTGAGGAGCAAACAATGACATGAAAATGTTTGCAAATAGACAAACAATTGACACTTAAACGAAAATTATCTTACCATTGTTGCCCTCTGTTTCGACGATGCCATGAACACCAGACAGACACCGACAATCTATTCCGATAGCCAAGCAACGCCGCAGGAGTCGAATCACTACACCTTCCACTTCCTTCTCCATGAGAAATTGAATACACTGAGGTTCTAGTAGTTGGAATTGAAGAAGACAATGGGCCAAACAGGAAGTTCTTTGAGCAGGGAAACATAAGGGATGCCCAGTCTTTTCACATACATCTTCAAGGCTTTTATGTCTTTTTATATATATATGTATGTATGTATGTATGTATGTATGTATGTATGTATGTATGTATGTATATGCATATAAATATATATATATATATATATATATATATATATATATATATATATATATATATATATATATGTATGTATTTATATATATATATATATATAATATATATATATATATGTATGTATGTATGTATGTATGTATGTATGTATATATATATATATATATATATATATATATATATATATATATATATATATATATATATATATATGTATGTATGTATGTATATATATATGTATGTATGTATGTATGTATGTATGTATGTATGTATGTATGTATGTATGTATGTATGTATGTATGTATGTATGTATGTATGTATGTATGTATGTATCTATATATATATATATATATATATATATATATATATGAGCGAAGGGTACGAAATAAACCCTTTACGTGGGCCCGCGCACTTGTCTGGTCTGGAGAGGCTTATTTGTCTTATAGTTTAGCTGCTTTATCTGTCTTTGGTTTCATTGCTTGTTGCTTTGTCTGGTTCAATAATACTGCTTATCCGAGTGAGTTTTATCCAAGGGCGCATACCCAAACGGAAACTAAGTTCCCACTCACGACCCATATAGCAAGCTACACCAAGTAAGAAGTATACAACAATTAGCTCGTTGAAAGTACTAGAAATTCCTACCTAATCTATGAGCGGATTCACAAACCCATTTCCTTAAGTCACCCCCGCCACCTCAATATCCCCTAGCTAGTTCCTGAAAATGAAGTTCCATCCAAAACCATATTCACCAAACTTATATCAAAATTGAGCTTTGTGATACCCGGATCTGGAGGTCTCCAATGATTGTTCTATTCCATCGTTGTGCTTGGCTTTTCTTTCTCTTGGGCAGTTGGGCTTCTCTATAACTCTTAACAAAAGCCAGAGTTCTTGCCACGTCTCCCAACTTCCCAGCAGCGTTTGAAGAGTGAGCAAGCTTATTTCTCTGGTTCCAGCACTCCCACATGATCATGATCAAGTCACCTAGCTCATCGTCTCCCATATAATTATCCACCTTACTTAGGTAGTCCGTCACACTATTGTCGATGCAATCCCCAGCTTGTACATGCCAAGGGCAAGACAGCCAAAAGGCCCGTGCTTGTGGGCATGCAAATGGACTACACACTCAGATTCTCTAAGGCTTCTACAAACTGCACAAGTCGATTGGTACCCAAGAATCCTCCTTGAGATATTGGATGATGTAGCTAAAGCATTTGAGCAGGCTTTCCACGCAAAGTGCTTAATTCTCGACGGAATGTTGAGCCCCCACAACCTCTTCCAGAACTTCGAAGTTACTTCCAAGGACAACAAGGGTCTGTTTAGCCTTCGAATCGACCTTGCCACTTGGTAACCGGACCTTGCCAAATATATTCCATTGGGTAATAAATTACCAAGATAAGAAATCATTCGGCCACGATCTACAAAGGGGCGTATGAAGAATGTAATGAACATCAAGTTAAGGATCATTGCGCGCACCTCATCTTCCCTTCAGGTCCCAGACTCCTTGTCTATGAGAAGAGAAACCAATGAATCAGTACACAAGACAACATTGTGAGCTTTTGATATGAAGGTGTATGGGCATGCTATTCATCGATCCTTCAAAATTCTGACCGACTTTCTATTGCCCACTATCCACCTCGAGCCCTTGATAATGATATCTCGTTCCCTCATAAGCTCCGCCATATAAAACTTGGCTTTGCACCAAGATTGTGGTCCAACACATTTGTATCCGGGTAGTACTTAGATTTTAGAATTTTTTGCCGGTAGTGAATTTTGGTCTCGAACTAACCGCCATATTTTCTTGGCCAGCAAGGCATCATTAAATGCTTCAAGGTCCCTAAAACTAAGCCCCCCTTCCTTCTTTGTATCGCACAACTTGTCCTAGTTTACCCAGTGAATCTTCTTCTTGTCAGGATCATGGCTCCACCAAAAAGGATTAATAATCATCTGGATAGATTGACAAAAGGTTCTTCGGTAGTTTAAACACGCTCATTGCATAGGTAGGGATTGTCAGAGTCCCCGCTTTTATTATAGCACTTCCCGTCTCGCCTAAGAGACCAGTCTACCCACCCATCCTGAAAGTCTTACCCACCCTGTCCTTAATAAATACTAACTCCTTCTTTGAGTTCCCAATGTAGACTAGAGGCCTAGATACTTATCATGGGCTAGAATTTCTTTGATGTCCAAAATAGTGCAAACTTCATTTCCCCTTGCAATAGGAATTCCTCAAACAAAGACACTTGATTTTTCCAAATTTACCTTATGTCCTTAAGTTTTCTCGTAGATGGTTAGGATTTTGCTGAATGATTTTTGCCTCATCTGTGGTCACCTTGCAGAAAAGGATTGAATCATTGGCGAAAGGGAGATGAGAGATGCTCAGGGCCAATTTGTAGACTGTGCCCCTAAATTAGACCTTGAGATTCTACGCCTTTCTGGAGGTCAATTAAGATTTCCACCACACACAAAAATAAGTATGGAGAGATGGGTTCCTCCTATTGAAGCCCTCTTGACGGGTGCAACAACCCTCGGGGGCTCCATTAACCATAAAACAGAACGAAATAGTTTGCATACAATTCATAACAGCATCTACCCAATTCGGTCTAAATCCCAATTTGATTAGAATGCACCTCAAAAGATCTGACTCGATCCTATCATACACCTTTGCCATATCTAACTTAATAGCCATGAAGCCATTTTGACCATAATTATTGAACATTGAAGGAAAAACTTCATAAGCCACAATAATGTTGTTAGTTATCAATCTACCTGATGTGAAGGTGCTCCAGGTCTTAGAAATAATTTGATTGAGCTTGGGATTCAGTATGTTCACCATCACCTTAGTTGCCAGTTTGTAGATGACGTTGCAGAGGCTAATAGGGAGGAATTCATAAATGCCCGAGGGCGTAGACTTTTTCGGGATCGGGATAACATTTGTACGGTTGAGCTCCGGGGGCATGTCTCTGCCATTGAGGATGTCCATCACAACCTTGCACACATCCTTCTTTACAACATTCCAGCACCGTTGGAAAAAAAAGGGATTCGACCCATGTGACCCCGACGCTTTATTTGGGTGCAACATTTTCAACGCCAAAATTTCTTCCTCTTTGTACTGTCGACAAAGGCCATCGTTCATTTCTTCTGTCATCACCTTGCATTCGAACCTTGCCAATATCTCCTCCCTGCTAGATGATCGCTCAGACGAGAATAGGTTGGTAAAAAATGCAAGAACCTCCTCAACTACTTGGCTCTCATTCTCTGTCCATGAGTCATCAACCCTCCTCAACTGGTCAATTTGATTTGCATTCTTCCTAGTTGAGGCCCTAGTATGGAACCATTTGGTGTTCGAATTGTTATGCTTTAGAAAGTTTACCTTGGCTCGTTGTGTCCAAAGTATCTCTTCTTGCCTTCTACACTCCATAATTTTTGCAAGTAGCTCGCGTTTGTGGGTCACGTTTCTCACTGTCTACACTTCGGCTTCCAATCTTTTAATTCGATGGGCCAAAAAGTAGATAGTCTCCTTGCTCCAATTTGAAAGGGCTTGGGTTGTAAGTGCTATTTTCTTCTCATATTTTCCCAATTGTCACTTTGACTCACGCTATTACAACCTTGTTCAATTACTTCCATACACCAATCCTCCTGTAACAAATAATTCTCGAACTTAAAGTGTTTTCTACCTCCTCTTCGCACTGAACGTCTCTTCAGATGTAGAAAAATGGGTAAATGATCAGATAGGCACTTATCAAGGCGAGTCACCTCAATTGAAGGTAATAACATCGTCCATTCTAAGCCTGTCATGAACCGATCGAGCCTTGCTTCAATCACCTCCGCGTCACCCCTTCTATTCTTCCACATAAATCTATACCCATTAAAGTTCAAATCATGCAATCCACATTCTTCAAATGTCTCTCTGAACACGTCAAGAATATCTTGACTCTTCAATGTTCTTCCTCTTTTCTCAAAATAAAGAAAATCTCGTTTATACCCCTTCCCCTCCTCCCCTAGCTAAGGAAAGTTGTTATGCCCTTTCAGGTCCCTTATCAACTCGCAAGTTTCCAGTTTTTGGGAAACTTCAGGCAGCCCATATACACCAGTAAATCGCCTATATTTCTTAAGTTCTCCATTTTCCATGTGAATATCAACATGGTACATAAGGTAAGATTGCAATGCCACCCTCCACTCTTTCTACGACCATACCCGCACAGCTCACCAAGATCATGTGATACCTACCATCCTGGTCCTCACCTTATCCATCTTTTGTAGTATAAGTTTGATTTTGGAGAGAAAAACCAAACAGGGGTATCTTCTCCGATAAGTGCTTGGAGATCCCGAACCGCCAAAGGGTCACCTAACCCCCAACAATTAAGACACAACACACTCATTGAGCTCCACTACTCCGCCATCTATATTTCTGTTTAATTCACCAAACTAACCATTACGAAATGTACCTCCATGATCGTCCTCCAACATGTATGATTGCTTGTGTTTGTACACCTCATTCCCAGTAATAATCTCATCTACATTCATCCCCTCTGCTCCATTCTTTCTCCTTAGGTCCTAGTGTGAACCCTCCCCCCTCCCCTCCCCCCCCCCCCCCGCGGCACCCAAAAAAAAAAATTCTTTGAGGGACAGAATATGTCATCCTTTGTTTGGTGTTTGGCCTCGTCGTCTTCCCTTTAAGCGATAGGTAGAGTCTCTTTTCTTCCTGTAATTCCCTCTCCACATTCCTCCGCTTCGATTCTTTGATGATGCCTTCATCCACACTTCGTATTGCAAGTCTTCCCTGGGCATTTTAGGGTCCACTTCCTCATAGCTTCTCAGAATATGCTCAAGCTTGTTGCACTCATAACAAAATTCATGCAATTTCAAGTACTTGAATATGATCCAAATTGACTAGCCCTCATTCTTCACCATTATTCCCTCCTTAAAGGCTTTGTGACATCCATGGCGATCCTAAAGCATAGTGATTTATCGACCCCGTATCAGGGAATTTCAAATACTTAAATTTGATCCATATTGACTTGCCCTCATTCTTCACCATTATTCCCCTCCTCATAGGCTTTGTGATGTCCATGTCGACCCTAAAGCGTAGAGATTTATCGGTGTTCGACCTAATTTTGTGTCTAAATAACGCCTTAATTCTTAGGCTTTTGTCTTGTTTCGTGTTTATTTTCATGGCTTTTTAGTATTTTTTGGTTATTTTGTAGGTTTTGGTGTTTTTACTCAAAACGAGGTAAAATGGGCCATTTTAGAGCCTTTTTCGTGAATTCCCGAGCCGAGCCGGACCGAGAGCCGAGGCGGAGTTGACCCGGGACCACTTTCCCCAACTTTGGTGTCAATTAGTGAGCTAACACCCGCTGCGACCTTCGAAAGGGGCGTTACATGCTTCGGAAAGAAGGAAGAAACAAAGGGAAAGAAAATAGGGTAGCCCCCGCTACCCTAACTGTCGCGCCCGCTACCTCCACTTGGCCGAGGAAGACCGCACCTACGGTTAGCACGGCCGTAGCTACGATCATGCGAAGGGGAAATCGCCTAGCGTTTTTCAGTGGTCGCGCCTGCGAAGGAGGTGGTCGCGCCCGCGACCCCCTGGTCCAGCAGCAGTACCGCACCCACGGTGGGCTGGGACTGCACCTGCGGTCCCCTTATTCTGCGCAACTCATCCGGCTTGTGCGCTGCGTTTTGGGGAGGTTTTTATGCTTTGTATAAATAGACTCCTTAGCTGAGTTTTTGGGGGCACCTTGGGGCATCTAGGGATAGACTTAGACATATTTTCCGGCGTATAATTAGTGGATTTTAGAGAGAGTTTATTGAGAGATTAACCTAGGGTTTGTGGTGTTTGTGAAGATTTGGAGATTCAAACAATTGAAAGATTGTTGAATCATCTTTTATTGTTTTCTCTTGTTCATCTACAACATTTTGATAAGTATTCTCTTCCCTTAACTGTTTTTATTAATTACTTTGCTAATTACTTTCCTTGTTATCTAATTGCCTTGCTTGTTATTTCATTGTTCTTGCTTGGTTTATGTTTGTTGATGTTAGAAATCATGCTTAGGGTTGGTCTGGATGTTGTTAGCTTAGTTAGTATTATGATTAGTGGCTAGAAACCCTGGGTTAGGGGGTAATTAAGGGTGTGAATGGGTAATTAGGCATGGGTTAGCAATTTTAGTGAGTAATTAGTTGGGAAATCACTTTTCCCACTCCAATCCTTCCCTCAAGTGGGATGTATTTGGGTTCGAAAGTCCCCGAACACATCCAACACTTGAGTTGGAAGGTTGGAATCGGGATAGTTAGTCCTCTACTCACGAAAGTGAATAGAGGCTAACTAGGGAATTCCGTTTCATTAACACTCCGGGTCCGTGGTGGACTTTGGGGAAGTTAATCCAGACTATCCTCGAAAGAGGAGGCTCGGTGGGTATTTTCTAACGGAATTGCCACTTGATTTCCTTTCTTATTGCTTTCTTGTTGCGAAACCTATCTCCTCATTCCCGTTTGCATCCCGAAAACCTCCGAAGCCCATTTTCCATTCTTTGACCGACCTTAGCTTTGTTTCTTGCGTTGTGACCCTTTCAACCAAATACCTTACCTTAGCAATCTCATCCCGACCATTAACTTAGTTTCTATGACCAAGGCCGCCAGTTCCCTGAGAGAGAACGACAAAACCGAGGTCTCACAAACCAATGTTACAATCGACCTTGTACATGTTGTCTTCTTGGCAACCTACATACTTCTTGATTTTATCGCCCAAAATCCTCACAAAGGCCTCAGTTTGTCGCACCACCGACACTTCATATGCTTTCATCCAGAACTTGGCAGTGCCAAAAACTATATCCAGGTACTACTCCGTTCCATCCCACTCCTTGAGAAGAAGGAGTTTATCATCGAAATTCCATTAGCCCTCATTAAGAATGTAACGCTTGTCCTCCTCCGAAAAAAATTGAAATAAGAAAAGATTCTTTGAAAGTTTCCTCACGACAACCCCCCAGTGTTGCCTGCCATACACTTTGTAATATGTTCTTCATGACTTTCATATTGAAGTAGATATGTGTCAATAAGTCACTCACCAGGCTAAGTTCATTTCTGCTTTCTTTTTGCCGAAACGTCGCCCTCAATCTCGAGTAATTTTTCTTCTTCCTCTATCAATCTTAGTTTGTTCATGTTGAACTCCAAATCTCGCTCCATCGCAAACTTGTTCACCAAGGAAACTGCACAACACACTAGCCCTAGGGTTTACTCCCGTTGAGATACCATTTCTAGAGACCCAAGTAGTAAATGCCACTGGTCTAGATCACCGTCAATTATTGGGACACCCATGCTTCACATAATCGGAAGCAAAAATGCTTACATTAACCGTCGTCTGATATTGCTAGGATTAACTTCAAGCGTTTCAGTGGGGAGGGAGCAGAAGAGAAAAACAAAGGCTATTTATAAAAATGTATATTGTGTTTCTGTGGCAATTCAAACTAATTTGAAAAATTTAGTGGTATTAATGATCATTTTAAAAATCAGTGACATTTTTTTGTTAAAATAGAAAGTTGGGTGACATTTTTATCCAAGCACTTATCGTATTTGCAGAAAATAAGTCAACATCGAATAATAAAATTAAGGATGACAGTAAGATCTGAATCCGAAGCAAATCCACTTCAATTCAAAGCAGAAAATCCGATCCAAGTCCGACAAAAAGAAATCCAAATCCGATTAAAAAGTCTGAGTCTAACTATAATTGGAGCAGATATAGAGGTGACCACCTCCGACCCGATTAAGTCCGATTAGAATAATAAATATATAAAATATCTGAAAAATTATAATAGGACCGAGTTCGAGAATTGAGGAGAGAGTTTGAAGCTTTGTTTTTTTTTTCTTTTTCTTTTAAGGAAGAGAGTATTGCCAGTATTTTAACGGTTGAGATACTTTTTCTAACATGTTATATTAATGTTATTTTGTTATATATTTGTGGTTATGTAAACAATTATTTATATTTGTTGTTGGTGTTTTATGTTTTGTCAAGTAATGATTAGAATATATTAAATTATAACAAAAACTAGAAAGATAGGCTCGTGCAAGTCACGTGGCATTGTTCATTACTCTCTATGTTTCAAAATAAGCATTGTTTCATAATTTGTGTCGGTTAAAGTTTTAAACTTTTGAACATTAAATTTTTAATATGTAAAATTATTAACTATATAAAATTATCAATAATAGATTATTTATGAAAAATATTATTGAAAAGTATAACATAATAATTCTAATAAAGTTTAAGTAAGAAATAATCAACTAAATAATATCTTAAAAGTCATAAAAGTCAACAAAGTGACACTTATTATGGAATAGAGGAGTAGTTGGCAATAGTTTTAATTTTGGTTTAGTAATTTGAGTCATTCTTTTACTGTCCTTTATTTTACTCAATTTACAATGCAAAATAACATTTTTTTTTTCCGGCTCTTTATTCTCCATTGGTTTCATATTATTTGTAGCAGTGAAAATTATATCATCAAACTTTAAAAGTTTTGACCATAAATTCTTAATATTGTAGTACAATGACCGATTGTATAAAATTACTACCATTAGATTCATAGCGAAAAATATTATCCTAAAAATATAATCTTATAATTTTTAATAAAATGTTATATAAAAAATAATATATAAAAAATACATAAAATGATATTGGATATTATGGCAGTTAATTAAGGCCCCATTCTTTTATACGATTGGTTGCGGTGTGGCGCGGTGTGGTGTGAATGAATTGTGGTGGGTTGTGTAAAGTTGTGGTGGATTTCAGTTTTAATAATTGTAAATGTGTTGGGAAATGTGTTGGTAGATAAATTTTAACTTTAAATAAACGGATAAATTAAATTAAAAAAAGTAGATTATGATGGGTTGTGGTAGATTGTGGTGGATTGTGGTGTAATATGGAAAATTACAGTGCGGTGTGGCAGCACAGCCAGCTAGCCGTATAAGAGAATAAACCCAAATGGAAAATAATACAGAATAAAAAGAGTATTACTTTACCAATTTATATGACATTCTTTTATTACTTCAACCAATTTACATGGCATTCTTTACTATTTACAATTTTACATGACATTCTTTTACATACCCCTCCTTCCACATGTTTTCCCCTCTGTGTCCAACTTTACCGTTTGTTTACATCCCAATCCTCCCCTAGCCCTCTTCATCCTCTTTCCACCAGCCCATCTCTTTTCAAATATTAAAGATGAAGACCATGACCACCACCTCCTAACCTCCATCTCCTTTACCTTCCTGTTTCTTCGGTACTCAAATTCGTAGCCACGCCCCAAACAGATTCATCGCCACCAAGTTGCCAAGCTAAGCCCCATGACCTTCACTACACACGCCCTTGCTTGTTTTCTCACAATTAGGGCATAGATCGGTAAGTGAGGAGAGCTAATTAATTTCTAGATCGGCATTGATTCAATTACATCTTGTTTTCATCGTTATCGTTGTCATCGTTACACTTCTCTTTCTCTCTCCTCTCTGGGTGACACTGTGAGTATGTGAGAGGGGAATGATGGCACACCCAATTCAGAATTTGGAATTTGGGTTCTAGGTTTAGCTTGGGGTAAGAGGCCGGAGTAAGTCATTATCGAGAAAGAGATATGAAATCAATTCCTTTTGATAGTCTAATTTTGGAGCTTCTAATTGTTGTACGAAGTTTGATCTTGTTATTTCAATTAGTTGACTCTTCCTAGTTCTATGTGGTTGAACTCCATCAATGTCCATGGGAGAAGCTTCAAGGAGAGGAATAACTTGATGGCCACAAATCTTGGCCTTTGTTTGTTTAAATTTTTACCTGATTAATATTTGGAGTTGATTTGATGTTACTGATGTTTTTCTTAATTGGGTTTATTTGATTTTGATATTTAAATTTTAAATTAATTTGCAATTTGAATTTTTAAATTTGGAGCTTAAAGTAGCAGAGAACTTGGATTGAAGAGGAGGAGAGAGAAATTGATAACAATGATAACAATGACAACAACATGCAATTGAAGAGAGTTATCGATTGTAAAACACGTGTTCCCCAAAAAAAATAAGTAAAAAAAAAAGGGAAAATGATAAATGAGGAACCAAGTTGCCAAGCACACAGCAAAACAAAGTACTTTTATAACAAAAAGCTCGAATTTCTAAGAATCATATTCTCTTTTTTATAAGAAGTATATGATATGATATATGATATGATATGATATGTGATATATGATATATGATAATGTAAAGAAAAATAAGAAAAATGAATAGTTTAATATTAATTGAATCTTAAATTATAATCCGACGACCTCCTGCCTACGACTATAATCGGACATGGAGGTTCATTCCTTCGATTAATTGCCACCTCCAATTATTAATTGAGGTAGAGGTAGAGGTAGAGGTGATCGAATGGCATGTGATTGTCCTTGTTAAATATGGCGTTGTGTTAAATAATATTTGGAGGGAAGTTGTTCTGAATTTCCGCTCTGCAATTCCCAGGTGCGATTGCTAGGAGACACACTCACTGGCAGTTCCCAGGCGTCTGGCAATCTCACCCCCGCATTCACTCTGCAGTCTGCACTGTTTCGATTTCAAAGAATGGTCGGGCCAGCGAGACCTCAATTCGTGCTATTCGGATCATCAATTGTAGAATATAGCTATGGAAATGGAGGCTGGGGTGCCATTCTTGCCGATATATATGCTCGCAAGGTATAATTCCTCCTTCCCTTCTTCCCCTCTTTCTATCTATTGACGTCCATTGTTCATCCTTTTCTGTTTGACTTTCAATTCAGCTCACGGTCCTAATTAGTTTTTTATTTTTAATTGATTATGTATTCTTCCCAATAATTGGAATTTCTGTGATGTTGGAGACCACCATATTAATTTTGTTCTGTTGGGGGATATTGGTTGGGTTTCTGAATTAATTATCTTGATTTTTGGTCAAAATTGTCAAAACCAAATAGCAGCCGTATCAATTCCTAAAATTGGTGGTCCTTGGGATGAAATTTCGATACAAGTTTCTAAGTGATGGGTAAACCATGACTTGGATGGGTCCATGTGATGATGCTAATAAACACCTATTAATGTAGAATTGTAGATGCACGATTGCACGTCATATGTTGAGCGTAGAATGTTCCACAGAGCTTTATTTATTCCATTGAATGTTTGATGAACCTCTTTGATAACTCCGTGCAAGTTGGGAGGATGCATAGGAACATCACATGGACCACTTGATTGTGGATGAATGACACCATAGAATCGGGGCAATAAAGAGCAAAATCCTAAATAATCAACATTATTGTTAATTTTCTTTTATTATTCCGACATCATCTAGCTTATGAGAATAATGACAAGTGTACTTGTTATACCCAAGTAACCCAGTTGTAATATTTTTATGCACCTATCATGATGTATTCTTGCAATTTTTTCCATTCTTAAAGAATATGGCCTTTGTTCTGGACAAGTTACAGGGAATTCACACTGAAATGTATTATTGCTCATCAGTGGATCTAAGTCCTAGGAGATAGGATTTGGTGAAGAAAGGTTATGAGAAACCACTGTCTCTGGAGGTTCTAAAAATCAATGGCTTTTGGTGATGGCAATTTTCCTGTAGCATAGCAAATATTTTTTATGCTAATATTGGTGATGGCGAAGGAACAAATAGAGGAAAATGAATAAGGCAACGAACTTCACTGGTTAGTTCGAGATATGAGATAGAAGGAACAAATGTTTTGTTACATTCAACAAAGCACTTGGTAAGAGAAGTTAGATATGTCAAGGAAAATGAATGAAAGTGCTATTTATTCTTTGATAAAAGAGATCATGGGCACATGGTGGAATATTGGTAGAGCATGAACAATACTTTTTGATAGTCTGGGTTCTACTCTTAACCCCTTTTGAATGAACTTGTTAGAAGGTTCTTTAAACATTCGATTAAGTTATTGAGAAAGTATGGATCAAGATGAGAGAAAAATTCTACGACAATGTGAATTATATCGAGGTCGGTCCCATTTTGGTCCACCTATGGCTATCGGCTCATTTAAAGCCACCCTTCCCTTTCCATGGTTCAAACCAGACTACATAATCCATCTAAAGGTGGATTCAGGGTACTTGGAGGGCCTTTATGGTCATCATTGGGAGCGGTGCTCATTTTAAGGAAGACCCTTGGGCCATAGGTCGTGGTTTCAGATCCTCATCGAGATCCATCTCAAATCTTCTAAGGGGCGTTGAGATTCTCGGCATGAATAACGAGGCGAAGTCAATCTCCACTCTCATTTTGGACGCCAAACGAAGAAGAATCAAGCCAAGGGTATTTTGGTCTTTTCACATCCAAGGGAGATCGACCCGAGGGCATTTTGGTCCGTTGGGCAACCAAGGACGTTGTGGTCGTTCACTTGGCATAAAGGGTAGGGTTGGAAGGCCATACGAGGAAGCACGGATCAAGAATCAACCTCGGGGGCTAGAAAAAGAAAGACAATCACTCTTTCTATCATAACTCCTTCAACACAACTCCGATAGACCTCAAGTTTTGTGAGCTTAAAGTAGACGAGAGCTTTCCATCGATATATTATTATTATGGGCCCAAAATGGAGTTCAGATGAAGAAGTTATGTAGGTTTGAAGTTGGCAGAAACTACCTAGAAGGGTCACGCCTGCGACCATATAGGTCGCGCCCGTGACCTTAATGTTCACGCTCGTGATTCCTTACTGCATGAGTTTTTTTGCCCTAAAAGCCAGGTCACGCCCGTACCCTCCAGGTCACGCCCGTGACCTGTGTAGGTTCGTCAGTTCGCGATTTCTCTCTTTTTTTCTCTTTTGTTTTTCTTTTCCCTTTTAGCCCTTCCCTTATAAAAACATGTAAGGCCTCATTTTGAGCACAACACATAGATTAGAGATAGAAGCTCGAGAGCTTAGGCCTCAAAATCCTCCCTTGAGGAGATTTGTAATTGTGGGTTTTGAAACCCTATTTCAATGAAAAGCTAATTCTTTAGGTGGAATTGCTTGTGTGAGTGTGAGTGAGTGTTCTTCCTCTCATTGGTTAGATTTCTTGGGTGTTTCATGGTGCTTTGCTTGTGAGAGATCCTTGTGCAAGTTATTGAACATCCTAGTTCAATTTAGTGAGTTTATACTCTTTAGCATTGTTCATATCACTTCAATTCTTGTTGTTTGTTGTTGTTTACCTTCAAAACCCTAAAAATTAGTTGTAATTGTTTATGAGTTCTATGGGTCGATTTCCATCATCCACATGATCTTTTATGAACCCTAGGCCCCATATCATTCACAATGGATGTATGACTTTAAATAAAAAGAAGGTACGTGTGATCACTGAGAGCAAAAAATCAAGCTAAAATGAAGTCATCATAAATCTATTTTACCATGGCCAACTATGGTTTATAATTTCAAGAGTATGCAGTCTTTTAAGGTGACACCATCTGACTCATGTCTAGTGATTACCAATCTAGGGTTGCCTGTTATAAGCAATTTTTCCAGTCATAGCAACACATCAAACATCCCCAACCTGCTAAACCTTAGCTTGACCCTATTCACTGCTCCCTCTCCCTCCCCCTCTCCTCTTCTCTTCCTTTACCCAGCCGTTTTCTATTTATTAATTACCGACCATGGATGCTCTCTCTTCAAGCTGAGGTCATTCTTGTCCTTTCCTTGTCTCCACGCGTATCAAGTGCATCCATCTTTTCAATTGGCTATTGTGCTACTGCCCATTCAGCTATGGTTCTTAAATGATGCTGTTAAGATCCACCATCGTAATACTGATATTTTTGGTCACCTACACCCAAGGTTAGAATTTGGTGGGCCTCAATTTCATGCCTTATTTGCTTTTGGTGGGCACTAGTTTCTGCTGCTGATGGAGAAAAGGTATGTTAGCTAGGTTTTCAGGCATAATGCTGACAATTGAATTTATTCAAGCCCCTTGAACTTTAAGTAATGGCTTGGTTTGTTCAACTTTCTAGTTGCTTATTGTACCTAACCTTATGATTAGTACATATTATAGGATTTTTGATGCTAATATACTCAACTTTGCGGGTGTTAGACGCTAATATACCCACCTTACAATAACGCACCAGTGTATCCGTACTATAACCCCTATATGTAGGGGTGGTCAATGGGTCGGGCCGGGTTCAGGCCACCAATAAATGGGCTGAGCCTTTTTTTAAGACGAACCCTATCAGGCTGGGTTTGAGCGGGCCTTTAGTGGGTTTGGGCATGCCTGGGTAGGCATACACTAGTATAGTACTCAATCTGATCCTGGTAAAGCTTATTCAAGAGTTTTCTATAACCTTTTTTTCATTCCACAAAATTTATTCTAGAATCTCCATAATCTTTCTCTTATTTCCAAAGAAACACTGTAAATAGACCATATAAATGTTTCAGAGATGTGTAGAATTTTTCTTTAAACTAATTGTCAGATTGGAAAAGCAACCACCTCAAAGTTCGTCCACTTTGGATTTTCGAACACTCTCCCTCTCTCTCCTCTCTTTCTCTGTCTCTGTCTATTATCACTGTCAAAAATTCGGGTTCAGTAAATTTGGGTCGATCAAATTCAGTCAATGTCGAAATTCAGACAAGAAATTTATGCCCAAACCCGGTTAATTGGACAATTAAAATGTTTCGAGTCGGACAAAATTTTACCAGTTCTACTATGTAAACATTCCTTCATTTATGATTCCACTCAACTCAACTCAACCTTTCTCTCACTAGAAAAAAAAGGAGCATCTTTTGAGAAGAGAGAAACTTAAAACCCCAATACGGACAAAACTCACTGAAATAAGAGAGAGAAACTAAGCACAATTATGATTCTGATTTCGATTTTCATAGTCAGCAAGTTCAACTTTGCAGCACAAAATCCAACCTTTCTTGTTCCTGAAGATCGCTGGTGTTCCAATTTAGAAATTGAACTACTTATTTAAGCCTTTTTCAAACGGTCTCCAACGCTACCTTATTGACCCGTTAGAGGCCCGCGGGGGCCCGCGAACGATTATAAACGGGCAAGCCCATCTAAGCCTGTGCCGCTTAAAGATTTAGATGGGCTGAGCCCGCTTTTCCCTGTCCACTCACATATGTCCATTGGGTACCCAGTCCATTGCCCAGGCCTACCTATATGTTGTTTGTATACCAAAACGAGTTCAATGGGGGAGGACTTGATGCACTGTTGACATGGCTGCAGAGATTAAGAAGCCGAGCTCAGGAATTATTGTGTTTACTGTGCTGCCTTTGTTTCAAAGTAGAAGTCAACGAAAAAGCAACTTAGCAACAATAGATGGGAAAGGGAAGGCATACCCAAAAAGATATCAAAAATAAAAAAAATTTGACCGAGTTAGATTTTTGTTGACTTCTACTTTAAACCAAGGGCAGTATAGTAAACACAACAACAAGGGCCTGAGTGACCCTCACGTCCACCTGTCCAATCTTAAATGTGGGTATCTTAGTTACCAATAACCTCAAAGTTGAATATATTAACATCCACAAATCCTATATTGTATTGCCTTGTTAATCCTCCTCTTTCTCAACCCCCACAAAAACCAACCAAATCTTGAAGGAACAATGAGCAATATTTTCAATTTCACTCATGAATTCACTTCTTTTGTTCATGTTTGTTATTCTATTTTGATTCTTGCACACCTATTAATCTTGATCTTGGTAATCTGTAGAACTACTTTGTATAGGTGGTTGGGTGGTTTAATGCCACAAAGATGGGTGACAATAGGGGAGTAGAGCGAGGGTATGGTAAAAGAGGAGTGCGTGATGGAGGCATGAAGGTTATAGGATTTTGACCACGCAACTTGCTCTGTGCTCAACAGTAGCTTGCAAGCCCATTGTGGGCACTCATGGAGGGCTTAAGTAGGCACTGCTGGTGAGGGTTGGGCATAGAGGATTTGGGATGTTTTGTTCTGTTCTGTTTGTTTGGGTCGGGGGGAGGGGGGTGGGGGAAGGAATTTATTTTTCTTAACCCTTGCATCCAACACGTTGGAAGAGTAAGTGCAATCTATCAAAAAAAGAAAAAGAAAAATAATAATAAAGAAAGGAAGTAAAGAAGTGATAAATAAGAAATGAAGTGACTTAATTGCGGGTATAAGTATCTATCCTTGAGTTTTGGCTGCAAATTTTTGTGTTTTGATGAAAGTGTGCTAAACTTAAGTTAATTATCATTTGATGAAAGGTTGTGGCTTAAACTTCAATGAAAGAGTGTACAAGATAGTAAGAAGTTGATAATTGGAGTAGTAGTTTAGGTGGTTAAGGTTGGGAGCAAGCTAATTTGGGGTTGAGCGGATTGGAGTTGGGGCGTCCTACTAGATGGTTGGATTTATGGTGGAGTCTTTGGGATAGGTGTTGCTTTGGTGAGAAAAGAAAGAAAGAGGAAGTGCTGTGACCTGCAAACACATCTTTCCACTTGTGGTCCTAAAATAAATATATGTTCAAGACTACAACATTTACAAATGGGATTTCATTAATTCAGAAGATTAATATCCTTATTCCCTGCAAGACTACAAGTTATTCCAGTAATCCTTTCTGTCTAATGTTTCTGGCATCGCAAAGGTATATCCTTGTTTACTTTCATTTTATGAAGTCTGCCACCCAATCTCGCTTTCCTGGTCATAATTATCCTATCTCATAATTTCCCAGGCAGACATTTTTCTGCGAGGATATGCTGGTTGGAATTCTCGCCTTGCAGTGCAGGTCCTAGGCCAAATCTTTCCGAAGGTACTGTTTATATCTCATCTTTTATGCTCTTGAGGTTTGTAACCAGAAAACTTTAAGATCCGCTTCTTTATTGAACTCTTTTGTGACTGTTGTGAATGGTAAATTGGGTTTCAGTAACTTGACTAGTCTCCCCCGATGTATACACACTTGTTCATGCAAACTTGAAACTGGATTCCACAGTGTTATCTGGCTATGGAGAATTTGGTGACACCTTTTGATAGAGAACGGGAAATAAATAAAAGCTAAAGATACAAATTCAACATCCCCGTGTTGAAGTCAAGAGGAGAATTCAACATCCCCGTGCTGAATTCAGGAAAAGATTAGCATCCCCGTGCATAATCAGTAAGAATTGTATGTATTCAATATTCAATATCAATGTAATGTGTTTCATAAAGGCTAGCAAAGCCCTTATTTATAGGTAAATAACCTGCCTTATACTAAACCTAATAGAAATAGGAAACTAGAATAACAATCCTAAACAACATAGGAAACTATAATATTCCTAATGTGAATAGGAAACTAAAATATATAAAATATCTAATTATTATTCCTAAATATATTAATATGTATCTCTATCATTCTCCCCGGCTTGAAAGAAACGTTCCTCCGGAGCGTTTGCATAACGAAACGTAGCCCACGGAATCAAGAGCACAACATCCAACGTCAACTGGAACCCAGAATGATCAGGTGGACGACCGGTCCACCAAACCAAGAAGTGTGGAAAACTCCTAACAATGTGAACAATCTTATTGGCAAGAGGGGCGCCAATATCAACAGCAGAGATCACAACGACACTGAGCTCAACAAGCGGTACTATGGGTACCGAAGCGGAAGAAGTCACAAACTCGCCTGCAAAACTCGCAAACAACAGGTAAGGTGCAAAAGTACCTCGGCAAAATGTCAAATCCTCGACAGTGAAGATAGGATTAAAAGATAAATCAGGAGGGAAGTCAAGTAAGTAATTATTGGATCCAAAGTGATTTGCAATCCAAAAGGACCGAGCAAAATGCAATTGAAAAGAATGTTTTGGAAATCGTTCAGGACAGCTTTGGATTATCACATAATCGACTCCGTTAAACTCTAACTTCCCACGAAGCACATTATCAGCAAGTTTATAATTGTCAGTACTCAGTGCAATTTTCTGTTGAACATCGCCATGCAAATCATGAATGTGTTTAGTGCAAAATTCAGCATGCCACGAATCAATAGGCAATGACACTAAATCAAGAGGAATTCTAGGAACAACATCATGCACAACTTCAACATCATTGTATCCACTTAGAAACTGCAATCTTAGGGGTAGTTTCTTAGTCTGAGTGACTCTTTCCTTACGATCTCTAAGCTCTTTAGGAGTTGTGGGGCGCATAGGAGCTAGCTTAATCTTCTTCCCCTCATGCTTAAACTCATATATGTTTTCCTGTCCAAAGTTGGTTGCATCTTTATCATAAATCCAAGGGCGGCCTAAAAGTATGTGAGCAACATCCATAGGCAAGACATTACACCAGACACTATCAGAATATGCACCGAACCGGAGAGGGACTTCACACTTTTAAGTAATGGATAAAGATGACTTGTCGACCCAAGCAACTATGAGAGGAGTGGGATATGGTATGGGTCGAAGTCCTAGGAGTCTCATCGCAGACTTAGAAATCACATTCATAGAACTACCACTATCGATCACTACGCGAAGAATCTTACCGGCACATTGTGTCTTAGTCTCAAAAATCGCAGTTCGTTTCCACAAGTCAGGATGGGTTGAAGTAAGAAGACAACGCATAATAGTCAGATGACCCTCTTCCTCCCTGTCACTCTCTGTATCGGTATCTCCCTCCACAGGATAGACAGTTTCATCTATACCCCCAGTATCATCAATAGGTTGGCCTCCTATGGGAAGAGCACGAGTAGGACAACAAGAGGCAGGATGTCCTTTCGCATGGCACTTATGACACACAATATGTGATGATGGAAAAGAGGATGGACCACTCTCAGCTAAATTAGTTGGATGAGGGGATCGACTATTGGGCTTGGCAATTGATGTTCGTGGGTGGTGCCTCTATAGAAGGATGGCTTGTTAATGGTGTCAGGCTTAGAGGGATAAGACTCCCCGGCTTGGGAAGTCCACCTATGGGGGTAGGAAGGCTTCTTGTAATTCTCAATTTCTAAAGCTTTTTGGTAGGCCTCTACTAAGGACTCAGGTTGGTGCAGACTGACATCACCCCTAATATTATCATAAGCCCATTAATAAACCTTGTCACAGTGATCCATGGTTCTTCTCTAGTGGCACACCTAAGCATCTCCTCAAACAGGGAATAGTAATCCGACACACTAGTGGTTTGTCTCAGGTTTAACCATTCATTCATCATTTGTTGTTTATGGAAAGTTGGTAGATACTTTGCTCTCAGCTTACCTTTCATTTCTTCCCACAAAGTGATGGGGGGTTCATTCAAATGGTTAATCTCTCTCTCTACACTTTGCCAATATTTCATGGCAGACCCAACAAGTTTCATCTTAGTGAAGCGAATTCTAGCAATGTCATGCATGCCATAAAATTCAAAATAACTCTCTAGGCGATCTATCCAGTCAGTGAACACATTAAGATCATGTCGACCATCGAATTCAGGCACATCAACCTTGACTTTTCGAGTCACATCATGAGGGTCGTCATTGTAATGCCTAGGGGGAGCATAGTTATGCCTAGGGTAAGGGCGCCTAGGGATTTGGTTTGGTGCTCTCTCTCTTTGGCGTGAACCGTCGGACTCATCATAGCATCCTACATCCTCATAGTTACGGGTGCGGTGAGGTTCGTGCGGGGTGGGTCTGTGTGAATTATGACCTCCACTAGGCGCTCCGATAATGGACCGCTCTAAGTGCAAGGCATCATGCAACAAATTTCCCATTGGGGAAAAATTGAACACATCATGAACAGGCATGCACTCAGACAAATGAGACTCCAATCGTTGTTATACCTTAGTGACATAACCATGGACACCTCCTAAAGAGCATTGGAAACTTTTCATGGTATTTTCTAGATCTTTGACACGACTAGTGACAACACGAGTGTCAGTTTGGACATTATCTATCTTGGAATCAAGCATGTTGACGATACGATCAAAATATTTCCCAACAGTCTGTTCTAGCTTATCTTCCAGCATTTTTTCAAAGTTTTGAACACTAGTCTCAAGTCTCTGTACTCTTTCTTCTAATGCCATTGCTCTAGTGATTGGCATACAAGATTAAAGTTTTTTTTTTTTTCCCCAATATGCAACAAAGAACACACTAAGTAAATTCTAATAAAATTACTACTAATGCACACGAGAAAGTAGAGCAACTAAGACAAGTACATAATTATCCTAATTGTCCTGATTTTTTTTTTTGAAAATAGAAAACAAGTTTAAGGACCCAACAAAACTTAGTTAACAACCAACTAATTATCAATTAACCTAAAATCAAAGCGAGAATTTAAACAAATTACGAAATACCAAAGAAACCTACTTGTTGAAGTGAGAAATCACAGTTGATTAGCAACAACTTCAGGGCACCCAGTCGAACTCAAGAGTAGTACCCAGCAGCAGAAACAGTACACAGCAGCAGCAGCAGCGAACATCAACTCTGATGGGAAAATCCGGCAACCAGGGTTGCCGGCAACAGCGGGGTGCACCGAGACTCTTTGGTCGAACTTCTATGAGGGATCTCGACAGTGGGGAGTACCACCAAGCAGCAAGAACAGCAAACAGTGTGCCCAACTTTCGCGATTTAGGGTTTCGCAAAAGCAGGACGGACCAATTGCAAGCAATCTGGGGCTGGTTGAGTAGAATTGGTTAAAGGGTTTTGGGCGAAATTGAGTAGGAATGTGATGAGTGAAGGCAATTTGAAGTGGGTGGACGAATTGAGGACGAATTTGGGGAATTAGGGTTTGAGAATTGAGAATTTCGCAGATTAGGGTTTGCGAAATTGGGGGATTTTAGGGTTTCTGTGCGGGTGGTGGCGGTCGCGGTGGTACGGGGGACGCCGGACCTGGCTGGTGGCCGGGCGGTGGTCGGCGGCCGGTGATCGGTGGTGGTGCGTGGTGGTTTCAGGTGGGAACAGCGGCTAGGGTTTTTTTCTGGGCAGATGGGTTTTTTTTTTGTTTTTTTTTTTGGTTTTTCGAAAGTTTGGCAGCGGAAAAGGAAAAGAAAAAAAAAATTTAAGTGAAGGATTGGAATAGAGAACTTGCTCTGATACCAATTTGATAGAGAACGGGAAATAAATAAAAGCTAAAGATACGAATTCAACATCCCCGTGTTGAATTAAGAAAAATTCGGCGTCCGTCTTTGGTCGGAAAAGACAAGATCCCCGTCATAATCGGTAAATTGTATGTATTCAATATTCAATATCAATGTAATGTGTTTCATAAAGGCTAGCAAAGCCCTTATTTATAGGTAAATAACTTGCCTAATACTAAACCTAATAGAAATAGGAAACTAGAATAACAATCCTAAACAACATAGGAAACTATAATATTCCTAATGTGAATAGGAAACTAAAATATATAAAATATCTAATTATTATTCCTAAATATATTAATATGTATCTCTATCACCTTTCTTATGGCAACAATACAGTACCGTGTTATCACTTATTCACTGCATATCTTCTTTAGAAGAATTGAGTCATCAAAGAGTTAGCCATTTAGATTTGGTGTCTCGTTGCGACTTTCATTTACTTTTCAACTCAATCTATGTCTATGTTAAAGTGCTTGTTGTTTTTTGTTAGATAGAAAAATTAAAGATTAAAAAAAAAACCTCGATTTTATGGGGCGTCCTGCATGCTTGAACCCATCCCAGTAAACTAGGCATAAGTATCAGTTTACTAGATGAAATGGAGCTTCCCAAAAGGTTATGGCGTTAAACTTGAGCTTGTTTGTGGTTTGTAAGGACTACATATGTGAAAAGTAGCATATATGATATTCTTGGGGAATATAAGTTGAGAAATGAGCAAATACACAAGAAGCCAAAAATAAAGAGGGACAGTAATTTTCTGGATAGTTAGGCTGGTCCATGAAGTGGACACTGGTAAAGGAGTTACTCATTTGATATCTGTCATTTTAAAAGGATGCTTACACTAAATCTGTTGTCGTACTTTTGGGAGTATGGTTGTCGTATTCTCAGAGAGTTGTGTTTTGGGCACTCAGAACTAACGTGAGCATTTCAGCCTAGGTAAATAAACAGGGGATGGTGGTAGTAATGATTGTAAAAGTTACTAACTATGAAAAATAATAAAAGATCCGCAGGTTATGGTATCAATATTCAACAACTAATCAATATGAATGTCCTAATCTACCAATTATAAACGAGTAATCTAGCTATTTTAACTGCCTATTCTCATGGAGTTACTTAAGCTACTAGACCTAGTTAGAATCTTACTATTTCCATGTCGTAAACCGTAATTATTTTGTCTGTCCACACTAGCAAATTGACTACACCTCTCTAACATAAATCAATTGCCTAAAACTACAGACAAAAACTCTCTCGAGCATTTCATCTAACACATGGTGGGAGAAGAGAAAACTTCAAATTACAAGCATGAATTCGGATAGATGAGGCCTCAATGAAATCAACTAATCACCGAATACATCAATCACGACACAAACAACACAAAATTAACAACCTCTGATACTCCGAATCGACTATACAGTAGCTGTACCCGTGTCCGACATAACACGACATGGAAATGGACTAGGGATATGTGTCCGACACCCAGTTTGACAATCAGACACTTCTGAATTGTCCTTGGATGATCCAGAGGTTAAAGCGGTTATTTTGGAGGATGAAGTAGAGTGAATATACTCATGCTAACTTTGTAAAATCTCTCCAAACCTAATGAAGTGGTAAGTGTTGACACTGTGAGTTTTCTTTTCTTTTCTTTTCTTTTTTCTTTTTTTTTTTTTTTTGGCAGTGGTGAAATGTTGAAGCTGCTTACACTAAATCTCTCCAAACCTAATGAAGTGGGATCACTCTTTATGGTGGACTTTATGTTTACGGAAGGATCACACTGGATGGTGGTGTTTATGTTTAAGGATGGATTGCATAGGTTGTGTTCCACACCCCCCCCCCCCAAACACACACACACACACAACACCCCACCACCCACACCCCCTTCCTCCCGTCTCAACGAACAAAAACTGCACCAAAAAAGATAAGAAAGAAGCAGTCCATTCGGCGAAAAATTAACTATTGGGTACCCTGAGGTTTGACAGTTGAATTATTTGGTACCAAATCTTTGAAAAAAAATTATTCGGTCCCCAAGCTATCAGGTAGAGATTAAAAAGTTGACAATTTGAAGAATTATTTGTCGGTCCAGTGAGTTTGGCTAGATTTCATGGGAGAGACGTTACCAAACGTGCGAAATTGGAATAAAAAAAGGAAATCGAAAAACTGAAAGTCAAATCAATGCCTACCTATCCGGAACCCACCACGATCGTTTAAGGTATGGGTACTTTGCTTTTCCCCCAATCATGAAGGGTTTTGGGTAGGTAGGCATTAATTTGACTTTTAGTTTTTCAATTTCCTTTTTTTTTTTTTAAAAAAAACTTCCGGCTTTGAATGTTTAGTAAAGTCTCTAGCATGAAATCCAGTCAAACTCACCAGGCGGTAGCTTTGGCCAAAGTTTGTGGGTCCGGCACATATCACAGGTATCCTGTTTTCATTGCCACGGTTATGACTGGTGTTGACTGATTGGCTCTTCAGCTTCTCAGTATTACTTTGGCTATTCTAATAATATTCATGTTGGACATTTTTTTTCAAGGCAGTTAATGTGGCAAAATAGGCTTATCAGCTGCTATATTGATGAGTGTTTTCCTCAGCTTTTAAGGCACTTGTAAGATGGAAGTTATGGCATTAAGCATGAGAATCAAGATGTTTTTCACATCCTGATTGATCAACCATTTTATCTATTTATTTAATGGTCCGTCAATCGTCTCAAGGGTATTGTTCCACACTCCCACCAAGGGTGACTATTTTCCCCCCGTCATATGTGGTGCCTTCTATGGCTATAGACATTTTGAGCAATTAGAGAATTTTTGGAATTATTTCTCTAGTCAGTATATTATTTTGATTCAGTGGGAGTGTGGGTGAGATTGTAATCTTCTATAATAGGTCTCTTTTGGACAAATTGCTTTGTGATCGATTCTGCACTCAACTCTTATTTTGTGTGCTCTTTTGACAGGTGTGGTTTCCTCCCAATTTTGGTTTCTTGTTAAATGTTGGTGACAATGGATCTTCCTTAGTAATCTTTTTATTATTTTTCTCAACTTCTACATCCCAAACACACTTCCACATCATTTGTTCTTATTTTTATTCCTAACAAGTGTTATCAGTTCACTAGGTTCGGGATATTGTCCATTGAGGTTGAGAAGTTTGCTTGACAAGATCTGTTTATCCGGACTCATATTTTAGCATTTTTTGGGTGTTTGAACTTTGGACCAAGGGGGTGATTGTTGTTAGGGACTGTCCCAAAAATTCACTTTTAGTTGACCCACTTATTCTTCTTCTCAAGCTAGTCAACGATTGATCATGCTTGTGTTAGTCAAAGCTTGAAGGTTTGGCCAAAGTTTGTGACTCCAACGCATTAATACGATGATCCTGTTTACATTGCCATGGTTCTGAATGGTGTTGACTGATTGGCTCTTCAATGTCTCAGCTTTACTTTGGCCATTCTAATAATGTTTGTGTTGGGCATTGTTTTGATGGCAATTTGTGGCTAATGAGGTTCTTTGAATGCAATATCGGTGAGTAGTTACATCAGTTTTTGGGGCAGTTATAGATGGATTTTATGCCCATTGAGTATGAGAATCAAATTTCCTTATATATATATATATATATATATATATATATAATATAATATATATATATATATATTATATTATATATATATATATATATATAATATAATATATATATATATATATTATCGTGTTTCATTAATCATCTTTCCTGTTTATTTGATGCTATTTCTGTCATACCAAGTGTGGCATTGTCCCTCCAAGGGTGGTTAATCCCACAAAGAGTGGCTTTTGTCCTAACATGTGTGGTGTCTTCTATGGCTATAGCCGTTGTCAATGATTAGGAGGGTTTCTGAAAAATTGACTCTTATTCAGTGACACATTCAGGATCAAACTAGTTCATGTTTTGGAGAAGGGTTTGTGCTGAAGACTATACCTTGGAATTTAATTTTGACTGTTAGGTAGGAATTAGATGAATGCAGAAATTCATAGGACTTAACCTAGTTTGAATGAATGCTGCAATCATTTTATCCTTAGGTTTCTTCATAATCTATGGCTTCTGTTAAAGTGTGAGAGAGGTACTAATAATTTACATTGTTTTCAAATCCTAAATTCTGAGCCAGTATCTTATTGATAATTACAATTTTCCCAAATTCACCTGAACCATTTCTGACTATGGATAAAATTTTCTCTTTACTAACCTAGTATAACATACCCCCCCCCTCTCCACCAATTCCTCTCTTCATTTTCTTACCTGATTCCCCCTCTCATCGAGCTTATCATGGTATCGTGTATTCTAGTTTCCTCTCATATTTGGAAGATCTTGATGACAAAATCAATCAAATTTTCCATGATGATTTCTTTCTAACTCTTCTTTCTTTACCTTTTTTCTTAAAACAAATACAAGTGCAGAAAGTAGGTCATTTTTTAAAGTTTTTGATTCAATCCCATTTTCCAAAATCCAAACAGAGCCTTAACGATGTGCTAATTTTCCCGATTCTTGGTCCCCTGTTCTTGGTCTCTGAGCATTCTGACTTCACTACCAGCCTTACTGATTGAGCTCTTTCTGACTCATGGTGCATATTCTTATCCTGGTTGGTCATTTGGCTGTGTCTACAATTGCTTCCTGCTGGATCCAGCATCTTATGCTTTGTCCTCTGTCCACACCTTATCATGGTTGGTAACAGCAAGAGTTAAAGAGCACTGCTAAAGCGATTCAGATATAGATAATCGGGTCTGCAGCTGTGCAAAATTTGAACAATTTGTTCTCGATTTTTTCACAATTATTACAAGTTTCTGCTTGTTGGGCAATCAGAGTTGCTGTATTTAGCTTCTACTAGGAGTTTCTCTTGGGCGAGGCCATTGTAGCTTATGATGTATTCGGAGGCAAGTAAACTGTGTTTGGGCTACTCAAGAGCTTATCCTATGTCTTTACAGAAGCTTGTTGGGATTCCACTGAAAAATCAAATAAATATGGATTGTTGGCAGGAAACAAAGTGATGGGTTTGTAAGCGTCCATTGTTGATGTTCAGGAAACTTTAGTAATCTTAGATCTTCTATGAAGCTACCTGAAGCTATCAGTAACATGAGAAGTTGCAAGCATTCGCCTGCTACAATCACCATCCAAGTTTAGTAGGGCTGTAGGCTTGTAGCCTATTCATGCATTCTGATTATGAGTGTATTCAGGAATTCTTATTACGTTCCACATAGAGCTATAATACTTCCCTCCTGTGCACAAAATATATCACCTTGACTAATATTTTTCCTTCCATAATAATATAATATCTATCACTTTGCAATATGCAATCAATGAATGTGTTACCATATTGGCCCTGATAAATTGCTACTTTCGTTATTCTCAATAATATTATTTAGTTGAAGAATGGGTATGTTTCTCTGTCTCCATCAACTATGCTTTCCTGGGTATCTCTCCAACCCTTCACGATGACAGGCATCCAAAGGAGGGGGTGCCTTTTAGTAGACCTACGCTGATAAGACGAGAGGCTTGTTAGCAACAGCCAACTGATAGTTCATGGTCCCATGCCGCATCAAGTGAAGCATCCTTCGTTGGTCTCTTTTGTGAATCTAGGTTGTCTCCCCTCAAGCAATTTCTCCAAGCAAATATATTTTATTTATTTATTTATTTTTACAAGGCCAAGCAAATAGACCTTATGGGCCTCGATATCTTTTTGTTTCTTTCTTTATTATTGTTTTCTGCTGGCCATCATTTCCTTTATTATTTTCAATTTCTTTCTTTCTTTCTTTCCTCCTCCCCCGCCCCCTCTTTTGTTACGTTGTTGTTGCTGTTGTTTCTTTGTTTTTTTTTTTTAAAAAAAAAATTTGAGGGAGGAAGGGGGGGGGGGGGGTTACAAGTAGCCAGAAATGAGGCCACATATTTCTGGAAAGCAACTAATGGAGAAGGCCTTAATTGATAACCAATGGGGAGACACCAGTACGCAACATATATATTGTCCATCCATTTCTAGAACTTTGCTGCAAATAAACTATTTATGCGCATATTAGAATCAATCCTTTTCGTCTGTTGATGTTGACCTTGTTTCTGTACCTTGCTCATCTTAGGATGCTACTACTCAGCCTTCTTTGGTAATTGTATATTTTGGAGGTAATGATTCAGTGGGACCTCACCCGTCTGGCCTTAGTCCTCATGTGCCTCTTCCAGAGTACATTGAGAACATGAGGAAGATTGCTACTCATCTCAAGGTACTATTTGGTAGCTGTGGTCAGAATTATGTGATACATTTCTTAAATAAAATTGGTGCAACAGAGGATCCTAAAAGTTAGTATTTGATAGCCCGGGATGGCACCTGATGATTCTCAAGAAAAAACAAAAAAGAAATGCTGCCTAAATAGCAGATTAGATTGAGAGGCTCACAATGATCACGACCTGAAAGTAAATTTCTGTTTTTGAGCATAGACAGCACACTATTTCTTTTGTTTAGTTCAAATTTGCTTTCATTGTACCTACACCTTAGTTTGAGGTCTAACCCAAACTATGAAAAACTAGGCTCTTTCAGATACAACAAGGGTAGTTTTCCTTGGTGCTCCTCCCATTAATGAGGTCCAAATTCGTGAATGTCAAGAGTAAGTTAATGACATCTTTTCTTTCTGCTGTTATTTTCAATATATATAGGTGGTGCTTATTTTCAATTTGTTTTCCATAAACCAGGAACTTCATTTGTAGGCTACGAACAAATGAACTATGTGGAATGTATTCCAAGGCTCTGATGAAGCTATGTAGAGAAATGGATGTCAAAGTCATTGATCTCTGGACTGCTATCCAACAAAAAGATGATTGGCTAAGCACTTGTTTTACGTAAGTCTTCTTAGTCTCCGGTTCTCTTGTTTGTCACTTACATTGCACCATCATGGATTCATCATCATGGAATTCAAAATGTAGTTGATCCATGGCATTAGGGCCACATTGGAAGGTTTTTGGAGTTTTCCAAACGGTGTTTTCGCTGGCTAACGTCGCATTTTAGCAATTTTTTCATGCTGCATCCAAAACCAAAAATGTGACCTAAACAAAACCATATTTTGAATCTTTGATCATACTGTACACCGCAGAGCATCATCCCCAAAATTACTTACTGGTGATGAACTATTTTTATTCAAACAGAAATGAAATAACTTTGATTGCACAAGAATTTTTGTTATTAAAATCCCCCAGCTTGGGAAGTCCTTTCTTGTCACCCTTCCCTTACTTCCTCTCTCCCCAAGCCTTTCCTTCCATTTCCTTATGATTTTCCTTACAATATCAAAAGGTGAAATTTCGTATAAAGTCCGCCTTTTTTTTTTTGATGATTTCCATCTAATTCCCATTCTTCCAATCTTCTTCTTTTTCGAAAGGAAGCAAGGCTAGCTCCTCATTTTTCAAAATTTTTCTCAATCTCATTTTCTCAGAATCAAACAAAGCCCTAAGGATATCTTAGATATTGCAAAATTTTTCCAGGTTAAAAGTCAATGAATGATGTTATCTTGATAATTTAGGCTAGAACGTGGGAGATTATTGTTATGAATTAGAGGTAGTGTTAAAAGCAAACCTGTGCAAAACTTGTCGTTACAAAGAGCATTTGATACCAGCTGTGTTAACTTTTTTTCAAAAAAAATAATAATAATAAAAATAAGCAGAGATGGGATCCATTTATCTACGGAGGGAAGCAAGATAGTAGTAGAAGAAATACTCAAGGTGCTCAAGGAAGCAGAGTGGACTCCAAGCTTACATTGGCAGTCCATGCCAACAGAATTCTCAGAGGACTCTCCTTATGATCTTGTGTCCTACAATGGCAAATCAACTATAAATGTATCGGATTTAATGTTCCATAGGCAACAGTGGAACTGAAGCCACCGTTTGCTTTGTCTGCTGCAGTTGTAAGTTACGCATTCTGGTAAACAATGTTCAAAGTGTTGATTGCGCAATTTTTGGGTGAATGAATGACTTGACAAATACAGATTGATCTGTAATGGATGAAGGAGAGAGCTATATAACATGATTTCATGTAACTGTTTTCTGAAACAAGCATCTTACTGTTCTTTGCTTATACTTTTGCATCTATGCTTCAGGATGATAAGCCACCTTATTCCACGTTAATGTAAACCTTAATTCATTCGTAAACCTTGATGTATATATATCTCCAAAAGCAGGGAAATGAAGTGGTCTGAAGTTTCGGTTTGTGAAGTTTGGTCAAAAATTGGACAGAGATAGAGCCATTAGTAAATTGAATGGTCTGATTCTAATGGCCGCAACAGAATGGTTGAGCAAGGGTCTAGAGCTTCCTTTCAATCAATCTGTGAAAGTTGACCAGATGTGATATTCTCAGGGCTCACGGTGATGCTTGTCAAAACAATGTTGAATCATCGATTGATATGGTTATTGATAGCTATGATATAATAACAACGAAACCATCTCTGATTCTCTTTTGTTTGGTTTCAATCGTCTGACCTACATTAGCAAAAGATCATGTAAAGTTTCCTATGTTAATGGTGATTCTATGTCTAATGAAACGGCCAAACGATAGAATAAGTCCAGTCCTTTAGCCTGAGAAGAGGAGGTTATAGATTAGCTGGCAACTCGGGAAGTTGGTGATCTCGGTCCAGGAGATCAATAGGGGGATGATAATCTAGAGCATGTCTCTTACTCTATTGAATTCGGGAATGATCTACTTCATGTTCTTAAGGCATCTTTGTGCAGAGGTGTCAAGAGATAAGTCAGACAAAAAAGAAAGAAACTTCGAATGGTGTTTGGTGAAACAAGCAACCCGAGGTACCATTCAGCCATGTAATAGAAGCTAAAAAGATGAAAGGAGACAATTTGGTGCCAGTTGCAAGACCATTCAAAAAGTTATGGAAGAATCTGTTGAGAGCTCTCACACTAGCGAGGATATGATAGCACATAGAACTATGAAGATTGACTGTGACATGCATGGGCTTCTTAAATATTGATGGCCAAGAGAAACAATGAAGCATGTTAAGAACATGTCAAAGGAAAGAAATGCTGCATTGAAGGATGATTCCACAAAGGAATAGAAGGATTTCGATCGTGCATGTGAGATTTTTTACCACGCTTGGTTCTCATGCATGTCCAATCCTCGGGTGTCCTATTTTACCAAGCTATATAGTACTCCTTCCGTCCCAAATTAATTGACACTTTGACTAAATTTTGACCGTTAATTATTCATAAATTATTATGAGTTATGATATAAAATTACCTCCATTGTAATTTTTAGAGAAGTATCTTTTTCATGACGGTAATTTCGTATTGTAACTCATTGTGATTTGTAAGAAATTAATGGTCAAAATTTTGTTAAAGTGTCAATTAATTTGGGACGGAGGGAGTATATCCTCAATAATCTTCATTTTCCTTCCTCCCTGCATGTATTCGTGATTCGACACAAACATTTACTGAAATGAGCAAAATAAAAAAGTATGCATCATCTCCTTCTGATACAAGCGACATACCATAATATTTATTTATTAATTAGCAAGATCATTGCAAAATATATTAGGCTAATAGAAAATAAATATATGCTTTTATCTTGTAGGTAAATTAAGCATCCTTGAGAAAATCTTAGTGCTAAGTGCTAACTACCTAGCCAGATAGCTTCACAATTTGACTAAATGGTAGTAAAATGAAATTGAAGAAAACCGGTTGGAATAATTGAAAAGTTATTCTGAACGAATATCAAAGCAACTACATACCTCCGCATTGTGATGAAAGAGAGAGAGTAATGTTGGGAAAATTTACCGCGGATGTATTCAACGAAATTACTTGGAGGTAACTTAACGTTTGGTAAAATGTTTCTCAGGTACCCCAATTTTTCAAAACTCATTTTGGGTACCCTTAATTTTTGGGTTAATAATTATTAGGTGTTTTTCCTGTCATCAATTTGGTTAATGACCGAAATATCCTTATTCTTCCATTTTTGAAGAAATACCCTTGAAGAAGAAGAATAAGGGTATTTCGGTGACTTAATAAAATTGATGCCTGGAAAAGCACAAAATAATTACTAACCCAAAATTTAAGGGTACCTCAAAATGAGTTTTGAAAAATTTGGGTACCGAAAAATAGTTTCCCCAAATATTGGGGTACCTCCAAGTAATTTTTTGATAATTATTACTTTAATTCCATATTTATAATTACAAAAATATAAGTCCAAAAATAGTATCATTATATATTGGGTTGAAATAATTAAATTATATAAATACAATCATTTTACCTTGTAAATTATATAAAATGATATATTAATTAATTTATTTTTTTAATTTTAACATAGTTCATGTCAATGTTGAATTTCTTATTTGATCAAATTTAATCCACAAAATCATACTATTAATGATTAGTTAATATATAAAATAAAGCATGTAATTTTTTTGTACCAAAGTCTATAATATAATCGATTTATTCAACGTAATATTGGGATACTGTGACGGTTGTGTTGGTGAAATGAATAATACAATGTACAAGTGTCACTTGCATGCTCAAGCTAGGAGTTTTGTGTCACTCCGTTGAAATATATGTTGAGGCAGTTAGTGTTAATTGGTGGTTGTTACTAGGTTGTTAGGACTGTGCCAGCTGTCTCTTTGAGTGTTGTGCTGTCCTTCATTGTATATATTTCTCTTGTGCCTTTCTTGTTTAGTTAAAAGATTGCAAAATAAAAATCAAAACAAACATTTTCTCTCTCATCTTCTCTCTTCCTTCTCTGTATCTCCAATCTCCCTGATATTCTCATCAGTGGATTGTTTGGTGATGATGATCATCATGATAGATAATCTGCTTGCTTGATCAGGCACAATCCTAACAAAATCTACGTGGTATTAGAGCTCTGTTTGAGTCCTGATTAAGAAAAATTTTTCTTAGTTCTTCATCTATGATTCGAGATCTCCGAAGTCATGTCTGAAAAAGACCACATCAATTATGCTGAGCTTCAGAATCCTCTGGTTGTTCATCAATCAAATGGAACATCGACTTCCGGATATGATACGGATGAGGAATCGAATTATACCTTCGCAGGTAATATCTTCTGTTCGTGTTCTTCAATTCATACAACTGGTTGGATTATGGATACTGGTGCTACGAATCATATTATGCATGCTGTGTATTCGTCTGTTGCCGCATCTAAATCTAGGCATACTACATACATTAATTTGCCAAATGGCGCCAAAGCACCTATCACAGTCGAGGCAGATATTGTTCTTTCGAGTGGTCTGCAACTGAAAAATACTCTTGTGGCTCTTACTTTCAAGTTCAAATTGATGTCTATTTCAAAATTGGTGAAAGATAACAATTGTATGGTGACTTTCTATCCTGAGTATTGTATTATTCAGGATTTACACTCAAGGACTGTCAAGGGAGTCGGTAAAACGAAGGGTGGCTTGTACTACTTCTCTGATGAGGAGAACAATGCTGTAACTTCTCTTGTTGTTCAGAATACAGTGTCAGCTACTCCTAGTTGTACAGTCAAGCATCAGGATTATGCTCTTTGGCATCATAGACTTGGACATGCTGCTATGTCTAAGTTAAAACACGTTCCTCAATTGTCTATAGTTCAGTCTAATAAAGATCAAGTGTGTGTTATTTGTCCTATGGCTAAACTGACCAAATTGCAGTTTCCTGTCAGAGAGTCCAAGAGTCAAATCCTTTCTGAGATTGTTCACATTGATATATGGGGTCCCTATAGAGTACCTACAAAGGGAATATCGATTTTTTTTTTACTATTATGGAAGGTTGTAGTCGGTCTACTTGGACTTATCTCATTGAGCATAAGTCCCAGTCTCTTGAAATTCTTGAGGCATATGTGCAGTTTGTTCTTACCCACTTCAATAAAAGGATCAAAATCATTCATTCTGACAATGCTCTTGAGTTTGATTATGTTGCTTGCAAGCAATTTTTTCTACAACATGGAATTACTCATCAAACTACATGTGTTGATCGCCCGCAACAAAATGGCTTGGTTGAGTGTAAGCATCGTCATTTACTTAAAATTAGTCGAGCTCTTCGATTTCATGCTGGACTGCCTCTCCAATATTGGGGTAACTGTGTTCTTACAACCACTCACATCATCAATCGGCTGCCTTCTCCGGTCCTTAACAATAAAACTCCCTATGAGCTACTTTTTGGGCGAGTCCCATCTTATACTCATTTTCGAGTTTTTGGGTGCTTGGCGTTTGCTCATAATCCCCAGCGCACCAGTGATAAATTCAGTGCTCGAGGAGTTCCATGTGTCTTTTTGGGTTATGCGGAGACCCAAAAAGGATACAAATTACTCAACATGCTCACTAAGCACATGTTTGTTTCCCGTGATATGCGCTTTGTTGAACATGTGTTTCCTTTCCATCATTTTGACTGATCTACATATATGGCACCTCTACCTCTTATTCAAACCAACACTCCAGTTTGGGATTCCTCTTACCTTTTTGATCTTATGCAACCTGCAACCGCTGACACACCTCCTCCTTCCCCTGAAATGGCTCCACCTACGCCACCTGATTCCACTCCTGTGTCTCCCTTACCTCCTCCACTGCTTGTAAGGCGGTCTACTCGTGTTAAGAAGCAACCTGCTTGGATGAAGGACTTTGTGTCATGTGCCACTCCTCATGCCATGGTCAACTTTATTCATTATTTTCATCTGGACCCCTCTCTTCAACGGTTTATGGCTGCTGTGGATTCCACTGAAGATCCAGTTACTTTTGCCGAGGCAATTAAGTTTCCACAGTTGTGTGATGCCATGAACCATGAGCTTCAAGCTCTCGAACTTAATGGCATATGGGCCATCACCGATCTACCACCGGGAAGAAAAGCCATTGGGAGTAAATGGCTATTCAAGACTAAGTACAACTCCGATGGTAGCATCGAACGCCATAAATCTCGACTGGTCGTGTTGGGAAATCGACAACAGTATGGTGTTGATTATCAAGAGACTTTTGCTCCGGTCGCGAAGATGACTACTGTTCGCACTGTTCTTGCATTGGCTGCTATAAAAGGTTGGTCTATCTCTCAAATGGATGTTACCAACGCCTTTCTCCATGGGGACTTGCATGAAGAAGTGTATATGACCCTTCCTTTGGGTTACTCTGGTACTAGGAGCCGTGTGCATCCTACGCCCGACTACTCAGCTATTGTTGACAGGGGGAGTAAGCCGCCCAAGGTATGCAAGCTTCTTAAGTCTCTTTATGGACTTAAGCAAGCACCTAGGCAGTGGTTCTCTAAACTGTCTACTGCTCTTTTGGACTTTGGTTTCACACAATCCAAAGTTGATTACTCCTTGTTCTTCAAATCTTCTCGGGGCCATTATTGTGATGTTCTTGTGTATGCTGATGATATGATTGTTGTGGGTGATGAGGAGGAGGCTATTTCTCATCTTAAACGATTTCTGAGTTTTAGGTTTCACACGAAGGATTTGGGGCCTGCTCGATATTTTTTGGACTTGGAGGTGGCTCATACAGATTAGGGGCTTGTTCTTTGTCAGTGGAAATATGCCCTTGACCTGTTAGCCGAGCTTCGTATGACTGATTGCAGGCCTTTGCACCTTCCTCTTGATCCCAATATCAAACTTGGTATTGATCAAGGGACTCCTCTTACTGATCCTAATCGCTACCGACGATGATTGGCAAGCTTCTCTACCTCTCCATCACTCGTCCCGATATTAATTTCAGTGTTCAACTCTTGAGCCAAGTTATGCAAGCACCTACTGATTTGCATTGGCAGGCTGCACTACATGTCGTGGGTTATCAAGTCCTCTCCTAGCCAGGGCATTTATTTTTATAAATCATCTCAACCCAAGCTGATTGCATACTGCGATTCTGATTGGGCCAGCTATGTTATGGCTCGCAAATCCACGTCTGGGTATTGTATTTTGCTTGGTAATTCACCCATTTCATGGAAAACCAAAAAACAGACTGTCACCGCTCGCTCTTCATGTGAGGCTGAGTATCGTGCAATGGCGGTCGCCTACTGTGAGATTACTTGGCTCCTCACCGTTCTCAAGGACCTTCAGGTCAACAACCTCGAGCATGTCCCTCTTTACTGTGACAACCATGCTGCCCTTCATATTGCTGCGAATCCTGTTTTCCATGAACGCACGAAGCATATTGACGTGGATTGTCACTATGTTTGTGACAAGCTTGACGCCAAGAAAATTGCACCCAAGTATATTTCCTCCCAGGATCAAGTGGCCGACTTCTTTACTAAAGTTGTCACCACACCAAGACGCGATTTCGCCCAAGTTGGGAGTTGTCAATTTGTTCCAACTCACAACTAGAGGGGGGGTGTTGAGGCAGTTAGTGTTAATTGGTGGTTGTTAGGACTGTGCCAGCTGTTTCTTTGAGTGTTGTGTTGTCCTTCATTGTATATATTTCTCTTGTCCCTCTTATTTAGTTAGACGATTGCAAAATAAAAATCAGAACAAACATTTTCTCTCTCATCTTCTCTTTTCCTTCTCTGTATCTCCAATCTCCCTAATATTCTCATCAGTGGATTGTTTAGTGATGATGATCATCTTGATAGATTATCTGCTTGCTTGATCAGGCACGATCCTGGCAAAATCTACAATATACGTATGATTAGGTCCGTAAATTACCACATGGACGACTTCCACTATTTTTTCTCTTAGTCGCTCTTGCTCAATCTCTCCATCACTATTTTTCATACCACGATTGTGATTAATTCGACAACCAAGAACACTGTTAATCGGTGGAGATTTCGCCTTTTTTTAGGAAGAATAAGTCTATGTTACCCTAAATTTGATGCGGCAATCGGTTAGAGCATCGGCGAGTGCAAAATTTTGAGGGAATATACTGGCGACATCCTTAGTGGACGAAGCTATGAGTTGATTGACGTAATTCAACTCGACACATCAGTAAGATACATTGTTGAGATTGCTTTCTCGGGTAAGTTCGAGATCGCGAGAGATATAGTGAACCATGCCAAGCTGAGAAGCTCGTTGCCTAGGGTTTTCGACGAAAATATTTTTCAGTTTGGATTCTTTTGACAATAATATGTGTTAGATAGAATAACATTTTTTTAATTATCTATAAATCACTTAAATCACTTAAAAATCATTTTTCTGACTACCAAATAGGTGAAAATCATATTTTGGGAAACCATTTTCCTTTGTATCCAATAGATGAAAATATTAGTTAAAAATTTATTTTCTAGGAAAACCATTTTATGAAAACAAAATCATTTTGCAGGAAAATAGTACTCTCTTACACCAAAAACACTCATATATTACCTTATATTTCCTCTTCTCCCCCTCCCCTTTCCTTAATTGCAATTAACTAGTTAGGCTTGCAAACTACATCTATTTTTTCACCTTAATATTTTGAAATTTACAATCAACAACAAAAAATAAATTATATATTGAACACAAAACGTAAAGAGTAAATATGAGATAGAGAGGAAAAAGAATGTGAAAGGAATGAGTTTAGCTTGGGTCACATTCAATTGTGAGAAACTAGAGTAAAGGGTAAACATGAGACAGATTGATAGAAGAGAGCGATAGGCATGAATATAATGAATTTACATTGGGTCATGTTCAATTGTGAGAAACTTGGATAGAGAGAGACCTTATGAAAGTAGGATAATTAAAATAGGATCGAGGGATAATATCATAAATTTACCTATTATACACCGTAATATGATATCTTCCTTATACCCCACTTTATAGCGTAAAAAATGAGAGTTACACACAGTATAAATGGATAAATATTACTTTCCTCACTCCACATCATTCTTCGTCACTCTTAGGGGTAGCAATTCGGGTTTAAGCGGGTCATTTCGGATTGGACATTTTGGTCATTTCATTATTTCGGATCATTTTCGGTTTTGGGTTTAAAACAGGTTGAAAACAGAAAAGTGTACGACTTACTATTCATTTACTATTTGAATTAAATTCGTTTACTGTTTGTATTAAATTCTTTTACTATTTGCACTAAATTCGTTTTATAATTATTTCATTTGAAAGTTATGCATGTTACTTGATTTCAATCGTACGTGATTTATTGTTATTTTTATAATTTTTTTAACTATAATTCTTCGTCAGTGTAATAATATATTGCGGATTCGTTTATACTTTTGTTAGGTTCGCACCAGATAGTATATTCAAACGTTTTTTCTAGTAACGCAATTTGATCTTTAATTAGATTTAGGATATGTTTATGGACTCTTGATGGTATAGTAACTAAATATAAATATCTGGATTTTTGATTTTCAAGGAGACTTTTCTATGATTTCTAGTTGTTTGATCAAGTGATATGAGAAAATTCCATGCTTCTTGTATACTATATGCTTTCAGTTCTGGAAAATTAAATGTTTGTCCAGTAAATAATCTCCTTCTTTAGTTAGTATAGAATTCGATTGAAACCTATTTTTATACATCTTTATTTCTTAAGCTTGAATAGTGAATTTAAGATATTCTTTCAGCTAGATAAACGATTTTTGTATAAAAATTTCTACATTCAATTTTGTTATGGCACAAAAAATTAATTAAGCGTAATAATCCATCTTCACAATACATGCCAGTTATTATTTCTACTATAAAATTTTCAAAGTTCATTTCTAAAGTTCTTCGGAAAACTATTTTATTATGTTCTTCATTCATTTTTTACGGTCTTCTTGCTCTGATACCAATATTTAAAGGGTCTATCCTGTGGTTTTTTAAGGAAAAAGCGGTAGAACCTTTGTGATTTTTTAGGTGATTTACATAGATTAATTAAGCTAGGTACTCGGAGAAGCAACCTAAATAAAATTTCATAATCTTTAATCAAAAATATGATATTCAACAATAAACAAGCTCAAGTAAGAGAAATTATACCTTCAAGAGTTAAATATGTCGTACTCTTTCAAACGCGTCTTACACTCTCATCTGCACGATTTACCTACTCTTTCTGACTTCTTTTACTCTCTCAATATTATCTCTTATTTGATTTTGTATAAAGATCAACACATATTTCTCTGAAGAAAAGATCACTTCATTTTATTTATGGATAACCTTCCTTTCCCTAAAGGAAATTCTTAGAACATTGTGATTGTCTTACAAACACTCTTATGGGAGGTAGGAAGACTCTGCCTTCCCAATTTTACATGCTTCTATTTATAGGAAGAGTAAAGCAATAGCTTACATAAGCGCTTACATCATAGCGCAATTATTATAGATAAGATTTCAATATGTCGAAAAAATCGTGTTCATTTATCTCCGTCTGAAAGATCTCAGCTCTTCACGTGTTTACATCAATATGTCCTGTTTGTTTTTGTTTTCTTCTCTCTGGTATAATTCAGCAAACTTTTTCTTTGCTGTGCTTCCTTCGAAGTTCTTTGGCAATAGTCTGTGGAATCTGAAGTCAAATAATTCATCATCTAATTTTTCAGAAGATCCATCATCATTGGTGACAATTATGAAATTTTCTTCTTGATAAAGAGTTCTGTAGCCTTCTCTCCAGAGCCTGTCAAGTTGACAACTTACTGCTAATGCTCCTTTTGATCTTCTATAATTTGTCCAGGATTTGTCAAATGGAGTGGTTTCAAAAAGCTTTTCTTTTGTTGCTTGAACTTGAATATTTGTTAAAGGGATTTTGTTCAAAATGATCAGACAAATAACAGGGTAAATGATGTCAGTCTGTTCATCTTTTTCAGGGGCAACTGAAAATATTCTAAGGCTAACATAGCTTTTGGTTTTGCTATATTTTTGGATGGTTTCGCATATTTTTTTTGGAAAATTTTTAAGTTCGATGAGGCTCAAACAAGGATATAAAAGGTTTAAATATCCATGAGAAAACAGTTGGTATACAATTTCGGGGTTTGCTTTGTTGAAGGCTATGATTCTTGGGAATAGAGAACGTTTGGGGTCGTAAAAGAGTTTATGGATTTCTCTAATCTTTTCATAAGCAACAATAGTTGCTTGATTATAGTTCTTATAAAATTCGTCAGTAGCAATGTTCAATATTCGAATGCCAGTATTTCGAATAACTGGTCTTGTAGCTAGCAATCTAGCCTTTAATTGTTGCTTCTCTTTCTCCTCTTGGGAGATGGGGTTTGAAGGGTTTCCTTTGCTTGTTGTGGGTCGAAATGAGTGTTCTGCTTCTTCAACCTTGATTTCTTTGGGATTTTCTTTCCCATAGCTCAATTTGAGTTCGTCTATAGTTCTGTAGGAGATTGTAGTAAGATCTCTAGCTTTTTCAAGATTAACTCTGAGGTCTTTAACTATTACATCTATATATTCGATTTTTTCTTCAACTGCTTCGAGATATTCATTGTAGTCAATCATGATATTTTCAAAATCTCGCATGAATGGCCCTTCGTTACTAGAACTATTCTCCTTCTTCTCACTTGTACTCATTTTCACGAGTGAGATAATCTGCAATGAAATTGTTTTTTCCTGCAACATGCTCATAAGTAGCGTTAAACTGAGATAAGTAAAGTTTCCATCGATGTAGTTTTCTCATATGTGGTCCATTATCTAAACTTTGTTTTCCAAAGATCGTTGCTGCTTGATTATCCGTCAATATTTTAAAAGGTTTGGTTAACAAAAATAATCTCCATTTCGTTATTCCTCTAATAATTGCTAAGATTTCTTTTCCCATTGTATTATAATTTTCTTCTCTTTTTGAAAATGTTCCGCTATGATATCCGCAAATTTCGTTTAACTCTGTTTTCAATACTGCTGCCCAAGTTTTATTAGAGGCATCAGTTTGTAAAATTAAATTATCTTCTGGTTCAGAAAGTTTAAGACTGGGTAAATTTAAACATTCTTTCTTTAGTTTTCTAACTATTTCAGTATGTTTTTCAGTCCATCCAAGAGTATTATTTTTTATAAGAAGGTTTTGTATATCTTTCTTCGTTTTAGCTAAATCAGGTATATATGAACTAACATAATTCAATAATCCTAAAAATCCTTGAATTTGTTTTTAGTTCTAAGCTCATCAAGGTATTCTTTTATTTTTCTAGAAATGTGAGGTTGTAGGCTTATTCCATTAACTCCTACTTCAAATCCTAAAAATTCAATTTTTTCTTTTTCTATAATTGCCTTTCTTTCACTCAAACAAATTCCTTCTTAATTAGCTACTTTAACAAATTCTTCTAAATGTCTTCAGTGTTCATCAAGAGAATTAGAACTAATAAGGATATCATCAACATATACAACTAAGAAGTTATTAAGGTGTTTAAAAGCATCATCCATTCTTCTTTAGAATATTCTAGGAGCATTTTTCAATCCAAATGGCATAACTATCCATTCATAAAATCCTTGTGGTGTACTAAATCCAGTGTATTTTATACTATTTTCTTCCATTTTTATCTGCCAAAATCCGGATTTACAGTCAAATTTCGAGAAATATTTCCTATTTTTTACAACATTAATAAAAACTTCTTTGTTTGGTAGGAAATAATTATCTGTCTTAGTATATTGATTCAATTTTTTGTAATTTATTACCATTCTTGCTTTTCCTCTTCTTCGTTCTGCTTCATTCATTACCATAAAAGCTGGAGAAGAGTAAGCTCCTTTAGATGGTCTTATTAATCCTTTTTCTAAAAGTTCATTAATCTGGACTGAAAATTCTTTAATATCTCCCTCTGTATATAACTTAGGATTTTCTTTAATATATATTTCTTGGGTTAATTCTATTTTGGCTCTAGGATGTTCTGGTTTCCAAAACTGTAATGGATTTTCATAATAAAGTTGTTTAAGTTTGTCTAATATTTTTTCTTTGGTGATTATATTAATTTTATATTTAGGATTTTTATTTTCAACTTGTGTGTTCAAAGAGACTTTTTCATAACCCTGTCCACCACGCTTCGCGCGCACTCTGTATGGGTATTTTAATTTAGGTATTTTTAATATATGACCACATTTTGTTGTTAGTGAAATTGTGAAAGCAGTTTGTGTAAATTTTGAAAATTGTTTCAGAAAATCATTTCCAAGTAAAATATCATATTCTGAATTGCAATGAAGAACAAGAGGTATCTTTAATATTTTATTTCCTAATATAATTGTAACATTAGTTTGATAATGTTCAATATAAAATACTGGAGAATAAACTCCTGTAATTCTGATTTTCTTGTTTGAGGGAAGTTTTTCCCATTGTGGTAAAAGTAAGTGATTAAATAATGTAATTTCTGATCCAGTATCCACTAATGCTGCTGTTGTAATATCTAAATCTTTTACTGTTATTTCAATGTACGTAAGGATTGGGATTGCGATTTGTTTCATACTCTAAAAAGGGTGATTTTAGATTCTCCACCTATAAGAGTAATATGAGTGGGCTTGATTTCATAAGAAGTGAATTTATCTAAGAATGTCATACCTAATAATATATGATAATATTCATTGTTAATTGTTGAGTCTACATAACAATCTTGTTCTAATAAAAAAGGATTGAGGTGTTCTCATCATTATTCTTGATTTTTGAGTTAAAATATTTCTTTTTCCATTATATGTAGTGCAATTGATTTCGGATGTTATGTATACTGAAATTGGTAAAGTTATACAATAACATTGTGATGCTCCCATATCTATAATTACTTTATCTTTTATCCATTTTTGTCCATCAAAATATTCTAAATTAACTCTATATGTTCTATTATCAGTATTAAGGGATCTTAAGTTTAAATTTCGAGAGTAATTCATACTAAAAGTTCTTGGCGTTGTTGGTCTACTATCAATCCTTAACCCTCTTTCAGTAAATGATAATCTTGGAGATAATATGTAATGCCCCGAAAATTCAATAATGAAAAACGTCAAAGTCAATAAACGTTAACAGCGGAAGACCCGTTTTTTTTTTCTTTTTATTTGGGCGTTACTGCCGTATTCCTGAAAGAATACAAGGCAAGAAAGATGAACTAACAATTAATCATTATTTACTTCAATATACAAACGGAAGAACTCAAATTTTAAAGACAACACATACTAAACATTTACTGACTTCAATTCTAAAAACACAAATAAAGCTATGTTCACAAAACTTCTAACTTCAAGACTACTGTCCTCACTTCTAGTTCCCGTTCCCATCACAGAACTCTTCACCTGAAAACAAAACATTTAACACATGAGGGGGGATAACCTCAATAATGTCTACCCTTAACAGTTAAAAACATTATACAATTCATTTCAATACATTTTGAGGGAAGGGGAAGCAAGTCAAACATTTCCAATTAACTTCTACCAGACAATCTTACAGTTTCCATATTTTCAAGCGGGAGGGGCTTCCATATGGCCCCTCGGAGTCAATAGATTCGCCAAAATATTCACAATACTTCCCAATCTCAATCATTCTTTTCTCATTACAATTCACGGATGGCCATCGCAAACATACTTTCTCATCATCATCACAATCACATCCCGGATGGCCATCGCAAACATACTTTCTCATCATCATCACAATCAGATTCCGGATGGCCATCGCAAACATCAATCCAAACTACCAGGCGTAACCTGGTCTTTTGACAGACTCACTCACAGGTATTCGACTTGGTCTAGGCGAGACTGCCCGAACCCGCATTTTTCTCATAGCCTTTAATTAGTCAGGTTTCATGTCTCATATCATTTCAGTATCAATTAACATTTTCAAATTCAACATTTCCAAATCAATACTACTAAACCACGATTTCCAAATCAACACACTTTCAACACAAAACCAAGAAATGTCCAATCTTTATCAAACAAAGATTAATCACTTTCTCAATCAAATAGACAATCTAGTTTTATTTAAAGGTCCCCGTAGGGATTCAAGTTTCAAGACAACAGTAATATCAACAAAACAGTTCAAGGGCATCCAAAGGTAGTTAGGGCATAGACATTACCTATAGGTCTTCTCTTCACTTCAAGAAACACACACTTGAGCTCTCTAACGAGTCATCTAACCAGAACCTATCATTTAAATAATAATTCTAAAATTAATACGATCTAACGGAGTTAGTATATGCGACCTTCTACCTTAACCAAACCCTAGGACATTTAAGGGTTCCCAAATTCACCCTTAATAAAAACATAATCGTAAAGAATTATTTTACATAAAATAAAAATATTTATTTAAAATAAAGTATCGGAAAATTGTACAATTACTACGTCCTTGTTATAATGGTCGTAACTCGACTTCCTTACTTCCTATGGACTTTATTCTTAACTTTCTAGAAACCTCATAGAGTCTACTACAACTTTCATGTTGATTGTAAAACCTAAAACACACTCCAAAGGGTCTAAAAATAGCACACGACAAGTATGTCCAACTTTCGACAGGTTCCTGTTTAACAGTCTATAACTCGAGCTGTACACTTCAAACACCCGAACCACAAACTTCCTATTAAAGCTAACTCATGAAGGAACATCCAAACCAAAGATTTCGATTAAAAAACCAACTACACAATTAATGGTGTATATTTAAAAGCGATCCTTCAAAACTGTCCCAAAAACTCGATTTACCCTCTCTTGAATTGGCAACCTTAACTCCAATCAAATCAACCTACGACTCCAACGTCCAACCTTGCATATAAACTCTCCATTACACATGACTTACCACCCCATGACTTTATAATACGACCACAACCATACCAATCCCGACCGTATTATAAACACAATAATAAAACTGTTACGTAAATCTAATAATCATCGATAATAATCCTAACCTAACCATATGACCAATCCAAAGCCCAACCTTTCACAAGGATACTGCCTTCATAGCTTAGCTAACTTTGAAATCTGATTTAACTCATTCTACATAGAACTTGATAGTAACCATAATAACTCAATACAACTTCAAACCTCCATAAAACTAATTCATTCGTATAAAAAAAAATCGCATTATTCCTGACCAACAACAAAACTCTAATGAGACAATCGTCATTCCAAACCCAAATCCTAATAGTTATACAAATCCTGATTAGTATGAACAATGTAATAATATTATCAATGGAGTACAAAGCTAGGGTTTAGAATGGTTACTATTAAAAAAAACAAAGGCAACATCCTGGAGGTGTTTCGGTGGCCAGTGGCGTTGGGAAGGAGCGATGATCGTCACACCGAGGTTGTCGTCTGGGTGTGCGATAGTCGTTTGGGTGGCGCACTTGAGCTCAGTCGACCGACGGTAGTCAAAACAGAGGGGAAGCAGAGGAAACCAAAACAAGAAGGGCGACGGTTAATGGCGGCTACTCGGGGCGGTGGTGCGCGAAGGTGCGATGCGCGCGGTGGCGAGAAATTCGACCAATATAGAGAGAGAAAAGAGAGGAAAGAGGGGGCAGTTCCGGTGAAACTGGCGGCAGTTGGTGGAGCTCTGACGGTTGCACAGGTGCTCCGGTGGTCTAGGGTGGCGGTCGGTGGTAGTCCGCTAGTGAAGTGGTGGCCTGATGGGAGGAGTAACAAGAGAGGGAGGGGGTCGGGTGCGTACTGCGCAGTTTCACAAGGAGAGCGAAAGAGAAAGAGAGGAGGGAAAACGACGGAGAAGAGCAGTAAGAGTAATTGTATTAGGGTTAGAAATACTATGGTTTTAATCAATATAAGGGGTATTTATACCCATAATAATATTTCCAAAGGTTACCAAAAATAATTAAAAACTGAGCTATAAAGGAAAATAATTTTAGGAGTAAATTTAAGTTATCAAATACTTAAAATATTTACACTATAGTTCAAGAAAATACCCGCATAAATAATAAGGGTAGTATTAGTTACTCACGAAAAATTTCCAATATACCCTCGCAAGTCCTTCAATGGTCCTACGAGTTCGAGTGTTAACAAATAATTTCATATAAATAAACGGAAATAAAAAATAAACGAACAACGACGTGACGGTGAACACAATCAAAATTTGTTGGGTTTTACATCATTACCCTCTTAGAAGAAGTTTCGTCCTCGAAACTTAAACTTAAGCCTAACGAGTGAGCTAACTAACTAACAGTGTAGCTAACCAAAAACTTGGGGTTTTACATCATTACCCTCTTAGAAGAAGTTTCGTCCTCGAAAGTTAAACAGATGTCCATCATCAAACAACTCTTACTTCTACCCTCGGCAAGAAGCTCTCGTACAGTGACGTAGCATACACCTAGTAGACGCATCTCCAAATGATGAGCATGAAATTTGATACAATAGAGGTTCGCCCGCTAAAACAAAGAACAAGTTGTTATTTTCAAACTATGGTAACATATGTTATTTCTCCAAGAGTGGCTTACACTCATTCTCACCTTGAACATCTCTACTTAGAGCCCATAACTTAGAACTAAGCTGAACCCAACCTCACCTTGCCCATCCTCAAATACCTCCGTCTAAGAACGAATCTTTTGCTTTTGGCCCAGAGTGACGTAGAAAACTTGTATTTCCCCAACAATTTTCATATGTAGCCCAAAAATAGCATACATTAATAAGAATTTCACAATAATTTTTATACAAAAACTTCAAATAAGACCAAAATGTCTAAGATTCCTTTAAATTTACAATAAGGTTCTCCGTCCTTCCCATCATCAGTGTCACAATTATACCAACATTGCAAGATTATTTGAGAACCGCATACATTCGTGTCACATGACCTCTTTAAGAAACCTTTTTAACCATATGAGAAAGAGGAGTCCTCGCAGATAGTTCCACACATCGAAATACTAACTTGATGTCTCCACATTCCAATAAGCCTCAAACTTTTCTCCTATAAAATGACCAGAAGCTAAGCTCAATGACCTAGATTAAGAGGGAACTTCTACTGTTGGAGAACGATACATAAGACACAAGGGAAGATTAAAGTGATAATGGAAGCAACTAAGCAAGGACTTGAGTATTTGGAACTACACGACCTTGTGGCCTAAACGGAAAGAAAACACTCACTAGTTGTTAAGATGGCATTAAAGGATAGATACAAATCCGAAAAGGCTCACTTATAATTACCCAAGATATGATCAACACTACAGTTAATTTGTAAGTCATTCTTTAACTCCAAGACACTTAATCCTGCCAAAAAACTTTTTACTTAACTTGCATATCCCAACAAAACTAACACTTACATATTGTTATCCTCTCAACGCATCGAAAAGGAGTTTCGTCCTCGAAACTCGAATATCGGTACACAATAGTTTTTAACTCCCCAAACAGGAAGCAAGCTTAAACCTGCTATTTCCTTAAGAATATTAATTTAACTTCAATGGTCCCTCAAAATCCGACTATACCAACTGCAACCTACAGAGTTTTCATGTACTTACCTCATTAAAAACATTCTTAATCACTAAACCTATCCTAGAACCACTGATTGTGATAAGATCAACATGTCGCATGTTTCAAGCACCAAAGTATAAGGACCAAGATTAGATAACGACCTTCCTTGGTACATCTAATCATTTAGTTCTCTTAACGGTACTCGGTGTAATTTACATATAAATACCTAAAACATGATCAAGCACTTTGCATAGCTCATCGAATATATACATACCAGGCACCTAATATCCATCTGATATAATTTTCCCCCTAATAGTTATAGATAACAAAAGTTACTAGTAACAGAGTTGATTAATCGCAGGAAAGAAATTTCAATAATAAACATACGATATTTAAACGAACTCAATTAAATGATACTCCACAACTTAATCAGGTACAAACCCACAGATTGCTCAACTTCACACACGTTTTCTCAATAACATTCATACAGTCCAATTCAAATGATACTCAAACAGAACTTAGTCAGCAGAGATTCAAACAAAGTTGTGCACATCAACCTCTTGCAGATTTCCTCATGGGTTATACCCACTTCACAGATGATCAACTTAATTCATTCGCACGTTCATAATTAAAAGGCATGTTATCAAAACTGGACAATCAAGTACACAACTCACATGTATAAATATATCAGTATGCAAGTTACTACAGATGAAACTTCGAATCGTAAAATACATCATAACACTCACATCAATCACTTAAGAGGAGAAGAGATTATATCAAATAGTTACAGATCAAATTGATCCCTTCCCTGAGTGACCGATACTACAAGAAATAATCATTTTGCATTCTTAACTATCTAATCATTTTTTTTCTTCACCTTCGCATCTTGCAGGTAATATAATAACGATTGAACTAAACAGATTTAAAAGCAAGGCACACTCAACCATTACACAAATTTCTTTTCCCACACCACTATTCACATTACTTGCTTCGAAGACCTTCGTGCTATAGCTTGGAATCCCTATAAGTGCCAGATCTCAAAATCATGTTTAGCTTAGGCTCACCGCAAAAATATTCACCTAACCTCAACACTTTAAAACTAGAATTTAATTCAATCCCTGTTTAAAATCTCCAAATCACCATTCAAATGTCAAATTACACATACGATCCTTGACAAAATCTCCGTCTCAGCTCCTCATCTCCTAACAAGTTTCTTTTTCCGTAAAATTGACCCTTTAAACCCGAGATCTTTATCAACCAAGCGCAATCCCCATGTTACTCTAAGCTCCTCCTTATAATCTCGATACCCAAAAGAAAGATCGATGCAATTCAACTTTTCTGGAAGTCTCCAAAAATCAAGCCTAACTTATAATCGCGTACATGATCATCACCTCGAATACCCACTTTAAAACCAATCTCTGACCTCATTGTTTCTTTAAAGATATTACTTTAAACTCGAAACCTCGAGAAAACTGCACATAACCCCCATTGTTACCTTAAGACCATTTACTTAACGTAGATACAAAAAGGAGCCAACGTTGAACTCAACTTTACCATATATATATATATATATATATATATATATATATATATATATATATATATATATATTCCAAGCACACTCTTTTAATCCCCGATTCAACGCTAACTTCCCAATTTAACCTCAAAATAACATGTCGTGGCAAACAATTACACTCATTCACTCCTTACTCAAAGATAATAATAATTAGAGGCAACCATGCTGAGTCACCTCCTTATGTTTTCTCATCATTCTTTATTCTCAGCTAACCCAAATCACCATAGTTCATACTATAATGCCTAAAAGGCCCAATCCCCAATCTTCATTCCATTAAACCATTAACATAGAGATAACAATACCTAATAGCTTCAACAAAACATACTAACATCAATGTCATGATATTATACTCCGCCATAGCTTTAGTTTCGTGCAAAACATATTTCAGTACTGGTAAAATAAATCAATTCACATATTAAGCATGCATACATTATTATAACATGAGGAATCAATCAAATAGATGCACCCAGCCCACCTACACTCACACTCCGAACGTAGCTTCCTAAGCTCTAACTAAGAACCTAATAGACACTTAGGAGCTACCAGATCGTAACCCAGAGCTCTGATATCATTCTGTAACACCCCAAAAATTCAATAATGAAAAACGTCAAAGTCAACAAACGTTAACAGCGGAAGACCTTTTTTTTTCTTTTTGTTTGGGCATTACTGCCGTATTCCCGAAGGAATACAAGACAAGAAGGATGAACTAACAATTAATCATTATTTACTTCAATATACAAACGTAAGAACTCAAATTTTAAAGACAACACATACTAAACATTTACTGACTTCAATTCTAAAAACACAAACAAAGCTATGTTCACAAAACTTCTAACTTCAAGACTACTGTCCTCACTTCTAGTTCCCGTTCCCATCACAGAACTCTTCACCTGAAAACAAAACATTAAACACATGAGGGGGGATAACCTCAATAATGTCTACCCCTAACAGTTAAAAACATTATACAATTCATTTCAATACAGTTTGAGGGAAAGGGGAAACAAGTCAAACATTTCCAATTAACTTGTACTAGACAATCTTACCGTTTCCATATTTTAAAGCGGGTGGGGCTTCCGTATTGCCCCTCGGAGTCAATAGACTCCCCAAAATATTCACAATACTTCCCAATCTCAATCAATCTCACGGATGGCCATCGCAATCATTCTTTTCTCATTACAATTCACGGATAGCCATCGCAAACATACTTTCTCATCATCATCACAATCACATCCCGGATGGCCATCGCAAACATATTTTCTCATCATCATCACAATCACATTCCGGATGGCCATCGCAAACATCAATCCAAACTACCAGGCGTAACCTGGTCTCTTGACAGTCTCACTCACAGGTATTCGACCTGGTCTAGGCGAGACTGCCCGAACCTGCATTTTTCTCATAGCCTTTAATTAGTCAGGTTTCATGTCTCATATCATTTCAGTATCAATTAACATTTTCACATTCAACATTTCCAAATCAATACTGCTAAACCACAATTTCCAAATCAACACACTTTGAACACAAAACCAAGAAATGTCCAATCTTTACCAAACAAAGATTAATCACTTTCTCAATCAAATAGACAATCTGGTTTCATTTAAAGGTCCCCGTAGGGATGCAAGTCTCGAGACAACAGTAATATCAACAAAACAGTTCAAGGGCATCCAAAGGGAGTTAGGGCAGAGACATTACCTGTAGGTCTTCTCTTCACTTCAAGAAACACACACTTGAGCTCTCTAACGAGTCATCTAACCAGAACCTATCATTTAAATAATAATTATAAAATTAATACGATCTAACGGAGTTAGTATATGCGACCTTCTACCTTAACCAAACCCTAGGACATATAAGGGTTCCCAAATTCACCCTTAATAAAAACATAATCGTAAAGAATTATTTTACATAAAATAAAACTAATTATTTAAAATAAAGTATCGGAAAATTGTACAAATTACTACGTCCTTGTTATAATGGTCGTAACTCGACTTACTGACTTCCTATGGACTTTATTCTTAACTTTCTAGAAACCTCATAGAGTCTACTACAACTTCATGTTGATTGTAAAACCTAAAACACACTCCAAAGGGTCTAAAAATAGGACACGACAGGTATGTCCAACTTTCGACAGGTTCCTGTTTAACAGTCTATAACACGAGCTATACACTTCAAACACCCGAACCACAAACTTCCTATTAAACCAAACTCATGAAGGAACATCCAAACCAAAGATTTCGATTAAAAAACCAACTACACAATTAATGGTGTATGTTTAAACGCGATCCTTCAACACTGTCCCAAAAACTCGATTTACCCTCTCTTGAATTGGCAACCTTAACTCCAATCAAATCAACCTACGACTCCGACGTCCAACCTTGCATATCAACTCTCCATTACACATAACTTACCACCCCATAACTTTATAATGCGATCACAACCATACCAATCCCGACCGTATTATAAACACAATAATAAAACTGTTACGTAAATCTGATAATCATCGATAATAATCCTTACCTAACCATATGACCAATCCAAATCCCAACCTTTCAAAAGGATACTGCCTTCATAGCTTAGCTAACTTTGAAATCTGATTTAACTCATTCTACATAGAACTTGATAGTAACCATAATAACTCAATACAACTTCAAACCTCCATATAACTAATTCATTCGTATAAAAAAAAATCGCATTATTCCTGACCAACAATAAAACTCTAATGAGACAATCGTCCTTCCAAACCCAAATCCTAATAATTATACTAATCCTGACTATTATGAACAATGTAATAATATTATCAATAGAGTACAAAGCTAGGGTTTAGAGTGGTTACTATTCAAAAAAACAAAGGCAACATCTTGGAGGTGTTTCAGCGGCCAGTGGCGTCGGGAAGGAGCGATTGTCGTCATATCGAGGTGGTCGTCTGGGTGTGCGATAGTCGTCTGGGTGGCGCACTTGAGCTCAGTCGACCGACGGTAGTCAAAACAGAGGGGAAGAAGAGGAAACCAAAACAAGAAGGGCGACGGTTACTAGCGGCTACTCGGGGCGGTGGTCGTGTGCAAACGGTGCCGGCAGTCTGGTCGGCACTTCAGAACGAGCAACCAAGGGCGTTGGGGCAGGTGGTGGCGAGAAATTTGACCAATATAGAGAGAGAAAAGTGAGGAAAGTGGGGGCAGTTCCGGTGAAACTGGCGGCAGTTGGTGGATCTCCGATGGTTGCATAGGTGCTCCGGTGGTCTAGGGTGGCGGTCGGTGGTAGTCCCCTGCTGCTGTGGTGGCCTGATGGGAGGAGTAACAAGAGAGGGAGGGGGTCGGGTGCGTACTACCCAGTTTCACAAGGAGAGGGGAAGTGAAAGAAAGGAGGGAAAACGGCGGAGAAGAGCAGTAAGAGTAATTGTATTAGGGTTAGAAATACTAAGGTTTTAGTCAATATAAGGGGTATTTATACCCATAATAATATTTCCAAAGGTTACCAAAAATAATTAAAAACTGAGCTATAAAGGAAAATAATTTTAGGAGTAAATTTAAGTTATCAAATACTTCACATATTTACACTATAGTTCAAGAAATTACCCGCATAAATAATAAAGGTAGTATTAGTTACTCACGAAAAATTTCCAATCTACCCTTGCAAGTCCTTCAATGGTCCTACGAGTTCGAGTGTTAACAAATAATTTCACAAAAATAAACGGAAATCAAAAATAAACGAACAACGACGTGACGGTGAACACAATCAAAATTTTCGGGGTTTTACATAATAGGTTAGTTGTAGTTTCTTCTTCGTTTACTAATTTAAATTCTGTTAATGCAGGTATTCGTGCATCTTGTGCTTGAGGTGTGATTACTGAGCTTATTGTAGAGAATAGATGATCTATTTTAATTGTTTCTTTTTGATTTTTATCTTTTATGGGGAAATTTGTATTCGAAAGTGTATATAAACCTCCATAATAAAATGCCAATGCATCATTTCCTGATTTGAGACCTATATCTTTAAGAAGTTTAAATTGTAAATTCGAAGTATCTTCAATATCTTTACTTCAAAGAGTAACAGAATAATAAGGGTAGCATTCAAAAATAAGTTTCTTATAGACTAAATTTCCTTGTAAAGTTCCTAGATGACTGTTTTGAATGTTATGAAATCGTTGATCATGGAGGGATAATATTGTAGGTGAGTCAATGCCTTCTTTAAAACATGCATTTACAGCTATCTGAATTCCATGTAGATGTACATATTTGATTAACTCTCTTTCTTTTGATGGTATTTCACTTGAAACATTTTCAATTATATTTTGGTTCATCAATCTTAGTCTTATATTTCCTTGTAGATGTTGAACATATACAAGTTGTTCTGTTGTATATAATTTATAATGGTGAACTACTTTTGTTTTGAGAAAATCATCCATCTTTTTCATAAATGTTCTAGGATCTTTTAAGGATAATTCTTTAGTTATAATTTTTTCATATAAATGTTGATTAAAAGGTAATTATTCCAGTATAATTTTCATTAGTTTCCTGTTCTTCTTGATGAATTATATTTTCTTCAGTACTCATCCTCAGATTCTGTACTATCCTCAATTTCACTAAAAGTATTAATCTCTTCTTCTATTGATTCGTAGCAACTAGTATGTTCTTAACAATCTTCAATTTGAATTAGATAAAGTTCATCTTTAATTTCTTCAAATTCTTCATTGAATAGTTTAACTACATTTTCTTTTCTTTTATTACAATCTATAGATTTATGTCCTATTTCTCCACAATTCCAACATTGACAGGATGTAGGTTTTTTGTTTCTTTTATAATAGCTATTTTCAGGTTTTACCTTGTTTTGTGAAAAATTTTCATATCTGATATGCTTACTACTTTTCTGTGGTTTGTTCTTTGAAATTTTCATTTTTCTACTTTTCGTTTTAGAAAACTTATTATTAAATGATTTATTTCTTTTAAGATTTTTCTTTTCCTTTGGTTTAAATTTTGGATAGTTTTCACATCCATATTGTCCTGGTTCTTTTATTTCTTCACAACATAATGTAACTTGTTTTACCTGTTTTCTCCTATTTTCCTGTAGACACACACAATTTATTTCTCTTGTCACTATAGTTTGAATGAGTGTTACTGATCTTATATATCCAGAAGAGGTTAAAATTTCTTCAAATTTTTTAGAAAAATAATCATTCCAAGGATAAGGAAATTTATAATAAAAGTTGGAGATAATAGTCTTGATTTGTTCTTGAATCATAGATTTTATAATAATATTTATTAAATTCAAAGAAGAAATTTTGAAAGTTACATTGATTACAAATTCTTAAGTTTAATGATTTCCATAAAGCTTATTTTTTAGTCTCTTGACTATATTCTTCGTTTTCAGGTAAATCTTGTCCGGTAAATTGTCAGACCAAAACTCTTAACATAGTATGAATTCCTTCTTCTAACCCATGGTTTATTAAGTTTTTTATTATGTTTGTTTTTATGACATTGTTTATATCAGTTCAAGTTCCCTTCCACCAATCATAAACTATTCCTTGAAAAGAGTGTATCATTAATTTATAAATTGTGTTTACATCTCTATCATCGTCTGCATAAGCTGAGGTTTTTAATAAAGAATTTAATATGGCTACTTTCCATAGATTTAAGGTTTCTCTTTTATCTGTGACATAGTCTATATTTAAAAGATATCCATAATTTGGTATTGGTTCTTGTTCTCTAGGATTTCGTAGTTTAAATTCTTCATTAATTTTAGTTTTATAATTTTTTCTTTTCTTTGAAGAACTAAATGATCTACTTTTTGATGTTTCGTAGGTATTTTCTTTTCTATTGGGATTAGACGTTTCACCTCTTTCAAAGTTTGGAGCTGTTGGTGCAGAAGATCCCATACTTCCAGTTGGACCTCCGGAGTTCATATTTACTTGTCTTGTTATTTCATTAATTTGTAAATCTTCAGATCCTTGTAATAGTTCTTCAATAGATTTATTATATTCACCCATTAATAATTTTCTTATGGATCACTAAACTTAGATTGCCAAGTAATTTCTTCTTCTCTAGCTCGTCTTTCTTCATCTTCTATGTTTATCTGATCTTCTAATTTTTGTTGTTGTTTAATATGTTCTATTATTTCATCTTGAAATTTTTTAAGGAATTTATCATCATCACTTCCAATAGATACTTTTTCAGGCATTTTAACTACTATAGGATTAAATATTCTTCTTTGTCTTGGCTTTAACGAACGCTCTATTGATTTTGATATCAAATTCATTTCTGTTAAGAAAAGTTTAAAGCAACTTGTAATTTCTTGCATTTCTTGTCTTACCGCCCTTAATTCTTTCATTTCATCCTTAATGATTTCTAATTCTGCTTCTATTTTGGGAAAACTCATTTGTCTAACTAGGTTTACCATTCGTCGTTAAACCAAAATTCAGTATCAAATTGATCTAAACCATTATCATCATATATATATTCCGAATTTCTTAATTGTTCTCGTATTCTGTCATTTTCTTCAGATTTTATATAAGCTCTTCTTTCTTCTTCATAAATAAGTAAATCTAGCTGATCTCCATGGAAGTAACCGATAATTATTCAAATTATTTTCTTTTAATTTATCAATTTGTTGTATATGAATTTTCTATAATTCTTTAATCATATCATCTGATAATTTTTTATTTGGTTCTAAAATAATTCTTATATTTTCTGAAGATATTACTTTTAATTATGGTAATATGGGAGGACTGCACATTTAGAAAAAGAAACACGTACACAACACCTAAATGTAATTGGAAAAGTTGATTTATTCCTTTTTTGATTCTTCAGCCTTTAATTTTTCCTTATTTTCAATTCTAGTCCCTAAAGATTTCTTTCCCTTTATCTCGTTTTTTCTCAATCTCTACCCTCTCTTCCAACTTCTCTCTTTCCTCATTCTCGGCCTCATTAAGCACTACATCATTCTCCTCCTCCTCAACTATGGCTTGCTCAACTTCTAAGTCCTCCTCTTCAGTACTGTCCACTACAACTCCCTCATTCTCTCCCAAAGATCTCTCTTCTTTCACATTCTCCTCCACTACCATAGATTCTTCAATTTTTCTTCCACTCCTTAGGGTAATAGCATCAACTTGCTCCCCTTGGATAGGTTGAGGTTGAATGGGTTGAGAAAAGTATATTTCTTGAGCAACTCGGGTCATTTGGATTTCAAGGTCTCTAAGACGGGTCTCCTCATATTCTTGATTAGCAACAATTTGTTGCAACAACTTTTCAATCATACAATCTTGGGATGGTTGAGAAAATTGAGGTTGTGGGATGGGTTGATGTGAGAACTCTTCTTGAAAATATGCATGATGGTCATGAAATTGAGAAACATGATCGAGCATAGAATTAGCAAATGTGGTATAGCCAGGATCATAATCTTCATAAGAATGGGAATAAAGTTCGTTGGAATAGATGGCATTTACATGCTCTACTTGACGATACTCCATACATTGATGCTCAGGATGTGGACCAAAACACAACTTACAAGTATGCATAATAGGAACGGAAGTGGATGCAAAGGTTTTCATACCTTGGGCTAGGTTCGACTGGTTGGAAACATCATCATTCACCATCTTCTTTTGCAAATCAAGGACGGTGGCCATTAGAAGCTTAATAGTGGGGTTGTGTTCCAAGGAATGATCCCCATTTCCTGAATTTTGGCCACCTCCCCAACTAGGCACATTCTGAGATAGCTTGTGAAGAAAAATGTTGGCTTCCCCCGCAGTCTTCTTTAGGAACATCCTTCCGGAAGCATGATCAATAGATTCTTTGTATGAACCACAAAGCCCATAATAAAAGTGTTGAAGTAGCATCCAATCCGGTAAATTGTAATGTGGACATTGGCGTTGAAGACTTTTAAATCTCCCCCAAGCCTCGAAAAGATCTTCTCCGGGTTCTTGCTTGAAAGACATAATAACTTGCCGGAGTCTATATGTTTCATCCGCTGGGAAGAATCTGTGCAGGAAATCTCTTTTAAGTAACTCCCATGAAGAATAAGTGCCGGGAGGACACGTTTAAAGCCAATGGAGTTAGGGTTTAGGGTTGAGATTGGGAAGAAGAGAAGGAAGAAGGTGAGTGGAATGAAAAGGAGGGTTATGGAGGATGAAGGTTAGGGTTAGGGTTCGCGCGAGTAAAGAGAAAAGGAGAAATGAAGGAATTGGGCGAGAAAAGGGAGAAAATAAAGCTGAATTCTACATGAAATCCAGCTGCCACGGTCCGTGGCGTGCACCACGGACAGACCGTGTTATGCGTTGGTTCTAGGAATTTTTGGGGGAAAAGGACAAGGTTCACCACGGACCGTGGCCAAGGCCACGGACTGACCATAGTAAACGCTGGAAAAATGGGTTTTTGGGGAAAGTGAGGGGAAAGGAATGGGAGACCTGCCACGGTCCGTGGGCAGAACCACGGCTTGAACGTGGTAGGCGCTGGGGGTGCAGTTTCCTGGGAATAATAAAGCCCAGATGGCCACGGTCCAAGGTGGATACCCTGGGCAGGCCGTGGGTGCTGTTGGGGCTTCAGGCTGAGCCTCATCCTTGTCATTTCATTTTCACTCTATCCCTCAATCACTAAATCACTCATACTCTCTCAATTTCAAAACTCTCCTAACCCCCTCAAAACTGACCTTCAAAGATGTTACTCATTGATACTCTCTTGTTTTACCTTCATATCTCACTCAAAGCTCTTCTTCACTCTCAAAACTTTCAAAACTCCCTCAATCTAACCCCTCCATGCTAGTTCTTTTGCTCTAATTCAACTCTTTCACTCCCTCGAACTCTCTCTTTTCTTCACTCTCTCTCTCTCTCTCTATTTTTTTACACACTATACAAAAGAAAACAAAACCATAGAAAGATGAAGAAGAAAAAGAAAAGAAAAACTAAGGAATGAAAAGAAACTAGGAAAGGGGAAAAGATTGAAAAACTGGAAAAACAACTCCTACAAAAGACTAAAGGAATGAAAAGGGAAGAAAAGTAACTAAAAAGCTTGGGTTGCCTCCCAAGAATCGCTAGTTTAACGTCTTAAGTTAGACGATACTTACCTCAAGTCATACAGGGTTGATGAGGGCATAACATGCGACTTTCTCCTCAATTTGGCCCGTGACGTAGGGCTTTAGTCGCTGCCCATTGACTTTAAATGTGCCGGTAGACTCACTCCATACTTCCACAGCTCCATGGGGATATGCTTTCATAACTTGGAATGGCCCGGACCACCGAGATTTCAGCTTTCTCGGAAACAATCTCAACCTCGAGTTGAACAAAAGGACCATGTCTCCTTCCTTGAACTTCTTTGGCAAGATGAACTTGTCATGCCACTTCTTGGTCCTCTCCTTGTAGATCCTCGAACTCTCATAAGCTTGCAACCGCAATTCCTCTAATTCTTGCAATTGAAGTTCGCTTCTCACCGGTTGCCTTGGCATCAAAATTCAGAGTTCGGACTGCCCAAAATGCTTGATGTTCCATCTCCACGGGAAAACGACAAGGCTTCCCATACACCAACCGGAATGGAGTGGTGCCAAGGGGAGTCTTGAACGCCATGCGGTACGCCCACATAGCGTCATCAAGCTTCAATGACCAATCCTTCCGGGATCGGTCAACCGTCTTCTCGAGAATGCTTTTCAATTCCCTATTCGATAGCTCCACTTGACCACTTGTTTGAGGAAGATAAGGCGTTGCCACCTTATGGAATACCCCATACTTCTTCAAGAGCATTTCGAACGGTCGGTTGCAAAAATGGGTGCCATTGTCACTCAACAAGGCTCTAGGAGTGTCAAATCGAGTGAAAATGTTCTTTTTGAGGTATTTGATAACGGCCCTTGAATCATTGGTCGGAGATGCGATTGCCTCCACCCATTTGGATATGTAATCCATAACTACAAGGATGTAGAGGTTCTTATGAGATGGAGGGAAAGGACCCATAGAGTCTATCCCCCACACGTCGAAGAGTTCAACCTCTAGGATTCCGCTTTGGGGCATCTCGTGCCTCTTGGAAATGTTTCCCGTCCTTTGACACTAATTACATGCGAGGACATACTCTCTTGCATCCTTGGTGAAGGTCAGCCAACAGAAGCCAGCTTGCAAGGCCTTGGAAGCAGTTTTGTCGGGACCAAATTGTCCACCATAAGTAGTGGAATGACAATGATACAACACTCCTTGAACCTCCTCTTCCGGAATACATCTTCGATACACCCCATCGGCACACAACTTGAAAAGAAGTGGTGCTTCCCATACATAGCTCTTCTCCTCGAATAAGAACCCCTTCTTTTGTTGATACGATGGATCCGGTGGTAGCACTCCACATACAAGGTAGTTGATGTAGTCGGCATACCATGGAATGAATGGGGTATACATAACCATGAGCTTCTCCTTCGGAACATCCTCGAATCGAAAGAGATGATCAGCCACCATGGTTTGCAATCCGGGCTTGTCCCGAATCAATAACACCCAGCGAATGAGCCGAGGTTTAGAGTCCGACTTCTTCTTAAGGTGTTGAATGGCGACATGATCTGTGAACACAATCACCTTGGAGTTGATCAAGTATGGTCGAAACTTCTCCAAGGCGAAAACAACCGCCAAGAACTCCTTCTCCATGGTGGCGTAGTTAACTTGAGCCTCATCTAGAGTTTGGCTCACATAGTAGATAGTGAAGGGCTTCCCATCTCTTCTTTGCCCCAAAACAGCCCCCAATGCATAGTCGCTCGCATCACACATCACTTCAAAAGGCAAATTCCAGTCCGGGGCTTGCATAATGGGCGCGGTGATCAAAGCTTCCTTCAACATGTTGAAAGCACTCAACCAAACATCATCAAATACAAAAGGCACATCTTTGACAAGCAATCGGGTGAGAGGTCTAGCAATTTTTGAAAAATCCTTTATGAACCGTCGATTAAAACCAATGTGTCCAAGAAAACTCCTAACACCCTTAACAGAAGTTGGAGGTGGTAGTCTTTCAACCACCTCAACCTTTGCTTTGTCAACTTCAATGCCTTTGCTTGACACAATATGACCAAGGACTACACCCTCTTGTTCCATAAAATGGCACTTCTCCCAGTTCAAAACCAAATTAACTTCTTCACATCAAGACAACACTTTAGCAAGATTTTTCAAACATTAAAAAAAGTATTGCCATAGACTGAAAAGTCATCCATAAAGACCTCCATAATGTGCTCAATGAAATCAGAGAAAATAGTCATCATACATCGTTGAAAGGTAGTAGGTGCATTGCACAACCCAAATGGCATTCTCCTATAGGCAAAGGTACCATAAGGACATGTAAAGGTAGTCTTCTCCTGATTAGTAGCACAGATGGGGATTTGGAAAAACCCGAAATACCCATCTAGATAACAAAAGTATAAATTATTCGCCAGTCTTTCAAGCATTTGGTCAATAAAGGGGAGAAGGAAATGGTCTCTACGAGTGGCATCATTCAGTTTGCAATAGTCAATACACATCCTCCACCCCGTAACAGTCCTGGTAGGAATCAACTCATTGTTCTCATTTTTCACCACAGTCATCCCCCCCTTCTTAGGCACAACATGCACCGGACTCACCCACTCACTATCAGAAATAGGGTAGATAATTCTAGAATCAAGCAATTTTAAGACTTCTTATTTTACCACCTCTTTCATGTTAGGGTTTAACCTTCTTTGATTTTCTATGGTGGGTTTATAGTCATCTTCCATCAAAATCCTATGCATGCAAACTGAGGGACTAATGCCCTTAAGGTCATCTATAGTATAGCCAATGGCCTTACAATGCGACCTAAGGACTCTCAACAATGAATCAATCTCAGCATCATTCAAATTTGCATTCACAATCACAGGATAAAAAGAATTGGGGCCAAGAAATTCATACCTTAGAGAGGAAGGGATAGGTTTTAGTTCTACCTTTGGAGCTTCTTCCTCACTCGAAGCTTGCTTGCTTTCGCTTTCAGTCTCTAGTGCTTTCACCGTTTTCAGCGTCGATGGAACTTCTGGGGATGCCTGCAAGAGCTTCGCACAATGGGCAACCTCGGGAACGTGATCCTGAGTTTTACTGTTAGACAACAAACAAAGCTCAAGAGGATCGTGAGAACGAATGTTAGTGCTATCTTCCCTAAGAATAGAATCAAGAATATCCACTCTCAGGCAATCATCAACAAATGCAGGGAATTTAGCAGCCTCAAACATATTAATCTCAGCTTTCTCACCTCCTATACTAAAAGACATCCTACCATTTTTCACATCAATGCAACACCCAGATGTAGCCATAAAAGGTCTACCAAGAATAATAGGGGTACGGGTGTCTTCCTCCATCTCAAGGATAACAAAGTCAACAGGAACAAAGAAACTACCGAACTTAATGGGAACATCCTCTAAGATTCCTATGGGAAACTTGGCCGATCGGTCGGCCAACTGGAGGGAAATGTAGTGGGCTTTAGTTCACCAATACCAAGCTTTTGGGACAAAGAGAGAGGCATAAGACTCACACTAGAACCAAGATCACATAATGTACGGTCAATGGAAATCTTTCCAACTTCACAAGGAATGATGAAGCTAACGGGATCCTTAAGCTTCGGCGGAAGCTTATTTTGGAGCAGGCTACTACACTGTTCCGTCAATGCCAATGTCTCATGCTCTTCCAACTTCCTTTATTTTGTCAAAATTTCCTTCAAAAATTTAGCGTAGGAAGGCATTTGAGACAGGGCATCGGTGAAAGGAATATTAATGTAGAGTTTCTTGAGGATCTATAAGAACTTCCCAAATTTCTTATCACTCTTAGCCTTAGCCAATCTTTGAGGGAAAGGCAAGGGTAGAGTGTAAACTCTTTGGGGAATTCTCGTTGCATCCTTAGAAACTTCTTTCTCACTTTGCACATCAACATAAGTCACAGGTTCTTTAGGAGGCACATTTACCTCTCCATGCACACCATCATTCACATAAGCATTCACATTCGCATCACTAGCAACATTCTCAACATCAATCACATTTTCAGCAATATCATCATGCACATCAACAAGAACATGCTCATCGCATATAGCCCTAAGCCCCGCCAATTGCGTCCCACTTCTTAAGGTTATGGCATTGCATTGGTCTTTTGGGTTCGCTACAGGTTGGCTCGGAAGCTTTCCTGGAGGAGTTGAGGAAGTACTAGCCTGGCTAACAATCTGAGACTCAAGTATTTTGTTGTGAGTTGCCAATTGGTCAACTCTATCAACTAAAAGCTTGATGGTCTCTTCATGTTGATTTTGAGACACCAACATACTTTCCACCACTGCCTTCCAGCCAGGCTCTTGGGTTTGTCGAGGTTGGGGTTGACTTGTTGACTTTGGAAACCAGGTGGTCTTTAGGCCTGTTGTTGTTGGTGGGGCCCGTGGGATTGTTTTTTCGATAGGAAAAATTAGGATGATATCTCAATCCCGGGTTGTAGACATTAGAGTACGGGTCAAAGTTCTGTCTTGGGTTTCCAACGTAATTGGCCTGATCCGAGGTCTCGGGACTAGCTAACCCAACAGGACAAAACATGGTCTCATGCTCAAATGAACTACAAGAACCACACGGTTGGGGAGGGTTGGCATTCACATGCAAGCGGTCTATCTTTTGAGTCACAACATCTATTTTAGCAGTTAAAACAGAAATAGCATCTACGTCATACTTACCTCCCGTTCTCGAGGAACGAGGCTTGGACCACTGATGACTGTTGGACGCCATTTGTTCGATTAGAGTGTAGAGCTCATCGACCCCCTTGCTCATGATGTTCCCCCCAGCTGCTGCCAAGATCATCGCCCTCAATTGATCATCTAATCCATTGTAGAAAGCCTGGATGGGCACCCATGGCTCAAAAACATATTGTGGACACTGGAAAAGTAGATCTTTGAACCGTTCCCAAGCCTCGTACAGGTTCTCATCCGGCTCTTGGAAAAAGGTGGATATCTGGTTGCGCAGGCTCGTCAGCTTACGCGGCGGAAAATATTTTGCAAGGAATGCAATCGCCATCTGATCGAACGTGGTGACGGATTTCGCCGGAAGGGAATCTAGCCACTCCCATGGTCGATCCTTCAAGGAAAACGGAAACAACCGCAGCTTGATTGCATCCGGTGAGGCCCGTTTCGCCTTGAACGTATCGCACGCCTGGCGGAAGATACGGAGTTGTCGGTTGGGGTCCTCACTAGGGTGACCACGGAATGGCGCAGCTTTAACTAGACTGATCAAGGAGTTCTTCAGCTCAAAATCATTGTTCGTGATGTTGGGAGTGTTGATGGCATTAGGAGGATTTGTGACATTCGGGGTCATGTATGGGGCCATCGTCTTCGGTTGTTCCTCTCCTCCGGCCATTTTTGATTTCAGTGCAGATTTATCTTCTTGCTTCTTGCTAGCTTCCTCTATTCGCAGCCTCTTTCTCCGAGAATGGAAAGCGCGTTCAATCTCGGGATCGAACTCAAATTCCGAAGCTTTTTGCATACACCAAGAGTACCTAGCAAAAAAAGAAATGAAACACAATCAATATCAAGAAAGGTTCACAAGAAAGGGAAAGAAAAAGAAAGAAAATAAATAAAAAAAACAGCTTAGTCAATTTGAGAGTCTTCGCTTAATGGCTACTAGGGACAAAGTCCCTGGCAACGGCGCCAAAAACTTGACTGGGCCGCAAGCGCACGGGTACCATTGTAGCAATGTCAAGGTCGATCCCACAGGGACTTAGTACAGTAACGCAATGAACTCTCCCTCTACTTAATTGCTAAGCCAATCGAGTTTTATGATTTTGCTAATGTCTAATGAACTAATTAGAACTAAGGTCAACAGGAAGAGTTAAGCTTGAGATAATTCAATAGATGAAGGCTTCTAGGGTTGTACTTACCTAACAATAGGGTCTGAAAGAAAAATTAAAGCATGCACAAGAAAATAACTTATAGGAAACAAGAAACGACATCCTCTGAATTCTATCGCCCTTTCGATGCTAAATAGAATTATCCTGAACAACCTAATCAACAACTTTCGTCTGCCTTTCAGGTTAAATAGAATTGAAGGTCTCAAAAGGTCAGGTTATCTAATGATTCCCTAGTTTACTACTCCTTTTTCAACTTTCGTAAGCCTAGGTAGACAGGTTGGTAGTCAAATTCTCCTAATTCACCTTTCGGTACTTCTCAGGTTAATCTCAGAATTACAAACATCCAAGGCCTTAAGAGCGTTCATAAGCATGAAAAATGCAACCTTCTATTGATTCAATCAAGAATTCAAACACAAACTTAAACATTCTAATCAAACACCATAATGTTGGTTCATAAAACCCTAGAAAGAACGAAATCTACTCATAAATAGTCATTGGAAACAAGAAATATGTCCTAAATATAATAATCAATTCTAGAAACTAAGAAAGAAATATGAGAAGAGTAAAGAAAACACTAGTATGAATTCCGTAGAGTCCTTCGATCTCCGAGCGGAAAGTACTTCACGAGTGTCGCGTGCTTCCTCTCGAATCTCAATTCTTCAAATTCTTCGGATTGATTCTTGATGGATGGAGATGTTTTGGTGGTGAATTACTCAAAAAGCTCTGTTTTTTCTGCCTAGAATGAATGATGATCGACGCATATTTTTTCTTCCCTTTTTATCTCCGCCAAAAATAACCGCCAAAGCGAGGAAATAGCGGCCACCACGGTCCATGGCTGTCACCACGGGCAGCCCATGGTGGGCGCTGCCTGGTTGTTCTCTGCTTGTTTCTTGCTGAAATTTGTACCACGATCTGATCAACAGTGGTTGATGCCCGTGGTACCCTTGGTCTATCCAAATTTGCTCCTAAAATCGACTTTTTCCCCCTGAATATGCAAATCAATACCAAAAACACAAAGACCAAGCGTAAATAGAGAAATGGGAAAGATTAAACACATTTTTTGTCTAAAGCTGCCATGATTATGCTTCTAAAACATCTAGAAATAAGTGCAAATAATGCACTTATGAGGAAAAGAAAAATAAAATAAATCTTCACGAAACCCTAACCGCCGCCGCGACAAAAAAATCGGAAAAACGGTCCGTGTTGGCCTACCATGGTCCGTGGTGGCTACCACAGACAGACCGTGGTACACGATGTTTTCCTCGCTTCGCTCTTATAAATTCCTCGTCTCAACACGGTTCGTGGCAGGGCAAGACGAACCGTGTTGACCCACCACGTTCCGTGGTGCTTGCCACGGGTCGACCGTGATTGTTGTGGTTTGCTCCGTTCTTTTTCTTTGAGTTTGAGATATCCAACACGGTCCTGTTAGGCACACACAGTCCGTGTTGGTCCTGTTTCCGCTACGGATGATGGGGTTTTCAGCACTTTTAGTTCCTTTTTCCTTCTTTCCTTTCATTTAACCTACAAAACACAAAATCCTCGTAACTTATTCATTAACAGGCAACAAAAGCAAGAAAAATCCCTCATAAAAGGTATCAATTAAGCTCGAATTGAGACCAAACATGCGTGCTGGTCGCGTTGCTTTCCTGCCCTTTTGCGGCTGCACTTGAAATGGGACACCACGGTCTGTGTCTTCCACTACGGGCAAACTGTGGTGGCTGCTGGCCGGGTGTTCCGAGCTTCGTTCCGCGTGAAATTCAAGCCATAGTTCGTACATCCGTAGAGGATACCAGTGGTGTGATCGTTCTTGCTTGAAATTCTCCAAAAACAGGTGTTTGGCTCCCAAATATGCAAGTTCTCATCAAAAACATTAACACCGAGCGTAATAGAGAAGTATAGGGTATGTATATACGTAATCGACTCCAAACATCTCTAATCTAATATCCAAATACTCTAGAAACTCAATCACAATGAGCACTTATCAGGTATACTTTGATGACATCCTCATCTACTCCAAGAGTGAGGCCGAGCACCTTTTACCCTTTGAGTCCGTCTTCAACGTTCTTCGACAACGAAAGTTATTTGGGAAGCTCGAGAAGTGTGAGTTCTGCACACCCCAAATTACTTTTCTTGGGTATATTGTGTCCGACCGAGGCATCTTGATGGATCCCTCAAAGGTGGAAGTTATTCGTTCTTGGACGATTCCCTCCACCCTCACGGAGCTAAGAAGCTTCCATGGCCTAGCCTCCTTTTATCGTCGGTTCATCAAAGGTTTTAGCACCTTCACTGTTCCCATCACCGAATGCATGAAGAATCGGACTTTTGAGTGGACCAAGGCGGCACAAGGTGCTTTTGAGATGCTCAAGGCAAAACTTTGCGAAGCTCCGGTACTTGCCCTCCCGGACTTCTCACAGGTTTTTTAGGTTGATTGTGACGCGAGTGGAGTGGAGATTGGGGTCGTCTTAATGCAAAACCAACGTCCCATCGCCTACTTTCGTGAGAAGCTTAGTGGATTGAGGAAGAACTATTCTACTTACGACAAGGAATTCTATGCCCTTATGCGTGCACTCGATCATTGGTCCCATTACTTGAGGCCCAACCAGTTTGTCCTTCACTCCGATCATGAGGCCCTCAAGTACATAAATGGGCAACACAAGCTTAACACTCGCCATGCCAAATGGGTAGAGTTCCTCCAAAGCTTCAACTTTGTAGTGAAACATAAAAAGGGGAGCGTTAATTGTTGTCGATGCTCTTTCAAGGAGACATGCTCTTCTTTCGGTAGTCGAAGCGTAGGTTCTTGGGTTTCAACATATGCAAGAGTACTACAAAGACGATGAGGATTTCAAGCATCATCTTGATCATGGTGATGGCACCTATGTCCTTCAAGAGGGGTTCATTTTCAAAGGGAACAAACTTTGTGTTCCCAAGTGTCCTTTGAGGAAGTTGCTTGTGAGGGAAGTTCATGGAGGTGGTCTTGCCGGTCATTTCGGCATCAACAAGACCCTTGATATGTTGAAGGAGCACTTTTATTAGCCAAGGATGGGAGGCGATGTGCACGATGTGATTTCCAAATGTATTTCGTGCCATCATGCCAAGAGTGAATTCCACCAAGGGCTTTATACTCCCCTACCCGTCCCGAATGGCCCATGGGAAGGCTTGAGCATGTAGTTCATCATGGCTCTTCCCCGAATTGTGCGTGGCAAGGATGCAATACTCGTTGTGGTGGACTGTTTCTCCAAGATGGCGTACTTCATTGCTTGTGAGAAAACCGACGACGCCACTGACATTGCTAATCTCTTCTTTCGGGAGATAGTGAGGTTGTACGGTATTTCAAGGACCATTAATTGTCTCAGACCGCGATACGAAGTTTGTGAGTAATTTTTGGAGATCCCTTTGGAAGCTACTTGGAACCAAGCTCCTCTTCAGCACATCTTATCGCCCTCAAACTGATGGTCAAACTGAGGTGACTAACAAGAACCTCACTACCTTGCTCTGGGGTCTTGTGAGTAATAGCTTGCGAGATTGGGATGCCAAACTTTGTTATGCCGAAGTTTCTTACAACCGGGCTCCCTCCTTCGCCACGGAACACTCACCCTATGAAACTTGCTACGGGGTAAACCTGATCACTCCCATCGAACTCTTTCCTCTTGCGTTGGAGTCTAGAGTATGTTTTGAGGCTAGTGATAAGGCCACCAAGATCTAAAAACTTCACTGGCAAATTCGCGACAAGATCGAAAGGACTAAGGAGCTTTGCAAATCCCGAGCCAAAAAGCATCGTTGGAGCATCACATTCAAACCCGGGGATTTGGTTTGGCGTCATTTACGGAAGGAACGGTTATAAGCTCATGCCACGAAGCGAAGGACCGTTCAAGGTCATGGAGAGGGTAAATGACAATGCATATAAGCTCGATCTTCTGAGGGACATTGGAGTCTCCTCTACGTTTAATATCAGCGATCTCTTTATGGGCAAGGATTAAACAATTGAGGAATTGTCGATTCTTTCTTAACACTTACAAGAAAGACGTCATGCGGATGTTATATTACCCTTGTTTATCGATTCATATTAACTCACCTTTGTTGGTTTTATTCGGCGCTTCTCAGTATTCTCTTAATTTGGGTCCAAAGAAAATTGATTAATATTAAAACAAAGATAGTGTATGTTGTTCTAGCCCGCGTAATAGTCTCAAGGTTAGAGAAAATAAATTTATAAATTCGATTATTAAGTCTCAAAAATCCATGGTCGGCCCGTTGGTAAGCCCATCCATGGTGGAATTAATAATTGAGTTTATAAGTCAGTTTTAACTCACCTTTTGATGGCTTTATTCGGTCCTTTATGACATGCGCTTTCCACGAGTTTAAATAAAAAATATGTTGGGTCTTAAATAAAAAAGAGTGTGTAAACAGAAGTCTAGAAGTCATGTTGTCAGTGTGTCGAGCATTATTCTAGTCAATATAATAGCCAACGCAACTTGAGTTAACATAAGTTTGTTAGTTCAAGTGACGAATTCTCCTTAAAACGGTCAGCTTGTGGCTTAAGCCCATCCGAATTGAGAAATACTCACTTACGCTTTCCAGCTTATGACAACTCGCTATGTTTGACTTTATCTGGCCCTTTATAATGCTCTTGTTGTAAAAAGTGTTGTTGTTTGTCTTTAGAGTCGTATAGAGGTTAAGATCACGTAAACCTGTGTCACAGTTGAGTCGTTTCCTGTGTCTTACACGTTAGGAGGTATCATATATGGTCTAGTAAACCCAACTGATGGGCGAGTCTTTGTTTTAGAGTCAGCGTCTAAGTGTCTTTCAGTCTTTAAGATGCTTAATGCAAGGTTGTGTCATGTGAGTCTTTTCTTGAGTCAATCTGTGTGTTTTTTTTAGAGTCTAATGTAAACCCAAGTCATGGGTGAGTCTTTGTTTTAGAATCAATATGTGTCTTGCATTTTTAGTTAGTCAAATGTAAACCTAGGTCTAGGATGAGTCTTTGTGTTAGTGTCCACATGCATGTGTCTTGCATTCTTTAGAAAGTTTCATATAAAGGTCTAGGATGAGTGTTTGTGTTAACGACTGCATGTATGTGTCTTCCATGTTTAGAAAGTCCCTTTTAAACCCAAATCATGGGTGAGTCTTTGTTTTAGAGTCTGCATGTAAGTGTCTTTATTTCAGAGTCAGCATGAAAGTGTCTGTATTTTAGAGTCTTCGTTTTAGAGTCAGCAAGCATGTGTCTTTTATATTTAGAACGTCCAATGCAAGACCATGTCATGAGCGAGTCCTTTTTCTGTGTCAAATGTCTTGCATTATAGAAGTCTCATATAGGGTCTAGGTCATGCAAACCCATGCCATGGGTGAGTCGTTGAGTCGTTTTTCGAGTTAGCATGTAAGTGTTTTTCATTTGTTAGGAATTCTTGTATAAGGTCTAAGTCATAGGTAAGTTTGTGTCTAGAGTCATCATGTAAATACCTGTGTTTTAGAAGTCCAGCATAAACCCGTGTCATGGGTGTGTGTTTTTGTTGTGTTGGCATATCATGTGAGTATCCTTGTTTTTTAAGAAGTCCAGTGTAAACCCATGTTATAGGTTAGTCTTTCTAAGTCAACGTATAGGCATTTGCACTTTAGGAAGTCTCATATAGATTTTAGGATATGTAGACCCATGTCGTGCTAAGTCCTTTTCTTGAGCCGACATATAGAAGTCGTTCATATAGAAGTGTTGCATCTTGGGCAGTCTTTTGTAGGTCAATTAGCACGTTCAAACCCATATCCTGGGTGAGTCTAATGAGTCAGCATGTAAGTGTTTTGCATTCTTTAGGAAGTCCCATATAGGTCATTTAGGACATGCATGTATTGGGATGGTTTCTTCTTCTTTTGTCTAGTGTCAAGATCAAGGCTTGAACAATAAAGGGAGTATTGCGGCGACAAGAAATTCTGCAACTACAATAGATCTGGGGACAAGACACAAAGAATTGTTGGACTTTGAAGAATAAGATTGATGACATGATCCAGTTAGGGAACTGCCCCTACCAAAAGCAGCACACAGGCTCTGATAGAACATGGATTCCCCATACGAAGACAGGGAGGGCGCATCATCAAAAGGAGCCTTAGAGTTAGCTACATTCCTGGTTGTCAAGTATTTTTTTTTTTTGCTTCTAGAGTATCTTAGAGTTAAGAGTCAGTTCTTAATTCATGTCTTAAATTTAGTTGCTCTTATTGTTATTTTTCAAATAGAATTTTGTGTTTGTGCTTCTAATTTGAGATGAAAAGTTCTCTCATCCATCCATCATCCTTACACACCAAGTCTGACAAATTCACCTTCTCTTATCCTTCCATCTTTTTCACACATTTTGTTCCCATCCTTTAGTTTCTTGAATCCAGGGTTAGAGCGATGAAAAGAGTGATTAGAAAAAAGAGTGATTAAAAAAAAAGAGTGAAAAACTATAGAGTGGCCGGTTTGAAAACCTCATTGAGGCACACCTGGCAAAAGGAGAGAATAAAATTGATGAGAGAAGTCAGCATGTACCCTCATCCAGCAGGTTGAGCCAAAGAAGAGCATCTCGTCAAGAAAGAAAAGGTCCAATAACCTCTCTAAAGTGAACACTCCTCATTAGAAATGTTGCAGCTTAACCAAATGTGCCGAGCACAGGGGGCTTCCGCCCAACTTTCATTTCACCAATCACATTACCCTCATCTTTTCATCTAATCTCGACCTACCACTTACTACCTATCATTTACATTTCTAGTCTTTTCCATCAAACCTCAACATTTTCAAAATCCTTTCATTCGTTAAATCAAATAAAAAACGTGTGTTATGACCAATGGAGAATAGGAGGCAACCCGTAAAGGAGTTCGAAAAAAAAGAGGTTCAAAAGAAATGAGTTTAAAAACAAAAACAAAGGAAAAAGTTAAAAAAAAGAGAAACAAAAAAAGGTTGAGGGGATAGCAAAAAATAAAGAGAGATATCAAAAAAAAAAGGGGAGAAAAGGAAGAACAAAGAAACAGGGAGGGAAAAAGAGAATAAGAAGCGGGAGGGAAAAAGAGAATAAGAAGCTAGAAGACAGAAATAAGAGTCATGCACACCAGAATAATCCCACTGATCTCAAACCGCCGCCTCATCATCCATACACCTCATCATACCTTTCATTCTTTAATAACCTTCATGTGAACCCTTAAGCCTTCATAACCATCCATAACCTGCATCTGAACCATTAAGCCTTCATAGCCATCTTTTTGAACCATTAAGCCTTCCTCAAGGCACTACCCATCAAAGTTGCGCTTATAGAACTACGACTGGCCTGATTCCACCTTGGATACGTAGGAAAACCTCTTCAAGGCCCGACCAATATTTTTCACTTTAGAGAGTTTCGTCGTTTAATAAACTGGTCTTTGAGAGAATAAAAAAGAGAGAATAAAAAACTAGTCCAAAAAACCCACTTGGGCGGGCTAAGCAAAAGGAGAGGAAACCCTGGATTTCTATCACTATCATTAGCCCTCCATTTTCCATTTTTCTTCTGTTAGACTTGAACATCATTCCATCACCCATGTTCCCGCCTTTTCCCAAGAGATGATGTCTACCCCATTTTATCATCTCTTCACCCTTTCAAGACACCATCATCCTTAAGTGTCTCTTTATCCCCATGTTCCAACCTTTTCCTAAGAGATGATGTTTATACCATTTGACCATCTCTCCTTCCTTTTTAAGGCATGTTCATTCTTAAGTGTCCCCACATCACATTCATTAATAGTACCTCTCCCATCATCTCTTTCACCAAACACTTTCTAACCAGCCTTTTTAGCCTTTTCATCTCATCTCACCCGTTTGAGGACTTTTTCAGCTCAATCATTACTGCAAGTATGAGGCTCTATTCTTAATGCCCACTCTCAGCATACATGAGTGTGTCTCACTTCTCAGCAAGAGCAAAAGCCGATCACACCAGATCAACGGCTAACTGGCGACATACGCAATCATGAGCATACTCAGAGACAAGCTACTCTAAACAGGGGGCTCGCCCTACCTTTGTGACATCATTTTTCGGGGATAAATTCTCAAAGGGACACGTACTCCCTATCTTACAAGATCCTGGATCTTTATTCTGATCGATGTCTTAATAGTAGTCTCAAAGAAAAGAAAAAAAAAAGGAAAAGTAAAAGAAAAGAAAAAAAAAGAAAAAAAAGAAAAAGAAAAAAAGAGAGACTAACTTGAAAACCCTTTAGGGAAAGTTAGGCAAAAGCAGAGATTGAGCCTCATAGCTAAGGACATACTGGACCTCCATCAGTGCGACAAAGGAAACAATGTCTCCTTCCATTCTGTTTAGACCCAATTCTATGTCTAAATACCGCCTAAATCCTTAGGCTTTTAACTCGTTTCGTGGTTTAATTTCATAGTTTTTAATGCGTTTTTGGTTATTTTGTAGATTTTGGAGCTTTCACCGAAAACGTAGCAAAACGGGCCTTTTTATAGCATTCTTGGTGATATCCCGAGCCGAGCCGGACCGGAAACCCAGGCGGAGTCGACCCGGGACCACACTCCCAACCTTTGGTTCCTATTAGTGAAGTAACGCATGCTACGACCCTCGGATCGAGCGTTACATGCTTCAGAAAGAAGGAAGAACAAAGGGAAGGGAAGCCGAAGCGTAGCCCCCGCCACAAATGGCGTAGCACTGCAGGCCGTAGCCACTGGCCATGGTAGCTACCGTAGCCACGGTGGGCGTATGGAGAGGGTCAGGATGTCCGAGAAATACCGTACCCACGGTCGGAGCTACCGTACCCACGGTGCAGCGAAGGAAAGAATCGGCCCAGCATTTTTCGCTGGTCGCGCCCGCGACGGCGGTGGTCGCGCCCGCGACCCCCCCTGCTGGGTGGCATTTTTCGGCTTTCAAACGCTGCTTTTTGGCCAACTGCTGTGACTTGTTTAAATAGCTCTTTTGCTGCGATTATGGTAGAGTTCGATTAGAGGCATCTAGGGGAGATAGACTTAGACAATTTCCAACTTGTAATTAGGAGTTTTAGAGAGAGATTAGTGAGAGATTAATCTAGGGTTTTGGAGATTTGTGTTTGTTATTGAAGATTTGAAGATTCAAACAATTGAAAGATTGTTCGGTCATCTTTTTATTGCTTTCTCTTGTTCATCTACAGCACTTTGATAAGTTTTCTCTTCCCTTAACTCCTTTATTAATTACTTTGCTAATTACTTTGCTTGTTCTTTAATTGTTCTTGCTTGTTATTTGATTATCTTGCTTGTTTATGGTTGTTTGATGTTAGAAATCATGTTTAGGTTTGGTTTGGATGTTGTTAGCATGGTTAGTGTCATGATTAGTGGCTAGAAACACTATGGGTTAGGGGGTAATTAAGGGTGTGAATGGGTGATTAGGTTTGGGTTAGCAATATTAGTGTGTAATTAGTTGAGAAATCAATTTCCCAATCCTATCCTTCCCTCAAGTGGGATGTATTTGCGTGCGAAAGCATCCCGAATACATCCAACGCTTGTTGGAAGGTTGGAATTAGGATAGTTAGTATTCTAGTTCGCGAAAGCGAATAGAAACTAACTAGGAAATTCCGTTCCATTAACTCCCCCCGGGTCTGTCGATGGACTTTGGGGAAGTTAATCCGGACTATCCTTGAAAGAGGAAGCCGGGTGGGTATTTTCAAACGGAGTTACCATTTGATTTCCCCTTCTCGTTACTCTCTTTTTGCAAAACCCATTTCCTCATCCCCGTTTGCATCCCGAAAACCTCCGAAGCCCATTTTCCATTCCTTGACCGACCTTAGCTTTGTTTCTTGCGTTGTGATCCCTTCAAACCGATATCCTTACCTTAGCAATCTCATCCCGACCATTGACTCAGTTTCTATGACCAAGGCCGCCAGCTCCCTGAGAGAGAAAGACAAAACCGAGGTCTTACAAACCACGTTACACATTCCATGGTCTTCGTGCATCATACCGTCAATCAATACAAAACTGGGGGCTTGCAAATCTCCAAGGTGCCCTCCAATGTCATCAAGGTTTTACGCCAAACCGGGGGCTTGTCGTACATCGTCATAGATTTATAAGCAATCGAGATCATCTACGTGAGCATCCAAGAAGCACATCTTTCAGGCCTAACGCCTCCGCCATTATTCCTTGTCCCTTGGACCGAAATTTTCCTGAAATTCTCCACAAGTGGCCTTGATCCTTAGGAAGTCATTGTCTTAGGAAAGCATTGTCTAAAAAAAAGAGTCATTTTCTTAGGAGATCATTGTCCTAGAAAAACATTGTCTTAGGAAAACATTTTCCTAGAAAGTCATTGTCTAAATAAAGAGTCGGGGGGTTACCTGCATATAGGGTTTCAAGTGTAGAAACACAAAGTATTATACATGTGTCTTGTTTAAGCATAATAGGTTTCCATTGCATCCATAGAGTCAATCTGTCGTGCATAGAGTTAGTATGTCGTGCATAGAGTCAATAGTCAAGCATATATGCATAATTACATAAAAGCTTGTGTCAAAAAAAAAAAAAAAGAAATGCATTGTTAGTGTAAGAGTCTAGTAGACTAGTTGCATACATCCTGTCCTGCATATATGAAAATTGAAAAAAAAAAAGGAAAAAAAAGTGCTACATCGTTGCTCCAGAACGCAACAATGGGGACTGGTTGAGACCATAAGTCATCTCATTCAAGCAGGATATTCCATCACTAAGAGCAAGATTAGAGTAATCTCTAATCCAACTCTAGCAGGTCAAGTTAGCATCAAGTCATATCATGTATCATTAGCCAGACACGAATGGCGACTGTCCGACACGAAGGACATAATCATTAACAGCTAGATACGAATGGCACCTGTCCGACATAAAGGAATAAATCATCATCAAATGATTGATACGGATCAACGACGAGGCGAAATTCAAGAATCCTTTCCCCAAGTGAAATTCCAAAAAGCTGCATATATGCGCTTAAAGCAAAATTTGAAGTATCATTTACTTTAAATTCAACTTAAAGTGCTAAAACAAGCAGTAGCATGCAAGTCGTTTCAACGATAACATGCTATAAAAATAAGCTTGTGGAAGAAATAAAGTACACCGAGGTGAAAGAATGAAAGGACGTCACATGCTCATCTTGTCGGAAAACCAATTGTACCGCCTTGAATTCCCTACTGGGATGTTCCCTCTGTATCGTCTTCCAAGACTGCTGGCAGAGTAACACGTCTGCGTCCAATTCTCGGAAAATTCATCTTTTTGCAGTGAAAGTGAAAATACACAAAAGACCTTCTAGAGAGAGAAAGGGAAGCAAGTGAAGTTTGAATAAGAAGTGGTGAAGAGTGTCATAGCTAGAAGCTCCAATTTATAATCACAAAAGCTCAATTCACACAGCCACGTGTCAGGCCCTCATTTGCCTAGGCTCAAGTCTGATCGATCATGGGGCTATCTACAATAATTGTGATCAAATTTGTCTCCTGCATGGCCTGCAAAAGCTGGAGTGAATGAAAAGATTCCTCTCTTTTCTATAGTGTCCGGCCGGCCTAGGGAAAGAAGGAGCCTTTGTCTTTTCTTCATACTTATTTCCAAGGGCTCAAGCTTGTACATTTTCAAGGAGGAGCACGACTAAGCGTGCCCAATAACGAGGGGTGGTCTTCTAAAAAATGGAGCATCAAGTCCCCAATAAGAGCATCTTCCCAATAATCATGCTGACATAATCTGAGGAAAATAAGAACCGTTGGCATCACATCTGATGAAGTCTCCAGGCATTGAATTGCCACTGAAAATCAAAAATCCAGAGCCGCCGACGGAACTCGACCTAGTCTCAGCAATAAGAGTCATCGACATCGGGTTCGATGGGATCTCAGGAATAAGAGCCACCAGCATCACGTCCAGTGAAGCCTCATCGGCATAAAAAATGCCATCATCATCTAAAAATACCAAAATTAGGGTCGCCAATTGGCGTAAGTCCCCAATATCGAGCCACCGACAACGATTGGTGAAGTCTCAAACCCCAAGGCCATCGGCAGCGATCGGTGCAGTCCGTCGGCATTGAATTGCCATCATCATCATCATCATCATCATCAATCCCGAGCCACCGACAGCAATCGGTGAAGTCTCCAATCCTAGGGCCATCGGCAGCGATCGGTGCAGTCCTCGAGCCACCGGCAGCGATCGGTGAAGTCTCAAACCCCAGGCCATCAGCAGTGATCGGTGCAGTCCCTCAATCCACCGACAGCGATCGGTGAAGTCTCAAACCCTATGGCCATTGGCAGCGATCAGTGAAGTCCCTCGTCATTGAACATGCCAACAATCATCAACAACGACACCGGGATAGACTGGAACGACACTGGGAAAGACTAGAAAATCAACATCCAAGATCCATCGGCATCGTGTCCGATGAAGCCTCTCCAACAAGTAAGGTGTCATTCTCGCCTGAGATCACCTATCGGCGCAAGTTCGCCAACCACGACACAGTACTTAGCTTCTAAGTGTCAGCCCACACCTTCAAGTAGGACGCCTTCAGCGCCTGAGATCATTTCATGTAGGATGTCACTAAATGCCCGAGATCACTTTAAGTAGGGCGTCATTCTCGCCTGAGATCAGCGCATGATACGCAAAAACCCATCAACAGACAAGTAGAGCATCATACTTGCTCGAGATCATCCCCGACAAAGGTGCATACCGCCCACAACTGCGACGCATGACTCCGCTTCCAAGCATCACCTTAGGCTTTGCATTACAAAGTCATATCCTCAGGCTTTCCACAAAGTCATATCCCCAGGCTTTGCATTCCAAAGTCATATCCTTAACCGGTGTCCATTAAATCAGTTATACTTTTATTTTCATCATATCCAGTATTCAATGAAAGTGAGGTCTATCTGTAGACACCGGTTTTTGGCACATAAATATATAGCATATCTATATAAACAAAGCAGAAATAAAGAAAAAGAAACCGGTAGATAAGCTAGTTCAGACACCGGGTTTTACCATAGATTGTATATACTTTTAAGTGTATTTTTTTATTATTTCCTTTTTATGTATTTTAGTTAGAAAATAAGGAGATTAGGGAAGCCAAGAAAAGCCAAGGATAAGCCGGGACACCTACTCGCATGCACTCCACATGCACAAGTTCGGATGAAAACACATGCCCTGTTACATGTGAACTTCCTAGCATATCGCATGCACAATCTTTACGTAATGAACTATGCTTCATGGAGACATGAAAGCCATGCAAAAGCTAAGTAAAGATCACATGCAAAAGCCACCAAGAGGTCTCAAGATCAAAGCCTTACAAAAGCATCTAAATACATCAAATAGCCATACCGTCCAAGTGTGAATATGCTGACTTTGAATACATTCCATTCAAACCCTCACCGTCCAAGATTGCATGAACCAAGCTCGAGTCAAAGCTCCCCTATCCTATGTTCGGTCAGCCTTTAGCTCATCCACACGTGGTTCATTCAACCACGAGCTGTCATCCACTCCAAGACACCCCCCTTGTTGCCAAGTGTTCTGTGCAATTTGACTACGGATTGCATGTGACTGAAGGGGGGTGTATGTGATTATACGTTCCAGAATCTCCTAAGCCTTCCCTCACCTATAAATACTACCTCTTTCCAAAGCTAAACTCACTCAATCATTCACTCATTCCCTCTCCTACACCTTCATTCATCCATTCTCTCATTCCTCTCATCTCTACTAATCTCTATCCTACTATCATTATTCTACAACCATTTCTCTATCACTTTTCAACACTTTTCTTATAATCCTAATCTCCATATCTTCATCCTCTTAAACCTCTCATCCATACTCTCATATTATCCTCCATCATTCTTACATAAATCTTCCATAAAACCTCCCACAAAATACCATAAAACTATCCTAAAAACCAACAAAAAGAGCTCCTTTTCCCTACCCTTCTCCTATCCTTTTCCATCACTCTTCCCACCATTATAATCTCCCTTTCTCCACCTTCCTAAATCTCTAAATATTCATCTCCATATTACCCCCATTATCCCTATATAAACACCACAAAACTCCATAAAAAACCTAAACCTTATACTATCCTAAAACCCCCAAAAAGAGCCTTTTTTTCTATTCTTATTTTCTATCCCTTTTCTATCATTTCCATCTTCAATCTCTACCATCAAGTCTCGGTATACCCATACCAAGGCTTGACGATATGCTTGATGAGTTGCATGGGTCCCGTATATTTTCCAAGATCGACCTCCGGAGTGGGTATCATCAGATTCGCATGCGGGAAGGTGATGTATGGAAGACGACCATTAAAACAAAAGGGGGGTTATATGAGTGGCTCGTATTGCCCTTTGGCCTCTCCAAAGCCCCTAGAACCTTCATGCAACTCATGAATGAGGTTTTGAGGCCCTTCTTCGGTAAGTTCGTGGTGGTGTACAAGCCACCATGGTTCGTGGAAACCCACCACGGTCCGTGGAGCTTGCCACGGTCTGATCATGGTGCATGCTGATCGCGTTGCTTTGCTTCCCTTTTGCGGTTGCACTTAAAATGGGACACCACGGTCCGTGTCTCTCACTACGGGAAGACCTTGGTGGCTGCTAGCCGGGTGTTCCGAGCTTCATTTCGTGTGAAATTTAAGCCACAGTATGTACATCCGTGGAGGATGCCCGTGGTGTGATCGTTCTATGCTCCTAAAACTCGTGTTTGGCTCCCAAATCTGCAAGTTCTCATAGAAAACACCAACACCGAGCGTAATAGAGAAGTAGGGGGTATGTATATACATAATTGAATCAAAACATCCCTAATCTACTATCAAAACACTATAGAAAGTGAATTACAATAAGCCCTTATCAGGTGTACTTCGATGACATCCTCATCTACTCCAAGAGTGAGGACGAGAACCTTTCACCCTTGGAGTCCGTCTTCAAGGTTCTTCGACAACAAACGTTATTTGGGAAGCTCGAGAAGTGTGAGTTCTTCACACCCCATGTTACTTTTCATGGATATATTGTGTCCGGCCAAGGCATCTCGATGGATCCTTCAAAGGTAGAAGCTATTCGTTCTTGGCCTATTCCCTCTACCCTCACGGAGGTGAGAAACTTCCATGGTCTAGCCTCCTTTTATCGTCGGTTCATCAAGGGTATTAGCACCTTCACTTTTCCCGTCACCAAATGCATGAAGAAGGGGACTTTTGAGTGGACCAAGGCGGCACAAGGTGCTTTTGAGAGGCTTAAGGCCAAAATTTGTGAAGCTCCGGTACTTGCCCTCCTGGACTTCTCACAAGTTTTTGAGGTTGATTGCGATGCGAGTGGAATGGACATTGGGGTTGTCTTAATGCAAAATCAACGTCCCATCGCCTACTTTAGTGAGAAGCGTAGTGGATCGAGGAAGAAATATTCTACTTACGACAAGGAGTTCTATGCCCTTGTGCGTGCCCTCGATCATTGGTCCCATTACTTAAGGCCCAACCAGTTTGTCCTTCACTCCAATCATGAGGCCCTCAAGTACCTGAATGGGCAACACAAGCTTAGCACTCGCCATGCCAAATGGGTAGAGTTCCTCCAAATCTTCGACTTTATTGTGAATCATAAAAAGGGGAGCGTTAATGGATGTCAATGCTCTTTCTAGGAGACATGCTCTTCTTTCGGTAGTCGAAGCGCAGGAACTTGGGTTTGAACATATGCAAGAGTACTATAAAGAGGATGAGGATTTCAAGAATCATCTTGACGGTGGTGATGGCACCTAGGTCCTTCAAGAGGGGTTCCTTTTCAAGAGGGACAAACTTTGTGTGCCCAAGTGTCCTTTGAGGAAGTTGCTTGTAAGGGAAGTTCATGGAGGTGGTCTTGCCGGTCATTTCGGCATCAAAGACCCTTGATATGTTGAAGGAGCACTTTTATTGGCCAAGGATGGGAGGCGATGTGCACGATGTGATTTCCAAATGTATTTCGTGCCATCATGCAAAGAGTCAATTCCACCAAGGGCTTGGGAGGCGATGTCCTTAATGGCCCATTGGAAGGCTTGAGCATGTATTTCATCGTGGCTCTTCCCCGAACTGTGCGTGGCAAGGATACAATACTCGTCGTGGTGGACCGTTTCTCCAAGATGGCGCACTTCATTGCTTGTGAGAAAATCGATGACGCCACCCACATCGCTAATCTCTTCTTTCGGGAGAAAGTGAGGTTGCACGGAGCTCCAAGGACCATTGTCTCATACCGCGATACGAAGTTTGTTAGTCATTTTTGGAGATCCCAATAGGAAGCTACTTGAAACCAAGCTCCTCTTCAGCACATCTCATCACCCTTAAACTGATTGTTAAACTGAGGTGACCAACAAGAACCTCACTACCTTGCTCTGGGGTCTTGTGAGTAATAGCTTGCGAGATTGGGATGCCAAACTTTGTTATGCTGAATTTTCTTAAAACCGATCTCCTTCCTTCGCCACGAGAAACTCACCCTCTCAAACTTACTACGAGGTAAACCCGATCACTCCCATCGAACTCCTTCCTCTTCTCTTGGAGTCTATATTAAGTTTTGAGGCTAGTGATAAGGCCACTGAGATCTAAAAACATCACCAGAAAATTCGCGACAAGATCGGGAGCACGAATGAGCTTTGCAAATCCTAAGCCAACAACCATCATTGTAGCATCACATTCAAACCCGGGGGCTTGGTTTGGCTTCATTTGCGGAAGGAACGTTTCTCTATACGGAGGACGAGTAAGCTCATCCCACGAAGCGAGGGACCGTTCCCGAGGGACATGGGAGTCTCCTTTACGTTCAATATCGACTATCTCTTCATGGGTAAGGCTTAAACAATTGATGAATCATCGATTCTTGCCTCAGTTACATGCAAGACGTCATGTGGATATTATATGCCCTCACCCAATGCCAGCAGAGTGTGAGGGACTACATTCAAGAGTTTGAGCAACTCCTTATCAAGAGTGATCTTCAAGAACCCGAGGAGCAAACCATGATGAGGTTCTTCAATGGGTTAGACCCCGCCATCTCCAAGAAGATCGAAATCTAACCATACCACTCCATGGATGAGTTGTGTAGTCTAGCTCTCAAGGTTAAGAGGCGAAGGAAGGAAAAGGCCACATCCAATCCCTTGACTAGGACATTCTTCCAACCTTCTAGCCATCCCACTCCTTATTCGGGCACCCCGAAGTCTAATGAGACTCCCAACATCACACCGGCCCACAGAACCGACAAGGGAAAGGGAATTGTTATGCCTTCTCCTGCGGATATTCCTCGCCGGATGGAAGGCAATAAGTGTTTAAAATGCCAAGGATATGGCCATTTTCAAGAGGCCGATTGCCCGAACCGACAGACTTTTACCATTTAAGAGGTCAAGCGATTGTTGATGAGCTTCGAACGGGACAATATAAGCTGGAAGTGGAAGTGGGGGAAGAGGTGGAAAGTGAAGTAGGGTATGTACCTCCGGTGCCACCCATTTGTGGAGGTGCATTTGTTTTGAGGAGGGTTTTGCATGTTTATGAGTCCCCTCTCGACAAGGCGCAACGAGAAACTATTTTCCATTCACGTTGCTTTGTAGGAGGAAAGGTGTGCAATATCATTGTAGATGGAGGAAGTTGTACCAATGTAGCATCCACTTACATAGTTGAAAAGCTTGGATTGCCTTTGTTACCTCATCCTAAGCCCTATTCACTCAAGTGGCTTAATGATCACGACGACATTAGGGTAACAAAATAAGTCCTCGTTAATTTATCATTTGGGCCTAACTATGACGATTCTACTATTTGTAATGTTGTTCGATTAGTGCTTGCCACATCCTTTTGGGTCGTCCTTGGCAATTCGACAAGCAAACTGTGCATAATGGCAGGAAGAACACCTACACTTTTACCCACAGGGGCAAGAGGGTTAGTCTATTACCATTAGCTCAACATGAAATATTACCTCCAAAACCTGGGGCAAGAATTGAGGAGCCTAGAAACATGAGTGAAACACGGGTTGAGAGAGCCATGAGCAAAGGGAAGGTCGTCTCTTCCTTACTCTACTTAGAGGAAAACAAAAGTGAGGAAGAGAAACCTATGCACCCTTTTGTAGCCCCTTCATTGACAAGTTCGACGACGTTTTCCCCGAAGATCTACCACCGGTCTTCCACCCACGAAAGGCACCGAGCACCAAATCGATCTTATTCTCGGACCTCCTCTCCCCAACAAAGCGGCCTATCGTAGCAATCCCCAGGAAACCAAAGAACTTCAACGGCAAGTGGACGAGCTTATTTCTAGGGGATATGTACGGGAGAGTCTGAGTCCTTGTTTTGTCCCAGCCTTCTTGGTTCCTAAGAAGGATGGAACGTGCCGGATGTGCGTCGACAGTCAAGCTATAAACAATATCACCGTCAAGTAATGGTATCCATTACCGAGGCTTGACGATATGCTTGATGAGTTGCATGGGTCTCGTATATTTTCAAAGATCGACCTTCGAAGTGGGTATCATCAGATTCGCATATGGGAAGGTGATGAGTGGAAGACGACCTTTGAAACAAAAGGGGGTTTGTATGAGTGGCTCGTCTTACCCTTTGGCCTCTCCAATGCCCCTAGCACCTTCATGCGACTCATGAATAAGGTTTTGAGGCCTTGCTTCGGTAAGTTCAGGGTGGTCTACAAGCCAACATAGTCCGTGGCATCCCACTACGGTCCGTGGAGCTTGCCACGGTCTGACTGTGGTGCGTGCTGGTCGCGTTGCTTTGTTTCCCTTTTGCGGTTGCACTTGAAATGGGACACCCCAGTCCGAGTCTCCCACTACAGGCAGACAGTGGTGGCTACTGGCCGGGGGTTCTGAGCTTCGTTCCGTGTGAAAATCAAGCCACTGTCCGTACATCCGTGGAGGATGCGTGTTGTGTGATCGTTCTTGCCTAAAATGCTCCTAAAATAGGTGTTTGGCACCAAAATCTGCGATATCTCATCAAAAACACCAACACCCAGCGTAATAGAGAAGTAGGGGGTATGTACATACGTATTGGACACAAAACATCCCTAATCTACAATCAAACCACTCTAGAAACTCAATCACATTGATCACTTACCAGGTGTACTTCAATGACATCGTCATCTACTCCAAGAGTTTGGCGGAGCACCTTTCACCTTTTGAGTCCGTCTTCAAGGTTCTTCGACAATAGAAGTTATTTCGGAAGCTCGAGAAGTGTGAGTTTTGCACACCCCAAAATACTTTTGTTGGGTATATTGTGTCTGACTGAGGCAATTCAATGGATCCCTCATAGGTGGAAGTTATTCGTTCTTGGCCTATTCCCTCCACCCTCACGGAGATGAGAAGCTTCCACGACCTAGCCTCCTTTTATTGTCGGTTCATCAAAGATTTTAGCACCTTTACTACTCCCATCACCTAATGCATGAAAAAGGGGACTTTTGAGTGGACCAAGGCGGCATAAGGTACTTTTGAGAGGGTCAAGGCAAAACTTTGCAAAGCTCCGGTACTTGCCCTCCCGGACTTCTCACAAGTTTTTGAGGTTCATTGTGACGCGAGTGGAGTGGAGATGGGGGTCGTCTTAATGCAAAACCAACGTCCCATCGCCTACTTTCGTGAGAAGCTTAGTGGATCGAGGAAGAACTATTCTACTTACGAGTGCACGCCATGCCAAATGGGCAACACAAGCTTAACACTCGACATGCCAAATGGGTAGAGTTCCTCCAAAGCTTCGACCTTGTAGTGAAACATAAAAAGGGGAGCGTTAATGATTGTCGATGCTCTTTCAAGGAGACATGCTCTTCTTTCGGTAGTCGAAGCGCGAGTTCTTGGGTTTCAACATATGCAAGAGCACTACAAAGAGGATGAGGATTTCAAGCATCATCTTGATGATGGAGATGGCACCTATGTTCTTCAAGCGGGGTTCCTTTTCAAAGGGAACAAACTTTGTGTTCCCAAGTGTCCTTTGAGGAAGTTGCTTGTGAGGGAAGTTCATGGAGGAGGTCTTGCCGGTAATTTCGACATCAACAAGACCTTTGATATGTTGAAGGAGCACTTTTATTAGCCAAGGATGGAAGGTGATGTGCACGATGTGATTTCCTAATATATTCTGTGCCATCATGCCAAGAGTCAATCCCACCAACAACTTTATACTCCCCTACCCATCCCGAATGGCCCATTGGAAGGCTTGAGCATGTATTTCATCATAGCTCTTCCCCGAACTGTACGTGGCAAAGATGCAATACTCGTCGTAGTGGACTGTTTCTCCAAGATAGTGCACTTCATTGCTTGTGAGAAAATCGATGACGCCACCCACATCGTTAATCTCTTCTTTCGGGAGATATTGAGGTTGCACGGTATTCCAAGGACCATTAAATGTCTTACACCGCGATGAAAAAGTTTGTGAGTCATTTTGGGAGATCCCTATGGAATCTACTTGGAACCAGGCTCTCCTGCAGCACATCTCATCACCCTCAAACTGATGGTCAAACTAAGGTGACCAACAAGAACTTCACTACCTTGCTCCGGGGACTTGTGAGTAATAGCTTGCGAGATTGGGATGCAAAACTTTGTTATGCCAAATTTTCTTACAACCGGGCTCCCTACTTCGCCACGGGACACTCACCCTCTGAAACTTGCTATGGGGAAAACCCGATCACTCCCATTGAACTCCTTCCTCTTCCGTTGGAGTCTAGAGTAAGTTTTGAGGCTAGTGATAAGGCCACCGAAACCTAAAAACTTCACTGGAAAATTCGCGACAAGATCTAGAGGACTAATGACCTTTGCAAATCCCAAGTCAAAAAACATCGTCGGAGCATCACATTCAAACTCGAGGACTTGGTTTGGCTCCATTTGTGGAAGGAACCGTTCCCTTCACGGAGGAAGAGCAATATCATGCCACGAAGCGAGGGACCGTTCAAGGTCTTGTAGAGGGTAAATGACAATGCATATAAGCTCGATCTCCCGGGAGACATGGGAGTCTCCTCTATGTTTAATATCGGCAATCTCTTCATAGGCAAGGCTTAAACAATTGATGAATCGTCGATTCTTGCCTAACACTTACATGAAAGATGTCATGCAGAAGTGTTATGCCCTCACCCAAGGCAAGCAAAGTGTGAGTGACTATATCCAAGAGGTTTAGCAAGTCGTCATCAAGAGTGCTCTTCAATAACCTAAGGAGCAAACCCTAATGAGGTTCTTAAATGGGATAGACCCCGCCATCGCCAAGAAGATCGAAATTTAACCATACCACTCCATGGATGAGTTGTGTAGTCTAGCTCACAAGGTCAAGGGACAAAGGAAGGAAAAGGCCACATCCAATCCTTTGAATAGGATCTTCTTCCAACCTTCTAGCCGTCCCGCTCCTTATTCGGGCACCCCGAAGCCTAATGAGACTCCCAAGTTCACATCGGCCCATAGAACCAATAAGGGAAAGGGAATTGTGATGCCATCTCCTGCGGACCTTCCTCGCTGTATAGAAGGCAAGATGTGTTTCAAATGTCAAGGGTGTGACCATTTTCAAGCGGCCGATTGCCAGAACCGACGGACTCTGACCCTTCAAGAGGTCAAGAGATTGCTGATGAGCATCAAATGGTACAATATGACTGGAAGTGGAATCGGGGGAAGAGGTGGAAAGTGAAATTGGAATGTACCTCCCTTGCCACCCTTTTGTGGAGGTGGATTGGTTATGAGGAGGGTTTTGCATGTTCATGAGTCCCCTCTCGACAAGGCGCAATGAGAAACTATTTTCCATTCACGTTGCTTCGTTGGAGGAAAGGTGTGCAATATAATTTTAGATGGAGGAAGTTGTACCAATGTCGCATCCACTTACATGGTTGAAAAGCTTGGATTGCCTTTGTTACCTCATCCTAAGCGCTATTCACTCAAGTGTCTTAACGATCACGACGACATTAAGGTAACAAAACAAGTCCTTGTTAATATATCATTTGGGCCTAACTATGATGATTCTATTTCTTATGATGTTGTTCCGATGAGTGCTTACCACATCCTTTTGAGACGTCCTTGGAAATACGACAAGAAAACTGTACATAATGGCATGAAGAACACCTACACTTTTACCCATAGGGGCAAGAGGGCTAGGCTATTACCATTAGCTCCACATGAAATATTACCTCCAAAACCTGGGGCGAGAAGTGAGGAGCCTAAACACATGAGTGAAACACGGGTTGAGAGAGCCCTAAGATAATGGAAGGTCGTCTTTTCCTTAATCCTCTTAGAGGAAAACAAAAGTGAGGAAGAGAAACCCACGCACCCTCTTATAGGTCCCCTTGTTGCCAAGTTCAGTAACATTTTCCCCGAAGATTTACCACCGGGTCTTCCACCCACGAGAGGCATCGAGAACCAAATCGATCTTATTCGCGGAGCTCCTCTCCCCAACAAAGCGACCTATCGTAGCAATCCCCAGGAAACCAAAGAACTTTAGCGGCAAGTGGACGAGCTTATTTCTAGGGGATATGTACGGGAGAGTGTGAGTCCTTGTTCCGTCCCGGCCTTCTTGGTCCCTAAGAGGATGGAACTTACCGGATGTGCGTCAAAAGTCGAGCTATCAACAATATCACCGTCAAGGAATGGTATCCCATATCGAGGCTTGCTGATATGCTTGACGAGTTGCATGGGTCCCATATATTGTCCTATATCGACCTCCGAAGTTGGTATCATCAGATACGCATGTGGGAAGGTAATGAGAGGAAGACGGCTATTAAAACAAAAGGGGGGTTATATGAGTTGCTCGTTTGCCCTTTAGCCTCTCCAACGCGCCTAGCACCTTCATGCGACTCATGAATGAGGTTTTGAGGCCCTTCTTCGGTATGTTCATGGTAGTGTACATGCCATCATGGTCCGTGGCATCCCACCACGGTCCGTGAAGCATGCCAGGGTCTGACCGTGGTGCGTGTTGGTCGCGTTGCCTTCCCTTTCGCGGTTGCACTTGAAATGGGACACCACGGTCCGTGTCTCCCACTACGGGCAGACCTTGGTGGCTATTGGTTGGGTGTTCTGAGCTTTGTTCCGTGTGAAATTCAAGCCACGGTCCGTACATCCGTGGAGGATGCTCGTGGTGTGTTCGTTCTTGCCTAAAATGCTCCTAAAACAGGTGTTTGGCGCCCAAAGTCTACAAGTTCTCATCACAAACACCAACAACGAGCTTAATAGAGAAGTAGAGGGTATGTATATACGTAATCGACTCAAAACATCCCTAATCTACTATCAAAACACTCTAGAAACTCAATCACAATGACCACTTATCAGGTGTACTTCGTTGACATCGTCATCTACTCCAAGGGTGAAGCAGAGTACCTTTCACCCTATGAGTTAGTCTTCAAGGTTCTTCGACAACAGAAGTTATTTGGTAAGCTCGAGAAGTGTGAGTTTTGCACACCCCAAGTTACTTTTTTGGGTATATTGTGTCCGACTGAGGCATCTCGATGGATACCTTAAATGTGGAAGCTATTAGTTCTTGGCCTATTCCCTCCACCCTCACGGAGGTGAGAAGCTTCCTCGGCCTAGCCTCCTTTTATCGTTGGTTCATCAAAGGTTTTAGCACCTTCACTGCTCCCATCACCAAATACATGAAGAACAGGAGTTTTGAGAGGACCAAGGCGGGACAAGGTGCTTTTGAGAGGCTCAAGGCCAAATTCTGCGAAGCTGCGGTACTTGCCCTCCCGGACTTCTCATAGGTTTTTGAGGTTGATTGCGACGCGAGTGGAGTGGACATTGGGGCTGTCTTAATGCAAAACCAACGTCCCATCGCCTACTTTAGTGAGAAGCGTAGTGGATCGAGGAAGAACTATTCTACTTACGACAAGGAGTTCTATGGCCTTGTGTGTGCCCTCGATCATTGGTCCCATTACTTGAGGCCCAACCAGTTTGTCCTTCACTCTGATCATGAGGCCTTCAAGTATCTAAATGGGCAACATAAGCTTAACACTTGCGATGCCAAATGGGTAGAGTTCATCCAAAGCTTTAACTTTGTGGCGAAACATAAAAAAGGGAGCGTTAATGTGGTTGCCAATGCTCTTTCTAGGAGACATGCTCTTTTTTCGGTAGTCGAAGCGCAGGTTCTTGGGTTTTAATATATGCAAGAGTATAACAAAGAGGATGAAGATTTCAAGAATCATCTTATGGTGTTGTTGGCACCTATGTTCTTCAAGAGGGGTTCCTTTTCAAGGGGAACAAACTTTGTGTGCCTAAGTGTCCTTTGAGCAAGTTGCTTGTGAGGGAAGTTCATGGAGGTGGTTTTGCTAGTCATTTCAGCATAACAAGACCCTTGATATGTTGAAGGAGCACTTTTATTGTCCAAGGACAAGATTCGATGCGCACGACCTGATTTCCAATGTATTCCGTGCCATCATGCCAAGAGTCAATTCCACCAAGGGCTCTATACTCCCCTACCTGTGTTGAATGGTCCATGGAAAGGCTTGAGCATGTATTTCATCGTGGCTCTTCCCTGAAATGTGCGTGGCAAGGATGTAATACTCGTCGTGGTGGACTGTTTCTCTAAGATAGCGCACTTCATGCTTGTGAGAAAACCGATGACGCCATGCACATCGCTAATCTCTTCTTTCGGGAGATAGTGAGGTTCCACGGTATTCCAAGGACCGTTAATTGTCTCAGGCCGCGATACGATGTCTGTGAGTCATTTTTGGAGATCCCTATGGAAGCTACTTGGAACCAAGCTCCTATTCAGCACATCTCATCACCCTCAATTTGATGGTCAAACTGAGGTGACAACAAGAACCTCACTACCTTGTTCGGGGGTCTTAGGAGTAATAACTTGCGAGATTGGGTTGCCAAACTTTGTTATGCCGAATTTTCTTACAATCGGACTCCCTCCTTCGCCACGGCACACTCACCCTCTGAAACGTGCTACGGGGTAAACCCGATCACTCCCATCGAACTCCTTCCTCTTGCGTTGGAGTCTAAAGTAAGTTTTGAGGCTAGTGATAAGGCCACTGAGATCTAAAAACTTCACCGGAAAATACGTAACAAGATCGAATGCACCAATGAGCTTCACAAATCCAGAGCCAAAAAGCATCGTCGGAGCATCACATTCAAACTCGGGGACTTGGTTTGGTTCTATTTGCGGAAGGAACGGTTCCCTTCACGGAGGAAGAACAAGCTTATGCCACGAAGGGAGGGACCGTTCAAGGTCTTGGAGAGGGTAAATGACAATGCATATAAGCTCGATCTCCCGGGGCACATGAGAGTCTCCTCTACGTTTAATATCGGCGATCTCTTCATGGGCAAGGCTTAAACAATTGATTAATCGTAGATTCTTGCCTAACACTTACAAGAAAGACGTCATGCGGAATTTATATGCCCTCACTCAAGGCGAGCAGAGGGTGACTGACTACATCCAAGAGTTTGAGCAACTCCTCATCAAGAGTGATCTTCAAGAACCCGAGGAGTAAGCTATAATGAGGTTCTTGAATAGGTTAGACCCCGCCATCTCCAAGAAGATCGAAATCTAACCATACCACTCCATGGATGAGTTGTGTAGTCTAGCTCTCAAGGTCAAGAGACGAAGGAAGGAAAAGGCCACATCCAATCCTTTGACACCCTTATTCAGGCACCCCGAAGCCTAATGAGACTGTTATGCCTTCTAATGCGGACCTTCCTCGCTAAATAGAAGGCAAGAAGTATTTCAAAAGCCAAGGGTATGGCCATTTTAAAGTGGCCAATTTCCCGAACGACGGACTTTGACCCTTCAAGAAGTCAAGAGATTGTTGATGAGCTTCGAACGGGACAATATGAGCCGGAAGTGGAAGTGGGGGAAGATGTGGAAAGTGAAGTTGGGGATGTTCCTCCCGTGCCACCCGTTTGTGGAGGTGCATTTATTTTGAGGAGGGTTTTGCATGTTCATGAGTCCCCTCTCGACAAGGCGCAACAAGAAACTATTTTCCATTCACGTTGCTTCGTAGGAGGAAAGCTACGCAATATCATTGTAGATGGAGGAAGTTGTACCAATGTCGCATACACTTACATGCTTGAAAAGCTTGGATTGCCTTTGTTACCTCATCTTAAGCCCTATTCACTCAAGTGGCTTAATGATCGCGACGACATTAAGGTAACAAAATAAGTCCTCGTTAATTTATCATTTGGGCCTCACTATGATGATTCCACTGTTTGCGATGTTGTTCCAATGAGTGCTTGCCACATCCTTGTGGGTCGTCCTTGGAAATTCGACAAACAAACTGTGCAAAATGGCATGAAGAACACCTACACTTTTACCCATAGGGGCAAGAGGGTTAGGCTATTACCATTAGCTCCACATGAAATATTACCTCCAAAACGTAGGGCGAGAAGTGAGGAGCCTAAACACATGAGTGAAACACGGGTTGAGAGAGCCCTAAGATAATGGAAGGTCGTCTTTTCCTTAATCCTCTTAGAGGAAAACAAAAGTGAGGAAGAGAAATCCACGCACCCTCTTGTAGCTCCCCTCGATGCCAAGTTCAGCAACATTTTCGCCGAAGATCTACCACCGGGTCTTCCACCCACGAGAGGCATCGAGCACCAAAATTATCTTATTCGCGGAGCTCCTCTCCCCAACAAAGTAGCCTATCGTAGCAATCCCCAGGAAACCAAAGAACCTCAGTGGCAAGTGTGCGAGCTTATTTCTAGGGGATATGTACGGGAGAGTGTGTGTCCTTCTTCCGTCCCGGCCATCTTGGTCCCTAAGAGGATGGAACTTACCGGATGTGCGTCGAAAGTCGAGCTATCAACAATATCACCGTCAAGGAACGGTATCCCATATCGAGGCTTGCCGATATGCTTGACGAGTTGCATGGATCCCGTATATTTTCCTATATCGACCTCCGAAGTGGGTATCATCAGATTCGCATGTGGGAAGGTAATGAGTGGAACACGACCATTAAAACAAAAGGGGGGGTTATATGAGTTGCTCGTCTTGCCCTTTAGCCTCTCCAACGCGCCTAGCACATTGATGCGACTCATGAATGAGGTTTTGAGGCCCTTCTTCGGTAAGTTCATGGTGGTGTACAAGCCACCATGGTCCGTGGCAGCCCACCACGGTCCGTGGAGCTTGCAAGAGTCTGACCGTGGTGCGTGTTGGTCGCGTTGCTTTGCTTCCCTTTTGCGGTTGCACTTGAAATGGGACACCACGGTCCGTGTCTCCCACTACGGGGAGACCGTGGTGGCTACTGATCGGGTGTTCCGAGCTTTGTTTCGTGTGAAATTCAAACCACGGTCCGTACATCCATGGAGGATGCCCGTGGTGTGTTCGTTCTTGCCTAAAATGCTTCTAAAACAGGTGTTTGGCTCCCAAAATCTACAAGTTCTCATCAAAAACACCAACACCGAGCGTAATAGGGAACTAGGGGCTATGTATATACATAATTGACTCAAAACATCCCTAATCTACTATCAAAACACTCTAGAAACTCAATCACAATTAGCACTTATCAGGTGTACTTCGATGACATCATCTTCTACTCCAAGGGTAAGGCAGAGTACCTTTCACCCTATGAGTTCGTCTTCAAGGTTCTTCGACAACAGAAGTTATTTTGTAAGCTCGAGAAGTGTGAGTTTTGCAAACCCCATGTTACTTTTCTTGGGTATATTGTTTCCGACCGAGGCATCTCGATGGATACCTTAAATGTGGAAGCTATTAGTTCTTGGCCTATTCCCTCCACCCTCACGGAGGTGAGAAGCTTCCTCGGCCTAGCCTCCTTTTATCGTTGGATCATCAAAGGTTTTAGCACCTTCACTGCTCCCATCACCGAAAACATGAAGAACGGGAGTTTTGAGAGGACCAACGCGGCACAAGGCGCTTTTGAGAGGCTCAAGGCCAAATTCTGCGAAGCTCCGATACTTGCCCTCCTGGATTTCTCACAGGTTTTTGAGGTTGATTGCGACGCGAGTGGAGTAGACATTGGGGCTATCTTAATGCAAAACCAACGTCCCATCGCCTACTTTAGTGAGAAGCGTAGTGGATCGAGGAAGAACTATTCTACTTACGACAAGGAGTTCTATGGCCTTGTGCGTGCCCTCGATCATTGGTCCCATTACTTGAGGCCCAACCAGTTTGTCCTTCACTCCGAGCATGAGGCCCTCAAGTACCTAAATAGGTAACATAGGCTTAACACTTGCTATGCCAAATGAGTAGAGTTCCTCCAAAGATTCAACTTTGTGGCGAAACATAAAAAGGGGAGCGTTAATTTGGTTGTCGACGCTATTTCTAGGGGACATGCTCTTCTTTCGGAAGTCGAAGCGCAGTTTCTTGGGTTTCAATATATGCAAGTGTACTACAAAGAGGATGAAGATTTCAAGAATCATCTTAATGGTGTTGTTGGCACCTATGTCCTTCGGGAGGGGTTCCTTTTCAAGGGGAACAAACTTTTTGTGCCTAAGTGTCCTTTGAGGAAGTTGCTTCTGAGGGAAGTTCAAGGAGGTGGTTTCGCCAGTCATTTCAGAATCAACAGCACCAAATCGATCTCATTCCCGGAGCTCCTCTCCCCAACAAAGCGGCCTATCGTAGCCATCCCCAGGAAACCAAAGAACTTCAGCGACAAGTGGACGAGCTAATTTCTAGGGGATATGTGTAGGAGAGTGTAAGTCCTTGTTCTGTTCCGGCCTTCTTGGTTCGTAAGAGGTTGGAACTTACCGGATGTGCGTCAACAGTCGAGCTATCAACAATATCACCGTCAAGTAACGGTATCTCATTCAAAGGCTTATCGATATGCTTCACGACTTGCATGGGTCCCGTATATTTTCCAAGATTGACCTCCGAAGTGGGTATCATCAGATTTGCAAGTGGAAGGTGATGAGTGGAAGACGGCCTTTAAAACAAAAGAGGGGGGTTGTATTAGTGGCTCGTCTTGCCCTATGGCCTCTCCAACACCCCTAGCACCTTCATGCGACTCATGAATGAGGTTTTGAGGCCCTTCTTCAGTAAGTTCGTGGTGGTATATAAGCCACCATGGTCCGTGACAGCCCACCACGGTCCGTGGAGCTTGCCACGGTCTGACCGTGGTGCGTGTTGGTCGTGTTGCTTTGCTTCCCCTTTGCGGTTGCACTTGAAATGGGACACCAAAGTCCGTGTCTTCCACTATGAGCAGACTGTGATCGTTACTGGCCAGGCGTTCCGAGCTTCGTTCCGTGTGAAATTCAAGCCACGGTCCGTACATCCGTAGCGGATGCTCGTAGTGTGTTCGTTCTTGCATAAAATGCTCCTAAAACAGGTGTTTGGTTCCAAAATCTACAAGTTCTCATCAAAAACACCAACACTGAGCGTAATAGAGAAGTAGGGGGTATGTATATACATAATCGACTCAAAACATCCCTAATCTACTATCAAAACACTCTAGAAACTCAATCACAATGAGCACTTATCAGGTGTACTTCGATGACATCGTCATCTACTCCAAGAGTGAGGCGGAGCACCTTTCACCCTATCAGTCCGTCTTCAAGGTTCTTCGACAATAGAAGTTATTTGGGAAGCTCGAGAAGTGTGAGTTTTGCACACCCCTAGTTACTTTTCATGGGTATATTGTAATGCATCTCAATGGATCCCTCAAAGGTGGAAGTTATTCGTTCTTGGCCTATTCCCTCCACCCTCGTGGAGGTGAGAAGCTTCCACGGCCTAGGCTCCTTTTATTTTCGATTCATCAAAGGTTTTAGCACCTTCACTTTTCCCATCACCGAATGCATGAAGAAGGGGACTTTTGAGTGGACCAAGGCGGAACAAGGTGCTTTTGAGAGGCTCAAGGCCAAACTTTGCGAATCTCCGGTACATGCCCTCCCGGACTTCTCACAGGTTTTTAAGGTTGATTACGACGCAAGTGCAGTGGACATTGGGGTCGTCTTAATGCAAAACCAACATCCCATCGCCTACTTTAGTGAGAAGCTTAGTGGATCGAGGAAGAACTATTCTACTTATGACAATGAGTTCTATCCCCTTATGTGTGCCCTCGATCATTGGACCCATTACTTGAGGCCCAACCAGTTTGTCCTTCACTCCGATCATGAGGCCCACAAGTACCTAAATGGGCAACACAAGCTTAGCACTCGCAATGCCAAATGGGTAGAGTTCCTTCAAAGCTTCAACTTTGTGGTGAAACATGAAAAGGGAAGCGTTAATGTGGTTTCCGATGCTCTTTCTAGGAGACATGCTCTTCTTTCGGTAGTCGAAGCTGCATGTTCTTGGGTTTCAATATATGCAAGAGTACTACAAAGAGGATGAGGATTTCAAGGAGAATCTTGATGGTGTTATTGGCACCTATGTCCTTTAAGAGGGGTTCTTTTTCAAGGGGAACAAACATTGTGTGCCCAAGTGTCCTTTGAGGAAGTTGCTTGTGAGGGAAGTTGATGGAGGTGGTTTTGCCGGTCATTTCGGCATCAACAAGACCCTTGATACATTGATGGAGCACTTTTATTGGCCAAGGATAGGAGGCGATGTACACGATGTGATTTTCGAATGTATTCTGTGGCATCATGCCAAGAGTTAATTCCACCAAGGGCTCTATACTGCCCTACCTGTCAGAATGGCCCATGAGAAGGCTTGATCATGTATTTCATCGTGGCTCTTCCCCGAACTGTGCATGGAAAGGATACAATACTCATCGTGGTGGATCGTTTCTCCAAGATGGCGCACTTCATTGCTTGTGAGAAAATCGATGACGCCACCCACAACGCCAATCTCTTCTTTCGGGAGATAGTGTCTCAAACCGCGATACGAAGTTTGTGAGTCATTTTTGGAGATCCCCATGGAAGCTACTTGGAACCAAGCTCCTCTTCGCCACGGGATACTCACCCTCTGAAACTTGCTACGGGGTAAACCCAATCACTCCTATCGAACTCCTTCCTCTTGCGTTTGAGTCTAGAGTAAGTTTTGAGGCTAGTGATAAGGTCACTGAGACCTAAAAACTTCACCGGTAAATTCGCGACAAGATTGAGAGGACCAATGAGCTTTGCAAATCCTGAGCCAACAAGCATCTTCGGAGCATCACATTCAAACCCGGGGACTTGATTTGGCACTATTTGCGGAAGGAACGGTTCCCTTCACGGAGAAAGAGCAAGCTCATGCCACGAAGTGAGGGACCATTCAAGGTCTTGGACAGGGTAAATGACAATGCATATAAGCTCGATCTCCTGGAGGACGTGGGAGTCTCCTCTATGTACGTTCAATATCGGCGATCTCTCACCTTACATCGAGGACGACGAACCCGATTTGGATTTGAGGGCTATTCCTCTTTAAGAAGGGGAGGATGAAGAGTCCTGGGTTCCTTTCTCGTCCCTAGTCACCATTGCCAAGAGGTTCGCCACAACTACATCGAGCCTTGGGGTTCAGTTTCCGATGAAACCTGAAAACCTGAGGTTCGTCTCGGCCATCCTTTGGACGAGCCCCGAGGCCCTCTAAGGGGCTTGCGTGTTCACCATCCCCGTAGGCCTCGAGACCGTACCCGGTCATCTCGGGATGGCAAAGTACTCGATATCGGGGTTCAGGTGTAGCATGGGAAAATAAAGTGCAAGGATTGAGACATGGAAAGGGAGTCAGCGCCGCCACCCCCGCTAAGCTGCTGTAGCAGGTGCTAAGCGTTCGGAGCAGAACAGAGGAAAGGAACAGAGCGGCGTGACATCTGCGATAACATGGTGTCGCGCCCGCGACGGCTCTGGAGTTGTCGTCCAAGGTTCAGTTGTCAGTGAGGTCGCGCTCCCGACGCCTGCGTGCCTAGAATCTTCGCGCCCGCGATGACCCAGTCGCATCCCCGATGCCTGCGTGCCCAGAATCATCGCGCCCGCGATGACCCTGTCGCGCCCACAATGGCCCAGTTTTCTACGACTTTTTCGACATTAAACGGTTGCATTTAAGGACCTATTTACCTTGTATAAATATGTTTTTCCTCATTATGAGTAGCAGACTTTGATTATTATGCTAAAGAATGTTAAGGTTTCCCTAATATTCTCCTCAAATCTTGTTTACTTTATCCAATCTATTGGTGGTGTTGCAAGTCATTTCTTTATTGATTAGTGGTGGATTGTCCTTTAGCTAATCAGGGTGGAATGCGAGGCCTTTGGTGGTGGAATATTCCTTTATCCAAAGCTATATCCATGTGTTCTTGGTGCTCAAGCTTGTTGTGATTGATTTTGGTTAATTTCATTATCGTTGATTGATTATTCAAGATTATTGATATTATTCAAGTAAGGATTGAAGAATTTCATCATCATCCTTCTCCAATGTCAAGGATAATCAAGAAGGTATCGCCATTCTTCTCCTTCTAGAATCTTCCCAACTCAAGGTTATTCATTCCCTCATACCGATACGCTTCACACCACATCTACAATTCATTAATTTGGGTTATAATTTACTGTTTTCAGTCATGAAACCACCGGTATCCATCCCTGAACCACCACAACCCCCCTTCCTCCCCTGCTATTGCGTTCGCCCATCTCTACCACTCGTCACAACCGGCGTAGTGGTTTCTCGGCTTTTACCCATCTCTGTCCCGTTGGATTAAGAATGATGGATTAAGAATGATGATTGTTGATTGCTGGTTTAGAAGTGGGATATTTGGGGAAATTCGAGGAGAAATCCCATGACGATTGTACAAAATTGACATGCTGATGGAAAAAAAAGACCCAAAAACAAAAAGGAGATTGAGAAATTGACATGCCGATGGAATGAGGAAAGGGATTTGTGCTTGGTTGTGTCAAACTTAAATCAAGGTTTAATTTTAAATGGTCATGGTGGTTCTTGGTGGTGGTTGAGCGCATAAGCGGTGGTTGTGTTAATGGCGATTGGACTAGTAGTGATGGTAGTGGTGGTGGTGGTCGAATGAGGAAAAGAAGATGGGTTTAGTTTTTTATGGTTTTGATGGGTTGAATTGTATTGATATTTGGGGAGGAAAGAGAAAGTGCGTAGAAGAGGTGTGAAAAAGTGGTCCCCTTATCATCAGTTTTTAGACATGTATGTCACCTCCCAGTAATTTTTTGCATTTATACTATATTTGTTTTTAGAAAATTTTTGCAATTATTAAATGTTTCAGGTGGATTTGGGGTTAGAGTAGGGTTGTTGTGTCCACATGGATGGTGTTTAAACAAATAAGGCATTGGTTTGGTAGGGTTTTCGAGGTCTAAAGTAGTAAATAAAGCGATACCAACTAATTCAACCTTAATTACGAAAGCAAAAATAGAATTTAACCTGAGAAGCTATACATATTCATTTCAACTAAATTAACAATAACAATCAATCAACTAACAATTAAACTAGTATTGACCGACTGAATCAAACGAAAGACAGAAAGATTATATCTGTGGACTTCTCTTCTCTTGAAACACAACATTCCAATCATCACAATTCTTCCGAACAAACAAGAAAATGTGTGATTTGGATTACTAAGACTGGTCGAATCGTCACTGTATAGGAGAATTCAAGGAACCTTAATCGTCTTGTTTCACTAAAATCTGGTCAAGGGATTGAAAACTAGTAAAAGACGCAGAAATTTCAAGACTTGAATGTAAATAAGCCATAAAGAGAGGAGGGAGAGAAAGAGAGATTAATGGAAGAATTGAAGTGAATTGAAGTTCGATTGACTATATGAATTGAAGTGTTAACAATGAATGAAAACTAATGAAGAACTAGGGAAAACTATAAACCCTAAGAAATCATAAAGTAAAACCTAAAAGTTGCTCACTAAAAAAATTTCGACCTAATTAGGCCTACAAGAGTTTATATGCTGAGGTAATTACAAGCCAAAACGCATAACTTAAATTACAAAGGTGGTGCCGGAATCTGAGGTTGGCAAGACCGCGACACAAACTTGGCACGGACGTGCCAAAGCCTGGCATGTGCGTGCAGGTGTGCCAAGATACGACTTTCGTCCTTCGGTGGTTCCATTTTGGCACGGCCATACCACAGATGGGCAAGAACGTGCCAATCCCTTACACGACCATGCCAACATTTTTGCACCATTTCGGCAATTTTTCTCCTTGTAAAAGTGGCATAATGTCTTTGCTTCTTGTCCGTTTGTTTCGAAATTTGTGTGTAGCATCCTTAGGGCCTTGTGCATGCCCTCATATCATCAAATCCCCAATATATGATCATTTAGATGGGGGTATAAATTCATTGTCTGAAGGGCTCTGAAAGCGTACAAAAAGCACCAATATGATCAATTATTCATGAAACTCTCGTATTACCTACAAAAGTAATAGAACATGGTAAGAAACTAACATTAACATTGTTTTGATTAACATTTGAAGTGTTTGGACTAAGAAAAATGTCAGATTTAGAGCCCGAACATTAAACACATATTTTAATGCAACGGTGCATCGTACGAGCTTTGAGACTAGTATTTTTTAAATTAGTATATTTTTTGAAATATCTAATTCAAATTAGTATTAGAATATAATTGTATTAAGAAATATATGAATAACAATAATTTATTATAATTGTATTAAGAAAATAAAATTGTACAACTTTGTCCAATGAAATGAATTATTGAATATAAATTGATATTTTTTTTATAATTTACTTCTAAAAATAAAGGGTTTTGCATTATTCGGTTATGTCAAATAAACCGAGAACAACCCAAGCCAAACCTAACCGTATTTATTCTATTCGGTTTTCAGTTCACAATTTTGGCCTTATTCAATTTTCAGTTTATCTGGTTAAACCGAAAAAACCGATCGATTATTTCAATTAGGGTTTTTAAGTTCAAACTTCATTGTCTTCCCGTCTTTCCATTTTGTACTCCGGCCCCTCAGCCCCTACTCATTTGGCAAACCCTTTCTCAGACCATCTCTAATGGTGAGTTCAAATTCGACTCACTACTGATAGACATGGGATAACAATGAAATAAGGTCGTGTAGAGCATTCTAGTTGTGAGATTGAGATTTGACTATCGAACATAACAGTGAGAGTCTCACGAAATGAATTTGATTGTGAGTTTATCACACAAATATATTAATTATATCTTTTTTCTTTCTCGTTATCCACCTCATTTTATATCAATATAATCTAATAAACTATGTTATATTATTATCAGATAGGACTCACCTACTTTTTTTTAATTAATATGAGTTAAACTCATTCTCATCCTCAAAAAGGTAGCTAAATAAAGAGAACAATGTCCGCTTTCCTGATTCCGCATGATTTAATAAGCCAAACTCAAACTTAGTGTTGCGGGCATTCGAAGTTCTACTTGGTCAAATAACATGGAAGGGGATCAACTCATACTAGAAACCTTGGATAGAGGGTATCTAAACTAAGCTGGTGGCGACCATACCCAAACTCATTCATCCAAAACATCTCAATTCTTCTTTCCCATCATGGGCCCATCGTCTTTTTAGACGAACCAAACCAGAAAAGGAAAAGGAATAGAGATACAGGGTGGAAGCATGGTCCGTTAAAATGGTGGAACTGAGACAAATCTTAGAGGTTGACTAGGGGGAAGGAATCAGGAGGCAGGGAGTGTCTTTGATGTAGTACGGGATCTTCATAAGCTAAGAACAAGATGCAAATCTTGGTCATTGGCTTGGAAGAAGTCAAGGAACCAAGACTTCGACCAAAGAATGTCTGCATTTGGCCAAGCCCAAAACAATCTCAGTGAGAACAGCTGGGCCCGCAGCAGCTTAACGAAAGTGGGCCTTGAGGACTCAAACATTTAGGCTTACTATATTGAGAAGGCAAACATGGAGATGACACTAAAGCTGCTTCTACAGACCATTCCAAATGCACAAAGTTGGTACCAAAATAAGAGGAATAATAGTAAAAGGAAAGGGATGATCCTCGAACGACGATGAGACAATGGGAGAAGCCCTAGCCTACTTTAAGGGAATTTTCACTAAACCTATCAGAAGGAATGTTTTGAGGGATAGAGCATGGGGGAGAGTTTTTAGGAGCTTTAATAAGAAGATTTTAAGTAGGGACCTTTCAACTCTGGACAAGCCTTTTACTGAAGATGAAGTCAACCATGTTGTCAAGCAAATGAATCGAATGAAAGCTCCTGAGCCGGATGGTCTGCCAGCTTGCTTCTACCAGAGTATGTGGCATGTAGTGGGACAGGAGGTAACAGGCGCAGTCCTTCAAATGCTTAACTCTGGGACGATTTTGAAAGAGATCAACCTTACACGCATCACTCTTATACCAAAGTCTGATAGTCCCCAAGAGATGTCCGATTTTCGACGAATTAGTCTTTGCAACGTAATCTACAAGATGGTTTTAAGATGCTTGGTGAATCATCTGAGAAATGTTTTGAAGGGCATTATTGATGAAGCTCAGAATGCTTTCATCCAAGAAAGGTTAATTGGTGATAGTTGCTTCATAACACATGAGATTCTCCACACTATCATGAATAAAAAGCAAGGATCCAAGTTACGAGCAATAAAGGTGGACATGAACAAGGCTTACGACAGGCTGAACTAGGATTTTCTCAAGGAGATCCTTGCTAGGTTGAGGTTCCGCAATCATTGGGTAACCATAATCATAGAGTGTGTGTCAACCGTCAAATATTCAATTCTAATCATTGGATCACCCTCCCCTTTGATCATTGAAGGAGATTTGAGATAAGGAGACCCCCTCTCATCCTTTCTCTTCATTCTATACTTAGATGTCTTAGGGGAGTATCTGAAAAGTGAGAAACAAGGGAAGAATATTAAGGGAAAGGTTGCACGAGGTAGCTCGGTGTTAACACACATGTTCTATGCTGATGATTCCATTTTCCTCACTGAGTTAAGGGCATGCCATCGTCTAAGTCTGAAGAATGCATTTGAAGATTTTTGTTTGGCTTCAGGATAGATTATCAATATCCACAAGTCACATATTATGGCTTCCTCAAATGCCATGGTAGAGGCAAAACAAGGTATTCAGGCCATCTTTGGCTACCAAATTGAGGAGACTTTCGAGAAATATTTGGGGATACAACCAACTATAGGCAAATCCGAAACCTCATAGTTTGGGTTCCTGATGGATTCTATGTACAGAAGGTTACAAAATTGAAAACCCTCGTTATTATCACCAGCTGGGAGGATGGTTATAATAAATTTTGTCTTGGCCGGCGCTGCCCTTCATAACCATATTCTAGCGATGTACCAGATACCAATCCAAATTGCTAGGAAATTGGATGCAATCATGACCAACTTCTTCTGGTGGATAAGGTCAAGGAATGATGGGAAACATTGGGCGTCGAAGGAGAAAGTTGTTGCACCTAAAGGAGATGGAGGTACGGGCCTGAGGAAAACAGAATGGATTAATGATGCCTTGCTCGTTAAGCAAGCATGAAGATTAGCCCACAACCAAGACAACCTGTGAGCTAAGCTATACAAAGCCAGATATAAAGTTGGCTCCCCTATTTTAAGAAACGTCAGCATGAGGCCTTGCGTGATCTTGGGGATGCAGAAGTCTCACCAGGGCTGTCACAAAGGTTCGAAACCATATAGAAATTAGAGTTGGCAATGAGAGGTCTTCTGAAGTCCTCGGGAATGACTGGACAGGGAGAGGAGAGGTTGGCTTCTGAACAGAAGCTTCTAGGGATGCGTGGGAAAACAAGAAAGTGTCAGAGCTCGTGATGGGGAGCCCTAGGAGATGGAACCACCAACTCATAAGGTCTACTTTCGATCGTCACACTACCACGACAATACTAACATACCCTTTAAAGGCAATAGACCAGGAATATGCAGCCTATTGGGGCCCAACTAAGGATGGGTGGTTCTTAGTTAAATCGGCTTACTATTATTTTTGGGAGACACGCCAAAAGGGGGGCATGCCACTCTTGACTATAAATATCCTAGGGGGATCAGGGTTTTCGAAGAAACTTTGGGCTACCAAAGTCCCAACGAAATGGAAAGTGTTGACCTAGAAAATAATTCATATATGATGCACTTCCACTGAATGGCGAACGAATGATGTGGGATAGTAACAGTGATGGAAAGTGCGCTCTATGTGGTCTTGCCACAGAATGGAGGGAACATTTGTGTAGGATCCTGGAAAAAGTGACCCTCCTTCCGCGATCCGCTACTTAAACGATCGGAAGCCGACTAAGATTGCTTAATCCTCAAATAAGGATATATTTGCTTCATGAAATTCATTTTCGGGGGATAACTTTTTATTTATTCAATAATCAATTTTTATTATTCACATATTTGAAATTACATCAAATTAATTTACAAATAATTTTATATAAAATCCGATTTGAATCTGGGCCAAAGCCCAATAGAGAATATTTAGAAAATTCAAAGGCCATGTAACCATTAGTAATTCCTATGGTATTTTCTCTTGAGCGAACTCTGGATTAGATTATGGAATTATGTAAATTATTTTATAAATTCATTAGACGTAATAAACATTCATGTTTAAATAATAAAAAGAGATTATCTTAAAAAGAAAGAGTCGCTAGCCAATTTAAGGAAACCGACAAACCATAAAATAATAAAAATGACTCTGGTCTATGTAACCGAATTCTAAGTTCGGGGGTAAGGTTACGAATTTGAGAATTAAAATAAATCTCAAATCCGCCTGTTAGAAAACAAACTCTACATAAAGGGCTTTCGCGCTAGCGCGCTCGTCCCTTGCTTGTTGGGATAGAAGACTACGAGACTGAAAACGTCTGTCCTTCTTCCTCTGAGCCAGGTTCCTTGTAGAGTCTATCTACTTCGGTAACGGGAAAAGCAAAAACTACCACATAGCATTCGTAGATAGGACTTTGCCCTCATTCCTTCCTTCTAGCTATTCTTCTTATTTATTAATAATATTGAAATTTCCGTCAAGACTTCCCCTTTCTTTATGGCTGCGATCTTCCTAAACAGGATTGAACGTAATTATGTTTTTTTATGCTAGGAATTTCTGGAATCCCTTTCCCTTTCCCAGTCCTTTCTCAACTCAACTCTAACTTGAAATTAAATTGAGCGGAGAAAACTTTCAATAAATTTCATGAAATTATTATTCGAACATGCAAATGAAAATAAAAGAATAACGGTTTTTACAAAATGAATGTACAAATAACACTTTTACATGAAATAAACTACATTATTGAAACTTAAAGGATGAACAAACCTCACTTGAAACTTCGGTTGGTGTAACGTGGTTTTTGTACCCCGGTTTTTATATCGTTCTTCTCGAGGAGCTAGGGGCCTTGGCTAAGAAACTCGGTCTCATGTCGAGTTAAGATCGCTAGGTAAGGCAATGGGTTGAAAAAGGCGGTCACAAAGAAACAAATAAGTCTAAGGTCAGTCAAGGTGAAACAATAGGTTTCGGGGGCTTTTCGGGATGCAAACGGGAACAAGGAGATAGGTTTTGCATCAAGAGAGCAAGAAGGAAGAAAATCAAGTGGTAATTCCGTTAGAAAATACCCATCAGACTTCCTCTTTCAAGGATAGTCTGGATTAACTTCCGCAAAGTCCACCACGGACCCGGGGGGTTAATGAGACGGAATTCCCTAGTTAGTCTCTACTTACTCTCATGAGTAAAGTGCTAACTCTCCTAATTCCAACCTTCCAACACAAGTGTTGGATGTGTTCGGGGACTTTCGGACCCAAATACATCCCACTTGAGGGAAGGAATGGAGTGGGAAAAGTGATTTCCCAACTAATTACTCACAAATATTGCTAACCCATACCTAATTACCCATTCACACCCTTAATTACCCCCTATCCCATTAGGGTTCTAGCCACTACCCATGATAAAAATTAAGCTAACAACATCCAAACCAACCCTAAGCATGATTTCTAACATCAAACAACCATAAACAAGCAAAACAATTGAAATAGCAAGCAAAGTAATTAAACAAGCAAGAAAATAATTAGTAAAGTAATTAATAAAAGAGTTAAGGGAAGAGAATACTTATCAAAATACTGTAGATGAACAAGGAAAAACAATAAAAAGATGATCCAACAATCTCTCAATTGTTTGAATCCCCAAATCTTCAACAATACCACAAAATCTCCAAAACCCTAGATTAATCTCTCTCTAATCTCTCTCTAAAATCCACTAATTACTAGGCTGGAAAATAGAGTCAAACACTCTCCAAAGCTCCCCTAAGATAATCGTCAAAGAGGAGTATAAATACAAGGCAAAACAGTTGGGCAAAACGCAGCACTTTAAGCCGAAAACATGCGCAGAAAGTACGAGACCGCAGGTGCGGTCTTGGAGACCGCAGGCGCAGTCTCTCGCTGCCTAGGGAATGTAGCGGGTGCCACGCACGAAAACTGTTGGGCGATTCTTCCATCGTAAGACCGCAGGTGCGGTCTTCACTGACCGTAGGTGCGGTCTTCTTTGGAGACTTAGCTCCCTGTGCAAGCGTAGCTTTTACCGCAGGTGCGGTCTCTAGGACTGTAGGTACGGTACTCTTCGCGCAGCCAGGGGTAGCGGGTGCCACACCTAGGGTGACGAGGGCTACCCTCCTCTTTTCTTCCTTTTGTTCCTTCCTTCATTCCAATGCATGTAACGCCGGCTACAAGGGTCGTAGCGGGTGTTCCCTCACTAATTAGTACCAAATGAAGGGAAAGTGGTCCCGGGTCAACTCCGCCTCGGCTCTCGGTCCGACTTGGCTCAGGAAATCACCAACAATGCTCTAAAATGGCCCGTTTTACCTCGTTTTTGTGTATAATGCCAAAACCTACAAAATAACCAAAAACATACTAAAAAGCCATGAAATAAACATGAAACGAGTCAAAAGCTTAAGAATTAAGGCATTATTTAGACACAAAATTGGGTCTAAACACCACCCCACACTTAAATGTTTGCTCGTCCCGAGCAAAACAAAATAAAAACTACCTAGACTAACACAAACTCCTCTGTCGTGGGAGAGAAACGAGTGCGTTTAGCGTATACACCAAGCCCTTTGAACCCCCCGACAGCCCGGGTGGACGAGATGGACTCGTGAGGGTTTGTAGCGGCTATACCCACAAAAGCCAAAGAAAAAGGAGAAAGGGAAAGTGAAAAAAAAACTGAAGAAAAGAAAGAAAAAGAAAAAAACAAAAGCTTCGCTTCAAAACATCTTGAAATCTCAATTAGGAAAACGTTATTAAACCTCCAAAAGGAACCGTTACGAGCATCTCACAATCACCTATACCAAGCAAAAGTCAGTCTTTGAGATTTTCGATTTCCTACACCTAATGCCCAACAAAACCCCATGTGCATAAGTGCTAGTGGATTCTAACCGATTCCAAAAGACTCCAAAGACTCATGCCCGAGCTCAAAAACAAACAAAACGAACAAGGAAAGAAAAGAGTTGCCCTTCCCCGCATTTGGTCGCCCTTGGATTGGTGAGGGCCGTAGGTGATGAAAGGAGAGGCCCCACACTTTATTAACGCTTAAACTTTTCTTTTTGGGTTGGGTTTTCCCAACGATTTTTTTTTTTTTTTTTAAAGGTCGAGGCTAGTTTTGCGGGAATTGCACGACCCATAATGCGGGGTTTACCCTCCCAACACAGTCTTTTCCATACACACCTCCGTCGAAAATTCGATATGGGAGGAGTTTGAGGGGTATCAACGTCGTACCGCTAATACCGGTCCCGTGTAGGTTGTCTAGCTTTATGGTGGTTTGATGTCGTTCAGCCGACTCGCCCCACTTAATCCGGTTATTTAGCTTTACTTTCTTTTTCTTTCTTTTTTCTTTTGCTTTTGCTTTTACTTTTTGGAAAAACAAGCTCGGACACAAATCTCTAGAATCCCCTGGTTTCAACCATAACGTGAAAGGAATCGGGGGTTTCACTAGACACTCAATAACGGAAATCTAAAGAGGTAAGTCATGACTAGTACCCGAGACAGGGTCGAAAACGCTTAGACCAGTTTCTGGAAGTTTAAGAACGGCTTCTGAATTTCGACAACAAGATCCAAGAAACAACGTAAAAACAAAGCGAAAACGAAAACCGAAAGAAAACTTTTAAGGTTTTTCACTCCCCTTTTTTCTCCTTTTTCACACAAAATTTTTTCATATTTTAGGCAAAAACTAAGAAAATCAAAAACAAAAAGCTAGATGATCTACCCTTGAAACATAATATCTCCCCCCCACACTTAAAACGCCACAATGTCCTCATTGTGGGAAGGTGTCTCATGAAAAGGGTAGAGAACCTACAAAAAGCAACCAAACAAAAACAACTAGCGAGCAAATGGTGGCGACCCGAGCCCACACGGCTCCAACAACAAGAAATAACCAACAAGCGCAAACTAAGGGTTCGCCACCAAAAGAAAAATCAAGCATGCGGCATGGATCATAGGATATTCAACTCAAAAAGAGAAGAGCAGAGAGATATTACCTCGAGTTCTTCAAAACAAATGATTACTCAATCCGCGATCCGTGATAGCCAAGCGCGCAAAGGGTTAGGATTTTCAAGTAAAAACAATCAAAGCTCGTAAGACCCGCATGCAAGATTAGAAACATGAAAAAGAGACTAACTCAGAAAAACTAGAATATAACTCAAAAGAAAGAAATAAAAGTATGGGTTGCCTCCCATAAAGCGCTTGTTTAAGGTCCCGAGCTTGACCTAATTACTTACGTGATTCTCGAAAGGGAATTCCCTTTCATTAACCCCCCGGGTCCGTGGTGGAATTTGGGGAAGTTAATCCGGACTATCGTTGAAAGAGGAAGTCCTGTGGGTAGTTTCTAACGGAATTGCCACTTGATTTTCTTCCTTCTTGCTCTCTTGTTGCAAAACCTATCTCCTTGTTCACGTTTGCATCCCGAAAAGCTCCCAAACCCATTGTTTCACCTTGACCGACCTTAGATTTATTTGTTGCTTTGTGACCGCCTTTTCAACCCATTGCCTTACCTAGCGATCTTAACTCGACCACAGACCGAGTTTCTTAGCCAAGGCCCCTAGCTTCTCCAGAAGAACGATATAAAAACCTGGGTACAAAAACCACGTTACACAAAATGGCGTTGTTGCCAGGGAGCAAGCGCCCCTAGCTTAGTTTCTTGGTCTTGAGTTGTCTAAGATTGCTTTCATGCTAGAAACTAGTTTGTTTCAATTTCCGATGAATTTGATGTTTCTTCATTTCTTGTAGGAGGTTTCGAGTTCTGATGGCGGAGGGGCCAAGCTGGTTCACCCCGTACCCTTCTATCATATGCCGTTCCATCATTGGGTACGGGAGGCAACCCGATCACTTTACCACCTTTACCACCTGATGTCGTATTTGAATTCAAACCATACTTACTTGAAGTCTTTTCAAGCAATCCGTTTCATGGAGACAAATCCGAGTGTCCTATTGCACACATCGAGCAATTTGAAGATCGGATTAGTTTCGTGCAAGTTCCTGGTTTATCTTCTGAATTTATGAAATTGAAGTTCTTTCCTCTAACTCTTACAGGGAAAGCAAAGACATGGCTTCAAACGTGTCCTCCAAGCACTTAGTCCTCATGGGAGGTACTTAGAAGAGATTTCCTGCATAGATTCTTCCCAGCAGATGAAACTTATAAACTCCGGCAAGTTATCATGTCTTTCAAGCAAGAACCCGGAGAAGATCTTTTTGAGGCTTGGGGAAGATTTAAGATTTTCAACGCCAATGTCCACATCACAATTTACCGGATTGGATGGTACTTCAACATTTTTATTATGGGCTTTGTGATTCATACAAAGAGTCCATTGATCATGCTTCCGGAGGGATGTTCCTAAAGAAGACTGCGGAGGAAGCCAACATTTTTCTTTGTGAGTTATCTCAGAATGTTCCTAGTTGGGGAGGCGGCCAAAATTCAGGAAATGGGGATCATTCTTTGGAACACAACCCCACTATCAAACTTCTAATGGCTACCGTCCTTGATTTTCGAAAAAAGATGGTGAATGACGAGGTTTCCAACCAGTTGAACTTAGCCCAAGGTATGCAAACCTTTGCATCCACTCCTATTCCTACTATGCATACTTGTAAGTTGGGTTTTGGTCCACATCTTGAGCATCAATGTGTGGAGTATCGTCAAGTAGAACATGTGAATGCCATCTATTCCAACCAGCTTTATTCCCATTCTTATGAGGATTATGATCCTAGTTATACCACGTTTGTCAACCCGGATTTTAACCCTGTTTCTAAATTTTATGACCACCACGCATATTTTCAAGAAGAGTTCTCACATCAACCCACCCCACGACCTCAATTTTCTCAACCATCCCAAGATTCTAAGATTGAAAAGTTGTTGCAACAAATTGTGGCTAATCAAGAAAGTGAGGGTGCTCGCCTTAGAGACCTTGAAATCCAAATGACCCAAGTTGCTCAACAAATATACTTTTCTCAACCCATTCAACCTCAACTTATCCAAGGGGAGCAAGTTGAAGCTATTACCCTAAGGAGTGGAAGAATAATTGAAGAACCTATGGTAGTGGGGGAGAATGATGAAGAGGAGAAACCTTTGGGAGAGAGTGAGGGAGTTGTGGTGGATAGTACTGAAGAGGAGGATTTAGGAGTTGAGCAAAACATAGTTGTGGAGAAGGAGGATGATTTTGTGGTTAATGAGGCTGAGGGTGAGGAAAAGGAGAAGTTGGAAGAGAGGGTAGAGATTGAGAAAAGATGAGAGAAAGGGAAGGAAGTTTTGAGGGAGGATAATCATGGAAACCCATTGGAGAAACCCGTTTCATATAGACCACCAGTACCTTTTCCTGGGAGATTGATTCACCATAATAATGAGGCGTACTTTATGCGATTTATTGAGATGTTGAAAAAGCTCCAAGTCAATATTCCTTTTCTTGATGCCATGGCGGAGGTCCCTTCTTTCAAGAAACATCTTAATGACCTCTTGACAAACAAAAGGAGAATCAAAGAGTCGTCGACCTTTCTTCTCAGTTGCAATGCCATTATGGGGAGCAAGACTCCCGAGAAACTTGCCGATCCGGGTAGTTTCTCCATACCCCTGCTTAATTGGTGATATGAGGATTGATAATGCATTATGAGATTTGGGGGCAAGTGTGAGTGTCATGCCACACTCAATTTGTAAGAAGTTGAACCTTGATGACTTGAACCCTACAGCTATTAGCTTGCAACTTGCTGACCGAAGTGTTAGGAAGCCCTTGGGAATATTAGAAGACATCCCAGTTCAAGTGGGAAGTTTCCTTATCCCGTGTTACTTCATTATTTTGGAGATGGATGATGTGGGAAACCCTATTATTCTTGGTCGACCCTTCTTGGCCATTGCAGGAGCTATCATAGATGTGAAAAGAGGCCGTTTGTCTCTAAATGTGGGAAGAGAACATATTGATTTTGATCTTGATCCTTCAAGAAGGAACCCTCACAAGGAGTCACACTTTAAGGTCAATGCAGTTGTTAGGATTATGGATGAGCATCAAGAAGAACCGTGCTTAATTATTGTGGAACCGGATGATTGGGGTGGAGAAAGTCACCCTAAATCTATTCATTTCGAGCTTCATGGAAATGGTTTCACCTTCCATGGCGATTTCCTCAACACCGTGCCTTTGAGGAGGGAGATTTCCTTGGGTGAAACATATATAGAAAATATGAAATTGAAGGAGATGGCTTTCCAAGGCCCGAGACCTGGCACATCACCGAACATCAAGCCAGGGTTATCTTCTCTTTCTATCCGGCCTACTACGTCTTCAAAGAGGCATGCTCAATTCTTGCGCAAGAAGAGGAAGCGATGGAAAAGTAGGAAGAAATTCTGGTGAAGTCAAAAGCCTAATAATTAAGGCGTTAATTAGACACAAAATTGGGTCTAAACAGTAGGATAGATGGATGATCGAACTCCTTATGATGACCCTTGACCGTGACTTGAATATGGCTTGGAATAAGGATTATTCGGTGGTGGATGTGGTTTATGATCGGTGTGATGATGATATGTATGATGGTTATGGATGATGATTATGGATGATGGAAGAAAATATGAGTGTAGTATAATAAGAGTAAAGAATTGGAGAGAATAAGGATATAGGATGATGACTATAGAGAGAGTAGAGAGAGATGGAGAGAATATAGAATGATGAGACGTTGGTGATGATTTGATTGGGAAGAGTTGATGAAACGGATGGAAGAATGAGGGGGTATTTATAGGTGGAGGGTGGATGGATGGTGATGGAAGGTGAGGAACATGATCCCATGGATCATGCCCTTTAAACAAATATGCTATGATCATGGGTCAAAATTCTCATGCTATGATCATGGGATGATGATAGGATGGAGGGAAAAAGTTGGCGGCAAAAATCCAAATTAAATAGGAAGGTCGCTGGGCCGTTGATTTAATTAGCACACATCTTGCCAGTGTGGCAATCCGTCCCCGGTCCCTGGAAGCGAGGAAGGCGCCGGGCCTTTTTATTTTGTGAGAAATAGAAAGGCCACCGGGTCTTCTTTTTCCTACAGAAATTCCAGCGCTTTTGGGCCGATTTTCGGGCCAAAAAATGAGCAAGGCCGCTGGGCCTTCTTATTTGGCTAAGCCAACTTCAAACGGTCATAATTCCTTCATCGGAACTCCGATTTAGGTGATTCAAAAGGCGTTGGAAAGCTTATGGTGTGTTCTTTAGTCTGATCAAAAGAAATAGGGCCAAATATACTTGTGGAAAAAATGGGATTCGAAATGGTGGGAACATGTATGTGGAAAGGGCGGAAAATGAAGGTTTTGTACAAAAAATTACTTAGGGGTACCCTAACTTTTAGTGAAATGTTTTTCCGGTACCCCAACTTTTAAAAACTAATTTTGGGGTACCCCAGCTTTTAGAATTAGAAATAATTAGGTGAATTTCCGGCCAACGATTTGAATTCACCGGTGAATTTTAGGCGGGAAATTGATTAAGTGTATTTGTGGATGAAAATGTCGTTTGTTTTTGTGGACGAAAATGATTTGAATCAATCAGAGTTTCATCAGAAATTCACCTAGTAATTTCTAATCCTAAAAGTAAGGTACCCCAAAATTAGTTTTGAAAAGTTAGGGTACCAAAAAATTGTTTCTTGAAAAGTTAGGGTACCTCTAAGTAATTTGTTGTTTTTTGTAGTGAGTTGGCCCGGTAGCTTTTGATTGAGGAAGGCCCAGTGGGTTTGCTTTCTTTCTAGCCTCTTTTCTTGTTGTGCTCAGTTTGGTACTAGGTTTGCCTTGAAAATGAGCAAGGCCCAGTGGCCTTATTTTCTTTGGGCAAGGTCTGAATGTTTTTATCGGTACAAAATTTGGTGTCTACAGAGACCCCTTACTTTGATCGAGCCCGAATAGGACGAAGGTCAAATTAGTCTGAGATGCTGACTGCTTGACGTCTGACTAGGAGATGGGTGCGGTCGGTGGTCTTTTAGCGGCGACCGGAATGTCAGTGCTCTTTTAACGGCAGCTGGAAGATGGTGTCCGTGCTCTTTTGTATGGCAACCGGAAGGTGGATGTTTTCGGTGCTCTTTTATGTGCCGACCGAAAGGTGGATGTTATCGGTGCTCTTTTATTTGGCGGCTGAAAGGTGGAAGTTGTCGGTGCTCTTTTATGTTGCAACCGGAAGGTGGATGTTGTCGGTGCTCTTTTATGTGGCGACAGGAAGGTGGATGCTGTCGGTGCTCTTTTATGTGGCAACCGGAAGGTAGATGCTGTTGGTGCTCTTTTATGTGGCGACAGGAAGGTGGATGCTGTCGGTGCTCTTTTATGTGGCAACCGGAAGGTGGATGCTGTCGGTGCCCTTTTATATGGCGACAGGAAGGTGGATGGTGTCGGTGATGGTTCCCTGCACAGAAACCAAAGATGAATGTTGGATCATTTTGAACAATAACTGGAGATATAGAGAATTACATGTTTGGCAGATTGATCACAATTGATCCAAACAGTCGACGATGCCCAACGAATTTTTCCGAGGTGGATCGAATTTTCCCGATGTTGGTGGCGCCCAACGGATTTTCCCGAGGCAGACCGGATTTTCCCGGTGTCATTCTAGTCTTTCCTGGTATCGTTGTTGATGATTGTTGGCATGTTCAATACCGAGGGACTTCACCGATCATGATGTCGATGGCCCTAAGGGTCGAAACTTCATCAGGCACGATGTCGATGGCTTAGAGATTGAGACTTCACCGGTCACGATGTCGGTGGCTCTGATGCTGAGGACTTATGCCGATCTCTGCTGGCGACCCTGGTTTTGGTCATTTTGTTGACGATGGCATTTTTGATGACGATGAGACTTCACTAGACCCGATGCCGGTGGCTCTTATTCCTGAGATTATGTCGAACTCGATGCTGACGACTCTTATTGTTGCGATTGCGCCGAGCTCTGCTGGCGGCTCTGGATTTTTGATTTGATGATGGCAATTTGATACCGATGAACTTCACCAAAACTCTGTCGATGGCCCTTATTCTCCTTAAATTTTGCTTCAAGTGCATAGGTGCTAAAATTTCACTGTGGGGAAGGGTTCTTGAATTTGCCGGTCGTTGATCCGCATCAGTCATTTGTGAGGATTCCGCCATTCAGGTCTGAGAGTCACCATTCGTGTATGGCGGACGATAATTCGTGACTTGACTGAATGCTTGACTTGTTGGAGTTGGATTAGAGGTTACCCTAATCTTGCTCTTGATGATTGGAAACCATGTCCTTCGGTCTGAATGAGATAGCATATGGGCTTAACCAGCCCCCTGTGTTGCGTTCTGGAGCAACGATGTGGCACTTTTTTTTTCAATGTGCAGGTATACATGCGAATGATCTACAAGGCTCTTGCACAAACAATGCAAAAAATTTTCTTTTTGACACTAGTATTCATGCATTTATGCATCACAATCGATTTTATGCGGGACAAACTGACTCAATGCATGACAGACTGACTCGATACAAGACAAACTGACTCTTTGTGACTTTGATGCGACTTATGGATGCAATGCAAACCTATCAATTCTTAGACAGGATAGACACATGATGTTTTATGCTCCTATACATGCAACTCTACATGCAGACAACCCCCCTCCCCTCTGACTTTATATTTAGACAATGACTCTCTAGGACAATACTTTCCTAAGACAATGCTTTCTAAGGATCAAAGCCACTCGTGGGGAATTTTAGGAAAATTCAGGATGAGTAACATTTCGCTCCATGGGACAAGGAATAATGGTGGAGGCGCTAGGCCTGAAGAATGTGCTTCTTGGATGTTCATGTAGATGACCTTGATTGCTTCCAAATTCATGTTAATGTATACTCAGTCCCTGGTAGACTCTTGATGACATTGTCTTGCTTTGGACGGCACCTTGGAGATGTGCAAACCCCAGTTTTGTGTGAATTGACGATATGATGCAAGAAAACCATGGAATAGGAGGAGGCATAATCCTTAGTAGTGAGTGTCAATCTCTCCTTTTGCCTAACTTGCCCAAATGGTTTTCAAGTTAGCCCCTCTTTTTCCTTTTTTTTTCTTCCTTTTTTTTTTTCTTTTTTTTTTCTTTTTCATTTTTTTTTTGAGAACATTGTTAGGACATTAATGAGAATGAAGATGCAGGACCTTGTAGGATAGGGAGTAGGTGTCCCTCTTAGAAGTTATCTCCGACAAATTTCTCGAACGATGTCACAAAGATAGCGTAACCCCCCAGTTTAGAGTAGCTTGTTTCTGAGTCTGTTTATGATCATGTGATTGCCAGTTATTTACCGATTCGATGTAGATGGCGTTTGCTCATGCTGAGAAGTGAACCGCACTCAGATGTGCTGAGAGTGGGCATTAAGAACATAACCTCATACTTATAGTAATGACCGAGCTGAAAGGTCCTCAAAGGGTGAGATAAGATGAAAAGGCTAGAAAAGGTTGGTTGGAAGATTTTTGTTGAAAGAGATGGTTGACAATGGTTTATTAATGAATGGGATGTGGAGACACTTAAGAATGATCGTGCCTTGAAGAGATGGTCAAATGAGATAGACATCATCTCTTGGGAAAAGGTTGGAACATGGTTATGGAATGATGTCCAAGTCCGACGGAAGGAAGATGGAGGGTTGATAATGATGATGAAATCTAGGGTTTCCTTTCCTTTTGCCTAGCCCGCCCTAGTGGGTTTTCAGACTAGCTTTTTTTTTTCTTTGGTTCTCTCAAAGACCAGTTTATTCAATGACGAACGCTCTCTAAAGTGAAAAGGTATTGGTCGGGCCTCGAAGAGGTTACGCATCTGAGGTGGAATCAGGCCAATCGTAATTCTTCAAGCGCAACTTTGATGGGTAGTTCCTCGAGGAAGGCTTAACGGTTCGAAAAGATGGTTATGAAGGCTTAAGAATTCATATGTGGGTTATGGATGGTTATGAAGGATGAAAGGTTTGATGTGGTGAAGGTTTGAAACTGACAGGCTTAAGGGATTTTTCTTTTTTGGTGTGCATGACTCTTCTTTCCGCCTTCTAACGTCTTATTCTCCCCTCGAATCTTTTTTTTTTCCTTCTTCTTTCCTTTTCCTCCTCTTTTTTTGCTCTTCTCTTTTCACCTGTTTTTTTTTTTGCTTTCACTTTTTCCACTCTTTTTCACTTTTTTTTTTTTCCGAACTCCTTCTTCATGGGTTGACTCTTATTCTCCTTTGGTCTTAACACACCTTTTGGATTGGGTTAAGGGTTTGAAAAGGTTGAGGTTTGATGGAAAGGTCAAAAATGTAAATGGTAGGTGACTCGAGACTGGATGAAAAGATGAAGGTAATATGGGTGGTGAAATAAAGGTTGGGTTCAAGCCCCCTGTCCTCAGCACATTTGGGTAAGGTGCGAGATTTATAATGATGAGCATTCAGTTTAGAGAGATTATTGGGTTTGGTCTTTGCTGATGACATTCTCTCCTTTTGCTCAGACTGTTGGAGGGAAGGTGCAGGCTAACTTCTCTCAATCAATTTTTATTCTCTCCTTTTGCCCGGTTTGCCTCAATGAGGTTTTCAAACCGGCCACTCTATAGTTTTTCACTCTTTTTTTTAATTCTTTTTTTTTTCCCTCTTCATCTCTCTAACCCTGGATTCAAGAAAACTGAAGAATGGGAACGAGGTATATGACAAAGATGGAAGGATAAGAGAAGATGAATTTGTCAGACTTGGTTTGTACGGATGATGGATGGATGAGAGAACTTTTCAACTCAAGTCAGAAACACAAGCATAAAATTATGTTTGATCAAATAGCAACAAGAGCAACCGAATTCAAGAAACGAATGAAGAATTGACTCTAACAGACTCTGAGCATAAAATGCTTGACAACCAGGACCCTTGCCAACTCTAAAGCCCCTTGATGATGTGCCCTCCCTATCTTCGTATGGAGAATCCATGTTATATCTAATCCTCTGTGCTACTTTCGGTAGGGGTAGTTTCCTTGACTGGATCATGTGCTCCAAAGTTTAACAATTCTCCATGTTGTTCCCTTGGGTTCTATGGTAGTCGCAGAATTTCTCGTCATCCCAATATTCCCTTTATTGTTGGCTCAAGCCTTGACCTTGACACTAGACAAATGAAGAAAGACCCATCCCAATGCATGCATGTCATAAATGAATTATATGGACTTCCTAAAATGAAAAACGCCTATATGTTGACTCGGGACAGACTCACCCAGGATATGGGTTTTGAATGTGCTAACTGACCTACACGAGACTTCCTAAGATGCAAGACCTCTACATACTGACTTAAGGAAAAGACTTACCTATGACATGGGTCTACATCTCCTAAATTTTGTATGGGACTTCTTAAAGTGCAAATGCCTATATGCTAACCTAGAAAGACTAACCTATGACATGGATTTACATTAGACTTCCTAAAAAGAAAGACACTCACATGACATGCTAACAAGAGAAAAGACTCACCCATGACATGGGTTTACACTGGACTTCTTAATAAAAAGACAGATATTTGCAAGATAATTCCAGACACATACTCACCCACGACATGGGTTTTGATGACCTACGAACCTATATGAGACTTTCTAAAGAATGACAAATACTTACATGCTAACTCAAGAAAAAGACTTAACAACTCACCCATTACATGGGTGTAGGGCCCGCGGCCCCGGAGGGCACGGTCCCCCGCGGAGTGTCGAAACGACGTAGGGTTGCTTATTGGTCCTAGGGTACAAATTTTAACAATTTCTTTTAAGGTATAAAACGTTTTCCGCACGTTAATGCTAAATCAGGCCAACTCTTCTACCTCGAAATTTCAGCACCAATATCTATTCGGGAATGGCCCGTGAGCCCGATGTAATCGAAAATCCACGCGGATTTCCCAAATTACTCGAGGCCCAGGTCCATTCCGAATGGGATATTGGTCACTAGACATCAAAATGGTGTACTGGGCTAGCATACTGGCCCAATATCCGCGAGGATTTTCCTGCCAACATGCACGACCCGGTCCACTATTTTATATGCTGACCTACAATTAGAGCAGGTCGGGCCGGGCCTTGCCGGAAATCTCGCGGATTTACGAGCGATCTACGGGCTGACGAGAAATCCACGATTTCGGGCGATGTTCGAGCCATGGCCGAAATCCATACGGATTTTTGAACAAAGTTCGGGCCGCTTACATTCGGTCATGGGTATTAAAATTGGATCAAGTATTAGGCCGAAAAACATTAATTTGCATAAAAATAAAAAGAGTCGCGATTAATTTTGATAAAATTAACAAAAACAAAAGATGACTCGGTCTCGAACCAAAATTCGGATCGGGGTAAAGGTATCGATGTAGGGGATGCCCTTGCATCGTCGCCATGTGACCCTTACTAGTCGGGTTTATTAAGTAAAAAGTAAGTTGTCACTCAAAATTTTAAAAAAAAACAAATGCATGTATAGAACTTGAATAAGGTTTAAATCGGTACAAAAATTAACGCAAATTACAATGCGGGGTGATACGACTACATTTTACAATTTGATCTAATAACTATGAAAGCGGAAAAAGCGAAATGAAGGCGGTGCCTTACCGAGCTGTAGCGGATCCGCCCAACTCAAGTAGATATCCGGAATCTTCACCCGAACTACTCGATCTGCGAAATGCCAGCGTAAATCCGCGTGGATTTGGTGGTAACTCTCAAATGAATCTCGCTTTTTCTCTCAGAATTCTCTCTGCTTTTCCTTCCACCTCCTTTTTCTTCCCCTCTGCGGGATCCGCGGATCCTTTTATAAAGCAGTCCGGGTCGATCACGATTGCCTCCTCTTTCACCGAAATCGCGTGGATTCCAAGTAGTGGGGCCGTCAGTTACCGAGAAATCCGCGTGGCCTTCGGTTGACAAAATCTGGCAAATCCGCGTGACTTTTCGGGTCGAATAATTTGATCCGCAAGATTTTTCGGGTGGACAAGTGGGATCCGTGTGGATCTGTTTTCCGGGCCAGAGCTGGCAAATCCGCGTGGATATCTTCTGGGCTGGAGAGTGAGATCCGCGCGGATTTTGCTTTTCTGGGCCAAAACTGGGATCCGCGCGGATTTTGCTTTTCTGGGCCAAAAAACTGGGATCCGCGCGGATTTTGCTTTTCTGGGCCAAAAACTGGGATCCGCGAGGATCTGCTTTGACTGGGCCAAAAATTGGGAATCCGCGTGGGTCTGCTTTGACTGGGCCAAACATTGGATTCTGCAAGGATCCGTTTTCCAGGCCCCACGTTGAGTTGACTTTGATCAGTTGACTTTGACCAAAAGCTGACTACTATTTTCGGTGTCTACAATGGGTTTGCACGACTTAGACCCTATAGGAGACTTTTATAATGCAAGACATTCATATGTTGACTCTAGAAAAGGACTCACCCATGACATGAGTTTACATGCCCTACGAACCTGTATGAGACCTCCTAAAGAAGACAAGACACTTACATGCAAACACTAACACAAGGACTCTTCCTAGACCTTATATGTTACTTTCTAAAGAATGCAAGACACTTACAGCAGGCAGTAACACAAAGATTCATCCTAGACCTTATATGATACTTTCTAAAGAAAAAGACACTTATATCCTGACTCTAAAACAAAGACTCACCCATGACCTGGGTTTACACTAGACTTTCTAAAAGAGACAAACACACATTAACCCATGAAAAAACTCACTTATGACCTAGACCAAATACTCACCCATGACCCGGGTTTAGGCTTCCAAAAATAAAACACACATATTGACTTAAGAAAAGACTCACATATGGCATGACCTTATATGAGACTTTCTAAAGAATGAAAGACATTTACATGTAGACTCTGAAACAAAGACTCATCCATGACCTGGGTCTACTAGACTATATATAAGACCTCCTAACGTGTAAGACACCTATATACTGACTCAGGAAACAACATGTTTGCATGTCATAACCTCTATATGATCCTAAGACAAACAACAAAACTTTTTATAGCAAGAGCATTATAAAGGGCCGGATATAGTCAAATATAGAGAGTCGACATAAGTTGGAAAGCGCAAGTGAGTATTTCTCAATTCAGATGTGCTTAAACCACAAGCCGACCGTATTAAGGAGAATCCGTCACTTGAACTAACAAACTTGGGTTAGCTCAAGCTATGCTGGCTATTATACGGACTAGAATAATGCTTAACACACTGACACTCTTTTTTCATTGTGACCCAACACATTTATTTATTTAACTCAAGGAAAGTGGATGTTGTAAAGGACCGAATAAAGCCATCAAAAGGCGGGTTAAAACAAACTCAATTATTAATTCCACCATAGATGGGCTTAACAAGGGGTCGTCCATGGATTTGTTAGACTTAATAATTAAGTTTATAAATTTATTTTCTCAAATCTTGAGACTATTATGCGGGCTAGAACAACACACACTGACTTTGTTTAATTATTTATCAATTTTCTTTGGAGCATGAGTAAGAGAATATTGAGAAAGGGTGAATAAAATCATCAAAGGTGAGTTAAAATGAATTGATAAACAAGGATAATTAACCTTTAAAACGGATGGGCCTCACCACCGGGCCGACCATAAAATTTAAGGTTAATTAATCGAGTTTATAAACTTATTTCTTGTCAAACCCAACGATCATTATGCAGACTAAAACAATATCAATTAGGTTCGGCTATAATAATGGAATAGGAGGAGGTATAGTCCTTAGTCGTGAGTCTCAATCTCTCCTTTTGCCTAACTTGCCCAAAGGGTTTTCAAGTAAGCCTCTCTTTTCTTTCTTTTTTTTCTCTTTTTCTTTCTTTCTTTTTCTTTTTTTTCTCTCTTCTTTTTTTTTGATGAGACCACTATTAAGACGTCTATGAGAATGAAGATGCAGAACCTTTTAGGATAGGGAGTAAGTGTCCCTCTTTGATATTATGCCCGATAAAAGTCCTGAATGATGTCACAAAGGTAGTGCGAGCCCCTAGTTTAGAGTAGCTTGTTTCTGAATCTGTTCATGATCATGTGGTTGCCAGTTAGTGGCTGATCTGATGTGAACGCTCTTGCTGAGAAGTAAGCCATACAGAGCCTCGTACTTGCATTAATGGCTGTGTTGAAAACTCCTCAAAGGGTGATATGGGATGAAAACACTAAAAAAAAAGGGGTTGGAAGATGTTTGGGGAAAGAGACGGTGGATGATGGTGAATGATGGGGAAAGAGACGGTGGATGTGGAGACACTTAAGAATGATCGTGTCTTGAAGGGGAGAAGAGCTGGTCAAATGGGATAGACATCATCTCTTGAGAAAGGGTTGAAAGGGATGGTAGATGAGGCTTTATTGATGAATGGTATTAGGAGACACTCGAGAATGATCGTGTCTTGAAGAGATGGTCAAAGGGATAGACATCATCTCTTGAGAAATGGTTGAAAGGGATGGTGGATGAGAGTTATATTGATGAATGATATAGGGAGACAATCAAGAATGATCGTGTCTTGAAGAGATGGTCAAATGGGATAGACATCATCTCTTGAGAAAAAGTCGGAACATGGTTATGGAATGATGTCCAAGTCTGACAGAAGGAAGGTGGAGGGTTGATGATGATGAAAGATAGAATCCATGGTTTCCTCTCCTTTTGCCTAGCCCGCCCGAGTGGGTTTTCAAGCTAGCCTCTCTTATTCTCTTACTCTCCTTTTGCCTAACCTGCCCTAACGGGTTTTCAAGCTAGCCTCTCTTTTTTTTTTTCTTCTCTCAAAGACCAACATTTTGAGGACAAAGAATGCTCCTTGTAGCGGTCGGGCCTCAAAGAGGTTTTTCTACGTATACAAGGTGGAATCAGGCCAGTCGTAGTTCCTTAAGCGCGACTTTGATGGATAGTGCCTCGAGGAAGGCTTAACGGTTTGAAAAGATGGTTATGAAGGTTTGAGGGTTCATATGCAGGTTATGGATGGATGAAAGGTTTGTCAAGGTTAAGGTGTATGGATGACGAGGTGAGGGTTTGAGACGAGATTTTCTGAGGTGTGCATGACTCTTGTTTTCGCGTTCTCACTTCTTATTCTCCTCTAACCCCCTTTTCTTCCTTTTTCTTGTTTCATTTCCCTCTCAACTCTTTTTTTTTTTTGAACTCCATTTTTCTGGCTTTTTTTTTTTTTGCTTTCACTTTTCACACTATTTTATTATTTTTTTTTGCTTTTACCTTCTTTTTTCACTTTTTTTCCTTTGCTTTCTTCTCTTTTTTCGACTTTATTCTCCATGGGATTAACTCCTACTTGCCTTTCTGATGACATTAATTACAACACACCTTTTGACTTTGGGGTAAATATGGATTGGTCCTGAGGAGATTGACTAGGTTTATCAAGGCTGAGGTTTTTTTTTTTTTTTTCTCAAACTCCTTCTTCATGGGTTGACTCCTATTCTCCTTTGGTCATTGCGCACCTTTTGGATTTGGTTGAGGGTTTGAAAAGGGTTAAGGTTTGATGGAGAGGTCAAAGATATGAGTGGTAGGTGGTAAGTCAGGATTGGATGAAAAGATGAGGGTAATATGGGTGGTGAAATGAAGTTAGGGTTCAAGCCCCCTGTCCTCGGCACATTTGGTTAAGCTGCGACATTTCCAATGATGAACGTTCACTTTTCGAGTGACTATTGGATTTGGTCTTTCCTGATGACATTCTCTCCTTTTGCTCGGTCTGCCTCAATGAGGTTTTCAAACCGGCCACTCTATAGTTTTTCACTCTTTTTTTTAACTTCTCTTTTTTTTTCGAATTTCTCTCTTCATCTCTCTAACCCTGGATTCAAGAAAACTGAAGGGTGAAAACGAGGTATATGAAAAAGATGGAGGGATAAGAGAAGATGAAATTTGTCAGACTTGGTTTATACGGATGATGGATAGATGAGAGAACTTCTCAACTCAAGTAAAAAAGCAAGCACGAAATTTTGTTTGATCACATAGCAACAAGAGCAAAGAAATGAATGAAGAACTGACTATAACAGACTCTGAGCATGAAATGCTTGACAACCAAGACTATAGCAACTTCTAAAGCTCCTTTGATGATGTGCCCTCCTTGTCTTCGTATGGGGAATCCATGTTATGTCTGGTCCTTGGTGCTGCTTTCGGTGGGGGTAGTTTCCGTGAATGGATCATGTGCTCCAAAGTCTAACAATTTTCCATGTTGTTCCCTCCGAATCTATGGTAGTTGAATAAATTCTCGTCATCCAAATATTTCCTTTATGGTTAACTCAGGCCTTGACCCTGACATTGGACAAATGAAGAAAAAAAACTCATCCCAATGCATGCATGACCTAAACAACCTATATGGACTTCCTAAAATGAAAAAAAAAAGCCTCCATGCTGACTTGGGAGAGACTCACCCAAGACATGGGTTTAAAAGAGCTAACTAATCTATATGAGACTTCCTAAGATACAAGACCTCTATAAGCCGACTCTAGGAAGAGACTTACCCACGACATGGGTCTACATGTCCTAAATTCTATATGAGACCTCCAAAAGTGCCAATGCCTACATGATGACCCAGAAAGACTAAACTTGACATGAGCTTACATTAGACTTCTAAATAAGAGACAGATATTTACATGATATGCCAGCACGACAATAGACTCATCTATGACATGGGTTTACACTAGACTTCTTAATAAAAAGACATATATTTACATGATGACTCCAGACATAGACTTGCCCATGACATGGGTTTTCATGACCTATGAACCTATATGAGACTTTTTAAAGAATGCAAGACACTTACATGGTAACTCAAGAAAAAGACTTAACGACTCACCCATGACTTGGGTTTGCAAGATGTACACCCTATAGGAGACTTTTATAATGCAGGACATTCATATGTTGACTTTGGAAAAGGACTCACCCATGACATGGGTTTACATGCCCTACGAACTTGTACGAGACCTCCTAAAGAATGCAAGACACTTAGATGTAGACACTAATACAAAGACCCATCCTAGACCTCATATGATGTTTTCTAATGAATGCAAGACACTTACATGCAAACACTAACACAAAGATTTATCCTGGACCTTATATGGTGTTTTCTAAAGAAAAAGACACTCATATCCTGACTTTAAAACAAAGACTCACCCATGACCTGGGTTTACACTGGACATGCTAAAAGAGACAAACACACATTAACCAAGGAAAACACTCACTTATGACCTAACCCAAAGACTCACCCATGACCCGGGTTTATACTGGACTTTCTATGACAAAAACACATTAACCAAGGAAAAGACTCACTTATGACCTAACCCAAAGACTCACCCATGACCCAGGGTTAGACTTCCCAAAAAACAAAACACACATATTGACTTAAGAAAAGACTCACATACGACCTTGTATGAGACTTTCTAAAGACTGAAAGACATTTACATGTAGACTCTAAAACAAAGACTCATCGAGGGCTATTGTAAGACACCTATATACTGACTCAGGAAACAACAGGTTTGCGTAACAACAACACTTTTTACAACAAGAGCAATATAAAGGGCCGGATAAAGTCAAATATAGCGAGTCGACATAAGTTGGAAAGATACAAGTCAGTGTTTCTCAATTCGGATGGGCCTAATCCACAGGCCGACCGTTTTAAGGAGAATCCATAACTTGGCCTAACAACTCAGACAACTCAAGCTATGTTGGCTATTATGCGGACAAGAATAATGCTGAACACACTGACAACTTGACTTTTATTTACAAACTTTTTTTTTGTTGCGACCCAAAACATTTATTTATTTAACTCAAGGAGAGTGGATGTTGTAAAGGACCGAATAAAGCCATCAAAAGGCGAGTTAAAACAGACTTATAAACTCAATTATTAATTCCACCGTGGATAGGTTTAACAACGGGCCGTCCATGGATTTGTTATAGACTTAATAATCAAATTTATAATTTTATTTTCTCTAACCTTGAGACTATTACGCGGGCTAGAACAACACACACTGACTTTGTTTGATTATTAATCAATTTTCTTTGGACCATGAGTAAGAGAATATTGAGAAGGAACGAATAAAATCATCAAAGGTGAGTTAAAATAAATCGATAAACAAGGAAAATTAACCTTTAAAATGGATGGGCCCCACCATCGGGCCGACCGTAAAATTTAAGGTTAATTAATCGAGATTATAAATTTATTTCTTCTCAACCCAATGATTATTACGCGGGCTAAAACAATATCTCAAAATTAGGTCCGACTCTAATGAAGACCCAACATACAGACACGTATTTACACATAGAACACGACAAACTTTATTTATTTACTAGGGAAAACAGACATTGTAAAGGACTGGATAAAGCCAACAATAAGCGAGTTATAATTAATTTATGGGTTTAATTGATAAATCCTATATGGTTGGGCGTAACAACGGGCCGGCCATAAATGTGATGGATTTATTAATTAAATCGACAAATAAATTTACTCGAGCCTAGTGACTATTATACAGTCTAAGACGCTATCCATTAACTTTGTTGGACTATTAATTAATTTTTTTTGGACCTTTTTAAAGAGAATTTCATAAAGGGCCATATAATATCATCAAAGGTGAGTCAATTTTTATTTATTAATTAAAATAATTGACTTTCAAACATTAATGGGCCCTTCCACTTGGGCTAACCATAATGTTTTTTTGAGTTAATTATATCAATTAATAAATAATCATTTTCTCAAGCCAATGAATTTTATATGGACTAGAACAAAACCTCCAAACTAAGGTTGACTTTTTACAAAAAGAAAAGAAAAGGGGAGGGATACACATAGTACATAACATACACATGAAAGGGTATCCTAAACCAAGGCTTTAAATTCATGGACTTTTATGGTTGGGTATATAGCCTACCGCATGCCTTCGCCCCGGTTCTTCATACCATAAGGTAAGCAGTTAGGGTATTTCTCAAAGAACTTCAAGGAAGCTCTCGGAGTGTGACATCGGGAGAGGTTCGACCAAATGCTTAAAGATGTAGAGTTCATCTCCATAGTAGTGGGCTCCCGCTCTCAAGGGAAATCCTAGGTAACTTAAACCGTCGCCTTTGTGCTAACGTGTCAAAAGACCCGATTAGTGGCCCGGTATGCAAGGGATGCCTAAAAGAATAATAAAATCGCGAAATAAATTAAATTCTTCCTTTTACACTTTCAAATCAATTTGATTTTTTCAAGTTTTACCCTCTTTTTAAAGTTTAAGTCCCCAGTGGAGTCGCCAATCTGTAGGACCCGGAAAAAGGTGACCCTTTTCCGCGATGCGCGACTTAAACGATCGGGAGCTGACTAAGGTTTCTTAATCCTTAAATAAGGATATTTTTTATTTTCGAAATTCATTTTGGGGGTGATGAAACTTTATTTATTTACAAACCCGTTTTTATTATTTAAATTATCTGTAATTACACAAATTAATTTAACAATAATTTAATTCCGGCCCAATCACTAAATTCAAGCCCAAAGAGGACCAGACGGGCCACCAGAAAATGCTAAAACCCTCCTAGGTTTTAGCAGATCCTGGGCCAGGCCGTCTGCATCCCTGGGCCAGAAGAAAATGGATTGAAATTAATAAAATCCGCCTAGGTTTTTTTAATTTCTGGTCTATTTTCCTCGGGTCCAATCTTAGATTAGTGAGGGGAAATTAATTAAATTATTTACTTAAATTATTTCAAGCATAAACGAACATTTTAAATAGTTAAACGGATTTATAAAATGTAAAAGACTCGCCAGTCGATTTAAGGAAATCGACAAACCATAAAATAAGAAAAGACTCCGGTCTACGAACCCGATTCTAGGGTTAGGGGTAAGGTTACGAATTCGAGAGTTATAAGAACTCTCGAATCCGCCTGTTATAAAACAGACTCTACTAAAATCAACATTGAAAAGAAAGAGAGCGGAGAGAAGTTTGCTTAATTTCGCGGAATTATTATTCGAATCATGCAATATAAGAACAATGCGATTTTCATTTTACAAAATGTGTACAAATAAGGGAATTAAAGAAGGAATTACAAGAATAATAATAACAGAATGAACCAAAGAAATCGAACCTTGCTTAAGGTGACAGATGCGATGACTTTAATCCCCCTTTAGTTGCCGTTGACTTGAAACCCGGATGAGATGATGTGAATGGCTAGAAAAGAGTAGTATATGGATGGTTATATGGAGGTGATGAATGTGATTATGAGAGGATTAGAGGTGGATGTGGATGATAAGATTTTGAGAGAATGAGGTATAATATGATGGAAATGAGAGTAATGAAATGTGAGTATAATGACGATGATTTTTGTGAGAGTTGTTGATGATGAAAGTTGATATGGAGGGGGTATTTTGATGATGGTAGTTGGTGGAATTGTTGATGAAATGAAGATGGAATGGAGGGGGGTATTTATAGGTGAGGGATGAAGATTTTGGAGGGAAGCCATGGGGGACATACCCCACAAATCAAGTCATCAAAGACTATAACCTAGGCGGGTTATAGGAAGTCAAGGCAAAAGTCTACCACGTGGGGCAAATAACAAGGGATCACGCATGCATGCAGATTTTGGCGCTAAAATGCTTAAAATCCAGGCGGGTTATATGAATTATTGGCACACGGATCGATGACGTGGAGCAAAACGGCGTGCTTGCTGGGCCTGGAAAATGTTAAAACCCGCCTGGGTTATAAAACTGGTTGAGTGCAACTTCGAACGACCATAACTCTTTCGTCCGGACTCCGATTGAGGCAATTCAAAAGGCGTTGGAAAGCTTATGATGTGTACTTTACTCTCATCAAAAGAAACGGGGCCAACGAGACTTGTGGAAAAAATGATATTCAAAATGGTGGGCATATGCATGTGGAAAGGGTGGAAAATGAAGGCTTTTTGTGGTGGGTTGGCCCGGTAGCTTTTGATTGAGGAAGACCCTTTTGACTTTCTTTCATGCTAGCCTCTTTTGTTGTTATGCTTGATTTTTACACTTGTCCTGGTACAAAATCTGGTGTCTACAGAGGCACGCAAGGAAAGGACCGCCGCGTCCCAAAATTGGAAGGGCAACAATGTGGGAAGGACAACCAATGCTCCTAAGTTGGCCGAGACAAGCTTTGTGCAGAATGTGAATCGTGGTCCGCCTTCGAAGACAATCTACTTCCAATACGATTCATATACCCCACTTGATATGACTTATACCGAATCTTTAGATCGATTGCTAAAATCAAACAAAATCGATTGCGATGCCGGACACGAACACGAGACTAAGGGACCGGGATGGAACAACAATGCTTACTGCAAGTACCACCGGACCAGAGGTCATGACACTGAGCGATGATGGAGGCTTAAGAATCATATCAAAAAGTTGATCGGTTCTGGGGCATTGCCGATGCCTAAAGCTGCAAATAAACCCAACAACAAAAGCAATCCCCTCCCGAATCATGCCACTTTTGTGGGAGAGGACACTTTTGATCCGTCCGAATGTATCACCAACGAAGGAGCACCTGCACTCCTTCTTGAAAATTTGACAGCTTTTACTGTCAACGGTATTTGGGTTAGTGATGAAGAGGACGTGTACGAAGAGGATCCTAATGATTAGTTTTGGTCTGATAAGGAAGAAGAAATTCTACCTAGTGCTGCATTTTTAACTAGGTCGGGAAGACATAATCAGGCAAGGGCTGAGCCTGTGGTTCCTTCATCAGATACAAATCCTACGAGAACAGTGGCGCCTGCTACTCCTGAAGATGCTGTTCCTACACAAATGAATAAGACTGTGGCGAATGTGTCAATTTGGCAATTGATATGTGCTTCTAAGTCGCATAGAGAGCATGTACTGGGGGCTCTCCAGAATGCCATCAGTCCTACCTCTACAACTCCAGAAGCCTTGGTCTCACATGTCGCTGCTAGCTAGGGTGCCATTACCTTTAGTGATGAGGATCTACCTGTGTCTGGAACGAATCATAACAAAGACTTGTACTTAACTGCACTTTGCTCTAATAAAGTGATTCCATTAGTTTTGGTGGATAATGGTTCCGCTGTGAATGTTTGTCCTTCGCAAACTGCTGCCAAGTTAGGGGTCCAAAAGAGTCAACTGGCTCAAGATGATGTGTTACTTCGGGCATATGATAATACCCCTCGGAAATCATTAGGAACGGTGACGTTACCTATCACCAACGTTGTTAAAATCGCGATCCGGATCGGTGGATCGTACGATCCTACGATCCAACTTTGACCAAACGATCCGGATAGCATTAGGATAGTCCAGTAATTAGACTCGGATCAGGATCGGATCTGGATGGTATAAACTCGTAGGATCGTACCATCCCGATCGATTCTACCGATCCAACAAATTTGCAATAAATTACCGGGCTTCTTCACTTCTTGGGCTTAATAACATAAGTATTGGGCCAATTCATTTGCTTGGCACTGTTGAGAGCCGACCTAGTGGTCAATATACAATACCTATGAATTTGTTTTTTTTTTATAAAAAAAAACAGTTAAACTTTGGGAATCGTTAAGTTTTGATATTCCACCTCATACACCAGTACAACCTTCAACACTCAATCCTTGGCAGTTCATCTTCAACCTTTAGCCCTTGCTCTTCCTTTCTCGTCTTTGTGCTGCAGCCAACAGCCATCAATAGACCTCGTCATTCTTCTTCTTCCAGCGCCACCACCCACCCCCCAACCCTTCTCTCATCTGACATAGCAGACGCACAGTCGCCCAGCTAGCCGTCTCCTTATTTCTTACTCTCTCAATTTGCGAAATTAACAAAGTTCTTTAGAAAATTAACTCCCTCTCGTTCAAAATAACTTTTATATGGGTAATTAGAGTGTTCAACTTTTTCCTGGATTGTATTGAGTAGTCCCACTCGACCCAGCCCTTTCTGTTTATGTATAAATTTTTGTGGGTGATAAGAATATTAGGTTGTTGTTTTTGTTCTTGCTAGAGTTGACTATTTGAATGTAATGGTTGATTTCAAGTTTCTAATTTGTAAATTGTGATTATTATGATTTGTGATTTGCGATTGTGATGGGTGATTAGAATATTAGAATATTTGGATGAACTAATTTGTAAACTGTGATTGATTGGTTGATTTCAACTTTCTAACCATGTGAATGACCTCAATTGAGTGAGTAAAGAACATCCATCCCCGTGTTTTTTTTTTAATTATGTCAGTCTTGCTGATTTCAGTTTTTGATATTTTTGTCATCGCAATTGACCAGTGGCTATTAAGTTAAAACAAAAAAGTATGAATGTCTAATATAAAATATAACTAAACAGTAAAACACTAAAAAAACAATACCTCAACTTTCTTACAATGTAATCCAACCCTTGTAAAAGTTGTAATTCGGGAGTTGTGATTGTACAAGTTGGATAGAGTATGACATATTGTAGTTTTTTAATTGTTTGTGAATTGCTAAAATGGAGATTGGTATGTCAAATTCATAGATAAAAAATAATTGGGTAAAAGTTAAATTTTGGTAATTTTAGGTAAATTCTAGTAATTTTTGGCAAATTTACGCCAATATATCAAAGTTAATTTTTTTTATTTTTTTAATTTTGACAATTTTTGGTAAGTTTTGGTAAATTTGGATAAATTTAGGCAAAAACTGATAAATTTTGGTAAATTAAATTTATCTATGATTTGACAGGGAAGTATCTAATGATCAGAAAATACCAAAATGGAAAGGGGTAAGAGCTTATGACGCTCAACGAGTGACCATTTATTGAGGAAAATCCTTGAATTATGTTGATTTAGACCTTTTTACAAGTAAAAATGAATTTACAGATAGTAAAATAGCTTTGTACGTAGACTCTTACGATCCTCGATCCGATCCTCAGAAGCCCTCATCGATCCTACCTAACTGCACTTTGCTCTAATAAAGTGATTCCATTAATTTTGGTGGATAATGGTTCCACTGTGAATGTTTGTCCTTGGCAAACTGCTGCCAAGTTAGGGGTCCAAAAGAGTCAACTGGCTCAAGATGATATTTTACTTCGGGCATATGATAATACCCCTCGGAAATCATTAGGAACGGTGACGTTACCTATCACCTTTGACCACATTGCTCAAAATGTGGAATTCATGGTTTTGGATATTCTTGTTGCTTTTAACTTACTGTTGGGACGCCCATGGTTACACAACTATAACGATGTGGCTTCAACACTACATCAGAAGGTGAAGATGGTCATACACAATCAGGTGGTCACCCTCTCAGGAGGGGCACTCTCTGGGACTTTCAAACCAAAACAACCAGTATTGGAAGTAGAGCACATCTCTATTGATGTGGAACTTCACAACTTTGTGATGATCGTTGTTATACAAGATGAAGCACCCTTTGACTTCGCTCCTTACTCCAACCTGAAAATCCATGCTATTATGAGAAGACAAGGGTATTTCCCGGGGATGTCTTTAGGAAAGAGGCCAGACAGAGTTGCGCCAGAGTTTTCTACCTCTACTTACTCCTATCGCTTTGGTTTGGGGTATAAACCAACTAATCAAGAGGTTCATCTTGCCAAGATTGCGTTAGCTCGTAAAAGAAACCAGTTCGATTCTCCTACGCTGATGGAGACTAAGCCATATCCATTAACCCTAAATGGGCAGTTCATAAGGCAGGGTGATGATTTCCCTTGGTATGGGTTCCCAGAACCTCAGTATATTAATGGTGTTCGTCTCCCCGGATTATAAGTTTTCAACGACTGCACTGTCTCACCGAAGAAAGTTGCCAAGCTTAAGACAAATGAGCAGTCGCCTCTTGACTGGACTCATCTTTCTGGAGGAAGTATATTCGATCTATTTTTCGGTCAAGAAGCTGTTAAAGAGGCAAAAGGGGTGGACTCGTCGATTGCTGTGTTGTCCAACTTTGAATTTGACCCAAGCACCATGATCTCTGCTGACGGAGATTGCCACAAAGTGACCTGGGTCGATGCTATTAACAATAAATGTACCCTAGTGTTAGGAGAACCTTGTAAGGTCCAGTCTGAGTCAAGCACTAGTGAGTCTGTAATCGAGTCTGAGTCAACTGGGATTAGCCCCAAGTCTTATAAGTTTGTATCTATTTCTGCATTCAATGAAGTGAACGTTTCTGAGTATCTCTCTTCTTCTTCCCTTCTCCCTAATGTTGTGCTAATAACTATGAATTTGATGTTGAACCTTTAAAAGACTTTAATGAATTAAGCAAGCCATGAACGGCCACGAGAACCACATGGAACCTATTGAAGAAACCATCGCCATCAATGTGGGGACGCCTGAAACTCCCCGAGAATTGAGAATTGCCAAATCATTAACCTTGGAGGAGCAACAGGAGTTCACCTCGCTTTTAAGGGAGTTCATAGATGTCTTCGCTTGGTCTTACGAAGACATGCCCGGAATCGACAGGGAGATTGCCGAACATGCTATTCCGCTCTACCCGGACGCTAAGCCAGTACAGCACCGACCGCGCAAAATTAAGAATGAATGGTCGGACAAAATTCACGGTGAGATTAAGAAGCAGTTGGAAGCCAGGTCCATCAGGGCAGTAGAATTCCCGGAGTGGGTAGCTAACATTGTGCCGGTGCAGAAGAAAGACGAAAAAGTTCGAATGTGTTTTGATTTTCGAGATCTGAACAAAGCTAGCCTAAAGGATTGCTTTCCTTTGCCACATATTGATGTTTTGGTTGATCACACTGCGGACATGAGTTGTTATCATTCATTGATGGGTATGCTGGTTACAATCAGATCAAAATGGCTGATGAAGATATGGAGAAAACGTCATTCATCACTCCGTGGGGAACTTTCTGTTACACTGTCATGCCTTTCGGTCTAAATAACGCTGGTGCTACTTATCAACGTACCGCCACTACCCTGCTGCATGACATGATCCACGTAGAAGTTGAGGTATATGTGGACGACATGATTGTCAAATCGAAAAAGCGTGAGGATCACATTCCGAACTTACGCAAATTCTTCCTTAGGCTTCGCAAGTACAACATGAGATTGAATCCACAGAAATGTGCGTTTGGAGTGACTTTGGGAAAGTTGTTGGGTTATATCGTTAGTCAACACGGGATAGAGGTTGACCCATCCAAGATTAAAGCAATTCAAGACATGCCTCCACCTCGAACAGAAAAGGAGATTCGTGGTTTCTTAGGGCGAGTGCAATATTTGAGCATATTCATCTCCAAGCTCAAAATAACTTGTGAACCATTATTCAAGAAGCTGAAGAAGGGAGCAACGACCGACTGGGATGACCAGTGTCAGACAGCATTTGAGAAGGTTAAAGCTGACTTAACCAATCCACCAGTACTAGTCCCGCCTATCTCCGGGAAACCATTGTTGCTTTACCTCACCATCAGTACAAGCGCTATGGGCGCTATGCTAGCACAAGAAAGTGATGGTCTCGAACGAGCTATCTATTACATCAGCAAGAAGTTTTTGGGGTGTGAGTGTCGCTATTCAGAGATTGAGAAGAGCATTAGTATGGTCTACAAAGAAGCTTCGCCACTATATGCTCTCATACATCGTGTATGTGATTGCAGCATGTAATCCGGTCAAGTACATCATGGAACAGCCTACTATCAACAACAGGATTGCTCGATGGGTAGTCATGTTATCCGAGTTTGATCTGCATTTTCGACCACAAAAATCTATAAAGGGGCGTGCAGTTTCCGATTTCCTGGCTGAATTTCCTACAAGAAGCCCTGACACTGGGGGCTTGGAGTTTAGTGATGAACAAATATTTCAAGTTGAAGAGGAAGCCTAGAAGCTATACTTTGATGGTGCTGCTAATCAGATGGGATGCGGGGTCGGAGCTCTATTAGTTTCTCCCGAAGACATACACTTTCCTTTGGCGGTCAAACTTGACTTTGAAGCTATTAATAATGCTGCTGAGTATGAAGCTTACATTTTGGGCTTGCGTGTGGCCCAGGAGATGGGAATCAAAAGGCTACGAGTGTTTAGGGACTCCAATTTGATCGTCAATCAAGCTACTAGTGTATGGAAGGTGAAGAGAAAATCCTTGGCACTTTACCAGCAACATTTGTCCAAACTGGCTGAGAAGTTCAACCATATTGAGTTCAAGTATCTACCGCGAGGTTACAATGAGCTAGCTGATGTGTTAGCCAAGCTTTCATCCATGGTAGCTATGCCAAAAAAGGATCAGGCCCTAGCAGTGACAGTGGAGAGGAGAGATTGTCCTGCTCATCAACAGCTAATGATCGGCTTGGTCAGTACTGATGCATGGTTCTTTGATATTTATGCATTTCTGAAAGATGGTTCATACCCACCAAATGTAGAGCGTCGATCCAGGAGGGCTATCCGGTTAGTGGCCTCTCAATATTGCATTATCTAGGATCGTCTGTACTAGAAGAATGCTACGGGGATAAACCTCCTATGGGTTGATAAGGAGGAGGCAGAAGAATGAATGAAATCCACTCACGGAGGAGAGTGTGGATCGCATATGAACGGCAGAATGTTGGTTAAGAAGATCCAGAGAGCAGGGTATTTATGGTCTGCTATAGAGTCCGATTGTCTCCGATTTGTGAGCAAATGTCAGAAATGTCAGAAATGTCAAGAGTATGCTGATCTCAAGCATTAACCGTCCTCTTATTTGACCACTTTGGCCTCATCTTGACCATTTTTAGTATGGGGAATCGACATTATAGGGAAGGTGTCACCCGAAGGCACATGAGGACATGAATACGTGTTGGTAGCTGTGGATTACTTTACTAAATGGGTAGAAGCTGCCTCATACTCAAAAATCACTTCGAAGCATGTACCCAAGTTCATGCTGAGGAACGTCATTTGTAGATACGGGGTGCCACATGATGTGATCAGTGACAACGGGAGCCATTTCATGGGCGAGTTTGCAGCCCTTTTGGCCAAGTACAAAGTCCGACATCACCATCTTCTCCTTATCGGCCACAAACCAATGGAGCGGTGGAGGCTGTAAACAAAACTCAGGTAAAAATCATCAAGAAGATGGTCGTCACTTATAAAGATTGGCCCGACAAACTTCCTTTTTCACTATGGGGATATCGAACGTCGATTCGGACTGTAACTGGAGCTACGCTGTACATTCTGGGGTACGGGATAGAAGCAGTCTTGCCAGTAGAACTTGTCGTTCTTTCTTTAAGGATCATTGCTGAAAGTCAAATCCCTGAGGGCGAATGGGCCCGAGCTAGGTATGAGGAGTTGGTTTTGTTGGATGAAAGACGACTCCGTGCTTTACTAACATCCAACTTTATCAAAGTCGGATTTCCCGGGTATTCAATAAAAAAGTCACAGATCGGGATTTAGCAGAAGGAGATCTAGTGTTGCAAGCAATGAGAGCAACACATCAGGATCCTCGAGCCAAGTTTGCCCCAAACTGGAAGGGTCTCAACGTCATCATTTCTATTACTCCAGGGGGCGCCGCCCGATTAGCCACGCCCGAGGGAGAGGAGCTCACTCAGCCTGTGAACTTGGATCAGTTGAAAATATATTATGTTTAAGCCTCTAAGGGTTGGTATCCTTAGCTACTTAGACATGCACTATCTTATAAAAGCAAGCAACCGAACTGCCAACAGGCCACTTGCTTATGAGAAAAGTGAAAAAGAAAAGAAAGAAAAAAGAAAAAATGAGAGACTAACTTGAAAATCCTTTGGGACAAGTTAGGTAAAAGGAGAGAATAAAAGTGTTGCAGCTGAAGTTATGTTTTAAGAAGGCGAGAAGAACAACAACATGGATTGTGCTAATTCTGGTAAAACATAAATGTAATACGTTACTTCTCATATCAAGAAAAGGAGTACATCTTTTTAATACATTTTGTTTTATCAATTTTCTAAAGGAAAAAGCATCAAATAAATAAAAATATATAGATCACGCATTTCTTTCATTTCATTTGTTTCTCTCCATCCTACTTATTTAAGTACTATGTCTAGTCTTAGTTGAGGTGGAGTCGATGTAGGCTCATTAGTGCTCATTCGGTCGGATTTGCTTGTTTTTCCTTGTCTAGGTACGTTTCTTCTTTAGGTCCCGACCCAGGTTCGTTAGCCACGATGATGCTCTTCAGCTTTGGGGTGTTACGGAAAGGTGAACGCGACGTTCTTTTACGCCAGTTGATAGCACCAATGGTGGTAGCGAGCTAGCTACGATAGGCATCCGTTGAAGTAGTGGAGATTCGGTTAGGGGCAGGCGTTTCCTTTCCAGCCCGTTTCTTCCAATATTTGATCCACGATTCAATCACCGACCCTTGGAGATGGGTAAGGTCGGGAATTTAGCACAGAGGAAGAGGAATATCTTGAAGATGCCCCATTTACCGCATGACTCGATCGGGGAAATAATATGTCAGCCCCGTAAGGCCAAGTAGAGTGAGGTGGGCCGTCTTACGAGAGTGGCTCGAGAAGCTTCGCAGTTTCCACCATTGAACCCACCAACGGATTTCCTTGTGAATCTTGAGGAAAATGACCAACTCATCAAAATTGCGGTGGGTGTCAAACTTCCTTTTGCGTTGGCAAAAGTTCCGAAGAGGTGATGGGAGAGAAGACCATGTCTAAATGCTCCATAAGCCTCATCTACGGGTAAAAGAAGGAAAGTGAGAATTTTGGTTGCACAAAAAAAAAAATATTACAACCAAAATAAAAAAAAAGGGAGAAAAATCGACACATGATTCCACATGGATTACTCGGATTATCCATGCAAAATCGAAATATATATATATATATATATATATATATATATATATATATATATATATATATAATATAGAAAGAAAAAAGAAAGAGCAAAAGAAAAAGAAGAGGTGTCGATACTCACTTGAAGAGTGAGAGGACTTTCGCGAAAGGCCTGCATTGTAGCCCATGAATTGAGACCAAGGAGTGTCTCAGCAATCATCACTGGAGCAGGATTATAACCCCGGGACATCTCATCTACGACATGGATGAGAGAGATAGGTGCAAAACCCGAACCGCCGTGATAAAACAAAAACTCGGAAAGAATGCAAAAGACCAAACCTCGCACTCGCAACGCCGGGTTGAGTCTAAGGGCCTCAGGCACTAGAGCTTGCAAATCAACCTTGTTGCTGACCAAGATGTGTCCTAATGCTCGATGATTGAAGCTCGTTAATTCCTCGAATTTTGCACGATGGTTGTGAGCAAGGGAAGGAGTTGTTGGTGGAGCATAAAGATCGAACTTGAACATGCAAGCCCACTCTTCAAGAAGAGGGCACAATTCATTCCAGGAAAAGTGAAAGACATGGAACTTAGTGTCCCAAAAGGTTAGGGCCGTTTTGAGGAACACCCAGTTGATTTTCACTTGCTTTAAGCTCAAAATCAGGGACAAATTGTAGTAAGTGAGTAGCCGTTTTTAGGGTTTGGTAAGTGCGTTCATCTATGAGTTGAGTTTCCTTTCGAAGGCCATGATTGCAAGTTGGAGAAGAAAGTTTGAAAGGGAGCAAGATTGGGAGGAAATCTCAAAATGACAAGGCAAGCTTAAATAGCAACGGTTCTGTCCAGTGCACAGTTGCTCAACTGGATGAAGGGGAATGTACATGGCATCCAGCAACACGCATTCGGATGAACCACGGTGCCTGGCACCGCGTGTAGGCCGACCGACCACTACACAGAGGGGATGAACTCGTTTGTGAGTTCACACCCCTACGTGCATGTATCCAGAGGAAAACAGACGCGTTTGTGCATGGGTTTCTACGTGTTTGCATAGTATTTTATTTTTTCCTTCATTTATTAGTGTAAAAATGTAATTTTATTTTCCTCTTTTAGTTTTAGAAATTGTAATTCCTGTTGTACATTATTCTTTTTATTATTTCTCCTTTGTAAACAGTTAGAGGTTAACCTAAAATAAATAAAAATGGGAGCTTGCATGTCGCATCATTAGAGAGTCAAAATCACATAAAATCGAGTTTGCCTGATTGCATTTAATTAACTACGCAATCCTTCACTACATGGCAGTTCTTTTACATTGCAAAAAAAAATAAAAGAAAATAAAAGAAAAGAGAAATAAAAGAAAAAGAAGGGAAAGCCTTGCCGCAATGCCTAAAAGTTCCCACTGAAGCTGCCGCTACCAAACAAGCTCCGGGTAGCCGCATCAGCAAAATAGTCCTACTGTGGGTCGTCTTGAGTACTAGAAGGACCAAATAGGAATTGGCTAGAAGGCATACCATGAAAACCAGAGCTTGGATAACCTTGGCTGAAGCCAGAGGCTGGCTGTAAGGGACAATGGATTGAGCATGATACTGAGGCGCCCATGGACTAGGCACTCTCTCCGTTGAACCTTGGAATCCACTAGATTCTAAACAGTCTTTCACCATGAACTCCGGGATATCAGGAGACCTTCACCGCGAAGAGCTGACATAGGGATCGCATGGCACACTCATCAGACTTTGATCCCTACGCCTAGATGGTCCTGCCCCTGGATCTCCGCGCAAACTTCTACTGCCTGTTTCTCCCACTGAAGAGTGGCGAGGAGGACGTCTTGAAAGGCCCCCAGAGCGTGGCAAACTCACATGGGAGTGAGCTTCACTGTCTTCATCCCCAGCAGCCGGCATCGGACCCCAATATTGGCCATTTTCGAAATTCTGATCAATGAACTCCCGATCCGTGATGCCTTCCCTCAACAGAATGCGGATATGGGCATACGCTTGCTGCACGGAAGGAAGATCCATAAGAATCAATGATGCAGAATAAACAGTGATCAAGAATGTAACCTACCGGATTTGCATCAAAGAACTGCAACACTTCATGATCGTTAGGCACTAGTGGGATGAATCCAAACAACATATTTTCATCGCCCGCCTGCTCAGGTTCCTCTGCATGCTGGTCCAAAAGAGGATCATAATATCCTCCCAACTATAGAAGGACGAACATCATTAGGATGCCAGAAATTCACAATGTTAAAACAGAAAACGAAAGAAATGCTAAAACCTGAGCGAAAGCAAGGCGTCCTCTATGCTGAAGAGCCGCTTCTTCCAAGTCATCCGTCTGTACCACAAAATTGACCGATGGTCCGCCAGCCATCAGTCGAGCTATTTCATCCGCCGCCAAGGCTTGCCTATCAAAGATAAGCTCGGGAGGATCCATGGGAACTCTGGTAGGCCATTCCTCAGTATGTTGAAAGAACAAGCGTTCCCCCAAATAGAAGGTGAGACCAGAAGGACCCTCCAACAACAAGTGATGCTCGATTGCTTCCCTGGTAAGGCGAATATCATAATGAAGGTCCTCTGCATAATATCCATTCCATGCGAACCGGACAATGTCCTCTTTTAGCAGCAGTCATCACCAAAGGCCTGAAAGGAGAAATGTACGGTAACAAAAGGAAAAATGCAAGACATACCGGTCTAAGGTTGTCAATAATCCTTCTAAGCCTGTTCAGGTCCTTGAAATGGAATTTTGACTGATTGTAGCCTGATGCTTCTGACCATCGCCGAGCAGCCGGAATGCGCATAGCGCCATTGTTGGTCCCACCAACTGCATGAAGGAAATAGGCCATAACCCACACCTACACACCAGGGAAGGGTCTTAGAAAAAAAAAGAAGAAATTTGCATCTTACAAATTTCTAAATAGAAAAATCTTGGAGCATACCTCCAAGACTCGCCAAAGGCTGCTCCCCAGGTTGAGCCTCTTACCCTCCGTCGCCCTTGTATGCGCCACTGTGTCACAACCGGTGGGTCAGCAAGCAACTCGCATTCCCCTGACCAAATGGGCATAAGCAGCAGCTGCCCAGTTGAAAAGTTTCATCTCGCCGAAATTCAGGAGGTAATGCGCCCAGGAGAGAGTGATTGTGTCTCCACCGTTTGCAAAAATTGTTATATTGATGAAGTGCACCAGCACAATGAATTGACGCTGAGGAAGAGGAAGGCTCCCAAATCCTTCGCTTTTTATAACGGTCGCTAGATGCAAGTACCGCAGGCCGCCAATTCGCCCACCAGCGCGATAATAGGTTGCAAAAGCACATGAACGCGAGGGTCAACATCCTTCTGAAACTCTAGTAGCTTGCCGCCCCAGCTAAGACCTGTAATCATCACGAAGTCAAAAGGAGTAAGCATCATCTCTCTGACTGGGAGGTGAAACAAGTTCGTGGAATCCCATAAACGCTCCATGATAACTCGGCCGTATGTCCTCTTGCTGCTACGGATCTTCCATGCCCACAAGTAGTCTAGAAAAGGGCCAAAACCAGCATCCCTGACGACACTCGAGTAAAATGCGCCCACCTTTGCATGGAAGGACAAGGTTGTTACACCTTGAATACTCCCACATGTCTTGAAGGAGTCTTCCTATAATAAAGTCAAAAGAAGAATCTAAGGTGTAAAGTACTTCAAGCAAAATACAAAGTAGCTAAGGTTGCTTTGGGATTCAACTTAAAGTGCTATAGTAAATAGCATGCAAAGTAACTGTAAAGGTGAAACATGCCATATGAAGATTGGAGGAACATACCGAGTCATGAAACGAAAGAACCATGCATGCTCATCTTGGCGAAAGACCAACTGAGCCGGAACGAAGTCCCTTCTAGGATACTCCCGCTGCACTGTCCTTACGTACGGACGCTCTTGAACCACTGGCTGAGTAGCACGTCTGCGACCCCTCCAAAAGAAATTCATACTCTCGTGAAGAAATTCAAAAACACCCAAAAAGACTTTTAGAGAGAGAATAAGAACCAAGAAGAAGGACACCGGCTATGAATGATGAAAGAATGCCGAGCTTGAACCCCATTTATAGGCAAAATGAATGAGCTCTCACTGCCACGTGTCAGCTCATCACTGGTTCCCAGTAGAGGCCGATCGGCCTACAAGACCAACCACAATTATTGCGTTGAATGGTCTCCTGCATGGCCTGCAAAAGCTTCCTCGTACGAGCCAAAAGATTTCTTCCCAAAGTGCATAGGCCGATCGGCCTTTGTGAGGAGGAGCCTTTGTCTTCTCCCTCCTTTGTCATCTTCTCAAACAACATGCACCTTCCCAAAGCCATGCATGGTCAAGCATAAGGCGTGCCCAACAAGAGATTGTGTTCTTTTCAAGAAAAAGTATCCATTCCCCAAAAGGGAACTAGTCCACATGGCTATATAGCCGCAACTCGAGGTAAGTTTCCCGGATCAAAATTTAAAATTCATCAGAACTGACAACAATTATTTTTGCGTTTTTTGCAAGGAAATAAGGGCCACGACGAGTGAAGTCCCTTGAAATTAAATTTCCATCATCAATCATCATCATCAATCTTGAGCCATCGGCAGAGTTTCGGTGCAGTCTCAAAAACCTGAGCCATCGGCAGAGTTTCGATGCAGTCCCAGTCCTGAGCCATCGGCAGAGCCTCGGTGAAGTCTCAACCCCCAGGCCATCGACATCGCGATCGATGAAGTCCTTCGGCATCAAACATGCCAACAAACCTCAACATCGACACCGGGAAAGACCGAAACCGACATTGGGAAAGACCAGAAAATCAACCCCAAGAGCCATCGGCATCACGCCCGATAAAGTCTCCCCAACAAGTAAGGCGTCATTCTCGCCTGAGAACACCTATCGGCGCGAGTTCGCCAACTGCAACACAGGACCGAGCTTCCAAGTGTCAGCCCACATCTTCAAGTAGGATGTCATCAAACGTCCGAGATCATGTCAAGTAGGATGTCATCAAACGTCCGAGATCACTTCAAGTAGACCATCATTCTTGGTCAAGATCACCAATCGGCGCAAATTCACCAACCACGATGCAAGACTCAGCTTTCAAGCATCACTTCAAGCTTTGCACTCATGAAATTCATATCCTCAGGCTTTGTATCCCAAAGTCATATCCTCGACCGGTGTCCATCAAATCAAGACTACTTTGATTCTCGTCCTATCCTCGGACTCAATCAAATTGGGAGCTCCTGTAGACATCGGGATTTTGATGCATAAAATAACATAAAAAGAAGAGCGGAAGAAATAAAAAGAGAGCCGATAAATACATGCATTTTACATGCATTTGTTCACTTAAAGCTACATGCATGGTCACATGTAGTCCATCCTAGCTACATGCACATTTTTCATATAAAAATGGAGCCATGCAAACCCTACAAACAAGAGCTAGAGGTCGCGAGATCAAATCCTCACAAAAGCACTCAAAAACACTCTAAAAAATGAAATAAAATATGATCATTCCGTCCAGTATGAAGGGCAGCTTCCCTAGGCAGATTATCTTCACACCACATCGTCCATACATGCATGGACGAGGCTGGATCCTCCCCCCTGGCGTAGTGGCCGACCGGCCTACACTCGTCAACTACACGTGGTCAATTGACCACGTGCTGCCGTCCACTCCAAGTTCACCCCCCTTCTGCCTTGGTATTCTGTACAAGCTCGGAGATCACTATGTGAGACCATGCATGCATATGTATCTCTACTCCCTCCTCCTCCTATAAATACTACTCCTCTCCAAGCCATTTCACTCACCAATTCACTCATAAAATCATCATTTCTTCCTCATCTCACCAACTCATTCTCCTCATCTCTATTCATCCATTTCTCTAATCTCTCTACTCTCTAATCTCTCTCAAATCTCTACTTCTCATACCTATACTTTCTTATCCGTTCTACTACCATCCTTATCCACTTCCATCATCTACCTCACCATCATAATCTTCATCCTTCTTCCATCACAAAAAACCTAAATACATATCCTACCTCATCCATCCCAAATTCCACCTAAAACCCTAGCCTAAACATATTCATAACCACAAAAAGAGCCTTCTTACTATTCCATTTTCACCATCTTTCTTATCATTTCTCATCATCTTTTCTATCATTATCTTGGCACTAGGAGACGAAGGCATCAAGGAGGATTCATCAAACATTCAAAGGCTAGGCAAGGTCTTTTCCCATAAAGTAGCAATATAAGCCCTTAAGTGTTCATCTTTCCTTGTAAATAAGTGTATATTTGTACTTTTTATCTTGTGTTACATTCTTGTTGCATGTTCAATGAAGTAATTTTATAAAGTATTCCTTCAATTCCCTTCCAAATTTTATCAAAAGCACCTTTTTAAACTTTTACTAGAGTCTTTCCTTTTGTGAGAGGCGAACTCTTAAAGTTTATTTTTCAAGTTCGTAGCCTTACCCCCCGATCCATTCTTGAGTTTCGCAGGCGGAGTCTTTCTTTCTTTCCTTTTGGTTTTGTCTTGGCTTTTCCCTCAAAAAGTCGGGTGGCGGCTCCCATTTCGAACTAAAACACATCGAGGATTGCATAATCCATGGTTAACATAGTTTTACAATGTATCGATGCAACTTTAGGGTTTTCTCTCTTATATTTCTAAATAACATTTGCATAAATCACTCTCTTCTGAGCCTAACAATTAAATGAGCAAATTGGGTTAAATTTAGAAGAGTTTGGAACAAGTGGATGTTCACTCTTAAAGGTTTAATTTAAGGACTCATAAAATGCTTAAGTAAAGGGAAAGTGATTTTACAAGATATTATTCATGAAATGTGAGTTTGATTTCCTTAAAGGGTTTTTCAAAGGTCAAACCCCAGCACAAATCATCGAATCACACCCCAATCCAAATATGGATATTCGGAAGCCCGAACGGCGAAGAAAAATGTCCACACCCAGCTAATGGCTGGTGAACCAGCGGTCAATTTTATTGTGCCGACGGATGACTTGGAAGAGGCGGCTCTTCAGCATAGAGGACGCCTTGCTTTTGCTCAGGAATAGTTTTTCCTCTGTTTTTTTTTTTGCATTAATACTGCAGACTCCTAGCGTTCTAACAATGTTTGCACTTCTGTAGCTTGGAGGATATTATGATCCTCTTCTGGACCAGAATGCAGAGTAACCTGAGCAAGCAGGAGGTGAAGATATGCTATTTGGATGCATCCCGTTTGTGTCGGACGATCATGAAGTGTTGCAGTTTTTCGATGCAAACCCGGTAAGTTGCATATTTGACAACCCTTTATCCTACATCATTGATTTTCATGGATCTTCCTTTCATGCAGCAAGCATATGCCTACATCCACGTTTTGTTGAGGGAAGGCATCACGGCCCGAGAGTTCATTGATCAGCACATTGAGAACGACCAATATCGGGGTCCGATGCCGGCTGCTGGTGATGAAGATAACGAGGCTCACTTCCATGTGAGCTTGCCACGATCTGGGAGCTCGTCAAGACGTCCTCTTCGCCATTCTTCAGCAGGAGAAACAGGTAACAGAGGTTTTTGTGGAGATCCAGGGGCAAAACCATTTAGGCGCAGGGATCAAGATCTGATGAGTGTGCCACGTGACCCCTATGTCAGCTCTTCACGACGGAGGTCTCCTAATATCCCGAAGTTCATGGTGGAAGACTGTTTGGAATCTAGTGGATTCGAAGGTTCAATGGAGAGAGTGCATAGTCCATGGGCACCTTAATATCATGCTCAATCTATTGTCCCTTATAGTCAGCCCTCTGGCTTCAGCCAGGGTTATCTAGACTCTGGTTTTCATGGCATGCCTTCCAGCCAATTCTTGTCCAGTCCTTCTGGTACTCAAGATGATCCACAGCCGGACTCCTTCGTTTATGCAACTGTCAGGAGCTTATTTGGTTGCGGCGGTTTCGGAGGGAACTTCTAGGCATTGCGGCAAGGCTTTCCCCTATTTTCTCCTTTTCCCTTTTTTATCCAATGTAAAAGAAATGCCATGTACTAAAAAGAAAATGCGTCGTTAAATGCAGACTCGATTTTAGGTGATTTTGACTCTTTAAAGATGCGACATGCAAGCTCCCGTTTTTATTTACTTTTAGGTCAATCTCTAACTGTTTACAAGGAAGGGGTAAAAGAAAGAAAATAATGTACAAAAGAGTTTATAACTTTCTAAACCTAAAGAGGGGGGGGGGAAGAAGGGAAAAAAATAATAGAGTTGTATTTTTACACCAAGGAATAAAGGGAAAAGAAAATATTGTACAAACACGTAGAAACAATGCAAAGCCACGTTTTCTCTTCCTGGATGCATGCACGTAGGGGTGTGAACTCACAAAACGAGTTCATCCCCCTTTCCTGGTGGCCGGTTGACCTTCACACGGTGACAACCACCGTGGTTCATCCGGACGCGTTGCTAGGTGTTGCATACATCCCTTAGGGTCTGATTAGATAACCGTGTAAAGTGCATTGCCGAGGCTATATAAGCATGCCTTGTTATTGAGAATTCACCACACTCTCATTTCCTCTCAATCTACTTTCACATTCCAATCATGGCCTTCGAGAGAAAACTCAACTCGTGGATGAATAATCTCACTAAACCCGAAAAATGGCTCCTCACTTACTCAACCTATCCCTAATTTTGAGCCTAAAGCAAGTGAAAATCGATTGGGTATTTCTCAAAGCGGCCCTGACCTTTTGGGACCCTAAGTTATTTGTCTTTCGCTTCTCTTGGAACGAATTGTGCCCTCTTCCTGAAGAGTGGGCTTGTATGATCAAATTGATCTCTATGCTCCGCCGACAACCCCTCCTCTTGCTCACAACTACCGTGAAAGATTCGAGGAATTAACGAACTTCAACCATCGAGCATTAGGACACATTTTTGTGGGCAACACAGTCAACTTGCAAGCTCTAGTGGAATTCTTCTAATCACCAGAGGCGCTTAGACTCAACCCAGCGTTGCGAGTGCGAGGTTTGGTCTTTTGCATTCTATCCGAATTTTTATTTTATCACAGTGGTTCGGGTTTTGCACCTCTCTCTCTCTCATCCATGTCGTAGACGAGATGTCCCGGGGTTATAATCCTGCTCCGATGATGATTGCTGAGACCCTCCTCGGCGTCGACTCATGGCCTACTAAGCAAACCTTTTGCGGAAGTCCGCTCGCTCTTCAAGTGAGTATCGATACTTTTTTCTCTTTTGTTTTTGTTTCTTTGTTTTTCTCTCTTTTTTTTTTGATATTGTTTCTCTGATTTTGCATGGATCGTCCGAGTGGTCCATGTGGAATCATGTGTCGATTTTTTTTTCTCTTTTTTTTTGTTTTGGTTGTAATATTTTATATTTTTGTGCAACCAAAATTCTCACTTTCTTCTTTCCACCTGTAGATGTGGCTTATGGAGCATTTAGACATGGTCTTTTCCCCCATCACTTCTTCGGAACTAGCAAACTTTTGCAAACGCAAAAGAAAGTTCGATACCCGCCGTAATTTTGATGAGCGGGTCATTTTTCTCAAGAACCACAAGGAAATCCGTTGGTGGGTTCAATGGTGGAAGATAACATGCTTCTCGAGCCATTCTCATAAGGCGGCTCACATTACTCTACTTGGCCTCACGGAGCTCACATACTACTTCCCTAATCGAGTCATGCGGCAATGGGGTATTCTCAAGACATTCCTCTTCCCCCATGCGAGATTCCCGACCTTACCCATCTCCAAGGGTCGGTGATTGCGTCATGGCTCAAATACTGGAAGAAACGAGCTGGAAAGAAAGCACCTGCCCCTAACCGTATCTCTACTACCTCGACGGATGCCTATCAGAGATGGCTTACTACTACTGTCGGTGCTAGCCATTTGTGGGAAAGATCATCACGCTCACCTCTTTGGGGCACCCCAAAACTGAAGAATATCATCGTGGCTAACGATCCTGGGTCGGGTTCCAAAGAAGAAATGCACCCAAGAAAGGAAAAACAAGCAAGTCCGACTGAATGAGCACTAATGGGTCTATACCCACTCCGACTCTACTAGGACTAGACTTAATACTAAATAAGGAGGATGGAGAAAAAGAGATGAAATGGAAGAAATGCGTGTGCTATGTATTTTATTATTTTATGCTTTCCCTTTATGTTTTACAAGAATCAACACAAGCCATGCTCTTCTTATTGATATAAGAAGTAAAGTATTACATTTATGTTTTACAAGAATCAACACAAGCCATGCTCTTCTTCTTCTCGTCCTTCGAAAGCACAATTTCGACACTTTTATTCTCTCCTTTTACCTAACTTATCTCGAAGGATTTTCAAGCTAGTCTCTCATTTTCCTCTTCTTTTTTTCCATACTCTCCTTTTGCCTGACCTGCATCAAAAAGGTTTTCAAGTCAGCCTCTTTTTGCTTTTTTTTTTCTTCTTCCTTTTTTCCCTTTTTTTCTTTTCTCTCATAAGAAAGTGGCCTATTGGCAGTTCGGTTGCTTGCTTTTATAAGATAATGCATGTCTAAGTAGCTAAGAATACAGACCCTTAGAGGCTTAAACATAATATCTCTTTAACTGATCCAAATTCACAGGTTGGACAAGCTCCTCTTCCTCGGGCGTGGCTAATCGGGCAGCGCCCCCTGGAGTGACAGAAATAATGACGTAGAAACCCTTCCAGTTTGGGGCAAACTTGCCTCGAGGATCCTGACGTACGTGCTGCCCTCATTTCTTGCAGTACTAGATCCCCTTCTGCTAAATCCCGATCTTTGTCTTTCTTATTGAATGATCGGGAAATCCGACTCTGATAAAGCTGGATATTATATAAAGCACGGAGTCGTCTTTCATCCAATAAAACCAATTCCTCATATCTAGCTCGGGCCCTTTCGGCCTCAGTGGATTTGACTTTCAGCAATGATTCTTAAAGAGGGAACGACGAGTTCGACTGGCAAGACTACTTCCATCCTGTATACCAGAGAGTATGGCGTAGCTCCAGTTGCAGTCAGAATTGACATTTGATATCCCCATAGCGGGGAAGCTTGTCAGGCTAGTCTCTATAAGTGACAGCCATTTTCTTGATAATTTTCAATAGAGTTATGTTTACAGCCTCCACCGCTCCATTAGTTTGTGGTCGATAGGGAGAAGCATGGTGAGGTCTGATAAGTCGTTTTTATATAGAGTTTTTAGGGCTCAAAACATATCAGTTTCATGCTTTTTGTATCTGATATCACGTATTTTTATTTCAATTTCCATGATTTATACACTTGTTCGCGAGTTTGGTATGTTTTACAGGAATTGGTGGAATTATATCAAAAAGCATGAAGAATTGGAGAAGAAATAGAAAAAAATCATGGAAAATAAAAAAAGATGTTGAAGAGAAAGAAAGCAAGGATGGAGAACGGCCCAAAATCACACGGCCTAAACCCAATTAGGGCGGAAGAACAAGGCGCAGGCAGCGTTTTAGAAATGCAGCCCGTGCCTCGTCCAAAAGCATCAAAAAGCGAGCAGAACCAAAACGCAGGTTGCGTTTTTCAGAGGCAGCCAGCACCCTCTCACGGAGACTTTCACTTTTGGGCAAAACGCAAGCCGCGTTTTTCAGAGGCCGCGTTTTGTGCCCTAATCGCGCATTATAAAAGGACTACTTCGCCGTTCAATTGGACAATCATGAACTATTGAGAGTTTTATTTCCGCCGTTTAGTATAGGTTTTCTATGTATTTTTCCTCCCTTCGGGGGGCCGTTCTAGTAGATTAGGAACGAAAGAGGAGGAGAAGGAGATCGAATCGGGTGACACGAAGAGATCGAATTCGAGAACTCGAACGTTCGGTTTAATTTCTATTATTATTCAGATTTTATTATTGTTTTCCTTGTTTTTATTATTATGAGTGCTTAGATTCCTTGTTTGGGGGATAAACTCGATGTCTATTAATTGAATTTTAATACAGTTTCGATGTTAGGTTATCCTTTTATTCGTTTAATCTGCGTGTATTGTATGTCATGGTAATTTGGCAACAAAACGACAATTTGAGTCTTTACCTGGTTTTAGATACTCAACAATAGAACGACAGTTTGAGTCTTGAATTGGAAGGCATAGATTGAATAGGTTTAGAAAATAGTTAGACATAATGATTCTTGCCTAGGGTCAATTTATAATTAGTTCTGTATCTTTGATTGGATTAAATAGTTAGAAATAATATTTAGTTTAATCATTGTAACTCACCTAGGATCGAAAGATTGAAGTGATAAGGCCTAGAAAGATTATAGACCCCGAATTATCTTGTTACCTACACCGAGATTGTTGATAATTTGATTGATTGACTAGAGTAGACTCCCTTGAACGCCTTTAATTAATTGGTAAAATCTCTAAAAATTCCTACTTTCTTAGTTAATTATCTGAACCATTACAACAACCTTTTGATCGACCTAGCATCCTTTGTAGTGAACTAGTTTAGTGCGTAGTTGAACACAAGTCCTTGAGAGAGAACGATATTTTTATTACTACACAGACCCGTACACTTGCGGTACACAAGCACCTATTAGTTTTAGGTCTGTCAATGTCGGAATTTGTACTTGACCAAAAGAGCTACAAACTCGCCCATGAAATGGCTCCTGTTGTCACTAATCACCTCATGTGACACCCCGTATCTGCAAATGATGTTTGTCAGCATGAATTTGGCCACATGTTTCGTAGTGATTTTTGAGTATGAGGCAGCTTCTACCCATTTAGTAAAGTACTCCTTGGCGACCAACACATATTCATGTCCTCCTGTGCCTTGGGGTCAAATCTTCCCTATAATGTCAATTCCCGAAACTGAGAATGGCCAAGGTGAGGCCAAACTGGTCAAATAAGAGGACAGTTGATGCTGGAGATTAGGATACTCTTGACATTTCGGGCATCTTCTCACAAATTGGAGACAATCGGATTCCATGGTCGACCAAAAATATCCTGTTCTTTGGATCTTCTTAACCAACATTCTACCGTTCATGTACGGTCCACACTCCCCTCCGTGAGTGGATTTCATTAATTCCTCAGCCGGATAGCCCTCCTAGCTTGACGCTCGGCATTCAGCGGGTACGAACCATCTTTCATAAATGAATAAATTTCAAAGTACCATACGTCAATACTGACGGTACCGATCATTAATCGTTGATGAACCGGACAGACCCTTCTTTCTATTGTCACTGCTAGAGCTTGATCCTTTTCTGGAATAGCTACCATGGATGAAAGCTTGGCTAATGCATCAGCTAGCTCGTTGTAGCCCCACGGTAGATATTTGAACTCAATATGGTTGAACTTCTCAGCCAGTTTGGACAAATGTTGCTGGTAAAGTGCCAATGATTCACTCTTCACCTTCCATACACTAGTGGCTTGATTGACGATCAGACTAGAGTCCCCAAACACTCATAGCCTCTTAATTCCCATTTCCAGGGCCACATGCATGCCCATAATGCAATCTTTATACTCAGCTGCATTATTGGTAGCCTCAAAGTCAAGCTTGACTGCCAAAGGAAACTATATGTCTTCGGGAGAAACCAGCAGAGCGCCCCGCATCCAATCTGATTAGCAGCACCATCAAAGTATACCTTCCAGGTTTCCTCTTCAACTTGGAATATCTGTTCATCACTAAACTCCAAGCCCCCAGTGTCTGGACTTCCTGTAGGAAACTCAGCCAGAAAATCGGAAACCGCACACCCCTTTATGGATTTCTGTGGTCGAAAGTGCAGATCGAACTCAGACAGCATGACCACCCATCGAGCAATCCTGCTATTGGTAGTAGGCTGTTCCATGATGTACTTGACTGGATCACACGCTGCGATCACATATACAGTGTGTGAGAGCATATAGTGGCGAAGCTTCTTTGTAGACAACACTAATGCCAAGGCCATCTTCTCAATTTCCGAATAGCGGGACTCGTACCCCAGAAATTTCTTGCTGATGTAGTAGATAGCTCATTCCAGATCATTACTTCCTTGTGCTAGCATAGCACCCATAGTGCTCGGACTGATGGTGAGGTAAAGCAATAATGGTTCTCCTGAGATAGGCGGGACTAGTGACGGATTAGTTAAGTCAGCCTTAACCTTCTCGAATGCTGCCTGATACTGGTCATCCCATTCGATTGTTGCTCCCTTCTTTAGCTTCTTGAATAATGGTTCATAGGTCATTGTGAATATGGAAATGAAGCTGCTCATATACTGTAACCGCCCTAGGAAACCATAAATATCCTTTTCTGTTCGAGGCGGAGGCATGTCTTGAATTGCTTTGATCTTGGACGGGTCAACCTCTATCCCACGTTGACTGACGATATAACCCAGCAACTTACCCGAAGTTACTCCAAACGCACATTTCTGTGGATTCAACCTCATGTTGTACTTGCGAAGCCTCAGGAAGAACTTGCGTAAGATTGGAATATGATCCTCACGCTTCTTTGACTTGACAATCATGTCATCCACATAAACCTCAACTTCTACGTGGATCATGTCATGCAGCAGGGTGGTGGCAGTACGTTGGTATGTAGCACCGGCGTTCTTCAATCCGAAAGGCATGACAGTGTAACAGAAAGTTCCCCACGGAGTGATGAAAGATGTTTTCTCCATGTCTTCTTCAGCCATTTTTATCTGGTTATAACTAGCATACCCATCCATGAATGATAGAAGCTCGTGTCCGCAAGTATGATCATCCAAGACGTCAATATATGGCAAAGGAAAGCAACCCTTTGGGCTAGCTTTGTTCAGATCTCGAAAATCAACGCACATCCGAACCTTTCCGTCTTTCTTAGGCACAAGTACAATGTTGGCCACCCACTCCGGGAATTCTACTGCCTTGATGAACTTAGTTTCTAACTACTTCTTGATCTCACCGTGAATTTTGTCTGACCACTCGTTCTTAATTTTGCGAGGTCGTTGCTGTACCGGCTTAGCATCCGGGTATAGCGGAATTGCATGTTTAGCAATCTCCTTGTCGATTCCGAGCATGTCTTCGTAGGACCAAGCGAAGACGTCTACGAATTCCCTTAAAAGTGAGGTGAACTCCTGTTGCTCCTCCAGGGTTAATGATTTGCAAATTTTCAGTTCCCAGGGAGTTTCAGGTGCCCCCATATTGATGGCGATGGTTTCCTCAACAGGTGTCATGTGATTCTCGTGGTCATTTATGGCTTGTGTTAATTCATTAAAGTCTTTTAAAGGTTCAGCATCAAATTCATAGTTATTAGCACCGCAATTAGGGAGAAAGGAAGAAGAACAGAGATACTCAGAAACGTTCACTTCATTAAATGCAGAAATGGATATAAACATATTAGACTTGGGGCTAATCCTAGCTGACTCAGACTCGATTACAGACTCACTAGTGCTCGACTCAAACTGGACCTTACAAGGTTCTCCTAACACTAGGGTACATTTATTGTTAATAGCGTCAACCCAGGTCACTCTGTGGCAGTCTTTATTAGCAGAAATCATAGCGCTTGGGTCAAATTAAGAGTTGGACAACACAGCAACCACCGGGTCCACCTCCTTTTCTTTAGGGCTTGTGGATCGGAATCATTCTTAAAGCGGCGAAATTCCTCCAACATGTTGTCCATAGCCTCTCGTTGCTGTTCTATCTATTGGTCCTAAAACTCAAGGTGTTCCCGAACCTTTTTCTCATGGCGAATAACCGAATGTATGACCATATCTTGCAAGTTGTCCCTCAGCTCTTCTAAGTGTTGCTGAGTTACTCCTCTATGGTCATAATTGTCTTCGCCATCACTGGCCCATATGCCATTTATGAAAAAGGCTGTTGGGTCTTCAAGAGCAGCAGGTACTTCTATTCTTGTAGGGCTTGGGCTTGGCGGAGAAGCTACAGGTTCAGACCTCGCTTGATTATGCCTTCCCGACCTAGTTAAGAATGCAGCACTAGGTGGAGCTTCTTCTTCCTTATAGGACCAGAAATCATCATTAAGACCTTCTTCATACACATCCTCTTCATCACTAACCCAAATACCGTTGACAGTAAAGGCTGTCAAATCTTCAGGAAGGACTGTAGGTGCTCCTTCGTTGGTGATGCATTCGGATGGATCAAAGTGCCCTCTCCCACAATGATGGCATGATTTGGGAGAGGATTGCTTTTGTTATTGGGTTTATTTGCAGCTTTAGGCATTGGTAATGCCCCAGAACGGATCAACTTCTCAATTTGATTCTTAAGCGTTCGGCATCGATGCATCATGGCCTCTGGCAGTCTGTAGTACTTACGCTGTTATTCCACCCTGGTCCCTTAGCCTCAGGCTCAGGTCTAGGCACTGGCAGCTGGATCTTGTTTGATTTCAGCAATCGGTCTAGAGCTTCAGTATAAGGCTTGTCTCAGGCACCTTAGGAGTACTGATGGTCCTCCTTCCCACGGTATTTCCCTTCCAGCTTTGGGACGCGACAGTCCTTTCCTTGCGTGCCTCTAGCTTAGGACATAATTTCTTCAAATACTCAAAACTTTCAACCACATGAAAATCTAATTGCTGCGCCAGGCTTGGTTTTAACCCACAGATGAATGTGTCCAACTGTATTTCTGTGGGAATGATATTGATCACCTAAGATAGCTTAGCATGCTACCTCTCATAGTAGGCCGTGAATGACTCATTTTCCCCTTTTCGAATAGCCATAATGTCTGACAGGGTCACCTTATCTTTCTGGATCTTACTGTAATGCTCGATAAATTCCCTACGTAAAGCAATCCAATCTCCTCGCACCTCCAGAGGTATAGAATAATACCAGTTCAATGCCTCATTATTCAGCAATGATGGGAAGACTTGCTTGTAATGCTCGGTAGTGACACCTCGAAGCGGCATCACTCGGTTGAACTCCCACACATGATGGGTTGGATTCTCAGACGGGTAAAACTTCTTCAACGGAATGTCCATCTTTCCCACTATATTGGCATTGATTTCAACGGGTGGTTCGAATTCATCGAACTGATTGGTGAAGGTTGGCATATGGCTCACAGCATCCTTGAACACATTCAATTGAGCCTTTATCTCTTGGATGACAGGTTCATCCCGTGACTCAGCCTTGATCAGAGCTGTTTGAGGAACAACCACTGACGGTGGTGGCCTTGGTGTCAGATCATCAGACAACTTAATGACCACTCCAGCATCGGAACTTTCGCCTATCTTTCCTTTGCCTTTGTCACCCGTGGGGTTAGGAAGAATTTCCATGGCGCTCTCGTCATTGTCCACCATTCCCATTCGCGTATTGATGCGTTGCACAGCTTCCAAAACACCATTCAGAGTCTCTTGTTATTGCTCTATGCGAGTCTTTTTCCTTTCGGTGAGTTCTCGCTGCCGAGGATGTGCTCATCGGCTTTGTTCTCTTGCTGTAAGGTAGCAAAAGTGATTGAGCCCTCTACTTGCTTGAACTTCTCCTCAAGAAGTTTGGCTAAGGCCTCTTGGACTTTGTTGTCTCCATGTTTCTCTTCGGCAGACATGTTGAATTGCAGACGACGAGAGGTTTTGGACCTGGATGCTAACGGGACGAAGACCGGGTTACGGATCAAGCGACCTATTGGGCCGGGGATCCAAGCTAGACTCGGGTCTCCTATGTTGACTATAGCAAGACCACACACATCTCAGGGATTGACCTTTTATCAACCCAAAAAACCTAACCTGATGAATGCATGACCTAGTGGACCTAAATGGGACTTCCAAATATGCACCATCTAAATGCTGACCGGACAAGGTGACTCACCCAGGACACAGGTTTGCATTATCCTAACTCTACATGACCCTAAAAGACTATTGATCATCATAAAGGGCCAGATAAAACCAAACACAGCGAGTCAAGACCGAGTATAGGAGTACAAGTCAGTATTTCTCAATTCGGACAAGCCCCTATCCACAGGCTGACTATTTTAAGGCGAATCCGTAACTTAGACACCCTACTTGGGCCAACTCAAGCCGTATTGATTATTATGCGGACTAGAATGATGATCAACAAGACTGACCGCCTGACGCCTTTCTATTTTGTTTTTATTTTACTCTACTTGTTTGGGAAAATGGATATCGTAAAGGACTGGATAAAACCAACGACAAGTGAGTTATAATTAATTTATGGACTTAATTGATAAATCCAACATGGTTGGGCTTAACCACAGGCCGACCATGAATGTGATGGATTCAAAACTTAACTCGATAAATTAATTCACTCAAACTTGGTAATCATTACACAGTCTAAGACTTTACCCGTTTTCTTTTGTTGGACTTTTAAGCAGGTTTATTGAACCTTTGTTAAGAAGATGTCATAAAGGGCCATATAGAATCATCAAAGGCGAGTTGAGTTTACTTTATGAACCAAGAGGATCAACCTTTATAGATAAATGGGCCCAACCACTAGGTTAACCATAACTTTTAAGGTTGAACTTCTTGGTTGGTAAACATGACTCTTCTCAGCCCAATGACTACTATACGGACTAGAACAACATTCCTAAACTTGGTTCGACTCTTTTACAACGAATTTAAACACATAGCACATGGCATACATATGAACAAAGGGGTATCCTAAACCAAGGCTCTATGTACAAAAGGTTTTATTGGCTGGATAAGGCTTAGCGGCTCATGTACTTGCCCTGGTGCATTCTTGTTGTAAAGGCAACTTGAATGTGTGGGGTGTTGCTCTTAGAGGCTCGTGTGGAGACCTCGGAGAGTGATGCATGATTGGATGTGGTGACTAATGTTCTCTCGGTGTAAATTCACCAATTGAGTATAGCTGGTCCGACATCCCATGGGTTATATTTTGTAGTTTCAAGAGAAAAAGCCTGATACCGCCGATTTATGTGCTCCTACGACATATTACATGTCAATGGAGTGCCCCGGTATATGGAATGCATCATGCCTAAAAGAATGATTTAATAATATAAAGTAAGAATTCATTTTCCTTCCAAAATATTTACATACTTTTTTCAAGTTTTACCCACTTTAGAAAAAACTCCCCAGTGGAGTCGCCAAAAATCCTGTGGACATTTTTCCTCGCCGTTCAGGCTTCCGAACATCCACATTAGGATTGGGGTGTGATTCAGTGATTTGTGTTGGGGTTTAACCTTTGAAAAACTCTTTAAGGAAGTCTATCATATATTTCATGAATAATGCTTTGTAAAATCACTTTCCCTTTACTTATGCATTTTATGAGTCTTTGAACTAAACCTTTAAGAGTGAACATCCACTTGTTCACAACTCTTCTAAATTTAACCCCATTTACTCATTTAAATGTTAGGCTCGGAAGAGAGTGATTTATGCAACCATTATATAGAAATATAAGAAAGAAAACCCTAAAGTTGCATTGATACATTGTAAAACCATGTTAACCATAGTTTATGCAATCATCGATGTGTTTTAGTTCGAAATGGGAGTCGTCGCCCGACTTTTTAAGGGAAAAGCCAAGACAAAACCAATAGGAAAATAAAGAAAGACTCCACCTGCGAAACCCAAGAATGGATTCGGGGGTAAGGTTACGATTTCAAAAAGTAAACTTTAAGACTTCGCCTCTCACAAAAGAAAAGACTCTACTAAAAGATTAAGAATGTGCTTTCGATAAAGTTTGGAAGGGAAATGGATGAATACTTTACAAAATTACTTCATTGAATCATGCAACAAGAAAGTGATATATCAGATAGCTAGAAATGTACAAATATACAATTATTTACAAGAAAAAAGCTTACTTTGCTAGTTTGTGGGAAAAAGCCTTGCCTAGCCTTTTGATGCTTGATGAATCCTCCTTGATGCTATTAGAAGCCTCCTCTCAAAGTGCCAAGATATGGTAGAAAATATGCTAGGAAAAGGGATTAAAGAGAGGGTAGAAAAGGTAGTAGGAAAGCTTCTTTTTGTAGTTTTTTAATGTGTTTAGGCTAGGGTTTTTTGTGGAGTTTGGAGTGAATATGATAGGATATGTGTTTAGGCTTTTTGTGATGGAAGAATTAGGAAGATTATGGTGATAAGAAAGATGGTGGAGGATAATAAGGATAGTAGAATAATGGTGATAAGAGAAAATGAGGGATGAGAGAATTAGTAAGGGGAAGAATGGATGAGTGAATCAGAGATGAGAAAGGATTGAGTATGAGATGAAGAATGATTTTTGTTTAGTGAAAATGACTTGGAGAGGAGTAGTATTTATAGGCTTAGGAGGGAGTAGTGAACATACATACACCTGTAGGACCCCGGGAAAAGCGAACACTTTTCTCCGTGATGCGCTACTTAATGATCGGGAGCCGACTAAGGTTGCTTAACCCTTAAATAAGGATATTTTTATTTTCAAAATTCATTTTCAGGGTGGTGAAATTTTATTTATTTTAAAATCCGTTTTTTAATTATTTAAACACTTGAAATTACACCAAAAATATATTAAATATAACTTAAAATTGGCCCAAACAGCAAATTCAAGCCCAAAAGAAAGCAACCGAGGACAACGGTATGTCAAAACTTCGCTGGTTTTGGCGGTCCTTGGGCCGTCCGCTTTCCTGGGCTAGAGAAAGTGGGTCAGAAACCATAAAACCCGTGCGGGTTTTACCGTTTCATGGCCCATTTTCTCTCGGTTTAAACCTTGAATGTGATGAATGAGAAATGTTAAGTCATGGTTAATTATTTTTAGCGTAAATTCAAATGTTAAATAATTAAATGGCTTATAAAAAGAATAAAAGAGTCGCCAACCGATTTAAGGAAATCGACCAACCGTAAAAATAATATAAATAACTCCAGTCTACGAGACCCAATTCTAAGCTCGGGGGTAAGGCTACGAACTCAAGAATTATAAGAATTCTTGAATTCGCCCGTTAGAAAACGGACTCTACTAAAATCGACATTAAATGAAAAAGAGCGAGGAGAAGTTTAATTGATTTCGAAACTTTATATTCTTAACATGCGTTATAAAACAAGATTTTTATTTACAAAATATGCGCAAGTAAAGAAGATGAAATATGAATTACATAATTAAGATAACAATAATGAAAGAAATGTAAAGGCGAACCTCGTTGGTTCAGGAGCCCGAATATGCCGTTCGAAGATCTTGACCTTGCCTTGACTTGGTGAAATGGAAGGATGAATATGAGAATGGTAGTAGGATAGTATGTGAGTGATGATTTTGGTAGAGTTAGAGAATGGTAATATGAATATGAATGTAATAGAGAGAGTTTTGAGAGAGTGGATGTAGAATTATGATAATAGTAGAATAAGGGTAGAATAATGGTGTAACTTGGTGATCATTGGTGAAGAATGAATGGAATGGAGGGGCGTATTTATAGGTGGTGAAGGGTAGGTTTAGGAGGGAAATGGAGGGAAAATCAAGAGGACACATCCCCATGATCATGCCATGGAAATCACGTAGTCAAGCCAATAGGGTCAACCCACATGGTGCTAATATCATGGGATAATTATCAAAAATGATTTTTGGCGCCGGATTGTCAAATATAAAACCCGCGCGGGTTTTACATCATGTATACGCGGATCGTTGACGTCGGCATGGCAAAAACGGTGCGTTTTGGCGGAGATAACCCGCGCGGGTTTTGAACCCTGGGCCGGGGTGCGCCTTGGGGCCTGTCCTGGTTCTGGGCCGCCCTCTTCAAATAAAACCCGTGCATGTTTTCTTTCTGGACTGGGCCGCTTCTTTTTGTTGTTTTGCTTGCTTTACTTATTGAAACGATAATCCATTTTGGTATCGGTCCAAATTTTTATTGATAAATCGGGTGCAAATCCCGGTGTCTACAGAGAGCCCCCACTTTGATCGAGTCCGAATAGGACGAAGGTCAAAGTAGACTTGACGTCTGTACTGATGCTGGCGGTGCTCTTTTATATGGCGGCTGGCCGATGTTGCTGGGGACTATGTCGTTGATAACCTTTTGGTGGCAACCGTTGGACGACTGCTGCTGAAGATGTCGTTGGAGACCTTTGAGTGGAATCTGTTGCATGACTGATGCTGATGAAGAGTTCGTCGGTAATCTTTAGATGGTAACGTTGGACGACTGATGCTGAGAATGTCGTTGGATCCCTTTATGTGGAACCCGTTTGAACGACTGCTGCTGACGACATCGTTGGAGGCCTTTAGGTGGCGACTATTGGACGACTATCGTTGACGACATCGGTGGAGGCCTTTAGGTGGCAACCGTTTGGCGACTGTCGCTGTTAGTGCTCTTTTGTATGGCAACTGGATGACAGATGGTCCCTTTTTAGCGGCGACCCGATGATGGTGCTCTTTTGTACGGCAACCTGACGATGGATGGTCCCTTTCAGCGGTGACCGGATGATGGTGCTCTTTTGTGTGGCAACCTGAAAATTATCAGAAAAGTAAGTATTAGTTTCCTCAAAAACGCAAATGGGTTCAGATTTTTACCTGAATGTTGGGGGCCCTTGGGTTGTTGAGAGATGTCGGGCCGCTTGAAATGGATTTTTTTTTTTGCTGGTAGAAAACCCGTGCGGGTTTCACTATCTTCACTAGGCTGCTACAAAGAACTGGGCCCATAGAACTCTTAAAACCCGCGCGGGTTTTCTGCTCTCTTTTTTTTCCTCCTTGTGAAGAGCATCACCGTGGGCCATACATTTGTGTGGACAAGAACGTGCCACGCAGCCTTGTCTTCTCTTTGGGTGGCATAGGGATGACCTTTCGATTTTTAGCCAATGAAACCGATTTGGCATCTCGAGACGGGTCCTATAAATGAGTGGTTCATATTCACTCATCATTTCTATAAATACCCTGCCTCATTCATTTCTTTCATTCACATCTTTCATCTTTCATCATCTCCCTAGCTTCTCCCACTCTCTCTAGAAAAACTGCTTTTTTGGAGATAGTTCAAGTTCTTGAAAAAAATGCATCGTAGAGGTCGCAGAAATCCTCCTCTTCTTCATGCGGCAGCATGGCCTCACGAGATGTCTTCAAGGCGCAATTTTATTTCGGGTGCAAATGCTGACCCTTCGGATCTTACTATCCAATCTTGGAAGCATGCTTGGTTCTACCGTTCCCATAGCAAGGTAACTGTCGAAACTCCTCTTTTGATGCTTAGTTTAATAATGAAAGTTGAGCAAGCACGAACTTTATTTTTCATGTCTTGTCGATTTTTATTATTTTAAGCATGCCTTGTATATGCATGTCCGCACGATGTCCCTTTATTTATTCGCAACGATGACCCTTTTGAGAGACGGACCAAACCCGACCCAAAGGAAATAGAATGGGTTATATGCATTTTCGGCCCAAAGAAAAAAAAAAAGAACACGACCTACTTCAACAGTGAAAACCCATGCGGGTTTTCTGGACCGTAAACCCCAAAAAAATATTGGGCCTGGATGGGCGGCCCATTAGCAGAACCAAAACCCGTGCGGGTTTTAGCTCTGCTGGGCCGGCTTATTTGGGTCGGCAGTTTTTTTCTTTTTGCTCCTTTTTTTTTTTGTTTCACTTTTTTCCAATTCCTTTATCTTGCGGGCCATGGCTGTGGGCCCAGTGTTGGTGCTGGGTCCAGCTAAGGCCTGAAAGACTATGCCTTGGTTAATGCATTAGGTGAGCCCCCGATTTTAATTTTGCCTTTTCCCGTTTTGCCACTAGGAGGATAACTTGAAAACTCCCGGCGTCCTAAAGGATCTCCTTAAGGTAGCCGATTCGATTCCCGGGGATTTCGTTAGCAACACCCCTACTGCGGCAGGACTCATGTCGTTCTGGAAATGCCTGGTGGCCTGGAAAGGCCGTACATTTCGCGTGATAGGCTGTGCTGTAGCGGAAATGTTTTGGGACACGACCAACTCCTTCCATCTACCTGTGGGTGAGATGACGATTACCCCTACAGATGTTTTTATGATCACTGGTCTTCCTTGGGGCGGGCTTGACATAGTCTTTAATGTCGAGATCCCTCCAGTGTCAGCGCGTTTAGGCCTAGGTCAGGGCCTGTCCGACCTCGCCTATGCGCACTTCGAGGCGGCCATCCGTGATGCCAACTTTCAAAATTTACCCGGGGATCAACGCCGCTTTATCTTCTTGGCTTATGTTATTTCTGCCACTCTTTTTTCCAACCGGGGAGACAACATTACTTTGACCTGGTTCCGGAATCTTCTGGACTTGAACGAGGTCCGGAACATGAATTGGGGTAAAGCTGCGTATGCGAATTTCCTCCTCTAGCTTCGTCGCGCTGTCAGACTGACGCTGGACGATGATCCAGTTTACCTCCATGAGTCTCACACCCGCTTTCAGTATAGTCCTTCTTTATGGAAGGTGCTCGAGGTATGTACCCAAGACTCTCCTCTTTGTAGTTTTGCTACTCTTTTGCTATTTCTTTGACTTTATATTCGCGCAGTCATGGGCATATGAGTATATCCTATCCTTGGGCATTCGCTCCAACAGAAATAGGACGCTCCCAGTTGCTGAATGTTGGACTGTTGAGGGTATTCGAAGAAAGAAATTCCAGTCGGGCAGTCTTGACTGTATCCGTCGCGCTCTAGGTGATTTCACCCTGGTATTTCTTTATATTTGACATCTTTATTTTTTTTTTACCTCCATTCTTGAAATGACTCTCTTTCTTTCACAGGACCACGTGAACTGGCGTCCATGGGCTGAGTTTGACTTGAGTGGATTGCTCACCCCTTTGCAACAAGTGGAGCACGATACTCGCCTCCGCATCCTGATGGAGGGACCTTCGGGCTTCATATGGTACCTGGGGGAGAGAGCTACGAGGCAGATCCTGGGGGGATATCCTGGCCTCATACCCAGGATCCTCCAGAGCACATGTTCGAGCCTTGGTGTGTCGCTCCAGATGTCTTGGGAGATTGGATTCGTGGTCGAGACTTCGACAACTTCGTGCATGACGTCCCACTGGAGCAGTTTAATGAGGAATTCCAACGCTACTTGAGTCGTTTAGCGCCCCGAGTGGTATGTATCTCCCACTTTTCCTATGTTGTGCTTTTGATCGATTCCTAACCATAAAGTCTGCAGCTGGGGCCCTATGCTATGGCTGCTGAGGTGGAGGCCCAACCAGCGAGAAGAAAAATCGGTGGTTTCTTGGATGTTGAGACTAGCAGTCATTGCTCTGCACTCCAAGAGTTTGATCGGAAACCAGTAATTCCTCATTTCTTGTTGCTTCCTTTTATCTCATATGCCACTTATACATGTGTAACCTTTGTTCTCATTACCTTTCAACCACGATGGTCTGTCTTCAGGCCCAACCAGTAATTCACTAGCTCATGCAGATATCGCGGGAATACCGCCGGAAGAGTTGACATGGAGGCCGATGCGGAGTCTGTTCCTCGGGAACCACCTCGACGCTCTCTTGCGGGAGTTCCTCGTACTGAGCACCCACGTCATTCTTCGGTAGGGGAATATTCTTCCCGGGGCCGATCATGGGAGGAGGTTGGTGGGTCCTCTCGTCCTCCCCTAACAGTTGTGCCGGAGGGTCGTGGTAAAGGAATCATGGTTGAGGGTCATCATTCAACTGGGTCCCATCGTAGCGGATATGGTAGCAGAGGCCGTCGCCCTATGGATGAAGACATGGCTCAAATGTCCTTAGAGGAGCATCTTGGCCAATGGGGGTCACATCACAGCGTTGGGTATGGTGGCGATACCCAGCCTTATTCCTATTAGCTGGAGGATGCTTCATAGTCAAGTGCTACCAACCAGCCTTCTCATTCTCGCCGCACTCCAGCTTCAATGTGTTCTGCTCGTCGTGGTCGAGAGATTGTGGTGAGGGACCATGACTCAGGTGCATCCGTAGGGTACCCTGGCAGTCAGGCCCTAGCGGATGACGCTTCCTCACATCCTGCACCATACGACGCCTCCTCCTTTGGTTCTGGCTCTTACTCTGCTGGATGGCCAGTCCCGGCTCCTGGAATGGGTCCTTCATGGCCTGCGAGTATGCAAGAGTGGTCTGCACCCCAACACTCTTGGCTAGGAGGATCTACTTCTTCTGGATGGCTAGCCCCCGGTTACGGAACTGGTCCCGTATGGCCTACCCCTTCTATTGAGTGGCGTGTTCCTGATCATTCATGGCTAGCTGGTTCACAGGATCATTCCATATCATCAGCGTCGAGCGTGCATCCTTCCGAAGTTCCCTTGTCTGGGCAACCGCAGACGACTCCTGGTTCTGACTACTATTCCTGGAACACCTATTTCGGTACGGCTGGTGCCTCTAACGCTGGGACTGCTCATGCTGGCGCCGACTTGGTTGAAGACAGCGGCGATTCGGGCTCCCTGTGGTGATCAAAATGATGACACGCAAGACTCTATGCATTTTTAGACTTTTGTTATGCAAGGCTAATTTGTACTACTTTTCTTTTATATTATTTTTTTTATCTTAATGCAAGACCTTTATGCATTTTGTTTCTTCTTTTATATGCAAGACTTGGTGGATGCACAATTATATTCTATTAATGCATTTCTGAACGACTTTCTATATGACGGGATTAATCCCAACTTAATCTCGCTTCCCCAAAAAGAAAATAAAATAAAAGAAAACAAAAACTTAAGTGTCAGAGTAAACTCGAGAAAAAAATTTCAGAACTGAGCATCATTGAGTTAGGATCCGAAACATTAAAATATACAAACGGGCCAATTTGATTCCATGGCCCAAATACAATCAGAAGCGGGTGGGCCGAGTTGCGGAAAGGCGGCCCATATCGGCTGAAAGCCCGCGCGGGCTTTCTCCCCAGCAGGCCCCAGGCCTTGGGCTTGGGCGAGTGCGTGCGTGGACTTGGGCACATCAAAACCCGCGCGGGTTTTGATTTATTTTCCTTTCTTTTTTTTTTTTTGCTAGCCGTTGCAAAATGGCTAAAATCATGGGATATGGAGGGCAACGGCTACGTGATCGTTGCTGGTCGTTTTCTCCATTTTTGATCATGCTTGAAGGTGTATAAATACCTCATATAATCATCACTCCTCATCATCACTTCAAAGTCTTCTTCACATATTCTCCTAAAAACACAAAGAACATCCTCCCGATTCTCATGGCTTTCGAGAAAAAACTTGCGACTTGGATGAGCACCTTATCCAAAGAAGAGAAGAAAGAGCTCGGTAGATACAAGTTAACGAGCTTGATGAGTCTTCGTCAAGTGAGGATTAATCACGACTTTCTTCGTGCGGCGGAGACTTTCTGGGATCCGAAGATGCATGTCTTTCGTTTCACGTGGGAGGAGTTGTGTCCGCTTCCGGAGGAATGGTCCTCAATCTTAGGGACAAATCACTTTGCTCGGCCGACGTCGCCTCCTACACCAATGGACATCCCCAAGCAATACAAGGAGCTCTTATGTCTTCCGTCTCAGGTTATCGGAAGTGCAATATTCGGCGAAAGGTACACTTCCAAACCATAGTTGAATATTTTCAATCGCCCGATACCTTGGAGTATGGCCACGTGATACGAGTGCGAGCGCTCGTATTATGTCTTCTCGGCGAGTTTTGCTTTTTTCACGGTAGCAAAAGAACCGGACCGAAGAATTTAATTCAAATCGTCAATGACATGTCCCGAGGCTACAATCTCGTGCCCCTAATGTTAGCAGAAACCATGATGGGATTGGATGATCTGAATCCAGAACATGACTTTCGAGGGAGTCCGCTGCTACTTCAAGTATTTCATTCCACCTTTTTGCCACTGTCTGACTTTTCTGTTTCTACTGTTTACAAAACCCGCGTGGGTTTTCTGCTCTTTTTTTTTTTAGTTTGGGAGAATTGATGTGCAATCTAACACTGGCTAACTGTTGGACAGATCTGGTTAATGGAGCATTTGGGCCTCATTGCAGAGCCCCGGACTTCATCGGCGTTGGCGAATTATTGTCAGAGAAAGAGGAAGTACACCGACCTCCACTCTATAACGGAATGGATTGCTTTCTTAAAGGAGCCTCGGGAGATCTCATGGTGGATCGAATGGTGGCACATTTCTGAATATGTGACCCATGATTTCCGTAATGCTTATGTGTGTCTTGCCGGCTTGACGCACATGACTTTTTATTTTCCGGCACGAGTGAAGCGTCAAATAGGTCGAAGGCAGGATATTCCCGAGCTTCTGTGTGAAACTCCCGATAAACTAAAGCTTCGATGTTCGATGATTGAGTCATGGCTAAAGTATTGGGAAAGAAGACCAACTCTCAAATCCCCGCCAAAGGTACGTGCGTCTCACATTGCCGACGCTGGTTATAATGGATGGCTGATTGCTGCTATTGAATCTCGCCGTGCTGGGGAAACGAGACGAAGGCAAGCATCAGCGAAGGAAAGGCTGGGTCCTCGTACATCGGTAAAGGACAGCCTTGGCGTAAGAGACTTAGTGAAAGATAGACTAGGTCTGAGGGTTGAGGCGTGAAAACCAGATAGGCGGGCCTATAAGCCCAAGGACAAAGAGAAAGCTCCTAACGGACCTAGATACATGGAGACCGACCATGAGACAACTGGCGAAGTAGAGAAGGTGAAGCAAGATTAGAAGATGGATGTAGTGAAGGAACTGAAACTGCTTTGCCAGAATAATCTTTTTATTTAATTATGCCTTTCAAATTTTCGTATGTTACAAAAAATGTACTTGTATTTTCACTAAATAAAGGAATAATATTTGTTCACAAATATTGTGTTCTTGCAAACTTTATTTTCCTCAAGTACAAGACCATTCATTAAATATATCCCAACTGTCTGAAAATTGGCTTTCTAGTTGCTTGGTCGTATTAAGCGTAGTATCGCTTGAGTTGATCAAAATTCGTGGGCTGAATTATATCTTCTCCATCCATGGTAGCAAGCCGAGCTGCCCCTCCCGGCAAGATATCCTTAATCATGTAAGGATCCTTCCAATTAGGTGTAAATTTTCCCCTTGGATCCTGTATAGGTGCCCTTATTTCCTTAAGCACGAAATCGTCTACTTGAAGCAAACGACTTTTCACCTTCTTATTAAAAGCTCGAGTGATTCAACTTTGGTATACTTGCACATTATGTAATGCTCTCAATCGCATTTCATCCATCAACATCAGCTCCTCGAACCTTGCCCTAGCCCATTCTGCTTCTAGCAACTGACTTTCAGCCACTATCCGTAACGAAGGGATCGCTACTTCAATTGGTAAGACTGCCTCCATCCCATATACCAAGGAATACGCTGTTGCCCCCGTCGCAGTACGTATAGAGGTTCGATATCCCCATAGGTCAAATGCTAATTTATCTGGCCAATCCTTGAAGTGACAACCATCTTCTTGATAATCCCCGACACTGTCTTATTGGCCGCTTCCACAGCTCCATTGGCTTGAGGTCGATACGGCGAAGACCGATGATGCTGGATTTTGTAAGTAGCGAGCAAAGCTTCTACCTCCTTCCGAAAATGGCTTCCATTATCACTAATGATCTCATGAGGCACTCCATATCGACATATGATGTTTTGAAGGATGAATTTGGCCACGTGTTTGGATGTGAGTTTGGCAAACGAGGCTGCCTCTACCCATTTAGTGAAATAATCGATGGCGACCAATATGTACTCATGTCCTCCTGTTCCGGTTGGGTGTATCTTGCCAATGATGTCATACCCCATATCGAGAATGGCCATGGAGAAGTTAAAGTAGTCAGGTATGACGGGGGTTGATGCTGTAGATTTGCATATTCTTGGCATTTATGGCACTTTCGAACGAACTCTAAGCAATCTGCCTCCATAGTGGACCAATAGTAACCAGCCCTTTGGATCTTCTTCGCTAACATTCGTCCATTCATGTGGGGACCGCACTCTCCTCCGTGTACAGTAGTCATGATCTCCTTAGCACTCTTTGCATCGATGTATAGCAAATTAATGCCCGTAGGTGATTTCTTATAGAGTCGATCTTGGATCAAGCAGTATTGTGCTGCGACGGACCTGACCGCTCGCTGTCCTCGAGCATCTAACTCAGCTGGATATTCTCCTTTCCGCAGAAAGTTGTACATGTTATGGAACCATTCCTCAGTTTCTTCCTCTTGTGCTTCCAGGTGGCAAACATATGCCGGTTCAGACTGCCGTACCACTACTATTGGCAATTGAAGCGTGACTGATGGTATGGATATCATCGAAGAGACCTTGGCTAAGGCGCCAGCTAACTCATTGTGATCCTTGGAGAGGTACTGGAAATAGATTTACTCAAATTGGTCAGCAAGTCCCAAGAGCTTCTATTGATAGGCCATGAGACATTTATTCCGGACCTTCCATGTATTTTTAGCCTGATTAATGATGAGGCTAGAATCCCCAAAGACTTTTACATGGCGTATGCCTAAAGCCAAGGTGACTTGCAAACCCTTGATACATGCTTCATATTCTGCAGCATTGTTAGTAGCATCAAAGTCCAACTTCACTGATACAGGGACATGTGCCCCTTATGGAGAGATCAATAAAACTCCCACTCCGCAACCCATTTGGTTAGAAGCTCCGTCGAAATACATTTCCCATGTTATTTCGTCAGTGAAAAATACATCCTCATCTGGGAATTCCAAGTGAGTGCTTGGAGGTTCTTGTGATGGTGAGGCAGCCAGGAAATATGAAACAACTCGTCCCTTGATGGACTTCTGAGGCAAGTACAGAAGATTGAACTCTGAAAGCATAACCACCCATCGAGCAATGCGGTTGTTAGTAGCATTAAAGTCCAACTTCACTGATATAGGGATCTGTGCCCCTTCTGGAGAGATCAATAAAACTCCCACTCCACAACCCATTGGGTTAGAAGCTCCGTCGAAATACATTTCCCATGTTATTTCGTCAGTGAAAAATACATCCTCATCTGGGAATTCTAAGTGAGTGCTTGGAGGTTCCTGTGATGGTGAGGCAGCTAGGAAATCTGAAACAACTCGTCCCTTGATGGACTTCTGAGGCAAGTACAGAAGATTCAACTCTGAAAGCATGACCACCCATTGAGCAATGCGGTTGTTGATGGTAGGTTGCTCCATGATAAACTTAATGGGATTATTCTCAGCTATGACATTTACAGTTTGTGAAAGCATGTAATGTCTTAACTTTTTGGTGGCCCATACTAACGCAAGAGCCATTTTCTCTATGTCTGCATATCGACTTTCGTAGTCCAAGAATTTCTTGCTCAAGTAGTAGATGGCGCTCTCTTGACCTTTAACCTTCTGAGCTAGCATAGCCCCCATTGCAGAGCTAGTCACGGTAAGGTAAAGGAGTAGAGGCTCATCTGGTACCGGCAGCATGAGGACTGGAGGATGTTGCAAATATTCCTTGATTTTTTCGAAGGCAGCTTGACATTGATCGTCCCATTCTATTTTGCTTCCTTTCTTTAGTTTCTTGAACAAAGTTTCATACGTCATGGTGAGCTTTGAGATGAACCTGCTAATATATTAGACTCGTCCTAGGGAACCCCTTATCTCTTTTTCTGTCCTAGGTGGCTGCAACTCTTGGATAGCCTTTATCTTCGAAGGGTCAACTTCAATGCTTCGTTGGCTAACCACATAGCCTAGCAACTTCCAAGAGGTGACACCGAAGGTGCACTTTGCTGGGTTGAGCCGCATTTTGTATGTGTGAAGTCGGAGGAAAAACTTGCGAAGGTTAGGAATGTGTCCTTCCTTTGTTTTGGACTTTACTATCATGTCATCCACATAAACCTCTACCTCTATATGCATCATATCATAAAGTAGGGTGTTGGCTGTCCGTTGGTATGTTGCCCCAACATTTTTGAGACCAAAAGGCATAACCACATAACAGTATGTTCCCCATGGTGTAGTGAATGAGGTTTTCTCCATGTCTTCTTCCGCCATTTTGATTTGGTTATAACCCGCATATCCATCCATAAAGGACAGTAGCTCATGTCCGCAAGTGTTATCCACTAATACGTCGATATGTGGTAATGGGAAACTATCCTTGGGACAGGCTTTGTTGAGGTCTCGAAAATCTACGCACATGCGCATCTTCCCATCTTTCTTGGGTATTGGGACAATGTTAGCAATCCACTCGGGGTATTGGACTGCTTTGATGAACTTAGGGTTAAGCTGCTTGATCACCTCTTCCTCGATCTTCTTAGCCCATTCAGGCTTGATCCTTCTAGCATTTTGTCGAATCGGCTTCGCATTAGGAAGCAAAGGTATAGTATGTTCCATAATTTCCCTGTCAATCCTAGGCATATCCTCATAGGACCATGTGAATACATCCACAAATTCCTTGAGAAGCTCCTTGAATGCTACCCGTTCTTCTGCTGTGAGCGAGCTACCTAACTTCAATTCCCGAGGTTATTCTTCGGTACCCACATCTATAGTGATGGTGTCTTCCAACACCGCCATTTTATGCTCATGTTCATTAGAAAATTCTTTTAAGGGTTTATTAAATTCCAGATTATTATTGGCGCAGCAGCTCAAGGAAGAGGGGAAAGAAGAATTAGAGTAAGCAGAAGGTTCATCTTATTGAATGCAGAAAGGAAAACATCGCCAGCAGACTCAAGACCAAACTCACTTGACTCTAAACCATTAAAACCTGACTCTATGTCCTCAGAACAGACTCTCCTACAGATAAAGCAAAATTATTCTCCTCAACGTCGACCCACGAGACCGCCTTAACTCCTCCGTCTTCAGTAATCATGAGACTTGGATCAAAGCTTGGGTTAAACAGCGCACGACAACATCATCAACTTCAGACTTCTCTGGGACAGCTTCTTGTCCAAACAGCATGCCAAAAATGTTGCTCCCAACAAGATGAGTCCATTCCAATGGAGGCTGTTAGTCCCAAGCGGGAACAAAGACAATAGCCATATTAATGGAGCAATCGTTGAAGACTTCTAATCCGACGACTTGAACTTCCTTGTTCTTCAGATAGAATGGCTCAGGAAACCCATAGTAGGGGAAGTCATCACCTTCCCTAACAAACTGTCCATTTAGAGTGAGTGGATAGGGCTTCATTTGGAATAAAGTAGGAGGATTGTCCATTCTCTTCTGTTCAACGATAGCCATTTTAGTGAACCTGACATCCTTCTCGGTTGGTTTATACCCTAAGCCAAATCTTCCCTTTTGCTTAAAGGTCTTGAATACAGGAGAGATTTTATTCTTCGGATTCCTCCCTAGCGGCATTCCAGAGAAATATCCTTGTTTCTTGAGCATAGCATGTACCTTGGGATTTGAGTAAGGATCGAAGTCAAAAGGTGCTTCATCCTTGCTCATCATTGCCATGAGCTCAGAATTGTGGAGTTCTTCGTCCATCGAGTTGTGCTCCATCTCAAGAGTTGACTGTTTAGGAGTGAAAACAGCATTGATAGATTCTCCTGATATAGTGATCACTTGGCCTTGAACCAAAATTTTCACCTTCTGATGTATGGTGGATGCTATAGCATTACACTCGTGAAGCCATGGCCTCCCTAGTAGCAAATTAAAAGAGGCCGGAATCTCTAGTACCACGAACTCCACATTCCAAGTGACGCTACCGATAGTAATGGGCAACACCACAGATCCGACAGACTTTTGGGGTGAATTGTCATAAGCCCTGAGTTGTACACCATTTTGAGCCAAGTGTTGTTGTTGTACTCCTAATTTCTGTGCCATCCTCCTAGGGCACACATTTACAGTCGAACCGTTGTCAACAAAAACCAGTGGGATAGTTTTATTGAAACATTGCACCGTGAGGTATAGGGCTTTGTTGTGAGATGCCCCTCCTTGAGGTAGATCTTCAATCCCAAAGGTGATCATCTCTTGTTGGGTAGCCACATGAGCAACCAATGTTTCGGGAGTTGTCGTAGGGGATACAGTTAGTGCTGTAAGAGCATCCAACATCTTCTGTCTATGAGCATGTGACGTGCATATGAGTTACCATATGGTAACCTCTGCTCTGGTCTTCTTGAGTTGAGACAGTAGAGGATCTTCAGGAGGGACCTGATTGTCATTGCCGACCGTTGGTGTTGGGTTAGGAACAGTCACTGGTGTGGTGGTGTTCCTATGGTTGTGGCGGCCAGACCGAGTAAGAAATGCCACATCATCTAGTTCATCTTTCTCCATCCATTCTGTCTCAGAATGCTCAGGCTCATCGTCTTCATCACTATCCCAAATACCATGGATGAATAGACCTTCAGGGAACCCAACTATTTCGGGGACAAGTTGACAAGTTTCTACAATCAAGGCAGAAGGGTCTAAGCTAAAATCGCCACAGAAAACAGCATTTGCATGCTTAGGCATAGGATTACTTTGATTGTTTGCTTTCTTAGCAGCTTTTAGCATTGGTAATGTCCCTGCCCTTATCATATCTTCTATTTTGTTCCTGAGAGTCCTGCATTTCTCAGTGTCATGCCCTCGGCAACTGTGATAGCGGCAAAATTGGTTGGCATCTCAGTTTTTGCCTTTGATTTCTGGCTTTTCTTTCGATAAGGGCAAAACCAATATACCTTTTCTTGACTAGACGGTCGAGAGATTGAAAATAAGAAACATCCAAGGGCGTATAAGTCTCGTATTTCGGTACGTAAGGCCCCTTGCGCTGGATAGAGTTAGTCTCCATGATTTTAGGAGGGTGGCTAGCCACACTAGTAGCCCTCCTATGGAGCTGGACCCTTTCCATCCTGGCGAAGTTGTCTTATCATTGTGCATGGCTTCTAATTGGACACAGATGTCCTTCAAGTAATCAAAATCTTTGACGACATGATACCCCAAGTGCTTGGATAGGCTGCTCTTGAGTCCTTGCTTAAAGGTAGATAACTGTAGACGAAGAGGAATTGTCTCGTCGATGTTGGACATTTTCGTATGCCATCTCTCAAAGTAATCCATAAAGGACTCATCATCCCGCTGCTTCATGGCGGTTAGATCATCCACTGTAGCTTGTTTCTTCTGGATGCTGTGTAGTGGTGGATGAAAGCCTTGAACAATTCAGTCCAGCTAGCTTTGATTTGGGGTGATAGAGCGTGATACCATACTTTCGCTTCTCCATCTAGGGTGGATGGGAAGACAGTAGAGTATAGGTCAGCATCAATTCGATTTAAGGGTGCCAACCTCATGAACTCCTCCACATGATGAATAGGGTTCTCAGAAGGTTTGAACCTAATATTCGGCACTTCGACTTTGTCACCTATCTTCAAAGTTGGATGAACAGGTAATGGAACCTCTAAGTACTTGTCAGCAAAAGCCGGAACAGAGCTCATTGCCTTGATGAGGCTTTCTAACTTCTGCTCAAGAGCTTTAACGGCGGGATCCCTTATAGACCTTTCAGGCGTGTTAACCTAAGTCTTAGATATCCCTTTCCTCCAGAATCTGGGGATATCTTGATGATTTCAAGATCAGATTCATATCCATGCATTTCTTCATCATCTTCTTCAGCATTCAACCATAACTTGGTGTTGATCTTAGTGATGGCTTGCAGCATGTCATCCATCACCTATTGTTGTTCATTCAGCCTTTTGCCCATCTTCTCTTCCTGCTCTAGGGAATTAGCGAAGACCAGACCCTGCATCTTGGTGTAGAGCTCGTCCAAATGCTTTATTATGTTAGCTTTAGTGCTTTGGACCGGGATCTCTTGGAATTGCTCTCCATACATGGTGTTTTCGATAGTTGCAGATGGATCGTAATCTGGGTTCGCAATCAAACGACTAGTTCGCTGATCTGGAATGCGGGCTCGGAGTCGATCACCAATGATGCCTGCATGAAAATTCAAAGTTAGAATACTCAATGACATACTCTAACACGTATTACCTGATGCATGCATGCCCTAGGAGACCTATATGATGCTAACTGACTCGACACATATATGCTGACACAAGAGACTCACCCACTTTCTGGGAGTGCATGACCTAACTCTATATGGACCTATGGACAAAACATTATAAAGGGCCGCACAAAGCCAAACATAGCGAGCGGGTCATAAACCGATAGGCTCCAGTCAGTGTTTCTCAATTCGGATGGGCCTAATCCATAGGCCGGCCGTTTTAAGGAGAATCTGTAACTCGGCCTAATAATTCAGACAGCTCAAGCCATAATGACTATTATGCGGACTAGAACAATGTTTCAACAAAACTGACGACCCAACTCTTGTTTTTTTCTTTACCTCTTTTATTGCTTTTTTTTGTAGTCGAGGAAAATGAATATTATAAAGGATCGAACAAAGTCAACAATAAGCGAGTCGTAATTAATTGATGGTCCTAATCAATAAATCCAATATGGTTGGGCCTAACAACGGGCCGGCCAAAAATGCGGTGAATTTAATAATTAAATCAATAAATTAATTTACTCAAGCCTAGTGACTATTATGCAATCTAAAATGCTATGCATTTATTTTGTTGGACTTTTAATTAATTTTTGGACCTTTGTTAAGAGAATTTTGTAAAGGGCCATATAATATCATCATAAGTAAGTCAACTTTTATTTATTAATTAAAATAATCACCCTTCAAGCATAAATGGGCCCTTCCACTTGGGCTAACCGTGATGCTTTTTGAGTCAATTATTCTAATTAATAAATAATCATTTTCTCAAACCAATCAATTTTATATGGACTAGAACAAAACCTCTAAACTAGGGTCGACTCTAAAACAACATTGAAGAGAAAGAGAGCGGGGAGAAGTTTGATTAATTTCACGATATTATTATTCGAATCATGTAATATAAAAACAATGCGATTTTCATTTTATAAAATGTGTACAAGTAAGGGAATTAAAGAATGAATTACATGAATAATAATAACAAAATGAACCAAAGAAATCGAACCTTGCTTAAGGTGACGGATGCGATGACTTTAATTCCCTTTTAGTTGCCCTTGACTTGAAACCCAGATGAGATGATGTGATGGTTGTATGGAGGTGATGAATGTGATTATGAGAGGATTAGAGGTGGATGTGGATGATAAGATTTTGAAAGAATGGAGGTAAAATATGATGGAAATGAGAGTAATAGAATGTGAGTATAATGATGGTGATTTTTGTGAGAGTTGTTGATGGGAATTGTTGATAGTAGTTGATGAAATGAGGGTGAAAAGGAGGGGGTATTTATAGGTGAATAGGTGAAGGATATGGAGGGAAGCCGTGGGGAGCATACCCCACAAATCATGCCTTCCATCAGCTATAACCCAGGTGGGTTATATGAAGTCAATGGCGAGGGTCAAACACGTGGGCAAAAATCAGGGGATTATGTGCATGCATGCGGATTTTGGCGCTAAAAAGATTATAACTTAGGCGGGTTATATGAACTATTGGCGCACGGATTAATGACGTGGCGAGAGCGACGTCGTATGCTACTCTCCTCAAAACCTAGGCGGGTTTTGAGCTCCCTGGGCCGGGGCGCGCTTGCTGGGCCAGATTGCTGGGCCTGGAAAATGTTAAAACCCGCCTGGGTTATAAAACTGCTTAAGTGCAACTTCGAACGACCATAACTCTTTCATCCGGAATCCGATTGAGGCAATTCAAAAGGCGTTGGAAAGCTTATGATGTGTCTTTACTCTCATCAAAAGAAATGGGACCAACGAGACTTGTGGAAAAAATGATATTCAAAATGGTGGGCATATGCATGTGGAAAGGGTCGAAAATGAAGGCATTTTGTGGTGGGTTGGCCCGGTAGCTTTTGATTGAGGACGACCCTTTTGATTTTCTTTCATGCTAGCCTCTTTTCTTGTTATGCTTGATTTGTAAACTTTTCCCGGTACAAAATCCAGTGTCTACAGAGAGCCCCCACTTTGATCGAGTCCCAATAGGACGAAGGTCAAAGTAGCCTGAGGATTTGACTTTGGATTACAAAGCCTGGGTTGATGCTTGGAAGCCGAGTCCTGCATCGCAATTGCGGGCAGCATGCGCCTCTTTGGGGATGATCTCGAGCAAGAATGATGCTCTACTTGACTGTTGATGAGTCGATGTTGATCTCGGGCGAGAATGACGCCTTACTTGTTATCGGACACGATGTCGATGTTTGATGGAGTTTTCTAGTCTTTCCCAGTGTCGATCCCAGTCTTTCCCGGTATCGGTTCCAGTCTTTCCCGGTGTCGATTCCAGTCTTTACCGGTATCGGTTCCAGTCATTCCCGGTGTCGGTTCCAGTCTTTCCCGGTGTCGGTTCCAGTCTTTCCCGGTGTCGGTTCATGTCTTTCCCGGTGTCGATTCCAGTCTTTCCCGGTGTCGATTCCAGTCTTTCCCCGTGTCGAATCCAGTCTTTCCCGGTGTCGATTCCAGTCTTTCCCGGTGTCGGTTCCAGTCTTTCCCTGTGTCGATTCCAGTCTTTACCGGTGTCAGCTCCAGTCTTTCCCAGTGTCGGTTCAAGTCTTTCCCGGTGTCGGCTCCAGTCTTTCCCGATGTCGGTTCCAGTATTTCCCGGTGTCGGTTCCAGTCTCTTCCGGTGTTGGCATTTTCGATGTCGAAGGACCTCATTAGACGCGTGATAAGTGCTTCTTGAATATATGAGAACTTGGTTGTTTTGATGAGAATTTGAGGAATATTTGATTTGATTATGTTATTTTATACCCGAATTTCCCATATTACGCTTGGTTTGGAGTTTGGTGAGTTTTGTAGGGAATTTGTGAAGAATCTACGTAAACCGAGCCCAAAAAGCAAGTGTAGATCCAAGTTATGAGCTTAAAGGACCAAGAAGTGAGATGTTGGATCACCCAAGGCCCAAACAATGGCCCAAAGTACTTCTAGGCCTGAAAAAGACAGTGGCACGGGTGGTGTCTACAGTGGCACGGGTAGTGCCTATGACCAGAACGTGAAGAATTGTGTGCAGTGAAGCGACACGGGTAGTGCCTAGGGGGCACGGTCCGTGTCACTATGAGCACGGTCCGTGTCACCCCTGGCACGGTCCGTGCCTCTCTTGTCTTTTCATTTTCGGTGGTTTTGAGTTGATATTTTCCTATATTATGCTTATTTCCGGCGGAGTTTAGGGGGGATGATCATCCACCATCATCCATTTCATGCCCTAATCATAGCAAGTACTTTCCTCCTAGCAAGTTGCTAGCCTATTCTTGGACGCTCTTCCATCAAGCTCTACTATCACCACTTTTGACCAACTTGCTAGCCTATTCTTGGCGAAGTACTTTCCTCCTAGCAAGTTGACGAGCCTCCGGAATCAAATCTCAACATTTGTCCAAGAGCCGGATGAGTCCCTCTATGAAGCATGGGAGAGGTTCAAGGACCTCTTACGTCAATGCCCCAACCATGGTTTAGAACCATGGGTCCCGATACAAGCCTTCTACAACGGGGTGGATGACAACTTGAGGGCCAACATCTTGGCGGCGGCGGGAGGCAACATCATGTCCAAGACAGTGGCGGAACTCCAAACTTTGATTGAGGAGATGGCAATCAATAGCTACCAGTGGTCAAAGCCCCGTTCAAAGAGGACGGGAGGTAAGTATGAAGTTGATGCTATTTCTATGTTGAATGCTAAGTTGGATGCCATGACTAAGAAGATGGATTTGTTGAATGTGAATGCTCCTCCCAACCATGTGCGTCGTGTCAATCATATGAGCATGAGACCTTGAATTGTCCTAGTGGGTTGGTTAGCAATGAATCGACCGAAGTGGTTAACTATGTTGGTAACCCTTCTCATAGGCAAAACTTTGACCCTTTTTCCAATACTTACAATCCCGGTTTTAGGTTCCACCCGAACTTTTCTTACCGGAATAATAACCAAATGGGTCAACCCCAAGGACAAAGACAACCCCAACCACCTCCACCACAAGCTCCCCAAAAGCCTAACCTAGAGTCCATGATACAAGCTTTGATGTTGTCTCAACAACAACACCAACAACGGCAACTTGAGCATCAACAAAGACAAGATGAGGTGATTAAGGCCTTAGCTACTAAGGTTGACCTTATGAGCACCCACACTCAAATGCTTGAGAATCAAATTGCCATTCAAGCTGGTACCTCCACTACCCCTCCGGGAATGCTTCCCGGAAAGCCCGAACCTAACCCTAAGGAGCATTGTAATGCCATTATTTTGAGGAGTGGGACACAATATGAGGGACCTAGCGTGCCAAATACCAAGCATGGGGGAGTAGTGGTTGAGAAAGAGGTTGAGAAGCCTAGTGAGAATGTTGTTAGTTTTGAAAGAGAGAAAGACCTTGAGAGTGAGCATTCAAAAGAGAACACCGAAACCCGACCTTCATCTCCACCTAGAGTTTACAAACCACCGTTACCCTTTCCTCAAAGATATGCTAAGGCTAAATTTGATGCAAAATTCGGCAAGTTCTTTAATATGTTAAAGCAATTGAATGTGAATGTGCCGTTTTTGGATGTTTTATCTCAAATGCCTTTGTATGCAAAGTTTTTGAAAGAAATCCTCTCTAAAAAGAGGAAAATTGATGAAATTGAGGAAGTTGCTTTGACTGAAGAATGTAGTTCTGTGGTTCTTAACAAGCTTACTCCTAAGCTTAAGGACCCGGGAAGCTTTAGTATTCCATGTGGCCTAGGTAGCTTAACCGTTGACCGAGCTTTGTGTGATGTGGGTTCTAGTGTAAGCTTAATGCCCTATTCTTTGTATGAACGGTTGAACCTAGGAGAGTTGAGACCAACTACCATGTCATTGCAAATGGCGGATCGTTCTATCAAATACCCTAAGGGTATTTTGGAGGACTTTCCCCTTAAGGTGGGTGATTGCTATGTGCCGATTGATTTTGTCATCCTTGATATGCCCGAAGATTCCTGCACCCAAATCATTTTGGGAGACCTTTTCTTGCTACCGTAGGGTGTGTCATAGATGTACAATGTGGAAAGATGAAGTTTAGGATAGGGGAACATGAACTTGAGTTTGATTTATTCCGTGATGTTTTGCCACGTGGCGTTTCCCCTTGCTTTGGTGTTGATGTGTTTGGTGAGAAGGATAAGAATGTTGATGGTTTGATTTGTGAAAAGAACGATGATTGTGTGCATGTAGTGGAGAGTGAAAAGCTTGAGAAATCTCGTGACCATTCTGTTGAAAATTCTTGTGGTTTATTTATTGATAAAGGCCATGAACTTGGCGATGCAAGGGTGGGAATAAAAGAAATTTTGCTCCCACCTAACATCATCAAGAACGTGCCTTATGCTATTAACAAGGGTACATTGGATGAGATTTTCAGGGTTGATGATGGAGATCCCTCCATTTTTGAAGGAGGTGATGAGTTTGACCCAAGCTGTGGGGTCAATTTGAAGATGTTTGGAGGTACTATGCAATGTGAAGCTCCAAAAGCCCTTGGCTATGGAGTTATGGACTATTCACCGGGTTGAGAGGTACCTTGTCCAGCTTAGGACATTAAACAAGCACTTCTTGGGAGGCAACCCAAGCTTTTTCAATTTTATTTTATTTTTTTTAGGATTTTCTAAAATTTTTCCTTATTTTTCTTCTTTTTATTTTTTATTCTTCTAGATTTGTGTTTTCTTCCTTTGCTTCTCGGGTGATGTTTCGCATTGCGGACAATGCTCGGTTCAAGCATGGGGGGGATTTGTGTAAACTTTTTGTGGATATGTGTGTTTTGAGTCGTTTTTATTTTTGATTTTTAACTTGTTTTGAGTCTTTTTCTTTTGTTGTTTTGATTTTATTTCTTTTGTTTTCTAGATTTGCTTGTAGTTTTTTTTTTAATTTCTTCTTTTCGTAGGTTGTTTTCATTTTCTTATTTTCTTATTTTCATTTTGAGTCTTGTAAAAGGTTTTTGAAAAAGAAAGAAAAAAAATATAAAAAGAAAAAAAAAGTTTGATATAGGATTTGGCGAGATAGTTTTTCTTTTGACTTGATTTGATCTTGTATAGCCCGTTTGTGAAAGACTGTGAATTGACATGAGTTTTGAAGCTAATTGTTGTGAGAATTGTGCTAGGATAGTAAGACCAATTGCCTTTGTTTCTATTGTAAGAGTGAGTTGTGCATATGCATATCTTCTTACACTAGGTAATGATTGTTTAGCGCTACCCGTGAGTCCACATAAGCCTAAAAGAAAAGACTAATCATTTTTATTAGTCTAATTTCCATGAGTGACTCACCATTGTTGCATCCTCCTTCATTTGCTTTGCATCACCTTGAAATTGCTATGCGTTGTACATTGACAAGATGATAGAGGCATTAGGATTTGAACCCGCAAGCCTTGACCACCCGTTTACATCATACTATCCTTAGTTAGCCCTTTCTAGCCTTGATTTTTTCTTTTCTTGAACCCATATTATAAGCCTTGGCCGATTATATATTTCCTACCCTTAAGCCATTGCTTGAAATGTGTTGAGTATGAAGTTGGGTTGAATATGGTTACTTTGGTGGTTTGGTTTGTGATGGGGAATTGGTTTGAGTTGTATATATTGATTGATTCCCCAAATTATGTACATTGAAGTGGTTGGGTAGAGTTGGAACTTGCCTAGTGAGTTGTATATAAGTGTGAGTTTGTTTGTTTGTGTGTATGTTTCATTCAAGAAGAAAGAAAGGAAAAAAAGAGAAGAAAAAAAATATAGAAAAAGTGTGAAAAGAAAAAGAAAAAAATCGGAGAATTCCTGAAAAAAGAAGAAAAAGAGAATAAAGTGTTTGACATTGTGTTTCTTTTGTTTTGAGGCAAGTTTCCAATTGTTTGTGGGGTTGAATTGGATTGATTTTAAGTGGTGAGAGTGTATGTATGTCGAATTAGTGCAACATAATTTCAAGCTTTGGCTTTTAGCTCCACGATTCCCTAATATTATCCACTCCTTACCCTTAACCCTAGCCCCGTTACAACCCTTGAAAGTCCTCTTGATTGTCAATTTTGCTTTGCAAATTGCGGTGGAGAGTTGAGATTCTTAGCAAGTACGTGGTTGGTTGTGACTTTGGTTTGAGTATTTGAGCGAACTTTCAATGATTTTTCATATTTAAACACATGAGAGGACTGTTTCCACATTCCCAAGAAAGTGAGTTTGCTCTTCATTCATACCTAGTTTCATGCTTAACATGTGCCTTCTTATCTCATTCGGTAATTAAGGGTGATTGGTTGAACTTGATGAGTACCATTCTTGAATAATTTGTCTTCATTTACTTGTGTAAATTAGCTTCTTTTTCACTCTTAGGTTGTACTTTAGATTAGATTCGATTGATTGAATGTTCTATCATTGCCATCCTGCAGATTTGTAATTAAATAAAAATTTTCTTTTTCGTTAATTTTTACTTTTGAGTCTTTTTACTTTTGGTTTGAGTTCTTTGAGTCTTTTTGTCCAGTTTTCTTTTATTTTCTTTCATTTTTTTTCTTTGCCTTTTCTTTTGAGTTTGGACTTGCTTAGGGACAAGCAAGGACTAAGCATGGGGGATTTTGATAAGTGCTTCTTGTATATATGAGAACTTGGTTGTTTTGATGAGAATTTGGGGAATATTTGATTTGATTATGTTATTTTATACCCGAATTTCCCATATTACGCTTGGTTTGGAGTTTGGTGAGTTTTGTAGGGAATTTGTGAAGAATCGATGTAAACCGAGCCAAAAAAGCAAGTGTAGATCCAAGTTATGAGCTTAAAGGACCAAGAAGTGAGATGTTGGATCACCCAAGGCCCAAACAATGGCCCAAAGTACTCCTAGGCCTGAAAAAGACAGTGGCACGGGTGGTGTCTGCAGTGGCACGGGTAGTGCCTATGACCAGAACGTGAAGAATTGTGTGCAGTGAAGCAACACGGGTAGTGCCTAGGGGGGCACGGTCCGTGTCACTATGAGCACGGTCCGTGTCACCCCTGGCACGGTCCGTGCCTCTCCTGTCTTTTCATTTTCGGCGGTTTTGAGTTGATATTTGCCTATATTATGCTTATTTCCGGCGGAGTTTAGGGGGGATGATCATCCACCATCATCCATTTCATGCCCTAATCATATCATTCATCATCCATATTCCATTCCATCATTGAAGATTGAGAGAAGATTGAAGATCGAAGAGCAATTTGAACATACCTTGAAGTGGCGGAGCAAAAGTCCTCCATTGTTGATTCCTAGCAAGATTGTTCTTCACTTGGGTTTATTTCTCATTCTCTCATAGATTTTCATATGCTTTCTAGAATAGATTTCATTTGCTTTGTAGTTTTAAACATGAATTGTGAGTAGTTCTTTTTAGTTTAGGGGATGAACCTTTGAAGTTGCTTGGTAAATTGACTTTGTTGGATTGAATTATCATGAATTTAGTTTGTTTCAATCTATTTGGTCTTTGAATTGAATTGTTATTGCTTTTGCTTGATCACCAATTGCATGTTAATAGGTTGTTGAATGAAGTACCGAAAGGAGAAGTTTGATTGCCCGAAAACCTAGATTGAACTAGTTAAAATTATCTAAACATAGAAGTTTTAATTAGGGTTCTTGAGATAATTAGATCTTTAACCTTGACTAAATCGAAATACCCACGAAAGTAGGTGCTTGGTTAGTCTTGGCAATTCGCTCTAGTGGCAAAATCTCATTGCGAAGTATTCTATGCGATTATCGAACCTTGATTGTGCAAATTAATGAAATGAGAGTTCAATCCACATCGTTGATTCGTTATTTGACTTAGGTTTCATCCCCTGAACGCCTTTTTACCTTGATTAAATCAGAATAGTTTAGTGAATATTCGTTTGTTTAGACCTTGATTGTGATTAGAGTTAGATTTAGTTGATTCAAAACAAAAACCGGATCGACTTAGCGATCAACTAGGAGGCTAGTTCAGTGCGTTGAAAGGAAAAGTCCCTATGGGAACGACCTTGATTTATGCTACAATTTCACCCGTGCAATTGCGGCTTATCAACGCGCTGCTAATGGCCTTGGGGGTCGAGACTTCATCGGTCACGATGCCGATGGCTCGGGGATTGAGACTTCACCGGGCGCGCTGCTGGTGGCTCAAGTTTGGGACTACATCTAAACCCAGCCAATGGCCCTGAATGATGATGATGACAGCGACCTTTTGTGTAGTAGCTGAATGGTGGTGGTCCCTTTGTCGGCAACTTGTGAGCTGACAACTTTTTATGCGGCAGCTTGATAGCGGTGCCTTTTAGTGGCGACCTGGTGTCTGTGATGACTCCCTGCACAGAAACCAAAGCAGAATGTCATATTATTTTGAACAAAGGTTGGAGATACAGAGAATTACCTGTGCGGCAGATTAATGACGATGCCCAACGAATTTTCCCCAGGCAGAACGGATTTTCCCGATGTTGATGGCTCTTATTGCTGCGATTGCGCCGAGCTCTGCCGGCAGCTCTGAATAATGGCAATTTGATGCTGAGGAACTTCACCGAAACTCTACCAACGACCCTTATTTTCTTTAAATTTTGCTTTAGGCGCATAGGTGCCAAAATTTCACTGTGGGGAATGGATTCTTGAATCTGCCCGGTCGTTGATCCGTATTAGTCAAGTGAAGATGTTGTCCTTCGTATCGGACACGCGCCATTCGTGCATGACTTGACTGAATGCCAACTTATCTAGCAAGAGTTGGATTAGAGATTTACTCTAATCTTGCTCTTAGTGATTGGAAACCATGTCAACTGGTCTGACAGCATATGGGCTTAAACAGCCCCCAATGTTGCGTTATGGAGCAACGATGTGACACTTCCTTGCTTCTTCTTTTTTTTTTTCAGATATGCGGGTATGCATACAATAGTCTACTAAGCTCTTGCACAAACAAAGCAATTTTTTTTTTGACACAAGCATTCATGCACTCATGCATTTATGCACGACCATCGACTTTATGTACGACAAATTGACTTGATACATGACAAACCGACTTGATGCATGACCAACTGACTCAATACATGACAAACCGACTCAATGTACAACAGACCGTCTCAATGCACAACAACCTGACTCAATGATAGACTGTCTTGATGCATGACAAACTGACTTGATACATGAGAGACCGACTTGATGCATGACAAACTGACTCAATGCACATTAGACTAACTCAATAGACAGATTGACTCGATACATAACAGATTGACTTGATGCATGACAAACTGACTCAATGCACAACAGACTAACTTGATGCATGACAGACTTACTTGAATAGACTGACTCAATGCACAACCACTGACTCTATGAGGCCCTGACACGACTTATAGACGCAAAGCAAACCCAATATGCTTAGACAGGATACACACATGATGCTTTAATGCAGACAACCCCCCGACATTATATTTAGACAAAGATTTTCTTGGACAAAGATTTTCTAAGACAAGGCTTTCCTAAGACTAAGACTTCCTAAGGGTCAAGGCCACCTGTGAGGAATTTCAGGAAAATTCAGGATGAGTAATGTTTCGATCCACAGTACAGGGAACAATGATGGATGCAACAGGCCTGAAGGATGTGTCATGTAGATGACCTTGCTTGCTTGCAAATGTGTGATGGTATATGATAAGCCCCCAATTTTGCGTAGACTCTTGATGACATTGTCTGGCTTTGGAGGGCACCTTGGAGATTTGCAAGCCCCCAGCTTCGATATGATGCACGGAGACCATGGAATAGGAGGAGGTATAATCCTTAGTCGTGAGTCCCAATCTCTCCTTTTGCCTAACTTGCTCAAAGGGTTTTCAAGTTAGCCCCTCTTTTCTTTCTTTTTTTTTCTCTTTTTCTTTCTTTCTTTTTCTTTTTTTTTTCTCGCTCTTTTTTTTTTTTTTTTTGATGAGACCACTATTAGGACGTCTATGAGAATGAAGATGCAGAACCTTGTAGGATAGGGAGTAAGTGTCCATCTTTGAAGTTATGCCCAATAAATGTCCTGAATGATGTCACAAAGGTAGTGCGAGCCCCCCAGTTTAAAGTAGCTTGTTTATGAGTCTGTTAATGATCATGTGGTTGCCAATTAGCCGCTGATATGATGTGAACGACTTTCGCGCTTGCTGACATGTAAGCCACACAGAGCCTCATACTTGTATTAATAATTGAGCTTAAAAGTCCACGGAGGATGAGATGGGATGAAAGGATTGGTTAGGAAGTGTTTGGGGAAGGAGATAGTGGATGATGGTGAATGGTGAATGGGATGTTGAGACACTTAAGAATGATCGTGTCTTGAAGGGGAGAGGAGATGGTCAAATGGGATAGACATCATCTCTTGAGAAAGGGTTGAAAGGGATGGTAGATGAGGCTTTATTGATGGATGGTATAAGGAGATACTCAAGAATGATCGTGTCTTGAAGAGATGGTCAAAGGGATAGACATCATCTCTTGAGAAAGGGTTGAAAGGGATGGTGGATGAGAGTTTATTGATGAATGATATAGGGAGACACTCAAGAATGATCGTGTCTTGAAGAGATGGTCAAATGGGATAGACATCATCTCTTGGGAAAAGGTTGGAACATGGTTATGGAATGATGTCCAAGTCTGACGGAAGGAAGATGGAGGGTTGATGATGATGAAAAATAGAATCCAGGGTTTCCTCTCCTTTTGCCTAGCCCGCCCGAGTGGTTTTTCAAGCTAGCCTCTCTTATTCTCTCACTCTCCTTTTGCCTAACTTGCCCTGACGGGTTTTCAGGCTAGCCTCTCTTGTTTTTTTCTTCTCTCAAAGACCAACATTTTCAGGCCAGTCGTAGTTCTTTAAGCGCGACTTTGATGGATAGTGCCTCGAGGAAGGCTTAATGGTTCGGAAAGATGGTTTTGAAGGTTTGAGGGTTCAAACACAGGTTATGGATGGATGAAAGGTTTGTGAAGGTTGTAGAAGGCTGAGATATATGGATGATGAGGTCAAGGTTTGAGACGAGATTTTTTGAGGTGTGCATGACTCTTGTTTTCGCGTTCTCACTTCTTATTCTCCTCTAACCCCCCTTTTTTTTCTTCCTTTTTCTTGTTTCATTTCCCTCTCAACTTCTTTTTTTTTTTTAACTCCATTTTTCTGGCTCTTTTTTTCTACTTTCACTTTTCACTCTTTTTTCGGTTTTTTTTTACTTTCACTTTTTTTCCTTTGCTTTCTTCTCTTTTTTCGACTTTCTTCTCCATGGGATTGACTCCTGTTTGCCTTTCTGATGACATTAGTTACAACACACCTTTTGACTTTGGGGTAGATATGGATTGGTCATGAGGAGAATGACCAGGTTTGTCAAGGCTAAGGTTTTTTTTTTTTCTTAAACTCCTTCTTCATGGGTTGACTCCTATTCTCCTTTGGTCATTGCACACCTTTTGGATTTGGTTAAGGGTTTGAAAAGGGTTGAGCTTTGATGGAGAGGTCAAAGATGTGAGTGGTAGGTGGTAAGTCGGGATAGGATGAAAAGATGAGGGTAATATGGGTGGTGAAATGAAGTTAGGGTTCAAGCCCCCTGTCCTCGGCACATTTGGTTTAGCTGCAACATTTTCAATGATGAGCGTTCACTTTTCGATAGACTATTGGACTTGGTCTTTCCTGATGACATTCTCTCCTTTTGCCCGGTTTGCCTCAATGAGGTTTTCAAACCGGCCACTCTATAGTTTTTCACTCTTTTTTTTTTTGAACTTCTCTTCTTTTTTTTTTTTGAATTTCTCTCTTCATCTCTCTAACCCTGGATTCAAGAAAACTGAAGGATGAAAACGAGGTATATGACAAAGATGGAAGGATAAGAGAAGATGAATTTGTCAGACTTGGTTTATACAGATGATGGATAGATGAAAGAACTTCTCAACTCAAGTAAAAAAACACAAGCACGAAATTCTGTTTGATCACATAGCAACAAGAGCAAAGAAATGAATGAAGAACTAACTCTAACAGACTCTGAGCATGAAATGCTTGACAACCAAGACTATAGCTACTTCTAAAGCTCCTTTGATGATGTTCCCTCCTTGTCCTTGTATGGGGAATCCATGTTATGTCTGGTCCTCTGCTTTCGGTGGGGGCAGTTTCCCTGAATGGATCATGTGCTCCAAAGTCTAACAATTCTCCATGTTGTTCCCTTGGGATCTATGGTAGTTGCGGAAATTCTCGTCATCCAAACATTCCGTTTATGGTTAACTCAGGCCTTGACCCTGACATTGGACAAATGAAGAAAAACCCATCCCAATGCATGCATGACCTAAACGACTATGGATAAAGTCAAATATAGTGAGTCGACATAAGTTGGAAAGATACAAGTCAGTGTTTCTCAATTCGGATGGGCCTAATCCACAGGCCGACCGTTTTAAGGAGAATCCGTAACTGGGCCCAACAACTCAGATAGCTCAAGCTATGTTGGCTATTATGCGGACTAGAATAATGCTGAACACACTGACAACTTGACTTCTATTTACACGCTTTTTTTTTGTTGCAACCCAAAACATTTATTTATTTAACTCAAGTCGAGTGGATGTTGTAAAGGAACGAATAAAGTCATCAAAAGGCGAGTTAAAATAGACTTATAAACTCAATTATTAATTCCATCGTGGATGGGCTTAACAACGGGTCGACCATGGATTTGTTAGACTTAATAATCAAATTTATAATTTTATTTTCTCTAACCTTGAGACTATTACGCGGGCTAGAACAACACACACTGACTTTGTTTGATTATTAATCAATTTTCTTTGGACCATGAGTAAGAGAATATTGAGAAGGGCCGAATAAAATCATCAAAGATGAGTTAAAATAAATCGATAAACAAGGAAAATTAACCTTTAAAATGGATGGGCCCCACCACCGGGCCGACCGTAAAATTTAAGGTTAATTAATCGAGTTTATAAATTTATTTCTTCTCAACCCAATGATTATTACGCGGACTAAAACAATATCTCAAAATTAGGTCCGACTCTAATGAAGACCCAACATACAAACACGTATTTACACATAGAATACAACAAACTTTATTTATTTACTCAGGGAAAACGGACATTGTAAAGGACTGGATGAAGCCAACAATAAGCGAGTTATAATTAATTGATGGGTTTAATTGACAAATCCAATATGGTTGGGCCTAACAACGGGCCAGCCATAAATATGATGGATTTGTTAATTAAATCGATAAATTAATTTACTCGTGCTTAGTGACTATTATGCAGTCTAAAACGTTATCCATTAACTTTGTTGGACTTTTTAATTAATTTTTTTGGACCTTTGTTAAGAGAATTTCGTAAAGGGCCATATAATATCATCAAAGGTGAGTCAATTTTTATTTATTGATTAAGATGATCATTTTTCAAACATAAATGGATCATTCCACTTGGGCTAACCATAATGCTTTTGACTTAATTACATTAATTAATAAATAATCATTTCCCCAACCCAATGAATTTTATATGGACTAGAACAAAACCTCAAAACTAGGGTCGACTTTTTACAAAAAGAAAAGAAAAGAAAAGGGGAGGGATACAGATAGCACATAGCATACACATGAAAGGGTATCCTAAACCAAGGCTCTAAATTCATGGACTTTTATGGTTGGGTATATAGCCTACCGCATGCCTTCGCCCCGGTTCTTCATACCATAAGGTAAGCAGTTAGGGTATTTCTCAAAGAACTTCAAGAAAGCTCTCGGAGTGTGACATTGGGAGAGGAGTGACCAAATACTTAAAGATGTAGAGTTCATCTCCATAGTAGTGGCCTCCCGCTCTCAAGGGAAATCCTAGGTAACTTAAACCGTCGCCTTTGTGCTAACGTGTTAAAAGACCCGATTAGTGGCCCGGTATGCATGGGATGCCTAAAAGAATAATAAAATCACGAAATAAATTAACTTCTCCCTTTTACACTTTCAAATCAATTTGATTTTTTCAAATTTTACCCTCTTTTTAAAGTTTAAGTCCCCAGTGGAGTCGCCAATCTGTAGAACCCGGAAAAAGGTGACCCTTTTCCGCGATACGCTACTTAAATGATCGAGGCCGACTAAGGTTTCTTAATCCCTAAATAAGGATTTTTTTTTATTTTCGAAATTCATTTTCGGGGTGATGAAACTTTATTTATTTACAAACCCATTTTTATTATTTAAATTTTCCGTAATTACACAAATTAATTTAACAATAATTTAATTCCGGCCCAATCACTAAATTCAAGCCCAAAGAGGAGCAGACGGGCCACCAGAAAATGCTAAAACCCGCCTAGGTTTTAGCAGATCCTGGGCCAGGCCTTCTGCATCCCTGGGCCAGAAGAAAATGGATTCAAATTAATAAAACCCGCCTAGGTTTTATTAATTTCTGGTCTATTTTCCTCAGGTCCAATCTTAGATTAGTGAGGGGAAATGAATTAAATTATTTACTTAAATTATTTCATGCATAAACGAACATTTTAAATAGTTAATCGAATTTATAAAATGTAAAAGAGTAGCCCGCCGATTTAAGGCCCCATTTATTCTAGCTAGTCACGTGAAGTGCTAGCCCCATTTTTAGATGCTCCTGATCAGAGTGTCCTAATGACCTGGCCAGTGTCGACTGTTTATCAGTCACCCAATCCAAACTTAGATCGGTTTGGGCATGCGCGTGTGTGAGATGCTTAGCATCGATCGTAAGGGATACCACTCTTTTATACATATATATATATCGTTCATTTATCATTTACTTGTTTACCCCTTTCCCGTTTTTCGAAATGTTTTAAGAGCCGACACTAAAAATTGTTTACGAACGGTTTGACGTGTTGGAGGTTTGTGTACTGAGTGTTTCCCTCACTCATTTGCGACTTGTTTTTAATATTTTGTTTTTAGGCGGTCTGAGTTCTCAAGCGAAGGATAAAGGCAAACAAAAGCGATTTCGCCTCCAAGCTTGTAAGGTAGTCCCTCCATAAGAGAATTGTCGGAACTTCAAGGGTGTTGAGACCTAATGATTGATTTACTTGGGAAAAAAGTATGTTTTGATGTTTGTATCTAAGGATTTTCCAATATTTGGGTATGTGTAATTTACATTGATATCGGGTTGTTGGAGTCCTAGTGTCTAATCTACTTGATGGTTATGTTTTGATGTCATCATTGATTATTTGGGATTGTTGTTGCTTTGGGTAATGACGTGTGCCTTGTCCCTAGTTGGACGGCGGTAATACCTCAATCCTCTTTTCCGCTGCGCTAATCACAGGATTACTAGCAGTGTCAGGGTAATTATGTGATTATGGGATTTGGGGTGTTACAGTTGTGGTATCAGAGCTAAGTTATAAGAAGAGTTTGAGGAAACCCATAGGAATTTATGAAATATAAACCTTGTTTATGGAATAGGTGCTCTCTATAGTTAGGAACTGGAAATTTTATGAACTCTGGCGATGATGTTGAGCTTGAATGCTCTAGGAAAGTGTATAAAGTATGTACATGTCTTTTGCAGGTATGAAATGAATTGTAAATATTTTGAGATAGTCCAATTTATAGGAGAAATGCTGCTGAAATTTATCTAGAAATTTTGAGAACTTTGGTAGAAAAAAAAAATAAGGGAATCTAGGTGAAAGTGCAAAATATTAAATAGAATTATGTATGTGAGGTCTATTAGATGCTTGATGAGAATATGAGTTATGTATGGGTTATCTTTAAGGGAGTCCATAAAGGTCAAGGGGTCAAAAGTCACGGGATAAAGATTACAATCAAAAAGTTTGAGTAAGGTTGATGTTGAATGAAAAAGGGATGCTTGATTTTAAAGTGCGTTTGAATTGTTTAAAAATGTATATATGAGGCATGATTGGGGAAACAATTTCTTGGTTATATGTGAGGTTTAAGTTGATGGAGACTCGGACATCGCTTTAGCTTCTTTTTCTTATTTTAAAAAGTTTTAATGGGGAGATTCATAAAAATTTTATTTTCGTTGACTTATACAATGTAGATGGATCATAATGGTGCCCTACTCTCCAACCCGTTCGCAATGTTTATGGAGCCGGAGACTAACATACAGACCCACCTCAAACGACTCCAAGACGCATTTGATATGCATTGTGCGGCAAACCCACGGTCCGAGTATAACGAGGACTTATGTAAAGCCCGTTGCTTGTTGGCTACCCTTCCCCATGAGAGCCCGTGGGATGACATTAGAGCCCGATACCGCCAGCTGCTCCTTCGAGGAGAACCGGGTCATCATGCCTGGTACCTCAACTACGTTGGGGCCTGGAACCAAATCGCTTTGGAAGCTGTCATCACACAAGCCGCACACTCCATGGGCTTACATGTAAGCAAGTTAGGGCCCTTCCTCTACGAGATGCTCTTGTTGCCCACTCCCCCTAATGCGGGAATAGCCCCTCCGTGTGTTTTTCCCCCACAGGCGGACGAAGTACAACTCCACTTCATGCCTCTCATCACGGGACGACCAATCTTTCCAACTTCGCCACTCCGCTGCAAGTCTACACCCTCAGGGCATGAAGCCGGTGAGGAAGAGGATCCGAGCATGGATCTGGACGAGGAGGAAGTAGGTCAAGAGCCTGACAATGTTAGAACCCACGGCCGAGAGACACCTCTCCACGTGGTGCCGACAGCGAGCAATCTTGAGAGGGCTAACCCGGGGCCTAGAATCCGTCGAACAAAGCGCAAGAGCACCCGCCCTCTTAGACTACGCCATGTGGAGGAACCTAGGGAGCAAGAGGGGTCTAACTCCGGTGTTTGAAGAAATCATTACCCGACTTTTGTTCAGGAGGTAGCTAAGAAGCTAACCTTTCCTTGAATTAGTTAACTAATTTAGTATGCATGTATGTACATTCGGTTGACTTGGGGTAAAAAATTTTGTGACAAGTCAAACTATGTTATTTTTGGACCCTCCCCTATAAGTTGGGTGAAGGGAATCTTTGGTTGTAAATTTGGGACTTTGCAACTTTTCTTTTTAACCGTCGAAGTATAATTTGGATGTGGTTGTAAAAGGGATATCCTAAGATGAATGTGAAAAGGGATCCTAGTTTTCTTGAATATTTATGAATGATTATGCTAGTATTACATGTCATGGGTTGCTTACTAATTGTTTGGAGTAGCTTTGTGAAGCGATGTTTTTCCTTTGTGCTTATAATGATGTGGGATTGCGAGGAATTTGCTTGTGGATTATGTTGAGACGCCAAAGACCTTGGGTTGTGTGCATGACTAAAAACAAATTGTGTAAAAACAAGTTAAAGCTAATTATGTAAAATAAGCTCTAGGGAAGTGATAGCTTATGCCTCTCGACAACTAAAGCCTTATGAGAAGAATTACCCGACGCACATTCTGAGGAAGAACCTCTTCTTCTAGCGAAGACCTCACTTTCGAACAGCAACCGATCCTAATCTTGGATCGTAGAATCAAACGACTTCGTTCTAAAGCAATTCCGTTAGTCAAAGTCCTTTGGGCGAACCAAGACACCTCGGAAGCCACATGGGAGACCGAGGAAGACATGAGGAAAAGCTACCCACACCTCTTTTGAAGGTATTTATGAACGCGAAATTTTTTTCCAACAGCAAGTTTCGGGGACGAAACTTCTTTTAGGGGGGAGGGTGTAACGACCCGCCCCAAATTAGTATTAATTAACTCGCTAATTAATTTTAATTAGTTAAATTTTGTTATTAAAATTTTCGTTTTACTGTTTATTTAACGGTGACAGGTCTCGAGCAAGGAGATGGCTATATGGGTCGACCGTATCGGTTTTAGAATCATAGATTTTATTTACCGAGCTTCTCTTTGAACATTCTAACTCCCCTAAAATATTTAATTGAATTTATTAGTTCGTTTATAATTTTTATAGCCAAAAGAATTCTAATCGGTATTCTTGTCAATTTATATTTTATCACTTAACCTTTACAAATTTATTTATCTTATCATTATTTTAGTAACTTCCTTTATCATTTAACTTTCTAATATTCCATTATCATTATTATTATTATTATTATTATTATTATTATTATTATTATTACTACTACTACTACTATTATTATTATAAGTGTTTAAATAAGTGGAGTGAGTATTAGTTTATATATGTGGGTTGGGGGAGGGGGGGAACTTTATTAGTTTTAACCCCCAAATTCATCCAACTCTCAAACTCTCCTTTTCCTCCCTCCTGTTCGGCCGACCGGCCCAGCCCCCCTTCCCTCTCGTTTTCCGGCGACCACCAGGGGGCCGCCCCTCTCCTCCTCCTTCCTCTTTTTCAATCTCTCACTTCAAATTCAAGAGGTATATCCTTCAAACTCTAATTCCTACCTTGTTTATAATCTGAGTTTATACTTTAAATGAGTTAAAAATTGTTGTTTTCATCTTCTTTATCATCTTTTAACATGAATTTATATTGTGGTAAAGTTTGGTTGAATTTGATATGAGATTAGGAGTTGTTTCATGTAAATTAAGTTGGTCTTTGTTTAATTTTGGGGTTGCATGTCTTATGGATGATAAACGATGGTTGTCTCTGTTTGCATGTGGTTTTTATGAGTAAATTGAAGTTGTGAGTTTCTGATTTGGGATTGATCTCCCGCTTGATGGTGATTTTTAATGATAAAAACGAGGCCAAGTGCTACTACAATTGTATTTGGGTGTTGCATGTACTTTTCTCTAGTTGTATGTGAGTTTTGGGCTTGTTTTTGTATAAATTTTGGGCTAATCAGATCGGGAAATCATGTGTCTAATGTCTAAATTACTCTTGGGGACAAGATGAGTGCAAGATTAAGGTCCAAACACGCATGCAAGGTTAAATTAATCTTCCCGTACATTCTGGTGGAAATCTGGATTTTCCAGAGAACTTAAAGTTTGATTTTAGACCAGTTTCTTACTTGAAATTATAGCCTAGGATGTTAGCTAACTCTCGGTTTTGGAATTTCGGGATTCCGATATGTATAACCCAAGTTACCACCAAAACCGTGAAAAGTATGCAATCGGTGACGTGAGTGTAGTCAGTAGGTAAATGCATGAATTTCTGCCATTTGCGGACCTTTTTGGTCTTAGTGATGAACATAGCAGTTTTAGGTGACGTTCTAAGCTTTCCGGAAATGTATAGTATGCATCCATACGATGCCGGGAATAGAAGATACGAGGTTTTCATTGAGGAAGTGTAATCTAGGTTCTGCCCAGAATTTTAAGTACTTGTTCTGACTTTATGGCTATAATTCGACCTTTTAACATGCTCTAATCAATTTGTGATCAACATAAGACTTGAAGAACATTCTGTAAGCTTCCGAATTGGGGTTTTGGGCCTTCACTAGATATCAGGAGAGTGAGATATGAGGTCGTGTTTTGGAGGCTATAATCTGAAATATGTTTCCCTGTTTTACTACTTCTAGTTTGACAACTTAAAGTGATTAATCCAACTTGTGGCTTGCTTTTGGAGTTAGGATCAGCAAGGATAACTTCTAGGCTGGAAGTTCTAAATTAGATAATCACAAGAGTTCGTTTCGAAACCTTCAGAGTCTTAAAACTCATTTTATGACTTTTTATTCGTTTGTCGGCATTTTTACATGATCTTAGGGAACTTTAGTACTTTTTATAATATTAGTTTCCATACTTTTGGATTTCCTTTGCAAGTAATCTAATTATCTATCTTACCTATTAATCTTTACAAGCTTTCCATTGTTTTAATTTGGCCTTTATCCGAGTTTCATAACGAAAGTTCCAACCCGCTTCAATTGTTTTTAGGAATAGAAATTATGCTTCTGTCCGGATCACTTTCCGAGCCCTTCCTTTCACTTTTAGATGTCGGCCCAGTCGACAAAGTTGTAGGGCATGTTTTTCTCTTTTCGAAAAGTACTCGCCCATCGAAGTCTGACTTTTCTAGCTCAAGTTATGGCAAAAATACGAATCGGTAAAAAACTGAAAATTTCTTTTATTAATTTCAACTCTAGTTTTTTTCTCAAGAGTTGCTAAATCCCTACAATCTCCTAAAATCCTAATGATTATTCTTTTATTTCTAGTTCCAAATTCTCAAACTACCCGAGTCGTCCCGAGCACGAGACAAACACCGGTTTTCACTTCGTTTCAAGGTACGCAAATTGTCTAATCCTTCATTTTAACTCCAATATCTATTATTTATATTTCAAGTCATGACTAATGATCTATGTTTCATGTTTTAAGTCCAACGCAAGAGGCTTATCATCCAAGATATGAGACCTACACACCACTAGACGTCTCTTACTCACAAGCTCTTGATCGATTGGTCAAGAAAGGTTTTTTAGTTCTGCCTTTGCCAACGGAATAGCCGGCGATTAAAGGAAGGAATTGGGATGCTACCCAATTTTTCCGTTATCATCGTTGCCGAGGACATGATACTGAGAAATACTGGTCTCTTAAAAATAAGATAGAGGACATGATAAGGGATCGAACGATGTCCATGCCAAAAGCTGCCAAGAAACCTAACAATCAAAGCAACCCAATGCCCTAGCATACAAATGCTATCTTCCATAGATATTTCAGCTTCGATCCTTCCGCTTTAATTGTTGAGGCGGGCAAACCTGTCCCCGAAGTATGTGGTTTTCATGACGATTTATCCATCCACGGTATCTGGGACAGTGATGACGATGATCAAGAACACACCAAGACAGAATGGATGGAGGCAACATCAGATGATGTAGCATTTCTCACTCGATTAGGCCGCCATAATAACAGGAACACCACCACCCCAGTGGATGTTTCTAATCCTACGTCGATGGTCAGCAATGACAATCACGCTCCTCCTGAAGATCCTCTTCTTACTCAACTTAAGAAGACCAGAGCTAAAGTCACTATCTGGCAGCTGATATGCACGTCGCAAGCACATAAATAGAAGATGATGGACGCTCTTACTGCACTAACAGTACCTCCCACAACAACTCCTGAAATTTTGGTTGCTCATGTGACTACCCAGCAAGAGGCCATCACCTTTTGGATTGAAGATCTGCCTTAGGGAGGGACATCCCATAACAAAGCATTATACCTTACAATGCAATGCTCCAATAAGACTATCCCACTAATTCTAGTCGACAATGGTTCGACTATGAATGTGTGCCCTTGGAGGACGGCACAGAAATTGGGAGTTCAACAACAACATTTGGCTCAAAATGGTATATATCTCAGGGCTTATGACAATTCTCCTCAAAAGTCAGTCGGGTCCATAATATTGCCCATCACTACAGGCAATATCACCCGGAATGTGGAGTTCGTAGTGCTAGACATTCCAGCCTCTTTCAACCTACTGTTAGGGAGGCCGTGGCTTCATGAATACAATGCTATAGCATCTACCTTACACCAGAAGGTTAAGGTGTCGGTCCAAGGCCAAGTTATCACCATCTCGGGAGAATCCATCAATGCAGTCTTCACTCCCAAGCAAGCGACCCTCGAAGTGGAACACAGTTCCATGGACGAAGAACTTCACAACTTTGAACTTGTGGCGACTTTGAGCCAGGATGAAGCTTCCTTTGACTTCGATCCCTAATCAAATCCTAAAGTGCACGCTATACTCAAAAAACAAGGACACTTCCTTAGGTTGTTGTTGGGAAAAAAAACCCAAAAAACAAGATTCCTCCTGTGTTCAAGACATTTAAGCAGAATGGAAGGTTCGGCTTAGGGTACAAGCCAACTGAGAAAGAAGTTAGGCTCGCCAAAATAGCCATAGCTGAGCAGAAGAGGATGGACAATCCTCCTACCTTGTTCCAAGTGAAGCCCTATCCACTCACTCTGAATAGACAGTTTGTTAGGGAAGGTGATGACTTCCCTTACTATGGATTCCCTAAACCATTCTACCTGAAGAATAAGGGAGTTCAAGTTGTTGGGTTAGATGTTTTCAATGACTGTACCATTATTATGACTACTGTTTTTGTCCCCGCTCGGGACAAACATCCACTATTGGAATGGACTCATCTCGCTGGGAGTAACATATTTGGCATGTTGTTTGGAAAAAGAAGCTGTCAAAGAAGAGTTTGAAGGTGATGCTGTTGTTGCTGCATTATCCAACCCAAGCTTTGACCCAAGTCTCATGATCACTGAAGAAAAAGAAGTCAAAGCGGTCTCGTGGGTCAATGCTGAAGAGAATAGCTTTGTTTTATCTGTAGAAGAGTCTGTTCCTATGGACATGGAGTCTGGTCTTGAGTCTGCTGGCGATGTATTCCTTTCTTCATTCAATAAGATGAACCTTTCTTCTTACTCTGATTCTTCTTCCCCCTCTTCCCTGATTTGTTGTGCCAATAATAATCTGGAATTTAATGAACCCTTAAAAGAATTTTCTGATGAACATGAGCATAAAATGGCGGTGTTGGAAGACACCATCATCATAAACGTGGGCACGGAAGAACAACCTCGGGAGTTGAATTTAGGTTGTGGTTTCAGAATTTATGTGACCGCACTTTTTCTCAATCTACGACCAGTTGAAGAGTATATTTCTTCATTATTTTTTTCATTTTCTTCATTATTTTTTTTTCATTTTCATTCATTCGGGATTTGTGGTTCCTATTTTACACTTCTAATTTGATCATTGAAGGTTTTAGGTTTTTTTTTTCATTTCAACATCGTCTTCTGATTAATGACTTGAAAATCGCGTTGGTTTCTTTTTCTGACAAATACAATCAATTTGCATATAATGTTATTTATTGTTCATTTGATGACTCAAAATAAGGGAATAAAAATAGAAATTACATCGAAAATCTATCTCTATCTAATTTAAAATGTTGAATAAAACTGAAATGGAAAAAGGTGGTTATCAAAAGTGACTAACATGCTTTTGTTTAAGGTGAATAACATAAAGGAATTTTAATATATTATAAATAAATGGAAATTGGAAAAAAATTAGAATTATCTTGATGCCCATTGGCCAAATCTCCTAAATTTAATCTCCTTTCACTATTTCATGGGGCCCACAAACTTTGTCATTAGTATTATATAGATTTTATTTGAATTTGTTAAATTGTTTTTGAATTTGTTCCAATGTAATTTGTCGTTTTTATTAAATTTTAATTTGACACCCCTACCTTTGAATCTTGGTATGGTCACTATATGAAGCGATATATATTTTGCATAGCCATGTTATTTTATTTCTACAAGCTCCTTGAAGAACATTGACAATTTGATTACTACAAGATAGAAACTTGTTTCTAATCAACAATAAGTGCATGTTTGGCCTAATTTCTAAAAACATATTTTTGCTTTTTACAAACAGTTTTTATAAAAGCTATATTTAGAGAGATATTAAAGTGTTTGGCCTAACTCATGACATAAGTGATTTTACTAAATTAAAGAGTTTGGCCTAACTTATGATATAGTGCTTTTACTAAATTTGATTGTTTAGCCTAATATTTAAAAATCATCATATGATTATTTACGATTTTCTCTTTTGATTAATTTTTATTATCAGATTTTAATTTTAACAATAATTATAATCGTATAGTTATAGTTATAGTTATAATAATTATTATTATAACTATATATAGTCTTACTTAACTATAAAATTCTTTAAATTAAATATTTATATATCAAAAATTTACTAAATACCATATTTTAAAGAAATTAAATAATAAAAATGTCCAACATAATATAAAGGTTCTAACATAATATTAAAATATTTAAATGTTATCTTTATAAAAATCAGAATATTTATGTGAAATTATGGAAACTAATCACTAAAGAATCTCATAAATTGAGTAGTGATTAGTTTGTAAGAAATAGAAGCAACAATTTACGCTTTTGAAGTTGTATTTTGTCAAAATTGTTTTTAGAAAACAATTATTAGCTTCTAAAAAAACATTGTTTGACCTAATTTGTGCTTTTTAACTTCAAAAACAATCTCAAAAGCTAGGCCAAACAATCATTAAATGTCTAAACGCCTATTTAATTTTTTTAGAACATTTGGAAAAGTGAGTTTGCATATAAGTGTAAATTGATGCAAGTTGGTGCAGGTTTATGCCGGTTGGTGCATGTAGCACTCAAGTATCGAACTCAGGTGACGGAGGTAGAAGACAATTAATGTGAAGAACATTGGCAATTGGATTACTGCAAGATAGGAACTTGTTTCAAAGCAAATGTAAATGACTAAGGGCTTATATTTTAGCATATTTGAAAAAATGAAGTTTATACAGGTTGGTGTAGGTTGAATGGTTGATGTAGGTTCATGTAGGTAAGTGCAGTTTGGTGCAGATTGGTATAGGTTTGACCAATGTTTTAGTATTTTGTAATTACCCTATTAATATTTTACATCGTTCTATATAAAGAAAAGTGCAATTATTATTAATTTTATAATTACGTATAAACATTAGAAAATACATTAAATTTTACATAATTTTACATACAATATGCATTTGATAGAAACAATATAATTTTCTTTTGAAATCATGTAATTTGTTAAATCGGGCATGTGAAATTCAGTAAATGGATAGTATAGTAAAAGTTATGTTTTACTAAATATGTAAGTTTGACAATTTTTTGTAAATTTTGGTAACTCTTGCCAAATGTTTACCCCCTCTATTTAACAACGAATTTCACAGGCCCCGCTAAATTGATTTATTGTTTCTTTGTCACAAATGTCATATATTGTGAACTTGAAAACGGTTATAACATTAGGCGGTATTTTTCAAATTGGTATCATTTTTGGTGCATTATGATGAAGTAATGTAATATGCAACTTGTTATATTTATATGTATAGTCGTTGCTTGGGTGCTAGAGCATTCTGTGTTTCAATACTTTTCAAGTGTTTTTTTTAACACTTTAAATAGCCTTTGAATTGTCATTCTCAATGGAGAATGATAAAAATTGAGGATTTCTTTATGACGAGTTAGTTTACTCTTTTTGAAGTCTTCAACATGGAAGCAAACTCCTTCTGTTTGTACATAGAGCTAAAATATAAGCTTTTGGATATGTAGAATACATTAAATAACATGTTTCTAATCATTTCAAATATTATAAACTTATTTGAGTTCAATTTGAAATAGAAATGTGTGAAATTGAATCTGGGGTTAATGGAGCTGTGTTGGAGGACTTTCATATCTCAAGCGTAAACTTCTCATGGCATTGATGTATGTTAATTATGGAGCAATCTCAACCAAAAGATTAAGCTAATATTGAAGGCCTAATTATGGTTTTATATTCTAACATACACCATCACATGGATGCCCTTTGGACTTGAAGTATGGATAGTGCAAAAGTCGTCTTCACCTTGTGCAACCAAACATGGGGTGTCGAGATTCGAATATGAGACCTCTTATTCAGTCTAACTCTAATATAATGTGCAACCATCCTAACTAAAAGCTTAACCTAATGGTTGTAGGCCCAGTGATGATTATATACTCTAACATTAACTATTCAATTATCAGTAATATACAACTTACAGGAATATTTTAATTTTGTAAAGTATAAAGATAAAATTTATGAATGTTAATATTTAATATTTGCTAACTATTAATTTTTAGACTGAGTGCGAGTCAGTGTTAGTGAGTGTGAGTTAGTGTCGCATGGTATAAGTTGGTGCAATTTGGTGCAGGTTGGTGTTAGTGTAGATTGGCAAATGTCTTAAGCAACGGGCGCTAAGTATTTCCTAAGAAAATTTCACGAGAGTACATATATACAGCCTATAAAACACAACTTTTCTACACAAATGAATTCCCTCAAGGAACCAATTAAAATGGAGGAAAAAAATGCCTTAAATACAAACTGACACCTAGAAGGAACAATCTATTATAGATGCCAAGATTTTGAACCCAACAACGGTGGTGGAGATAGAGGCTATGAAGTTCGAAGCGGGCCATTGATCAAGTTATGCATCATGGAGGAAGAGATTTCTTGCTTTTGTGCTACTAACTGATGACAGCATCCCCTACATGAAATGGCATTCTTGATTTCATATAATCTACTCTTTCTTCGTCATCTGGTTCTTAATGACACATACAATCTTCACATTGATCAGAAAATTGAAGCTCCTCATCAAAGCAAGCATGTCACACTGAAAAATAACAGACTCAACTGAAAATAGTAGCCTCAGTATTCAAGTAAACTGAAACTTCATCAGAAGCCTCACTGATGGGATTTTTTCTCCTTTCTTATCGAAAAGTGGGATTGCTCTGAACCCAGATTTAATCTCTGCAATCGGCAAGCACGTTTGTCCTCCAAAATCATCCTTTTCTGACATGTCATATTCTCTCACTTCTATTCGAAGTAACGCCAACTCTGGCACTGTTAGTCTGAATGTAAACTCTTCGTCCCAAACCGGCTCCCAGTCATCTTCTTTCACCTTTGTTCTATGCTTCGCGTAGCCAGTTGGTGCACCAACTATGTATAACTACCCACACGTTTTTTAAAGATGAGCATCGCCTTCAAACATAAATCTATTCAACCACAAAAGTATAAAAATTCAAAACCAAACTAATAATATCCTGAGTCATTGCTTTGGCAGGATAACAATGGGGAATAGTTCTAGACTTTAAGTTTAAACACATTGCTTCAGACCAGTGTGAAACTAGGCTAAAAATGTGATTCCGAAAGATATATGCATAAGGTTTGGCTAGGGGGAGGACTGACCTTGACATAGAAGTCAGGTGGAGAATATGTGTCGAAGTGGGTTTTGCTGAAATCCATGCGCCATCCTTCGCCCATATAAACCTTTACCTGTGTGAGTGACTCAAGATTTAGAGCTCCTCACCATGAAACTGTAGCTAAGTCAAAATTAGAGACAGTAAATTACCTTGAGAGTTTTTTTCACTTCTGTTTGTTTTGTAGGATCAATTACCTCACCGTTTAGACCTCTTTTCAAAAGAATATCAGGTTTCTTAACATAACCACAACTGCCATTGCCTTTAAACATTCCATGCATTAACCAAAGAGATTTACCATATCCCTATGATTGAAAATAGAGGAGTTAGTACTATCAATGCCCAGTAGCATAAAAGAACTGAAACAAAAAGAAAGATACAATTCTCTTGACAAAATTGAAAATAACAAAGCCATTGGTGAGTTGAACAATGTATTGTCAACATAGGTCTCCATGAATGCTATCAGTAGTGTTACAGAAAACAGTCATACCCATGACAAATTGTTAGGTATTCTACAAGGGTCTCGTGTAAGATGCAACAATCTCCAAAAGATTCATGAGCAGTTAGTCCATAATGATGGGTCATTTCCAATAATCATCTTGCAATGCTCAGTATTCAATCCCACATGGTTTTTAGGAGGGGGACGGGTACATTTAATGAACATAGGTTTTGAATGATTCCCGCATAATCAAGAGCAGCATAAACCTCTGTTTTTTATTTTTATTTTCTTTTATTTATATCTAACTGTTATATCTTTCTTCCCTTGATTCTTGTTTGTCTTGGTAAAAAGAAACTTCTCAAGAATTGTATCGTTTTTTACATACAACCTTCAATAGGGAAGTAAGGTGGGAGGAGTTTTCAAATTCATAGAAAACTGGAGTACATCACAGACATAGAGGAAAGGTTCCAAACAAGTAAAATGTTAACCTAAGATTTCATAAGGCCTAAGTCACATGTCTCCATCATGTTCAAAGATAAAAATAAGAATCTAACCTGCATGTTGAATGCAATCATTTGAGCACCATACATCCACCCAATCAATGGTTTGTAATTTGAAGATGTAATACGCGTTCCCTTGGGATATACTCGAAGAAAGTTTCTCTGTGTAAACCTACATTTCAGAAGAAAGCAAAAATTGGACTCAATTGTTCACAAGGAAAAAGCTGTGACATAAGGAAGCTTCAACAAGTTGATCAGATTATGTTCAAGAAAACTAATCACCTGATAACATCAGGTCCATAATTTGAAACTGCCCTTTCAAGTAATTGTTCACTCAAACTAAGACGTCTAACTTTGTCCGAACCAAATTTGAGGGCTTCCCTCAACCCATTCTTTGGTTTCCCCGCACGAATGGCAATCAGACGCTTGTATTCTGGAGGTCCCTGTTGTGCAGGTTTGTTATCTGCACTATCACCATCTTCAGTATCCTCTTGATCACTATCACTATCATATATTGAACTCGTGTCATAATCAGAGGACTCTGTAGGCGAGGTACACTCTTTTTCTTTGCGTACTTTTATCTTTTCCTCCAGATAAGCTTTTGGTGGTTTGGTTGAAAGAATAATACGGTGCTTAAGTTCTTCTGGAGAAGGAAATTGTTCAAAATGCTGAAGCTCTAGGTAGAATAGCATCTCTCCAAACACTTCAGTTGCCATCTAGGAACACACTAGAAGCCATCATTACACATATACAAAAGAGATATACTCCACCAAACCATGATAGGATGAGAGCAGTTGAGAGCCTACCTTTGCAACTTTAGCTTGAAGTTCAGGAGTAAGATGGTCTTCTAGAGTAATTATCACAGGATAGGGAGATGCATGAAAAGCATACTGTTTTATAGATTTCAGACATTTGATAAGCTGCACAGGAGTCGTCAAGGTCCTGAGACAAATATAGAATGTCATGGTAACACTTTAGATGCAAAACCTGAAGTTAAACCGTAGGTAGGAATTAACATTCCTCTGATTTGAGGGATGGCAATTGTTGTTTATTTTTAATAGGAATGGATACCATTTGATTTAATATTTTGAAGCAAGCACACACTCGTATTCAAATGTACGAACAAACAAGCACATACCTTCCATGAAGGACATTAATGTCATCTTTCGAAGAATTGGGCTACACATCAAGTTCAATTACCCTGACTCCTCTCTGTAATGCCCTAATGATTGGTATATCACTGCAGTCACTGCTGAGTTGGTTCCCGGTTAAGTAGGAATTGTGACCTGTGTATATGAAATAATGTTGCAACGGAGCAGTCATATCATGGTGCACCTGAGGATAGGATATATATCATGTCACAAGCATAATTCAGCATATGGTAACAATGGCGGTAGTTCATATAAAGAGGTAAATAACATACAGGAAGAGATGGTTTGTTTCACTGATTCTTCTTTTTGTATTTGAGGTTCCTAACTTTGCAAACAATATCAACAGTGAGGCTACAGAAATGAAGTTCAACACAAACTCGAATATATGTGGATTCTTGCCATTGTGGGGTTGGCAAGATCCAACTAAAAATGGAAACACAAAAGAATTTCACTTTGATTATGCATGTTTTTTCATATTGCTGATCTCTTCAGTTATTTGTCTAGTTGATGAGTCATTATACTGCTGTGCTTCAAATCCTCAAACTCATTTAAGACTCCACAAGCATGTTCGATTAAGAGTTGCATACTATGCATGTAATATGCATACACGATTTTTCTTTCACCATCAAACAGAAAAGGCAGGCTTTGTTCATTGTTAACTGTACGCTATTAAGAGGAGCTTTCGATTAAAGCACTCAGTGGCGAATCTAGATTACGAAATTAGCGGTGTCCACTTAATAATATTTTGGATAGTTGGACTGTTGTGTTGAATTGGACACCCTTATTAATATTTTTCAGTCTTATCTAGGGTGTCCACATAACATAAATATACAATAACATCCTAAAATATAATAGGCTTCTTAAATTTTTTTCCGGAGCTTGGGGTGTCCGTGGACACGCTTAACATCAATGGGGATCCGCCCCTGAAAGTCAGTTTAAGATATTGAAACATGCCAAAATGTAAGGCAGCCACATAAAATACAAGTTTCTAAAGCCAACTCTCTCTTTCAGCTGCAACTTTACATGTTCATTTCATTTCCTTCATATCAGATATACAATGAAGAATTAATATTAAAAAATGATCCAATTAGGAGGAAATAGTAATCTTAGAATCAAGACATCAAACCAGTATCCTTAGATACTGATGTATAACAATTAACAAAGAAACATGCAGTTCAATCACAGGAGCTAACTTCTCATTATTCACATGGGCAAGTACCGATTAGCCGTTCATTCCAAAAAAACCCATTGAAATATTTCCTGAAATTTTTCTTTTTTAACAAATTCATCGAATTGGAAAACCATACAGATGACAATAACAACAACAACAAACTTTCAGGAGCAAGACACTTGCACGCGGTATAAGGGATCTAAATGTAGTCAACCTTCCCCATGAATTAATATTCATGTAGAGACTCATTCCTACGAATCCAAGAAAAGCCTTTTGGAAAAACAACTTTGAAAAAAAACCAGTTGAAACAAAAGAATACAGATGGAAAAGCCTTTCAGATATTCTTCCCGATCGAGGAACTCTGACAAAATTCCTAAACTTGTTTGTTATATGCTTAATAGTAATGCACCGTTTCAATCAATGAATTGATGATTTCAACTACGAGCAACTATAGGAATTAGAACGATTATTATAGAATTAATGTACCTGGGTGTGGAGTGGTCCATTGAGATCTTCATTGAAGAGAAAATGGAAGAAATCATCAATGGTGAGACCCTTTTTGGTAGCCTTGGCAACGGTCTGATGACGACGACGTTGGATAATGTCGTCAATTAGGCGGGTGACATGGGGCTCCGTGACAACACCAGGATCCTCCTCCTGAAAGTCCACCAAGAAACGACGGAACTGGGGGGCGCTCATGTGGGTCCCTTTTTCTGCGTACATTGTGAATGCCTCCACCACATCAAATGGCGTTTGCTTCTCATTCGCCTTGAACTTCCTCGTAAAACACATGAACATCCTGTAATTGTGAACCTCCATTCTTTTTTAATTTCAATTCATTCAATCAATTTGATGTTGCGTGACTGCAGGAGGAGATTGATCAAAATTAATCATCGCTTTAGTCTTTTGACTTTTGGGTTTGTGAATGATGGATGGATCGGAAATGGGAGTACCTATTTACAGATCATATCCATAATTTGGTTGATTTCTTTCTTTGAAATGTAAATGTTGTTTCTTCTTGTTGATCATCTTAAAATTCAACACCTTCTCTCTCCCTCATATTTTACTTTTTAATTTGGGAGAGAACAAGGCAGGCATGGTGTGCGTCCTTATCCTATTCCTATTGTTGACCGTTAAGTATTATTCACGCGACTTGCCTGCATTTTCCCGCCGTGTTCGTATCTTCTTTTTTTTTATAATAGGAGGATGGAGATTACATTAGAGTCTCATTGATAAATACGTACATATTCTCCGATGCTTTGTCCATAATTGAATCAGGAACATCGGCTACCCCATACTCTACTCAAGAAGCTCCTAGGTTGGCACCATGCCAACTCATGGGCTACCCAATTACCCTCCCTTCTAAAGAACTGAAAACTAATAAAATCAAAACTCAGAGAAAGTTGTAAAATGTTTTGAATGACAAGACCTAACTCATCATAGATCGACTCTTGAGCTTCTAGACGAGGGGAAAGCAATAATTGTCCAGGACCATACCCAAGCTTCTGCACTTTTGGAGGCTAAAATAACAAGCTCTTGCTTTTCAAGGGTTGGATTGGTGAAATGAGGCCTTTGCTTGACTCCTGCTGTAAGCACATTAGCATCACTGTCTCGGGCCGTGAAACCCAAACCCCAATTCTCCTCGTCAAATCTAGTTCCATCATAATCGATCTTGCTAAAACCCGTTTCAAGTGGCTTCTTAATTGATGGAGACCATCAGCCAGCAACAGCAACTTCAGCAACACCACAGGAGGACTTAGGACCAGCAAGGCCAGATGTTTTAAAAAAACTCAGCAGCAGCAGCCAAGTCAGCAGGCTTCCGAGCATCTTCAGCAAAATTCAAAGCTTTTACATCATCTTCATCACTCACCATTCCACCAACAACATCCATCCAGGCATGTTATACTATAGTTAAGCAAGTCCTGGCACCTATAGCCATTTATTTCACTAGCATTGATCAAGGAGATCAATCTCAGTTCCCATTGAGATCAGTCAAGCAGCACTCTTTCTCACCATGATATCTCTGTGTTGAGGAAGAATTAGAGGAAGTTCCCTAGGAGTTTTTTGTTCCTTGCCATGCCATTTTCAAGACCAAGTCAAGTCCAGGCATGATCAACTTCATAATCATCAAGTTTCAAGCATCAGAACAAGAACAATTCACATGGTTTATTTTTCCAGTTCAAGTCCAGTTCTGTAATTCCGATCAAGGCAGCTACAATAAGGGTTATTTTGGTGTTTTACCTTCTTGGACGAGTTGTGGAGATTACGTCCATCTTGGCTAAGAGAAACGGGAGTTACCATAGTAACTTTACCCCCTTAGGCAGGAAAGGTTTTGGTTGGCTCTTGTTTTACTTTTGTGTTTTTGGTCCAATCAGAATTCAGTATATATTTCTTTTTATTTTACAAATGTAATCAGTTAGTATTAGTTAGCTTAGGATGTAATCGAATGTAATCAGTAACCTAAGCATGCTTAGAGTTAGTTAAGGGAGATTAGAAGGCTGCTTCATACTTAGGAAACCTGTAATCAAACTTATTAGAGCTTAGGTATATATACTGTATTTCCAGTAGCTTAATGACATATCAGTGAATTTTAATAGAATTTCGAGTGTCTTAGAACCTCTGTGTGTTTGTGAGTGTCATACAACTCTCGAGCTTGGTTAAATCAGCTCTTGTCACTGATAGGGTTGTATATTAAGTCAAACCCGGACCAACACGGTCCAGATCGGACCGGACAAAAACCCGGAATTGCAAAAAAGTTGGACCAAAGACCGGACCGGAAACAACCGGTCCTAGCCCAGACCAACCCAATTGGCATTTGGTTCGGACCAACCCGGACCGGTTTAGACCAATTGAGATCTTTTTGAAATTTTTCTATTAAAATTTATAAATAGACTAATTAATTAATGTATGTCAATTGTCAGGAAGCAACTTTTTTTTTGGTATTACGTGTTATTGTTTATGATGAAAAATTTTAGAAAATAATAAATTATTAAAATTTAAAGAATGTAAAAATCATATAATAATAATGATAAAATACAATTTTTCTCCCCTAAATATGATAATTAGGACTTTTCAAAATTTCCCAATTATCATATATAATATAAAAAGTTGACAATGATAGATTGAAAAAGAATCAACTAAATTTAATCTAGAATACCCCAAAAATGAATCAAAAGAGATCAAGAAGCTTTGGAAAGATTTACAAGTACTACACTTTTCAAGTTCAAATCAATCACCCCCCATTCACCAATGAAAGCAAGCAAAGCACATAATTAGTATGAAACTAGGTAATTAGAGTGCAAACTCACTTTTTGGGAATGTCGAAACACTCCTCTCATGTGTTTAAATGTGAATAAATCATTGAAGGTTCGCTCAATACTCATACCAAAGCAACATCCTACCATAAGCTTGCAAAACATCTCAATTCTCTACCGCTAATATGTAATGCAGAATGACAATCAAGAGGACTTTCAAAAGGGTTGTAATGGGGCTAAGGTTAAGGGTAAGAAGTGAGAATATAATTTGGGAAAGTAGAGCTAAAAACCCAAGCTTGGAGCATAAACCTTACCATTTACCAAATTATTCAAATAAGAACATTCACCACTTATATTCACTACAACATATCCCATATTCAAGTAGAAGTTGCCTCAACTCAAAGAAAATAAACTAACAAACTACTAAACACTTTATTTCTACCTTTTTTTCATTTTTTTTCCTTTTTTTCTCTTTTTCCTTTTTTTTATTTTTTTCTTTTTTTTTTCAAAATGAACTACAACTCAAAACAAACATATATACAATTAAAAGGCAAATTTCCAACTCAACCCATATCAAGCTGCAATGGGGACCAATCTCATGATATTCAACTTCACAACATCTCCAACAAAATCAAACCACAAATACTCCACAATCAACCCAACTTTTCACACTCTAACACTCCAAGCATAGGCTTAAGGGTAAGAAATTCAATATTTGGCCAAGGCTTTCAATATAGGTAATCAAAAGAAAAAGTGATTAAAGGCTAAAAGAAGGGCTAAAAAGAGGATATATACATAATAAGAGTGGCTATTTGGCTATGTAGCTTACATAAATACAAGAATGCCTCTATCATATTATCAATGCACAAGCAAAAATGCAATTTCAAAGACATGCAAAGCAAGTTCTACAGAATGAAAACAATGGATGAGTCACACATGGAAATATGAGACTAATAAAAATGATTAGTCATTTTAAGGCTTTTTGGTCTCACGAGTTATAGCAGAAAATGTAAGTATCGCTCTCTTAAATAGATCAAAGGCCTTAGAAAAATCAAAAGAATCAAAATAAGTTGTCCACATGAGTTTTCTAGGCAAGTCCTCTAGGTATAAACATTATGGATCAAGAGATAAATGGTACCCTCTTGTTGTACCTATGGACAAATCAAGAACATTGTTGTTCCCCTCAAGCATATCACAAGAATAAACCTTGGCCACATAGCCCACTTCAACATGAACACATATGGTCTTTTCAACAAAAGTGGGTTCATCTAAGCACTTAGGGGAATAGGAAGGTGGTGAACAAGGAGTAGAAACATTGAATAAGACATGGGAAGTAGGGAGTACAACATCATCAAATTCTTTGCTTGAAGAATCTAATCCACCCACAACCCCCTCACAAACCTCTCCATCAATAGTATCAACTGACCCATGACAAAAATCATCATCATACCTAGCATCAAACCCATAGGACTCACTCACCTTAAACCTCGCCGACTGAGAAAAAGGTAAGGATGCATCATGAAATGTAGAGACACCATCAGTAGTGTCTCTAGGTATGCTAGGGTAAGATGGAGCAACGGTTGGAAAAGATGCCATAGAAGGGTCAAATATTTCCTCTAGTCTAGCCTTTAAAGGGGTCGTAGACTCATCATCTTCACATAATCCAACATTCAAATTGAAAGAACTAGAACTATGGTCAGAATTATGTAGTAGGTCAAACCCTCGCATCCAGTCAAGTGCCTTAGCTTGTTGCTCTAGTATTGCCCTCGCCAAAAACTCAATTCTAGCATAACTAGGGCAAGTAGAATCATCATGGACAAAAGAATAACATAAACTACATGAAGGCAAACAACGGGGTTGAGTATAGGAATTAGCATGAGAAGCACAAAGATTAGGGTAAGAGTATCCAGATGCACAATAAGAATTTTCAAAATTGAATGTATCATGTGCAAGCCACTCAAGCAAACTCTAAGCTTCATCAACAGTTCTAGCATAAAAACCAAAATACTCTAATAGAGTACGAGTTTCACTATTCACCCCCTCAACAACAATATCAAGAATATCTGATTTCCCAGGCTCAACACCACATGGAACAGGACAAGCAAGTAATCACTCAAAATAGCGCCAAAATAACTCCTGCTCAAATTGGGGGAAATAGATAATTGCCATTTTTTTGGATTTTTTTTTTGAAAAAAAAATAAAAACTTAGTCAATCTAAGGATATTCGTTCGGTGGCGGCTAAGGACAAAGTCCCCGGCAACGGCGCAGAAAAACTTGATACGCTGCAAGTGCACGGGTGTACGTGTAGCAAGTATCAAGGTCGATCCCACAGGGACTTTGCTAACTACACACCAAACTAGCTTCCTATGTGATTGCTAAATCGGTCGGGTTTTTGATTAAGAAAAACTATTTCTATTTCTAATCACTAAAAAGGGCAAAACCAACAAATATTCACACAATTTACTTGGATTAATCAATATGAGAAAAGCGTTCAGGGGATAAAACCTAAGTAACTCTATGAATCAAACAAGTGGATTGAACATGTATGTCACTAATTTGGTACATTTTAGGGTCGATATATCGCATAATGTATTCCGTAGCGAGCTTTTGGTAATGAAACAGATTGCTTAATATGATCTCTTGGACTCTTTATTGTGTCAATTTTATCTAAGTTAAATATCAAATTATCTAATGACCCCTAATTACAAAGTCTTCTATCTCTAGTTCACTTCATATACCGGTTTAATCCTAAGGGTTCCGATTATCGAATTTCTCCATTCAGTACTTCATTCAACAATCTAATTCCATGCTAATGGTGCGCAAACAAAAGCAATGACATACGTAATCAAACCGAAATCCTTTTTATCTGGCATTAACTTGGAACCGCGTGCATCTAAAGCACCTTTGGATAAATAAAATGCATTCAAACTAGTTTAACAAACTTGTTCAATCCAAAAATACTCAATCCATAAGAAAAACTTGAAAGGGATTATCCCCCAATGTAAAAAAAACTACTCACTACTCATGTTCAAAACACAAAACACATCAAAATCAATTCTAGAAAGCCTGAAATCTAAAAGAAAGAGAAGTAAACCGAGATGGAAATCGTTCCTCGCTTGAATGGTAGTCGGTGGGGACTTTTGCTCCTCCACTTCAATGGATTTCTTGAGAATCGATCTTCGAACTCCTATAAACTCTCAATCTTCAACTAAGGATGAATGTGGATGGATTTATGGAAGAAGGGATGGATGATGGTAGAGATGGAGATGGATGGTGAATGGGAGTGAATGAATGAAGGTGGATGGTGATGGATGATGAAGGATGAAGGTGGATGAATATGGAAAACAATCGAATCTTGCAATTATATAGCCATTAAGAGCAGTCGAAACGGCAATATCCTCATAAACAGGGCCAACACGGACCGTGTCATATCAACACGGGTCGTGTTGATGGTTTCTGGGGAAATTGAGCTCTCTGGAGGCCAATACGGACCGTGTTGATGAAAACACGGGTCGTGTTGGATCTAGAATTTTCTAGGTCGTCTTGTTTTGGTCATATCTCCTCCGTCCGTCGTCTAATTGACTTGGTTCTTGACTTTTCGAAAGCTCTAGGAGTCTACTTTTCACTGAAATAAGCTTCAAAGTTATAGCATATGTGTGGAAAAAATAGTGACCAAAATATTGGATATATATCAGTTTTCGCACACTTTTTGTTATCTTACTCATAACTCCTTCATCTCAACTCGGAATTGACCTTATAATATATCGTCGGAAAGCTCTTTCAATGATGAATCAAGAAATGTATTGAGCTTTGGAGTTTATATCATTAATCTGCACAAATTGAAGAAAACACAAAGAACTCAGTTAAGATAGTGAAATAAGATCATAAAAGATCAATTAAGCACATTAATCCTCAAATTTCACTATCAAAATGCTCCCAAAACTATGTCAATATATGCCCTCATCAATATATAATATTAAAGTTGACAAAAACTTAATCACTAATTTCCATTTACGTGAGTATGATACATAGTTAGGACACATAGGATCATTAGATTAGGAAATAGAATATTCTTTTCAAATTGTAATATGTATGATAGATGTGATTTATCATTTTTGGGAATCACATTCACAGAATCACAGTTGACATTAAAAATTGTGATTATGGATTTTTTAATAAAAATTAAATTTTATAATAATTAGGTTTCGGGTTTAGACCGACCCGGACTGAAACTCGAAAACCAAATGTAGTTGGACCGAAGACCGGAACGGTTACCATTCGGTCCGGGTTTGGTCCTGGTTTTTTGTCCGTTTTTTTGGGCCAACCAGTTCGCACTGGAATATGAACAGTCCTAGTCACTGAATTCTGGCAAGGTTCAGCAAGTGTTAGCTGTGCTTGATCGTTTGATCTCTGGTGTGTCTGTACGAGGTTGAATGTGAGAGTCCATTACCCTTGTTTTCAAATGTGGTGTGTCTGTATCGGTTGTAATTAAGTCTATCTTTATTTTCCTTATCGGTTTGTCATCCATTCCAGCTAATTGCACCCAATTAGCTTTTGTTCTTAGCAAATCCAGAAGTGTGTGAGCCTGTGTGGTGTCTGTGAGGTCAATAATCTGATCTTTGTGACCTTGCATACATCACTAATTTCGCTGTGTGGTTGTTTAGGGTGCTCGCAGTGCTCTTTAACTTCCCGAAAGCTCTTAACACACTCCATCGCTCTCTCACCCGCCCCTATCAAATTTCTCATCTTTCTGTTATGGATGAATTTTTTTCCTAACATTCCAACTCTCCCACATTATTGCTATGAAATTTCCCAGCTCCTCGTCATTCAGCTTTGACACAGCCCCTTCCACACAATCCCGCATCATTTGGATTTCCACAACAGGTTAATAAAATTTGTCCCCTCTGAAACTGTGCGTGCCATCGAACACTGGACCAGAGTGCTTGTGTCTGAATCCATTATGAAATCATAGATTTGATATGCTTCCTTATAACCCAACACTCTCTGGGTTATGTTTTTATTGGTCGGTAGCAGGCCTTGGCCGAGTCTCACCGCAAAAATTTGTATCTGATGGATACATTCAGCTTCCATATAGTCTTCCAGATTGCATTTTTTACTTGCAAGCTACTCCCACACTGGAACTGATCCAGCAATAGACACAAATGATAGGTTGATTTGACTGTGAAAAGCCCTTCGCTAGCAAAATGCCATATTAGCTAGTGTAAACGTTGAATTTTGTCGTAGTTCAGCTTTGTAATTATGTAATTTATTTTGAGCATTTTTATTTTTTTTAAGGATTAAATGACAAGTATTCTTGAAATGCATAAATGATGAAAAACCCACAAAAAAATAAAAATAAATTTTCCTCTACAAAAAAGCCTTTCACATTAGCCCATTTCCATTTCTGGCCCATCCGCGTTCAAATATTCCAAAGACTCAACCCTTTGTTCATGTACCTGAGCCTTTTATTTAAATTACCAACTTTCCACTGACCTTTATAAGTTTCCTAATTTTGGAGCTAAAAGTACTCATTACAAGGTTTCCAACGACACTTGAATCAAGTTAATCGGAGGTCGGATGAGAAAGTTATGGTCGTTTGAAATTAGACAGCTCAAAATAACCCAACATGTTGGTTCACAGTGGTCCGCTTCCTTTCATTCCAACATACTTGGCCTCCTGCTGATCAGAATGGCCCAGCTACCCCTCTTTATTTCATAACCCTAGTTTCCTCACTCCATTTCCCCTATAAATACAACCTCACTCCCATCATTTTTCTACACACTGAATCACCTAGAAGTATTGACACTAGCTGATTTCTTCTTCTTCTCCCTCTCTTCTCCTCCTCCTCCTTTCTTCATCATTTCCATACATTAATTCTTGGCATTATTTTATTTCGTTTTTATTTTCCTGTAATCACTTGTACTGTTGTAATCCTGATGCTAATATCAATTATGACTAATTTAAACCGAATTACTTGAGAAGATAACTTTAATTTCGTTCTTTATTTATTTATGTTTCGTTTATCGCATTTATTTATTTATTTTCGCACTTCAAATTTTTGCAGGCATCTAAATAATTTAAATTAATTTAATTAATTCTCCTCTTCTATTCTCTTCTTTAAGAACCGATTTAGTAGAGTCCGTTCTTTGAACGGGCGGATTCGAAGGTTTTTACTTTCGAATTCGTAACCTTACACCCGGAGCCGAATCTAATGGTTCGCGGTTTGCGGAGTCTAATTTGAGTTTATTAATTCTCACCAAAAATTAATTGGTGACTCTATAATTTATTCAATTTGTTTCATTCGCTTTCTTTTCAAATTTTACTTTATTTATTCAAGATTGCATTTGAACATTTTGATTAATAAAAATTGAATTCAAATCCCTTAAAGACTAGACACCTCTTTCGATTCGCCTAACATCGCGTATGACACCAATGGAAATTTTTCTCGGGTCCTACAAATGGCGACTCCACTGGGGACTTACTTTAAGAGGGTAAAACTTGAAAAATCGGGTTTAAAAATTTTTGAGTAGAAAAGAGAAATTAATTCTTTTAATTTTTATTATTTACTAAGCATTACGGGCCTACTTTTCGATTTTTTTAAATCGGGAAGAACCAAAAGGTACCGTTTAGGTTTTTAACCCTAAATTTCCCTTTCGGGCAAAGTGCGTTTATGACTTCGAGGAAATGAATTCCACATTTCAGGAAGATCATAACCCTTTCCCACTCATGAATTACTCCAAAATTTTAGGGATTATGAATTTACATTTTCCCTTAAATTTTGTGAGAAACACACAATCCGTATTACTATGAACTCCATAGAATTTACGGCCTGTGCGAGACATGAGCATAGAAGCCTTTAGGAAACTTACCCTAAACGTCGAACCTAGAACCATGGTTAGGATTGTAACACTCATTTGTATGCTATGTGCATTTCTCTTTTTTTTTGTGTGTTTTTCTTCGAAATTCTTCGAAAAAATAACGTGCTGATTATGTGCTAGTTGTACATTTCATTGTAAAGTAAGTCAGTCCATACTTGCATTTCCCTCAAACATTACTTTAGTTTGGGTAATATTCAAACGAGATTAAAGTAGGCCCAAAAGGTCTCTCTTAGGCCCAAGTCAAAGAGGTTTGACCAAGCTTGAGATTCAAGTTCGACTTCACTCAACCCTAAGTAATGTTTGACTCCTAAGGCATCTCTCCGGTCGTTAACTAAATCTGAGTCCATTAGGATTTTAATGTTTGATTCGATTTTATGATGACTTGATGGATACCTCCCCTCTTCATGTACATAACATCATTCTAGGTTAGGAGTCCTCATGCAAGCCCAATAGTGGGCGAGTCCATACCATAAAAAAAAAGGTTCTTTCATCATATAGGCATTGCTTACATTAGGTTGTCTCATATAGGTCGCTATGCATTTGGGTAGGTAAATGTCAAGGTTAATTTTTGAGGTTTATGGTTTCCATACAGGAAAAATAGGACATAAAATGTCAAGAGTCAAATCTTGGGCTAGAATAAGATCATAGAGACTTCAAGCTTTTCACCAATTCCAACAACTCTTCTCGATACTCACTGATTGAATGTGATACCATGTCCATCATATTCCTACTCTTCACCTTTTGTCAGATCCAAGGTTAACAAAGAGAAGAAGGGTTACCTCCAAGAACTTACTTGGGGTTAGGCAAAAGGAGAGGCCAATCAAATCAAAACAAGGTTAACAAAGAGAAGAGGGGTTAACTCCAAGAACTTACTTGGGGCTAGGCAAAAGGAGAGGCCAATCAAATCAAATCAAGGTTAACAAAGAGAAGAGGGGTTAACTCCAAGAACTCACTTGGGGTTAGGCAAAAGGAGAGGCTAATCGAATCAAATAAATAAAATGAAGAAGGGATTGCAAACTTGAATACCCACAAGTTGGGCAAAAGGAGAGGTAAATGAAGAAAGGATCGCAAACTACACTAGAGGTGAAGATGACATGACTCGTATACAGAACTCCTAATGTTGTATATTTTCAAATTTTAGGTGTGCGACCCATTGTATTTTCAAAGTCAGTTGGGATATATCCCAAGTAGATTTTAATGTATTCATCTTAGCTGCATTCAACAAAGATGAAACCTTTTATGATTATGGCTCTTGTCTTCCCCGACCCTTCATTTGCTTCTAAACTGTTAAGGAAAGAATCTTGTGCTTGCATTCTTGATTTGAATCGAAGAGCTCACTCACCCGTGTTACCATCCAAGTCTGACATATCCATCTGCTCATATCTTACATATAACATCCCGATCACACCTTCATTTTATTTATTTTTTCTTCTATGTCCTATCCCGAGTCCAAGGTTAATGGAGAGAAGAGAGGCTAACTTCACCACCAAATCGAAGTTAGGCAAAAGGAGAGACAAATTTCTTTTTTTTTTAAAAAAAAATACAAGGCCGACATGAACACCTACATGTTGGGAAAAAGGAGAGGTAAATGAGTAAAAATTAAGAGGAGAGAAACTAACCTGAACACTCACCCAACAAGTTAGGCAAAAGGAGAGATTTTAAATGAATAAAGACCAATTATCTCTAAAAGTGAATCTCATTATCAAATAAATCATGCAGCTTAAAAAGACATGCCTAGGATAGGAGGCTTCCACTCCTTACCACCTACATCATCACTACCTTCATTTTCACCTAGCCGCTTTACCTACATTATTACCTTCTTACACCATCTTCTTAACCACCACGACGAACCCGGTCATTCATTTTATCACCATCTCATCCCAAAATCCATCTAAGCCAACTAATGTGTTGCGGTGACAAATATCATTGATAAGAGAAATATAGATTGAGGTAGTCGAGTTCAAAAAAAAAACAAGAAAAAAAAAGAGAAAAGAAGAAAAGGCAAAAAAAAATTAAAAAAAAAAAGAAAAGAAAAGAAAGAAGAAAGCAAGAATAAGAGGCATATGAGGCAATAGTCAGTTTACATAAGTCACCCGCACAAATCCCAAAACCTTGCTATGAAACCTTCACACCTACCCTTTCCATTCAACCTTCCCACCTATTTAAAAGTCTTTCTTGAGGCATCAATCCTTTAAAGCTGCACCAATTGAACTACGACTGGCCTGATTCCATATTGGATACGTAGGAGAACCTCTTTGAGGCCCGGTGATAACTGCGTTTTATGACTATATTTTTGTGGGTTTTTAATAGTGAATTAGGGAGAGTTTTATGTGTGAACCATGATTTTTATTCCAATTTCCCTACTACACTTGGTGTTGTGTTTTTGATGTGAATTTGTAGGATTTAAGGCCGAAACATCAATTTTCTCTCAACTTTTAGCAAGGGTGAAGACCGTGGTGTAAATTTGAGACGGAAAGGAGCCGTGGTGGCGACACCACGGTCGGCAAAGAAAGAAGAACTTTTGGGCCAGCCACGAATTGATACGGTCCAATCAGCAAAGAGTGACAAAAGAGAGAAAGGGAGCCCATTTATTTCATCCAGCATGCATGTCGTCCAATAGAAAAAGGGAAGAGTGGAAAGGAATTGATTATCATCCATCTACCCATTCAATTGGGCCCAATCAATATCAAGATAAGTGGGGGCAATTAACGTGATGTTGTTCTTGGGCCATGAATTCATGCGCCCAATGAACAAAAGGGAGAAAATGAGGGCAAATTGATATCAATCGAAGGCATTTGGTCAACCATCAATTCCCATGCGACCCAATCACCATCATTTCATGCAACATTTATTCGGCCCAATGGAGAAAGAAAGAGATGGACTGAATTCATTTCATTCATCATTCATTCATGCGGTCCAATTGGAAAAGAAGAAGAAAGTGAGGCCTTTGACTTCGTTCCATCATGCGCAGAAGAAACAAGAGCAAGAAGAGGAGTTTGAGACAGTGGCTTCCACGGGGGAACCGCAAGGTAGGCACAGTCTGTGGCTGCATGCGGATGGGCGTGCTTCGCAAGTAAAAAGAAAAAAAGCAGCAACAGTTATATGGGATGGAGAGGATTTACCCAGGGATTCTATCAATCACCATCCATTCTACCATCATCCATCCACCGGAAAAAAGAGAAAAAGACCCAAGAGTCCCATCTACTCCTCCCCATTAATCAAGACCAAAAATTAAGATTAATTCAAGAAGATTGAATATCAAGATTCTGGAAGAAATTACCATCACTTGCGAGGAAGACACCACCCCGGGATCGAAAGACTCGACGGTTGTATTTTTCGTAATTATATTTCTTTTCGATTCTTTCTTTGTTTTGAGAATTAATTATGATGTTTGGAACTTGTGCTATGTTTTCTTTGACAATGAGTGAGTAGTTCTTTTGAATTCTAGGGTTTTGCAACCCGGAACAATGTAGTTTGATTTAATATTATTAGTTTGTGCATGAATTCTTGATTAGAATCAATAGTAGGTTGTGTTTTCCATGTTCATGTGTGTTCTCTGAGCGCTCGAATACTCATGAGTTAGAGATTAACCTAAGAAGTACTGAAAGGTGAATTAGGGTAATCTGACTACCAACCTGTCTACCTAGGCTTACGAAAGTTGAAAAAGGAGTAGTAAACTAGGGAATCATTAGATAACCTGACTTTTTTAAGGCCTTCTATTCTGATTAATCTAAAAGGCAGACGAAAGTTGTTGATTAGGTTTTTTAGAATAATTCTATTTAGCATCGAAAGGCCGATAGAATTCAGAGGTTGTTGATTCTTGATTCATTCTTGAATGTATGATTGTGCAGGCTAGGTTTTAGTAATCGAACTTGTTGTTAGGTTAGCATTTCCCTAGAAGTCTTTCTCTCTTGATAAGAATCTTTGATTGTTTTTCCCTGCTTTATGAGTTTTATTAGTTGTGACACCTTTCAAAATCCAAAAACTGAAAACCTTATTAGCTTAGCAATCGTGATAGAGATTAGTTTATTGAGCTGCTAATTGAGTCCCTGTGGGATCGACCTTGACGTGCTACTATGTACACCGTGCGCTTGCGGCCCTGTCACCCGGCCACTGCAATTCACTTTAGAATAAATCCGTCATTAAAGATTTTGGTCTTTGAGAGAGAGAATAAAGAGTGGCTTGCCCGAAAACCTCACTAGACGGGCTAGGCAAAAGGAGAGGGAACCTTGGTCTTTAAGGACAATGAAAAACTCTTTTCACCAAGCGCATCACTTTTCCCATCAGACTTGGATCATCCTTCATACCCAAACCTATCAAATTGCAACTCTTCCATAGCCCTTTGACCATATCTTCCCTTATGAGATAAACCCATGAGACATGGTCTTCCATCCATAGACCATCTCGTCTACCTCCATCAGTTCGAACCTCTATCCATCGAACTACTCATCCTTTCATCTCATCACTACTCTCGCCTAACCATCCATAGCCTCGTCTTGCCCACCATTGGGGCCTAACCATTCACAAACATGCTTTCTATACCCCCATTCCTACCTTTTCCATAATCCATCTTCCATTGTTCCTCACCCTGTGAGCTCTTCTTATTTGGTCATTAGTGCATGTATGAGTTTCGTCAGTTAATCCTCGCTTTCAGAACACTTGAGTGAGGGATAACTCCTTTAGCAGAACAAGAAGCCACCTACATCAAAATAAGGGTTACTTGAAGACAACACCCACCTATGTCCATCATTCTAACTTGCCTGAAGATACTTATTTGTTCACTAGTACTGGGGGTTTGGTATGCTTACATGTTCCTACCCAAATAAAACAACCAAGAAAGCTAGAGTAAAGGCAAGGGAAATCAAGATGGCTTGCCACTTGATCCTTCTTAATGCATGGGGTTCCTAACCATGACAATGAGGTTGAGCATCCTACCCATCCCATCATGCAACTTAAGTAGGTCGAGTCTTCCATTAATATCATTTTTTGCGGCATTACAACTGGGGGCTCACTCATCACTCAACATCCACATCATCCAGCTCCATGAATGTTTCAACGATAACAACGCACAAGATGACTCATGTGTCAAGTATATGAGACCACTTGGCTTCTCACATGTGATCATCTCCATGCTTCCTATTGCCTTGTCCTGAAACTCGACTCAAAATTGACTTGATACTTAGGATTTATTTATTTTCATTGTGGGAAGAAAAAGTGGGGGTTCTCAACATGGTAGCATTGCACAACATGCATTATAATGTGAATATGTGCATATAGCATTCTCTCATTAGGGTCACTAAGAGGTGTGCATTAGGCTACATTAAGAAGTCAAACACATGAAACTCAAAGTCGTGCATGAGTACATAACTGGATCATAAGTCTCGAGTCTATGCATTACATGTAGAATAGCAGACCAACTGCATGCATGTCATCATCGTGGTCGTCGCCGGGGGGGCTGACAATTACCCACTCATCAACCTTCATTGGCATGAAGAATTAGCTTATGAGAAGGTTTGGAAGACCCGCCAACAACAAGGTCGTCACCCTCAAATAGACACTGAGGGCTATGTGAGATGAAGCCCAAATATTATCCAAGGATTAAGCTCGAAATCCCGACGAGAAAAATTAGAATGATGAGCACCTAAAAACACTTTGGGTCTCTAAGATTTTGATTACGCTCTCAAGGATTAAAAATCACTAGAATGTCATCATCAAGAACGACAACAGATATCACATTTATGTCATCTCCAAACAATGGATATCGCATCCGTTCGGACAACAGATATCGCATCTACATCGTCTCCAACAAAGGATATCGCATCCAAACCGACAACAGATATCGCATCTACGTCATCTCCAGCAAAGGATATCGCATCCGCTCGGACAACAAATATCGCATCTATGTCGTCTCCAGCAAAGGATATCGCATCCAAATCGACAACAAATATCGCATCTACGTCATCTCCAACAAAGGATATCACATCCAACCCAACAATAGATATCGCATCTACGCCATCTCCAACAAAGGATATCGCATCCAAACCGACAACAGTTAATTGCATCTACGTTGTCTGCAACAAAGGATATCGCATCCACCCCGACTATAGATATCGCATCTACGTCATCTTCAGCAAAGGACATCGCATCGCTCGGACAACAGATATCACATCTACGACGTCTCTAACAAATGACATCACATCCGCTACGACAATAGATATCGCATCTACGTCGTCTTCTATCACATCCAAACCGACAAGATAATCGCATCTACGTCATCTCCAGACAAAGGATATCACATCCACCTTGGCAATAGATTATCACATCTACGTCATCTTCAGCAAAGGACATTGCATTCGCCCCGACAACAGATATCGCATCTATGTCGTCTCCAACAAAGGATATCGCATCCAACCCAACAACAGATATTACATCTTTGTCGTCTCCAATAAAGGATATCACATCCTAACCGACAATAGATATCACATCTACGTCACCTCCAATAAAGGATATCACATCCACCCCGAAAAAAGATATCACATCTACGTCATCTTCAGCAAAGGATATCGCATCCGCCCCGACAACAGATATCGCATCTACGTCGTCTCCAACAAAGGATATCGCATCCAACCCAACAACAGATATCGCATCTACGTCGTCTTCGATAAAAGATATCGCATCCTCCTCGACAAGAGATATCACATCTACGTCGTCTCCGGACAAAGGATATCGCATCCGTGCCGACAACAGATATCGCATCTACGTCGTCTCCAGCAAAGGATATCGTATCCGCCCCAACAACAGATATCGCATCTATGTTGTCTTTAGTCAAGGATATTGCATTCATAGATACCGCATCTATGTCATCTTCAACAGTTGATATTGCATCTACATCATCATTAGCGAAACAAGAATGACACATAATCAGACAAGAATGACCGATCATCATCATTGGCCATAAAAGAAAGGTAGACAGTCCACCAGAATGACCAACATACAATATCACCTACTGTTGGACAAGAACGACAGATCATAGCATCATCAACTTACTGCCAAACACGAATGACGGTCACCAAACATCAGGCGAAGTATTTTGCCTCCAAGTGTCAATAATCAACAAAGACATAGGATATCGTTTCCGAATGTCAATCAGTTACAAGTCATACATGCGGCACATGACGTTTGCTTCCAAGTGCCATCCAACCTCACGACTTCGCTCCCAAGGCATATCATTTTTTAGCGTCATCAAACGACTTTGATCAGCGTCCTACTCGGACTCGATCAAAATGGGGGCTAACTGTAGACGCTGAATTTTGTCGTAGTTCAGCTTTGTAATTATGTAATTTATTTTGAGCATTTTTATTTTTTTTAGGATTAAATGCCAAGTATTCTTGAAATGCATAAATGATGAAAAACCCACAAAAAAACAAAAATAAATTTTCCTCTACAAAAAAGCCTTGCACATTAGCCCATTTCCATTTCTGGCCCATCCGCGTTCAAATATTCCAAAGACTCAGCCCTTTGTTCATGTACCTGAGCCTTTTATTTAAATTACCGACTTTCCACTGACCTCTATGAGTTTCCTAATTTTGGAGCTAAAAGTACTCATTATAAGGTTTCCAACGACACTTGAATCAAGTTAATCCGAGGTCGGATGAGAAAGTTGTGGTCGTTTGAAATTAGACAGCTCAAAATAACCCAATATGTTGGTTCACAGTGGTCCGCTTCCTTTCATTCCAACATACTGGGCCTCCTGCTGATCAGAATGGCCCAGTTACCCCTCTTTATTTCATAACTCTAGTTTCCTCACTCCATTTCCTCTATAAATACAACCTCACTCACATCATTTTTCTACACACCGAATCACCTATGAGTATTGACACTAGGTGATTTTTTCTTCTTCTCCCTCTCTTCTCCTCCTCCTCCTTTCTTCATCATTTGCATACATTAATTCTTGGCATTATTTTATTTCATTTTTTTTTCCTGTAATCACTTGTACTGTTGTAATCCTGATGCTAATATCAATTATGACTAATTTAAACCGAATTACTTGAGAAGATAACTTTAATTTCGTTCTTTATTTATTTATGTTTCGTTTATCGCATTTATTTATTTATTTTCGCACTTCAAATTTTTGCGTGCATCTAAATAATTTAAATTAATTTAATTAATTCTCCTCTTCTATTCTCTTCTTTAAGAACCGATTTAGTAGAGTCCGTTCTTTGAACGGGCGGATTCGAAGGTTTTTACTTTCGAATTCGTAGCCTTACCCCCGAATCCGAATCTAATGGTTCGCGGTTTGCGGAGTCTAATTTGAGTTTATTAATTCTCACCAAAAATTAATTGGCGACTCTATAATTTATTCAATTTGATTCATTCGCTTTCTTTTCGAATTTTACTTTTTTTATTCAAGATTGCATTTGAACATTTTGATTAATAAAAATTGATTCAAATCCCTTAAAGACTAGATACCTCTTTCGATTCGCCTAACATCGCGTAGGACACCAGTGGAAGTTTTTTCCCGGGTCCTACAGCTAGTCTTGAGGCCATGATGGGCTCAAAGGATATTCTTGGCATCGCAAGGAAGAAAAAGCCCCCTCACCTTGTCCTCCCTCCAATTCGAAAGGTTTGAATCGATTAGGTCGCTAACCCAGCGCATTTCTTATCAAGGGCTCGCAATTGGCTTGAAAGAATGTGGCCGAGAAATCCATCTACTTTCCAACACTTTCAGAGTTCTCCCATCCCCCACCAGCCACCTCGGCCCCTTTGCTATTAGATCTCCTACCCCTGAATGCTCCTACAGGTTAGACTTGGATTTGCACCCAGATGAGCTTCTATGATGTTTGAATTGGCATAGTAGCGAGCCATTAGAGCCTCACCAATAAAGTATCATCATGGTGAATTAATCTCCACAACTGCTTTTCCAAGAGGGCTTTATTAAACCCTGACATCTCTCTACATCCCATTCCTTCATCACATTTCCGCGAGCATAATACGTTGTTACTAGTCTAATAAATGCTTCTTGCTCCTGCCTTGTGACCCCACCAAAATCGGTTCACTGTAGCTTGGATTGAATGGTAAAGGCTCTCTAGGAACTTGAATACACTCATAGTGTAGGTTGGAATCGCTTGGGCTACTGCCTTTATCAACACCTCCCTTTCTGACCATGAGATTAACCTGTTGTAGACACCGGGATTTTGACGCATAAAACAATATAAAAAGAAGAGCGGAGGAAATAAAAAAGATTTAATAAATGCATGCATTTTACATGTATTTTTTCACCTAAAGTCACATGCATGATCACATGTGGTCCATCCTAGCTACATGCACATTTTTTATATAAAAATGGAGACATACAAACCCTAAAAGCAAGCGCTGGAGGTCGCGAGATCGAATCCTCACAAAAACACTCTCAAAAGCTAAATAATATATGTTCATTTCGTCCAGTGTGAAGGGCAACTTCCCTAGGTAAGTTGACTTCACACTCCACCGTCCATGCATGCATGGACAAAGCTGGTACCTCCCCCCTGGCATAGTGGCCAACCGGCCTACACACACTGACCACACGTGGTCAATTGACCACGTGCTGCCGTCCACCCTCATACATTCCCCCCTACTACCTAGCTATCTGTGCCTTGACTGCCTTGGACGAGAAGTGGTATGTATGTGATTGCATGCATGTATCCTACTACCTCTCATTCTCCTATAAATACTACTTCTCTCCAAGTCATTTTCATCAACTTATTCACTCACCAACTCACTCATCCATTCTTCCTCCTACTAATTCTATCACGTCTCATCTCTCAAATCTCATAAACTCTCTCTACTTCTTATACTCTTATATCATCTCTCTCATCATTCTATTACCATCCTTATTATCCTCCATCATCTTACCTACCACCATTATCCTTCTAATCTTTCCATCACAAAAAGCCTAAAACCCATATCTATCCATCCTAAACCCCACAAAAAACCCTAGCCTAAACACATTCAAAACCACAAAAAGAAGCCTTCTTATTACCCTATTTTCACCCTCTTTCTTATCATCTTTTACAATCTTTTCTATCTTGATCTTGGCACTTGGAGAGGAAGGCATTAAGGAGGATTCAACAAGCACTCAAAGGCTAGGCAAGGTTTTCTCAAACAAAGTAGCAATGTAAGCTCTTGAGTGTTATTTCTTCTTTTGTAAATAAGTGTGTACTTGTACTTTTCTGTCTTTTATATTTCATTCTTGTTGCATGATTCAATGAAGTAATTCTATAAAATATTCATTCATTTCCCTTCCAAACTTTATCAAAAGCACGTTTTAATCTTTTAGTAGAGTCTTTTCTTTTATGAGAGGCGAACTCTTAAAGTTTACTTTTCGAGTTCGTAGCCTTACCCCGAATCCATTCTTGGGTTTCGCAGGCGGAGTCTTTCTTTCCTTTGGTTTTGTCTTGGCTTTTCCCTTAAAAAGTCAGGTGGCGACTCCCATTTCGAACTAAAATACATCGAGGATTGCATAAACTATGATTAACGTGGTTTTACAACGTATCGATGGAACTTTAGGAGTTTCTTTCTTATATTTCTAAATAATACTTACATAAATCACTCTCTTCCGAGCCTAACATTTAAATGAGCAAATTGAATTAAATTTAGAAGAGTTGGGAACAAGTGAATGTTCACTCTTAAAGTTTCAACTCAATGACTCATAAAATACATAAGTAAAGGGAAAGTGATTTTACAAAATATTATTCATGAAATACAAGTTTGATTTCCTTAAAGAGTAGTTTTCAAAGGGTAAACCCCAGCACAAATCACCGAATCAACCCCAATCCAAACATTGACGTTCGGAAGCCAGAACGACGAGGAAAAATGTCCACAGGATTTTTGGCGACTCCATTGGGGAGTTTTTGTAAAGTGGGTAAAACTTGAAAAACGTTTGTGTGCTTTAAAATTTTTGGAAGGAAAATAAATTTTACTTTATATTATTAGGTCATTCCTTTTAGACATAATGCATTGCATATACCGGGGCACTCCCTTGACATGTAATATGTCGTAGGAGCACATAAATCGGCGGTATTAGGTTTTTTCTTTTTAACCACAAAAATAACCCATGGGAAGCCGGACCGACCATACTCAGTTGGTGCACTTACACCGAGAGAGCATTGGTCACCACATCCACTCATGCATCACTCTACGAGGTCTCTATGTGAGCCTCCAAGAGCAACACCCCACACATTCAAGTTGCCTTTACGACAAGAATGCACCGGGGCGAGTACATAAGCCGCTAAGCCTTATCCAGCCAATAAACCCTTTGGTACATAGAGCCTTGGTTTAGGGTACCCCTTTCTTCATATGTTTTCTATGTGCTATGTGTTTAAATTCGTTGTAAAAGAGTCGACCCAAGTTTAGGAATGTTGTTCTAGTCCACATAGTAATCATTGGGCTGAGAAGAGTCATGTTTACCAACTAAGAAGTTCAACCTTAAAAGTTATAGTCTACCCAGTGGTTGGGCCCATTTACCCATAAAGGTTGATCCTCTTGGTTCATAAAGTAAACTCAACTCGCCTTTGATGATTCTATATGGCCCTTTATAACATTTCCTCAACAAAAGGCCCAATAAACCTGCTTAAAAGTCCAACAAAAGAAAATGGGTAAAGTCTTAGACTGCATAATGATGACCAGGTTTGAGTAAATTAGTTTATCGAATTAATTTTTGAATCCATCAAACTTATGGCCGGCTCGTGGTTAGGCCCAACCATATCGGATTTATCAATTAACTCTATAAATTAATTATAACTCACCCGTCGTTGGTTTTATCCAGTCCTTTACGATATCCATTTTCCCAAACAAGTAGAATAAAATAAAAATAATAAAATAGAGGAGCGTCAGGCAATCAGTCTCGTTGATCATCATTCTAGTCCGCATAATAATAAGTACGGCTGGAGTTGGTCCAAGTAGGGTATCTAAGTTATGGTTTCTCCTTAAAATGGTCAGCCTGTGGATGGGGCTTATCCGAATTGAGAAACACTGATTGAACTCCTGTACTCGGTCTTGGCTCGCTGTGTTCGGTTTTATCCGGCCCTTTATGATGATCAATGGTCTTTTAGGATCATGTAGAGTTAGGATCATGCAAACCCGTGTCCCGGGTGAGTCACCTCGTCCAGTCAGCATGTAGATCGTGCATATTAGGAGGTACCATGTAGGTCCACTAGGTCATGCATTCATCAGGTTGGGTGTTTGGGTCAATAAAAGGTCAATCTCTGAACTGCGTGTGATTTTACTGTAGTCAACATAGGAGATCCAGGTCTAGCTTGGATCCACGACCCAACAGGTCGCTTGATCCTTAACTCGGTCTTCGTTCCGTCAGCACCTAGGTCCAAAACCTCCCGTTGTCTGCAATTTGACATGTCTGCCGAAGAAAATCACGAGGACAACCAAGTCCAAGAAGCCTTAGTCAAACTTCTTGATGAAATGTTCAAGCAAGTTGAGGGCTCAATCACTTTTGCTGCCTTACAGCAAGAGAAGAAAGCCGATGAGCACATCGCTCGGCAACGAGAACTCTTTCAAAGACAAGATGCTCGCATAGAGCAATAGCAGGAGACTCTGAATGGTGTTCTGGAGGCTTGCAACGCATTAACATGCGAATGGGAATGTCGGACAATGATGAGTTGGAAATTCTTCCTAACCCGACGGGTGACAAAGGCAAAGGGAAGATAGGCGAAAGTTTCTATGCTGGAGTGGTCATTGAGGTGTCTGATGACCTAATACCATGGCCGCCGCCGTCAGTGACTATTCCTCAAACTAACCCGATCAAGGCTGAGTTACGCGATGACTCTGTCATCCAAGACATAAAGGCTCAACTGAATGTGTTCAAGGATGCTGTGAGCCAGATGCCAACCTTCACCAATCAGTTGGTCGAGTTCGAACCACCCACTGAAATCAATACTTATATAGTGGGAAAGATGGATATTCCGCTGAAGAAGTTCTACTCATATGAGAATCCAACCTATCATGTGTGGGAGTTCAACCGAGTGATGCCACTCCGAGGTGTCACTACTGAGTATTACGAGCAAGTCTTCCCGTCATCACTGAATGATGAAGCATTGAACTGGTATTACACTCTCTCTTTGGAGGTACGAGGAGATTGGACTGCTTTGCGTAGGGCATTTACCGAGCACTGCAGTAAGATCCAGAAAGATAAGGTAACCCTGACAGACATGATGGCTATTCGGCAAGGAGAAAATTAGTCGTTCACGCTCTACTATGAGAGGTGGAATGTTAAGATATCTCAGGTGTCCAGCATTATTCCTACAGAAATGTTGTTAGACACATTTGTCCGTGGCTTAAAACCAAGTCTGGCACAACAATTAGACTTTCATGTGGTTGAGAGTTTTGAGTACTTAAAGAAGTTATGTCCTAAGCTGGAGGCACGTAAGGAAAGGACCGTTGCGTCTCAGAATTGGAAGGGCAACAGCGTGGGAAGAAGGACCACCAATGCTCCCTAGGTAGCTGAGACAAGCTTTGTACAAAATGTGAATCGTGGTCCACCTCCGAAGGCGACCTACTTCCAATACGATTCATATACCCCACTTGATATGACTTATGCCGAAGCTTTGGACTGATCGCTAAAATCAAACAAGATCCAGTTGCCAGTACCTAGACCTGAACCTGAGACTAAGGGACCAGGATGGAACAACAATGCTTACTGCAAGTACCACCGGACCAGAGGTCATGACACTGAGCGATGCTGGACGCTTGAGAACCAGATTGAGAAGATGACCCGTTCTGGGGTGTTGCTGATGCTTAAAGCTGTAAATAAACCCAATAACAAAAGCAATCCTCTCCCAAATCATGCCATCTTTGTGGGAGAGGGCACTTTTGATCCGTCCGAATGTATCACCAACGAAGGAGCACCAACAGTCCTTCCTGAAGATTCGACAGCCTTTACTATCAACGGTATTTGGGTTAGTGATGAAGAAGATGTGTATAAAGAAGGTCCTAATGACGATTTCTGGTCCAATAAGGAAGAAGAAGCTGCCTAATACTGCATTCTTAACTAGGTCGGGAAGGCATAATCAGGCGAGGGCTGAACCTGAAGCTCCTCCATCAAATCCAAGTCCTACGAGAACAGAAGTACCTGCTGCTCCTGAAGGCTTAACAGCTCTTACCATAAATGGCATATGGGCCAGCGATGTCGAAGACGATTATCATCATATAGGAGTAACTCAGCAACGCTTAGAAGAGCTAAGGGACAACTTGCAAAGTATCCTCATACATTCGACCATTCGCCATGAGAAAAAGGTTCGGGAACACCTCGAGTTTCAGGACCAATAGATAGAACAGCAACGAGAAACTATGGACAACATGTTGGAGGAATTTCGCCGCCTTAAGAATGACTCCGATCCACAAGCCCTGAAGAAAAGGAGGTGGACCCGTTGGTTGCTCTGTTGTCCAACTCTGAATTTGACCCAAGCACCATTATTTCTGCTAATGGAGACTGCCACAAAGTGACCTGGGTCGATGCTATTAACAATAAATTTACCCTAGTGTTAGGAGAACCTTGTAAGGTCCAGTCTGAGTCGAGCACTAGTGAGTTTGTAATCGAGTCTAAGTCAGCTGGGATTAGCCCCAAGTCTGATACGTTTGTATCCGTTTCTACATTCAATGAGGTGAACATTTCTGGGTATCTCTGTTCTTCTTCCCTTCTCCCTAATTGCTGTGCTAATAACTATGAATTTGATGTTGAACTTTTAAAAGACTTTAATGAATTAACACAAGCCATGAATGACTACGAGAATCACATGACAACTGTCAAAGAAACCATCGCCATCAATGTGGGGACGCCTGAAACTCCCCGGGAACTGAAAATTGGCAAATCATTAACCCTGGAGGAGCAACAGGAGTTCACCTCGCTTCTAAGGGAGTTCGTAGACGTCTTCGCTTGGTCTTACGAAGACATGCCCGGAATCGATAGGGAGATTGCTGAACATGCGATTCCACTATACCCGGATGCTAAGCCGGTACAGCAACGACCTCGCAGGATTAAGAATGAGTGGTCAAACAAAATTCATGGTGAAATCAAGAAATAGTTAGAGGCTAAGTTCATAAGGGCAGTAGAATTCCCGGAGTGGGTAGCTAACATTGTGCCTGTGCCCAAGAAGTACGGAAAGGTTCGGATGTGCGTTGATTTCCGAGATCTGAACAAAGCTAGCCCAAAGGATAGCTTTCCTTTGCCACATATTGACGTTTTGGTTGATCACACCTGTGGGCATGAGCTACTATCATTCATGGATGGGTACGCTGGTTATAACCATATCAAAATGGCCGAAGAAGATATGGAGAAAACGTCATTCATCACTCCGTGGGGAACTTTCTGTTACACCTTCATGCCCTTCGGACTGAAGAACGCTGGTGCTACTTACCAACGCACCACCACTACCCTGCTGCATGACATGATCCACTTAGAGGTTGAGGTATATGTGGACGACATGATTGTCAAGTCGAAAAAAGCGTGAGGATCACATTCCAAACTTACGCAAGTTCTTCCTTAGGCTCCGCAAGTACAACATGAGATTGAATCCACAGAAATGTGCGTTTGGAGTGACTTCGGGAAAGTTGCTAGGTTATATCGTCAGTCAACCCGGGATAGAGGTTAATCTGTCCAAGATCAAAGCAATTCAAGACATGCCTCCGCCTCAAACGGAAAAGGAGATTCGTGGTTTCCTAGGGCGGGTACATTATTTGAGTAGATTCATTTCCAAACTCACAATGACTTGTGAACCGTTATTCAAGAAGCTGAAGAAGGGAGCGACGATCAACTGGGACGACCAGTGTCAAGCGACATTTGAGAAGGTTAAAACTGACTTAACCAATCCACCAGTACTAGTCTCGCCTATCTCCGGGAAACCATTGTTGCTTTACCTCACCATCAGTTCAAGCGCTATGGGTACTATGCTAGCACAAGAAGGTGATGGTCTTGAGCGAGCTATCTATTACATCAACAAGAAGTTTCTGGGGTGTGAGTCTCGCTATTCGGAGATTGAGAAGATAACTTTGGCATTAGTATGGTCTACAAGGAAACTTCGCCACTAAATGCTCTCACACACTGTGTATGTGATTGCAGCATGTAATCCGGTCAAGTATATCATGGAATAACCTACCATCAACAGCAGGATTGCTCGATGGGTGGTTATGCTGTCCGAGTTTGATCTGCACTTTCGACAACAGAAGTCCGTTAAGGGGCGTGCAGTTTCCGATTTTCTGGCTGAATTTCCTACAGGAAGTCCTGACACTAGGGGCTTGGAGTTTAGTGATGAACAATATTTCAAGTTGAAGACGAAACGTGGAAGCTATACTTTGATGGTGCTGCTAATCAGATGGGATGCGGGGCCGAAGCTTTGTTGGTTTCCCCCGAAGACATACACTTTCCTTTGGCAGTCAAGCTTGACTTTGAGGCTACTAATAATGTTGTTGAGTATGAAGCTTGCATTTTGGGCTTGCGTGTGGCCCTGGAGATGGGAATTAAAAGGCTACGAGTGTTTGGGGACTCCAGTCTGATCGTCAATCAAGCTACTAGTATATGGAAGGTGAAGAGCGAATCCTTGGCACTATACCAGCAACATTTGTCCAAATTAGCTGAGAAGTTCAACCATGTTGAGTTCAAATATCTACCAAGAGGTTACAATGACTTAGCTGATGCGCTAGTCAAACTTTCATCCATGGTGGCTATGCCCGAAAAGGATCAAGCCCTAGCAGTAACAATGGAGAGGAGAGATTGTTCTGCTCATCAACAGCTAATGATCGGTTTGGTCAGTACTGATGCATGGTTCTTTGATATTTATGCATTTATGAAAGACGGTTCATACCCACCAAATGCCGAGCGTCGAGCCAAGAGGGCTATCCGGTTAGTAGCCTCTTAATATTGCATTATTCAAGACCGTCTGTACAAGAAGACTGCTACGTGGATAAACCTCCTATGTGTTGATAAGAAGGAAGCTGAGGAATTAATGAAATCCACTCATGGAGGGGAGTGTTGACCGCATATGAATGGCAGAATGTTGGTTACGAAGATCCAGAGAGCGGGGTATTTTTGGTCGACTATGGAGTCCGATTGTCTCCAATTTGTGAGAAAATGTCAGAAATCTCAAGAATATGCTGATCTCGAGCATCAATCGTCCTCTTATTTGACCACTTTGGCCTCACCTTGGCCATTTTCAGTATGGGGAATCGACATTATATGGAAGATTTCACCCCAAGGTACAGGAGGACATGAATATGTGTTGGTAGCTATGGAGTACTTTACTAAGTGGGTAGAAGCTGCCTCATACTCAAAAATCACTTCGAAGCATGTAGCCAAGTTCATGCTGAGGAACCTCATTTGTAGATACGGGGTGCCACATGAGGTGATCAGTGACAACGAGAGCCATTTCATGGGCGAGTTTGCAGCTCTTTTGGCCAAGTACAAAGTCCGACATCACCATGCTTCTCCCTATCGGCCATAAACCAATGGAGCGGTGGAGGCTGTAAACAAAACTCTAGTGAGAATTATCAAGAAAATGGCCGTCACTTACAAAGACTGGCCCGACAAGCTTCCTTTTGCACTATGGGGATATCGAACGTCAATTCAGACTGCAACTAGAGCTACGCCATACTCTTTGGTGTATGTGATGGAAGCAGTCTTGCCGGTAGAACTTGTCATTCCTTCCTTAAGAATCATTGCTGAAAGTCAAATCCCTGAGGCCGAATAAACCCGAGCTAGATATGAGGAGTTGGGTTTGTTGGATGAAAGATGACTTCGCGCTCTACATAATATCCAACTTTATCAGAGTCAGATTTCCCGAGCATTCAATAAGAAAGTCAAAGACCGGGATCTAATGGAAGAAGATCTAGTATTGCAAGAAATGAGAGCAGCATGTCAGGATCCTCGAGGCAAGTTTGCCTCAAACTGGAAGGGTCCCTACATCGTCATTTCTGTCACTCCAGAGGGCGCCGCCCGATTAGCCACGCTCGAGGGAGAGGAGCTCACTCAGTCTATGAACTTGGATCAGTTGAAAAGATATTATGTTTAAGCCTCTAAGGGTTGGTATCCTTAGCTACTTAGACTTGCACTATCTTATAAAAGCAAGCAACCGAACTGCCAACAGGCCACTTGCTCGTGAGAGAAAAAGGAAAAAAAAAAGAAAAAAAAGAAAGAAAAGGAAAAGAAGAGGTTGACTTGAAAACCTTTTTGAGGCAGGTCAGGCAAAAGGAGAGTATAAAAAAAAAAGAAAATGAGGGACTAGCTTGAAAATAATTCGGGACAAGTTAGGTAAAAGGAGAGAATGAAAGTGTTGGAGTTGTGCTTTTGAAGGAGGAGAAGAAGAAGAGCATGGCTTGTGTTGATTCTTATAAAAACATAAATGTAATACTTTACTTCTTATATCAATAAAAGGGGTGCACCTTTTTAATACATTTTGTTTTATCAATTTTCTATAGGAAAAGCATCAAATAATAAAAATATGTAGCACACACATTTCTTCCATTTCATCTCTTTCTCTCCATTTTACTTATTTAAGTATTAAGTCTAGTCCTAGTTGAGTTGGAGTCAGTATAGGCCAACAGTAGAAGCAAGCCAGCTACGATAAGTATCCATCGAAGCAGTAGAGATACGGTTAGGAGCAAGTGCTTCCTTGCCAGCCTGTTTCTTCCAATATTTGATCCATGACTCAATCACCGACCCTTGAAGATGGGTAAGGTCGGGAATCTCGCACGGAGGAAGGGGAATGTCTTGAGAATGCCCTGTTTACCGCATGACTCGATCACGGAAGAAGATGTAAGCTCCGTAAGGCTAAGCAGAGTGAGGTGGGCCGCCTTACGAAAGTGGCTCGAAAAGCATGGCACTTTGCACCATTGAACCCACCAATGGATTTCCTTGTGATTCTTGAGAAAAATGACTCATTCATCAAAATTGCGGCGAGTGTCGAACTTCCTTTTACGTTGGAAAAAGTTCGCTAGTTCTGAAGAGGTGATGGGAGAAAAGACCATGTCTAAATGCTCCATAAGCCACATCTATAGGTGGAAGAAAGAAAGTGAGAATTTTGGTTGCACAAAAAAATATATATATTACAACCAAAGCAAAAAGAAAAGAAAAAATCAGCACATGATTCCACATGGACCACTAAGATGATCCATGTAAAATCAGAGAAAAATAAAATCAAAAATAAATGAAAGAAACAAATAAAAAAAGAGAAAAAAAGAGAGAGAAAGAAAAAGAAAGAAGAAGTGTCGATACTCACTTGAAGAGCGAGGGGACTTCCGCGAAAAGTCTGCTTTGTAGCCCATGAATCGAGACCGAGGAGGGTCTCAGCAATCATCATCGGAGCACGATTATAACCCCAGGACATCTCATCTACGACATGGATGAGAGAGATAGGTGCAAAACCCGAACCACCGTCATAAATAAAAATTCAGAAAGGATGCAAAAGACCGAACCTCGCACTTGCAACACCGGGTTGAGTCTAAGCGCCTCGGGTGATTGGGAGAATTCCACTAGAGCTTGCAAATTGACTGTGCTGCCAACCAAGACGTGTCCTAATGCTCGATGATTGAAGTTCGTTAATTCCTCGAATTTTTCGCTATGGTTGTGAGCAAGAGAAGGAGTTGTTGGCAGCGCATAAAGATCGAACTTGAACATACAAGCCCACTCTTCAGGAAGAGGGCACAATTCATTCCAGGAGAAGCGAAAGACATGGAACTTAGGGTCCCAAATGGTCAGGGCCGCTTTAAGGAACACCCAGTCGATTTTGACTTACTTTAGGCTCAAAATCAAAGATAGGTTGTAGTAGTTGAGGAGTCGTTTCTCGGGTTTGGTAAGTGTGTTCATCCATGAGTTGAGTTTTCTTTCAAAGGCCATGATTGCGAGCAAGAGAAGAAGGGTTGAGAGAGAACAAGAACGGGATAAAGTCTCAAAACAACTAAGCAAGCTTATATAGCCTCGATTCTGCCCAATACACGGTTGTTCAACCGGATGAAAGGGGATGTATACAGCGTCCGACAACACGCATTCGGATGAGCCACGGTGCCTGTCACCGTGTGTAGGCCGACCGACCACCAGGGAAGGGGGATGAACTCGTTTTGTGAGTTCACACCCCTACGTGCATGCATCCAGAAGGAAAAAACGCGTTTGTGCATGGTTCCTACGTGTTTGTATAGTATTTTATTTTTCCATTATGTAAAAATGTAAATTTATTTCCTTCCCCTTTTAGTTTTAGAAATTGTAATTTCTGTTGTACATTATTCTTTTTTCTCCTTTGTAAACAATCAGAGGTTGACCTAAAATAAATAAAAATGGGAGTTTGCATGTCGCATCATTAGATAGTCAAAATCACACAAAATCGAGTCTGTCTGATTGCATTCAACTACGCATTTCTTTACTACATGGCATTTCTTTTACATTGCCTAATTAAGAAAAGAAAAAGAGAGAAAAGAAGGGAAAGCCTTGTCGCAATGCCTAGAAGTTCCCGCCAAAACTACTGCTACCGAACAAGCTCCTGACAGTCGCATTAGTAAAGGAGTCCGACTGAGGATCGTCCTGAGTACCAGAGGGACCGGACATGAATTGGCTGGAAGGCATACTAGGAAAACCAAAGCCTGGATAACCCTGGCTGAAGCCAGGGGGTTGATTGTAAGGGACAATATATTGAGCATGATACTGAGGCGCCCATGGACTAGACACTCTCTCCATTAAACCTTGGAATCCACTAGATTCTAAACAGTCTTCCACCATGAACTCCGGGATATCAAGAGACCTCCGCCGGAAACAGCTGGCATAGGGATCGCATGGCACACTCATTAGATTTTGATCCCTGCGCCTAGATGGTCCTGCTCCTGGATCTCCGCGAAAACTTCAACTACATATTTCTCCTGCTGAAGAGTGGCGAGGAGGACATCTTGACGAGTTCCCAGAACGTGGCAAACTCACATGGGAGTGAGCCTTGTTTTTTTCATCACCAGCAGCCGGCATCAGACTCCGATACTGGCCATTTCCAAAGTTCTGATCAATGAACTCTCGAGCCGTGATGTCTTCCCTTAACAGAACACATATGTGGGCATACGCTTGCTACACAGAAGGAAGATCCATAAGAATCAATGGTGCAGGATAAAGGGTGGTCAAATATGCAACTTACCGGGTTTGCATCAAAGAACTGCAGTACTTCATGATCATTGGGCACAAGTGGGATCAATCCAAACAACTTATCTTCATGTCCCGCCTACCCAGGTTCCTCTGCATGTTGGTCCAGAAGAGGATTATAATATCCTCCCAGCTATAGAAGGGCAAATACCGTTAGGATGTCAGAATTCCACAGTGTTAATGCAAAACAAGAAGGGATTAAAACCTGAGCAAAAGCAAGGCGTCCTCTATGCTGAAGAGCCGCTTCTTCCAAGTCATCCGTCGGTATCACAAAATTGACTGCTGGTTCACCAACCATCAGCCGAGCTATTTCATCGGCCGCCAAGGCTTTCCTATCAAAGATGAGCTCGGGAGGATTCATGGGAACTCTTGGAGGCCATTCCCCAGCATGTTGAAAGAAGAAGAGTTCCCCCAAATAGAAGGTGAGATCAGAAGGACCTTCCAACAACAAACGACGCTCGCTTGCTTCCCTTGCAAGGCGAGTATCATAATGAAGGTCCTCCGTATTGTATCCATTCCATGGGAATCGGACAATGTCCTCCTGCAAGCAACAGTCGTCACCAAAGGCTCGAAAAGAGAAAAGGCAAAAAAGAAAAAATGCAAGGCATACCGGTCTGAGGTTGTGAATAATCCTTCTAAGCCCGTTCAAATCCTTGAAAGGGAATTTCGACCGATGGTAGCCTGATGCTTCTGACCATCGTCGAGCAACTGGAACGCGCATATCACCGTTGTTGGTTCCACCAACTGCAGGAAGGAAATATGCCATGACCCACACCTGCATACCAAGGAAGGTTCTTAGTAAAAAACAAATTTGCACCTTACAAATTTCTAAATAGAAAAATCTTGGAGCATACCTCCAAGACTCGCCAAAGGCTGCTCCCCAGGTTGAGCCTCTTAGCCTCCATTGCCCTTGTAAGCGCCACTGTGTCACAACCGGTGGGTCGGCAGGCAACTCGCATTCCTCTAACCAAATGGGCATAAGCAGCAGCCGCCCAGTTGAAAAATCTCATCGAAATTCAGGAGGTGATGCGCCCAGGAGAGAATAATGGTGTCTCCTTGGTTTGCAAAAATTGTTGCATTGATAAAATGCACCAGCACAATGAATTGGCGCTGAGGAAGAGGAAGGCTCCCAAATCTTTCAGTTTTTATAATAGCCGCCAGATGCATGTACCGCAGGCCGCCAATTCATCCCGCCAACACGATAACAGGTTGCAAAAGCGCATGAACGCGAGGGTCAACATCCTTCTGAAACTCCAGTAGCTGGCTGCCCCAGCTAAGACCTGTAATCATCACGAAGTCAAAAGGAGTAAGCATCATCTCCCCAACTGGGAGGTGAAACGAGTTCGTGGTATCCTAGAAACGCACTATGTTAGCTCGGCCATATGTCCTCTTGTTGCTGCGGATCTTCCATGCCCTCAAGCAGTCTAGAAAAAGGCCAAAACCAGCATCCCTTACGACGCTCGAATAAAATGCGCCCACCTTCGCATGGAAGGACAAGGTTATTACACCCTGAATACTCCCGCATGCCTTGAAGGAGTCTTGTGCTTCATTGTGGACCTGGTGCTTCGATGTTTCTATGGTTCAGTGAACATTTTGAGCCCAAAATTGGTGAAAACTAAATATCAACACCCACGCTCAATTGCACTCCCTCTCTCTCTTCACAAGACGCCAACACCTTCGTAACAATGTCACGAGCCCTTGAACCTACAAGACCACCAAGCACAACTGTTTCATTCTACCCAGTCTATTGTAGCCATCTCTTATTGCCAAATTGTCTTATTCATTGGGTAACCTTGCTTTTTATATGATGGGCTAGATTGATTGGAATTCTACGGGTCGCTAGACTATTGTACACAATGGGTGTTTATACTAGTTGCACAGCAAGAGATCGATTAAGCATAATACAGACTTCAACAGAAATAAGAGATAAACATAATACAGATTTTATTTCAAATAAAATTATCCTATATTATATCACTCTAATACGTAAAACGGTTTTGCTATATGTCGCCCTAAGGGCGACAAATATGAAGAATCTTATCAATTTTTGTTTTTCTTACTTTAGGGTTATTAGAATCTTTATTAATTGAATATAGAAATATATTTAAAAAATTGAAATAAATTACGTTTACCGTACCATTTCAATATCATCAAACTTTGGAAACCATCCCTCACTAATTAATTTTGATTCCAAAGAAAGGTGTTTCAGGCTGTAGTCCCGGAGAGCAAAACAAAAATCGTTTACCTAATTTAAAGATCAGTAACCTAAGCCTCCAATTAGCCAGCAGTAAATCAACCATGGAATTGGCTTTTTTTTTGTTCCAGACTTCCAGCCAGTTAGCAATGGTTGGATGATTTATAATTTGTAAACTTAAAAGTTCTTTTGCTTTCGTCTTTCATAAATTGAAGTGGTTCTTTTTCATATATGATAAATTAAAGTGTTTGAAGCACTTAGTAGAGGAGAACTGGACTGAAATTGGGAGCTTACACCGAAATTGGGAACGCAGTGGAAGGACGAGGTGAATTGGTGTTGAATCAAATGGGTGGCGGTGCCCGCGGTGGGTGGGCGGGTTGGCAATCGAGTTAGTGAGGGAGATGAGTTTCCTATTAGCGTCACTTGGTGAAGGGAGTGAAAAACATCCTTCGAAAATGACTTGTCTTTAAATTAGGTAAATATAATTTATTATAATTTTTTAAATATCTTTCTATATTCAACTAATAACGATTCCTATAACCCTAAATTAAGAAAATCAAAAATTGATAATATTCTTCTTATTCGTCGCCCTAAGGGTGACGTATAGCAAAACCGTATATAAAAATATCAAAAAAATATCTTAGTGGTATATGAATATTCACATATATATTATTATGTAACGATGTAGGACCTATATAGTTATTTAAAAAAAATTATTTAAACGAAACTCATGTTCATTAATGAAGAGTAAGTACAAATTGAGACACAAACTCTGGCTATCTTGATGGACCCTATAGCTTATACCTCATCTAGTGAACCTAATTCAGGCTCACCATTACAGATGCTCTTAATTATTAGTTTTGTATTAGTTTTTAGAAATATCAATGAACCATTTTCCCTCCTTTTTTTAAAAAGAAATAGTACAAAGATAATAAAATTAACTTCATCCAACAAAATCCTCAATGATTTGCATATCAATTTGGTTTGGTAAAAAATAAAGTAGATTTATCCTTGATAAGTACATAATCATTGTGCATTGGATGAGTAACATATTATACCATATTTTTAATAGAAACTCTACCAAAAAAGATTGATTGCATAACAATTGACTCTGTATATAACAAGTGAATTGATTCAACAGATTTGTTATCTCCCATTACGCCATTACGTGAAGCTAGCTAATCAGAACGAAGAAAGTTGTTTGCAAATCTCCCATACATCTTTTGAATAGGATCATGGCCATGAAATCGTATGTCGTGCCTCTCTTCCTCATAGTAGCAATTCTTATATCTGATGGTGAGTAGCAATCGTAATATTAAATATTTAAATCCCCATTTTACTTTTCTTTACTTATTCGGTTTTTGGAAGATTAATCAACATTCAGCCTTGCAGGACATTATGTTCATTATTATATCCGTCCCATTATATTTATTCATTTATTGGGAATTGAGGTGAAAAATTTTTAATTTACACAAAATGTCTTTACTTTAATTGAAAATAATAGTTGTTGGAAAAGTATACAGTTGTTGAAATTGTAAATGAGACAAATATTTTGGGACGAAGAAGTTAGGTAAAATGACAAATATTTAGAGACGGATGTAGTATTTGTTTGTTAATGATTGTGAGTTTCATAATCCAACTGCCCAATGATGTAACAGGTGCAATCACGAGTTCAATGGCCACTACAGTACGGTCTAATGTTGATATCCTAGAGGCACAAGGAGCACGATGCTTTGATATTGGCAACTGTAACGAAAATTGTATGAAATTGTGTGCCCCTGGAATTGGCGGATGTCTGGGTCCGACATGTTGCTGTCAACATAAGTAATATATTTTAGTATTTATTCTTCTGATTAAGAAATTGTCACAATGATTTTCAGAGTTACATGGTTTGGTTGGAAGAAAGAAAGATTTTCATATTTTCATATATTTTATAGTTTTATGCAATTGTGGTGGCAAACTCTATTATCCAATTTGTGCATGTATTTTTTTTATAAGTAGCGGTCTAAAGAGCCCTTTTATTCAAGCGAAAGAAAGTGTCAAAAAGCACTGAAGGAACGTACAACTCTTACAAATTGCAATACATCCAAAAAAAGCCACACCCACCAGAAGGAAATAGAAGACTTGGCATACAAAACACCCACATATGACAAATCAAGATCTTAGCTTTTCTAAATTAATGGACTATATCAACAAATTGAAGGAGCATCCAGCAGATTAGTGAGTGAGGACAACCAATCAGTGACCTATAGTACTCCAGGCCAATACTTTGCAAGACTTCGGGATAAATCCAGAGATGAGATAGAATAGCTCCCCACACTCACCCAATTCCTTATCCAGTTGCTTTAGAAACCTTTCAAATAATTGAACTGCACCCCACTTTCAACCATTCAATTAAAAACATCAACCTCAGTACCAAAATACCCATTTTTGAGCTCACAAACAGACCCCAAGCAATTTAGTAGTTAGCTACTCCCAGATTACTGCAGAATCAGACCATGAATTCATTCCAGAGAGCCAAAGGCAGGTAACCTAATGACTAAACACAGCAAGAAGCCAACACTTATAATAACATCAGACCAATGCCTCTGTTGAGATGAGTACTCCAGGCCAATACTTTGTTTGTCTGATACACATCTTGTCATAGCCTCTGAGAGTGCATTAGCACTAACACCAAGAGCAGCAAGCAACATCCGTCATCTGAGAAAGCTGAGGAATAACACTGTGATTACCAAGACAGCTTAACAGCCCCCACAACATCAACAGACAGCAGCAGCAGATGCACGGAAGAGCCCGATTGAGAAAGACTAAAGCAAAGCACCAAAGACTCCAAAAACAACCCCAACCAAGGACAATTGAAATCAAATCAGATTCCCAACAGCTTCCCCAATACAAACATCCAAAACTTCCCCCTAGCAGGAAGAGAACTAAGCATAGCAAATATTCAACTTGTTGCACAACCCCTGACAAAAACAAACCACTTAATATCAACGAAGAGCCTCACTTTCAGAAGGAAAGAGAGGCAGAAGACATTGTGTCAGTCTTTTTTCTCCTTTCACTTTCTTTTGTCATCTTCTTTCTTCTTGGAGAGAATTTATTTTCAAAGTATTTCCTGGGATTGATATTCCTCTTGGCTCTCATAAACCCACTGAAATCTGATTGTTCGTTCAGCAATGTAGGCTCTCGCATTCATAATCGAGTCACAATCAGAAGGAATAGAGCTATCAATATATGAAATCTGAGGACCGGGACGACTAGCATGATTAAAAGATACAGGAACCCTTTGAAGATTAGAATCATTCAAAACTTCAACTGATTTATCAACTCCCACAGCAGCTACGCTTTTCAATGCAACAGTCATGTTAATAAGTTGCTGATCATTGGTAATAGGAATACAAATTAAAGACACATTGTTTGCAAACCCAGACTCTTCAACTACTTCATGGCCATTCCCGAGATCATCATGAGTGCTAATCCCTCTGGCTTCTAGTAATTCATTTTCCGGAGCCACAAATTGATCATTAGGAATACTACACTCCTTGAGATACTCAGTGTTCCTTAAATGATCCATTAAAAAGGTGATGAGCCATCTCTCTGATTTCCTTCGCCACAAAATTGAGATTGAACCCTTAGAGTACCTGATTGCATTGGCACAACAACATCTAATGGAGAATTTGGAATATCTAGATTACTGCCATGGCTCCCGTGGACTTCCCCAATATTACTCTCTTCACTGCTACTTAAATATTGTGCCTCAGAACCACCATAATCACACTCCCGAATCAAAGTCGAAGGGATTAGGTTGGAACTATCTTCCATGATGAACACTCTCAATACTCAATCTTGAATATCTAAAACCACTTCACGATCAATTTGATACACTTCCCAGGAGATATAGTCTCGAAGGATAGCAAAAAGAATTGAAGATAGAATTTAGAGAGAAAATTGAGAGTCAATTTTGTATTCATCAGATAGTGATACAAAGCTGTCAATTACATTATTTAAACAGCTAGACCCTCAACTATCCCCGCCAGGTCATCAGTGTAATGACCCTACTCCCCAACAGCTGTAACCAACCCAACAAACAGAATAACAAATTCATTAATTGCCATGTGCCAATCACGTGCCCCTTTATTTCAAAAACTGTAATGCTCAAGCAGTAACATTACTTCCCCCATATCGAAAAGCTTGTCCTCAAGCTTTCATCAAACTCCCAGATTAAATTAAGGAAACTTCTTCTCTACCTCTGTATACAGTTCCCATGCAGCATCTTCACGCGACCCATTAGACCATTGAATAAACACATAAACCACAGCCCGATTTCCCTTCTTACCAATCCTTCTGTCCAGAACTGCAATTGGTTCAGCTTGCAGACAACCAAAGTTATCCATCTCAGGCAGCAGGGGTTGAGGAATGTTACTTCCCACATGCTTCCTGAGCAAAGATATGTGAAACACAGGATGGATTTTCGCTGTTGCAGGCAGCTGTAGTTTATAAGCCACTGCTGCCACCTTTTGTAGCACTTGAAAAGGCCCGAAGAATCTCGGACTGAGTTTCTGATTAGTCCTTATAGCCACTGAATGTTGCCTGTATGGTTGGAGCTTGACATAGGCCCAATCTCCTACTTGTAATTCTCTGTCGCTTCGGTGTTTATCAGCTTGATTTTTCATTCGCTGTTGTGCCCTTTCCAGATGAAACTTTAGCATCACTATACACTCCTCTCGAGCCTTTAAACTCCTGTCTACAGCCTCCACACTACTATCCCCAGCGATGTATGGAATATGGATTGAAGGGGGTTGTCCGTATACCACCTCGTAGGGAGTGATGTTGATGGCAGTATGCCAATTGGTATTGTACCACCATTCAGCCAATGGCAGCCATAATGCCCACTCAAAGGGTCTTTCCCCAGTCATACATCTTAAATAACCTTCCAAACATCTATTAACCACCTCCGACTGGCCATCACTTTGAGGGTGATACGCTGTTGACATGTGCAGATCTACTTTCTGAAAAGCAAAGAGTTCCTGCCAGAATCTACTCATAAAGACCTTATCCCTATCACTCACAATCGACTTAGGCAACCCATGCAATTTAAAAATGTTTTCAAAAAACAGTTGTGCCACCGAAACAGCTGTATAAGGATGTGAAAGGGCCAGAAAGTGGGAATACTTACTAAGGCGATCCACCACCACCAATATGACATCTTTACCTCGAGATTTAGGAAGACCCTCAATAAAGTCCATAGTGATGTCAGTCCACACAACTCCTGGGATAGGTAGTGGCTGGAGCAAACCTCCAGGCTTTGACAGGTCCGCCTTGTATTTTTGGCAAACATGACACTGCCTCACATAATTCCTGACGTCTTTATGCAGCGTACCCCATGTGAACAAGCTGGCCACCTTCTTAATAGTCACCGCAACCCCTGAATGACCACCATAAGCTGAGTCATGGAATGTTTTGATGACCAACTGGTGGAGATGAGGATCATTTCCCACAGGAATCTCGCCTCCTATATAGGATACCTTGCACCAAAGAGTATTTGTCATGAGGTTGCCCTTCCCTCAATTGTTGTAAAATAGGTTGAATGGTGTCATCCAGCTCCCAAGAAAGCTTGACCTTATCCAGCAGCTCCGTTTGCATGTTGCTAATGGAAATCTCCAAGAACTGAGATGCCGGCAATCGTGACAGCCCATCCGCTACTACATTCTCCTTTCCCGATCTGTAAACGACCTCATAGTCATATCCCAGAAGTTTAGTCAACCATTTGCTCTGAAATGGGGTGGTGATTCGCTGCTCAAGAAGATATTTGAGGCTAAAATGATCCGTTTTAATGATAAAATGCCTTCCGAGGAGGTAAGGCCTCCATTTCTCTACTGCCAAAACTAAGGCCATGAATTCTTTCTCGTAAGCCGAGAGGGCCTGGTGCTTGGGGGCCAAAGCTTTGCTGAGAAAAGCAATAGGGTGACCTTCCTGCATCAGGACAGCCCCAATTTCGGTCCCCGATGCATCGGTCTCCACCAGAAATGGCATTGAGAAGTCAAGGAGGGCGAGAACCGGTGCTGAAATCATGGCTGCCTTCAATTTCTCAAAGGCTGTTTGGGCCTCCGAATTCCAACAGAAAGAATCCTTCTTCAGTAGAATAGTGAGGGGTTTTCTAATTAAGCCATAATGCTTAATAAACCTCCTATAATAGCCCGTCAAACCCAAAAATCCCCGAAGCTGTTTTATATTAACAGGGGTTGGCCAGGTCTTCATCGATTCTATCTTCTTTGGATCCGTTGAGACTCCTCGCTCAGAAATCAAGTGCCCCAAGTACTCAACCTGAGTTTCTGCAAAGCTGCACTTACTCTTCTTAATAAATAAGGTGTGCTTCTTCAAGATGTCGAAGGCGACTCGCAAATGTTGCAAATGTTGTTCATAGGTTGAGCTGTAAATGAGAATATCATCGAAGAAGACCAGAATGAACCTTCTGAGATGTGGTTTAAAAATGTCATTCATCAACGCTTGAAATGTTGCCGGTGCATTGGTCAACCCGAAAGGCATGACCAAAAACTCGTAGTGCCCCTCATGAGTCCGAAAAGCTGTCTACTCCACATCCTTGGGATCCATGCGAATCTGCCAATAACCAGCCCTCAAGTCCAGTTTGGAGAAATATTTTGCTCCATGGAGTTCATCAAGTAACTCCTCCACAACCGGAATCGGAAATTTATCCAGAATAGTGTGTTTGTTAAGCTCCCTATAATCAATGCATAACCGCCACGATCCATCTTTCTTCTTAACAAGGACAATAGGCGACGAATAAGGGCTGTTGGAAGGTCTAACTACCCCTGACTCGAGCATCTCAGCGACTGTCTTCTCAATAATATCTTTTTGTAAGGTAGGGTACCGGTAGGGTCGAACACTAATGGGAGCAGTTCCCTCCTTGAGGTGAATTTTGTGGTCATGTGTCCTGTGAGGGGGCAACAACTTTGGCTCCATGAACAAGTCTTGGTACTCAGTGAGTAACCCGGACAGCCTCACATCCCTTGATTCTCCTTCGCCTCCTGCCTTTCCACCCACATTATCAAGAGTCTCAATATGTATAGCAAACATCTGTACCGCACCACGTATTGATTTCTCCAAATGCTTCCCCATCCATTCCACCTTAGACTTGCGAGACCCCCTCAAGACTTGGCGTTTACCATGATGATTAAACTCCATTCGCAGCTCCTTAAAGTCCCACAGAATTGGACCTAAGGTAGATAACCACTTGACCCCAGGAACCATGTCACAACTCCCCAAGGTCACCAAAAAGACATCCCCAACATATTCTTCCCCCATCAAAGACCACTTAAAGTTCTTCATCATTTGATTGCATTGCAATTCTTCCCCATTGGCTACTGCCACCACTAAAGGTGGAATTCTCCTTATATCACCGGATATGTGTTTAGCAATACCCATATCTAAGAAATTATGAGTGCTTCCTGAATCCACCAGAATGTGAACAGCGTGATTGCCCGCTCTTCCCTTCAACCTCATAGTCTGAACTGAATTCTCGCCAGTAAGTGCCTCCAATGAAATCTGTAATGCTTGCTCATTCTCCGAAACTCCACCCAACTCCTCATTTCCCACATCTTCCTCCACTGTTTCATTAGAGCTCTCACTGGCCTCCATTTCCACCACCTCTAAGGCATACACCTGAGTTGCACATTTATGGCCTGGGAAAAATTTTTCATCACAAAAGAAACATAAATTCTTCATTCTCTTTTCTTCAATTTCTTTAGGAGTTAAAAATCTCCTAGATCTAGATGCAACTGACCCAGAAGAGGAAGCAACAGATTCTCTAGGAGTGAGGCTACGGGTGGGTACTGACCTACCAAAGGTTCTTGAGCCTGAATAAACAGAACCAGACCTGTGGGGAGGGATAACTTGAGAGTGAGGACCTCTATTATTGTAGATGGGTTTGTCAAGGATTGGTTTCTTCCTAGCAATGGCAGCTAGGGTGTGTTCTTGAAGCTTAGCAAGACAATAAGCTTCATGTAAATTCTGTGGTTTAAACATTCTAACAGCAGATTGTAATTCATCCTCTAAACCACTCAAAAAACAACTGAGGGCTTGTTTTTCAGACAAATCGACTCTATTCAGTAAGGAATCAAACGCCTCTTGATAGTGTTCAACATGCCCCTTTTGTTTCAGCTTCATTATTTCAGATAAAGGATCCTCAAATGACCCCAACCCAAACCTCTGAGTGATAGCTTCCTTATACACATCCCAATTAGGCCAAAAATTTGCAGGTCGAGATTTCATGTATGATTGATGCCACATTAATGCCTTCCTAATTAAATGAATAGAAGCAACCTTAACCTTCATATTTTCCATCACGTTATCTACTGCAAAAAATTGTTCACACTTGTATACCCACCCATTCACATCACTGCCATCAAATTTAGGAAACTCAACACGAGATAATCGAGAAAGGGTGTTACCATGGTTGAAAGTGGTTTCGGTAGCTTGATTGTTCATTTGCATAATTTGGACACTCAACCCAGTAATGAGGCCCCTGAGCTCTGTTGCCATTCTATCTTGATCCATACGAACTTGAGCAAGGTCCTCATTGAATTTAGCTTGGATACCTTCAATGGCTTCTTGCATTTCTTGCTGAATATCAACGATACGAGGCATCTCGAGGTTCGAATTTGAGGTGTGATCAAAAGCTTTGTGAAATCAAATTAATCTAGCAAAACTCAAATCAATCGAGTAATACTCAAAATTCGATTTCGATGAAGCAAGGTATGAGTTAGATTAACCAAGCCGTAGGCTCAGAATCCAACTGTAAGATCAGGCCGAGGAAGGATCGGCTCTGATACCAAATGATACGCTTCCCAGGAGATATAGTCTCGAAGGATAGCAAAAAGAATTGAAGATAGAATTTAGAGAGAGAATTGAGAGTCAATTTTGTATTCATCAGATAGTGATACAAAGCTGTCAATTACATTATTTAAACAGCTAGACCCTCAACTATCCCCGCCAGGTCATCAGTGTAATGACCCTACTCCCCAACAGCTGTAACCAACCCAACAAACAGAATAACAAATTCATTAATTGCCATGTGCCAATCACGTGCCCCTTTATTTCAAAAACTGTAATGCTCAAGCAGTAACACAATTCTCCTGAAAAGATCTGTCTGGATCAAGGCTCTTATTGTTTCGAATTGATTAGTCGAAGATATACAACTAGTCAGGGATAACAGTTTGCCCCACGGTTGAGCACATCTTTCAAAATTCTCCCAAACCCAACCATGGGGAGGGACTCCAATTATACCAACCCAAACTCTCCTTGAATCTGAAGACTCATAAACTGTCCAAGGCCTGATTTCAGAAAACCAATCACACAGCTCCAAAGGATTGGCTAAAGCTTCATTCATCTCTTGCACCGTAGGAAAAGTGAGAATAAACTTGACACCACTAAGAGCGGTGATTTTTGAAACTGGACCATAATTATCTTTGATCAAGTAGGCCAGAGCATCCAAGTCTCTAGGGACATTCGTAGAGCATACTAAACTTCTTGACAGCCACTCAAAAAAATCTTCATTGACAATACCTTTAACCCTAGCCAATAACCCACAATTTTCCTTCCCCGGATCAGTGATCCGTCGAGATGCTTGATGCAATTCAAAGCTTCATGGCGCCCAGCAACTTCAATGAACCCAAAATTAGGACCAGGACTCCATCTCTAGATGATTTTGGCAGATTTGATAGTAGCAAATCTCTTGAAGATGCCTCCCAGCCCAAAATGGTCCAACTCTTTTGGAAGATTTCCAACGAAAATAGTTGGTGGAACACCCCTCTAGACTCCCTCCTCTCTTTCTCTCTCCTCCCTCTCTCATCCTTCAATTGCCTGATTTAATTCAAAAGAAAATCAAGACATAGGTTTTTCACTTTATTCTCTTAAGTATAGCTGAAAACTATACTTGAGAGGATCTGATTATAGAATGGAAGAATTGATCCTTGTGTGCATGTATGAGTTGCCAAATTACATGCTTGTGAGACATTGGTGTCAATGAGATTTGAACACTTGACTAGTGGGAACTTAGCAATTGCACAAACCAATTGCCCTGACGCTGGATATTTTTGGTCTCAGTCTTTTATGTGGTTGTTGGTTAAGGTTCCACACCGCATCACAACTTTTCAATTTCCACCATAATCCACTATAATCTACTATTTCAATTTTTATTTTTCTTTTTATTAAAAGTTATACCAACTCACTTATAATTCCACAACACACACCACACTTTTCAAAATTTCCATCACACCGCACCGCAATCAACCGCAACCAACCTCCTTCAAATAAATTGGGCCATGTTGATTTATATCAATTACAATTCACCTTCCTTTTTCTGTCATTGAAAAGCCGTAAATTTTTTCAAAATTAAAGCTGAAAAACCATCTAATCTTAAATTTATTGAAAGAAAATAATTTCTATAACTTTTGATATATATAATTATAACTAATAATTCATTTGGATTAACTATAATAAAAATTAGCAACTGATAGATTATTAGTCATTTTGAAATTTGAACTTACTCTAATATGACATTTATTAATTGCCATAGTATGACGCCTACTAATAGTTATATTATATTTAATAAGAAGTCATCCCTACTCCCTGCTATTGTCCTTCTCACTATAAATCGTATATGAGGGTGTCTCATTAAGAACTTGCGTAGGAACTACATTGTAAGTCTAAATATTCTTATGATAAATGGTGATTCTATATGGTGATCAGCTATTGATTTAAACGGTGATTTTGTTAAACATATGAATGTGACTAATGAATGAAGTAGGTAATTATTAGATATAATTTAGGGAAATTGGATTCTAATAATACCAACTTTTGGCTATATAAGACTAAAATAATACGAACTTTCGATTTAGTGATGAATAATACGAACTTTGACCTCTTGTTGCTCCGAATAGTACGCCACCGAGTTAAGTTCAACTTAACTCGGTGGCGATCTGAGCTGGCGGCAAAGATGTGTGACTGGGATGAGTTTAGTCAACTTTGACTTGTCCAGTCAGTATTCACCCTCTCTAAAAATCTCTCTCTTTTTTTTTTTTTAAATTCTTCCCTTTTAATCTTTCCTTGTTCTTTTCTCTTTCCTCAAACACCCCTATCTTCTTCTTCCTCCTCTTCCTCTTTGGTACTGGCCAACATCACACCGCCATAACCACCAAGACCCCATTTCGGCCGTCCATCAACACCCCCCTCATCGGCCCCGATTCCGAGTTAGCCCGGTCCGGGTCGGGGTGGCGGCAATGTTCAAAGTCAACTCGGCGATTGGGTATTTGCTGATGCTTGTTGTGATGTCCTTCAATGGCGGGGTTTTGATCGTGATTGTTCTAGGGTTGGGTGTTTGGTATTTTGTGTTTAGAGGGAAGGAGTATGAGGTGGTCATTGTAGAGAATTCTTGTGCTTGTGCTTGATTTTGGAATCAGATTTTTATCGGTGTTGTTTAATGTACTATTGTGATGTGTTATACTACTGAAAGATTGTAGCTTTCACAATTGTAATTGGTGTTTACATACAAATGGAGGTGAAAGATTGCCCAATTTGGAAGATCATGTACTCTCACATTTTGTGCAGTTGAAATCTATGAGGAAGTTAGGGAAATAAAGAGGAAATAAATAGTTGAATTTGTATACAACAGGCTCAATCCCATCATGTTTCATTCTAGAAAAGAAGGCGTAAGCATCATCAATGGTGGAGGGTTGAGTGTAACCTTTCTATGTCAAATCCATGGCGTTCTGCCTCTTCATCCTTTGTTTCCAATTCAATTTGGCAGCACTAGAAAGGGAATAATAGAAAGAAAGAAAGAAAGAAAGAAAGAAAGAAAGAAAGAAAGAAAGAAAGAAAGAAAGAAAGAAAGAAAGATTAGAGAGAGAAAATGAGAGAGGAGAGGATGAAGCTTTGCACCATCGGTCTATTCATGGATGTTGGCCACTGAAGAGGAAGAGTAGGAAGAAGAAGATTGGGGTGTTTGAGGAAAGAGAAAAGAAAAGGGAAGAATTAAAAGGGAAGAAGTAAAAAAAAAAAGAAAAAAAAGAGAGAGATTTTGAGAGAGGGTGAATGCTAACTGGACAAGTCAAAGTTGACTAAACTCATCCGAGTCACACATCTCCGCCGCCAGCTCATATCGCCACCGAATTAAGTTGAACTTAACTCGGTGGCATACTATTCGGAGCAACAAGGGGTCAAAGTTCGTATTATTCATCACCAAATCGAAAGTTCATATTATTTAGTCTTATATGGCCAAAAGTTCGTATTATTAGAATCGAATTTCCCTATAGTTTATGTTAAAAGAAGAACTTGCCTATCTCAAGATGTTGTTTGATTGTCCTATGTTAACTTAATTAATATTGTTTGTGTAAGTTTGAGTAGGTTTGGGTAGTTTATGTAGAAGTATGTGTAAAAGAAGGTAATTAGTTGTTTTAGGAGGTAGAAATGTCATGTATGTTATAGGTTAGGTAGAAAAAGTATAATCATGTAGTAGGTAGAAAAATATTGTGGATAATTTGTCATTACAAAGAACATGACGTCATGTGGAACCATCTCAACCAAAAGTTTAAGATGATGGTTGAAACCCCAGGAATGGTTTTATACTCTAACACTACTAGAAAATACCCTAAATTTAGACGCTTTTTAGCCATTATCTAGACGCTTTTTGGTGTCTAATAAAAAACGGTCGACGCTTTTAAAAAGCGTCGAGATATTTGGGGTCGAGATATCTAGACGCTTTTTCGGGTCGACCGTGTTAAAAATCTAGACGCTTTTTATGGTCTACCCCGTTAAAAATCTATATGCTTTTTATGGTCGACTGCATTCAAAATCTAGACCCTTTTTTTGGTCTACCATGTCAAAATCTAGACGCTTTTTTTGGTGTACCATGTCAAAAATCTAGACGCTTTTTTTGCTGATTTACATGGAACATCTAGACTCATTGTTGGGTCGTTGTATTCAAATGATTCACCCGATGCACACGCATTATTGATTTCATTAAACAATAAAATTTGTATACAATTCTATTATATATACATACATACATACATACATACATACATACATACATACATACATACATACATACATACATACATACATACATACATACATACATACATACATACATACATACATACATACATACATACATACATACATACATACATATATATATATATATATATATATATATATATATATATATATATATATATGAGAATTGATATAATGAGAAGGGAAGAAAAGTTAGAATGGAAGCATGGGAAATCTCAACCATTGATTTCAAGATCTAGGGTAGAGATCAATAGGTTGTTTTATTTTTATTTGTAGATATTAGGCTGTTTTTTGATTGGCTTGCCTTTTCTTTTTGTTAGAGGGTCACGTGAGGTGAAAAAAAAAAGAGAAAAGGGTGAAGAAGTTTCATTCACGCATGGGAAACAGGGCTGCAGTGCATTAAACATCACACCCTTTCCAAAAAAACAGGAAAAGGGGACAGTCCATTTAGTTTCAAAAAATTGAACAGAACGCCATAGACAAACAAAGCAAATTCATCTGGAAAGAGAAATCCAGGAAACCTTAGTGAATTCATCTGGAAAATTTGAATGGCAGTTCGTGGGTTGTTCAAAGGTTTGTTGTTCAATTTTTTTTTCTTCATTCACGGAGTTTGTCAATTTATTGCCAATTTGTGTAATATTTGATTGGAATTGAGTAGCTGAAGGTGTTTTTGACAAGGTTGTATTGGAATGAAGATTTTTGACAGGGAACATGGCAAACATTGATGGAGTTGAAATCGATATGGAATAGAGCAACAATAGGTTTCTTTGTGAAAAATGACAAGCACTATTCAAAAGGATTGGTTTTGCAAATTTTTTTTCTTTTTGAAAATTCCAACGGTAATCGGGTATATGTTTGTCATTCACAGCAGATTGAGTGAAGTTTTTAGTTGAAATTTGAGTTGTTGAAGGTGTTTTTGTCATGCTAGTAGTCGAATTGGAAGGTTGAACATGACATCCAAAGAAGGGATTTAGTCAGAGATGGAACAGAGCAAGAACCCATTGTAAGTGTTGTTTATGACGTTTGAAAATCCTTAATTTTGAGCAACTGTAGTGCATTCTGGGCTCTCGGCAAACGTTGATGTTCACGGGCTTGGTCATGGTTAATATAGTTGATGTTCATCTTTGATGAGCGAATGTTCATGTTTGTCATAGTGATGTTTATGATGGAAATCCTGATGTTCATGAGTCTTTTAGTGGATGTCCATGGTATTGAATATGTTTGATTGTCATTGGGGGGGAGGGGAGAGATGGGTATGTACATCTGATCTTTGTTCATAGTATTGAATATGTTTGTTCATAGTCTTTTAGTGGATGTTCATAGCTTGAATACATTTGTCATAGTTGATGTGAAAGATGGGAATCTTGACTTTCATGAGTGATTTAATGGATGTTCATAGTATTGAATATGTCTGATGGTTATCTGAGCTCCTAATCAATATATTGGATGTTCATGGTTGATATAACTGAGATAGTGATTGTTCATGTTTATCATATTGGATGTTCATGGTAAAAATTCTGATGTTCATATGTGTTGTGAGTGGATGTTCATATTATGTGTGTGTGTGCAGTTCATGTTGGTATTTAGGCTGATAATCAATATGTTGGTTGTTCATGGTTAATACAGTTGATGCTCATGTTTGACGTAGTGATTGTTCAAGATTTTCATATTGGGTGTTCATGGTGAAAATTTTGTATTTTGAGTGGATGTTCATAGTATGTGTGTGTTGTTCATGTTGATCGCTTTCGATGTTCATCACTGAGTCAATTGTTTTGGATGTGCAGTGCTGCAGCTGATGCTTCACAATTAGGTACATTCCCAATGTTGTTGCCCATCTGTGTCATTGAGTTACAAATTTAACGACCACGAGGAATATGTTCCATTTTGGTCTATTGAATCAACTAAGTTGGGGAAGTTCATCTTTCGGATTGTGGTTGATGAATGAACATCTGTTGCCTGCATATTTTTTGTCATATAATCCACTTGGTTTCATGTTGGTTTGATGTATTTTTTATAAACTTGTAGTTGGTTTAATGTTACGAGGAGAATCGATTGAAGAAAGCAAGTGCATTTTTTTTTCTGTTTGGACAAATTTTCCATTGTGTTAAATGTTCATTCTCAATTTTTACATGTCATTTGCTGTTTCATTCAATGTTCATTGTGATTCTGGTATTGTGAACATATATGGGAAATGAAATGAACACCAAGTGACAATGAAATGAACATCAAGTTGTACTTAAATGAACCTCAAATTGAAAATCAAGTGACAATGAAATGAACATCAAGTTTAAGGTCCTATTGATGATTTGAAATTGATGTTCATTCCAGTATAACTTGATGATCATTTCATATTCACTTGATGTTCATTTTCATTTTCATTTTCCATAGATGTTCAATGCCATTTAGGGTCCTATTGATGTTACAACTGATTCACTATCCTTGCCCAAATGTTACAACTGGGATGTACATTTAATGTTCAATTGATGTTCATTTTCATTATCCATAGATGTTCATCCCAGTAAGACTTGATGTTCATTTCATGGTCATGTTGACTATAAATTGATGTTCATTCTAGTATAACTTGATGATCATTTAATATTCACTTGATGTTCATATTCATTATCCGTAGATGTTCAATGCCATTTAGGGTCCTATTGATCATTTAATACTGATTGATCATTTGATATTCTCTTGATGTTCACTTAATGTTCAATCCAAATAGTTCATTTTTAGTGTGCATGGTTGAGTATTGCATTTGATGTTCATTCAAATACAACTTGATGTTTATTTCATTGTTACTTGATGTTCATTTTTTTCATTTCAATTTGATGTTTATTCAAGTACAGCTTGATGTTCATTTCATTACACATAAATGTTCACAAAAAGAATGTTTGCACACCGGGGTGTGGTGTATATGTTCGTAACACAATTCCTACAAAGTTCCCCTCAAGACATGTCTTAGCCGAAATGTCATATATGTTCAAACCCAGTGTAACTTGATGATCATTTCATTTTCACTTAGTGTTCAATCCAAATAGTTCATTTTTAGTGTGCATCGTTGTGTATTGCAATTGATGTTCATTCCTGTACAGCTTGATGTCCATTTCATTGTCACTTGATGTTTGTTTTTTTTTATTTTCATTTGATGTTCACTCTAATACAACTTGATGTTCATTTCATTGTCACTTGATGTTCATCTTTTCATTTCCGTTTGATTTTCATTTGATTTTCACTTGATGTTCAATTTATTACCCATATACGTTCACAAAATGAATGCTTGCATACCAGGGTAGATGAGTACTGCGTCCTATAATGAGCATTAATAGTATCAAAAAAGTACAAGACAATACATTACTTATTCGAAACAATACTACTTCTACAAAATGCCACGTAATTAGAGGTAATGATAAAGATGCCCTAAAAGTCTAGTAAGCATCCAATACAACGATGCTACAACACCAAATGGGGGCGAGTGACTTTGTTAGGTTCCAATGAGTGACCCTTGAATGTTCCGTGTCATTAACCTTATTCTCTTCATACATTATCAAGTCATTGCAGTAGCTCCTTCTCAATACGTCCAACAGCTCATCCTACAATGAACACCAACACCAAAACAACAGTAGATGGAATAAATATCTAGTATTGGACATCAAATACATCGTGAAGGACATGTAACATCATGAAGGACATGGAACATCATCCAACTAATCATCCTAGAATGAACATTAAGTGACAACAAAATGAACATCTGATAAACTTTCAGTACGGAGAACTGAATTATGTAACTCAACATCAGAATGGACATCTGGTGTTAATAAAATGAACATTAAGTGACATCAAAATGAACATTCAATAAACTTCTAGTATGGAGGATTGAATTAAGTAACTCAACATCAAAATAAACATCCAGTGTTTATGAAATGAACTTTAAGTGACATCAAAATGAACATCTGTATCAACATGCCTCAACAACAACATGCCACTAGATAATACTCTGGATGGACATCTAGTCATAATAAAATTAACTGTGTCATATTGGAATATTAAGTTAAATCGTCATGAATATCAAGAACTACAAAAAATCAATACCTTTTGTCACCAACATACATATACGATTAAAAAAAAAAACATTCAACAAACCCTAATTTTTTTGACCCACCAAAAAATTTAAAAAAACATTCAACCAGTACAACAAACACACGCTATATGAACAACCAATCGAAACACATGAACATCAGATTTTCACCATGAACATCCAATATGTTGAGCATAAAAATCAAGATTTTAGCGTGAACATCAAATATGTCACCATGAACATCCAACATATTGAACATGAACATCCAATATGTTGAACATGAACATCAGGTTTCACAATGAACATACAATGTCTTGAACATGAACATCCAATATGTCAAATTGAACATCAAGTTTGAACATTAAGCTATTGTGTGAATCACAACGAAAGGGGTTTAATCCATAATGAGATGACCATCACAAAGCCCTAATTACACACCAACACCTATTATCCAACAATGAACATCAACAATATAGTAAATGAACAACAATTAGACTACCATAGGTTGTGTCAAAATCGATGAATTCCAGTCATCCTATCATTACGCAACCCCCATATTGAACAACAAAAACCTAAAGTTGATGAATTTCAGTCGTCCTATCATTACCAACATGAACTGTACACACACCCATAATATGAACATCCACTCAGGACACATATGAACATCAGAATTTTTACCTTGAACATCCAATATGACAAACATGAACAATCACTACCCCAGTTATATCAACCATGAACATCCAATATATTGATTAGGAGCTCAGATAACCATCAAACATATTCAATACAATGAACATCCATTAAAAGACTCATGAAAATCAAGATTCCCATCTTTCACATCAACTATGACAAATGTATTCAATGTTATGAACATCCACTAAAAGACTATGAAAAAACATATTCAATACTATGAACAAACATTAGATGTACATACCCATCCCCCCCCCCCCCCCCAATGACAATCAAACATATTCATTACTATGAAGATCCACTAAAAGACTCATGAACATCAAGATTTCCATCATAAACATCACTATGACAAACATGAACATTCGCTCATCAAACATGAACATCAACTATATTAACCATGACCAAGCCCATGAACATCAGCGTTTGCCAAGAGCCCAGAATGCACTACAATTGCTCAAAATTAAGGATTTTCAAACGTCATAAACAACACTTACAATGGGTTCTTGCTCTGTTCCATCTCTGACTAAATCCCTTCTTTGGATGTCATGTTCAACCTTCAAATTCGACTACTAGCATGACAAAAACACCTTCAACAACTCAAATTTCAACCAAAACTTCACTCAATCTGCTGTGAATGACAAACATATACTCGATTACTGCTTGAATTTTCAAAAAGGAAAAGAATTTGCAAAACCAAACCTTTTGAATAGTGCTTGCCTTGTTTCACATAGAAACCTATTGTTGCTCTGTTCCAGTTCGATCTCAACTCCATCAATGTTTGCCATGTTCCCTGTCAAAAATCTTCATTCAAATACAACCTTGTCAAAACCACCTTCAATTACTCAATTCCAATCAAATATTTCACAAACTGACAATAAATTGATAAACTCCGTGAATGAAGAAAAAAAATTGAACAACAAACCGTTCAACCACCCACGAACTACCGTTCAAATTTTCCAGATGAATTCACTAGCGTTTCCTGGATTTCTCTTTCCAGATGAATTTGCTCTGTTTGTCTATGGCGTTCTGTTAAATTTTTCGAAACTAAATGGACGACCCACTTTTCCTGGTTTTTGGAAAAGGTGATGTGTTTAATGCACTGCAGCCCTGTTTCCCATGCGTGAATGAAACTCCCTCACTCTTTTCTCTTATTTTCACCTCACGTGACCCTCTAACAAAAAGAGAAGGCCAGCCAATCAAAAAAATAGCCTAATATCTACAAATAAAAATAAAATAGCCCATTGATCTCTACATTAGATCTTGAAACCAATGGTTGAGATTTCCTATGCTTCCATACTCACTTTTCCTCCCTTCTCATTATATCAATTCCATATATATATATATATATATATATATATATATATATATATATATATATATATATATATATAGATATATATATATACACACATACTTTCTAATTAATTTCAACATAATATATATGTATATAAAGTACAACTTTGAAAGCACACACATATAGCTAGCAATGTGAATTGATTTCAAAAGTTATAGGTTAGCACATGTCCACAAATTAAGTTCGAACTACGTAGTATAATGTAATTTAAAAAAGATTGTCGTCAACCAATTAGCAAAGCAAGGTGACCACAATAACCCGGCCCGATTCACTTAGCAAAAGTTAGCAAAGTTTGCCAAAACGGGAGTGCATTAACACACTTTAATTAAGAAAAAGTCACGAGCAAATTAAGCCTCCATGATCGACAGAGCTATAATCAACTTCAACTTTCCCTTGGAAGATTAGTGTCTCCAGATTCAGTGTTGAGGCCATCTCCATCTAGATGCCCTTGGACTTATTTTGTACCTGAAAAACGAAAGACATGCAAATTATATAAAATCAAAAATTCCAATATTTCGAGTAAATAAACTAAAAACAATCATTTATATGACAAATTGAAATTGACACAACTAATTAATATACCCAACAATATTAGAAACAACATTAGTACCTCACACAAAACATCATGGTCATAGTACGTAGTGTTCAATATATCACTTTTGTTCCATTTCCTAATAGTTCAAATGTTCAATAAATCAATATATAGTAGTCCAACAAAACGATCGACATGCAAATCATATAAAATCAAAATTTCCAATATTCTTAGTAAATAAACTAATAACAATCATATGACAAATTGAATTCAACACAACTAATATACCCAACAATATTAGTAGCTCGCACAAAGCATCATGGTCGTAGAGTAGTGTTCAATATATCACTTTTGTTCCATTTCCTAATAGTTCAAATGTTCAATAAATCAATATATAGTTGTTCAACAAAACGAAAGACATGCAAATCATATAAAATCAAAATTTCCAATATTCTTAGTAAATAAACTAAAAACAATCATATGACAAATTGAATCCAACACAACTAATATACCCAACAATATTAGTAGCTCACACAAAGCATCATGGTCGTAGAGTAGTGTTCAATATATCACTTTTGTTCCATTTCCTAATAGTTCAAATGTTTAATAAATCAATATATAGTAATTCAACAAAACGAAAGATAAAAATTCCAATATTCCGAGTAAATAAACTAAAAATAGTCATATGACAAATTGAATCCAACACAACTAATATACCCAACAATATTAGTAGCTCACACAAAGCGTCATGGTCATAGTACGTAGTGTTCAATATATCACTTTTGTTCCATTTCCTAGTAGTTCAAATGTTCAATAAATAAATTAAAAACAATCATATGACAAATTGAATCCAACACAAACCATTAAAGTTACCCGATTCTGACCCGTACGTATGGTGGACTCTGCAGCATTCAAGACATCCTTTGTCACTTTCCCGCTACGCATGGAGTCTATTAAAACTAATACCGTGTCTTCCAAATATTTAACTGACTTGTTTTCCGCATAATTGGCAATGTGGCTTGAAGCATAACCCCTTTTTCTGAGGATACCATTTACCCCAAATACATCACTTCGGTTAACTCCAAAGCCAAAGCCAACAGGTCTTTTAGGGATCTCATCTTCATACATTAGCTCATTAAACACTTCATTCTCAATTCCAACCTTCTTTGATGAAGAAGAGGTAGTGAGCCTCTCTTGAACCAATGCATTTGCATCATCCTACAAAAATTTTAGAGGCATAATAAGAACAATACTTAGACTCGAGCCAAAAGAAACACTTTGAAATGACAACTAGAAGGATGTGAATGTATACCATAAAAGTTTGAGTACTTGTGCCACCTACGTAGCCATCCCCACCTTTATTATGTGTCAAGTTAAAAAGCTCCAAATTTGATGGCTCTCTTCCATTTTTTTCAACCTACAATTTCAAGCAAATCCTAATGTACTCAATTGTCATAGAACAAACTCATTGCTTAAAAAAGTAGGAGAAAATAGTACATACGAAATCAACTCTTATGTTCGCATAACTAGTAGAACCGGTTGTATGGAAATAAGTTTGTAAAGATCGGGCAACTTGACCCTTTTGAGACAAAAGCTGTGAGCAAAGAAAGACAAACAATGAGCATAGTAATGGAAAAAAATGTTTAGGAAAGACATGCAAATTGCGTACATATGTCACTCTGCTCTGTAAACCAATAATCCACCAAATCCTTCCAAGCGTGGAGAGTGTGCCCATCGGGGACCATTTTTTACATTTCGGTTCTTGTTTTCTCAGGTTTAAAAGTGGCTTTCTTCAAAGTATATCTAAAGTGCTTAAAATGTTTAGCCACATGTTTAAGGACCCGTTTATCATACCATTTTCCACTCGAGAACAAGAACTTAGATTGTCATAAAACAAGGATAAACAATGAAGCACCTTAGAAGTCAAAAGAGTAAATTAATAAATTATTAAGATATAAATTAATAGAAGACTAAAATTAGAGTGTTGAAATTATATACTTACCCGAACAACTTCGATTATGTTTGCTTTATAGGTATCCTTCAACTTATGAAAAGTAACCGCGGAAAGAGGGCAAAACCTATCGTACCTTGCAATATACCTAAGAAATCTAACAAAAAGGTAGCCCCCCCCCTTTTTTAATGGGTTGATCATAACTATTAAATGGAACACAGTATTTCAGTCCCAGTTCTTCTTGCGTAATATCCCACGGCTGAACCCTTCCCTCTACCCACTCTTTATTCCTTTCATCATCTATGAATGTGATGATATTTATAAAAAAAAATTACAAAGGTGGCAAAATATGTGACAATGCAAATCTATAACACCCAAAAAAAATGAGAAAATATAAGGAAAGCTTACCTATGGTCAAGACCAAATCCTTTTCATCAAATTGTATGTTATCTGTCCATTCACATGAATGCTTCTTTCCCGGAATGGATGTCGTTTTCTGTCTTTGAGCACGACTATTACCTTTCCTTGCAGTTTTACTCTTATTTGAGGCCGAATTTGATCTTTCGTGACCACTAGTGTCTATATTTGGTTGTTGCACATCTTGTTCGGTTATTCTCGAAGGGGTAGGGATGGATGGTTGGAAAGGCCCAAATTTTACTGTAGTTGAGGGAAGCTTCTGACCAACTACCTTGTCTGTCGTTCCATTAGTAGCAACAGCCTGCATATTTATATTGTAAGTTACAAAATAGACACCTGAAAGCAATGATGAGGATAAAAGAACAAAAATGTTCCAAATTTTACTGTAGTTGAGGGAAGCTTCTAAACTGCAAGAATTTAGTAAACACCTAAAGATGGAGAGAAAGAGCATTGTATTGTTGAGCTGTAAGGCATGTGGAAGTGGGAGCAAGGCAATAGCAACCAGGGATACGAAACACACATGCATTTAGATAGAGCTGGTTGGCCATGCATGTGATGGTAAGAATATACTACTCCTAAATCCAACACCTTCTTGATATTTGATTCTCATCAACTACTTGAATAATTTCTATCAGCCAACCCTTTTTAATCTATTTCAACTTCTCTCTTATCCACATTGCAGCCTATTCTAAAGGGTTACAATCTATTGCCCAGTAATTAAGAGTGGCAAATCTACTGCCCAACAAGTAATTTATTGTCCACCCACTTAACCAATTAGGGATATTTTTGAAGATTAGGGTCTAAAGTAGGGAGATTTGACATTATTATCGGAAGATCTCTTATGCTTAACTTATAATAAATCATGTCTTGAGAAAGAGTGACAAAGAGAGAGAAAGAGATAGTTACTGTATTGATAAGAGAGCTTTGAACACGAGACTTCTGACCAACTATCGTGTTTGAAGTTCCTTTCGAAGCGACAACCTATACATTAAAATATAGTTCGTTATAATTGATTAAAATATAGTTCATTTTAATTGATTAAATGAAAAAAAAACTAATACTATAATTTATAGTAGGAGAAAGCAAGAGGAACATTTACTGTATTGGCATGAGAGCTTTCAACATGATGCTTTTGACCAACTCCCAAGTTCGAAGCTACATTAGAGGCAGCAGCCTGTACGTTTACTTATGGACCATAATAATTGATCAATTGAAATTAAAAAATAATACTATTTACAATAAGTGAGAAAGAATGACAGAGAGAGAGATAAAGATATAGTTATGTATTGACGGGAGAGCTTTGAGCACGAGGCTTCTGACCAACTATCATGTTTGAATCTCCTTTCGAAGCAATAGCCTGTACATTAACATATAGTTCATTATAAATTATTAAATGTAAGGAAAACTAATACTATAATTTATAGTGGGAGAAAGAGAGAGAGAGAGAGAGACATTTACTGTATTGGCATGAGATCTTTCAACACGAGGCTTTTTACCAACTCCCAAGTTCGAAGCTACATTAGAGGCAACAGCCTGTACATGAACATTTGTATCATAATACTTGATCAATTGAAGTCAAAAATAATATTATTTACAATAAGTGAGAAAGAGTGAGAGTGAGAGAGAGAGAGAGAGAGAGAAAGAGCGTCACCATATTGATGGGAGAGCTTTGAAATGAGGCTTCTCACCAACTATTATGTTTGAATCTCCTTCCGAAGCAACAACATGTACATTAACATATAGTTCATTATAATTGATTAAATGTGAAGAAAACTAATACTATAATTTATAGTGGGAGAAAGAGAAAGAGACATTTACTGTATTGACATCAGAGCTTTCAACATGAGGCTTTTTACCAATTCCCAAGTTCGAAGCTACATTAGAGGCAGTAGCTTGTACATTTACGTATGGATCATAATACTTGATCAATTGAAATCAAAAATAATACTATTTACAATAAGTGAGAGAGAGAGAGAGAGAAAGCGTCACCGTATTGATGGGATAACTTTGAATATGAGGCTTCTCACCAACTATCATGTTTGAATCTCCTTTCGAAGCAACAACCTGTACATTAACATATAGTTCATTATAATTGATTAAATATAAAGAAAACGAATACTATAATTTACAATGGGAGAAAGAGAAAGAGAAATTTACTGTATTGACATGAGAGCTTTCAACATGAGGCTTTTTACCAACTCCCAAGTTCGAAGCTACATTAGAGGCAGCAGTCTGTACATTTACATATAGATCATAATACTTGATCAATTGAAATCAAAAATAATACTATTTACAATAAGTGAGAAAGAGTGAGAGAGAGGGAGAGAAAGAGAGAGAGAGAGAGAGAGAGAGAGAGAGAGAGACTCACTGTATTGACGGGAGAGCTTTGAACATGACGCTTCATACCAAGCACCTTTTTCATATCTCCAATAGTTGCAAATGGCTTCACAAATAGCTTTTGACCAACTTGCTTAATTGGTGGTTGATGCAGTCCTGGATTTGCAGCTTGAGTAGATGCACTGGCCATATGAGCATGTTGGTCACTTGAGTTTGATCCAACAAATTGTTCTCTTGTTGCATTCGATGCATGCACAATAGATGCGTTCACAAGGCTGCTTGATTCTTTGGCTTTAGGTGATACAATTGGCTGTTGTGATCCATCGGCAAGCTTGTCGGTGCCCGAACTAGGATTATCAACAAGTTGTGATCCAAATGATCATGTACTGATTAATGCTTGAATTGTTCTCTTGCTCCGATAATTCATCTTGTTGATTTACCTACCAAAAGGAGCCAGCACAACAACTCAACTTTATTAGACAACACAACATTTATTTTCACACACTTGAAGAACACTACAACACAAGTCAACTTTATTAGACAACACAACTCATCTTGTTGCTTTACCTACCTTTCTGTTGCAAAGAAAATTATATTACAAGGCTAGAAAATCCAACGAACGCACATGGGCAACAATGCTCTTACATATTGAAACAAAGAAAATATTGTACATGGCAAATAAACAAAGCAAGAACACAATGTTTACTGTTTACATACTAAAAGAACGATAAAACAACTACGACATATCATCTCCTAGATCAAACAAATCTCTAGCCTTGGTTCTAATAACATGAAAAATCCTTTTTTGATTCTCATCTTCAACATAAAAAACTTGCTTAGCTTGAGATTAGACGACAAATGGATCATCACGTAAGTAACGACAAGTGTGCATGAGCTTCGAGAAATTTACAGGAACATGACCATTTCTAAATTTTTGCACACCCCTATTTATGTCTACCCAATCACAACGAAAGACAACTACTTTATATGACCCATAATTATCTAATTCATAGATATCTGTGAGTTTCCCGTAGTATGCTAGTCCATCGGCCTCCACCATAACTCCAGAATTTTGGGTCTTTTGAAAACGTTCACGATCAACCGTTTGGAACTTATATCCATTAATGAGAAAGCTTTTTAGCCTCTTAGCCACATGGTTTAAACCAGCAGCTAACGCTTTTCTTAAAGCTCCTTCTGGCGTGCTTACATCAATGTATGGCACCTATAACATACCAAAAATATAAGTTAATTACATATTGCAAGTTAGCCACAAGATTGTGACAAGATCATTTTTTTACTTTTATAACGAGACACTTAACCTGATTCCGTAGCCATACATCAAATTCAGAAATAATCCATTCACTTTGAACAACTTTATTTGCGACTAATGAAGAGCCTTGATTACTTGCTTCCTATTGGTTTAAGAATTCCCTAATGTAATTAGGAAAAGTGATTTCCATACAGTTAGTTCTTTTAATGGATAATCTAATTAGAATGACATTATTATAGTTCATAAGACTTACTCAAGAAGCTCTTTCATCTCATCAGAATGAAGCAACACATAGCGATGTACCTGCCTTACGCTTTTATCATCAAGACGACAAATTTTCTCCATCCCAACTACTCGACAACTTGAGTTAAACAAGTATATACTCTTATTAGCATTATAATCATCATTCCTTTTGCTTCTAGAGAATAAAGACTCTACTACCTCCAAAAAGGCTGAACAAAAGGTAATAGTCTCCTGTAGTAAATATCCTTCAGCCATGGAACCTTTTGGTTGGGCTTTATTACTCACGTAAGCTTTTAAATTAACGAGGTACCTTTTGAAAATATTAGAAATAACAATTTATATCTCAAACGACAAAAGTAAAAGTAAAATCAAAGGGGTTAAAGTGTCACCTTTCAATAGGATATATCCATCGATAATGAACAGGACCACCTAGCTTAACTTCTTCCACCAAATGCATTAAGAGGTGAACCATGATGGTAAAGAAGGTTGGAGGAAATTCTTTTTCCATCTCACAAAGTGTCAAAATCAGCCTTGCTTGAACTTGCTCCAATTCATCCACATCAAGAGTAGGTGAGCACACATACTTGAAAAAGGAACACAAGTCTGAAATTAAATCAACAACGTTGGTCGCATGTGATGCTCGCAATGCAACAGGAAGGATATCTTGCATTAAAACATGATTATCATGACTCTTAAGATTTAAGAGTTTGCGTTGCTTCATATTAACTCATCTAGAAATATTAGAACCATAACCATGGGAACTCTGAGTTTTTGTAGAACCTTCAAGAATCTGTCCTTCTCTTCTATAGACATGGAATATGAAGCTGGAGGCATGCTTGGCTCACTACCAGGATTAGGTTGAAGCCAAAGATGAGGCTTTATCCCCCTCTCTTCAAGAGCTTTTCTAACATTCACATCATCTCTACTTTTCTTATCCATATAAAAAAGGTCCCCAACAAGTTCTCGCTCACATTTTTCTCAATGTGCATGGCATCCAAATTATGCCTTAACTCATTATCCTTCCAATAGGGTAACTCAAAAAATATGTTTTTCTTTGTCCAAAGGATATCATTGGTATCAATATCGTAGTTATCATCACAACAATCTCCCGCATCATAAACCGATTCACTAGCTTGTGATCTTCCTCTCTTCTTCTTAGATGTCTTCTTAGCCTTACCATAAACATAACGAAATCCACCTTGTTGCTCCAAAACCATACTCCCTTTCATCTTACCTTGAGCATCCTGAAATTCTCGTGTCCGATCAAATAAATGTGCTTGAGACCGATAAGTATGATTTTAAGGTAACCATCTTCGATGACCAAGGTAGCAAATTTTACCACTAAACATATATGAATGTGTGTCATCTAGGGTTGTTCATCGGTTCAAAACCGAACTGAATAAACCGAAAATCGATTAAGGGGTAAAGTCCAAACCGAAAACCGAACCGAATAAATCGGTTTGGTTCTCGGTTTATCCGGTGCAAAACCGAATAATGCACACATTCATACGGGACTTTCAACGGAAAGATTCAAACCGAAAATCGAATAAGGGCTAAAGTGCAAACCGAAAACCGAACCGAATAAAAATCAGTCCGGTTTGAATCGGTTCAAACCGGTTCAGTTCTCGGTTTATTCGGTTCAAAACCGAATAGTTCACACCCCTAGTGTCATCGGCACAAGAAGGACATGCTTTATACCCCTTGGTACTCCAACCCGATAACATGGAATAAGCTGGAAAATCATGAATGGTGCAGGTTAAAGTTGCCCGCATGTTGAAATATTCATTACCATAAGCATCAAAACAAACAACACTATCCAACAATAATTTCAACTCATGTATTAGTGGTTGCAAATAGACATCAATGTCATTTCCAGGACTTGAGTTTCCAGGAATAATCATTGAATGAATAAATGAAGATGGCTTCATACATAGCCATGGAGGCAAGTTGTACGGGATCAACAACACGGGCCACGTACTATAGGTTGTATTCATAAGGCAGTATGGATTGAAGCCATCACTAGCTAAAGCAAGTCTAACATTACGAGGATGAGAAGCAAAATTTTCATGTAAGGAATCAAATTTCTTCCATGCTTCAGCATCAGCTGGATGTCTTAACTTTCCATCTTTCACACGATCCTTATCATGCCACCTCATTTGTTCGGCCAACTTACATGACATGTACATCCTCCTCAATCTAGGGATTAGGGGGAAGTAACGCATCACTTTAGCCGCTTCTCCTATCTTAATATTCGTGTTTCCCTCACATGTTTGACCTTCCTTACCATTTACTTTCTTCCACCTTGACATACCACAAACATGGCAATTTTCTTTTTGAGATAGCTCCCCCCAATATAGAATGCAATCATTACGACAAGCATGAATCTTTTCATAACCAAGTCCCAAATCATTGATCACTTTCTTAGCTTCATAACAAGAAGAGGGGAAGTGCATTATTTGAGGGAAGGCTTCTCCTAAGAGTTTGATCAACATTGTGAAGGACTCAACTAACTAATGGAACATACACTTCATATGAAACAAACGTAGGAGAAAAGATAATTTCGAAAAGGTTGTACAACCATCATAAAGCGCCTCATTTGCAGCTTCTAAAAGCTATTATACTTCCTTTTTTCTTCATTATCCAAGTAAGAAGTTGGTGATTCATTAAATTGCTCATAGGGAACTTGGTCATCATACATTTCAATTGATTGTCTCACAACCCGAAAGAATTCGAATTCGGGGGAGGGGTCATTTTTGGATCTGGAACAAATAGATTCAAGAGCTATCCCTTGATTAAGTTCCTCATCACCCCCATCATAACCAATGTCATTAGAAGAAGGTATTTCAACCCCAAATGCTGCTCTCGACAAACCTTCCATATCATCTCCACGTGCTAAATCATGCTATGGAAGATTTATTTCATGACTAAGGCTTTCCCTATTACATAGATGGTCAACAATGTCTCTTCTACCATAGTAAATGAAATTTCTATATTGCTTATGGAAACCTTTAAATAAAATATGATGCTCTACTTCTTCAATAGGTAGCCATTTATCCACTTGACATCTCTTACATGGACATTAAGTTTTTCCCTCTATGAGATTTTCTCTAGCAAGTTCGATGAATTTGACAACACCAGCAATATAACGGGGATGAGTATTTGGCAACTCGATCCAACTTGAGTCCATTTCTACAATTTATCAAATGATTTAGTACAACATCTTATTGGTTGGCTTCACTTTAAAATAAACTGCACAATACCGATGAAATTTCACGTACTTAAAGGAAAGAAGACAGAAAGAACATTGCAACAAACTATAATTTATCACGATAATGGTTTTAAAGGCATCCAATTTAACACTCATTCTCTCCGTGACCCTTGAGCAAGAAACACCAACACATATAAATAGTAAAAAAGACAACAAAAAAAAAATCAAATTAGGCAACCCCCAAAAATAAAGATCATCCGTTTGAATTAAGCAACCAATAATATTGAATATAGCAAACGCACAGAAAAAATCAGCAACATGTATGAATCAAAGGAAAAATTACAAAACAGAACACCACATTATAAGAATATGACACAATACATCCAAATAACTTTCCATATAAAATCATTTAAATAGACAAAGGGGGCAAGTGAGCTGGTATAGGATGATACAATAAACTTTCTTGCACTCCAATTATTTAGCAAGTATAAGAGGCATAATTAAGTTCTCACTTTCTTGGGCAATCAGATGCCCTGCGTCCTCGTCTTCCACAGTTGAAACATGCACCTCCATAGTTTCTAATCCACACATGGAGATTGAAAAAAAGATAATGAAGTTTAATGAGTGCAACATACAATTCGTGGGGAACATTTGTATCATATTTCTCAAACAAGTAAAAAAAAAAATAAGGTAGTTGACTATGATAACCAAATTATTAAACCCATAATTAAACATCAACTTTGGACTTTGGAGACTTGGGTTGGACTTTGGACTTTGGAGACTTGGTTTGAACAATGGACCCATAATTAAACCCATAATTACACCAAAAAATTACTTAGGAATACCTAACTTTTGGTGAAATGTTTTTCTGGTACCCCAACTTTTAAAAACTAATTTTGGGGTACCCTAACTTTTAGAATTAGAAATAATTAGGTGAATTTTCGGCCAATTATTTGAATTCAACGGTGAGTTTTAGGCGGGAAATTGATTAAGTGTTTTTGTGGATGAAAATGCCCTTTGTTTTCGGGGATGAAAATGATTTGAATCAATCGGAGTTTCGCCGGAAATTCACTTAGTAGTTTCTAATCCTAAAAGTTAGGGTACCCCAAAATTAGTTTTGAAAAGTTAGGGTACCAAAAAATTGTTTCTTCAAAAGTTAGGGTACCTCTAAGTAATTTTTTGTAATTACACACTAGAAAATGCTAACTGGGTTTGGACTTTGGAGACTTGGGTTGGTGTGTCACCTAAAGATCTAAACATCAAATCACATATTGGATTTTACTCAATTTTAACTTAATTAATAAAAGCATATTCTCTTTTCTAACTACACATTCATGGGATTGGCTCCACTTCCCTCTACTTTTTAAAGATTTTTCTAAATTAATGTTATCTTTTTATTAAAAAAAGGAATATTCATTAATCAATGTCACATACTATCTACAACAAAAAAAAAATAATCTAATAAGAATAAATGTATATCATCAACATAAATTCTTATCTTAAAAAAATTATTAACAAATTTTATAAAGATTTGTAAGTCTTTCTTGAATTGTGAATTTCCATCAAAAAAAATGAATTAATCTTTCAACATATGTTAGCCTTGCTCCCAGGTAGGCACATCTGCAAAGGAATGTAAAGTTGCAATTTTTGTCCATTTACAAAGGATCTGTTTCAATGAAGCAGAGCCCTACCTGCTCACATATGTTCTCTGGAGAGGAAGAAAAGGAGGGGAGGGGGGTTAGGACAAACATCAATCACTCTACTGTGCCAGCCTGGCCATGTCTCAGAAGTTATTATTTCCACACAAAAAGGAGACCAAATCAGTAAGGGGATTGCCTCTAATATGCTTTAACCAACCTACTTTACAAGGGAAATTCACCCATGTACAAAAGAACAACCTTTTTTCTTCAAAATTTAGAGATAAATTGTTTTGAGTATAGAGCCTAACCTAACTGTACAATTCAAAGACAAGATGAACACATATGAATATGACCTCTCTAGCAACCAAAACCTTACCGACACAGGACTTCCACGGGCATTTATTTCAATTAGGGTTTTGTTTGCTAATATTTTGATCAATTAGGGTCGAGTCTCTTTCCTCTCTGAATATTCCAATTTCAGAAATTAAGGGCTTGTTTGCACTCCATTTTACACAGTCAAGGCTGGACTTTACAAGGGAATTTTACCCACACAGTCAGGCTGAATATTCCAATTTCAGAAATCAATTCATCAATGCACAATTCAAAAATTGTGTGTCTATCAACTCAAATCATTTTGTTGAAAGTCTGATAAACTGAGAGAAAAGAAGAGTGATAAACTGGGAAAAGAAGAGAGGGTCTGAGGGAAATTTCTGATTGTATTAATTAATCCAAGACCAACTACAAGGGATATATATATACAAAGAGACCTTCCAGCAAATATCTGTAACAACCATAAAGAATAACCAAGTTGTTACATATAGGCTATGCTAAGACAGTTAACAAAGTCTGATTATATACAGAGAGATCTTAAACTAAACTAGTGATTGACATAGAACAAGGAACGGGAAAAGAAGGGAACAAAACATACCTGCATTGTGCTGCGATTCGCAATATTCTTGTCCCGAGGCCCAGCGACAACCGGCGGCAGACCGCCGCACGACGGCCGCTCCAACCGGCCGGCGGTAGCTCCAACCACAGCCTGCGACGGCGGCACCGCGCACTGAGATGGTCTGCCGGACAGCGATGCAATAGTCTGAGGTGTTCGGTTGGAGAGAAGATGGTCTGCGTGGTTCAGTTGGAGAGAAGAGAGAGAAGAGGCGGGATAAAATTAGGGTTTACCCAGCTATTCTAGTATGTTTAGGCGAGAGGCGGGCCGAAGTGGTCTGAAAACTTGAAAATTTCAATTTGCCCGCCCAGTTGGAAACATGCAGGCAGGCCTGAAAAACATGAACAAATTAAAGCGGGCTGCTAAAACTAAGATGTCGACCCTTTTTGGTGACAACCGATACTTTAAGTCAGGATCTCGACGCTTTTTGGCGACATCCGTGTTTTTAATCTTTTTTAGACCATAAAAAGCATCTAAATTTTCATTTACCGCCTATTTTAGCCTCGACGTTTTATAAAAGGGTCGATCAAAAAGTGTCTAGATTTCCTATATTTTCTATTAGTGTAACATGCCCCCTCACACGAATGCCCTTTGGGGTTGAAGCGTGGATGCTGCAAAGGCCCCCTTCACATTGCACAAATGAATATGGGGGGTGCTGAGTTTCAAACCTGAGACCTCTTGCTCAAGTCTGGCTCTAGTACCATGTGGAACCATATCAACCAAAAGCTTAAGATGATGGTTGTAGCCCCAGGAATAGTTTTATAGTCTAACACGCCCCCTCACGCGAATGCCCTTTGAGCTTGAAGCGTGGATGCTGTAAAGGTCCTCTTCACCTTGCGCAAATGAATATGGGGGGTGTTTTGAGATTCGAACCTGAGACCTCTTGATCAGGTCTAGCTCTGATACCATGTGGAACCATCTCAACCAAAAGCTTAAGCTGATGGTTGTAGCCCCATGAATAGTTTTATAGTCTAACACTTCATCATTCCTTATATTTATTATTGTTTAATCATCTAAGAAAACAAAAGTTCTTTATAGTTGATCCAGGAACGACTAGGAAAGCAAGATTAATCACCCAAGGATCACAATTACTCTAGAGTTTAAGAAAACCCCAATTTAGAACTCATAAAACTACCACTAATTTTTAGGGTTTTTGGATGATTAAAGATGAAAATCAACACAACAACAATAATAAAGAGATATGACTAATCATATTATATATATATATATATATATATATATATATATATATATATTTCTGGGTACAAACACTACAACATAACGGGCGTTTAACAGCATTTGCTTAGTGGCATATATACAAATGCTGCTAAAGTCCACTAACAAACACCCTACAACAACATTTGTACATAAATGCCAGCGGCTTTTATTCATGTTGAGCTGACCCAAATAAGTTAGATACTCTAAGCCCAAAGCTAATCTTTCTCTCTCATTCTGTACGATTCTCTCTCTCTCTCTCTCTGTCTCCCTCTACGGCTTTGCCTCCGGTCTAAGTTTCTCTCTCATCGACTCCAACCATGGTGCTCTGGAGCTCATCCGCCGTGGCGCCGTCGAGGTTCGCTCCGTCGATGTTCGTTCTTCTTCGCCATTGTCGTCGCAGCTTCACAGTGCTGGCGTTGTTTGCATTCTCGGTAGCTACTTTCTCTATCTCTCGATTTTACCGTCATTGTAAGTTTTCAACTCGTTGCGTTGAATTCAGTTTGAATTATCTGGAATTCGGTTGGTTTCATCTGGATTTTGAAGTAATTGAATGTCTAATGACGGAGTTGTTTGCATTCTCAGTAGCTACTAACTTTCTCTGTCTCGATTTTTCCGTCATTACCAGCTTTCAACTCGTTGCGTTCTTTTTAGCTGGAAGTATCTGAAATTCGATGTGTTTCAACTAGATTTTGAACTAATTTAACATTTAAATTCGCTTCCTCATGGACTATAGAGGAAGTTAGGGAAAGAAAAACTAGGTCGTAGCCTGTAGGCCGAGGTATACTATGGAATGTTTGAACTTGGAGTTCTTATTGCTCAGTATAATGTTTTCTATGTAGTATTTTCTTGCACAATCTTTTTAGCCTGTCCTTAGTTTCAATTTCTGCTAGCTTCTTTGCAGCTCAAGCAGGAGCCTCAAGGGTTATTGTAGTGGATGCAAGTGCAAAGATGACTAGTGTAGCAACTCAGGTATCCCAGCTTTCAGTTATCATCTTTCTAGCCCGTCATTAATTTCAATTTTTGCGACACTATGAGGATTGAGATGATTGGATTTAGATTGATGAAAATGTCATAAACTGTGATTTCTCTAAAAGAGAGCCTCTTACATAAGTTTTAACATGATTGCTTAATATGCTTGTTTGATAGTCGATATAGCTGTTTTGTTTGGGCTGCCATTGAAATTATTGCATGAAGAATGTAGCTTTGGTGTACTTGATAACCTTTAGCTTAAATTATACGTCATTGAAAATTTGAAATAGAATAATCAACTGTCTCTGCTTCCTTTCCGAGGAAAGACTGCCTCTTGCTGGTTTATTAATCTAGGATGTAAGAACCAAAGGATGTTGAACTCTTGGGTGTCGATGATTTGAATTCTTGGACTCAATGTCCTCTATAATAAGTTCTTTTGAATGTATAGTGGGATCATACCTGGTTGCTGGTCTCTTCACTAGAAATTTATTTGGGGTCTTGCTGTGTAAATTATTTTCATTTGGCCTAATATTAAGCCAAGAGCATCATACCATTGCTTTTGAGTAATATTTATGATTTAGACCAGCATAAAGGCATTACAAATAAAGACAGAGGATCTCATTATACCTGAGAAACAAGTGAATAATAGATTGTATCAAATGGGATGTATCCCAATAATATTTCATGATCATAATATGAATGGTAGTTTCTTTCTATACATTAAGGTACCTTTAATTAAAATACTTACTTACGAGATTATTATTTTAGGACTGTTTGCTACCCTCACCTACGTGAATACATCTACATATTAGATCATGGGCAATCTAAAGATTGTCACCACAGGGGTCTTGTTCAGGTTTGTCTATAATCCCTGTAGGACAATTTGATTCATGTCCTATTTAATTAGTTGAGATTGATTGACTTTGTGAAAGACGAGTGAAGGGGGTTGAATGTCGCTCTTACCTAATTCTTAATCTATGTTGGAAGTTGGTCAGTAGATACACCCATAATCTAGTAAAATACCTCACGAATTGCATGATTTATGGGATATTGGACGCTGTAAGCCTATCTTGTTCTAGACACCAGTTTTTGCAAGCATTCACGACACTGCAATTGAATGACAGGATCTGGATGCTGTGGAGGCACTAATTCAGGGTCTCGTTATGTTCCAAGGGGCATTTCTTTCAAGGCCATTTCTGTCATTTATGTTTCTTGCCTGATGAGATCATTCTTTGCAAATTTAACTTGTGTGTTGAATTGTTGGCGAAATGGCTGTTGTGCATGGACTCCTGAACGTTAGTACCATAAACGTGTGTGTTGCAAATTTAATCTGCATTCTTGGGATTTCCGCACTAAATATTGTCTCTCCTTTATTACTGATCTTGCATTATATTATGCTTAACTCTATAGAGCATCCTATATTTTGCTTTTATTGCAGATGCACTCTAACAAATATTCCTAACTCTTATATATGATATGACCATTGTTGTACAATATGATATGCAATTCTGCAATCTTAACAGTTTCAGAACAAAGTTCATTCTAGGATTTTCTCTCTACATGGGTCTTTTTGTGTCTCAGTACTTCAGCGAGTACCTCTTGATCACCGGTCACAGTGTAACAGCCCCGACTTTTGGGGTATTACTTAGCAATATTTTATTCCATTTAAACTTGATTTAGCGGAAGCTTATAACTAAAGCCGGGAGTGTTACCGCCACTATCCCAAACAGTGAGAAAGCAAGGCTTTTATAGCGTACTATGATAAACTAAAAAAAATAAAGATAAAGGAAAAATTAAAAGATGAGCCATTTCTAGTTAAATCAATAATATCTAAGAACTTCCTAATAATTCCTATTTGAGCAAAATGTTCATATCTAACTAATACAATTGTCTCGAATAGCTAATTTGACACTTGTGGTTCCTCTCTTCCCCGATGCATATCCCCATGGGTACCTGCCATCTAAACCAAAACATAAAACATGAGTTTTGATCTCAGTACAATGCAACCCTATCACGTAAAATTCATTTTATTTCGATCATTTAAATTCAGTTTGCAATAGGTAGGGAGGGAAATAATGCAGGTAAAACGTGATATTTTTGCTGATGAAATATATAATTACTGATGTATGTTTTTGGGTGTGGAACCATTTTTATATTATTGTTAAGCTAGGCTATATAACCCTAGGATCCTGTCCTTCGCTATGCGCACAGCTGACTCGGTTATTAACTCAGACTCCGGTACCGGGAATGCTGATAAGGGTCCACTAAAATATTGAGCCAAGAGAATGATTCGAATAATAATGTAGCTTCTTGGCTTTGCATGTAAAAATATTTGAACATGAAATATATAATGCATGATAAAAATATTTGGGCATAAAATTGATAATGTATAATTGTGACAAAAATGAATAGCGATTGCATGCACCTTTTTTTTCCGAGACTCTGATTAAAATCCGCCAGATATTAAAACAGTCCACCTTTTGAATACGAATAATATATAAATATATATAAGGTTATGAGAAATTATAATTTTACTAATGGAATTGGTAGGAAAGAGTTTAGATAAGAATATTACCTAGCATTAGATACTTGGGCTAGTAAGATATTGGCCCAACCAAAGGTAAGTGAATTTTGGGTTGGAAAATTAAAGAGGGAGCCTTCTTCCCTTTACTTTCTTTACGCACACACAGAGAAACAGGAGAGAGGCAGACTGGTGGTCAACGGCTGGTCAAAAGGCGGCAAGGGAGACTGGTCGGTGGTCGCTGGGTCTGGAAGACGGCCGGAACTAGGGAGGAGGACCACTGCATTAGGGGTGGTGGTCACGGTGTAGTTGCACCCGCGAAAACAGAGGAGAGAGAAAGAGTGGTGTTTGGTGATTTTGAGTGGTTTTAGGGTGGTTTTCCGGGCTGATTTTGAACGAGTTTCGGGTGGTCGGTGGGCAGCTTTTATTGGCGACAACCAACGGCGGCCATAGGCGGTCGGTGTTGGCCTTGTTCTGGCGCAAACAGAGGTGGAACGCTATTGTTTTGTGGGTCGGTTTTTGGGCATTTTCCGGTGGGTTTTAGGTGGTGGTGGATGATTGTGATGGTGGTTGTGTGGTGGTTCGATGGTGGAGGAGATGGTGGTGCACGGGGAGGCCGAGACACGCGGAGGAAATTAGAATGGGTTATACTTGTGTTTTGCTTGCTAGATTAGGGAATAATTTGTATACAATTTATAAGTATTGTTTGAAAGTTTGATGAGTCACCACTATGAGTTTGTTGTCAATTGGAGAAGCTATGCCTTTGCCACTTTGCATTGGTGTTTGAAATTAGAGCAATAGAAGCTTGGTCAAGGGGCTTGAAGGTGAAGTATGTTGGAAAAAGATAAGAAGGGTAGGCGATGGATTGGCATGGCTTTTGACAAATAGAGAGTTTGATGAGGAAAGAAGGACCCTAATGTAATAATTTTGAGTGAGTAAAATAATTATTTGGAGGAAGAAGTAGGAATTCCATTTGTTGATGATCTTGACTTGGTGCCATGGAAGAAGGTCAAAGCCTTGAAGGAAAAGGAAGAAGAAAGTAAGCATGGGAATGGTGGTCTGTAGAAAAAATTTGTTGGCCTTCGTGGTATGAAAAAGTAGGGTAGTATTTTCTCATTAATATTATGGAGAAGTAAGGAATGATTTGTAAAATGGGAGATTTTAAGAAATAAATTAGAATATGCTGGATCTTTAAATAAAATAAGAATTTACTAATGTCCAAAACTAACTACTTTAGAAAAAGAATTTTAATGATATATATATTTTTGTTAAGAAGAATTGTTTGGACAAATCTACTTAAATAATTAACCCTAAAATAAAATTAGTGCATATATAATACAATGAATCATAGTTATGAAAATTTTAAAAATTCGGGCTGTTACATCCTACCCCCCTTAAAGAAAGTTTCGTCCCTGAAACTTGAAGGAAATTGAAAATTATAAGGGTGAAAATATTTCGTTTAAAATTAAGGAGAGAACTTGCAGTCTGGATCGTTCTTATGCTACAGTCATAAGAAATTCTCATAACTACGAAGCTCATTCCTTAATATTTGGCTTGTGTAAATAAAGTTTATATAAAATATACTAATATTGGTTGATTTCTCCAAAGGGTACGCAATTGGCTATTCAATGTAGATATATATATTTGACTTGACAAACCAATCCACCTTAATCAAAAACATATGCATGAATAAAATCTAGGTATATATAAAATACTCAAAGATTTGAAAATAGGGTGACTCGAATAAATAGTTACTATGCACTTCACAGAAAATGTAGAACGATGAGTTCTACCATAAGTACTAATTTGATTTGCCAGGCAATTTTGAAATATCTACAACATGAACTGATTCACTTGTCTATGCAATAATGTATGCAGACACTTTGAAACAATAATATCATGAACACATGCAGTAATGCAAGCATATTTGAAATATCTACATCATGAACTTGATTTGCCAGACAATTTGAAGCAAATTGTTATGAGTATAAAAGGTGTGGTAGTATGCAATAATCATTCAAGACACATATTCAAATATTCATCATGGAAAATCAAAATGGGTGGAAAATAAAATTAGAGTCTACCCTATTACATCTTTCATGATAATTTTTCTAGCATATCCATAAAATAATTACTATATATGTACTTTTGGGCAGTAATGAGAATCAACAAATTTTAGCACCTACCACAAGACATATAGGTCCCTTATTTTATAGAGATTTGCTACCTAAATAAATTTAAAACTATCCACAATGATGCTAAGCTGCATATATAATTATTATTATCACATAAAAAGGACACATCCACTCCGTATAGATATACATATCTTAATAGCATGAGAATCTATGAAATTATCATCATCAAACACATAGAATATCTAGATGTATGTATAATAAATAAATATAAGGAATTTCATGCACATATTATTTCCACTACTGATAATTAATCCTCTTATTTTCATGTAAGCGGCTAAATAGATCATGTAGTAATAGTTTCAGTAATGGGCTTCACATAATTTGACAAAAATGTAGTCAAACTTGACATTGTTATAACTCAAATCATATATTTGTCAAATAATGTAATGTGGATCATCTTTACTATAATGATAATAATGTATACATGCTCACACTCTCAATTTATATTCTCATGACCTGGAAGCAAGCAAGTTCATGATTTGGAAGCAAGTAAATTCTAGTGAATAATTAAAGCAATTAAGAGAGGAAACATTTGAAGTATTAAGAATTCTTAAACACACTATTCATACATATAATACATGGGTCATGGAATATATCATTTGCATACTCCTACGTCTAAAATATAAGCAATAAGTAACCTCTAATCACAGTATTTATACACAAAGCAACACATGCCTTAGATGATTTAACCATATTTTCTTACCACATGGAATGACCGTAATTTAGTGTATGGGACCAAGTCAATGATTGAATATCCTATACCAACCTATGCAAATCTAATAATTGCTCCAGGTATTAGGCATGTATAGAATGGTAGATAGTCAAGGTTTGGTAATTTGAACTTAAAATTTCTACTAGCATAGTCATTTATTATTGGTATCATGGATAAGGAACTAAATGTATGCATGTATATGGTAGCACTAAGTGTCTTCTTAAGTATATGCATGAAATATTGACTAACTTTTAACAACTAACCCTAGGGGACATTATATAATATAGACTTTAACGGATACTGTATGCACGCTTGAATACATACTCAATTGATAAAGTCATAACCATGAACCAGATAGTCCTTTGACACTAGGCTAGGAATTGGATGATAATTCCATGAATGATGTAATGCCTCAAGCGGACTAATCATGTAAATAAATCATATACTAACTGATGAAATAATCCAAACATGCTTCACTACCCTAAATTTGACAATTAAAAGTATACAACACATATATAGTTTATCTACGTGGAATATCTAGACATATGACAAGGAAGTGACTTGTTATGTAAGTTTATTTTCACCATATGCATGCACCTCCATATTCTTATGGAACAAACTTATCATTACACCTCAAAAAGAAATACTCTTATCAAATTAATAACTAAACATGTATGTTACATATGTGAGATATAACAACATAATTTTGTCAAAACCAATCGATGAAAACTCAAAACATGGAATTGTTTAAACATGCATGCATGGAATAATAGTTATCAACTTAAAGAACAAAACATGGGGCATGACTAATTTTAAATCAATGATTACAACACTTATGCCCTCAAATAGTATTAAAGTTCTCCTATTATGAAACAGTAATGACATGTATATGTATGTGTGTATATAACCATGAACAAGGAGGACATAATTAAATGTAACATCAATCCTAACAACTAATAGCTAATAACTTTTATCACCTACTTAACTCATATGTCATGAAAATTAGGAGTACACGATATCTAATATATTTACCATGTAAGAGAGGATTAATTTATGTAGATACACATGGAATAATAAGGTTTCATGAATTAGCGTAGAACCTATATGTAATTGTATAACAGACATATTGCCAACAATATGCTGTAAGTATATGTAATATATATCATATGCACGTTTCATCATGGAAAAGAAATTCCTCACAAGTAATAAATCAGTAACTTATATGATTCCCTCATAGTGTATATATGCATCATAACATGTTGGCATAAATACCTTAACTACTCATAACATGATCTCTGAATCAAGAATATAGTACATGAGTAAATTATTTTATCATGCTCATGATATGATGCTAAGAAATTTGAGAACTTCATGCAAATGAGTAAGTTCTTTTAGCATATATACCCAGATAATTCCCAACAATCATGTCGTCAAAATTTATTTTAATCCATCAGTGTCATGCATGAATTAATTCGATTGACAAACCGTATAAAATTAAGTAATTTAAACTCATTAGGTGTACACGTAAATAAGCATCAGAATGAACTTTGCATATAATTCATATTATATGTCAAAAATCAATTAGTCAGTAAAGTGGATTCTTTCAATCAATTTTATATGTGACAACTTAACTAGACCATGATACCAAATTTAGACTATTAAATAAATGTCATGCAACAGACATCTCTCTCTCTTTTTTTTTTTTCTCTTATAGAAATTTAACCATAATAAGTTCATGTCATTAAGCGCATTATTAATTCCTAAGACCAAGATTTGAGTAAAGAAATATGCAGGACTTATAACTCTAATTGAGTGTCCTACCAAACATGCAAAAGATCACTGGAAAAATAAACATGGTCATAACTGCCACCTGCACTAATAGATATATACATATATGCTTCACATAATCATCATGCAGTCTATTTTGATCGTAACACATTCAATCACATGTATTTATGTACACAATAGAAAATAAGCATTTTATATATAAAATTAATTGCAAGACATAAGACATGACCTCATAAGTATAATAAGGTAAGTAATCAATATGGATTTACACGTAGAGGCTTACGTTAGGTTGTACTACAAATATTTTAATCATGTAAATTAATAATCTAGTGCACATAATATTTATTCTACACATGCTAATATGCTATGCCTTCGAAAACTTCTATTCCACGTATAAGACACAAAGCATTTTCAAGATAATTATCATGTAATCACTCACATAACAAGGCATTTTCAAGATAAATCCAAATAACATGAGAGCTATGAGCATGAAAAATGGTTAGGAAACTAATCATGCAATCTAAAATACTAACCCATACCCGGTAGTGTCTCACCTATGTCTACCAATTTTATTTGTCAGATTTTAGATATTTTTTTACCTTATGGCTCGACCTGCTCTGATACCATCTGTAACAGCCCCGACTTTTGGGGTATTACTTAGCAATATTTTATTCCATTTAAACTTGATTTAGCGGAAGCTTATAACTAAAGCCGGGATTGTTACCGCCACTTTCCCAAATAGTGAGAAAGCAAGGTTTTTATAGTGTACTATGATAATCTAAAAAAAAATAAAGATAAAGGAAAAATTAAAAGATGAGCCATTTCTAGTTAAATCAATAATATCTAAGAACTTCCTAATAATTCCTATTTGAGCAAAATGTTCATATCTAACAAATACAATTGTCTCGAACAGCTAATTTGAACTGGTGGTTCCTCTCTTCCCCGATGCATATCCCCATGGGTACTTGTCATCTAAAACAAAACATAAAACATGAGTATTGACCTCAGTACAATGCAACCCTATCACGTAAAATTCATTTTATTTCGATCATTTAAATTCATTTTGCAATAGGTAGAGAGGGAAATAATGCAAGTAAAACATGATATTTTTCCTGATGAAATATATAATTACTGATGTATGTTTTTGGGTGTGGAACCATTTTTATATTATTGTTAAGCTAGGCTATATAACCCTAGGATCCTGTCCTTCGCTATGCGCACAGCTGAGTCGGTTATTAACTCAGACTCCGGTACCGGGAATGCTGATAAGGGTCCACTAAAATATTGAACCAAGAGAATGATTCGAATAATAATGTAGCTTCTTGGCTTTGCATGTAAAAATATTTAAACATGAAATATATAATGCATGATAAAAATATTTGGGCATAAAATTGATAATGTATAATTGTGATAAAAATGAATAGCGATTGCATGTACCTTTTTTTCCCAGACTCTGATTAAAATCCGCCAGATATTAAAACAGTCCACCTTTTGAATACGAAAAGTGTATATATATAAGAATATTACTAATGGAATTGGTAGGAAAAAGTTTAGATAAGAATATTACCTAGCATTAGATACTTGGGCTAGTAAGATATTGGCCCAACTAAAGGTAAGTGAATTTTGGGTTGGAAAATTAAAGAGGGAGCCTTCCTCCCTTTTCTTTCTTTACGCACACACAGAGAAACAGGGGAGAGGCAGACTGGTGGTCAACGGCTGGTCAAAAGGTGGCAAGGGAGACTAGTCGGTGGTCGCTGGGTCTGGAAGACGGCCGGAGCTAGGGAGGAGGACCACCGCATTAGGGGTGGTGGTCACGGTGTAGTTGCACCCGCGAAAACAGAGGAGAGAGAAAGAGTGGTGTTTGGTGATTTTGAGTGGTTTTAGGGTGGTTTTCCGGGCTGATTTTGAACGAGTTTCGGGTGGTCGGTGGGCAGCTTTTATTGGCGACAACCAACGGCGGCCATAGGCAGTCGGTGTTGGCCCTGTTCTGGCGCAAACAGAGGTGGAACGCTATTGTTTTGTGGGTCGGTTTTTGGGCATTTTCCGGTGGGTTTTAGGTGGTGGTGGATGATTGTGATGGTGGTTGTGTGGTGGTTCGATGGTGGAGGAGATGGTGGTGCACGGGGAGGCCGAGACACACGGAGGAAATTAGAATGGGTTGTACTTGTGTTTTGCTTGCTAGATTAGGCTATAATTTGTATACAATTTATAGGTATTGTTTGAAAGCTTGATGAGTCACCACTATGAGTTTGCTGTCAATTGGAGAAGCTATGCCTTTGCCACTTTGCATTGGTGTTTGAAATTAGAGCAATAGAAGCTTGGTCAAGGGGCTTGAAGGTGAAGTATGTTGGAAAAAGATGAGAAGGGTAGGCGATGGATTGGCATGGCTTTTGACAAATAGAGAGTTTGATGAGGAAAGAAGGACCCCAATGTAATAGTTTTGAGTGAATAAAATAATTATTTGGAGGAAGAAGTAGGAATTCCATTTGTTGATGATCTTGACTTGGTGCCATGGAAGAAGGTCAAAGCCTTGAAGGAAAAGGAAGAAGAAAGTAAGCATGGGAATGGTGGTTTGTAGAAAAATTTTGTTGCCTTTTGTGGTACGAAAAAGTAGGGTAGTATTTTCTCATTAATATTATGGAGAAGAAGTAAGGAATGATTTGTAAAATGAGAGATTTTAATAAATAAAATTAGAATATGTTGGATCTTTAAATAAAATAAGAATTTACTAATGTCCAAAACTAACTACTTTAGAAAAAGAATTTTAATGATATATATTTTTATTAAGAAGAATTGTTTGGACAAATCTACTTGAATAATTAACCTTAAAATAAAATTAGTGCATATATAATACAATAAATCATAGTTATGAAAATATTAAAATTTCGGGCTGTTACACACAGTCCTGTCAACTCCCCTTCAGAAGTAGTATGTTTCTACAACAACTACATACCTTTTTTCGATATCGGTTTTCCAGAGTGCCATTTTTTATATCTGAGTTGATATATTTGCAGGGATCGAAAGAGTGACTTGCTTGTAATACGTGACAATGGGAATTCTTTCAAAATAATTCATGCTGTTAGTATTCCTTTTTTTTCCCCATCTAATTTGCTTCTCTTTGATACTTGCATAAATGTCTTTTCTTTGATAATTGCATAAATGTCTTTTCTTTGATCATTTCCAGACTTATATTTCGGCAAATCAAGGTTAGTCTTTTCTTTGATACTTGCATAAATGTCTTTTTTCGCAGGTAATCTACTTTCTTCAGTGATTTGAGTTTGTTGTTCATTCTGATTCAATCATTTCCAGGCTTATTTTTCGGCAAACCAACCAGGATCGTGCACATCAAATTGACATGAGTATGGATGAAGTGATAATCTAAAAGATTGATAAGTGTATTTTATATATATGTGATCTTGGGTAATTTAAAGCTAATTTGAGTGATTATTAATATGAATGTATTATTTTTATACTCGAATTCTCTATTTTATGCTTGGTTGGAGTCTGGTATAATTTTGTAGGAAATTGGTGTTTAAGTGAAGAAATCAAGCTTAAAATCAAGTGTATGGAGTCCAAGAGGATCACAATTGAAGAATAAATCCACCCCAAGGCCCAAGCTCAAACCCAAGAACACATTGGATACCGGCAGATACCAACACGGGTGAGAAAAAGACCCAAAACGGGTCGTTTCAGCCTCCAGAAAGTCCAGAATTTGATTCCAGCGACCAACACGGTCCGTGTTAGTTCAACACGACCCGTGTTGACCCTAGCACGGTCTGTGTTGACCTGGAACCACCTGTGTTGCTTCTGTTTAATGCAAAAATGGCGTTTCGGTTGCTCTTATTGCTATATAATTGATGTATCCGGTGGTTTTTGCTGGCATTGACTCCTACTCATCACCATCCACCTTCATTCATTCCTTCTATACCATCCATCTCTACCATCATCCATCCCTTCCTCCACAAATCCATCCACATTCATCCTTAGTTGAAGATTGAGAGTTTATTGGAGTTTGAAGATCGATTCTCAAGAAATCCATTGAAGTGGAGGAGCAAAAGTCCCCACCGACTACCATTCAAGCGAGGAACTATTTTCATCTCAGTTTACTTCTCTTTCTCTTAGATTTAATGCTTTTTAGAGTAGATTTTGTTATGTTTTGTGAGTTGAACATGAGTAGTGAGTAGTTTTCTTTAGTTTGGGGGATAAACCCTTGTTGGTTTCTCTTGGATTGAGTGTTGTTGGATTGAACAAGTATGTTAATTTAGTTTGAATGCATTTTATTTATCCTTTGATTTTGTGTGTCATTGCTTTTGCTTGATCACCATGAGCATGGATTTAGATTGTCGAATGAAGTACCGAACGGAGAAATTCGATAATCGGAGCCCTTATGATTAAACTGGTTATGAAGTGAACTAGAGATAGAAGACTTTGTAATTAGGGGTCATTAGATAATTTGATCTTTAACTTGGATAAAATTGACACAATAAAGAGTCGAAGAGATCAATTTTACTAAGCAATCTGTTTCATTGCCAAAAGCTCGCTACGGAAGAATTTATGCGATTATCGTCCCTAAAATGTACCAAATTAGTGACTTACATGTTCAATCCACTTGTTTGATTCATAGAGTTACTTAAGTTTTATCCCCTGAACGTCTTTCTCATATTGATTTCATCTTGTAAATTGTGTGAATATTTGATTTATTTGACCTTTTTAGTGACTAGAACTAGAATTAGTTATTTTCAATCTAAAACCCGATCGATTTAGCAATCACCTAGGAGGCTAGTTTGGTGCGTAGTTAGCAAAGTCCCTGTGGGATCGACCTTGATACTTGCTACACGAGCACCCGTGCACTTGCGGCGTATCAAGTTTTTGGCGCCGTTGCCGGGGACCTTGTCCCTAGCCGCCACCGAACGAATATCCTTAGATTGACTAGATCATTTTCTTTTATTTTTCCTGTTTGATCTTCCTTGGTTGTTCTTGTTTTTGTCTCTTGCAAGTTTTTCAATCGGTGTATGCAAAAGGCACCGCTATTCGAGTTTGATCCGGAGATAGAAAGAACCTTCCGTGCAAGGCGGAAGCGGCAGCGAATAGAGGAAGCAAGAAGGAGGCAAGAAGAAGCCGAGGAAGAACCGAAGATGGCCCAACAGAGACGTACTTTTGGGCAATGCGTGACTCCCCCAGTCGCGAATCAACCCACGGCCATCAACGCACCAGAAGTGGACGCACATGACTTTGAGTTGAAGAGCTCCCTCATCAACTTGGTGAAGGCCTCACATTTCCATGGCCTTCCCAATGAAGACCCCAACCGGCATCTCCGCATCTTTCGGCAAGCTTGTGAGACGTTCAAGGCGAATGGAGCGACGGAGGACGCAATCAAACTCCGGCTTTTCCCCCACACTAGAAGGGAAGGCTTGGGAATGGTTGGATTCCCTACCGGCGACTACCCCCTTCACCACCTTTGACCAACTTGCTAGTGCATTCGTGGCGAAATACTTTCCGTCTAGCAAGTTGACAAGCTTACGGAACCAGATTTCTACATTCGCACAAGAACCAGGAGAGAGCTTCTACGATGCATGGGAGAGGTTCAAGGACCTCTTGAGGCAATGCCCCCAACATGGTTTCGAACCATGGGTGCCAATTCAAGCGTTCTATAACGGAGTGGATGACAATTTGAGGGCCAACATCTTGGCAGCGGCGGGAGGTGATATCATGAGCAAGACCGTGGAAGAGCTCCATGAACTCATCGAGCAAATGTCTTTGAATAGCTACCAATGGTCTAAGCCCCGTTCCGCACGAACGGGAGGTAAGTATGAGGTAGATGCTATCACTCTTTTATCCGCAAAATTAGATGTTATTACTGAAAAGATGGATAAGATGAATGTAAATGCTACCCCTCCCCCTCAAGTTCAATGTGCTTCTTGTCATTCGAATGAGCATGAGACTTTGTTTTGTCCTAACGGGATGGGTAGTGGAGATCCTAATGAACAAGCCAATTATATTGGAAACCCGAATGCTTACCACCCCGGTTTGAGAAATCACCCGAATTTTTCTTACCGAAACAATAACCACTTGGGTGCCCAACAAGGTCAAGGACAAAGACCTCACCAAGGACAAGGACAATCTTAATCTCCAGACCTAAAGAACGTAGAAGCCATGTTAGGAACCCTCATTCAATCCCAACAAAGGCAACTTGAGCACCAAAAGAGGCAAGACGAGGTTATAAAAGCTTTGGCCACTAGAGTAGAATTGTTGGCTACCCATAACCATATGCTTGAAACTCAAATCGCCACCCAAGCTAGTGCTTCTACCCCTCCTCCGGGATCACTTCCTGGACAACCTGTCCCTAACCCTAATGCTCAATGCCAAGCCATAACTTTGAGAAGTGGGACTCAATTGGGGGAACCTAAGGGAGCTAAGATTGAGCATGCTGTGATTGATGTGCCTGATGTTATTGTGAATAGTGCTGGGAAAGATGCTGAAAATGTTGTTGTGAATGAGGAGGAATCTATTCCCTCCAATGAGACTTTGATTGATGTGCATGTGCAAAATGATAAGGAGAATCTTAATGATTCCCAAGACATCTCCCAAAGGATTTATAAACCACCTTTGCCATTCCCACAAAGAATCGCTAAGGCAAAACTTGACAAACAATTTGGGAAATTTTTGGAAGTCATTAAGAAACTTGAAATAAGCATACCCTTCACCGAGGCGTTGTCTCAAATGCCCACTTATGCTAAATTTTTAAAAGAGATTTTATCAAACAAAAGAAAGCTAGAGGGACATGAGACAATGGCTTTAAGTGATCATTGTAGCGCCGTGATTCAAAATAAGCTTCCGCCTAAGCTTAAGGATCCCGGGAGCTTCACTATTCCATGTGTTGTGGGTAATGTGTTCATTGATCGTGCCTTGTGTGATTTAGGGTCTAGTGTGAATTTGATGCCTTTTTCATTGTCTGAAAAACTAGGAATGGGAGAGTTGAAACCCACTTCCATGTCTTTGCAACTAGCTGATCGTTCTGTGAAATACCCAATGGGTATTCTTGAAGATGTCCGTATCAAGGTGGAAGACATATTTGTGCCTGTGGATTTTGTTGTGCTTGACATGGATGAGGATTTGCGCACCCCTATCATTCTTGGGAGGCTTTTCATGGCCACTTCGGGATGCTGTGTGGATGTGAAAAATGGTAAAATGACTTTTGAAATGGGGGATGATAAGATTGAGTTTAATGTGAACAATGCTTGCAAATTTCCTTCTATTTCCGATGATTGCAATTTCATTGATTCTATTGAAGGATTAGTGAGGGAATTTCAATCTAACCCCAAGTCAAGTGATCCACTTGAGCTATGTTTGTTGGTGATGGATCTTTGCAGGATGATTGCCCTGAGGTAGCTATTTGTGCTAAACTGTTGGAGGTTACCCCTCAAATCCCTCCGGGGTTTGAAAAGAAGGAAGAGCTCGAGATCGATGAGGAGCCAAAGCAAGTTGAGAAGGAAGCTCCCGAAGTTGAAATGAAACCTCTACCTTCTTCATTGCGGTATGAGTTCCTTGGCCCAAATTCTACATATCCTGTGATTGTGAATGCAAATTTGAGTGAATCTGAAATTTCTTCTTTGTTAGAAGTTTTGAGATTGCATAAAAAGGCCATAGGATACACTATAGATGACCTTAGGGGTATTTATCCTTCATTCTGCATGCATCGCATCCTCATGGAGGACAATTTTAAACCTTCTAGAGTGCGCCAAAGGAGACTTAACCCTAATATGAAAGAGGTTGTTAAGAAAGAGGTCTTGAAGTTGTTGAAAGCCGGAATAATCTACCCTATCTCCGATAGTGAGTGGGTGAGTCTGGTTCATGTTGTGCCTAAGAAAGGGGGGATGACAGTGGTTAAAAATGAGAAAAATGAATTAATTCCCACTAGAACTGTCACGGGTTGGCGAATGTGCATTGATTATAGGAAATTGAATAAAGCCACCCGAAAAGACCATTTTCCACTCCCATTTGTTGACCAAATGCTTGAGAGACTTGCTAAAAACTCCTATTTTTGTTATCTTGATGGATATTCGGGGTTTTTCCAAATCCCTATTCACCCCAATGACCAAGAAAAGACCACCTTCACGTGTCCTTATGGAACATTTGCATGTAGGAGAATGCCTTTCGGGTTGTGTAATGCACCCGCTACTTTTCAAAGATGCATGATGGCCATTTTCTCTGAATTTATAGAGGACATTATGGAGGTTTTTATGATGAATTCTCTGTTTATGACACTTCATTTGATCATTGTTTACATAATCTTACAAAAGTGCTAAAAAGATGTGAAGATGTCAATTTGGTTTTAAATTGGGAAAAATGTCATTTTATGGTACAAGAAGGAGTTGTGCTAGGTCATGTGATTTATTCTAAGGGCATTGAAGTTGAAAGAGCAAAGGTGGAGGTGATTGAAAAATTGCCACCACCTACTTCGGTAAAAAGTGTGAGGAGTTTTCTTGGACACGTTGGTTTTTACCGGCGGTTCATAAAAGATTTTTCTAAAATTGCAAAACCTCTCACTCATTTGCTCATCAAGGATGTGCCCTTTGCATTTAATGAGGAGTGTTTGAGTGCTTTTGACAGGTTAAAGAAAGCTTTGGTTACCGCCCCTATAGTTCAAGCTCCGGATTGGTCCTTACCCTTCGAAGTAATGTGTGATGCAAGTGACTATGCGGTAGGGGCTGTTTTGGGGCAAAGGAAGGACAGCAAGCCCTATGTTATCTACTATGCTAGTAGAACGTTGGATGGGGCCCAAGTCAACTATGCTACTACCGAGAAGGAATTGTTTGCGGTAGTCTTTGCTCTAGACAAGTTCCGTTCCTATCTCATCAATTCGAAGGTGATTGTCTACACAGATCATGCAGCGATTCGACATCTCATGGCGAAGGCAGATTCGAAGCCCCGACTCATTCGATGGGTTTTGTTGCTCCAAGAGTTCGATATTGAGATCCGTGATAAACCCGGTTTGCAAAATGTTGTGGCGGACCACCTTTCTAGGTTGCAATTTGAGGCCTCTAATGGTGATGATGATCCCCCGATCGATGACTCTTTTCCCCATGAGCAACTCTTCGCTCTTGCCCATCAAGTCACTCCTTGGTATGCGGATTTTGTGAACTACATTGTGTGTGGGGCTTTGCCCCCGGATATGTCATACCAACAAAGGAAGTAGTTCTTCTCGGATGTGAAGAGATACGTATGGGAGGAGCCCCTCCTCTACAAGCTATGTGGTGATGGGGTTTATAGAAGGTGCTTACCGGAAGATGAGGTGCGCAGTGTGCTTCACCATTGCCATTCAACAACATGTGGAGGCCATTTTAGCACGGACAAGACCATTGCCAAGGTACTACAAGCCGGATTCTATTGGCCAACCCTATCCAAAGATACAAGGAATTTTGTACTTTCATGTGATAAGTGCCAAAGGACGGGGAGTATTTCAAAGCGGAACGAGATGCCTCAAAAGGGTATTTTGGAAGTGGAGCTATTTGATGTGTGGGGGATTGATTTCATGGGTCCCTTTCCCCCTTCCCATAACAATCTCTACATCTTGGTTGCGGTAGATTATGTTTCTATGTGGGTGGAGGCCATTGCTACCCCTACTAATGACTCCAAGGTGGTGATCAAGTTCCTCAAGAAGAATATTTTCACAAGGTTTGGAACTCCAAGGGCTTTATTGAGTGACAATGGCACTCACTTTTGCAACAAGCCCTTAGATGCTCTTTTGGCTAAGTATGGGGTTACTCATAAGGTCGCTACTCCTTATCACCCCCAAACTAGTGGCCAAGTTGAGCTTTCCAACCGGGAGGTGAAGAGTATCTTGGAGAAGACGGTTAGTAGATCGAGGAAGGATTGGTCACTCAAGCTTGATGACGCATTATGGGCTTACCGGACCGCATTCAAGACACCTTTGGGCACTACTCCATACCGGTTAGTCTTCGGAAAGTCATGTCATTTGCCGGTTGAGATGGAGCGCAAGGCATATTGGGCCATCCAAACCCTTAACTTTGACCAAAAGTTGGTGGGAGAAAGAAGAATGTTGCAACTTCACGAATTGGATGAGTTGAGATTGGAGGCTTATGAGAGTTCCCGGATTTACAAGGAGAGAACAAAGCATTGGCATGATAAGCACATCATGAAGAAGAGGTTTGCCGAAGGAGATATGGTTCTTCTCTTTAACTCTAGGTTAAAACTTTTTCCGGGTAAGTTGAAGTCCTGTTGGTCGGGCCCTTTCCGGGTGTTGAAAGTTTTTCCCCATGGTGCGGTGGAGGTTTGGGATGAGCAAAAGGGCGCATTTAAGGTCAATGGGCAAAGACTCAAGCCCTATTTTTTTGGTCAATTTATAGAACAAGGAGGTAACATCGCCCTAACCACCCCCGATGTGGTTTAAGAGTACTATGTCTAGCTTAGGACAATAAACAAGCGCTTCTTGGGAGGCAACCCAAGCTTTTTCGATTTTATTTTCATTTTTTTAGGATTTTCTATAATTTTTCCTTACTTTTCTTCCTTTTATTTTGATTTTTCTAAATTTTTCCTTCTTTTTCTAGGATTTTTCTAAGGTTTATATTTTATTTTTCTTTTTGAGGTATTAGTTTTAGGGAAATAAAAAAATCTGAAAATTTGAAAAGAAAAAAAGAGGAGAGCGAAATAGAGTTTGAAAATTAAAAAACGAGATTAAGAGTGAGTGAGGAAAAAAATAGAAGAGAGGAAAAAAAAGAAAAACAAAAAAAAAAGATGAGGTTGAGTGAATGAAGAGAAAAAAAAGAAAAAAAAAGGGGGGGAAGAGATTCCAAGAGGATTCGAACCCAGGCGAAGCAGGCGAAAAACAGGATCAACACGGGTCGTGCTGGACCTGGCACGATCCGTGTTGCTGTCCAGAGAGGAAAAATTTTTGAACACGGGTCAACACGGACCGTGTTGGAGCAACACGATCCGTGTTGACCCCAGATTCTCAACAACACGGGTTTTTCAGCCCGTTTTGATGCCCTGTTTTTTCCAATTCTTTTTATACGTCCGTTTTGGCCACATTTCACTCGTGTAGCCTACTCCCTCTCTCACTCATTCTTCTTCTTCCATCTCCCTCAACCTCCATAGCCATAACCTTCTTCCTCCATCCATCTTTTTGCTCCATCTCCCTCAATTCTCACCCAAATCACTCCATTTTTCTTCCATTCTTCATCTTTTTCCTTCCTCTTTCAGATCCCACCAATTTCATCCTCATTCCTTTCACTCCTTTTTCACCCCATTCCACCTCCATAACCAAAACCCTCCATAACCACTGGCATCCTAGATGATGTAAAATGGCTTTTAAATCGGAAGGGGATGTTAGATTTCGCCAGGTTGAGAGAGCTCACCTATCGGAACCTTACCCTAGAGGTGCTTAGCACCTTTGATGTAAATCTTAGAACACAAGAGGGTAGGATTTCCTTTAGTATAGATGAAGAGGAACATCGATTGACTCTCGCCCAATTTGCCGAGATCTTTCGTTTACCAGTTGTCCCAGGTGTCGCCACACGAGATGTGCCCCCTTTAGCCGAATGGAACGCCAATGAATTTTAGCAGTTTACCACAACTAGGAATGACTACCACCCGAGTAGGTCTAAGTGCACGCACATACGGAACCCCGTGTTCTGTTACACGCAGCGCATCCTTGCTTGTGGGTTATTTGGTCGGGGGGATAGTATGAATGTTGCGGCTCAAGCTGAATTTTACACGGTATGGGGTATGTATTTTGCACGACCCGAGGTTAACCCCGCCGCTCTTTTTGCCACACATTTAGCCCGCATCACATCTCATACAAAAGGTGATATTGTTGTTGGTGGGTTGCTCACAATTTTGGCTAGGCACTTTGGATGGGATACGGCTCGTCACGAGCGAGATAGGGTAGATGGCCCAATGACTTTAGATGGTCGGGCTATTAGAGACATGAAAATGTGCAAGTTAAGAGGGGAAGAAGTTTGGTGGGTGTATCCTAACAATGAGTTGATGAGGCTTCCTCATCCGAACCTTACCATTCAAGAGCTCCCGAATATTCTTTTTCTTCCTAACGCGCCCATCCCTCAACCTAACCCTATTCCCGCCCAAGTTCCTTCGCCTCCTCATCACGAGGATGGTGGGGATGATGATGAAGGTCCCGCCGCTGCTTTTGATTTCCAAGATAATTTTAATTCTTTGCGTGCGGACCATGCCTCTCTTCGAACTTATTGTGAAAATGAGTTTGGTTATTTTCGAACCACTTCGAACCAAATTCTACAAAACCAAACTCAGCTTTTTGAGAGGCTCGACCTTCTTGACCAAGCCAATGCCGCCCAAGCTGCCGAACAAGCTCGCATGCTTGAGATGATGCAAGCGATGCGCGATTGGCAGTGGAACTACCCTCCCCAATATCCTTACCCACCTTCTCCACCACCGCAGTGATTGACTTGTTTTTCCCCTTCGTGCTAGTTCCTTCTTGATTCATGCATTGAGGACAATGCTTTGTCCAAGCATGGGGGGGATTAATTTGAAACTTTTGAGTCCTCATCTTTGTGTATATGATTTTAGTTTTTGATTTTATTTTTAATTTTTTTTTTAGTTTTAGGTTTAGTTTTGTTTCTTTAGTTTTCTTTTGTTTAGTTTAGTTTTTCTTTTTGATTTTTCTAATTTTTAGCTATCATTTGTAAATATTTTGCATCCACTTAGAATTGCATTAGTTAGTATCATATTAGATTTTATTTTGTTTCTTTTTCTTAGTTTTTAGTTCCTTCTTTTCTAGTTTTTCATTTGACTTTTGATTTTAGTTTTTGAAAAAAAAAAACAGAAAAATTTGAAAATTTAAAAAATTTAAAAAATTTAAAAAATTTAAAAAATTTGAAAAAAGAAAAAAAGAAGAAGAAAAAAAATTAGGATAGGTTAAGCTTAGTGAATAAAATTATCCGGTGATGAATTAAAGCTAGATACGTTTTCTTTTGATTTGATTTAGTCTTGTATAACCCTTTTGTGAATTAAAGTTTTGAAAAGAGTTGTGAAAACATAGAAAGTTTAGAATTGTACTTTGATAGTGAAGATTGATTGCCCTTTTGAGATCTTTTGGAATGAGTTTAGCACATATACATCTATTTGAGCTAGGTTTATTTGAGAGCTTTTGCCCGTGAGACCACAAAGCCTTAAATGACTAATCATTTTTATTAGTCTCATATTTCCCATGTGTGACTCATCCATAGCTTTCATTCTCTAGAACTTGCGATGTATCTCTTTGAAACTGCATTTTTGCTTGTGCATTGATAATGTGATAGAGGCATTCTTTTGTATATATTTTAGCTACAAAGCCAAATAGCCACCCTTTATTTGTGAATATCCGCCTTTAACCCCTCTTGATGCATATCATACTTCCATGCATCAGGAGGAAGCCCTAAAGGACCTTATCAGCCTGCTACAGATTGTTTCGAGTGGTTACATCGTGAATATCTCCAAGACTAAGGGACTTTTGAGCTCCTTATCTGAAGAGTCTTGAAGTGTCATTTAGCTATGTGGAAGGGTTATTCCTTATGTACATTTTTGGTTTGTATTTTCTTTAAAAGGGCCTTGTCGGGTAGTGTCGCCTAAAGGGCCTTGCAGGGTAACGCGGCCTTGCTGAGGTGACGTTTTCTTTAGGGAGGGGTTTTCCTATTCCTATAAATAAACCCCTTGGGTCTCTTGTAAAGACAATTATCTCATATTCAATAAAATCAAATACAAACACAATATGTTGTTTTCTCTCTAGTTTTGGCTAGATCAACGAATTCCATTCTAGGATTTCATTTCAAATCTTCTCTTCTAATCCAAGATTGAGCATTCTTGGGTGGTGTAAAGGAGGAATAGGAGCTCTTGAAGATTGTGGTGTGGATGTATCAATCCGAGGAGTTTCGTTGCTCAATTCTATCAAAGTTACCGCTGTTCAGTTCGTTGTATAAAGGTCCTTCTTGATTCATCTCTTGCAAGTTCTTACTTGTGTTTTGATCCTTGTTCTTTCTTGGCATTTTGGTTGTCTTGTGATCCATTATGCATCACCTCTTTTAGCCTTGTATCACTCTTTCTTTTGATTACCTATATAATTAGCCATGGCCGTATATATAATTTCTTACCCTTAACCCATTGCTTGGAGTGTTAGAGTGCGAAAGTTGGGTTGATTGTTGTGAATTATGTGGTTTGGTTTTGTTGGGGACGTTATGAAGTTGAAAGTCTTGAGATTGCTCTCTATTATAGTTTGATATGGGTTGAGTTGAAAGATTGCCTTATTAGTGTATATATCTTTGATTTTAAAAAAAAAAGAAAAAAATAGAACAAAAAAAATCAGAAATTAAAAAAAAATGAAGAAAAAAAAGAGTGTGTTTAGTAGTTTGAAAGATTATTTTTCTTTGAGTTGAGGTAATTTCTACTTGATTTTGGGGTGTTTTATTGTGAATATAAGGTGTGAGAGTTCTTAATTTTGTAAATTTGGTGAGGTTTATGCTCCTAGCTTTGGCTTTTAGCACCACTTTCCCAAATATATTTCCACTCCTTACCCTTAGCCTTAACCCCATTACAACCCTTTTAAAAGTCCTCTTGATTATCATTAGTACTTTGCATTTTAGCGGTAGAGAATTGAGATTATTTGCAAGCTTATGGTAGAGTGTTGCTATGGGATGAGTATTGAGTGCACCTTCGTTGAATATTACTTTTCAAACACATGAGAGGAATGTTTCCACATTTCCTAAAGTGAGGTTGCTCTCAATTTCCTAGTTTCATCCATTATTGTGTGCTTGCTTGTTTCATTTGTGATCAGGAGGGTGATTAGTTTGATCTTGATAGGTATGGTTTTTGTAATTCTTTTTATGGTTTCATTTTCTCTGGTATATAGACTTTCGTTCATACTTGGGCTATGCTTGATTAAGTTGGATTAATTGAATGTCTTATCGATGCTTTCCTGAGGAGTATTGTAAATAAATTTTCACTTTTACCCTGAAACTTTTTCCTTTTGATTTGAGTCATTTTGTCCCATTTATTTTCTATTTTCATTCTTTTCGTTGATTTCCTTTTTGTTTGTGAGTATTAGCCTTGCTTATGGACAAGCAAGGTGTAAGCATGGGGGGATTTGATAAGTGTATTTTATATATATGTGATCTTGGGTAATTTAGAGCTAATTTGAGTGATTATTAATATGAATGTATTATTTTTATACTCGAATTCTCTATTTTATGCTTGGTTGGAGTTTGGTATAATTTTGTAGGAAATTGGTGTTTAAGTGAAGAAATCAAGCTTAAAATCAAATGTATGGAGTCCAAGAGGATCACAATTGAAGAATAAATCCACCCCAAGGCCCAAGCTCAAGCCCAAGAACACATTGGATACCGGCAGATACCAACACGGGTGAGAAAAGACCCAAAACGGGTCGTTTGAGCCTCCAGAAAGTCCAGAATTTGATTCCAGTGACCAACACGGTCCGTGTCAGTTCAACACGACCCGTGTTGACCCTTGCACGGTCCGTGTTGACCTGGAACCACTCGTGTTGCTTCTGTTTAATGCAAAAATGGCGTTTCGGTTACTCTTAATGCTATATAATTGATGTATCCGGTGGTTTTTGCTGGCATTGACTCCTACTCATCACCATCCACCTTCATTCATTCTTTCCATACCATCCATCTCTACCATCATCCATCCCTTCCTCCACAAATCCATCCACATTCATCCTTAGTTGAAGATTGAGAGTTTATTGGAGTTTGAAGATCGATTCTCAAGAAATCCATTGAAGTGGAGGAGCAAAAGTCCCCACCGACTACCATTCAAGCGAGGAACTATTTTCATCTCGGTTTACTTCTCTTTCTCTTAGATTTAATGCTTTTTAGAGTAGATTTTGTTATGTTTTGTGAGTTGTACATGAGTAGTGAGTAGTTTTCTTTAGTTTGGGGGATAAACCCTTGTTGGTTTCTCTTATGGATTGAGTGTTGTTGGATTGAACAAGTATGTTAATTTAGTTTGAATGCATTTTATTTATCCTTTGATTTTGTGTGTCATTGCTTTTGCTTGATCACCATTAGCATGGATTTAGATTGTTGAATGAAGTACCGAACGAAGAAATTCGATAATCGGAGCCCTTAGGATTAAACTGGTTATGAAGTGAACTAGAGATAGAAGACTTTGTAATTAGGGGTCATTAGATAATTTGATCTTTAACTTAGATAAAATTGACACAATAAAGAGTCCAAGAGATCAATTTTACTAAGCAATCCATTTCATTGCCAACAGCTCGCTACGGAAGAATTTATGCGATTATTGGCCCTAAAATGTACCAAATTAGTGACTTACATGTTCAATCCACTTGTTTGATTCATAGAGTTACTTAAGTTTTATCCCCTGAACGTCTTTCTCATATTGATTTCATCTTGTGAATTGTGTGAATATTTGATTTGTTTGACCTTTTTAGTGACTAGAACTAGAATTAGTTATTTTCAATCTAAAACCCGACCGATTTAGCAATCACCTAGGAGGCTAGTTTAGTGCGTAGTTAGCAAAGTCCCTGTGGGATCGACCTTGATACTTGCTACACGAGCACCCGTGCACTTGCGGCGTATCAAAGACAATATAGTTTAATATGGTTTCATATCTTAGATCTGATGTTGGCCATTTTTGGTTGTTTTATTGGCTTATGAACAATGTTGATGTGTTGGGTTGTAACCTGATAACAAACCCGTTATTTTTGGTTGGATTTGAAATATTTGGACACAATTTATGAGAAATTTCGAGTTATTTTGGAGAAATTTACGTTTTCCATTTCCTAGAATTTGTTTAGTTTTGAATTTATATTAATTATTGGATAAATGTATGCTAATTAGTGTTGTTGAAACAAAGGGCGCGGTCTTTAACGGCATTTAATTAGGCCTACACCAGCAAATACAATAAATGTTGTCCAAGGCTATCGCGACACTGCCTCTAGCGACATTTATTTATTTGCTAGGGTAGGCTATTGCAGCATTTATAAATGTTGCTAAAGGCAAAAATAAATGCCGCTAAAGCCCTGTTTTGTTATAGTGAAAGGGCGAGGATCGAAATTTGTGAGTTTTAATAATGGTAGTTTTCGAAACTTACAATGGGTTGGTTTTTTCTTTTTTTTTTTTAAATTACTACATACAAATTAAATGATGGGCAAGGATTGGATTTTACTTTGATACATAATAATTGATCATGTAAGTTATTACTAATAATAAATAAATAAATAATATTGACTAATAATAAAAGTATAATATATTAATAATGTACATAAAAATAAAATGACCCTTTACATTCCATCTAAGATAGGAGCAATTGATTAACAATAGTAATCTTCATAAAAAAAATTAATATGGTTATTATTGAATATAATTATTAATCATATAAGAATTTTTTATGCTATTTATATAAATTTTATGTTTACGTATTATGTTGGTTTGTTTCCCCTAATTTACTCAAATGAAAATAAACTAAAAATAGATATTGCATTTAATTTTATTTTTGTTGGATAATCTTACATTTAATAAAAAAATCATTGGAAATGACTAATTAAAATATCATATATATGCATATTTATAATGACACACAAAAAAATAATTAAAATACTTCTTATAATTGAAAAATATTCATGAACAAAATAATACTAAAAACTTAAAAAACAAATGCAAAAGTTAATTTATAAAAAAAAAAAGAAAGAATCTTCTCCCAAGTATTTTCAATTCAAACCGGCCCTAAAACTTTTCAAATTTCATTTTAATAGTCATTATGTAACATTCATCATGCTATAACTGTCAAATTCATGGAATTATAATAGCCCATCTAACATAATTTGCTTCTAATGTTGGTTTTGTAACCTATCAATCATTAATCATTTGACTTTCTTCTCTTATAAAAGAAGACTTATGATATATTCTTATATATAGATACCAATATATGATATCTCTCAAATACTTTGAACAAGACAATGTTGTCAAGATTTATATTTGCACATATTTTCACCTATATTTTTGTGTAAATTATTTATTTATTTGTTTGTTAAATGCCGTTTTCTTATAATTTGGTTTATGGTGTTGTGCAAGTTACTTCGGTTGATACTTTCAAAAAATCAAGAATTATTGAATATGTAAGATTATTACATTTACAATATCTTATTGATTCAAGAGAAATTGATCTTTAAATAATCTCTATGCAAGATATGATCTAACGCAATTGTTTACAAATTAAATTACCTCTTTTCACATATTCTCTCACACTTTTTTCTATTAGTATTTCTCTTTAAATGGTTATTTTTTTTTGAAAAGCTCTTTAAATTAATTAGTTAATTAGTCTTATATATGTCATTTTGTATATATTTACTTTAAGTATTTGATAAGTTTGCGTGTGTATGTGAGTTTGTATATATATTAGGAATCAAATTTCTAACTTATTATTTATTCTACATTTCTAAATTATGTTGTGCTCTTTGTTTCGTGGAATTGAGATTCTAGCTTTTTTTCCCCCTCAAGTAAAGGTTGGAGAATTCATGATAATTAAGTTGAATATATATTGGTGGTGTAATTTAACTTACATAATATTATTTTTTATCCTCTTAGGTCTTTAGGGATTATCTATACTTTTATGTTCATTATGTTATTTATAAGAGAGAAAATTACCTAAATGCAATAATAGTTAATAATTTGTTTAAAGAATCTAGGATGCTTAACTAAAAAATTATATCATAAAACTTTTCATAATTCACTTAGTCAAATTGATATTAATATGTCCTTTTATTTATAATAATTATTATTTCACAAAGTTTAATTTTATTTATAAGAAAAATAGTTGTTATTTTATAAAGTTTAGTCGAATTTTATAGACTTATTAAGAATTGTCAATATCCATATCTCTCTTGATAAACAAAAGTGGTAAAATCACTGTGTACATCTATCGTTTTTATTAAATAAACAATTTGCTATTTTGTTTGTATTTTGACAAAATAAAATAATAATAAATTACATTTAAAAGCTTTAATTATTCTACTATTAGTGAAAAAAACTATTCAAGGATTGAAATATGTGTATTTTGAAGGGAGCATTATTGAAAAGTTATAATTAGTCATTTTGTTGGTTCTCAAGATTTGATATTACTTTTGAAGACTTTCTAATCAATTAATGCATGGCTTAATTTGCGAGATTCATTTTTATACTACTATATATAAGGAACATATATTTAATTTATCTTTCTAACCTTGATTTCTATTAGGATTATTTATTTTCTCCATCGTACTATATATATTGAAATTTCACATGTATGTTTATTATATATATATATATATATATATATATATATATATATATATATATATATATATATATATATAATGTGTATTTTATTTTCTTAAGGTCGCAAAATTTACAATTGTTGTTTTAGGAAATATTACTTATAAAAAAATGTATAAGTATATGCGTATTTTAGTATATTGTGTATGCCATCAAAAAAAAAGAATCCTAATCTATATACAAATAAATAAAATAAATATACTGAATAATTCTGCCCATTCATGAAATTTTGTTGACCATTCATGAAATTTATCTTTTATTATTTTTAAATTTTATGTATCACTAATTTTCTTTGCTGTTATAGTATTTATTTATGTAGCACATATCCAATTTTTGACATTATTTGATTATGAGTAACATAGATTTAAAAATTAATTTTTAAAATTTAGAATATATAGTTACTGTTATTTATATTGGTGGGAAGCTATTTTGATATGATTTGGATTTTATTTCATATTAGAGTGTTTAATTTAAGAAATTGAATTGGAAGATTTTTTTTTTTTTTGAAATCAAACATAACGATTTCATTAATAGCAAGTTATACGGCACTTACAATGAAAATCGTGATTGAACAATTGTAGATCTAAAACATAGATATGAAATTCAACTTCCAAATAACTAATACTAATCTTACTGACGTTCGGCTCCAATTTGTTCGATGACTCTGCATCTTTCCTTGATGACTCTGCATCTTTACCATTGACGGAGAACCTCACGACTCATGTTATAGCGATTTGAAAGTAGATCTTCATCTAACGTATTAGACCAGACCAACTGAACAAGAACTCTAGAAAGAGACTAAGAACCCTAAATAAGGGTACAATAAAAACTCTAGAAAGTGACTAAAAACCCTAAATAAAGGTACAATAAAACTCTTACAAAAGAAGAGACTAACTTTCTTTGCATAAACGTAAAACCATACTAACAATTGGAGTAGAAATCAATCAAATTGGGGCTTACCATCGACAAAAGAATCGATGGCAGCCCCTTCAAGAAAGTGGAGGCTACGGTCATTTTAGAGAGAAAAAGAGAGAGGAATTCAATATCTGAGATGCATATTGGAAGATTTTAATATCAAATAAAAGTATAAGAAATATCTTTACATAGGATAACTTCAAACCTTTTTTTAATTTATTTGATCAAATATGAGAAAATTATATAATAATATAAGCAAGGTAACTAATAATATGTGGTTTAATTAGTGCTCCAAAAATAAGTGTGGTTTAATTTTGTCTCGTGCAACGCACGGGTTTGAGTCCTAGTTAAAGAGTAAAACTCACCAATTAGCCTAATAACCTCAAGAAGGTTGCAAGGATTCACCACTAGCACCCACACTTGAACTTTCAAGAATTTCCACTCAAGAATTGGAAGAAAAAACACCAACCCACTTGAATCAAAGGAAATTAACTAATTAATCCACCAAGGATTAATCTTAATTACAAGGGTTTCAAATACCCTAAAATTCACAAAGTGTTCTTCAAGCGGCTAAACCTAAACCTCAAGTGTTCCAAAAAACTAGATCTAAAATGGAGGAGAATACAAATATATAGGAAAAGGGGGAAGAAAACACGCGGAGACCTGCTGGAAAAAGGCTGAGACGCAGGCAGCGCCTCAGAGGCGCCACCAGCATCTCAACCAGAAAGGTGGGGCGGAAATTCCAGGGAAGGCGCTGCCAGTGTCTGGCTGGGCGCTGCCCGCGCCTATCAGTTACTGCCAGTTTCTGCTGACTTCCAACGTGCATAACTTCTTCGTTTTAACTCCGATTTGGTCATATAACATATTGATGGAAACCACTCGGTGTGTACTATAAGCTCACCAAATTTCAGATCTATCGGAGTTGTATTAAAGGAGTTATCACTGAAAGCGTGAAGATATGTATTTTTCTTGTACCCAATTTCGCCTACTTTCTTCCATTTTCCTTTTTCCTTCTTCGGTCTTTCTTAATTCCGTTTGAACCCCTTCGGTCTCAGTTTCTCCTGTGCTCCTTTTTGATGTTCCATATGTCCGAGTTTGTCCCTGATGAATTTCCAAAATGCCCATTGCCTTGAACTCGACCCTCTTGACTTTTTCCTAGCCTTCCTTGGCTCCCGAAACGGACGTTGTTGACCCGAAAAGTGACCCAAATTGGCTTGGGGAAAATTGAGTTTGAACCCTCCGTTGTTATTATTTCTGAAGTGAGGTACCCCTAGGAAATATGGATCATACTCCCCTTGTTGGAGAAGAGTTGTCCTCAACTCTTGTGAGTTCAAATCCAATCGACCGCTCATGTAAAATCAACTCAATAAAATCCATTAGCCAAGTCAAAGTGATACTCATCAACCCCTTCTTCGTAAAAGTGTAGCAATTTCAGAAGGAAGAAGTAACCAACTGGCCATCAAGAGGGACCTTCACATGCCTAGTTCTCATCATTTTGTTGAATGCCACAAGGTAGTCGTCACAAGAGATGTCAAGGTCAAGGTCGGTAGGAGATGCCTCTTCCTTGTCGATCTCGATGCGGGAGGAAGCAAGCTAGGTTGTGAGGTTATGGACTTTCTGACACACAATTCTTCTCCGAGTTATGGTTCGGAAAGGTTGGACATGGCTCGATGCTTGAAATCATTATATGGAGCTCGATATAATTAAGGCTTTTTGGGAGAGGTGGGGGATAAGGGAGGGAGATAGGAAAATTTTGAGGAGTTATGGATCTCTCAACCTCGCTATGATTGCGTTTTTGCAACAGTAAAGCCAGATGTGGCTTCATTCCGCTCAAAGCACTCTCATCCCGTGTTTCACTCATGTGGAGGAGGCCTCTCTTCTCACTTCCCACCCCGGTTTGATTTTCATGGAGTTGGGTAGGTGAGAGGGATGTGAGCATAATCCGTCTTTTTCCCATCAAGAAAGAGTAAGTGTTCTCATGACCATCATGGATAGCATGGCTACCATATTTCCAAGGTCTTCCAAGGAGCAAATGGCAAGCATCCATGGGAACGATATCACAAAGAACGTTATCTGTGTAAGAACCAATGGAAAAAGATATCAAGGCTCGTTGAGACACCTGAAGATGACCACCATCTTAAAGCACTTACAAGCTAAAAGGTTGTGGATAAGCTAGAACGAGCAATTGAAGCTTCTCCACCAAAGTAGTAGATGCTACATTCGTACAGCTCCCACTATCGATGATCATCTTGCACACTCTATCGTTGATAGTGCACCGGGTATGGAAGAGCATTTCCCGTTGAGAAACATCTTGGGGATCCTTGGTCATGACTAGGGATCGCCGAGGAGCCAAGACCTCTTCCTTTTGAACTTGAGTCTCAACAATAATCGTAGAGGTTCTGAACCATCCATCACAGTTTCTTGGAGTGATTCAACCATCTTGGTAGGGCATAGTGATTGGTAGTGGCCATACTCCCTACACTTGAAACATTTTCTGCCCCTGAGTATTCTAAGGTATTCCTTCTCATCCTCGCGAGCTTTAATAGATGGTTTGGATGACTTCGAAGATCGATTTCCTTTGCACGGACCCTCATACCGAGAGTGAGCACCACCCTTGCTAGAAGACCATGATTGAGCCTTCTTCTCCTTCCTCCAATCATGAGGATCACCAACTCTTGGCCCATGAGTAGAAGTACCACGACGGCGTTCAACATAGGACCTTCGATATTTGCCATAAGATCTCTCATAGTCATCACAAACCTTTCTCGAGGAACAGATTTACAATTTTGCCATGGCATAGCTCAAATTGCTCACTTGACATTGTATCACTTCCTGACTATCTATGATATGTTAAAGAGCCATATCAAGAGTGGTTTTGGAAGGGGAGTTGGGTTGAGGAGGGAATTTTCGATCGCCCATTTGATTAGACGATGAGGCCATTTGAGGAGTTTGAGGGGATTGATGGGCTAAGGAAAATACATAGTAAGGCTTTGGGGTTCTTTTGTAGCTAAGGAAAAGTTTTGCGAGGCCAATTTTGTGGGGGAAGATGAGGTGAAACCGGCAAAAGGAATGCACCACAATCGACCAAACCAATGACAATCACCAATGGAAATAGCAAGCACCAAGTGACCACCTCATACATAATTAACCAACAACAAATTATCCAACAAAATACCCAAGTCAACCATTTTCATCTATGGAAGAAGTATGAACAAACACCAAACCTAAAAATATTCAATCTCCAAACTTACTTCTAATGCTCTCCACAATTGCAACCCAAATCAACTCCAAACAATGAAATTCCTCAACAAATCACTACCAACAACAAGTAGACATGTGTAGCATCCACTCAAGCACCAAAATTCTCAACAAAATCAACCCAAACATGCCAAAAACCATCAAATTTCCAAAATAGACAAAACAATTCTGGGCAACTTCAACTCAAAAATCAACCCGATACTCAATGAATACTTGGACTCAAATGATAAAATTCATATCCCAACATTGCTAACGCATCAAGGAACCAATATCATCCATCAAGCATCAATTTTGCTTCCAAAATCAACAAGAACAAACCCAAAACTTCATGAACATAAACTCAAAAAAATCTGGAAAATTTTCTCCCTAAACAGGAGTTTCAATCCTTGCTCTGATACCAAATGATCCGGGAACAACTAGGGAAGCAAGATTAATCACCCAAGGATCACAATTACTCTAGAGTTTAAGAAAACCCCAATTTAGAACTCATAAAACTATCACTAATTTTTAGGGTTTTTGGGAGATTAAAGATGAAAATCAACACAACAACAACAATAATAAAGAGATATGACTAATTAAAGAGTAAAACTCACCAATTAGCCTAAGAACCTCAGGAAGGTTGCAAGGATTCACCACTAGCACTCACACTTGAACCTCCAAGAATTTCCACTAAAGAATTGGAAGAAAACACACCAACCCACTTGAATCAAAAGAAATTAACTAATTAACCCACCAAGGATTAATCTTAATTACAAGGGTTTCAAATACCCTAAAAGTCACAAAGTGTTCTTCAAGTGGCTAAACCTAAAACTCAAGTGTTCCAAAAAAACTAGATCTAAAATGGAGGAGAATACAAATATATAGGCAAATGGGGGAGAAACGACGCGGAGACCTCCTGGAAAAAGGCTGAGACGCTGGCAGCGCCTCAGAGATGCCCCAAGCGTCTCAACAAGAAAGGTGGGGCGGAAAATCCAGGGAAGGCGATGCTAGCGCCTATCAGTTGCTGCCGGTTTCTGCTGATTTCCAACGTGCATAACTTCTTCATTTTAACTCTGATTTGGTTATATAATATATCGATGGAAAGCTCTCGGTGTGTACTATAAGCTCACCAAATTTCAAATCTATCGGAGTTGTATTAAAGGAGTTATGACTGAAAGCGTGAAGATATGTATTTTTCTTGTACCCAATTTCGCCCACTTTCTTCCATTTTCCTTTTTCCTTCTTTGGTCTTTCTTAATTCCGTTTGAACCCCTTCGGTCTCAGTTTCTCCCATGCTCCTTTTTGAGGTTCCATAGGTCCGAGTTCAATCCTTGTGAATTACCAAATTGCCCCTTGGCTTGAATTTGACCCTCTTGACTTCTTCCTAGCCTTCCTTGGCTCCCGAAACAGACGTTGTTGACCCGAAAAGTGACCCAAATTGGCTTGGGGAAAAATTGAGTTTGAACCCTCCGTTGTTATTATTTCCGAAGTGAGGTACCCCTAGGAAATATGGATCAATAGTCTTAAGTCATAATATATGTGATGCATTGTTTTTGTACCAGAGCTCTTTAATGAACTATGGGGGTGTTTGGCTACCCAACTTTTTGGGTAGATTTTAGCTTTTTGGATAGCTTTTAGCTTTTTGACCAAGGTTAAAAAGCTACTTGAGGTATTTGGTAAGTAGCTTTTTATATTAGCTTTTTGGACCCAGAAAGCTAGTTTTCAAAAAGCTAGTTGATGAAGCTTTTTGAGGTAGCTTTCCACAAAAAAACTACTTTACTGAACACTTTTCCTGCAATCAACTAACCCAAACAGCTAAAATCAAACAGCTAATCCAAAAAGCTATCAGATAACAGCTACAAGCTAACAGCTAACAGCTACCAGCTACCAGCTGGTTGCCAAATAGGGCCTATGTTATATTTATGGACATAAGAACCATATAGGCATTTATATATATATATATATATATATATATATATATATATATATATATATATATATATATATATATATATTGTTATAGAATAATTGTGTGAATGTCCATACTCTTACTTTTCTTAGTAATGAACTTTTCTTAGTAATGAAGTTTTCTTAGCGATGAAGTATTCTTAGCGATGAAGTATTCTTAGTGATGAAGAATCCTTGTATTATAAATACTTCCTCGATGGCAATGAAATATTCATTCCTTTCTTTCTCTCAATTCCCCTGTCTCTATTCTCTCTCCACTTTCTCTTATATTCATATATTTATAACACGTTATCAGCACCATACTCTATTTTATATATTGGTTATAATTTACGGAACCATAGCCTTCTCACAATTTACCGAATCATTGTCCGTCCAACTTTTACATTCACAAGGAAAGAAGGAACAAAATCAATTAAATTGAAGGCAACCTTAATATACACATGTCATCAAAGGAGTAGGTATGTAGCTTTGCCTCATCACTATGGAGTTCTGGTTTAAATTTTATTTATGTATTCTTTCATGTATCATACTCTACTTGTTAATTATCATCGAAAAGTAGAGAAATTACTTACGTAAACATCTTCGGTGAATATTATATCATCGTCCCTATTTCTTTTTAACAAATTGACATATAGTGCTTTAGATTGTTATGAAGTTGAGCCTCCAAATTCTATTGTTTCAAGGTAAAGTATGCCAGACATTACACCCTTTATTATATGGGTTTTGTCATCCATTAATATCTTCTTATACATGGTTATTGTTATGTTGAAATATAATTAGTGCCTGGTTTACCTAAGTGGTATTTGGATTTATCAGCAATTTTGTATGATATTTGTTCCAACATGCACCTTAGCGATGCTTATTAAACTCACATCAAATTGTACATGTATGTGGTTAGATCCTTCTTTTTGGTTTCTACTAAATTATAGTTCTTATGCATAAGATTTCGATTGAATAAGCACCGAGAGTTTCATTTATTTTTATTAGTGAACAAGAATTTTACTTTCATTAAGTGAATCAGAAGTTCACTCGTATGTCAAAAGTTTTATCTTATGAGTGAACCAGAAGTTCGCTATAATATTGATAATGTTATTTAATTTTATTAGTTAAGAATTTTGTCTTATTTTCATTAATGAACCTGAAGTTCATTCTAATGATAAGAATTTTATCTAATTTTATTAGTGACCAGAATTTCATTCTGTTATTGAAAAAATGGGATTACTTATCTCATTGGTAAACCAGAAGTTCATCCTACCACTAATATTGAATTTTATTTCTGTTGATTACACGTATTAGTAGTGAACTAGAAGTTCACTCGAACCATTGAAGCTCTATATAATCTCGTTAGTGAACCAGAAGTTCGCATTCCTACCAATTATAGTATAGAGTTGTTAATTGGCATAAGAATTGTTGAAAAGTGATGATAGTATACTTGAGGTTATTAAAGTTTATATCATCGATTAAATTGAGCATTTTTTTTTACAAGTGTGGAGTTTAATGTTTAGATGAAAAATGTATATAATTTTTCGTAATAATGACCTATGGGATCATTAGAACCCCCAAATGGTTTCGTCTCATTCCCTGAAGTGAATATGGTAGGATATAAACTCAATAATCATGAGCAAAACAAAGGTCACGCCAGTCGTCTTGACAGTCGACACAATCGTGGTTGTAGTCATGCTAATCTTTTAAAAAGAAGATATTTCTACCAGGAGTAGGAATACGAAATCAAAAAGCATGAATCATTTAAAGACGATAAATGTATTATTAACGAGAAAATGGAAATGGCACGTACCTGTTGTACGTCATAATATCTTGTTGAACCTTATCAAGCTTAATCACAAAGCACAAGATATTATTTTACAAACTTTTGATAGTAAGTGATATTATTGTTTATGTTGTGCATGTTGTTTCAAGTCGCTACTTTTTAGATCTCCCTCTTGGCATTGTTCAAAGACTTTAGTAATTGTTGTGTTTTAATTATTCTGCAGCCCCTTTGTTGATATGTACATAATTATGGATTAATATGAATCTTTATGTGATGCTATTATTTTATGGATATTCATATGATTTGATATGTATGCACCTTATTGAAAATGTCACGCATGCAAAATGCGAGTAATATGTTCTCATTTGTCTTATGATATCAGTGATTTATTGAAATTGGTGATCATATTGAATGATTAAGTATTTTCCAGTATCATGAACAATACTACTTGTTTCGTAATCACCAAGTGCATTGTTATTGATTGACCAAATATGCATGAACTTTGTTTCATAAGCATAATACAAATTACAGTGTGTATTGGTTATTTGATTGTGATACTATATGAGCAAATGGATGGAATCTATCTTTATGAAAATGTGATTATTTATTATGCTCATACACATGTTTTTAAAAGTAATCAATGATATTGATATCCATGATTAATGCATATTCACTATGGAGTATTTAACTTTCAAGAGTCATGTATACCTGCATGTTGAGACAACTAATATTCATATATGTAAAATGATCCTGCAAAATCATTTTATATGCATTGATGTTATATTTATCATGAAGTGAATTTCATGCATACTTACTTGATTGGAACATGAATAAATGAGGTGATAGATGTGTGTCCTGCAGACACCAGAACAACACACATTTTTAGTGATGATAAATTACTTCTTGTCCATTGATGAGGGAAGCAAATATTAGCATTATATATATGACAATCTACTTTGATTAAAGGCTCCAGAAGAGCGCATATAATATTACTTGGTGTAACTAACTTTCTATTGTGGACATACTTCTCTCCACCAAGTTAGTGTCAAAGGTAACTTATTAATTAAGTTTCAAAGGTATTCGTGAATGAATACCTGCATGTTGAGACAACTAATATTCATATATTATGAAAATTGCTTTGATCAACATGTGTGTTGAAAAGGATATCACCCTTATTTTCTGGGTTATTCTACATAACTAACCTAATTGAGGCACATACTTTAGTAAACTAGAAATTTACTATATATTGATGAAGTCTTTATCTTAGTTGGAGCATCTTGTATCAATCCTCTTGAGAAGAACTCATATTGATATATTTTAAAGGGCCAGAAGATCCTTAATCAAATGAGTTCTAATTAGCTGCTCACTATCAAAGAAATTAATTATAACACCATCATTAGCAAAGATAGGTATTGAATCCCTTAGATTCCTGGGTTGTGTACAAGTGATTATATTTGTGTTGGTCCTGTAGACCTATATGTAAACCATTTGAATAAAACATGGCTTTACTTAATTGATATATAAATGAGATAGTCACTTGTATGTTTACTATCTAACTTGCAACTTGGCGCTTGCAAGATTATTTGCTCAATTTGTTTACGAGCACATTTCATATTATCAATCAAGAAGATTCATCTTGATAATGATGGTGAAGGATTTTGATAGTTTTTGTATGCAAATGGACATAGATGCTAAGCATCGTATGTTAAATGTTTATATGTAAAATGATCCTGCAGAATCGTTGATATATTAGATATTGAGTATATAATAAATGGCAAACTTATTACTTTTGAGAGAAGAGCTTACTATAACTTTTCAGGGACATGTCATGTTACATGCACCGACATTGATCCAAATAAGGCCAAGAGGTTATCATGAATGTTTATTTCTCCCCTACAATGGTTCCTGGCCATGAACCGAAAATCTCCCACCTATGAATTTGAGCATGTGCAATGTAAGCTCCATGATAACGCACTAAGATGGGACCCCGAAGGAATCGGGGATATATGTTGGGTATATCCATACTTAAATATAATAGAACCATTCATTGGAGATATACTTATGGCACAATTTGCCAATTATGATGACATAAGTTTCCCAACATTAGGGGGGGAGAAATCAAGTTGTTGGACAAGGAAATAAGTTGTGACGAATTATTATGATCCTCATACAATGTAATGTGAATTGAAAGTTCAAAATATAATTCGTCTACAAATTTGAGCGAATCTACTGCCAGATATTCTACTGACCCACAAAGAGTTACTAAATCCTATGTTCCAACTACTAATGCTCCTATTGATGTCCCAGTAGGACAAACTGAATTATTAATGAGTCTAGACCACATATGAAATGTGGTAGACTAATCAGTTCCAAAGACAACAAAAGTCCTCGAAAAAAGAAAAGGAGCAAACAATTTATGATAAGCGAAATGAGGAAATTTTGACTCCAGAAGAGTCTTCAATCATGACACATGTGGAAGTTATACCACAAGCTCAGACACCTGAAATTCGCGAAAATGATGAGATCTCAATTAATTATGTCATGAATTGGATAAGGTGGAACCGAAATCTAGTCGACGTCGATATCATATTTGATTATATAACATAGTGCTCACTATTGTGAGTAACCATGAGGATCATGAATTTATGTCTATAAATGAATACAGACAAAGATGAGATTGGCCAAGTGGAAAGATGCATTTAAGAATTAGATTCGCTTGTAAAATCGGAAATATAAGGACATGTTGTCCATACACCAAACTGGTGTAAAACTTGTGGGATATAATTATGTCTTTGTGTGAAAAAGAATGAGAAAGGGAGGTTATGAGATATAAGGCACAAGAAGTGACTTGTTGCATAAGTGCTTACACAAAGACTTGGTATCAACTATGAAGGAATATACTCCTATGTAGTCCATGTCACTACATCACGATACCTTAAATTTGGCAGTACATGAAAAGCTAAGAATGCATCTTATAAATATTGTTATAGCTTATGAAAATTTTGATAATGATGTTTATATTAAACTCCTGAAGGGTTCAAAGTGCCGGAAGCACATAGTAAAATTCTCGAGAATATTGGTTATTTGGTTGATAGACATTTATGTGATTAAAGCAATATGGACGCATATTGCATAATCAAATGAAATGATTAAATGATCCGGATCCTAATTGTTAATAATGTTATTGATGGTTTGGACTCCCGAAGAGCCTTAAAAGTTGTGGATTGCTTTAAAAGCGTATTTGGAATGAAAGATTTTAGTAAAATCACTTATTGCCTTGGTTTACAAGTTGCACATGCATAAATTAATTTATGTAGCTAAGTGCTAAGATAATGTTGCATGAGCAAATCACTCCCTTTTTAAATACCCTAGTAGTGGTACAATCATTTGATATGAAAACAACCCCCTTTCGATCCCAGAAAGATAATGAGAAATTTAGCGGTCTTGAAGTACCGTATTTGAGTCCTGAAGTATTGTATTTGGGACCTGAAGTACCGTATTTAAATGATATTGAATCGCTGACGTATCTTGCTAAGCATACATGATCTAACCTATTTCGGTACCTCGAAGGTACTAGCGATTTAGATATTCATTATCCCCATCGGCTCAAAATTGATTTGATTAGCTATGCTGATCTTGGATATTTACCTAAATCCTATGACACTTGATCACATACTAGTTATGTGCACGCTGAAACAGATATTAAGCAAATTCGTTTCAATGAGAATTAAGTTGATTCATGTATCAAGCCACTTTCGACTGCAAAGTTTAAAAGTCAGTGATGAAGTTGTGTTACATAAACTCAAAGATCTTAATTGATGTTCTCATCAGGGGGAGTTAAATACGCACTGTACACTTTTTCCCTTATCTGAGGTTTTGTCCCATTGAGTTTTCCTTAGAAAGGTTTTTAATGAGGCAGCATATCTTGGCGTATCAAGAATTATGTACTCTTTTTCCTTCACTGGGTTTTTTCCCATTGGGTTTTTCCTAGTAAGGTTTTAATGAGACATATTCTTTGGCAATGGACATTCAAGGGGGAGTGTTATGGAATAATTGTGTGAATGTCCATACTCTTACTTTTCATAGTAATGAAGTTTTCTTAGCGATGAAGTATTCTTAGTGATGAAGTATTCTTAGTGATGAAAAATCCTTGTATTATAAATACTTCCTCGATGGCAATGAAATATTCATTCCTTTCTTTCTCTCAATTAGTCTGTCTCTATTCTCTCTCCACTATATTCATTCCTTTCTTTCTCCCAATTCCTGTGTCTCTATTCTCTCTCCACTTTCTCTTATATTCATATATTTATAACACGTTATCAGCACCATATTCTAACCAACTGAGTCTACTGTTCTTAAATATCATATGTCTACTGTATCCAACCCAATTGCTAATCCTAATCCTGCTACTTTTGATTCCATCCCATCTACACCAATCAAACACACCAATATGGATAATAATCTTAAACCCACTAATCCCCTTCCAAAATCCAACCATAGTTGACCCTTGCATTCTCTCTCTACGATTGAGTTCTGCCTCCATCAATAGTATAGAGCTAAGCACCATGTACATGGTCAAACTTGAGGAGGAATATCAAGCTATTGTATCGGAGAAGAGTGGTGCAAATCCAGGTTGATAAATTGAAGGGGATCTTGCATGTTGTCAGATGTGGTTGTGGACGAGAATACAAGGTGGAGGTTGGACTGAATTCATGTGGATTAGACACATAGGAGTTATCGCAGTCACATCAGATGGACAGAGGATCAACTTGGTCTTATGGTGCAGAAGGTATGTGTATTTGTTTTCCACTTAACCACCATGAATTTTTTTTTTAAAAAAATGTTCTCTTTGTTTGAATGCATACATGATACATATCAAGCTCTCAAAGAGAAGTATGCGATATTGCCCAGACCAAAATGATACAGAAGCGTGTGATATGGCTGGAGATTTTTTTTATTTATTTTATTATAGTTAAAGTTTATATATTATCATCGGCGAACCAGAAGTTCGTTTCAATAATACAAAGTTTATTTTATTAGTGAATCAGAAATTCACTCTAGTTGCGAAAATTTCACTTAATTATTTTTATTAGTGAATGGAAAGTTCACTTGAATGGTTAAAAAAAAAATTATACATTACTTCATTAAATGAACCAGAAGTTCACTCGTATATCACATATTTTATTTTATCAGTAACCAGAAGTTACCATAATAATCATAATTTGTGTTATTTCATTAGTGAACCTGAAGTTCATTCTAATGTTAAGAATTTGACCAGAAGTTCACTTTGTTATTGAAAAATAAAAAAATTATTTATCTCATTGGTGAACCAGAAGTTTATCCTACCACTAATATTGAATTTTATTTGTGTTGATTACATGTATTAGTAGTGAACTAGAAGTTTACTCCAATCATTAAAGCTCTCTATAATCTCGTTAGTGAACCAGAAGTTCGCTTTCCTGCCAATTAGAGTATAGAGTTGTTAATTGGCATAAAAATTGTTGAAAGACGATGATAGTATACTTGAGGTTATTAAAGTTTATATCGTCGATTAAATTGAGCATTTTTGTTACAAGTGTGGAGTTTAATGTTTAGCTGAAAAATGTACATAATTTTAGTAATAATGACCTATGAGATTATTAGAATCCCCAAATGATTTTGTCCCATTCCCTGAAGTGAATGTGGCTGGATATAAACTCAAGAATCATGAGCAAAACAAAGGTCAGGCCAGTAGTCGTGATAGTCGACATAGTCGTGATCGTAGTCATGCTAATCTTTTAAAAAGAAAATATTTCTACCAGGAGTAGGAATATGAAATCAAAAAGCATGAATGATTTAAAGACGATAAATGTATTATTAACGAGAAAATGGAAATAGCACGTACCTGTTGTACGTCATAATATCTTGTTGAACCTTATCAAGTTTAATCACAAAGCACAAGATATTATTTTACAAACTTTTGATAGTAAGTGATATTATTGTTTATGTTGTGCATGTTGTTTCAAGTCGCTACTTTTTAGATCTCCCTCTTGGCATTGTTCAAAGACTTTAGTAATTGTTGTGTTTTAATTATTCTTCAGCCCCTTTGTTGATATATACATAATTATGGATTAATATGAGTCCTCATACGATGCTATTATTTTATGGATATTTATATGATTTGATATGTATGCACCTTATTGAAAATGTTACACGTGCAAAATGCGAGTAATATGCTCTCATTTGTCTTATGATATCAGTGATTTATTGAAATTGGTGATCATATTGAATGATTATGTATTTTCCAGTATCATGAACAAGGTTACTTGTTTCGTAATGTCTAATCACCAAGTGCATTGTTCTTGATTGACCAAATATGCATGAACTTTGTTTCATAAGCATAATACAAATTACAGTGTGTATTGGTTATTTGATTGTGATACTATATGAGCAAATGGATGGAATCTATCTTTATGAAAGTGTGATTATTTATGTGATTATTTATTATGCTCATACACATGTTTTTAAAAGTCATCAATGATATTGATATCCATGATTAATGCATATTCACTATGGAGTATTTAACTTTCAAGAGTCATATATGTGCTTCTGAAGTGGAGTTTCTTTTTATAAGTGATTAAAACACTTCCACTATATGCTTTATATGCATTGATGTTATATTTATCATGAAGTGAATTTCATGCATACTTACTTGATTGGAACATGAATAAATGAGGTGATAGATGCGTGTCCTGTAGACACCAGAACAACACACATTTTTAGTGATGATAAATTACTTCTTGTCCATTGATGAGGGAGGCAAATATTAGCATTATATATATGACAATCTACTTTGATTAAAGGCTCCAGAAGAGCGCATATAATATTACTTGGTGTAACTAACTTTCTATTGTGGACATACTTCTCTCCACCAAGTTAGTGTCAAAGGTAACTTATTAATTAAACTCCACCAAGTTAGGCTCCAGAAGAGCGCATATAATATTACTTGCTATAGCTTATGAAAATTTTGATAATGATGTTTATATTAAACTCCTGAAGGGTTCAAAGTGTCGGAAGCACATATTAAAATTCTCGAGAATATTGGTTATTTGGTTGATAGACATTTTGTGATTAAAGGAATATGGACGCATATTGCATAATCAAATGAAATGATTAAATGATCCAGATCATAATTGTTTGTAAATGTTATTGATGGTTTGGACTCCCGAAGAGCCTTAAAAGTTGTGGATTGCTTTAAAAGCGTATTTGGAATGAAAGATTTTAGTAAAATCACTTATTGCCTTGGTTTACAAGTTGCACATGCATAAATTAATTTATGTAGCTAAGTGTTAAGATAATGTTGCATGAGCAAATCACTCCCTTTTTAAGTACCCTAGTAGTGGTACAATCATTTCATATGAAAACAACCCCCTTTCGATTCCAAAAAGATAATGAGAAATTTAGCGGTCTTGAAGTACCGTATTTGAGTTCTGAAGTATTGTATTTGGGTCCTGAAGTACCGTATTTAAATGATATTGAAGCACTGACGTATCTTGCTAATCATACAAGATCCAACCTATTTCGGTATCTCGAAGGTACTAGCGATTTAGATATTCATTATCCCTATCAGCTCAAAATTGGTTTGATTAGCTACGTTGATCTTGGATATTTACCTAAATCCTATGACACTTGATCACATACTAGTTATGTGCACGCTGAAACAAATATTAACCAAATTCGTTTCAGTTAGAATTAAGTACGTTGATCCATGTATCAAGCCACTTTCGACTGCAAAGTTTAAAAGTCAGTGATAAAGTTGAATTACGTCAACTCAGAGATCTTCATTGATGTTCTCATCAGGGGGAGTAATACGCGATGTACTCTTTTTCCCTTATCTGAGGTTTTGTCCCATTGGGTTTTCCTTAGAAAGGTTTTTAATGAGGCAACATGTCTTGGCGTATCAAGAATTATGTACTCTTTTTCTTTCACTGGGTTTTTTCCCTATTGGGTTTTTCCTAGTAAGGTTTTAATGAGGCATATTCTTTGGCAATGGACATTCAAGGGGGAGTGTTATGGAATAATTGTGTGAATGTCCACACTCTTACTTAGTAATGAAGTTTTCTTAGCGATGAAGTATTCTTAGTGATGAAGTATTCTTAGTGATGAAAAATCCTTGTATTATAAATACTTCCTCGATGGCAATGAAATATTCATTCCTTTCTTTCTCTCAATTAGTCTGTCTCTATTCTCTCTCCACTATATTCATTCCTTTCTTTCTCCCAATTCCTGTGTCTCTATTCTCTCTCCACTTTCTCTTATATTCATATATTTATAACACGTTATCAGCACCATATTCTAACCAACTGAGTCTACTGTTCTTAAATATCATATGTCTACTGTATCCAACCCAATTGCTAATCCTAATCCTGCTACTTTTGATTCCATCCCATCTACACCAATCAAACACACCAATATGGATAATAATCTTAAACCCACTAATCCCCTTCCAAAATCCAACCATAGTTGACCCTTGCATTCTCTCTCTACGATTGAGTTCTGCCTCCATCAATAGTATAGAGCTAAGCACCATGTACATGGTCAAACTTGAGGAGGAATATCAAGCTATTGTATCGGAGAAGAGTGGTGCAAATCCAGGTTGATAAATTGAAGGGGATCTTGCATGTTGTCAGATGTGGTTGTGGACGAGAATACAAGGTGGAGGTTGGACTGAATTCATGTGGATTAGACACATAGGAGTTATCGCAGTCACATCAGATGGACAGAGGATCAACTTGGTCTTATGGTGCAGAAGGTATGTGTATTTGTTTTCCACTTAACCACCATGAATTTTTTTTTTAAAAAAATGTTCTCTTTGTTTGAATGCATACATGATACATATCAAGCTCTCAAAGAGAAGTATGCGATATTGCCCAGACCAAAATGATACAGAAGCGTGTGATATGGCTGGAGATTTTTTTTATTTATTTTATTATAGTTAAAGTTTATATATTATCATCGGCGAACCAGAAGTTCGTTTCAATAATACAAAGTTTATTTTATTAGTGAATCAGAAATTCACTCTAGTTGCGAAAATTTCACTTAATTATTTTTATTAGTGAATGGAAAGTTCACTTGAATGGTTAAAAAAAAAATTATACATTACTTCATTAAATGAACCAGAAGTTCACTCGTATATCACATATTTTATTTTATCAGTAACCAGAAGTTACCATAATAATCATAATTTGTGTTATTTCATTAGTGAACCTGAAGTTCATTCTAATGTTAAGAATTTGACCAGAAGTTCACTTTGTTATTGAAAAATAAAAAAATTATTTATCTCATTGGTGAACCAGAAGTTTATCCTACCACTAATATTGAATTTTATTTGTGTTGATTACATGTATTAGTAGTGAACTAGAAGTTTACTCCAATCATTAAAGCTCTCTATAATCTCGTTAGTGAACCAGAAGTTCGCTTTCCTGCCAATTAGAGTATAGAGTTGTTAATTGGCATAAAAATTGTTGAAAGACGATGATAGTATACTTGAGGTTATTAAAGTTTATATCGTCGATTAAATTGAGCATTTTTGTTACAAGTGTGGAGTTTAATGTTTAGCTGAAAAATGTACATAATTTTAGTAATAATGACCTATGAGATTATTAGAATCCCCAAATGATTTTGTCCCATTCCCTGAAGTGAATGTGGCTGGATATAAACTCAAGAATCATGAGCAAAACAAAGGTCGCCAAGTCGTGATAGTCGACATAGTCGTGATCGTAGTCATGCTAATCTTTTAAAAGAAAATATTTCTACCAGAGTAGGAATATGAAATCAAAAAGCATGAATGATTTAAAGGCGATAAATGTATTATTAACGAGAAAATGGAAATAGCACGCACTGTTATGCGTCATAATATCTTGTTGAACCTTATCAAGTTTAATCACAAAGCACAAGATATTATTTTACAAACTTTTGATAGTAAGTGATATTATTGTTTATGTTGTGCATGTTGTTTCAAGTCGCTACTTTTTAGATCTCCCTCTTGGCATTGTTCAAAGACTTTAGTAATTGTTGTGTTTTAATTATTCTTCAGCCCCTTTGTTGATATATACATAATTATGGATTAATATGAGTCCTCATACGATGCTATTATTTTATGGATATTTATATGATTTGATATGTATGCACCTTATTGAAAATGTTACACGTGCAAAATGCGAGTAATATGCTCTCATTTGTCTTATGATATCAGTGATTTATTGAAATTGGTGATCATATTGAATGATTATGTATTTTCCAGTATCATGAACAAGGTTACTTGTTTCGTAATGTCTAATCACCAAGTGCATTGTTCTTGATTGACCAAATATGCATGAACTTTGTTTCATAAGCATAATACAAATTACAGTGTGTATTGGTTATTTGATTGTGATACTATATGAGCAAATGGATGGAATCTATCTTTATGAAAGTGTGATTATTTATGTGATTATTTATTATGCTCATACACATGTTTTTAAAAGTCATCAATGATATTGATATCCATGATTAATGCATATTCACTATGGAGTATTTAACTTTCAAGAGTCATATATGTGCTTCTGAAGTGGAGTTTCTTTTTATAAGTGATTAAAACACTTCCACTATATGCTTTATATGCATTGATGTTATATTTATCATGAAGTGAATTTCATGCATACTTACTTGATTGGAACATGAATAAATGAGGTGATAGATGCGTGTCCTGTAGACACCAGAACAACACACATTTTTAGTGATGATAAATTACTTCTTGTCCATTGATGAGGGAGGCAAATATTAGCATTATATATATGACAATCTACTTTGATAATGATATTACTTGGTGTAACTAACTTTCTATTGTGGACATACTTCTCTCCACCAAGTTAGTGTCAAAGGTAACTTATTAATTAAACTCCACCAAGTTAGGCTCCAGAAGAGCGCATATAATATTACTTGCTATAGCTTATGAAAATTTTGATAATGATGTTTATATTAAACTCCTGAAGGGTTCAAAGTGCCGGAAGCACATATTAAAATTCTCGAGAATATTGGTTATTTGGTTGATAGACATTTATGTGATTAAAGGAATATGGACGCATATTGCATAATCAAATGAAATGATTAAATGATCCAGATCATAATTGTTTGTAAATGTTATTGATGGTTTGGACTCCCGAAGAGCCTTAAAAGTTGTGGATTGCTTTAAAAGCGTATTTGGAATGAAAGATTTTAGTAAAATCACTTATTGCCTTGGTTTACAAGTTGCACATGCATAAATTAATTTATGTAGCTAAGTGTTAAGATAATGTTGCATGAGCAAATCACTCCCTTTTTAAGTACCCTAGTAGTGGTACAATCATTTCATATGAAAACAACCCCCTTTCGATTCCAAAAAGATAATGAGAAATTTAGCGGTCTTGAAGTACCGTATTTGAGTTCTGAAGTATTGTATTTGGGTCCTGAAGTACCGTATTTAAATGATATTGAAGCACTGACGTATCTTGCTAATCATACAAGATCCAACCTATTTCGGTATCTCGAAGGTACTAGCGATTTAGATATTCATTATCCCTATCGGCTCAAAATTGGTTTGATTAGCTACGTTGATCTTGGATATTTACCTAAATCCTATGACACTTGATCACATACTAGTTATGTGCACGCTGAAACAAATATTAACCAAATTCGTTTCAGTTAGAATTAAGTACGTTGATCCATGTATCAAGCCACTTTCGACTGCAAAGTTTAAAAGTCAGTGATAAAGTTGAATTACGTCAACTCAGAGATCTTCATTGATGTTCTCATCATGGGGAGTAATACGCGCTGTACTCTTTTTCCCTTATCTGAGGTTTTGTCCCATTGGGTTTTTCTTAGAAAGGTTTTTAATGAGGCAACATGTCTTGGCGTATCAAGAATTATGTACTCTTTTTCTTTCACTGGGTTTTTTCCCTATTGGGTTTTTCCTAGTAAGGTTTTAATGAGGCATATTCTTTGGCAATGGACATTCAAGGGGGAGTGTTATGGAATAATTGTGTGAATGTCCACACTCTTACTTAGTAATGAAGTTTTCTTAGCGATGAAGTATTCTTAGTGATGAAGTATTCTTAGTGATGAAAAATCCTTGTATTATAAATACTTCCTCGATGGCAATGAAATATTCATTCCTTTCTTTCTCTCAATTCCTCTGTCTCTATTCTCTCTCCACTTTTTCTTATATTCATATATTTATAACACGTTATCAGCACGATATTCTAACCAACTGAGTCTACTGTTCTTAAATATCATATGTCTACTGTATCCAACCCAATTGCTAATCCTAATCCTGCTACTTTTGATTCCATCCCATCTACACCAATCAAACATACCAATATGGATAATAATCTTAAACCCACTAATCCCCTTCCAAAATCCAACCATAGTTGACCCTCGCATTTTCTCTCTACGATTGAGTTCTGCCTCCATCAATAGTACAGAGCTAAGCACCATGTACATGGTCAAACTTGAGGAGGAATATCAAGCTATTGTATCGGAGAAGAGTTGTGCAAATCCAGGTTGATAAATTGAAGGGGATCTTGCATGTTGTCAGATGTGGTTGTGGACGAGAATACAAGGTGGAGGTTGGACTGAATTCATGTGGGTTAGACACATAGGAGTTATCGCAGTCACATCAGATGGACAGAGGATCAACTTGGTCTTATGGTGCAGAAGGTATGTGTATTTGTTTTCCACTTCAGAAGCAAATACATGACTCTTGAAAGTTAAATATTCCATAGTTAACATGCAGTAATCATGGATATCGAGATCATTGATTATATTTAAAACATGCCTATGAGCATAATGAATAGTCACATAAATATCATTAAATTCTCACAAAGATAGATTCCACCCATTTGCTCATATAGTATCACAATCAAATATGATATTGACACTAAAACAACACACATTTTTAGTAATAATACATTACTTATTATCCATTGATGAGGGAATCAAATATTAGCATTATATACGTGGAAATCTACTTTGATTCAAGGCTCCAGAAGAGCGCGTATAATATTACTTGGTGTAACTAACTTTCCTATTGTGGACGTACTTCTCTCCACTAAGTTAGTGTCAAAGGTAACTTATTAATTAAGTTTCAAAGGTATTCATGGGAATGAATACCTGCATGTTGAGACAACTAGTATTCATGTATTAAGAAAATTGCTTTGAGCAACATGTGTGTTGAAAAGGATATCATCCTTATTTTCTGGATTATTCTACACAACTAACCCAATTGAAGCATATACTTCACATACTTTAGTAAACTAGAAGTCTACTATATATTGATGAAGTCTTTATCAAAGTAGGGGCATCTTGGATCAATCCTCTCAAGAAGAACTCATATGGATATATTTTAAAGGGCCAGAAGATCCTTAACCAAATGAGTTCTAAATAGCTGCTCGCTATCAAAGAAATTAATTATAAAACCACCATTAGCAAAGATAGGGATCAAATCCCTTAGATTCCTGGGTTATGTACAAGTGATATTTGTGTTGGTCCTGTAGACCCATATGTAAACCATTTGAATATAGTATGACTTCACTTGATGCATCAATGAGATAGTCACTTTATGTTTACGATCAACTTGCAACTTGGCGCTTGCAATGTTGTTTGCTCAATTGATTTATGAGCACATTTAAAATTATCAATCAAGAAGATTCATCTTCATAATGATGGTGAAGGCTTTTGATAGTTTTTGTATGCCAATGGACATAGATGTTAAGCATCCTATGTCAAATGTTTATATGTAAAATGATCCTGCAGAATCATTAATATATGAGATGTTGAGTATATAATAAATGGCAAACCTATTACTTTTGAGAGCGGATCTTACTACAGCTGTTCAGGGACATGTTATGTTACATGCACCAACATTGATCCAAATAAGGCCAAGAGGTTATCAAGAATGTTTTTTTTCTCCCCTAAAATGGTTTCTGGCCATAAACCAAATATCTCCCACTTTTGAATTTGAGCATGTGCGATGTATACTCCATGATCCGCACTAAAATGGGACCCCGAAGGAATCGGGAATATATGTTGGGTATGAATATGCATACACATTTGGATATAATAGAACCATTCATTGGAGATATACTCATAGCACAATTTGTCGATTATGATGACACAAGTTTCCCAACATTAGGGGGGGAGAAATCAAGTTGTTGGACAAGGAAATAAGTTGGAACGAATTATTATGATCCTCGTACAATGTAATGTGAACTGGAAGTTCAAAATATAATTCGTCTACGAACTTGAGCAAATCTACTGCCAGTTATTCTACTGACCCACAAAGAGTTATTAAATCCTATGTCCCAACTACTAATGCTCCTATTGATGTCCCAGTAGGACAAGTTGAATTATTAATCAGTCTAGACCACATATGAAGGGTGGTAGACCAGGTTCCAAAGACAACAAAAATCCTCGAAAAAGAAAAGGAGCAAACGATTAATGATAACCGAAATGAGGAAATTTTGACTCCAGAAGAGTCCTCAATCATGACATATGTGGAAGTTACACCACAAGCTCAGGTACCTGAAATTCGGAAAATGATGAGAACTCAATTAATTATGTCATGAATTGGATACGGTGGAACCGAAGTAAAATCGACGTCGATGTAATATTTGATTATATAATATAGCGCTCACTATTGTGAGTAATCATGAGGATCATGAATTTAGGTCAGTTATGAATACAGACAAAGATGAGATTGGCCAAGTGGAAAGATGCATTTAAGGATTAGATTCGCTTGTAAAATCGGAAATATCAGGACCTGTTGTCCATACACCAAACTGGTGTAAAATTTGTGGAATAAAGTTATGTCTTTGTGTGAAAACAGAATGAGAAAAGGAGATTATGAGGCACAAGGAGTGACTTGTTACATAAGTGCTTTCGCGAAGACTTGGTATCGAATATGAAGGAATATACTCCTATGTAGTTCATGTCACTACATCACGATACCTTAAAATTGGCAGTACATGAAAAGCTAAGAATGCATCTTATGAATATCGCTATAGCTCTTGAAAATTTTGATAATGATATTTATATAAAACTTCTGAAAGGTTCAAAGTGCCGGAAGCACATATTAAAATTCTCGAGAGTATTGGTTATATAGTTGATAGACATTTGTATGATTAAAGCAATATGGACGCATATTGCATAATCAAATAAAATGATTAAATGATCCGGATCCTAATTGTTTGTAAATGTTATTGATGGTTTGGACTCCCGAAGAGCCTCAAAAGTTGTGGATTGCTTTATAAAAGCATTTGGAATGAAAGATTTTGGTAAAATATATTATTGCCTTGGTTTACAAGTTGCACACTTTAAGAATGAAATTTCGTGCGCAAATCAATCTATGTAGCAAAGTGCTAAGATATTGTTGCATGAGCAATGCAAAACTCCCTATTAGGTACCCCAACAGTGGTACGATTATTTGATATGAAAACAACCCCCTTTGATCTTGAAAATATGATGAGAAATTCATCGGTCTTGAAGAACCGTAGTTAAGTCTTGAAGTATTGTATTTGAGTCCTGAAGTACTGTGTTGGGTCCTGAAGTACCGTATTTAAATAATATTGAAGGAGGACTGACGTATCTTGCTAATCATACATGATCTAACCTATTTCAGTACCTCGAAGGTACTAGCGATTTAGATATTCATTATCCCCATCGGCTCAAAATTGGTTTGATTAGCTATGCTGATTTTGGATATATACTTAAATCCTATGACACTTGTCACATACTAGTTATGTGCACGCTGAAACAGATATTAAGCAAATTCGTTTCAATGAGAATTAAGTTGATTCATGTATCAAACCACTTTTGACTGCAAAGTTTAAAAGTCAGTGATGAAGTTGAATTACATCAACTCAAATATCTTCATTGATGTTCTCATCAGGGGGAGTAATACGCGCTGTACTCTTTTTCCCTTATCTGAGGTTTTGTCCCATTGGGTTTTCCTTAGAAAGGTTTTTATTGAGGCAGCATATCTTAGCGTATCAAAAATTATGTACTCTTTTTCCTTCACTGGGTTTTTTCCCATTGGGTTTTTCCTAGTAAGATTTTAATGAGGCATATTCTTGGCAATGGACATTCAAGGGGGAGTGTTATGGAATAATTGTGTGAATGCTCATACTCTTACTTTTCTTAGTAATGAAGTTTTCTTAGCGATGAAGTATTCTTAGCGATGAAGTATTCTTAGTGATGAAGAATCCTTGTATTATAAATACTTCCTCAATGGCAATGAAATATTCATTCATTTCTTTCTCTCAATTCCTCTGTCTCTATTCTCTCTCCACTTTCTCTTATATTCATATATTCATAACACGTTATCAGCACGAATATAAAAGGAACATGAATATATGGAAGTCTACTTTGATTAAAAGCTCTAGAAGAGCGCATATAATATTACTTGGTGTAACTAACTTTCCTATTGTGGACGTACTTCTCTCCACTAAGTTAGTGTCAAAGGTAACTTATTAATTAAGTTTCAAAAGTATTCGTGGGAATGAATACCTGCATGTTGAGACAACTAGTATTCATATATTATGAAAATTGCTTTGAGCAACATTGTGTTGAAACAGATATCATCCTTATTTTCTGGGTTATTTTACACAACTAACCCAATTGAAAGACATACTCTAGTAAACCAGAAGTTTGCTATTGATGAAGACATTATCATAGTTGGAGCATCTTGGATCAATCCTCTCAAGAAAAACTCATATGGATATATTTTAAAGGGCCAGAAGATCCTTAATCAAATGAGTTCTAATTAGTTGCTTGCTATCAAAGAAAATTAATTATGACACCATCATTAGTAAAGATAGGGATTGAATCCCTTAGATTCCTGAGTTGTGTACAAGTGATCATATTTGTGTTGGTCCTGTAGACTTATATGTAAACCATTTGAATAAAGCATGGCTTTAATTGATGCATAAGTGAGATAGTCACTTGTATGTTTTCTACCAACTTGCAACTTGACGCTTGCAAGATTGTTTGCTCAATTTGTTTCCGAGCACATTTCAAATTATCAATCAAGAAGATTCATCTTGATAATGATGGTGAAGGCTTTTTGATAGTTTTTGTATGCCAATGGACATAGATGTTAAGCATCGTATGTCAAATGTTTATATGTAAAATGATCCTGTAGAATCATTAATATATGAGATCTTGAGTATATAATAAATGGCAAACCTATTACTTTTGAGAGCGGAGCTTATCACAGCTGTTCAGGGACATGTCATGTTACATGCACCAACATTGATCCAAATAAGGTCAAGAGGTTATCATGAATGTTTATTTCTCCTCTACAATGGTTCCTGGCCATAAACCGAAAATCTCCCACCTATGAATTTGATCATGTGTGATGTATGCTCCATGATAACACACTAAGATGGGACCCCGAAGGAACTGGGAATATATGTTGGGTATGAATATCCAATCATATAATAGAACCACTCATTGGAGATACACTAATGGCACAATTTGCCGATTATGATGACACAATTTTCCCAACATTAGGGGGGAAATCAAGTTGTTCGACAAGGAAATAAGTTGGAACGAATTATTATGATCCTTGTACAATGTAATGTGAACTGGAAGTTCAACATGTAATTCATCTACGAACTTGAGCGAATCTACTCCCAGTTATTCTAATGACCCACAAAGAGTTATTAAATCCTATGTCCCAACTACTAATGCTCCCATAAGAAGTGATGTTCCAGTAGGACAAATTGAATTATTAATGAGTCCAGACCACATATGAAATGTGGTAGACATCGGTTCCAAAGACAACAAAAATCGTCGAAAAAGAAAAGGAGCAAACGATTAATGATAACCGAAATGAGGAAATTTTGACTCCAGAAGAGTCCTCAATCATGACATATGTGGAAGTTACACCACAAGCTCAGGCGCCTGAAATTCGTGAAAATGATGAGATCTCAATCAATTATGTCATGAATTAGATAAGGTGGAACCAAAGTGAAGTCGACGTCGATATCATATTTGATTGTATAATATAGCGCTCACGATTGTGAGTAATCATGAGGATCGTGAATTTATGAACACATATAAAGATGAGATTGGCCAAGTGGAAAGATGCATTTAAGAATTAGATTCGCTTGCAAAATCAGAAATATCAGGACCTGTTGTCCATACACCAAACTGGTATAAAACTTGTGGGATATAGTTATGTCGATCTTTGTGTGAAAACAAAATGAGAAAAGGAGATTATAAGGCACAAGGAGCGACTTGTTGCATAAATCCTTTCACAAAGATTTGGTATCAACTATGAAGGAATATACTCCTATGTAGTCCATGTCACTACATCATGATACCTTAAATTTGGCAGTATATGAAAAGCTAAGTATGCATCTTATAAAAATATCGCTATAGCTTATGAAAATTTTGATAATGATGTTTATATAAAACTCATGAAGGGTTCAAAGTGCCGGAAGCATGGATTAAAATTCTCGAGAATATCGGTTATTTGGTTGATAGACATTTATGTGATTAAAGCAATATGGACGCATATTGCATAATCAAATAAAATGATTAAATGATCCGGATCCTAATTGTTTGTAAATGCTATTGATGGTTTGGACTCCTGAAGAAGTTCAAAAGTTGTGGATTGCTTTACAAAAGCATTTGGAATGAAAGATTTTGGTAAAATATGTTATTGCCTTGGTTTACAAATTTGCACACTTTGAGAATGAAATTTCGTGCGCAAATCAATTTACGTAGCAAAGTGCTGAAATAATGTTGCATGAGCAAAGCACTCCCTTTTAAGTACCCTGGTAGTGGTACAATAATTTGATATCAAAACAACCCCCTTTTGATCACGAAAAGATGATGAGAAATTTAGTTGTCCTGAAGTACCGTATTTGAGTCCTGAAGTACTGTATTTGGGTCTTGAAGTACCGCATTTAAATGATATTGAAGCACTGACATATCTTGCTAATCATACATGATCTAACCTATTTCGGTACCTCGAAGGTACTAGCGATTTGGATATTCATCATCCCCATCGGCTCAAAATTAGTATGATTAGCTATGTTAATCTTGGATATTTACCTAAATCCTATGACACTTGATCACATACTAGTTATGTGCACGCTGAAACAGATATTAAGCAAATTCGTTTCAGTTAGAATTAAGTTGATTCATGTATCAAACCACTTTTGACTGCAAAGTTTAAAAGTCAGTGATGAAGTTGAATTACATCAACTCAAAGATCTTCATTGATGTTCTCATCAGGGGGAGTAATACGCGTTGTACTCTTTTTCCCTTATCTGAGGTTTTGTCCCATTGGGTTTTCCTTAGAAAGGTTTTTAATGAGGCAGCATATCTTAGCGTATCAAGAATTATGTACTCTTTTTCCTTCACTGGGTTTTTTCCCATTGGGTTTTTCCTAGTAAGGTTTTAATGAGGCATATTCTTTGACAATAGACATTCAAGGGGGAGTGTTATGGAATAATTGTGTGAATGTCCATACTCTTACTTTTCTTAGTAATGAACTTTTCTTAGTAATGAAGTTTTCTTAGCGATGAAGTATTCTTAGCGATGAAGTATTCTTAGTGATGAAGAATCCTTGTATTATAAATACTTCCTCGATGGCAATGAAATATTCATTCATTTCTTTCTCTCAATTCCTCTGTCTCTATTCTCTCTCCACTTTCTCTTATATTCATATATTCATAACATATATATATATATATATATATATATATATATATATATATATATATATATTCTTTTATCTTCTATTATATAATAATTAGTGAATTATATGTATTTTATAGGTCGATGACAATAATTTGTTACTCCCACACATTTTAGATAAACTAAATCATACAAGTATGATTTAGTCATTTTGCTATATATTTTCAATGTACATCATAACCAAGTAGTTATTAAATCAATAATATTATTTATATTAGAGTTGTACTGACATGATATTTTTATAGAGATAAGTTCAAATAAATATCTAATTTGTATTGGTGAACTAATTTGGTTTGAATGTTTGTTGTTTTTTAATAAGTAAATAATATACCAATCGAACTAAATTATTGTTAAAATTAAATTTTTGATCTTGTTATGTATGAAATTTCTATTCGCAATTTAAATATTAAAATTGACATTTATTATTGTCGGGTCAGCGCGTGTGCAGCATGCGCTGACCAGACTAGTATTGATAAAAGTGATGACATGTTATCAAATGAAAAGTTTTGGTTTAAAGTTCACACTTTTAATCCATTTAGGTTTCTCATACTGTTCCTTTTTTTTTTAATGGAAATCTATCCTATCATATCACATTACAAAGTCTTACTTCAATCCTACAACACATTCTCAGTGGAGATATGTTTTGGGTGTGGATTTGACTTTTGAGAATCCAGATGTAAGCAGTCCGTCACACTCTCCCCAATAAATTAAAGTTCATAAAAAGATTGATTCTTACAAATTCACAAATAACTTTACTTCAATTTATTAAAAATTAAATTTTAATCCCAAGTTTTAGTTAGTACAGCGGCAAAAAATATCAACTTAAATATAGAGCACGCATGTTGAAATTAAAGAGGGAAAGTATAAAGTAATTAAGTTTTATTCTATGAAATATAATGTAGCTTAGACTAGAGTACGTAGGAAAACATTTTTGTCCATATTATGAAAGATTTATTTTTTTTAATTATTCAAAGTCTAAATTACATATTTAAAAATGATTTTCATACCAACCAAACCACCTCCCCTCACCCCCTAATTCTTTTAATTCAGTCTTTAACATGGTAAATGGAATTATGAATACCATTGATAACTATCTACTCTAAATTGCTACCAATGACTTTGCAACTGGAGTAGGATGCGAGTGAAAGGTTTATCCTTCCTATCACCTAGTGGATGAATGGGCTAATATATCATTGTAAACAACAACAACAACCACGTCGACGACGACAGTAATAATTTACTTTTATTTTTGGGTGCAGAAGAGGGCCGAGCCCCTAATTCTAATAGATTCTAGTGGCTCTGAGTCAAGTGGCTCTAGTACAATTTGCATCATAATGATAATCTACTCTAAATTGGTATGTTAGATGCCTATTTTTTAACTTTTAAATTTCTCAAGGTTATTATCTACTCTAAAATGGATGGATTTAGCTAACTTTATTTGTTAGGAATATTATGTCCTAAAATCTTGTAAGTTGACCTCATTATTTATTTCCTAATTGTGTTAAGACATTTAGGTTTCCTTATTATCTTTGCTTTGTTAATTACATTAAATTTGAAAAATCTAATGGGAGTGATGGTCAAGGTTTGCCTTGCTATATATCCCAGATTGTTGAAGATATTATGTGTGTTTCATAGAGAGCTACGAGTGTATCGTGGAGAACATATTGGCTGAAACGCTAAGGATTCCATGATGTGCCTCCCTTAAAGGAGACGAAAGAGATGCGAGCGGACAGATTCACCAGGGTTTTAAAAATTTTCGTTGTTAAGAGTTTTCGAAGTGGTATTTTGTCCATGTAATTTCGTCTACTAGTAGAACTACATCTATCCTATTGATCTCTTGGAAGAGTAGAGATATATTGTTGTGCTCCAACCTTAATAGTGGAGTTTGTTCGCATTTGTGTCATCTATGAGTTTTTTTCACCTAGTTCATGGGCCAAGTTTCCTGTATTAAAGCTTGTCTACCTTTATTTATGTTATTCTTGCATTATTTTTATTGATATGTTAAAGCATCCTGTATTTCTATTTTCGCTATAAGTCTACTTTACAATAAGGAGGCATGAGATAGGATCTGGGATTAGGACCTGAATCTTACCCACTAGACTAACTAAACTAAAAGTTTGTTCTTTTAGATTTGAACTATTTGTTGGAATTATTTCAAGAGTATAAGAATTTAATAAAGCACAAGGAATTGTGTGGAACAACTATAAGGATCATATATAAGAATATGATCAATATGAGTCCATAAGAGACCAACAAGATTCGTGTTGGTCTCCAGAAATCAAGTTAAAATGATCATGGGCTAAACATGGGTCGTGTTGAGGCAACACGGACCGTGTTGATCCAACACGGACCGTGTTGGAACCCAGAATCTATTTTAATGGCTAACGGCTATATAATCTTATGTATTAAGTGTATGATATCAATATTAAATCTGATGTTATATGATTCCAACAGCTATATTCCTTGACTAGGCCAAGGTCATAGTCCCTCATTAAGGACCTTAATTATACCTTTGACTAAGTGGTGTGATTAGGGTTGGATTAAAGGTGGAATTCTCCTATAAATAGGAGATATTTCCAAGCCATTTGAGAGCATCACAAGCATCAACTTCTTCATTCTATAATCACATCCTCTCAAGTATAGAAGGCAACTATACTTGAGAGAATCAAGTGAGAAACTTATGTCTTGAGTGCAACAAGAGCTAAGTTTTATCCCTTGAACATTTACAGTACAGTAAATAGTTGTTAAGGAAAATGTATTTGTCCATGACTCTTAGCGATATCCAAACAAGTTAACCATTTGGTTATTAAGTCATATATCCATCTTGTCATACATACAACAAGAAGAAGCCAAGTCAAGTGAAGATGATGAAGATTCAAGCCGGTCAAACATCATTTTCCCAACAATCTTAAGAACTATTTTACGAGACAAGATTGGAGGTGGCTAAGAGTTGGACATCCAAGATTCAAGAGGGGTTACAGAGATAAGTTTATATTTTACAAGTTTATTAGTATCAATTTTTCACATAAGTTTATTAAGTTTTATTGAGCAAGTTTAATGATTAAAAGTTTATTAATCATTTGTTTATCTATATAGATGAGAAATTGATACATAAGAGTGGCAATACAAGTATAAGATCTTGATGTTCATGATGGGAATTGTTGCTTGGTTATGCAATGAGGTATACATGGATTAAGAGTAAGGTAACAACAAATCATTTACAAGGAGGTCAAAGGTAATTAAGTTGTCACTACAACATAAAGGGCCTATGCCAACAGTCGAAAATTGTTGCCTTAGGCCAAAGGCAACAGTATTTTGGCCTAAGCCAACAGGCATGGGCCGTTGCAGATACTTCCGTTGCCTTTTCCAAAGGCAACGGTATTTTGGCCTAAGGCAACGGTTCATGCAAGAGGGCTCAATCAATGCCTAAGGCAACGGTCCATCTAAGGCAACAGTCCAGTGTTGTTGCGTTAACAGAAAAAGCAACAGTCTGGTGCTGTTGCAGTAATAGCAAAGGCAACAGGCCAGTGTTGTTGCATTCATAGCAAAGGCAACAATCCAGTGTCATTGCATTAGTAGCAAAGGCAACAATCCAAGGCTGTTGTATTGAAGACAACAAAGGCAACGGTCCAATAGTGTTGTATATTAAAGAGACAAAGGCAACAGTGAAGTATCGTTGCAGTATAAACCAACATAGGCAACAGTATTAAAAGGCAATGGACTGTTGCTTTATCCCACCAAAAGCAACGGTACATTAGATGTATTTCATAGCAACAATCTACTATTGTTGCATATGCTTATTTCCAGTACCTATTCAATATTTATAATTGATTATCTGTAATGATATGTAATACGAAATAATATACATATAACAACAAATGTCCAAATGTTATTACTATTATTGATGGATCTCATTACAAGAGTCAAAAGATGAAATATGTCATCCATATAAGACACAAAAGATAGTAATAAGTATCAAGGCCAAAACAATATATCTAATAATAAAAGTTTTCATCTTTGAAGATTATCCTAATATTATGACACGATCCAATATAGATAAATAACGACCTAGACAGTTCATCATATTAGCTCTCCATCTTCACCTTCATCTTCACCATCACCTTCATCTTCTTCCTAGGAAAAAGAAAACAAAATACTTAATATCAATTAGTTGCAAATTGTATAAGAACACACTTAAAATTAGTAACTAGTAGGAAGTATTAAGAGACAAAAAAATAGGATGTTTGAAAGGTTTAGTCCTACTTTCACTTATCAAATGGTAATCAACCGGATATCAGACACGAACAAGAAATGGTAATGACGACATCTCGCAAATGCACCAAAAATCTCAAATACTACTTTAGAGTCCTTGCTCAGTCAACGAGCTCCACCTACCGTACGATCCAAATGAAGGTAAGAGAATAATTCTTTAAACATTGATTTTGGAACCCTTGATGGACGCTTTCTCGCCAATATCCGTGTCTGATATGAACACGTGTACCCGAGTCCGAGTAACATAGAATCCCACCCAAGTAATATTCTCGCCAATTATTACTATTCCATTTGCGCTTTCGTTGGTCCATCCTATTATTAACAACAAACAAACAATATGTGAATTATCATCCATATAAGAACCAAGAAAAATATGTGCCTAAACAACTACACATAAATACAAATGTAACATTTCTCACAGAAATTATTACAATGAGCATCATAAAGACAACTAACAAGGTTTGTAATATCATTATGAAATAAAATCTCCAATTTTGCAATAAGAAAGCTTTCAAATAGAGTACATAACATTAATATAATGTTGATCACAATAATTAAAGAAATGGATAACCACAAATATAGGCAACCAAAAGACAACTACCACCATAGTATAGGACTTTGTCTTCCTCATATAAAATGAATGATGCTTTCTCCTATGTAGAACATAAGTCACACGATTGATTTATTTAGATGAACCAATAGTGAATCATATAAGTTTCTCAAATGTGATTCAATTCTACAATTACAATGTCTTTGAATTCCCCTGAGTGATTCAATTCTACCATTACAATGTCTTTGAATTCCCCAGATATTTTTAGTAATATGAAATAAGAATATACTAAGCATTATGATGGATCAAGGTATGAAAGAAAAATTAGAAAAGCTATTCTCAAACATTAAGCCATAAATAAAATTGCTGCAGTTCTTATACTTGCTGAAACATAATCGAAAACAGTAGTAAATACAGAAAATATATTGTTCTGTTTGTTTCTTCTACTCCTATTGTGTTCATACGAGTATAGAAGGACTGGAAATCAGGAACCAAAGTAAAGATTTCATGATTTTCATGTCATGCTATTATTAGTTTTTTATCCACCAAAAAATTGTCACAAGGATCATCCTATGTTATCATATATACTACAAGCTATTATTAGTTATAGCAGTAAGTTTCTGTGTTCTGATGCTAATAATAGCTATTCTCACTTCTTATCTTCAATAATGAATTTAAGCAAATATTTGAATACTCAATGCTCATTAAGTTCCAACTGTCACTTTAGTTTAAACTAACTTTGTTTGTGGTTTTTTGGTCCAACACTAATTGATTTTCTATGATGACCTAAAACTACAAGGCTAACTAATATAAGGAATGATGTTGTCCACTGTATCACAAACATCACTGCTAATTAATCCAAATATTTCACCTAAATAAAATTCAATAGTCGTGCAACAGGTTAAGAACCCAAATACTCTAGCTATTCACTTTAGTAACATCCCACAAAAAAATTAAAGAGTTGAATTAGTAGCATCTTAAGACTGTATAATAATTAAAATGAAAAGGGCAAAAGAAAAGGGATAGCTAGACTCCAAACATAAGGGAAAATATAAACACAAATGCAATGAATGAAGTCAAGTTGGTCCATAATGAAAGCAAGAGAAAGGTACTACAACATCAGAGAAGCAAACAGGGCAAATCGTAATGTACATTCAAAAACAAGCACAGATCCACAATACGGTCAACAAGCAACCGGCCGAGAGAAGCTCATCAAAATCAGTCCTGAAGTTGACATCATAGTAACCTCTCCAAAACACAAACAGTCTCACCTAGCTAGTGACCCCCAAAATTCCCCTAAACCCAACCAGATCGCATGGTTCTCAGCTCGTAAACGCAATATACAGCCACAAACACCGTATAGACTCAAATGTGCCCCATAAAAGACATTGAAAGCAGAAGATAAACCCTAACCTGGACCATTAGCGCAAAATTGAAGCAGAAACAATAAAATAAAAAATGAAGGTAAGCAATTTCAACAGGTACATCAAAGGACATATACATTGAGAGAGAAAGAGAATTACCGCAGCAGGGATTGATTCGCAGAAGTGAGAGAAAGAAGATCGGAACCCAGGTACTCTTGCTATTCACTTTAGCAGACGACCGAAGAAGGCAGGACCGAGAAGCTGGAGCAGACGACCGAAGAAGGAAGGACGACCGAAGCTGGAGCAGAAGACCGAAGGAGGCGGACAGCTGAGAAGAAGAAGCGATGGTGGTGGCGCTTGCATACTGGCAGAAGGACGACCAGCCAAGAAAAAGAAGAAGGCGAATCTAACACCATTTCTGTTGGAGCAGGGCGACCGAATTGAAGAAGGAATTGAAGGGGGGAAAATTAGGGTTTAAGAAGAAGAAGGTGAATATATGGTGGGTTTTCTCATATGCACAGGAAAATGAAAGGGGAAAGGCGCTGAAAAGTGAAAAGGCTACGGCAAAAGGAAGGAGGGAAATTTTTTCATTTTTTTCATTTCAATTTTCGTTTAAGCGGTCTAAATTTTCGTTTCAGCGCTCAAAGTTTTTACTCTACGGCTGTGTTATGAGAAAAGGCTACGGTGTCATTTACTCCCTCCTTTCCATATTAACTGTCGTTTCTGGAAATCGTGCACCAATCAAATTCTAAAAATTTTAACCTTAAATTTTTCAATATATGTAATGAATTGCTATATAAAATTACTATTATTATATTCGTAACGAAAAATATTATCATAACAAGTATAATATTACAATTATTAATAACATATTAGGCAAAAAAATATCAATCAAAGAGTGATATTGGAGACCGTGAAAGTCAAAATTATAACAATTAATATGGAACAGAGGGAGTATTTTAAATGCCACTCTAGCCTACCTTCCTTATTTTATCCATTGGGGTTTGGGTAGAGCTGGGAAAAGCTGATCCGACACGATTACGGACCTGAACCTAACACGATATTAAACGGGTTTAGGTAGAAATTTTCAACCCGTTTAATTAAATGGGTTGACACGGCAAACCCATTTAATTAAATGGATTAGGTTCAGGTCAGGATTTTCGACACGAAAAAACACCTACTTAACCCGTTTAATTAGGCATGTTAAATGGGTCAAATAATTTGCTTGATAATTGTTACTCAATTATACTGTTTATCAATAAACTTAGGTGAAAGTTACGGTTAATATTCTTTGAAATATGCGTAAGACTTGTAATTTTAACTTATAATTATCTTTGACTATGAATTAAAAGATATCTCCTTAATATAATTCGAATTATATTACCACCCAAATTGTTGAGTATGATATGTCATTATCTCGACCCTACAATGATTTGTTTTGTATAAATGAGTTAATGGTTAAATGGGTAAATTGGTAACTTTATTCTAACACGATTGCTTAAATGGGTAAACAGGTCAAAATAAGGTCAATTCGTTCAAAATGTAAATGGTAAACGGTTTCAATTTTCAATTCGTTTAATAAATGGGTTAGGTTCAGGTCGGAGGATTTTGAACCCCGTTTAAGTATGACACGAACACGAACCCGACTCGACCTGACCTATTAGCCAGCTCTAGGTTTGGGTGGCATTCATGATAAATGCCACTAAATAAATGCTGCTAGAGATCAAATATGTTGTAGCGTTCTATTTAAAAAAAAAAAAAAAAAGAAGCAAGTACATATTTATATTGAACACTTACAGTGACATAAGTTCACAACTCCTCTTTCTTTTCATCTCCAAATTTGTCCCAACTTGGAAGAGTTAGAGGCAAAAAAATATTTACTTTTCGGCTTACAGTTCCGAGAAAGTTACTGAACTCAGTTAATGTTTTCGCATCGGGTCCAATGGGTTGAAAATAAAACCCAAAATAAAACATAGAATGTAATTGTGAAAGTGAAAAAAAGAGCACCTCTTTGGGTGTTTAGCGCTAAAAGTGAAAATTAAATTTTGACTAATTAATGCTTAAAGTAAAATTAAAATTTTGGTTACCGCTTAATTAAAACAAAAGTCACGGGAGAAACTAATGTCAATCGTACCATTCCCAACAAATCACAACGTTGGCAATAAAATATTACAAATTAATAAAATATCTTATAAGTAGTAAAATAAATTAAACGACAATATCCACAAAATATTTTGTTGGCAAATTTTTTGTGGGCAATTTTGATTGATAGTGCCAACAAAATAAAGGAAATCTGTTGGACTTATAATATAATTGCCAACATATTAAAAAACTATGTTGGGAAATTGTTGGCATTTACATTTATCACCACCATTTTTTATTTTTATTGACAACATTCCGTTGGCATTGACCACAATTCTTGTAGTGTTAATTGGGTCGTGCCGTATTTCCAAGTCACCCACCCCTGTTCCATATGAACCGTTAGGTTAGTATTCCCCTGAGGTAGGGGGCTTAACGTATTAGACCACCTAATTACATTAAAAGAAAAATGAAAATAGTAAGATACATTTTTCATCTCATTCGTTAATGTTTATTATTATAAGTAGGACGCCAAGGACAGCTTTGTATTATTTTTTATGTTGGAGGAGGGGGTCGGCTGGTACTAAATGTTGGATTGTGAGCACGAAATTTATTATATTGTTATGATACCAAAACACTAAAATAAGCACAACTTAAAATATATCTAACATATGGATTTTTCTATTTTCAATTATCCGGATATATTTAAAGCAATATTCTTATAACAATTGTCATAGCATTAGAAATAAGCAACCTCACTAGAAATGTTGCCTTTGTGATTTATGGCAACGATCCCATAACTGTTACTACAAAATCTTAGTCGCAACGCTGATGAATCCGTTACCTTTCCGTAAGCAACATTCCTATGGTTGTTGCTATAGCATTATAATAAGCAACGCCTCTAGACATGTTGCCTATGTCAGTTAAGGCAACGGTCCTTTAACTGTTACTACGAAAACTATGCAACAAATAAAGCACTGTTGCCTTAGGGTATATAAGGCAACAATTCTTATACTGTTGTAATCCGAGGCGTTGCCTTAGACCCTTTATGTTGTAGTGTGTTGTTATTATTTGGGGATTATATGCATATGCATTAACCATGTTTAAAGTTGCCTCTTAATATTATCAAGTTAATACCAATGGCATGAATATGTTTTATTACCTTTGGCATGTTTAATTGGTTTATAAGAATTGCCATTAAGGATAAGCGTATTGAAATTCCATGATAAGGTAGTTGTTGAAGGATGGTGCAAAGAAAAAGTCAAAATAAGTATTTATTTATTTATGTATTATTAAGTGCACCATTGAACACCTACATAAGTTACAAGTTTATTTAGTCATATTTTTTAAGTTGACTATTATATTAAGTTACATGGAAGTTTCATACTAGTAATAAGGATGAGATTATTACGATTAAAATATCCTTCATACTAGCAAGATTATATTTTGCTTCTTATAAGCTGAATTTTTCCATGTTTGTTCACATGTTCAAGTGTCATCAAGTTTATTCCGCCTATTGCTTTGATATTAATATAAAGAATGAGTACAAGTTGTTTAGACATTTTATTAATATCATGAATGAAAATTTCTTCCATGTTTATAAGTGATAGGTATGAGTGCTTTCATGATTAAAGTTTTACCTATTGTTGTTCAAGTATTGTTTAATACCATGATTTTTAAGTTAATTTTATGATTAAATTTGAAGCGTGAAAATAGAATATAAGTATTGGCAAAAGTATTATGTTTCTAATTTATAAGTTATAAGTTGCCATGAAATTCAATTTGGATATCTCAAGTTTATGATTCTATTCTTGATTATTACAATGAGTTTATGCAATTGAAAGTCAAATATGAATTTGCTATTAAGATAAGCTTTGCATATGAGTATAATTTTTTTATTAGAATTATTTGAATGCATACAAGTGGCTTGTTTATTGATTAAAGAAATCCACTATAAGTTATGTGTGCATTAAGGTTCAAATTTCTAATTATTGTCATGAGCATATTCTTATTATGCTTATAAGTATTGTAATAAGACAAGCATAATAAGTTATTGTTATTTTACAAGTACATATATATGTGGTTATATATGTTGATAAAGTATTGGCAACATTATATGGTTATCAAGATGAAATAGCAAGTTTGTGTACAAGAAGCCATATAAGTAATTATATATGAGAAATCATATGTAATTTATTTTGTACAAGTTTGTAAATGGCTTCCTATTGGAAATTTAAGAGTACACAAGTTGATAAGAAAGACAAAGGATTAATCATGTTTATATGATTAATGGTATGCATAAATTTAAGGTACATACACACAAGTTGTCTAGGCTATTTCAAAATATGATTAAGTATATATATAATATGAATACAAGTATGTGAATTCATAATATGTATAAGTTTGACAAGAAAGCTATCTATGCTTATAAGATGTTGCATAAGTATAAAATGTTGCATAAGTAAGGACTCATGATTATTTCTAACACGTTGAACCAACAAGATTATTTGGCTAATTTTCTTAGCTAATTATGCAAAGAAAATTTCATATATTTTGTTAAGTCTTTGTACTAAGTTTAAGTCAAGTATGAAATTTATTTAAGTATTGACTTTCATGCATATTTACAAGTGTTTTGCCATGTGATTCATGTTTATGAATGTTTATAGAGTTTTTATGATGCCTATAAGTAGACAAGAACATGTTTTATTCTTGACATAGAAATATGAGTGGAGGTTTATTCACCTAATATTATGCCTATAAGTTTGATCATGCTAGTAAGCTTAAGTATTGCCTATTTTACTACATGTTAATATAAGTAGTTGTAAGTCATGTACTTGCAACTATGTTCTCAAGTAATGCAAGTTATTCATAAGCGACATGTGCATAAGTTTATCTACATGTTTGATTGTTGTAAGCTTCTCATGTTATTCAATCATATTTTAATATGATAAGAGTTTATTATAAGATAAATTTCTTTATGAAATAAGTGAATTGATTGCAAAAGATATATGAGAAGATTTCATACTTTTGTATGGTTTATGTGTCAATATGTATATGTTTACATATATGTATTCATTGAGTAATGGTATATGAAACATCAATCATGATTAGATAAGTATAAGATTGAACATGATTACTCATGTATTTTAGTGTATTCATAAATATAAGTTGAATACATGTTTGTCCTTGTTAAATTTTTCAAGTTTATAAGAACATGTAGACTATGTAGTACGATATAAGGAAGTTTTTCACAAGGAATTATGCATACTTGTGATAGACTATAATTCATGATTATGGAAATGGTTATTCTTTGAGGTTTTACAAGTTCATAAAGTTTAATTTATGAGGTTTCAAAATAATCATGATTGAGAATGGTCTATGTTGTTTGCATAAGTTGAGTATGCATATATCAAGTTTATTTGTTACCTAAGAAGTGTATAGTTTTTGTACATTTAATCATACTAAATTCATGATGATATATATTTATATCAATGGATTTGGAAATGACAAAGTTTAAGTATTATATATATTATGTTTAAATCTTCATAGCTATATGCTTTTAAGGATGGACTTAAATATAAAAGAAGAGAATACAACCATGGTAATGTGATGGTTTAATCATATACTTGCTAGTATACTCTACAGGATAATCATTCGTGATTATGAACCATTGTTTATTCAATGAGTTAAAGTTATAAGTACAAGTATGTAGCAAAGGATTGAGATGTAATGGTTAAATTACATATAAGTTGGAAATTCAATTTCCACATATATATAAATCAAAGGTTAAGTGGTTTATCAAGTGCGAGGTTATTTTATTCAGAAGTTTGTATCCATGGTTCTTTGGATGATAAGCATATAAGAGGATCCATATCAAGTATACACATGGTATAGTGTATATATCCAAAAATAATATAATGGTTTATTCATATTATGGTGAGGATACTCTTATTAAGGCCATGATAAAGGTATAATTATATATCTAATGGACCTTGTTGTTAGAGATGGGTTAAGTAGCCTAAATATCAACTACTTCACAACAATGACTCAACTTTACGGATCGGAATACCACCAATTTCTAAAGTTCAAATGAGTACAAAGTTGTCTAAAGTAGTAGGAAGCATCAAATTTATACATCTCAGGTTAAGTGATGCTTAATATTTGTAATGACAAGAGGTTGAGTGGTGAAACTCTTAATAGACTTTGTGGGAGCTTAATTACAGAGGCGGTAACTTCCAAAGACTACCTATGTAAGTTTGATGTGTGGCGGCTGAAAGGAACTTAGGGCTAAAGTTCCGTAACACTTACTAAGGATAAGGACACAAGGCCGAATAATAGTGTCAAAGTAATAGCACTAAGATTTAAAAACAAACGTATGTGTATTACTATAGTTGATCAATATAAATCCAAAATTTCAAGACATGTCTACTTTGTGATTTGGATTCAATTTTGGCTTGTATATACTAAGTGAAAAGTTCAAGGAACAATCTACTTTTCATTATGCATATGTTTGTGGGTTTCTCGGGTGAATACAAGTTAAGGTATATCTCAAATGGCGGGGGTGTTAACGCCTTAAGTAGGATCATTTCAAGGGTTTTACATACTCTTGAAATGGCGGGGGATTGTTGGAATTATTTCATGAGTATAAGAATTTTATATAGCATAAGCAATCGTGTGGAACAAGTATAAGGATCATATATAAGATAAATATCAAGAATATGATCAACACGAGTCCATAAGAGACCAACAAGGTTCGTATTGGTCTCCAGAAAGTAAGATAAAATGATCCTAGGCTCAACACGGGTCGTGTTGAGGCAACACGGACCGTGTTGATCCAACACGGACCTTGTTGGAACCCAGAATCTGTTTTAATGGCTAACGGCTATATAATCTTATGTATTAAGTGTATGATATCAATATTAAGTCTGATATTATATGATTCCAAAAACTATATTCCTTGACTATGTCATGATCATAATCCCTCATTAAGGACCTTAATTATGCCTTTGATTGAGTGTTGTGATTAGGGTTGGATTAGAGGTAGAATTCTCCTATAAATAGGAGACATTCCCAAGCCATTTGAGAGCATCACAAGCATCAACTTCTTCATTCTATAATCACATCTTCTCAAGTATAGACTGCAGCTATACTTGAGAGAATCAAGTGAGAAACATATGTCTTGAGTGCAACAAGAGCTAAGTTTTATCCCTTGAACATTTACGGTACAGTAAATAGTTCTTAAGGAAAATGTATTTGTCCATGACTCTTAGCGATATCCAAACAAGTTAACCATTTGGTTATTAAGTCATATCTCCATCTTGTCATACATACCGCAAGAAGAAGTCAAGTCAAGTGAAATGATGAAGATTCAAGCTGGTCAAACATCATTTTCCCAACACTAATAAATTCCAACTCCTTACAACTCATTAAAAATCTTTCAAGTTTTTGTGTAACTCTTCATACAACTTCTAACTTTTTCCAACTGCTATTAGTTTCTTCCAATGTGTATAGTTTACTGAATTATTATATAATTTAATTAGTAATATTTCCCGTGTTTTTAAAATTTACGTGATTATATATGTTCGATAAGTAGATTATCAAGTTTGGATTGTTCCATTTTGGTGGATAAGCTAACAGAACGAGTTCGGGCTTGGTCTTCCAAACACATCTCATATGCGGGGAGAGTTGCTTTGATTAAATCAGTATTGATGGATATTTTTGGTTATTGGGCAAGGATTTTTCTTCTTCCTAAGGGTGTTTTGGAACAAATCAAGGTTGTGTGTAGAAATTTTTTGTGGTCTGCTGAAGTGGATTACAAGAAAGTTCTGTTGATAGAATGGGAAACTCTTTGTCGTTCAAAGAAATTAGGAGGTCTGGGTATTAAGGATCCTATTAATTGGAACAAAGCTAACATTGCTCGCCTTGTTTTTGATGTTGCTTTGCTCAAAGATGGTTTATGGATAAAATGGGTACATGAGAGGTATATTAAGCGCAAGACCTGGTGGGATTACAAACCTTCAGGGGACGTCTGCTGGTACTGGAGGAAAATCTGTTATGTAAAAGAAGAAGTGAAGACTGGATGTCTCTCTAAGGGTGATTGGAGTTGGGGGAGGAAGGGTTTCTCTGTAAAAACTTTTTACAATGAATTAATGGGGAATGCTTCTTTTGCTTGGGCAAATCTTGTATGGTCCCCTATGTCTATTCCAAGGCATGCGTTTATTTCTTGGGTGTGTCTGCATATGAAACTACTTGTGGCTGCACGATTGAAAAGACATGGGATAAATTTGGAAAGCAGGTGTGTTATATGTGGGAAAGAGGAGGAGGAAATAGATCACTTATTTGTGAAGTGTGATTTTGCTAAAGAATTGAGGTATGAAGTATGCTCAAGACTGGGTTTGAAGCATGATTTCCAATCTGTTGCTGCAATGGGCTACTGGTTTGAAGAATATTAAAGCCTCAAAAGATTGGAAACCTATTATTGGAGCAGTTTTTGATGTGATAATCTACACTGTTTGGGAGGCGAGAAACCTGAAGAAATATAAGAATCAAGTGGAGAATGTTAAGTTGAGTTTGCAAAGATTAAAATATACTCTGATTATGCAGGCTATGGGAAAGAAGGGATTTGAAGTGAAAAACTGGGTTATTGAAAAATTGATGGAGTAATGGCTGATTTGTTTTACTTTTGAGTGTTGTGATCATTTTTTGGTTGAGGAGAATTTTGTTTCTGGTTGTATTTTACCCCAGGTGGGTTATGGCAATAAAAAAGCTCCTTGCTTTTTCTTGCAAAAAAAAATATATATGTTCGATAAGAAATGAAATTTTGATTTTTTTTAAAAAAAAAGTGAAATTGCAAGATTTAATTCATAATATGAATACTAGGTATTTTTAAGTAATTTGATGATTTAATTTGCCCTTTTATCTTTTATTATGTGATAAGAAATACAAATATTAAAATTTATTTCACAATATACAAAGTTTTAGCCTTTTTTTTATCAAAAGGATATCATTAAGGCAACCTACTACCCAACAAATACTTGAAGTTATGTTACATGTTGGGCAGACTAAACACGTGATAAAATTGTTTAGAAATGAAATAGTATATGATATAAGTCAATCTCATTTTGAATGATAGTTATCAAAACATTCGTTACTTTAGCCATATTAGCACTACTAAAAATATGCGTATTACCAACTATTTTTTTTTCCAACCAATTTAAAATGGTTGGAAACCAACCATTTTAGCAACCGTTTATATTCCAACTATTTTCCAAAAATTTTATGTGGGAAAAAGGGTTGGAAATTCCAACCATTTTAGCTAAAGTGATTGAAATTTCCAACTCTTTTTCCCACATTAATTTTTTTGAAAAATAGTTAGAATATGAAATGGTTGGTTAAATGGTTGGTTTTTCCAACCATTTTAAATTGGATGGAAAAGTGGTTCGTAATACACATATTTTTACTTGTGTAGCAGCTCATTACTATTTTTTTTCTTGGCTACTAAACTCTTATAATTTTAATTTTACTTGTTTTTTTAATTTTTACTTCTACTTTTACTTCAAGTTTTAATTTTAATTTTAATTTACAAGCAAAATATGAGAAAAATACTCATAGTATTTATTAAAACAAATTGTGTATCTATCAAAACAAATTCAAACTCTTTCTAACTCTTTCAAGCATTTTTTATTACTTTCAGCTCTTTTCAATTTTTTTGCAACTCTTTCCAACTTGCTCCAACTTTGATAAACTCCTTTCAGCTTTCACAAGCTCCTTCTAACTTCTTACAACTTTGACTAACTCTTATCCAAACCAAGAGAACAGATCCTAAAGCCTCGTCAACATAACTTCCATCTCTTTTTTCTTTATCTTTTTTTTTTTTACTTTTTTGAGAAAAACGTTTATCACTTATAGTCCATACAGTTTAAGCTAGTGTGGTTCATCCCATGCTATTTCCAAACGTATACATATGCATGGTCTTTTTTGTAGAAATTGCGAGGACCTCCAACTTAACCATTGTCGCTGAGGTCCTCCAACACTGTCGTTAGTTTTATTTGAAAGAACAAAATCACGAATAAATCATGGAAATATCCTAGCATATATTATCTCACTATATCCAAATATTATCTAAATGATTTACACTGATTTATACACCTTCTCTTTTAGAAAGGTAATCCCACAAGTTTCCAAAGAATTGAAGATTGAAGATCAAGTGAAGATAGGAAAGTATCAAAATGAAAGGCAAGATTAAATCGTTGGAGTTGAATGGAGCAATCTATAAATATTTTTGTGCGTCCTCTTTGGAGAATCAGTCGATTACAAGCAAGCAATCGAGTGTAGGAAATCTCGTGAGATTTCTGAGTGTAGCCAATGAGTCCTTGGAGAGTTATGTAGCGAGTAAAATAATTCTGGTGAGGTGTAACCAAGGATCTTGGTGAGTTATGTAGCCAACTATGTTAGTGAGGTGTTGTGTAGCAAAGCCTTGAAGTACTAAGGTTTTGTGAGTTTGATATCCATTGTAATCCGTCATGTTCCTCTCTGCCTCATCTGTCAGGCCCCACTTCTCTGTCTCATCTGTGAGGCCCCTCTTCTCTGCCGCGTCTGTGAGGCCCCTCCTCTCTGCCTCATCTGTGAAGCCTCGTCTTTGAGGTCCCTTCTCTTTGTCTCATATGTGAGGTCCCTCATCACAAGCCTCGTCTGTGAGGCCCCTCAATGGCCGAACCTCGGTTTACGTCCGTATCATCGTGAGGACCTCAACATCACGATTCTTCTAAGTTTCCTAACCTCCTCTATTGCTATTATACCTCAACGTTTATCTAATAAAGAAGTATTATTCAGTTAATCAAGTTCTATTAATGTCCTTGTGTTTGTAATAAAACTATTCACCCCCCCCCCCCTCTAAGGTTATTTCAATTGGTATCAGAGTCGGTCCACTCAAGAAGAGAATAACCACTTTGTGGAAAAAATCACGGGGGATAGTGAAAGCGACAAGGTAAGTCACGGATGTTGATATCATGCATTTGACTATATGGGTTATTTCTATGTTTCTCTTCTAGCACAAACTTTGAGGTACGTCTTTTGTAAACCTTTCACTAATCTAACTTACTTGTGGCATGAATTGAGGGGGAGGACCCTTTTTTAGTACTAACAAGTTTATCAAGTGCTGCAGATTTCTAGACGACCTCTAAAATATTCTAGATGTTGTATCAAGGGGGAGATTGTGGACATACATCTCACCTCTAAGGACCTCCGCCATCCCTCCTATATTGTTTGAGGGGGAACCAACTCATTAAGGTCCTGACCACTCAGTTTTGTCTTTCAAACAAAAAGGAGGAGATTGTAGAAACTGTGAGGACCTCCAATACTATCGTTAGTTTTGTTTGAAAGACCAAAATCACAAATAAATCAGGGAAGTATCCTAGCATATATTATCTCACTATATCCGAATATTATCCAGATGATTCACACTGATTTATACACTATCTCTTTTAGAAAGGCAATCCCACAAGTTTCCAAAGAATTGAAGATTGAAGATCAAGTGAAGATAGGAAAGTATCAATCAACAAGGAAATGCAAGATTAAACCGTTGGAGCTGAATGGAGCAGTCTATAAATAGTCTTGTGCATCCTCTATGGAAAATTAGTCGATTCCAAGCAAGTAATCGAGTGTAGGAAATCTCGTGAGATTTCTGAGTGTAGCCAATGAGTCCTTGGAGAGTTATGTAGTTAGTAAAGTAATTCTGGTGAAGTGTAACCAAGAATCTTGGTGAGTTATGTAGCCAACTCTGTTTGTAAGGTGTTGTGTAGCAAAGTCTTGAAGTACTAAGGCTTTGTGAGTTCGATATCCATTGTAATCCGTCATGTTTCTCTCTGCCTCGTTTGTGAGTCCCCTATTCACTGCCTCGTCTATGAGGCCCCTCTTGTCTACCTCGTATATGAAGTCTCCTCTATGAGGTCCCTTCTCTCTGTCTCATCTGTGAGACCCCTCATCGCAAGCTTCATCTGTGAGGCCCCTCAACAAAAATTGAACCTTAGTTTCTATCCATGTAGGCAGTCATCAAGGACCTCACTGTCCTGATTCTACTAAGTTCCCTAACCTTCTCTATTTCCATTGTACCTCAACATTTATCTAATAAAAAAATATTATTCGGTTAATCAAGTGCTATTAACGTCCTTGTGTTTGTAATAAAACTATTCACTCCTCCAGGGTTATTTCATTTTTTATACAAAATATTCTCAAAGGACATACATGATGATGGCCATTAGTGATTCTATCTGCTCTTTTACGTGTTAAAGAATGCTCCTCTACTAAGAATAGAGGGACTTAAACTTTTTAATGTGAGATAATCTAGCTTTTTCAGAGAAACATGGTAATATTCTATGACCTTTCTCCTCAAACTCCATTGAAGACTTGGTCCCACCACCACAAACGTTAGCACCAAAAGTCCCATTTAAATCTAATAAAAATTAACAAATTATTAGTCTTGCTTAATAACTAAATACTAAGTCATAAGACGATGACAGTAATTTACATATTAAGAAGAGGTCATAATGAATTGAATAGGATAGAATAGTACGAAAATATTTTATTGATTGAGTTGCTTTCAAACTTACGAAAAAAGGAGTAATCGTTAGCCACAATTGCTCCCAAAAACCAAACACGATACCATAAAATTTGAGTAGAGAAATGCTAATTACTGACTAATGATCCTTAGGAGCTGAGTTACTACTAATTGTACAATTAAATTACAAACAGATAATTTATTCCAACTCTACTAATTCTCCCATCATCTCTTATTCTAGGACCACGACACTGCACGCACAATTGATACATCGTAATCACAATAATAGTGAATCAGTAGTGATTATAGACAATTGGGCGCACAAATTGTCATTATGAATTCTGATAATTATTCCCGGCGAGCGCCGCCCTTGGAACTTCCGCCCTGTTGGCGGTGCTGGCGGACCATACCGTTGAAATTGGAGGATAGATCGGAGTAAATAGAGGTTACCTTTGAAATATTCCCGTTGAGTTCCTGAATAATAGCCACATTTTTAACCATATTATCAGGGACTCTAGACTGGTGATTCTCGTTGGCTCGTTGAATCAGCTCCCTGTTCCGATCTAAAACTGTCTGCACTTTGTTGAAGCTATCGGCGAACATGCCCCAAGCCTCTGGATCTCCGCCGTCCTCCGCCGCGTTGTTCCTCTTCCGTCTGTTTCCGGTGGCATCTTCCATGCTTGAGTCCGCCCCAGAGTATGACATGCAGTTGTATTTGTATTTTCTCTCTCTTCTCTCTCTCTCTCTCTCTCTAAGACTCTAACTATGTAATTGCAGTTAGTGTTTCAAGCGATTGAATTTGAATCTGGTGTGTGGTTGATGTTTGTCGGAGGCTCTGGATTGTTGTGGAGAGGGTTGGGAAGGGATGGAGGTCTTATATAGGTGTGTCATCTGAGGAGGCCTGGACGTGCACTTGAGGCGCGTCGAAATTGTTGATCAGAGAGAGGGAATTCAGGAACAGGCCACGCGCGGATGGTGTGACTGAGGATCTCCGGTGTAAAAATATCTAATGAGGAGATATTTTGTCAGGAAAAAGTGCAAAAAGAGCAAAAAGTATTCTGCCACATGAAAAGCTGCCGATGCCTTGATAATCAAAAGGGAAAATGGCTGATGCCAAGTTATACGACGTCGTCACAGCCCGTCTTTGGAGTATTACGGAGCTGTGTTACTTTTGTATTTCTTTTTTTTTTTTTTTTGAGAAAGTTACTTTTGTATTTTGGATAGGATTATGGATAATATACTGAACTTTAAGGATATTGGACAATAATGCACTGGACTTTTTTTTGGACTCTAATACACTAAACTTTGAGGGTGTTGGACAATAACGCACTCAAACCAATTCAATTGGTGGTTGATGCAGTGGTTGTTCTACTTTGTTGTGTTGTTTTTCTATTGTTTTTAGAAAAAATTTTTGCCTTGTAAAAAAATACACATAAGAAGGATGACTAATATATTTTTTTGGAAAAAAATAGAAAAAAGTTCATTGTATTAGGAGTCTAAGAAAAAAGTTCAGTGCATTATTGTCCAATACTCTTAAAGTTAAGTGTATTATCAGCCAACAATCCTTTCGGATAAATACAAGTTGTTCATATTTTAGATTCAAATTAATACGGGTAACGTGTATTTCGATTTCATGCGACTAGAGTTCGGTTTACTTGCGGCAGCGATATTCTCAACAAAACTTATTATATATTCCCTCCGTCTATAAATGACTGTATTTCATATTTTTAAGGTTCATCTCTATTTAGGTCATGTTCTTTTATACGGCAAATTGGGTGTGGTAATGGTATGGTATGATAATATTGTGGAAAATATGGTATAATATAGTAAGATATGGTAAAATTTGTTGTAAAAATGATTGATGTGATAGATGAGGAGAGAATGTGAAAAGTAGATGAGAGAAAAAAAGTAAAGAGATAGAAAGTTATAATTGTTGTAATAAAGTATGGAATGCTATGGTTTGGTATGGAATGATTGTCGTAATTGTAGAAAAATGTGGCAGGTACAGTGTGGAACCGCACAAAAGAATAGGGCCTTAATAATTTCTCACATAATATTTTATGAAACAATATTATTTTATACTTTTCAATAGTATTTTACATTACGAATATAGTGATCTAGGCCCTATTCGGCAAAATTAGCGTTTTAGATAGCGTATAGCGGTTTAAATAGAGGATAGAGGTTTAAGCAGCAGATAACGTTTTAAGTAACGGATAACGGATGAATGTTCAAATGAGAATTATGTTCAGTAAATTTAGCGGATGAATTAACAGATTAATGTGAATCTATATAATATATAATGACAAAGTTGTGGGCCACCCCAAATATTGAAAGGAGAGTGATTATAGGTATATCCACCAATCAGAATGCACATAACTTTTTTTTAGCAAATAAAAATTCAAATAAATAATATACACAGATCATAATTTCCCATCCAAATACTTATTTGCCCATTGCGTTAAGCTTGATTCTAATTTTCCTCTTTCTTTTTGAAATAATAATAATCTATATAATATACAATGACAAAGTTGTGGTCACCCCCAAATATTGAAAGAAGAGTGACTATAGGTATATCCACCAATCAGAATGCACATAATTTTTTTTGGTAAATAAAAATTCTAATAAATAATATACACATATCATAATTTCCCACCCAAATACTTATTTGCCTATTGCGTTAAACTTGATTCTAATTTTCCTCTTTCTTTTTGAAATAATAATAATCTAAATCTATATAATATAATATAGGGTTATTGGACAACAATAATACGAACTTTGGGGGTATTGGCCGATAATAATACCAACAATTTTGTTGGAAACAAGTGGTACCAACTATGGATCTATTTACCAACATTAGTACGTTGCCAAGTTGATAGGTAATTAACTCGATAAAAAGACAACTTGTCGCCTAATTATGTGAACTTGAAGCTGGAATAAGTGGAAAAAATGACAACCGCCAATTTGTTTTGCCATCTATGCAACATTAATCAATTTATCTAGAAAACAATCAAATTGTTGTTTTTACATTATTGTATAGCAAAGTTTGTTAATGTTGTTTAATTGACAAAAAAAAGTGACCATTTAAATTTTTTCAACTTACTATGGTCTTTAGCTCAGACAATTAGGTGATACATAATTTTTCTGCATAGTAAGAAACCTACCAGCTCGGTCATGTACTATTGCTGGAAAATAGGTCCATAGTTGGTACCGCTAGTGTCCAACAAAATTGTTTGTATTATTATCAGCCAATACCCGCAAAGTTTATTATTTTTGTCTAATAATCCTATCTATATAATATATAATAGAAATCTAGGTGAGGCCCGTTGAATTCTGCAACAGGATTGATTTTCGGATTACTAGCCAATCAAAAATTAGAAAAATGAAATATATTAATGTTTATTTTTATAGAAACTGTATATTGTACCTAGACCTGTCAATACGGGCGGGCGGGCGGGTTACGGGTCGGTCGTATATCGGGTTCGGGTAAATACGGGTCGGGTGTATTTCGGGTTCGGGTAAATACGGGTCGGGTGTATTCCGATTTCGGGCGGTTTGGATCGGGTTTACGGGTCATGACCGCCCTTTTTCTCAGTCACTTACAATTAATAAAATTGATTATAACTCGTCAAAGACATCTGTGTAATGTACCGTTCCATTCCAAGTTCGACCACCACGATATGTCATAGTTGTATAGACATATTACTATACACCCAAGGCACAAAATTATGGCAATCTTCAAGTCTACAAGTATTATGCGGTTTACGTCAACAATCCATGAATAACAGTACTTATGAAATATATAGGGTTTTGGGATGGTAATATACTGAACTTTTAGGGAATTGAACAATAATGCACTAAACTTTGACCTTTGACAATAATACACTATTTCTTGAAAGAGAGGAGAGCCTGGATCGCATGAGTTAGAAGGTTCATTTGAAGAGTGAGTGAGTGTGATGTTAGGGTTTTGTTTTGGTCATTTGTTATTTGATTATTTCATTTATATGTATCTCTCTACGCATAACTTTCCAAAACCTATGTTGTAAAAATCGGACCGGACCGGCCGGTTTAACCGTGCACACCGGCAAGTTGACCGGTCCGGTTCCAGTTTAACTTCGACTTCTTGGCTCAAGCGGGAAAAAACCAGAAACCGGTTCACGGTCAAACCAAAATTTCGATGAATTAATTTAAAAAATTCCAGTTTTTGGCCGACTTTTGACCGATTCAACCCGATTGTTAACCGGTTCAATCCGGTTTTGACCCATTCGTGTCATGTTCATGTCGGTTTTATTATTTTGGTAGCTTAATTATTCTTGAAGTATATAAAATTTTTAATTAAGTGGCCGGTTCATGCCGGTTTTGCGATTCGACCGTCCTAATCCGGCCAAAGCAGTTTGACTTGTTGAACCATTGGCCCACTAGTCTTGAGTCACGGTTTGGTGGCCGGTCAGATTCGACAACATAGTCAAAACCACGATATTTTACTTTTGGGCGTAATTTTCATGAAATGGGCCATTTTTTTGTGAAGGCCAAAGTAGACAAAACACTTAAAATTAAAGTGTTCGACTAACGGCCGACTAAACTCGACGACCTAACCCATTTTTTACTGGGTTCTTTGGGTTGGGTCATTTTCGGGTCCCGGGTCGGAATTTCGTGTTCAAAACCCATTTTTTACGGGTCGATTTGGGTCGGGTTTCCGGGTCGGGTCGAGAATTGCCAGGTCTAATTGTACCCATTTCTACCTAGATAACTGAATATATCTTCGTCTCTATGTCAGTTAACGCACGTCTTTTCTCTCATCTTTTGAGAACGTGTCTCTCAGTCTCTCTCCCTAGATAACCTCTTTTTTTTCTCTCTTTCACTGTCTCTCTCTCTGTAAACGTCTCTCTCTCTCTCCCTCAATCTTTTCAATTTTAGAAGCCTCTCTCTCTCTCTCTCTCTCTCTCTCTCTCTCTCTCTGTAAACGTCTCTCTCCCTCAATCTTTTCAATTTTTGAATGCTTCTCTCTCTCTCTCTCTCTCTCTCTGTAATTTTTCCCAAATCTCTGTATGAAATTATGAGAAGAGGAGGAGGCTCGATTGAACGATCCTGAGGAGGCGATTTCCTGAGGAGTTGGAGTTGAAGAAGAAGAGAGAGGAGGAGGTGGAACGTCTGCGAAAGCTTCGTGAAGAATCTGCGAAATCGATTCGTGATTTTTCCCTTTTTTTCTTTTGCAATCTGAAACAAAACCCTAATTTCTGTTTTGTCACTCTTCTTCCAAACCCTAGGTTATGGCTAATTTCTCTTTTGTCACTCTTCTTTCGGACCCTAGTCTATGGCGGTGGTAGGGTGCGACAAGCATCTTCACAAGTACCATCATTGGGTACAAAAAGCAGTGGTTATTTCCAGAAATTGGTACAAATCGGTGAAGGAACCTATGAGTTAGTCTTTTTGCTAATCCTTGTCTTTATTTCACACGTCAGAACATAAATTCAACTATTGATTATACCTCCATTTTGGTTCATGACGATCAAGACATTATTGTTATAGTATGTGATATATGAAGCAAAATCGAATCATCAAGGATTGAGCACCAAATCTGTACGGATATATATGAAGACATTATTGCTAGAGTATGTGCCATGGGAGTGAATGACAAACATAAACAACGGAGTCACAAACAGGGCCACTCGGTTGAGTGAAAATAATTTTTTTGTTACTCTCACCGATTCTCATTAATTGCATGTTTCTGACTATGTGATATATGAAGCAAAATTGATCATTCTGATTTCTGAGTGTATTAACAGATTGAGCACCAAATATGTACGGATATGATTTTTCTCTTTTTGATACACACAGATACAATTTTCATACCAAATACTTTAATGAATTCAGCACCAAATCTACAATAATACGATAACCTCTCTCAATGTGAATGTAATTTCTCATGTAGAATTTTTTTATTGAGGAAATTTTGCTTTTGGATATCTGGAACTTCTATAGGTGAATTTTGTATCAGGATCGTGTTTTTTTTTTCTTTGATGATCTCTATTGCTGCAGAAAGTTGCTGAATCTTTTTGAACAAAATAGCTAAATGAGATTCTAATGTTTCTGTTTATGATTTTGTTTACATTTATTGCAGAAAGAATTCAGCGTGTCATCTAAAGCTGCTGCCATATATTTGTCAAATACATGCCTCTGCCTAAGGTTAATAGATCTTATTCTTAATATGCTTGTTATATTAGTGATTTCAATTTTTCAAAAGCTTGATTGTAGGGTTCCCTATGACAAGAAATCTTCCTAGGAGGTCCTGATCTGTTAGGACTACAAGCTGAACCATGCAACATACAGGAATCGGGATTACTTCTGGGATGGCTATATGGGATTGGACTTATGGTGGACATATAAAAAGTAGATATATTATGGAGGTTTGCATCAATTATAATAGCTTTGCATCACAGAGGTGAATTCCTCCATGGTCGGGATTTCGGTATTTTCTACGTTTCCTTTTCTCCTTCTTTCAAATTCTAATTTTAATATATTAAAGTAGAACAACTTCTTGATTTTGAATGAACTGAGATTAGCATGTTTTCAATAATACTTTTGTTTTGGTGGCATGCAAGGATATTATATCAGTGGCAACACCACACTGCAGCATGAGAAGACCAAATCTTATGGAAGTTTGCATCACAGAGGTGATAAAATATAATAGTTATAATAGCTTTGTTAATTATAAATATTTAGTATATTGATTTTGTATTCTATTAATTAAGAGTAGTTGTTCATTTAATGATTCTTAGCAATTCAGGGCATGTTGATTGACATGGCTTGGTAAGAGGAATCAAAGTTAAATTTAGTTGGAGTTTGTTGTTCAATTTGAATTTCAAGGTTTGGTATTTCATTGTTAATTTTAGTTTTTGTTACTTAGGTTTTAGGTTGATGAGATCTTCTTTTGGTGCCCCGATTCAGTGTCTTCGTATTTGTCTTGACAGGCTACACTGTTTTCTCTAATTGTGCTCTTCAGACATTTAGTTATGTCATTTATATCTTCAATTGGTGTCATGATTGAATTTTGTAATGTTCAAGTTCGATCTTAGGGCTTCATGAGTAAATTGAATTTATCAATTTTTATCTAAATTTACCATAATTTACTAAAAATTAAAATTTTTTACCAAAATTAAAACAAAAAAAAAATATTGATATATTAGGGTAAATTTGACAAAATTTATTAAAATTTATCAAAAGTTATTAAAAATTAACTTTTACCCATGAATTTGACACATTGTAACTAACCTAATTTTTTATCCTTCAGTTGTTATTTGGTGGCCTCAATGACACTTTGGTTGTTTCAAACAAAAATAAATTATTGCAAGGAATAACCATGGGTCCAAAAATTTTTTGTGGCTCATTTACTGCTTATCCATTTTGTCTGAGGCAATATTCCCCTGCTTCTATTGTAGGATGATAAGTATGATTTACTTGGTCAATTATTTTTGTTAATTTCTAAGTTGCTATTGATGGATTATAAGATATTCATGCTTATATTTCCTTTAACTTTGATTTTGTGTTCTGGACATCTAGGATTGTGAAGGTAGAAATGAAAGGAAAGCTGTCAATCAAAGCAAGATTGACAAACTGAGAAATTTAGGTACCATGGATGCCTTATCTTGGATCTCAATTGTGTAAGATTGTATATCATGATGCATTGGTTTAGTTAACTAGCTATGTTTTGTAAACATCCAACTATATAGAGAATTCCTTCTAGGTGCAAAAAAGTTATTATTATTTGTGATGTTGTATATGGAATGTTAACGGTGAAGCAGTGGGTACTGAGCAATGCTGCACGTGAGTGACTTAGGATATAAAGGTTATGGTAGCTGCGGTTGTTAAGCTAGGCTTGAAGCAGGTAAATGAGATGAATATCAGATGTATAAAGTGGAAACACATAGTTTGGCCCTCACTCAGAAGTTAAAGCCACAAATCCATGATTTATCATATGCTGGTGTCTTGGTGTGAAGTATTTTTCCTTATTTATTTTGTTTCCGTCGGGTGTCTTTCGTTTTGTCCGTAGAGTGTATTTTATAGGGTAATGCTATTCAACGCCCCCCCTTTTTACTAATGTCGCCCCCCCAAAAGACGTTTTTGCCCTTTATATAATTCAAGTCACCTTCTCTCTAAAACTCTCTCTCTCTCTCTCCCCTCTCTTTCTCCTCTCTTTCTCTCTCTAAAATTTTGATTTAATCAAGAAATTCAACCTAAAATGTCAATAGAAGGTGGTAATTCAAGTGAAGAACAAGAGGTTAGTTTGTAAAATTTAAATTCTAAAAAAAAAAATAAAACGAAAATTTTTTCCGGAAATGCACGGTTGCCGCGCCCAGATCCCGCCGGAGCCGCGGCGCGGCCGTGCGGATCGTGCGGCAACAGCCGCGGCTGTGCCGCACGGTTGGCACGCGTAAGGATTACAGGCGCGGCCGGTTTTCGGGAAAAATTTTTGTTTTATTTTTTTTTAAAATTTTTTTAAAATGTTAATATTATTGTTTATGTAAAAAATATTATTTATTTATTTATGTTAATATTATTAAGGTAATAAATGTCGTTAATTATAATTGTTATATAAATTTTGTTAAAACATATTATCATAAATAAGATGTTTAGAAGTGTTGTTATTATTATTATATTATGTTAATTATGCTAATTTTTATTGTTAATATTGTTATTTAAATAAAATTTTTATTAATATTTAATGTAATTAATTATAATTATTATGTCTAAATTATGTTAATTAATATTATTAAAACAAGTTATTTATAAGTGTTGTTGATATTATTAACAATATTAGTAAATGTTGTTAAAAGTATTATTTATTTATTTAAAATAATATCATTATGGTAAATAATGTTGTTAATTGTTATTATTATGTTAATTATGTTACAATGTTTTTTTTAATAATATTATTATTATGATAATTAATATTAGAATTGTTTGTTATTTATTAATGTTGAAGCTACTAACATTATTATTACGAATTAGTATACCAGTTATTATTAGTATATTAATAATAATAATTGTTGTTATTGTTTGTAGGTTTTTTTGGAAGACTTTGGGGGGGACGGCGTTGATTACTCCTCACATTTTGTAACGCACATTTTGTAACGCAAAATGTGTTCGAGAGTATTGAAGCGTTGAATGATTGGGCCAATGGAGTAGCTGCGACAATCGGTTTTAGGTTTGTACGGGCTTCGTACAAGAGAAAAGATGCCGATAGTCCGTTAAGGTGTTATTTGAAGTGCTGGAGGTACGGAAAGTATCGTGGCAAATTGAACGATCTAGATGATGCGGCTCGTCGGAGGACGTCAACGAAGGCGTGCCAATGTAAATTCGCCATTGTTGCGTGGACTCGCAACGAAACGGAATGGCGAGTTAGAGTGTGCGACGGTGACCGGGGGAAGCACAATCATGCCTTCATCGTGTACGAGGAAGGGCATCGTCACGGACATCCATTAACCTCTGAAATGAAAGAACATGTCCGGGATATGACCAACACGGGGTGCACACCGGCGACAATACAAACGTCTCTTTTGTCGATTATGATGACGACGGCGAGCTTCGTCAGGTGTTTTTATGCCATCCTTACTCGTTGAAGTTGCTACGTACGTACCCAAATGTCATTCTCATTGACACAACGTACAAGACAAACAAGGTAAAGTGGCCTTTATGTGAGCTCGTAGGCATGACACCGACGAACCGCAACTTCCAGATAGCTTACTCGTTCATGCGGGACGAGAAGATGGAATCTTATGAGTGGCTATTGTGGAGAGTGTATGAATTGTTGGGTACCGATTTAATTCCATCCGTGTTTGTGACGACAAGCGGATGCTTTGTTGAAATTGTCGCGTGGTTTACCCAAATGTGCATCATCATTTGTACGTGTGGCCTATTGCGAATGATGTGGAGAACAAAGTGAACGTCCTTACTGGGGGCAAGAAGCTCGGACTCGGGATTCATTTAATACATCATTACTGGAACCGCCTAGTACATGCGAAGTGTTGGAGATTTCGGTGTCAAGTGGAAAGAGGTTGTTAATGCGTGGATCGGGCAAAACAACCCGATAATTGATTATCTTACGGGAACGTGGCTGAGTCATAAGGAAAAATTTGTTTGTGCTTGGACCGACATCGTACCTCATATGGGGAACACAGCCACTTCAAGAGTTGAGCCGGCATTCATCACTAAAGTATTATATCGGCCTTCGAGGCACCTTCGATCGTGTGTTTGCGAAGATTCACTTTCACTTGGAGAATCAACATACGGAGATTAAGAGGAGCTTGAGCGATCAAGGAGCACGCAGGAATTAGGTCGATCGCATTTCTTTAAGAATTTGCGGAAGAGTATCTCATCATGCGTTGGACCTTATCGTATGAGCTCAATAAGATCTTTGGCGATGAGGTATGAAAATGAATGCTACTTATGCGATCACTGGTGTCGAGGACCCACCTTCTCCGTCGTGTGTTCTATGATGGAAGTTTACGAATCGAGAGCCATTCCCGACACGGATAAATGTGTTTTGGAGACAAGCATCGGTGATTGGCGATGGTGAAGCTGCATGCTCAAATGATATTCCACCGTGCAGGACTTAGAACATTTTGAGGAACGGCTAACTGAGTTGGAGAGTGACCAGCTTGTATGCGACACGTGAGCAGTGTCCTCAATGGAAAGTTGAATCCGACGGTGAGTATATTCACGATCATGACAAGCCCCCACGGCCGGCATCAAGACATCAAAATCAACGCGACGCAATCCCGGTGCGTTTGAGTACGAACGATCATCGGGGCGGTAGCAAGACAACGGCGAATTAAATCGAGAAAAAGGGAACGATTCTTCATCGGTTGGGATGGTCAGCGAGTTTGCGTATATTTATATTATTTGTTTGGTTTGCAATAGTGACCATATATTGTTGTTTATAACTTAAGTTAATATGATTCGCAGGTATCAACCGGATGCGTCAAGAACGTTCCGTTCGAGGCGCTTTGCCACATTTCATTCTCGCCATACGTCGTTGGATGGGCGGATGTGGAAGGCGATGGAGCGTGGGTTGGATCGTGGCGAGCGAGTTACGGGGATCGGGAAAAGTGGTCAATCGCTAGGGTCTCAATGAGCACCGAGTTGCGGGCGAATGAAAATGCATATGTTTCTGCGTTTTCTAACGCAAGGAGATTTTCCTTGAGACACACGCACGGATTCTGGCCACTTGGTGGGCGGCCGTTCGAACATTGGATGTCGGCTCCAAATGACTTATTTCCAGTGCGACAACGATGAATATGATGGGTCTTCTTGTCAACACCTCACGGTCACGATCGCAGCATTTGAACTATGCATATCAATATTACCCATAAGAGGAGGGCCTAGACTTACGGGACCTGCGAAAGTTCAGGGAATTGTGCGATACAATAACCACTTCATGCTTATACATTTACGGATGATCGCCTCTACCGCCGATTCATATTGGATGGCGGCGGCTAGAGACATAACTGTTGAGGGTTGGGATGAGCCTTTCCAGGCTCGTATTGATAGATGGCAGGCTATTAGGGCCGCTCAACGCCAATGATTGTTGTAGTTGTACCGTTGTATACATATACCCATTAAAAAAACAATAAAAACACGAATTTGAAAACTGACCGCATAATCAGGTAGTTAGTTCAACACAAAGCCACACTTAGTTTAGGGTACAATAAAAACAATGAAATTAAACAACACCATCTAATCCTCATCATCATCGTCTTCCTCCTGGGGACTTGATGTGCATCGATGGCACCAACGCGCGCAAATCGACCATCTCATCGTACCAAGCACGGTTTATTGTCGCTGTCTCATCGTCCGCTTGGAACTGATGCCTCCCCCGTTGAACTAATGAAGCCCATGTATAGGCCCACTTTTATAAAAAAAAAAATTACAAAAAAATCGGTCAGATCAATAAAAAATACAACAAAAAATAAAACACAAAATAATTAATTATGATGAGTGTTTTCGTGTACCTGTTCGTGTGTCGGAAGGTCATCCACTGTCGATTGGCTTGCGGAGGCATTGTTGTTCAAAAATTTATGTGAATGGCCCGCATACCAGTCGTTGTAGGCAACATCCGACTCCCACGGCACTTGTTTCGTGCGGGGCACATCACGCACTGACATTTTGTTGTTGATTGGAAACCCCGCCCAGTCAGCGCTGACGTTAGTCTCCACGAATTCCAGTTTGTATGGGCCCTTCGCCGGTCGTTCAGCGCTGTTTGGGACTGATAATCGCCGTGGGATATGTTGTAGGTGCCCTAACTGCCGAACGACACGATCGGGCATGTACAGCTCAGTGATGTCGTATGCACGAATGCCTTCATTGTACAACGCCCCGTACATGACTTGTACGCGGGCAGACCGTGACGGGCCCAACTCACACGATCCGGCGAATGCATCCAACGAGGCCCTCAGCGCCGCTGTCCGAACTTGGTGGCGGATGGGGACCACCGCCGCTGAGGCCCATTAACAGGCTGCTCCGCGTGTGGCCTAAAATCAGGAAAGTACTCGTAGATCCAGGCCTGCAGCAGGGTCAAACACCCGGCCATCTTGGCTGTCCCGGCCCTGCTCGCCATCCCTAACTGGCGGTAAAGGAACGCCAAGGTCACCGTCCCCCAAGCAATGCGATCAACGATAACATCAGTGCTAGGCCACGGATGCGGCCTAATTCTATCCCTCGATTTGTCCACAAGGATAGTGTTACCGAGCATGCTCAACAACCACGCCCGTATCCTATGGGGAATGGGAAAACTGGTCGTTAAACTGATCGTCCTCAAATGGGAGTCAGCTATGCCACCCTTGTCATAAGTGCTATCAGCCTTCAGCTCCGCCATTGCTTTTTCAAAAATCACGGGCACGTACTGGTTAACCATTTTAGATCACCTGCAAAATGAAGACATACATAATAACCAAAATCATTTAAGTCGCAAGAATATGCGCAAATGGGTTAGCGTGTGTTGGTTACCTAAGTCGTGTCACGAGGCAAGAGGGTCACGTTATTGTCCAAGGAGAGTGTGTTGTTTAACTGTTAATATATGGTTGAAAAAGACTTTCGTCAACCGTACCGACTTCTCGTTTAATTGTTTGGTTCCCAAAAAATAACGCACTGTCAGCAGTGAAATTGCGCGAGGTCTACAGTGCTCTGGGAGTTAGAAGCATATCAGATTCGATACAATGTAATGTTTCTTGTTGACCCACCAGGCTGCACAATAGAAACATTGCATTGTACCGAATCTGATACGCTTCTAACTCCCAGACCACTGCAGACCTCGCTCAATTTCACTGCTGACAGTGGGCTACTTTTTGGGGACCAAACAGATAAACAAGAGTTGATGCGGGGCATTGATTAACCTTCTCAACCATACATTATCAGGTTACAACACACACTCTCCTTGGACACTAATATGACCCAAAACTCAACCTCTTTCTTTCACGTATACAACTAACATACAATAACTATACATTAACATAATTATTATCCTAACGTACCATCACAAAATAACCTATATATCCACTTACGTATCAACTGGTTGTTGAGTACCTAAGTTATTAAATGGATGTGACATAACTATTATGTCATCATTTGGAGTTATTAGTACATAAATTGACAATTAAGTTGGATTATGAATAAATTACCCATACCAACTATATACGCCAACTTACTTACAAATAACAACCAAAATCATCCAAACTCAACATCCTTCTAACACAACTACATATAAACTATTCGGAATATACACTAACCCATAAACTTAGCCCTACATCACAATTACCATTTTTTACTAAGCCAATTAATCACTAACATTAACACATGCTTAATCACTAAATAATATTAACGCATTAAATATTAACTGCCAATCAATATCACTGATATTAATCACTACTAATTGTCATATTAACACATGCATAATATTAATATTGATATTAACAATATTAATTTTCATAACACAATATTAATAAAAATAATACAATTAATCAATAATAATTATCAAATTAACACATAATTAACTATAATATTCAATATAAAAATATTAATAATTTTCATATTTAATAATAACAATATTAACGTCAATAAATATAATATTTAATTTTTATTTATTATTTAACAATAATCTAATAACAATTATTAACAATAATAATATTAATAGCAATTATTATCAATAACAATATTAATAAAAATAACAATAACAATATTAATAAACATAACAATAACAATATTAATAAATATAACAATAATAACAATTAATATTAATAAATAAAACAAAAAAACGAAAAAAAAAAAAAGTAGCACATTTGGCACAACATACGGCAATTAAGCGTATGTTTCATAATGCGGCAATGTGCGTCGGCTTTTTTTTTTTTTTGTTTTTTCGTTCAAAATTAAAATTTACAAAACATAAAACCATAAAATCAAACACAAATTCGAAACATACCTCAAATTCGTAGATTGAATCCCGGTATGAGGGTGGTTTGTGGTGGTTGATGGTTGAGAGCGTTTTTTAGAGAGATAAACTAGAGAGATAGTGGAGAGTGAAGTTATGAGGTTCAAGGGCGTGGGTTGGAAATATTATGCGAAAGGTGGGCGACAATAGTAAAAAGGTGGGCGATGAAAAGCAAGCGGGATTTTATATTTGGTGTAAAGTATTATTTCCTTATCTTTCCATTTGACAACATGATTAATGTTTTGTTCTTTCTAATTTATATCTATATTTTATATTATATTTTTTAAATATCTATTCTATTACACTTCATGCATTGTACGGGTTTAAGATTAACCTTGATATGAAAAGACATTGTAAGGAAGGATGATGCATCATGCAACTCGCCGTGGTCAACGTTTATTGTCATTTTAGGCAATTTTCTACTACTAAATTACATATTTTGTTGGAACAATTTATTATGATGTTTTCAATGTAACAGTTTCATTAATAATTCGTTTGGTTTACTTTGTATGGACAATTACTTATTCATGATTTTTATAAAATTATAAAACTAATTTAGTTCACTCCGTGCATCGCACGGGTTGAAACCTAGTAATATATAATGACAAAGTTGTGGGCCACCCCCAAATATTGAAAGGAAAGTGATTATAGGTATATCCACCAATCAGAATGCACATAATTTTTTTTTGGCAAATAAAAATTCAAATAAATAATATACACACATCATAATTTCCACCAAAATACTTATTTGCCCATTGCGTTAAACTTGATTCTAATTTCCCTCTTTCTTTTCGAAATAATAATAATAATAATAATAATAATAATAATAATAATTTGAAAAATAACTAATTTAGTTCACTCCATACATTGCACGGGTTGAGGCCTAGTTGACATTAAAGGAAATCAATAAATTCCAACGATAAAATTCTCAAATGGTATTTTTTGACTAAAAAATATGAAACGCTATTCCAAATGCTGAACATTAATCTTAGGGAAATTGGATGGTAATATACCGACCTTTAGGGGTGTTGAATGGCAATATACCGACCTTCACTTTTGGACAGTAATATCACTGACCTTTATAGTTTGGTGACATTAATATACCTTCAAGGATTTTCTGGGCGGCGAATCGGTTGACGGTCTGACGTGGCAGGCGGTGCAAAAAGACCGGTGCCATTTTTAGGTATTTTTAGGGGTGTTGAGTGTTTGTATTCGGTATTTTTAGGATTAAGGGGTTAGTTTTGTTGTTAATTTTTAGGGTGCAAATCCTTAAAGGTACATTAATGTCACCAAACTATAAAGGTCAGTGATATTACTGTCCAAAAGTGAAGGTCGGTATATTGCTATTCAACACCCCTAAAGGTCGGTATATTACCGTCCAATTTCCCTTAATCTTGTTAACGTTTGACGAAACACTCCTTAAAATGGTAAATGCATGCTCTTCAAAATGCTAGGTTACCGAACGCTAATATTTTTGCAATTAGAGTTTTGACTTTGTCAAGACGCTAAATGTCACCCCAAACGCTACTGCCGAATACATTCATAGATTTTATATGATGAGTTATTGTATATAATAAGAAACATATCGTTAATAAAAGCAAACATAAAAGCCCGCCTAGCGCCATGAGTCTCCTAAGCATATCCACAACGCTACTGCCGAGGTTTCCATCAAATCCACGAGCAAAACAAAGGGGAGAGGAACTGGAATTTGGTTGGGAATGGAGGACACATATCCACAACTAATTCAGAGGCGGAGGTTGTCCAACAACCCCACCTAGCGCCTTGATTCTCCTAAGCATCAACTGCCGAGGGCTGGGCAGCCCTCAGGCAGTCATTGACCTAATGCGGATTCATCCGCAGGTCAAAGCCAAACATCGTCTTCCTTTCGGAGACGAAACGAAGCTCCCTTGAAATGACCCCTTTGAAGAGGAAATTAATTGATTTCTTCAATATTGGTGTTGACAATAGAGGTAGAGCGGGAGGACTCGCTCTCTTTTGGAGAAAAGATATAACAGTTTCACTACTTTCGTACTCCCTCCATCACATTGATGTTGTAGTAAGGGGGATAGGTAGTACCCCGTGGCGTTTCACGGGAATATATGGATGGCCGGAGAATTATAACAAGTTGAAAACTTGTGAGCTTGTGATGGAGCTTCAAGCACACTCTACTCTCCCGTGGGTTGTTAGAGGCGACATCAATGAAATATTCTATAATTTCGAAAAAAGTGGAGGCCCTCCAAGCCATTCTAGATACTTTCCAAGAAACATTCATGCGATGTGGGTTGTATGACCTCGGCTTCAACGGTTATAAATTTACGTGGTGGAACGGAAGGGACGAGAGGGAATCGGTGGAGGAGCGGTTGGATAGATTCATGGCAAACACGGAGTGGAACGAGCTCTTTCCTCAGGCAGTGGTGGAACACATGGAGGACACAATGTCGGATCATCTTACTCTATGGATGGTCCTTCACAGCAGTAAGAAGCTTGGCGGTGGGTCTAAAAAATGCTTCTTCTTCGAAAATCTATGGGCCTTCGAAGACAACTGTGAGCCCATTATTCAAAAGGCTTGGGATAACACTCAAGGTAATGGCACTTGTGAAGGATGTTTACAAAAACTGGGATAATGTATGAAGGCCCTTACTGGATGGGCTGTGAGCTCGGTGGGGAATATACAAAAGTAGATTAATGATGTACAGGAGCAACTTAGCCTAGCAATAGATGCTGCTCATCGGAAAACATTAATCAGCAAGTTGAGGGAGCTCCAAATGCCAGAAGAGATTTTGTGGTGGCAACGTGCGAAAAAGGATTACATGGCATATGGGGATCGAAACACAAAATGGTTCCACCAAAAGGCGTCGGCTCGGAGAAAAACAAATACATAACCAAGTTAGTTGATGAGCATCGTATGAAACACACTTCTGTTGATGAGTTTGAGAAACTTTTTCTTGATTATTATACAGGTTTATTCGGCTCGGAAGGATCGGTGGGAGATGAAGAAGTCTTGCCGCTAGTCCAAAAGAAAGTAACAGATGGAATGAACAACATGCTTGTAGCACTGTTTACAACGGAGGAGGTCAAGCATGCTGTCTTCCAAATGCATCCCAGAAAATCCCCGGGACTCGACGGTTTTAACCCTTACTTCTACCAACGTTATTGGCATATTGTAGGAGGCGATGTATCATCGGTTGTCATTAATCTCCTTAATGGCGGTCCCTTTCCGAAGTAGTTGAACCACACCTTGGTCGCCCTCATTCCAAAAGTCAAGAATCCAACCTCGGTGGTAGACTTTCGGCCAATAAGCTTAGCAAATGTCTTGGTAAAAATTGCGACGAAGACGGTGGCAAATAGGTTGAAGACCATCCTCCCCGACATCATTTCTGAGGAGCAAAGCGGCTTTGTCAAAGGCCGGTTGATTGGGGACAATATTCTAGTGGCATACGAGATCTTTCATCACATCCACTGTTACTCTGGAAAAATGGGCACATGTCCATAAAACTTGACATGAAGAAGGCGTTCGACAAGGTTGAATGGTCGTTCCTCATAGGTGTATTAACTCGATTGGGTTTCTGTGACAAGTGGGTTGATATGGTAATGAGGTTTGTTGAGTCACCTATGTTCTCATTCATTATTAACGGCTCTCCACGAGGACATCTCACACTGTCACGTGGGTTGCGGCAAGGTGAGCCCTTATCCCCTTTTCTCTTCATCATTGTCACAGAAGCTTTATCATCGCTACTCCATAATGCAGTTACAATAGGCTCCCTGCGAGAAGTTAAAATATGCAGGAACGCCCCGATAGTCTCGCACTTGTTGTTTGCCAATGACACTATTCTGTTCTGCAAAGCGACGGAAGAACAAGTAATGGAAGTCAAGCGCTTGTTGGCGATTTACAAGAGAGCATCTGGGCAGCAAGTAAACTACGCTAAGACGTATGTAGTTTTTCATAAGGACACATCTCAATCGAGAAGGAAAGCCATCACTGAAATTTTGGGAATCAAGGAGGTACTCGCGCATAACAAATATTTGGGTCTTCCGACTCGAATAGTTAAATCGAAATATAAAGACCTGTTGGGCGTTAAGGACATGGTGGCAAAGAGGCTAAATAGTTGGGATGACCGTTTCTTGTCCTGGGCAGGCAGGGAGGTAGTAATAAAAGTCGTGGCGCAAGCTCTCCCAGTGTATGCGATGAGCACCTTCAAATTACCTGCAAAGCTTTGTAGCGATATTCAGAAGCTAATTTTGAGGTACTGGTGGGGGGAAGAACAAGATAACAGGAAGATGCACTGGCTGAATTCATTGGCTTTATGTGTGAGAAAAGATATGGGCGGGATGGGTTTCAAAAATTTGGAAGATTTCAACATAGCTCTCCTTGCAAAACAAGTATGGAGATTATGGAAGACTCCAAATTCTTTGGTAGCAAAATTCCTGCAGGCGCGGTATTACCTAAACGGGGACATCTTCACTGCAAACAGAGGCTATAGACCGAGCTACACTTGGAGAAGTCTATATGAGGCCTGTGATTTAGTCCAGAAAAGGTTGAGATGGGTTGTAAACATCAGAATTTGGGAGGATAAATGGCTCAATCGCGAACCCTCCTTCAAAATTTATACCCCTGCTCCAACCCAGCCATAGGTCGCCATGGTTCAAGATCTTATCTGCACCACCGAATCCTGCTGGAAGAAGGACATCCTGCAACAACTTCCTCCCTGGAGATATTGAGGCCATTTTGAGCATCCCTTTATGCACAACTTGGCCCAATGACACGCTCACTTGGCATGGTACAAAGAATGGGGAGTACGATGTGAAAATTGGTTATTACACCAGTTTGAATTTGAGAATCCAAGACAGTCCATCTTCAAGTGAGTCTCGTGGAAAATCTTTTTGGAAACGGCTATGGAACCTAAAATCCCCCCCCGGGTCCGAGTGTTTGGGTGGCGGCTTTGCAGAGAAATACTCCCGTCCGCTGGAGCTATTGGAAAACGCATCAAAACACATGATGGGAGTTGTAGCATATGTGGATATCAATGGGAAAAAAATATTCACAGTATGTTCCATTGTCCAAATGCAGTGGAGTTATGGGAGCTAAGCGGGATAGAAGAGAAATTTTGGGCTCCAAGCTACTGTACGGCAATCGAGTACGTCCAGAAGGCCCTTGAGGAGCTGTATGACAAGAATAGGTGCATTTGCATTTTGATAGCTTGGAAGTGCTGGAGTAACCGAAATAAAGTTGTGATCAAGAACTGTCGACACTCTGCCATGACATCCTTGGCTACCGTTCATCAGATTTTTCAAGACCACTGGGATGCATAGACCCCTTTGCATGTCCCAAAGGTGATGCACAATGACAGATGGATCCCCCCACCGACGGGGATTTGGAAAGTAAATTTTGATGCTGCGAAATTAAGCGAATGGGGTAGGGAATGGGGCTTCGTCGTCAGAAACCACAAGGGAGAAGTAATGGTGGCTGGAACCAAGCAAATATAGGGCTTTAACACTGTGGAAGTTGCAGAGGCTAAAGCTTATCTTTTCGGATTCCGACATGCGATAGATGCGGGTTTCAAATCAGTGGAAGTAGAGGGGGGGACTGCTCCACACTCATCTCCAAGTTTAAAAGGGGTTTTGAAGGCAGCAATGCCCTAGGTCTTATTGTTAGTGAGACTATTAAGTTAGCTAAATCTTTGTCTTTCATTTCTTGGTGTCACGTTAGTAGAGGCGGTAATAGAGTCGCTCACTCTCTAGCTCACCTCCAACCATTAGATTTACGTGAACGAATCTGGATGGGGGACGGGCCCGAGGTTTCTATGGCCTTGGCTCGGGATGATATGTTTGCTTTTATTAATGATAATGAATAACAGTCGTGTTGGCGTTTTTATCAAAATATATATATATATATTAAGAAACTAACGATTAAATTTTTTGACACGAATCCCAAGGTGACGAATAATAGAAATCAAAGGGAGCACCAATTTGTTTAATACATAAACTAAGGGTTGATTGCATTTTGGACCCCGAAGTACGGGGGTATTTATTTTCTGGACCCTTGGTTTTCATTGTTTATGTTTTGGACCCTAAAGTGTATGAGTTGAATAAAAAAGGATCTTAAAGTTTTTAGATTAAAAAAAAGGCTCGTGAATTGTTTATCTTTTTCTTTCCATGTTTGAATTTATCTCCCGATTAGCACCAAACTTCAGGACTAAGGTTAAATTAATTTTAAAGTTGTAATACACCTCTCTATACATGCCAGAAGTACTTAGACCTTGGGTACTTCGGGGTGTAATTATTATGAAAAGAAGGAGTTCATAAAATACTGTGATCAGAATGGTATTAGACTATTGAAAACTGTTCACGAGACACCAAGATAGAATGAGATAGTAGAGAGGATGAACAAGACTCTGAATGAGAAAGCTAGGAGCATGAGGATTTATGCTAGGTTGCCCAAGTACTTGTTGGCAGAAGCAGTGAACATAGTAGCATATCTAATCGACAGGAGTCTGTTAGTTCCATTAGATATGAAGTTATTTGAGGAAGCTATGGAGTGGTAAGAAAGTTGATTATTCCTTTCTTCATATTTTTGGCTATACTGCTTATATGATGGTTGAGCTTGACAAACGTGATAAGTTGCACCTAAAGTCCAAAAAGTGATATTTTGTTGGCTATGACACTACCTCTTTCGGATACAAGTTATGGGATGGTAAAAATATTTTGAGGCAATATGATGTAATCTTTAATGAGAATATGTTGTATAAAGACTGGTAGCTATCAAATGACTTAGGTGATAACGAGTTAGTGGAAGCTGAGATGAGAGCCAGAAAATGTTAAGTTTTCTGTCAGGCTCCGTGTGCCTAAGAAGAAAACAGAAGAAACAGAGGAACCATAGGAAGCTCCAAAGGTTGGAGATCAGAATGGTCACACCCCGGACCAAACTTAAGATCAGCCTACTGATGAGCCTGAACCACATGAGCTGGTTGACATCTCTAGTAATGATAAACACACTCCACCACCCACTTTAAGGAGATCCATGAGGGCTACCAGAGGTAATGCACCTGTGTAGACACCGGATTTTGTATCGGAACAAGTGTAGGAACTGAGCACAATAAGAAAGGAGGCTAGAAGAAAGCGAAGCCAATGGACCTTCCTCAATCAAAAGTTACTGGGCCAACCCACTACAAAAAAAAACTTCATTTTCCGCCCTTTCCACATACATGTGCCCACCATTTCAAATTCCATTTTTTCCACAAGTCTCTTTGGCCTTATTTATTTTGATGAGAGTAAACTACACATCCTAAACTTTCCGACGCCTTTTAAATCGCCTAAATCGGAGTCGGGATGAAGAATTATAGCCGTTTGAAGTTGCCTTAGCCAAATAGCAAGGCCAAGCGGCCTTGCTCAATGTCCAGGCCAAGAAACAGACCCGAAAAGCGCGTCTGGCCCAGAAGAAAAAAAAAGGCCATTTGGCCTTCTTCTTGATCTCGGCTCATTTCCGGATTGCCATGCTGGCAATCCGTGGCTAATAAAATCAAAGGCTCAGCGGCCTTCCTTTTTATCAAAGCATTTGCCGCCAATTTTTTTCCCTCCCTTTCAATGCAATCCCTTGATCGTTGCTGGTTGACTTTTAACTGTTGACTTGAGGAAGCCTCGACGACCTTGCTATTGGCATGGAGGGCATGATCTTTGGATCATGCCTCCCCTCCTTCCATCTTCACCACCTCAACTCTCACCTATAAATACCCTCCATTCTTCCATTAATTGGATCATCAATTCCCACCAACAATCATCATCAACACTTCTCAACTCTCTACTATCATCCATCTTCTTTATTCTCTACATCAACTACAGTCATCATCATTCTCTTAGCTTCCATCCTCCATCACTACCACCATTATACTATCCATATACTCATACCTCCAATCATTCTCAAGCATCCATTCCATCATCCATACGTGCCGAGCCTAAGCATTCATCACAAGGGGATCCATTTTGAAAGCTTAAAGTGAGGTTTGCACTTTCTTGTATTTCCATTATGTAGTTCATTCCTAGTTTATATTACTTGTACATCATTTTGTAAAAACCTCCATTCTTCTAATTTGCATGTTCCAAATATTAATTTCGTGAAATTCGTTAAAGATCTCCCCACTCAATTTCATTTAAAGTTTTAGTAGAGTCTGTTTTTAAATAAGCGGATTTGAGAATTATTTAGTTCTCGAATTCGTAACCTAGCCCCTGGACTTAGAATTTGGGTTCATAGACCGGAGTCATTTTTTATTATTTTAGGTTTTTCGGTTTCCTTAAATCGACTGGCGACTCTTTACTTACTTTTTAATTTCTTTTTATTATCCAACATGCATGTTCATTAAGCCGAGATAATTTATAAAAAAAATAATTTACATATATCCATATTCGATCCGAAGCCTAACCAAGAGAAAATACCATAGAAAAAATCATAGGCCATGCAACCTTTGATTTTTTTCGGATATTTTTTGTTGGGTCTTGTCGATCCAAAAGATTCATATTTGGCTTGGATTCTACCAAGGGAGGCTTGTTTTGTGGGGGTATGGAACAAGGGAGAGAAATTTGAAATTTTTGTGGAGCTAAGGAACTCTCGACCTCATAGGGCTTGCTACTAAGCAAAGATGAAGCCAAAAGTTGCTTGACTCTACTAGGAGCTCTCTCTTCTCGTATTTCACTCTTGAGGATGAGGTTTCTCAACTCACTTCCCGCTGTGTGTGTTTGTGTGGGCTAGGATTATCGGTGGCTTCAAAGAAAGATAGAGGATGAGATTTTGGAAATACCCAAGCCAATGTAAAGGGACATCAAATTTGCATCAGGGTAGTAAGAGTGCATTAGCAAAACACCAACTAAACATGACTCTACCACTAACCACACCATCATAATAAACCTCCCTATAATTGTAATCACTCCTTCATCCTTAGCTCTTCTTTCAACATTCGCCATATGAGGATTTAAGCAATTGAAAGCAACATTCCGCACATCACACATAAACCACGTTGTATCAACTTCTCGAAACACTCAATCGTCATACTAATAATCCTTTCACATAACCAATACCTACCAAAAATCATGTATGACATAGTCAACAAATTCAAGACTCTCCATTCATCATTGACATTATACTCATTGAGTGCCAATAAACATGAAGAGTTCAAATCGCTAGCTAGAATCAAGGTACCATGAAGCTCAAATTTCCTGCTAGGCAACAAACAATTACCCAGATCCTTAGCATTCCATTCCAAGAATAGAGAATTTTTCAAATTTCAACATAAAATAGTCATCATGCCAACAAGCAACATCAAACAACCAATGTATCCCAAAGATCATGCATGACTCATCCAAAGACTCAACACCACAATATCCACCCAAATATGATTCAATGAGTTTCATCAAGGAGTTTTTTATTACCTCACTCTTCGAAAGAGGACGAACTAGAGTGTTATTCTCATGGTAAGTAGGGGAGTCATCTTTAAGGTGGCTTGGATCCTCAATTGGTGGCAATGATATGAACAAATGAGCTTCTTCTTGAGCAACTTCAACAAGGATGAGAGGAAGATCAAGGTCGATGTGTTTAACGTTTTCTTAACTAGGTAAAACAACGGTCTTAAATGTCCGAAGAATTGGAGCCATAGTAATCTAATTCAGTTTTTCAAGTCTCAAGAGGTTCTAAAGGTTCAATTTTTCACAGATTAGACTATAGATTTCGACTCAAATTAGGTAAACAAAGGCTCGGGGTTAATACCGGAATTGACTAGAAAAGATAGATTAAATACCCAAGGACCAACTATCAACCTAGGGTTTAAGAAAACCCCAACTTAGAAATCATAATCTTCCACCATTTTTAGGGTTTTAAGCATAAACAACAAGAACAACAACAAAATCAACAACAAGATATGAACAAGGATAAAATCTCACCACCTTGAACAAGGACCTTCCATGGATGTATAAAGGAGAACCACCAACACCCAAAGAGAGACCCAAAAGAACTCACCAAGATTGTGATAAAGAAAAACACAACACAACCTCTAAAGGGAACACTCCACTAGCACCACCATTAAAATGGATAAAGCAAGAATGAAGATTGTGATAAAGAAAAACACAACACAACCTCTAAAGGGAACACTCCACTAGCACCACCATTAAAATGGATAAAATACGGTGAAATATATACCCAAGAAGAATTCATCTTCAAAGTGTTTACAATATTCCTTCAAAATGTCTACTCTTCTAAAGAAAGCCAATACAATATGGGGGGGGGGGGGAAAGACAATAACCGAAAAATTGTGGAAAAAAAGGCGTCAAAGGTTAGGCACGGTTGGCGCCTCTGAGGCGCAGCCAGCGCCTAACCCAGAGAACTGGGACGGGGAAGTAGGGTGAGGCGTGGCCGGTGCCACTCTGGTGTAGCCAACTTCCAGGAGGCATAGCCAGCGCCTATAGGAGCGCAGCAAGGCGTCGGTTGACTTCCAACTCGCATAACTTCTTCGTTTTAACTCCGATTTAGGCGTATAATATATCGACAGAAAGCTCTCCGTATGTACTATTAGATCTCCAAATTCTATGGTCATCAAAGTTGTATTGAAGGAGTTATAATCAAAAGAGTAAAAGTTTGTATTTTCTCATGCCCAATTTCGCCCCAAACTTGCATTTTCTTCAACTTTGCTCTTACAACTTGGCCTTGACCCTATCTTATCTTCTTCCTAGCCTTCCTAAAATGCCAATTAGAGACTCGAAAAGTGACTGAACTCGTCTTTGAATAAGAAAATGAGTCCGACCCCTCGTTGTTATTATCTCCGATGTGAGGGACCCCTAGGACTTATGGATCATGTGTTGCTATGTCTACTACAGAATCTGAATATATTGCCCTGTCTGAGGCAGGCAAGGAGATGATATGGCTACATGATTTCTTGGAGGTGCTTGATCAAGGGCATGATGGTGTTCTTCATTTTGACAGCCAAAGTGTCATTCAGTTGACAAAGAATCCAGTGTTACACTCAATGACAAAGCATATCAGGAGAAGGTATCACTTCATTCGAAACTTGGTGGAATGCGGTGAAGTGGAACTTGAGAAGATCGCACGCAGTTAGAATCCAACAGACATGATGACTAAGCCAGTGGATGTTGGGAAATCGAGGCTATGTATGGCCTCAGTAGACCTCTCTGATTGATAAAGAGGTCGGTCGATGCACTAGGGGAACATGTGTTGATAAGTTGAGGATTTTAGAGGCATTGGTCTCCAATGCGGAGATTGTTGTCTATGGAGCCCAATGGAGGCCTGGCTCAGTGTATAATAGAGCAAAATGGGCCAGGAAGCCCATGAAAGTGTAGTTGGGCCCTAGGAATGGACATGTGGTGCACAACACGTGACGGTAGTTTAGGCCAGTTATTATGACGTGGGTTTGACCTAAACTGCTTCTAGCCGCTATTTATACCTGGAGAAGGATTTCATTAAAAAAATTGTTCATCTACTTTGAGAGAAAACACAATACTTAGGAGAGATTGTTCATCTACTTTGAGAGAAAGAGTGATTGAGGGAAATCTCTTGTACCTTGTAATCCTCATATTACTAGTGCATCGAGTCCGTGGTTTTTTGTCCGCTTTGGGTTTTTTCCACGTTAAATCTCTGATGTCAATTTTTGATCTCTTTTCCGCTCTTATCTTTAGTTGTTTGTGGTTTACTTGAGTACTCTATAATCCTATCATTGGTTACTAAATTCCTTGGTTATCCTAAAAAACACCGAATATATACCAAATCAAACGACACCAATGAGAACAATAACACCACCACAACAACGTCATGAATAATGTCATCAACCCAAATAGAACCCGTAATACATATCATAAATTAGAATATGGAATACCATGATTTCATATTCAAATGTAAACAACCATTACCAAACTCAAAATCCTCATGAGATTCACGCAATTTGCAATCATAGGAGGATAAAATCACCATGCATTGGAGCCCCTACCACAAAACCAGTGACCATAATAATACAATACTACCAAAGTCATGAGTAACAACTCCACCAACACAACTAGAACCCACTAACAGAGTTCATCCGTTAAAATGTACCCTAGGTTGGTTTCACACTTAAATAGAAAATTACGACAATAGACATTGCCCAACTCAAAATCTTCAAGAAAAGCACCCAGTTTGTAACCTTAGTAGATTAAATCAACATGTAAGAGTAGTCCAACATAATCCACCCCAATTCTTATTGTCCAATCCACAAAACCAACTATTTTAACACCAATTCATACCCAAAATTAACAACGAAAGCATTATCTACCATTATTAAAATTAACAACGAAAGCATTATCTACCATTATTAACCGAAAAACTCAAAGAAAAAAATAACAAAGAGTGACGACGGTTGGAGGCACCGGTGAGGTCCGACGGCCGATTACTGCAGCTAGCGGTGGTTAGAGTGAGATAAAGGGGACACAGGCAGATAGCGTTGGCGAAAATTCGGGTCCGGCTAAATTCGGGTCTGACTAATTCGGACAATGTCGAAATTCGAACGAGAAATTCATGTCCGGACCCAGTTTTATTTCGGATCAAACCGGATCAGACAATTCGGACGAAGCTAAAATCGGGTTCGGACAATAGAAAAAAGAGAAATTTTATGTCCGAATATTCAGTCAATTTGGTCAATATCAAAATTCGGGTGAAAAATCTATGTGTAGACCCTGTTTTTTCCGGGTCGGGCAAAATTTTGCCAGCTCTATAGGCAGAGAAAAACGGGAGAGAGAGACAACTCTTGTGTTGGTAAGGTGGTGAACTTAGGATGTCGGCGAGAACCCCGACAACTGCGCTAATTCCGATGGCCCACTGGTCGTCGGAGTGGGACGAAACAGGGGTAAGAGGCAGGGGTCGAGTGAGCCAAAGCATAGAGAGAGAATTGAACTTGTTTTTAGTGTCTGATGCTTTGATGCGTTACTTGAGTTGTAGGCAATTAAAAGAAAAAAAAAGATCTAATAGAAATTAAAATTACGAGGCCCAAGCTGCCCAACTCACGATTATTATAAGTACCAACTCCTCCCTTCTTAATAGTGTTATTTCCTTATTGTACCTAAAAATATTAATCTACCGTATCCGGACAATGATTTTACGGGACTAAAATAAGAAGAGGAATACTTGAAATAAAATGGAAAGGTGAAATAAGTTTGAAATTTAAATAAACTGAGAAGTAGTAATAAAAAGTATGATAAAAAATAATTTTGATAATAACAATACCGACAAATGAATCGTTTGGTCAACATTTAGCCAGATAAGTAACACCAATATCCCTCAGATTAATTTGAATAATTGAAGTTGGCACATAGATAATATACGTATGAAATATATAACGTGTGGCGGTCGTTGCACTGATCAAGTCCTGCAAAAACACCAACAATTAGCTAAGTTGAAATGCACGATTTATTATTCGAATCCATTAATTAGCTTAATTATATTGAGTTAGAATCGGGTTATTACACAGGGCGTTTGGAGATTTATTTTTTTTGGGGGGGGGGGGGTAGGGCATAAGAGACTCTAAATACTTTTCCCTCACAATCCTAACCCAAAGATAGTTAAGCTCGTCCACTATTATCCAACTTAGTTCATTAATTAGGAAGGTTATGTTAATCTCCCTCCTGGACCTCGAGCCCTGACCACCTCTCTCCTTTTTCTTTACGAGGTTAGCCTGGGCCATCAGGTGAATCTTACGTTCGGTATCCATCCTGGCCTACAGAAACTTCCTGGTTGTACGGTTAATCTAATCACGATTAGATCAGGAGATCTTGGCAGTTTCATCGTGTAAGAATGAATGTCGGCGGACATAGATTTGATGAGAGTGAACCTACCAACTAGGGATGACAACCAAACTTTCCATCCCACTAACCTTCCATCAACTTTGACAATGATACTTTGATAAGTGGACTTGTACATTGACCCTTTTGTGATGGCTTGGGACCTCAAAATAACGTCTTAGGTCATCGGTTAGGTTCATTCCCAGCGTGTGAGCAATTCGATGTCTCACAAAGACACGAACTCTTAGGTATTAAGCGAATAAAAGACACAAGACTTGCTTAAGCTTATCTGCTGCCCCGAGGCTTCGTCGAACCGGTCAAGACATCTGATGGAGATCAGCCCTCACAACCTCATTTGGTGTCAACATGCTTTGAGGCCATCCATTAATCCCAGAAGGTCCTTGACTATATCAAAGGTCATCCGCTTGATGTGAGGCCATCTCTGTTGTCTTAATACTTCAGAATTGAGGCCTCACACACATTTGGTCCTTTGAAGGTCGTTCATAATGTCCAAGCTTACATGGTCCGAAGGTTATTTGGGTTTATCAGAGCTATTTCAATCTGAACATGCATTGACGACGTTTATCTGGACATTGAGGACATTTATATGGAGCCAATTGTTCTTTTCAACGTGGTTTGTGATTCTCTTCTATTTGGATATCAAGGAAGTTTATTATTGAGCTTTCTTAAATGCCAATGGTTGGTCCATTTGGAGGTAGTTTGCATTCTGCACAACTATTGCAAACTGGGTATGTGCATGAGGACCTCATTCGGGATCAACTTCTCTTTTGGTGTTTCAACAAGGTCTTTTTGGTCTTTTCACTTGGGTTGCGTCATCTTCTGTTTATTGGAGGTCATCAACCTTCTATGCAATCTGGATATACGCGTGAAGGACATCAATCTTCAGTCTGCCGAGGATTTGGACGTCCAAGGACGTTCCCTACTGGAGAAAGACTATTTGCACCTTTTTTACTAAACTTCTTGAGTTGTTGAGGTCTTTCCAATTCAGTGAGGTGTTTGTCATTGAGGCCCTCTAAAGACGTCACTTTCGAGCTGTTGAGGTCCTTCCAGCTTGTGAGGTGATTATCCAGACTTGCCCACGTGAGGAATGCTACTCCAACAAGAAAGTGTCATGTGTGATGTTTCTGGAGCCTTCCAATTGTTCTAGAAGCTTCATGAAGATGCCATGTGTGACGCTTTTATTAGCCCTCATTATTATTGTTCTAGAAGCTTCCTAAGTTAGTTACATATTATCTTATTTTAATGTAATTGGCTAATTAAGTAAGATTAGGACGTTTTCTTTTTGTTCAAGAAACTCCTAATTAGATATTTCAGCTGGGCTATATATACCCACTGTGAGTTCATTTTAAAAAAACAACTTGATATATGAAATATAAGATTTGAGTGCCTTATTGAGCCTCTTGTTTGTGAATGACGTTAAACTCTCAATTTTGGTTAATTCTACTACAGTATCAAGGATTTGGCAATCCTTGTGGTGGGTGTAGAGCTTGGTGACTTCAATGGTGGTGTGCCTGTATCCATTGAGGTAATCGAGTCCATTGCCCTTGTGTACTAGCTGTGGTGTGCCTGTATCAGCTTGAGCTCAAGTCTATCTTTCTTTTTCTGTTTTTTCCCATCCCTCATTATCCATTTCAATCCATTTGAATGATACCCAAAATCCTTCATGAGTTCTTGATGTATGGAAGGTCCTATGATCAGAGTATTGACCTCACAGTACACCACATGAACACAACTCGCACACAATCTGACCTCAAAACAGAGAATCAAATACAAATACACCCAAAACAGACCTCACAGAGAAAATCAATTACAACCTCCTTCAAAATAGAGTATGAACACCAATGAACAAATGGATTAGATGGATGATAATAAAATGATGAACGGATGACAAACTTACAATCAAACAATAACTAAGGATAGTCTTGAGGCTTAAGCTGATACAGACCCACCACAGCTAGAACATCAAGGGCAATGGACTGGATGACCTCAATGGATACAGGCACACCACCATCGAGATTATCAAGCTCTACACCCACCACAAGGATTGCCAAATCCTTGCTACTGTAGTAGAATTAACCAAAATGAGAGTTTAACGTCACTCACAACCAAGAGGCTCAATTAAGGCACTCAAAATGCTATTGATTTCACTGATAGATGATTCTTACAAGCTGCCGATTACAATGTATTTAAACCTATGGTTGAGCTGGATGATTAAGGGTTTCCCTTGCTCAAGAACTTTCCTAATCTGGCATTAAGCTACTAACTAACTTAGTAAGCTAATTAAGGCCTCATTACAACCGGATAACATCAAAATAAAATAAAATAAAAGACAACAAACGCATTTTCTTTATTACAAATGGTTATATCACCTCACAAGCTGGAAATGGCCTCAACAGCTTGGAAGTGAGTCTTCATGGAGGACCTCAATGCTGGATCACCTCACAGAACTGGAATATCCTCAACAGTTCTAGAAGTGATGTCTTCATGGTGGACCTCAGAACTGGCAAACATCTTCACTGAACTAGAAAGTCCTCAACAGCTCTAGAGTGAAGTCTTCAACCATTGGTGAGGACCTCAATCCAAAGATATGGAATTGAGAAATAACCTCACTGGCTGGTTGCTGCTGTTGATGCTGATGTTGCTGTCGTTGGACGACCTCATGACTTGTTGGACCATCATGAAACACTCCTGGATGTCAGTGGTTGATGCTGAAGATGGTGAGGTCGTTGCTGCTCCTGATGCTGGCTCCTGATCACTTGGTGTTGAACTTTGGATGCTTGATGGAGGACCTCGATCATCCTCCCCAGGTTGAGGAAAGTTTATCGTCAAACTTGGAAGGTCTTCATGATCTGGAAAGTAAGGCCTCATATCTGCAAAGTTGAATGTAGCACTACCTCCATAGTCTTCAGAAAGGTCTAACTTGTAAGCATTGTCTCCAATCCTCTCTAGCACTTCAAAAGGTCCATTTGCTCTTGGTGTCAACTTTCCCTTCCTCTTGCTTGGAAATCTATCCTTCCTTAGATGAATCCACACTAAATCTCCTGGTTTGAAAATCATCTTCCTCCTATGCTTGTTTGTTGATGTAGAAACTTGTTCAGAATACTTGATGATCTTCTTCCTAACTTGCTGGTGAAGCTTCTTGATGTCCTTTGCATGTTTACCTGCTTCATAACTAAACCTCACAGAATTTGTTAGTGGGGATAAATCCAATGGAGTTATAGGATTTCTACCATAGACAACCTGGAATGGGGAAAGGCCAGTTGCCTTTGATGGTGCTCTATTGAAAGTAAATTCAGCATGAGACAAGAGGGTGTCCCATCTTGTTTTGTTTGTGGATATCAGTGACCTCAATAGTGTTCTGAGTGTCCTGTTTGTGACCTCTGTTTGCCCATCAGTTTGGGGGTGACAAGCTGTGCTATACTTCAATTGAGTACCCAACTTCTTCCAAGAGTAACCCAAAAATGACTTAGGAACTTCACATCCCTATCTGACACCATGCTCCTAGGAACTCCATGTAACCTCACTACCTCTTGAAAATACAATTCAGCCACCCTCACAACATCATAGGTGGTATGGCATGCAATGAAATGAGCCATTTTACTGAATCTATCCACAACTACCATAATTGAATCTTTTCCTCCTTGAGTTCTTGGTAGACCAACAATGAAGTCTAGGCTGATGTCCTCCCAAGGACTGTTTGGTACTGGCAAAGGTGTGTATAGCACTTAAGGTAAGCTATGACTTTTTGAAATCTGACATGTAGCACACCTCCTGATCCAATTGCTCAACATCCTTCCTCATTTTAGGCCAACAATAATGCTCCTTCAGCATAAGAAGGGTTTTCTCAATACCAAAATGTCCGGCCATGAACTTCAGAGATCAACAACTCTCTAAAACTGCTCCTTGGAATACATAACCTTGCTCCTTTGAAAAGAAATCCCTGGTCTATATGGTATAGATTTTGAGGATGTCCCTGACATTTCTGGTACAACTCTCCAAAATCTTCATCATTCTCATACAAAGCTTTCAACTGTTCAAAACCAAGCACTCTTACATCCAAAACTTGCAACAACAAATACCTCCTGGACAATGCATCAGCTCCTTTGTTAAGCTTCCCAGATTTATGTTGGATCACAAAATGGAATTGCTGCATGAACACCACCCAAGTAGCATGCCTAGTGTTGAGTTTATGCTGTCCTTGAATGAATTTGAGGGCCTCATGATCACTGTGCAGAATAAATTCAGCTCCAATAAGATAATGCCTCCAATGTTGCAAAGCTCTAATGATGGCATAAAACTCCTTATCATATGTATTGTACTTCCTCTTGGCCTCATTGAGTTTCTCACTGAAATAAGCTACTGGTTTTCCTTCTTGAGTCAACACTGCTCCAATGCCCACGCCTGAGACATCACACTCCACTTCAAAGACTTTGGCAAAACAAGGTAATGCCAAAACTGGTGCTGAGGTTAACTGTCTTTTGACCTCTTCAAAAGCTTTCTGTGTAGCTGGTGTCCAAGTAAAGCTCATCCCCTTCACTAATTCAGTCATAGGAGCTAAAATAGTACTGAAGTTCCTCACAAACCTCCTGTTAAAAGATGCCAAACCATGGAAGCTCCTTATCTGCTGGATTGATGTAGGAACTGGCCACTCTCTGATGGCTTTGACCTTCTCCTCATCTACTTGAATACCCTCTGATGTCACAATATAACCAAGGAATATAACATGGCTGGTGAAGAATTGACACTTCTTGAGGTTCCCATAGCTCTCTACTCAGAATCTCCATAACACTCCTCAAATGTCTAACATGATCCTCCTCAGATTGGCTATAAATGAGTATGACATCAAAATAAACAACAACACACTTCCCAATCAAAGGTTTCAAAACATGATTCATAAGCCTCATAAATGTTGAAGGTCCATTTGTCAAACCAAAAGGCATGACTAACCACTCATACAGACCTCCCTTAGTCTTAAAGGCTGTCTTCCACTCATCTCCCTCATAAATTCTGATCTGATAATATCCACTACTCAAATCAATCTTTGAAAACACAGTTGAGCCATGGAGCTCATCAAGCATATCCTCAAGTCTTGGGATAGGATATCTATACTTGATAGTAATTTTGTTGATGGCTCTATAATCAATACACATCCTTTGACTTCCATCTTTCTTTGGGACCAATAAAGCAGGCACTGCACAAAGGCTCAAACTCTCTCTGATCATCCCTTTCTCCAACAACTCATCAACTTGCCTCTTGATCTCATTGGTTTCAACTGGGGTCATTCTATAGGCTGGTTTATTTGGTAGGATAGATCCTGGGATGAGGTCAATTTTATGCTGGATGTCTCTTTTAGGGGGTAAACCTGGTGGCATTTCCTCTGGAAAAACATGTAGGTACTGGTTTAGGATGGGTTGGAATAAAGGATGGCTATTTTGTGGGGCTGGCTCATTTTGTGAGGCTGGTTCTTCATCAAGATCAAGCAAAAGTAACTCCTTCTGTTCACAGAACTCATGATATTCAGCAGGTAAAATCACATCAAGGGATGGTTCAACAATCAGGTTCTTGGTTCTTTTTGTGAGCTAGGATGGTTTAAGTGGGGTGAGGACAATTTTCTTGTGGTTCAGATTAAGGGAATAAGTATTGGCCCTTCCATCATGGTTAACAGATATATGAAACAACCAAGGTCTTCCCAACAATAAATGACATGCATCCATAGGTATAACATCACACCACACTTCATCTTTATAAACAGAACCAATTGAAAAATTCACAAGGCATCTGGATGAAATTTTGATACCTTTGCTTTGACTCAACCACTGGATGGTGTAAGGTGCTGGGTGAGGACAGGTTTGCAAATTCAGCTTTTGCACCATAGTCTGTGAGGCTGCATTGGTACAGCTGCCTCCATCAATAATCAAGGAACATATCTTCCCATGAACAGTACATCGAGTGTGTCAGCTTCCTCATCAACTGTTGAACTGCTAAGGACCCTCCTGATCACCAACATTTCACCTTCATCAGGTCTGGCCTCAACTTCCTCTTCATCATATACAGGATCTCCTTCAAGTTCATCAAACTGTTCCTCCTCAACAACTGTCTCAGGTTCAACAAACAGTGTTGCTTGATATTCTGCTAAGGTCACTGCTCTTCTGTTTGGACATTCTAAGGCTAGATGTCCAAGTCCTTGACATCTAAAACATCTCCTCTCAGGGAATGGTCGATTGGTAGGGACTAGGGTTCTTTGTGGGGGATTTTGGGATTGTGTTTGAGGTGATTTAGGGGCTGGATATCTAGTTTGTGGTTGTGGGGATGGATAGGTTCTTTGAGGTGGATTATAGGATTTGTGGTAATGGTTTGATTTGGTTTGAGGATAGGTTTTGGCTGGATACTTGCTTCCATATTCCTTCCTTTGGGCCTTCTTCTGTTGTTCTACCTTATGAGCCAAAGAACTCAGCTCATCAAGTGAATGATACACCTGTAGCTCAACAACATTCTTGATATTTTCATTCAATCCTGCAAGATACCTCACATAGGTCTGAATTTCATTCTCCTTCATATTGCATTTCCACAGTAGAAGCTCAAACTCCTTGGTGTACTCCTCAACAGACTTGCTGCCCTGGACCAAGTGTTGAAGCTTGAAATAATTCTCCTTCATGTAACTTTCAAGTAAGAACTTCTCCTTGAGCTTCTGCCTCATTTCAACCCATGTACTGACCTTAGGTTCATCTATCTCCTCTCTCCTCCTTTGCAAGTTGTTCCACCATGTAGATGCATATTTCTTCAACTTCAATGCAACCAACTTCACCTTGTTCTCATCAGACAACTCCCTCAAATCAAACACTCTCTCCACTGTTTGCAACCAATCTAGAAATACATCAGGATCCAACTCTCCTCCATATTCTGGAATATCTATTTTGAAATCCAATTTCTCAACTCTTCTATTTTCCCTCCTTTCTTCCCTCTCACTCCTACTCCTAGATTCACTAACACTACTCCTAGGTGATCTCCTTACATACCTCCTTCTTCTGTGATACCAAGGTCTTCTTCCTCCCCTTCCAAATTCACTAAAAGGGTTCTCCTCTTTTTCTTCTTCAGACTCCGCATCAGATTCTCTATTCATCTCTCTCCTGTGCAACCTCATGTAATATTGCAACTGTTAACTCATAATTTTCATTCTCCCCTCCATTTCCTCCTTCTTCCTCAAGGCTTGTACTGCTACTTCCTGAGGTGTTTTACTACAACCCGACATTATAAAATGCACAAATAACTCAAACAGAACTTCCTCCAAGATGTTACTCAGCTCTGATACCAATTATGATGTATGTAAGGTCCTAAGATCAGAGTATTGACCTCACAGTACACCACATTAACACAACTCGGACACAATCTGACCTCAAAACAGAGAATCAAATACAAATACACCCAAAACAGACCTCACACAGAAAATCAATTACAACCTCCTCCAAAACAGAGTATGAACACCAATGAACAAATGGATTATATGGATGATGATAAAATGATGAACGGATGACAAACTTACAATCAAAAAGTAACCAAAGATAGTCATGAGGCTCAAGCTGATACAAACCCACCACAGCTAGAACATCAAGGGCAATGGACTGGATGACCTCAATGGATATAGGCACACCACCATCAAGATTATCAAGCTCTACACCCACCACAAGGATTGCCAAATCCTTGCTACTGTAGTAGAATTAACCAAAATGAGAGTTTAACGTCACTCACAAACAAGAGGCTCAATTAAGGCACTCAAAATGCTATTGATTTCATTGATAGATGATCCTCACAAGCTGCCGATTACGATGTATTTAAACCTAGGGTTGAGCTGGATGATTAAGGGTTTCCCCTTGCTCAAGAAACTTTCCTAATCCGGCATTAAGCTACTAACTAACTTAGTAAGTTAATTAAGGCCTCATTACAACCGGATAACATCAAAATAAAATAAAATAAAAGACAACAAACGCGTTTTCTTTATTACAAACGGTTATATCACCTCACAAGCTGGAAATGGCCTCAACAGCTTGGAAGTGAGTCTTCATGGAGGACCTCAATGCTGGATCACCTCACAGAACTGGAATATCCTCAACAGTTCTAGAAGTGATGTCTTCATAGAGGACCTTAGAACTGGCAAACATCTTCACTGAACTGGAAAGTCCTCAATAGCTCTAGAGTGAAGTCTTCAACCATGGGTGAGGACCTCAATCCAAAGATATGGAACTGAGAAATAACCTCACTGGCTAGTTGCTGCTGTTGATGCTAATGTTGCTGTTGTTGGACAACCTCATGACTTGTTGGACCATCATGAAACACTCCTGGATGTTAGTGTTTGATGCTGAAGATGGTGAGGTCTTTGCTGCTCCTGATGCTGGCTCCTGATCACTTGGTGCTGAACTTTGGATGCTTGATGGAGGACCTCCATCAGTTCTTGATGTTATTTTGTCCGTTCAATCAAATTTCACACATCACCCATTTCATCCATTTGTGTTTTGGTCTACATTTATGCTCTGTTTTAGAAGAGATTGTGATTAGTTCTCTGTTGTGTGCCCTGTTATGGAGCGATTATAATAGATTATCAGTTGTGAGGTCCAGAATCTCAGTGTTTTGTGTGTCCGCTTGGTGTCTGTGAGGTCATCACTCTGATCTTAGCGACCTTGCATACATTAATAAGTTTCAGCATGAATGGAATAAGGGAGCTAAATTTCATGATTTTGCTCACAAGAGAAAGAAGAAGTTGGGTTTTCTACAGGGAAATTTTGTTTGAATCTACCTAAAGAAGGACAGATTTCGATCCAAGAGGAAAGGGAGGTTAGTTCCAAGAGATGAAGGTTCCTATGAGGTCCTTGGAATAATCAATATTGAAGTTGATCCTTTTGGACACGGCTCAATGTCCTTGAGGCAACACTATTCTTGGTGTATATCTTTGACGCCATATTATTCTGTGACAGAGAACTTTTCAAGTTTGAGGACAAACTTTTCTCAACTTGGGGGGAATGATGGAGATCAGCCTTCACAACCTCATTTGGTGTCAGCATGCTTTGAGGCTTTCCATGAATCCCAGAAGGTCCTTGACTATATCAAAGGTCATCCGCCTGATGTGAGGCCATCTCTGTTGTCTCAATACTTCATAATTGAAGCCTCACACACATTTGGTCCTTTGAAGGTCGTTCATAATGTCCAAGCTTACATGGTCCGAAGGTTATTTGGGTTTATCATAGCTATTTCAATCTGGACATGCATTGAGGACGTTTATCTTGACATTGAGGACATTTATCTAGAGCCGATTGTTCTTTTCAGTGGCTTGTGATTCTCTTCTAATTGGATATCAAGGAAGTTTATTATTGAGCTTTCCTAAATGCCAATGGTTGGTCCATTTGGAGGTCGTTTGCATTCTACACAACTATTGCAAACTAGGTATGTGCATGAGGACCTCATTCGGGATCAACTTGTCTTTTGGTGTTTCAGCAAGGTCCTTTTGGTCTTTTCACTTGGGTTGCGTCATCTTCTATTTATTGGAGGTCATCAACCTTCTATGCAATCTGGATATACGCGTGAGGACATCCATCTTGAGTCTACCGAGGATTTGGACGTCCAAGGACGTTCCCTACTGGAGAAAGACTATTTGCACCTTTTATACTTAACTTCTTGAGTTGTTAAGGTCTTTCCAATTCAGTGAGGTGTTTGTCATTGAGGCCCTCTATGAAGACGTCACTTTCGAGCTATTGAGGTCCTAAAAACTTGTGAGGTGATTATCCAGCCTTGCCCACGTGAGGTATGCTGCTCCAACAAGAAAGTGCCATGTGTGATGTTTCTAGAGCATTCAAATTTTTCTAGAAGCTTCATGAAGATGTCATGTGTGACTCTTTTATTAGCCCTCATTATTATTGTTCTAGAAGCTTCCTAAGTGAGTTACATATTATCTTATTCTGATGTAATTAGCTAATTAAGTAAGATTAGGATGTTTTCTTTTGGTTCAAGAAACTCCTAATTAGATATTTCAGCTGGGCTATATATACCCACTGTGAGTTCATTTTAAAAAAACAACTTGATATATGAAATATGATATTTGAGTGCTTTATTGAGCCTCTTGTTTGTGAGTGACGTTAAACTCTCAATTTTGGTTAATTCTACTACAGTATCAAGGATTTGGCAATCCTTGTGGTGGGTGTAGAGCTTGGTGACTTCAATGGTGGTGTGCCTGTATCAGCTTGAGCTCAAGTTTATCTTTCCTTTTCTGTTTTTTCCCATCCCTCATTATCCATTTCTATCCATTTGAATGAGACCCGAAATCCTTCATGAGTTCTTAATGTTATTTTGTCCATTCGATCAAATTTCATACATCACCCATTTCATCCATTTGTGTTTTGGTGTACGTTTATGCTCTGTTTTAGAAGAGATTGTGATTGATTCTCTGTTGTGCGCCCTGTTATGGAGCGATTGTAATCGATTATCAGTTGTGAGGTCCAGAATCTCAGTTTTGTGTGTGTCCGCTTGGTGTCTGTGAGGTCGTCACTCTGATCTTAGCGACCTTGCAGACATCAATAAGTTTCAGCATGAATGGAATAAGGGAGCAAAATTTCATGATTTTGCTCACAAGAGAAAGAAGAAGCAGGGTTTTCTACCGAGAAATTTTGTTTGGATCTACCTAAAGAAGGAAAGATTTCGATCCAAGAGGAAAGGGAGGTTGGTTTCAAGAGATGAAGGTTTCTATGAGGTCCTTGGAATAATCAATATTAAAGTTGATCCTTTTGGACACGGCTCAATGTCCTTGAGGCCACACTATTCTTGGTGTATATCTTTGAGGCCATATTATTCTGTGACAGAGGACATTCCAAGTTTGAGGACAATCGTTTCTCAACTTGGGGGAATGATGGAGATCAGCCCTCACATCCTCATTTGGTGTCAGCATGCTTTGAGGCTTTCCATGAATCCCAGAAGATCCTTGACAACATCAAAGGTCATCCGCCTGATGTGAGGCCATCTCTGTTGTCTCAATACTTCATAATTGAGGCCTCACACACATTTGGTCCTTTGAAGGTCGTTCATAATGACCAAGCTTACATTGTCCGAAGGTTAGTTGGGTTTATCAGAGCTTTTTCTATATGGACATGAATGGAGGACGTTTATATGGACATTGAGGACATTTATCTTGCGCCGGTTGTTCTTTTCAACGTGGTTCGTGATTCTCTTCAATTTGGATGTCAAGGAAGTTTATTATTGAGCTTTCCTAAATGCCAATGGTTGGTCCATTTGGAGGTCGTTTGCATTCTGCACAACTATTGCAAACTGGGTATGTGCATGAGTACCTCATTCGAATTCATCTTGCCTTTTGGTGTTTCAGCAAGGTCCTTTTGGTCTTTTCACTTGGGTTGCGTCATCTTCTGCTTATTAGAGGTCATCAACCTTCTATGCAATCTGGATATACGCGTGAGGACATCCATCTTGAGTTTGCCGAGAATTTGGACGTCCAAGGACGTTCCCTACTGGAGAAAGACTATTTGCACCTTTTTTACTTAACTTCTTGAGTTGTTGAGGTCTTTCCAATTCAGTGAGGTGTTTGTCATTGAGGCCCTCTATGAAGACGTCCCTTTCGAGTTGTTGAGGTCCTTCAAACTTGTGATGTGATTATCCAGCCTTGCCCACGTGAGCAATGCTGCTCCAACAAGAAAGTGCCATGTGTGATGTTTCTAGAGCCTTCCAATTGTTCTAGAAGCTTCATGAAGATGTCATGTGTGACTCTTTTATTAGCCCTCATTATTATTGTTCTAGAAGCTTCCTAAGTTAGTTACATATTATCTTATTATGATGTAATTAGCTAATTAAGTAAGATTAGGACGTTTTCTTTTGGTTCAAGAAACTCCTAATTAGATATGTCAGTTGGGCTATATATACCCACAGTGAGTTCATATTAAAAAAACAACTTGATATATGAAAGATGATATTTGAGTGCCTTATTGAGCCTCTTGTTTGTGAGTGACGTTAATCTCTCAATTTTGGTTAATTCTACTACAGGATCAAGGATTTGGACATCCTTGTGGTGGGTGTAGAGCTTGGTGACCTCAATGGTGGTGCGCCTGTATCCATTGAGGTAATCGAGTCCATTGCCCTTGTGTTCTAGCTGTGGTGTGCCTGTATCAGCTTGAGCTCAAGTTTATCTTTCCTTTTCTGTTTTTCCCATCCCTCATTATCCATTTCTATCCATTTGAATGAGACCCAAAATCCTTCATGAGTTCTTGATGTTATTTTGTCCATTCGATCAAATTTCACACATCACCCATTTCATCCATTTGTGTTTGGGTGTATGTTTATGCTATGTTTTAGAAGAGATTGTGATTGGTTCTCTGTTGTGCGCCCTGTTATGGAGCGATTGTAATCGATTATCAGTTGTGAGGTCCAGAATCTCAAAGTTGTGTGTGTCCGCTTGGTGTCTGTGAGGTCATCACTCTGATCTTAGCGACCTTGCATACATCAATAAGTTTCAGCATGAATGGAATAAGGGAACTAAATTTCATGATTTTGCTCACAAGAGAAAGAAGAAGTTGGGTTTTCTACCGGGAAATTTTATTTGGATCTACCTAAAGAAGGAAAGATTTCGATCCAAGAGGAAAGGGAGGTTGGTTTCAAGAGATGAAGGTTCCTATGAGGTCCTTGGAATAATCAATATTGAAGTTGATCCTTTTGGACACGGCTCAATGTCCTTGAGGCCACACTATTCTTGGTATATATCTTTGAGGCCATATTATTCTGTGAAAGAGGACTTTCCAAGTTTGAGGACAAACTTTTCTCAACTTGGGGGAATGATGGAGATCAGCCCTCACATCCTCATTTGGTGTCAGCCTGCTTTGAAGCTTTCCATGAATCCCAGAAGGTCCTTGACTATATCAAAGTTCATCCGCCTGATGTGAGGCCATCTCTGTTGTCGCAATACTTCAAAATTGAGGCCTCACACACATTTGGTCCTTTGAAGGTCGTTCATAATGTCCAAGCTTACATTGTCCGAAGGTTAGTTGGGTTTATCAGAGCTTTTTCTATATGGACATGCATGGAGGACGTTTATATGGACATTGAGGACATTTATCTAGAGCCAGTTCTTTTCAACGTGGTTTGTGATTTTCTTCTATTTGGATGTCAAGGAAGTTTATTATTGAGCTTTCCTAAATGCCAATGGTTGGTCCATTTGGAGGTCGTTCGCATTCTGCAGAACTATTACAAACTGGGTATGTGCATGAGGACCTCATTCGGGATCAACTTCTCTTTTGGTTTTTCAGCAAGGTCCTTTTGGTCTTTTCACTTGGGTTGCGTCATCTTCTGTTTATTGGAGGTCATCAACCTTCTATGCAATCTGGATATACACGTGAGGACATCCATCTTCAGTCTGCCGAGGATTTGGACGTCCAAGGACGTTCCCTATTGGAGAAAGACTATTTGGACCTTTTTTACTTAACTTCTTGAGTTGTTGAGGTCTTTCCAATTCAGTGAGGTGTTTGTCTTTGATGCCCTCTATGAAGACGTCACTTTCGAGCTGTTGAGGTCCTTCCAGCTTGTGAGGTGATTATCCAGCCTTGCCCACGTGAGGAATGCTGCTCCAACAAGAAAGAGCCAAGTGTGATGTTTCTGGAGCCTTCCAATTGTCCTAGAAGCTTCATGAAGACGCCATGTGTGACGCTTTTAGTAGCCCTCATATTATCTTATTCTGATGTAATTAGCTAATTAAGTAAGATTAGGACGTTTTCTTTTAGTTTAATAAACTCCTAATTAGATATTTCAGCTGGGCTATATATAACCACTGTGAGTTCGTTTTAAAAAAACAACTTGATATATGAAATATGATATTTGAGTGCCTTATTGAGCCTCTTGTTTGTGAGTGACGTTAAACTCTCATATTTGGTTAATTCTAATACAGTATCAAGGATTTGGCAATCCTTGTGGTGGGTGTAGAGCTTGGTGACATCAATGGTGGTGCGCCTGTATCCATTGAGGTAATCGAGTCCATTGCCCTTGTGTTCTCGCTGTGGTGTGCCTGTATCAGCTTGAGCTCAAGTCTATCTTTCCTTTTCAGTTTTTTCCCATCCCTCATTATCCATTTCTATCCATTTGAATGAGACCCAAAATCCTTCATGAGTTCTTGATGTTATTTTTTCCATTCGATCAAATTTCACACATCATCCATTTCATCCATTTGTGCTTTGGTGTACGTTTATGCTCTGTTTTAGAAGAGATTGTGATTGGTTCTCTGTTGTGCGCCCTGTTATGGAGCGATTGTAATCGATTATCAGTTGTGAGGTCCAGAATCTCAGTGTTGTATGTGTCTGCTTGGTGTCTGCGAGGTCATCACTCTGATCTTAGCGACCTTGCATACATCAATAAGTTTCAGCATGAATGGAATAAGGGAGCTTAATTTCATGATTTTGCTCACAAGAGAAAGAAGAAGTTGGGTTTTCTACCGAGAAATTTCTTTTGGATCAACCTAAAGAAGGAAAGATTTCGATCCAAGAGGAAAGGGAGGTTGGTTCCAAGAGATAAAGGTTCCTATGAGGTCCTTGGAATAATTAATATTGAAGTTGATCCTTTTGGACACGGCTCAATGTCCTTGAGGCCACACTATTCTTGGTGTATATCTTTGAGGCCATACTATTCTATGATAGAGGACTTTCCATATTTGAGGAAAAACTTTTCTCAATTTGGGGGAATGATGGAGATCAGCCCTCACAACCTCATTTGGTGTCCGCATGCTTTGAGGCTTTCCATGAATCCCAGAAGGTCCTTGACTATATCAAAGGTCATCCGCCTGATGTGAGGTCATCTCTGTTGTCTCAATACTTCATAATTGAGGCCTCACACACATTTGGTCCTTTGAAGGTCGTTCATAATGTCCAAGCTTACATTGTCCGAAGGTTAGTTGGGTTTATCAGAGCTTTTTCAATATGGACTTGCATGGAAGACGTTTATCAGGACATTGAGGACATTTATCTAGAGTCGGTTGTTCTTTTCAACATGGTTTGTGATTTTCTTCTATTTGGATGTCAAGGAAGTTTATTATTGAGCTTTCCTAAATGCCAATGGTTGGTCCATTTGGAGATCGTTTGCATTCTGCACAACTATTACAAACTCGGTATGTGCATGAGGACCTCATTCGGGATCAACTTGTCCTTTGGCGTTTCAGCAAGGTCCTTTTGGTCTTTTCACTTGGGTTGCGTCATCTTCTGTTTATTGGAGGTCATCAACCTTCTATGCAATCTGGATATACGCGTGAGGACATCCATCTTGAGTCTACCGAGGATTTGGACGTCCAAGGACTTTCCCTACTGGAGAAAGACTATTTCAACCTTTTTTACTTAACTTCTTGAGTTGTTGAGGTCTTTCCAATTCAGTGAGGTGTTTGTCTTTGAGGCCCTCTATGAAGACGTCACTTTCGAGCAGTTTAGGTCCTTCAAACTTATGAGGTGATTATCCAGCCTTGCCCACGTGAGGAATGCTGTTCCAATAAGAAAGAACCATGTGTAATGTTTCTGTAGCCTTCCAATTGTTCTAGAAGCTTCATGAAGATGCCATGTGTGACGCTTTTAGTAGCCCTCATATTATCTTATTCTGATGTAATTAGCTAATTAAGTAAGATTAGGACGTTTTCTTTTGGTTCAAGAAACTCCTAATTAGATATTTTTGCTGGGCTATATATACCCACTGTGAGTTATTGAGCCTCTTGTTTGTGAGTGACGTTAAACTCTCAATTTTGGTTAATTCTACTATAGTATCAAGGATTTGGCAATCCTTGTGGTGGGTGTAGAGCTTGGTGACTTCAATGGTGGTGCGCCTGTATCCATAGAGGTAATCGAGTCCATTGCCCTTGTGTTCTAGATGTGGTGTGCCTGTATCAGCTTGAGCTCAATCTATCTTTCCTTTTCTGTTTTTCCCATCCCTCATTATCCATTTCTATCCATTTCAATGAGACCCAAAATCCTTCATAAGTTTTTGATGTTATTTTGTCCATTCGATCAAATTTCACACATCATCCATTTCATCCATTTGTGCTTTGGTGTACGTTTATGCTCTGTTTTAGAAGAGATTGTGATTGGTTCTCTGTTGTGCGCCCTGTTATGGAGTGATTGTAATCGATTATCAGTTGTGAGGTCCAGAATCTCAGTGTTGTCTGTGTCCGCTTGGTGTCTGTGAGGTCATCACTCTGATCTTAGCGACCTTGCATATATCAATAAGTTTCAGCATGAATGGAATAAGGGAGCTAAATTTCATGATTTTTCTCTTAAGAGAAAGAAGAAGTTGGGTTTTCTACCGGGAAATTTTGTTGGAATCTACCTAAAGAAGGAAAGATTTCGATCCAAGAGGAAAGGGAGGTTGGTTTCAAGAGATGAAGGTTCCTATGAGGTCCTTGGAATAATCAATATTGAAGTTGATCCTTTTGGACACGGCTCAATGTCCTTGTGGCCACACTATTCTTGGTGTATATCTTTGAGGCCATATTATTCTATGACAGAGGTCTTTCCAAGTTTGAGGACAAACTTTTCTCAACTTGGGGGAATGATGGAGATCAGCCCTCACATCCTCATTTGGTGGCAGCATGCTTTGAGGCTTTCCATGAATCCCAGAAGGTCCTTGACTATATCAAAGGTAATCCGCCTGATGTGAGGCCATCTCTGTTGTCTTAATACTTCATAATTGAGGCCTCACACACATTTGGTCCTTTGAATGTCGTTCATAATGTCCAAGCTTACATTGTCCGAAGGTTATTTGGGTTTATCAGAGCTATTTAGATCTGGACATGCATTGAGGACGTTTATCTGGACATTGAGGAAATTTATCTAGAGCCGGTTGGTCTTTTCAACGTGGTTTGTGATTTTCTTCTATTTGGATGTCAAGGAAGTTTATTATTGAGCTTTCCTAAATGCCAATGGTTAGTCCATTTTGAGGTAGTTTGCATTCTGCACAACTATTGCAAACTGGGTATGTGCATGAGAACCTCATTCGGGATCAACTTGTCTTTTGGCGTTTCAGCAAGGTCCTTTTGGTCTTTTCACTTGGGTTGCGTCATCTTTTGTTTATTGCAGGTCATCAACCTTCTATGCAATCTGGATATACGCGTGAGGACATCCATCTTGAGTCTACCGAGGATTTGGACGTCCAAGGACGTTCCCTACTGGAGAAAGACTATTTGCACCTTTTTGACTTCACTTCCTCAGTTGTTGAGGTCTTTCCAATTCAGTGAGGTGTTTGTCTTTGAAGCCCTCTATGAAGACTTCACTTTCGAGCTGTTGAGGTCCTTCTAGCTTGTGAGGTGATTATCCAGCTTTGCCCACGTGAGGAATGCTGCTCCAACAAGAAAGAGCCATGTGTAATGTTTCTGGAGCCTTCCAATTGTTCTAGAAGCTTCATGAAGATGTCATGTGTGACGCTTTTAGTAGCCCTCATTATTATTGTTCTAGAATCTTCCTAAGTTAGTTACATATTATCTTATTATGATGTAATTAGCTAATTAAGTAAGATTAGGATGTTTTCTTTTGGTTCAAGAAACTCCTAATTAGATATTTCCGTTGGGCTATATATACCCACGGTGAGTTCATTTTAAAAAAACAACTTGATATATGAAATATGATATTTGAGTGCCTTATTGAGCCTGTTGTTTGTGAGTGACGTTAAACTATCAATTTTGGTTAATTCTACTACAGAATCAAGGTTCTTGGCAATCCTTATGGTGGGTGTAGAGCTTGGATACTTCAATGGTGGTGCGCCTGTATCCATTGAGGTAATCGAGTCCATTGCCCTTGTGTTCTAACTGTCGTGTGCCTGTATCAGCTTGAGCTCAAGTTTATCTTTCCTTTTCTGTTTTTCCAATCCCTCATTATCCATTTCTATCCATTTGAATGAGACCCAAAATCCTTCATGAGTTCTTGATGTTATTTTGTCCATTCGATCAAATTTCACACATCACCCATTTCATCCATTTGTGTTTTGGTGTACGTTTATGCTCTGTTTTAGAAGAGATTGTGATTGGTTCTCTGTTGTGCGCCCTGTTATGGAGTGATTGTAATCGATCATCAGTTGTGAGGTCCAGAATCTCAGTGTTGTGTGTTTCCGCTTGGTGTCTGTGAGGTCATCACTCTGATCTTGTGACCTTGCATACATCAATAAGTTTCAGCATGAATGGAATATGGGAGCTAAATTTCATGATTTTGCTCACAAGAGAAAGAAGAAGTTGGGTTTTCTACCGGGAAATTTTGTTTGGATCTACCTAAAGAAGGAAAGATTTCGATCCAAGAGGAAAGGGAGGTTGGTTTCAAGAGATGAAGGTTCCTATGAGGTCCTTGGAATAATCAATATTGAAGTTGATCCTTTTGGACACGGCTCAATGTCCTTGAGGCCACACTATTCTTGGTGTATATCTTTGAGGCCATATTATTCTGTGACAGAGGACTTTCCAAGTTTGAGGACAAACTTTTCTCAACTTGGGGGAATGATGGAGATCAGCCCTCACAACCTCATTTGGTGTCAGCATGCTTTGAGGCTTTCCATAAATCCCAAAAGGTCCTTGACTATACCAAAGGTCATCCGCCTGATGTGAGGCCATCTCTGTTGTCTCAATAATTCATAATTGAGGCCTCACACACATTTGGTCCTTTGAAGGCCGTTCATAATGTCCAAGCTTACATTGTCCGAAGGTTAGTTGGGTTTATCAGAGCTTTTTCAATATGGACATGCATGGAGGATGTTTATCGGGACATTGAGGACATTTATCTAGAGCCGGTTGTTCTTTTCAACGTGGTTTATGATTTTCTTCTATTTGGATGTCAAGGAAGTTTATTATTGAGCTTTCCTAAATGCCAATGGTTGGTCCATTTGGAGGTCGTTTGCATTCTGCACAACTATTACAAAATGGGTATGTGCATGAGGACCTCATTCGGGATCAACTTGTCTTTTGGCATTTCAGCAAGGTCCTTTTGGTCTTTTCACTTGGGTTGCGTCATCTTTTATTTATTGCAGGTCATCAACCTTCTATGCAATAGGATATACGCGTGAGGACATCCATCTTGATTTTGCCGAGGATTTGGACGTCCAAGGACGTTCCCTACTGGAGAAAGACTATTTGCACCTTTTTTACTTAACTTCTTGAGTTGTTGAGGTCTTTCCAATTCAGTGAGGTGTTTCTCATTGAGGCCCTCTATGAAGACGTCACTTTCGAGCTGTTGAGGTCCTTCCAGCTTGTGAGGTGATTATCCAGCCTTTCCCACGTGAGGAATGCTGCTCCAACAAGAAAGTGCCATGTGTGATGTTTCTAGGGCCTTCCAATTGTTCTAGAAACTTCATGAAGTTGTCATGTGTGACTCTTTTATTAGCCCTCATTATTATTGTTCTTGAATCTTCCTAATTTAGTTACATATTATCTTATTCTGATGTAATTATCTAATTAAGTAAGATTAGGACGTTTTCTTTTTGTTCTAGAAACTCCTAATTAGATATTTCAGCTGGGCTTTATATACCCACTGTGAGTTCATTTTAAAAAAAAACAACTTTATATATGAAATATGAGATTTGAGTGCCTTATTGAGCCTCTTGTTTGCGAGTGACGTTAAATTCTCAATTTTGGTTAATTCTACTACAGTATCAATTTTTGTTAATTCTACTACAGTATCAAGAATCTCAGTGTTGTGTGTGTCCGCTTGGTGTCTGTGAGGTCATCACTCTACCGGGAAATTTTGTTTGGATCTTCCTAAAGAAGGACAGATTTCGATCAAAGAGGAAAGAGAGGTTAGTTCCAAGAGATGAAGGTTCCTATGAGGTCCTTGGAATAATCAATATTGAAGTTGATCCTTTTGGACAAGGCTCAATGTCCTTGAGGCTACACTATTCTTTTCAACTTCAACTTTGAGGATAAACTTTTCTCAACTTGGGGGAATGAGGGAGATCAGCCCTCACAACCTCATTTGGTGTCAGCATGCTTTGAGGCTTTCCATGAATCCCAGAAGGTCCATGACTATATCAAAGGTCATCCACCTGATGTGAGGCCATCTCTGTTGTCTCAATAATTCATAATTGAGGCCTCACACACATTTGGTCCTTTGAAGGTCGTTCATAATGTCCAAGCTTACATTGTCCGAAGGTTATTTGGGTTTATCAGAGCTATTTCACTATGGACATGCATTGAGGACATTTATCTGAACATTGAGGACATTTATCTAGAGCCGGTTGTTCTTCTCAACGAGGTTTGTGATTTTCTTCTATTTGGATGTCAAGGAAGTTTAATATTGAGCTTTCCTAAATGCCAATGGTTGGTCCATTTGGAGGTCGTTTGCATTCTGCACAACTATTTCAAACTGGGTATGTGCATGAGGACCTCATTCGGGATCAACTTGTCTTTTGGTGTTTCAGCAAGGTCCTTTTGGTCTTTTCACTTGGGTTGCGTCATCTTCTGTTTATTGGAGGTCATCAACCTTCTATGCAATCTGGATATACGCGTGAGGACATCCATCTTCAGTCTGTCGAGGATTTGGACGTCCAAAGACGGTCCCTACTGGAGGAAGACTATTTGCACCTTTTTTACGTAACTTCTTGAGTTGTTGAGGTCTTTCCAATTCAGTGAGGTGTTTGTCATTGAGGCCCTCTATGAAGACGTCACTTTCGCGCTGTTGAGGTCCTTCCAGCTTGTGAGTTGATTAACCATCCTTGCCCATGTGAGGAATGCTGCTCCAACAAGAAAGTGCCATGTGTGATGTTTCTAGAGCCTTCCAATTGTTCTAGAAGCTTCATGAAGGTGCGATGTGTGATGCTTTTATTAGCCCTCATTATTATTTTTCTAGAAGCTTCCTAAGTTAGTTACATATTATTTTATTCTGATGTAATTAGCTAATTAAGTAAGACTAGGACGTTTTCATTTTGTTCAAGAAACTCCTAATTAGATATTTCATGCTGGGCTATATATACCCACTGTGAGTTCATTTTAAAAAAACAACTTGATATATGAAATATGAGATTTGAGTGCCTTATTGAGCCTCTTGTTTGTGAGTGACGTTAAACTCTCAATTTTGGTTAATTCTACTATAGTATCAAGGATTTGGCAATCCTTGTGGTGGGTGTAGAGCTTGGTGACTTCAATGGTGGTGCGCCTGTATCCATAGAGGTAATCGAGTCCATTGCCCTTGTGTTCTAGCTGTGGTGTGCCTGTATCAGCTTGAGCACAAGTCTATCTTACCTTTTCTATTTTTCCCATCCCTCATTATCCATTAATATCCATTTGAATGAGACCCAAAATCCTTCATGAGTTCTTGATGTTATTTTGTCCATTCGATAAAATTTCACACATCACCCATTTTATCCATTTGTGTTTTGGTGTACGTTTATGCTCTGTTTTAGAGGAGATTGTGATTGGTTCTCTGTTGTGAGCCCTGTTTTGGAGCGATTGTAATCGATTATCAGTTGTGAGGTCCAGAATCTTAGTTTTGTGAGTGTCCGCTTGGTGTCTATGAGGTCATCACTATGATCTTAGTGACCTTGCATACATCAATAAGTTTCAGCATGAATGGAAGAAGGGAGCTAAATTTCATGATTTTGCTCACAAGAGAAAGGAGAAACTGGGTTTTCTGCCGGGAAATCTTTTATGGATCTACCTAAAGAAGGAAAAATTTCGATCCAAGAGAAAGGGAGGTTGGTTCCAAGAGATGAAGGTTCCTATGAGGTCCTTGGAATAATTAATATTGAAGTTGATCCTTTTGGAGTCGGTTCAATGTCCTTGAGGCCACATTATTCTTGGTGTATATCTTTGAGGCCATATTATTCTATGACAGAGGACTTTCCAAGTTTGAGGACAAACTTTTCTCAACTTAGGGGGAATGATGGAGATCAGCCCTCACAACCTCATTTGGTGTCAACATGCTTTGAGGCCATCCATGAATCCCAAAAAGTCCTTCACTATATCAAAGGTCATCCGCCTGATGTAAGACCATCTCTGTTGTCTCAATACTTCAGAATTGAGGTCTCACACACATTTGGTCCTTTGAAGGTCGTTCATAATGTCGAAGCTTACATGGTCCGAAGGTTACTTGGGTTTATCAGAGCTATTTCAATTTGGACATGCATTGAGGACGTTTAACTGGACATTGAGGATATTTATCTTGAGCCGGTTGTTCTTTTCAACGTGGTTCGTGATTCTCTTCTATTTGGATGTCAAGGAAGTTTATTATTGAGCTTTCCTAAATGCCAATGGTTGGTCCATTTGGAGGTCGTTTGCATTCTGCACAACTATTTCAAACTGGGTATGTGCATGAGTACCTCATTCGAATTCAACTTGCCTTTTGGTGTTTCAGCAAGGTCCTTTTGGTCTTTTCACTTGGGTTGCGTCATCTTCTGCTTATTGGAGGTCATCAACCTTCTATGCAATCTGGATATACGCGTGAGGACATCCATCTTGAGTCTGCCGAGAATTTGGACGTCCAAGGACGTTCCCTACTGGAGAAAGACTATTTGCACCTTTTTGTCTTCACTTCCTCAGTTGTTGAGGTCTTTCCAATTCAGTGAGATGTTTGTCATTGAGGCCCTCTATGAAGACGTCACTTTCGAGCTGTTGAGGTCCTTCCAGCTTGTGAGGTGATTATCCAGCCTTGCCCACGTGAGGAATGCTGCTCCAACAAGGAAGCGCCATGTGCGATGTTTATAGAGCCTTCCAATTGTTCTAGAAGCTTCATGAAGATGTTATGTGTGACGCTTTTATTAGCCCTCATTATTATTGTTCTAGAAGCTTCCTATGTTAGTTACATATTATCTTATTCTGATGTAATTAGCTAATTAAGTAAGATTAGGACGTTTTCTTTTTGTTCAAGAAACTCCTAATTAGATATTTCAGCTGGGCTATATATACCCACTGTGAGGTCATTGTAAAAAAACAACTTGATATATGAAATATGAGATTTGAGTGCCTTATTGGGCCTCTTGTATGTGAGTGACGTTAAACTCTCAATTTTGGTTAATTCTACTACAGTATCAAGGATTTGGCAATCCTTGTGGTGGATGTAGAGCTTGGTGACTTCAATGGTGGTGCGCCTGTATCCATTGAGGTAATCGAGTCCATTCCCTTGTGTTCTAGCTGTGGTATGCCTGTATCAGCTTGAGCTCAAGTCTATCTTTCCTTTTCTGTTTTTCCTATCCCTCATTATCCATTTCAATCCATTTGAATGAGACCCAAAATCCTTCATGAGTTCTTGATCTTGTTTTGTCCATTCGATCAAATTTCACACATCACCCATTTCATCCATTTGTGTTTTGGTGTACGTTTATGCTCTGTTTTAGAGGAGATTGTGATTGGTTCTCTGTTGTGAGCCTTGTTTTGGAGCGATTGTAATCGATTGTCAGTTGTGAGGTCCAGAATCTCAGTTTTGTGAGTGTCCGCTTGGTGTCTATGAGGTCATCATTATGATCTTAGCGATCTTGCATACATCATCGGACAATTACCACTCTTGCTCCAGGGTGGCCTTCATAAAGAAGACAATGTTGTACGCAAAACAACATATATAAGTGTCGTGTTCGGCAGTGGGCATTTAACTTTTTGACCAATTCAAAACTCTAATGGTATAAATATTAACGTTCGGTTAGCTAACGTTTATGTACTCCCCCCGTTTCGAATTAATTCACATATTTCACAATTTTATACATATCAAGGTTCAACTAAAAAACTACTCACATAATTAAATAACACTATTTTCCAAGGTATTTTTCGCATACCTAAGTGTAGGTAGTGAAAGAATGTGAGTAAAAATAGTTTTTATTGATTGAAAAAGTAAAAAAGTTAATATAATTATTAAAATAAATTATTAAATTACATATTGGAAAATGAATAATGACATTATTTTGGAATGAAAAATGCTAGTTTAATTTAAGTGTCAATTAATATGGATCGGAGGGAGTAGCATTTAATGTTTCAAGTAGCGTTTTCTGAAACGTTAATAAAGTTAATGTTTAGCGTTTGAAATTTTTTTGGTCAAAAATACTCTTTGAATTTTTTTTTAAAAATTTGATAGTCATCTATATTCTTTTATGTCAATTCACATTAGTATATTAACTCAACCATTAAATTTACCGAATACAATTCTCATTTGAACAATCATATGTTATTCACTACTTAAAGCACTATTCATTGCCTAAACCTCTATTCATTACATAAATAAACTATTATCTATTATCTGAAATGCTAATTTCTACGAACATGGCCCAGGTTGAAATAAGGGTACGCGTAGGGAAGGGGCGAAGGGCTATCAAGTGTACGTATGCAAACCATGGTCAATCTATCATTCTATTGTGCTATCAAATGTACGGTTAGCATAAAAAGATTTGCCCACATTAAATATCTTTCATTTCCATATGTACAGATTTGGTTATTCATTTGTGAATCTTCTTGAATGGTAAGGATATAAGTTAAGATATTAAGATTAACTTAAACTAGCAAATATCCTTGAGCATTATATGATATTGTGCCATATTTTTCCTTAACAAGTACATAATCTTTACATTAGTCGAATAATATTGCACAATTTTATTGCGAAAGACTTTACCAGAAAAGTTAAAAAAAATGTAGTTGAGTCCTATATAATGGATTCTACGATTTTCTCAACCTGTAGCACTAGAAGCCACAACTGGTGCAATCAAAAAAGGTCTTTTACTACACTGGAACACTTGTTTTTCAATTGGGAGATGGCCATGAAAACTTCCTTCACACATCCTGTTCTCATAATCGCTGTTCTTTTGTTTAGCGGTAGGCAGTAATTGTAATTTTTGGCATGATATATTGAATAAGTTAATATAACATAAAAGTGATTGACATTTTTGTTGTTACGTATTGATAAATCAGGTTGTTTGACAAGATGTAAAGCAACAAGGAGGAATGATCTAAAGCCAGAAGGAAGTGGGGTTTGCCTTCCTCTTCAACCGAGTTGTACAGCAGAAGCATGCCAAAACTCTTGCGGAGGATCAAAAGGAGCTTGTCTTCGTCGTGGCTCTGACATTGTATGTTGTTGTGCCAGCGGTTTAAAGCCACAAGCAAGCGGAATTTGCTTTCCCCAGCCTAACTGTAAGCCAGATGTTTGCCAAAAATCATGTGGCGCATCCAAAGGGGCTTGTCTTCAAGGCGCTACTCAATGTTGTTGCGCATAAATATATAATCCTCTAAAATCATGAAATAAAACATCTACTGCCAATAGTGTTCCTTCATAACTGCATTCTAAATTACCAATATTTACATTATGAGTTCGCATCTTATCCTTTATTTTTTATGTATTGCTTTTCTTTTAAGCTAACATGAAAATCTGAGACTTCGACTATTAATTTTTTACATTTTATCTTAACAAAGTTACTTGTAATATTATATTTAAGTAAAATATTTTTCATTAGAGATATAATAAAGATAAATATGTACAATAACTCAATGTATAATTTAAAAAATTAATAATTTTGACCTCTTAAAATAAATTAGGACAATTTATTTGAGACTGAAAGAGCATAAGATGAATCGTTTATTTCAGGTTAATAAAATGATTTCCATTGTCAGTATGAAATTCAATAATCGAAAATATTCTGATGTCATTAAATAACATCTGTGCTCAGGACAGTGTATTGGTCAAATAGGTAAGATCCTAATCTATCCAGATAAAAACAAAAGGTGATAAGATACCCAATTTCTAGATGGATTACAGATAAAAGGACTAAGTTCCATTGCCACTCTCTATCAACAGATATTTAGTTTGGAAAAAAAAATCAATGACGAATATTTTACCCTTGGATCAAATATATTCTAGTACAGTACGTTCCTTCCTTGCTATTGTTTCAATAGAAAAAGCTTTTGTCGTAAGAGGGGAAAACGAGTCTTTTTTTTTTAAAAAAAAAAAAAACATAAAAGGTATAGAAATATGAGGAAGTAGGACTATCTGTTATGCCCAAGCCCAAGCTCAAATGATATGGAGGCAAAGATATATCTTTTCTATTGGGTTTTGAACCCTAGTACTAGTACTAATTCCGTCCCAAAATATTTGTCATTTTAACTAATTATTTTGTTCCAATTTATTTGTTAAATTTACAATTTTAATGACTGTCATTCCCTTTTTACCCCTACTTAATAAATCTATTTATCATTTTTTACAATTCCAATAACTATCATTCTCAATTAGGATAATTAGGTTAATTTACAAACTGTTCACCTCATTTTCAATATGCATTAGTTTTCCAAATTTAATTGAGGTGACAAACAAAATGAGACGAAGGTAGTATTTTATTTTTGGATATATTTAAATAACTTGCATCATGGAATAAAGTGTACGTATATGTGGATTATAATATCACTTTTGTTGGGTACCAATGTACTACCAATAATATCCTCCAAAGCATATTGGCCATTAGGTCAATTTCCAAAGCCGTAAGAAACGTTTACCACCTTAGCACGCGCGCAGAGTGAGCGTCATGGAAGTTGAATTGGAAAATATCTAATAAAGAATATGAGTTGGCGGATATTTATTGAATTGAAGGGGTTGAAAAAGAGCAAAAAGTGCAAATAAACTTCTGTACAATTGTACAAGGGGCCTTCAAGGCGGGGCCTTTCCAGTTTTTCTCTGGGAGCTTCGTTTGTTTTAGTGTGGATTACCTTATCATTTATGCTCCCCCTTTTTCTTCACTTTTCTCCATTTTTGCGACCACTCATTTTGATTCTTGTCTCATGAATCTATCAATTGTTGCAACTTTATTCTTCTGATTATCAAAAGTTTATAACAAGCTGGAAAAACAAACAAAATATATTCTAAAAGTAGCTCAGTATAATATAGAATATTAACGTCAAAAAACAACTAAAAATGAGATGTACAATACAAAAAGTGCAAGACACTTGGTCTCTCTAGACAAATAACGATACCGCTCACACTATCACAATTCTGCCACTGCCTAAAGGAAGTTAAGTTTGACTTGATTGCCTTATTTGTGTCAATGAAGTTTTGAGAGCCTCAGAGGCCTCCAGAATGATCCCATTGAGGACCTCAAGCTCTATCCCTTGGTCTGAGATCCTGGAAGTGTTTCTCACACATGTTCTTGAACGAAAAGGACCTGTCCATTCCTTTGGGGCCTCGGGAAGCGAGCCTCTCAAATTTTGGATTTCATGGGTGTCATCCCGATATGCTTCAAAAAATAACATACTCCGTTCCATATTGGTTGTCGTTTTTAGAAATCGTGTAGTCAAATTTCAAAAATTTTGACAATACATTTCTCAATATATACAATGAGTTGTTATATAAAATTACCACAATTAGATTTGTAACGAAAACTATTTCATAAAAGTATAATATTACGATTCTTAATAACATATTATGCATGAAATTATTAATCAAAGCGTGATATTGGAGATTGTGAAAGTGAAAATTATGATATTAATATGGAACGCAAGGAGTACCAGTATCTAACCAACTTTATCCAACTTCATTGTTAGAGTATAAAAACCATTATTGGGGTTACAACCATCAGCTTAACCATTTGGTTGAGATGGTTCCACATGGTATCAAATCCAAACCTGAGCAAGAGGTCTTAGCCTCTTAGGTTCAAATCTCAACAGCCCCCATGTTTATTTGCGCAAAGTTAAGAGGGATCTTTGCAGCATCAATGCTTCAAGCCCAAAAAGGGACAGTGTTAGAGTATAAAAATCATTCATAGGGCTACAACCATCAGCTTAAACTTTTGGTTGAGATGATTTCACATTTATTTTACCAAATTTTATGGTAATCACTAAAATAATAGAGCCATCATTTCTAATTTAACATTTATTTAATAATAACTTTAAAATCATTCGATCAGAAATCTTTTGGACAATTGAGAAAGTGCAATTTGTATTTTATTACAAGAATAGTTTTTTTTTCCTTTTTAGAAATTATTGCAAGTATAGTTGAGTATATGTGAGTTTGAACAAGACCAGGTGAGAAAATCTTAGTAATTTGGTATAGCACTTGAACAAGTTCATATAACTATATGAAAGTAATTAAGTAATTAGAGTAAAATTCAAGTATTATTAATTTATATATCATAAGTCATGTTTGTAACATATACGTAATTGAAGCAAAATTTTTTGGGAGGTGAGTTTTTCCTTTTTTTTTCAAAAAAAAAATTCTTTATAGGCATCAAAGTATCCATATAAGAAAACAAGATTAAAATATTTTTAAATTGACTGGTGAGACTTGTGTTGTGGCAAGACATTGGTTAAGGAAGGTAGGAGTTCAGTAGGGTAAAGCAAAATGAGGGTATGAGAGTGTTTGTAAGGGTAAACTACTTATTCTTGTTTGGGAGCTCAATTAGAAGAATTTATAAGAGTAGGTTTTTTATTAACATATTTGTCCTTTCATATTATATGTAATACAATGATATTAGCTTTATACCAATTCTCTCTATACCTCCCCTTCCCCCCCCCCATACACTCTCTCTCTCTCTCTCTCTCTCTCTCTCTCTCTCTTTCTCTCTCTCTCTAACCCCTCTCTCTACTTTTTGAACACTTTTCTCTCTCTAATCTCTCTACCCTCTCTCCCTCCACCCTCTCTCTCTCTCTCTCTCTCTCTCTCTCTCTCTCTATGTGTCTCTCTCTCAACAAAGAGAGATGTGTGTGTGTGTGTGTGTTGAGAGAGAGAGAGAGAGGGAGAGAGAGATGTGAGATGTGTGTGTTTTTGTGTGAGAGAAAGTGTAAAACCCCGAAAAATGCTATTATGTTTACCGTTAAATTACCTGACGTGCGTTTTCTTTCTGTTAAAAATATATATGTTTCACATAGAGCTTTTAGGACCGCGAGTGGGTTAATTGGAATTTTTAGTAACTGAAAAATATCAATTAGGAAATTTTCGGTTTTCGGGTAATTTTATTAGGATTAGTTTGTAGGATCCGTTTTAGAAAAAGTGTTGTTTTTAGGAGAAAATTTTTATGACATGTGTTAAAATAAAGGGAAATTGGATTATAATAATAAGAACTTTTGGCCATATAAGACTTAATAATACGAACTTTCGATTCAGTGATGAATAATACGAACTTTGATCCCCTGTTGCCCCCAATAACACGCCACCGAGTTAAGACTAACTTGACTCGGCGGTGGTCTCACGTGGCGGCGAACACTACAAAAAAATTGGCTTTTGCCAACAGGGCTTATCTGTTGGTAAAAGTCCAATATTTGTTGGTACAAAGTTTTACCAACAGATAATTATCTGTCACTAGCCTGTTGGAAATAAACCTGATTGTAAAAGTATTACCAACAGATATTGTAATCTGTTGTATTGCTAAGTAATGACAACAGTTTTGTTCTGTTGGTGTTGAGAATTTTATACCAACAATTAATATCTGTTGGAGATAAGTAACATATAGCAACATCTTTAAATGTTGGTAAAAATATTACCCACACAATTTATCTGTTGGTAATTCATTTTCCGCCAAATTCCAAAAACATTGTCCAACAAATATATCTGTTGGTAATACAATTGATACATTTTTAAAACATAGATATCTGTTGGAAATAGTGAAGATAGTATAATGCAATTTATCAATATATCATTACAATACACTGTACCTGTCTTACAAAACCAATTAAATCATTCACAATATCAGAAAAACCTTTCATTCATTGGATGTTCTAAATTGTAAAAACAATACATATGTCTAAATTGAAATTTTACTTAAAAAAGTGCAAAGTATCAAAATGAGAGACCAAATAGTCTTCAGATCGTAGTTGCTAATATTCAAGAGTAATATTGTAAAGAAAAATGTATCACAAAATTTAGTGTTCCCCGTTTACATTTTCGTCAATGATGTCTTTGTAATCAATATCGTCATTGCCATCGTCTCCGCTATCATCTTCAAATAAATTGCGAAGACCTACCAGTATCTCCTGTGAATTCGAATAAATTAAATTCATAATAATAAGAAATTTTTATCTAACATAATCAGAACATTTTTTATTGTGACTCAGAAAAGAGGTAGGAGCTAAAGTGAGATAAAATCAAGACTAGCAGTATATGAAGAAATTTGCATAGAAAGGCAAGAGATAGTTAAGTCACAATGACTTGATGTTACTTTATCCAAATACATCTAACAGGCAGCTCATTTCCATACTCAGTTTCAGTTCTACTATGCCCAGGTTCATCACGAAATTCTCATCATCCACAATCCTGAAATTGCTATTTTAGTTGCAGCAGAAAAGAAGAACAAAACCAAAACACAAATCGGTCACTTTAGGCTACAGCATCAATAGGCATTGGGCTATCAAGATCATATGATCTAAATCCACATCCAATACCCAAAACAGGGTATATGAGGGGATCTAATGCAGTAGTCTTGCTTAAATTAAAAATTGAAAGCGACTGGTTCCAATCAACCCAAGATTTTCCCGCCTCCAACTCACCGAGCAAGTAAAATTCAAGGTGACCCATTTTTCTAGTCACAGCAATACTAAATAACAGCCAATATAGTCACATACTCAAATTTACCCTACAACAATTTACAGGCTAAACTTACAAGATTCGAGATCACCATTAAACTCTGTGCAATACAACCAATATACTGCCCACATATAACTATCACCCTCAAATTTACAGGCTAAACTCATATGATTCAAGACATCCTTACACAAAAATCCCCTTACCAAACAAGGTATAGGGGGTCTGATGCAGCAACTCATAGATAATCAAATTCAAGGAGACTGCTTTTAAACGACCCAATATGCCTTCCTTTCCGACTTAGAAAGCAAGTAAAATAACCTAAAGTGACCTACTTTTCCAGTTCCTGCAATGATAAATACCCACCAAGATACAGCCAAATATAACTGTCACCCTCAAATTCGCCCCAGAACAATTCACAAACCCCCATATGCCCCCATTTCCAACTCATAGAGCAAGTAAAAAAACCTAAAGTGACCAACCTTTTCCAGTTTCAGCAAGCATAAATACCAGCCAAAATGAAATTTGCCCTACGACAAAAAACTTTTGATACAAAAGAAACAAACCTATTTTGTTATTGTCACAATCATCTGTAGCACTTGGTTATTGCTGACATCTCCAAAACGACATTCCTGTACAGAAACAAAGAAGTATCAGGAGTATTGAACTACTTTCATTTCATTTCAATCTTTGGGTTTTATTAGCTGTTGACATTCCTGTACAATGATATTTCCTACAAAGATATTGAAATCTTTATTTGAGTAGGGTCATGTATGTGAGTGTTTCTTTCTTCTGCATCCTCATTTAAGTGTTCCATTTTGTTAGGCATTAAGACATCAACCATGCTTAATTTCATTGACAGTGGAGGGGTTTTCTGACTGAGATATTGATACAATGATATTTCCTACAAAGATATTGAAATTTCTGGCAGAAGTACAGGGAGGAGCTAGTTTTGGCGCCTATGAAGATGTCGAAGGGCACTGTATGCTAGCTGGCTAAGGAGAAGTTCCGAGCTCCTAAATGTTACTCAATGTGGCTATGCCATTAAAACTGATCAAACTAGTTAGGTGACAAATTTAAAAAGTCCGTAAAGTAAAATAAAAAGGTCCATAGAGTACTGTATCAAAACTTCTAACCTATTTATACAAAACTATTAGCAAGACAGTCTGACAAAACACACATGCTTCCCTTTTGTTTATTTGTTTTTGTCACTTTGCAGTTAGCTCACTAATCACACCTCAAAGATCCACACAGAGAAAATCCAAACAATAACATATAATGTTTTTCTCAAAGCCAACCAATTGCTCCAATATAAATAATTGCAAATTGGAGCTCAACAGATTGAAAAATTATGTATTAGTTATATATCGAACCGATTAGGCATGCAACGAAGCAAATATACCCAAACAAATTACACAAAATTAATCACACAATACTTCCAAGATTAACAAATGAAAAACAAGCACAAAACATTGATAATCATTTAAATTAAGGAAAAATATTAAGTGCACCATATCATATTAACCACCTACAATCATCTCTTTCAAGAATATAGAAAAGCATTATCATGATAATTATGATATAATTAATTAGCAGAAAGATCACGATTAGGATGATTGAGTTATGCCAGCTAAAGAAAATCTGAATTTTTTGACAAACTCAACATAATGAGGGTAGGGGCAACAAACCTTCCTTTCATACATTGTAATTATTGATGTAGAGGATTTGCCATTACCTTTGCCTAGTCAAGGGAGTAAGGATCCTTGTAACATGACCTTCTTCTCCCTATTGGTTTCCATTGATGCCATTTCTAGCAGAAGTTTAGCATCAGGATTAAGCTCCCTGATCAACATTAATGGCAATGGCCAGACAAGAGGCTCGACTCCCATGGGGTTTAACAGGGCAGCAGAGTCCCCATGCTTGTACTTCATCCAATGTGAGGGCACATTATTATTGTTTAATAGTACAGCAACAAACAAAAAGGACATCATTAATTTGTTGTTAGTCCTAGGTAGCAATTTAAATACACGGGGACTTAATTAATGTTTACCTTGGCACTCTTTCTTAGATAAGGGAGAACCAATATAAACCTGTAGAGCTCCCTTTGCTGGAATAGATAAGAAGTCTTTGACACCAAGCCTACTCTTCCAGCAAAGCCCATAGGATTTCCAATGACACCAGCAGACTCAAAAACCTGATTCAATTAAAAGTTTTGCCTATGTAAGCTTGTATCAGGCATTGAAATAGCAATCAAGGTCATGAGATTTTAGTACAGCACTTGCTCTAAGTTAAGGCGGGAACCAGTGTATAGATCACTGTGAATCAAGGCCTGAGCCCTTTCACAAAACCTAATAAAAAACGACAATATAGGGGTCCACCGATTTATACTGTGAGACCTTATAGGGGTCACAGAATACAACCTGCTTGGTAAGCCTACACAACTCCATAGTTCCACAAAATTCAGCAACTGTATAAACAATCAATCAGTATTCGAGTCCAAGAAATGCAAATTTCATGGGAGCAATCCATGGATATCAATGATCTGGTGAAACAGCAGAGGAAAATTTTTTGGAAGTTTCGCATTCATTAGTTTCGCATTAAACTCTCACTGATCTCACACAAGAATTGCCAAATCAAATTAGATCTGCTGAAAAACCCCACAACCCAGTCCACCATTTCATAAAAAAAAAAGCCCTGAAAACTTACGAGATCAAGCGCACAAGCAAATCCACCCTCAACTTTAAGTAGAAGAAAAGAATTGATGTTGCACATTTACCTCAGAATCAGATATGCTGAAAAACCCCTCAACCCAGTCCACCATTTGATCGATCTCCATGAGATTGATGTTGCACATTTACCTCAGAATCAGCGAATCAGATCCGTACACCAGATTTACCAAACACAAGTAAATGAACAACAGAATTGTAAACCTAGTTCAGCAAACAACCATATAAGAGGATGAGCAGGCATTGAGTCTTCGTTAATGGGCTGGAGATAGAGGATCGAGCCGTCGATCTGGGTGTCGCGCCACCGTACGTGAGTCAATCTGAGTTATCGATGGAGGGAGATAGGAGGCCGACCACAGACAAAGAGGGGAGTGCACAAATCTGCGGATGGTGGAGCCGATGACGAATATGGCAGGGAATCAGGGATCGAGGGAGACATGCGACGGCAGCAGATGATGGGCGGCCGGGCAGATGGGGGACGACGACGGTAGAGAAGAACGACGGCCGAGCGACAATCGAGCGAGGCGGAGTTGGGGAATCGAACGAGTTGCGATTTGAGGGAGTTGGAGTTGAGAAAGAAGAAGCAAACATTCGATTTGAAGAAGCCCAGTCGTTCAATTGAGTTTTGTTAGGGCTATCAGTTTGTAGTTTTTTAGCCTTGGTTTTTATTCAATGGGATGGCGTATAAAGTGTATTACAATAATACCAACAGTAAGTGCTTATCTGTTGGTACAAAATTATTTTTACCAATAGATACTATAAGTGTTGGTATTGTAAAAATAATACCAACATTTAAATTTTCATCTGTTGGTATTAATATTATTTTACCAACAGATAATATAAGTGTTGGTAAATTATTAATAATACCAACACTTACCTAGTCTGTTGGTAAATAAGCACTTTTACCAACAGATAAAATATCTGTCACTAGTGATCTGTTGGTAAATGCCATTTTTTTTGTAGTGGAAGGCACTCGTCTTGTTGTTTTGACTTTGCCACGTCATTCGCGTTGACTTAAAAAAATAATACGAGCTTCTACCTATGTTGCTATGAGAATACGAACTTTTTTTTCTCTCTAAAAATCTCAGATTCCAATTTTACTTCTTCATCTTCTTCAATCATCCCCTATCTCTCCTCCTCCATCGGAATCAAACCCAAAAAACCCAGATCTCATGTTGCTCGCAAACATCATCTTCATCAATTTCTTCGGCTCTTTTACTGGGTATTACTCGAATTGCAAAACCCAGAAAAAATGGGATGATGTTTGAGATCTGTTTTCAATCTATGCCCTAAAAACAAAATGTTCAGACGACCAAAAAAAGATCTGAGCGTTAGATACCATGAGCAAAAACTTTGAATTGAAGTAATCTGCAATCTCAATCGAGAGATGATGATTATTTGGTTTATTAATCACTGAATTAACTCAGGATTATTGGGATGTTTTCATCCTTGATTTCAATGAAAAACATGTCAGCAAAACACAAGATTTTGGTCAAATCAAGAATCAGGGCAATCAGAAAACATGATAGTAAGGAATAGCAAGATAGAGATAAGATGGTAGTGCATGTTGAAAAGTATTCATCAACAAATAATCAGAACTCTTAATGGGTAAATAGCATCATGCCTCCTTGCTAATTTCAAAAATCAAACAGTTCAAAAACACGAAAATCGACGGACAAAAGAATCGAGAATAATCAGAAAAGAGTGAAGAATCAGATAAGAGGTCAATCACCACATAAGGCATCTAATTCAGTGTAGATGCCTGATAAGGCTGGGGCGACAAACAAATATCATCACTTTCTGGAGAGAGGAAACAGGAAAAATGCAGAATTTGACGATATGTAAAACAGATGAGAAGAGATCGAAAACACTCGTGGTAAGATAAGAGAGGGGTTAGGGTTTAAGATCCCATTTTCGGGGTTTTGCAATTCGAGTAAATACCCGGTAAAAGAGCCGAAGAAATTGATGAAGATGATGTTTGAGAGCAACATGGGATCTGGGTTTTCTGGGTTTGATTCTGATTGAGGAGGAGAGAGGGGGGAGGATTGAAGAAGATGAAGAAGTAAAAATGGGATCTGAGATTTTTAAAGAGAAAAAAAGTTCATATTATTCAGAGCAACATAGGTAAAAGTTCGTATTATTTTTTTAAGTCAACGCCGATGATGTGGCAAAGTCAAAGCAACAAGGCGCGTGCCTCCGCCGCTACGTCAGACCGCCGCTGAGTCAAGTTAATCTTAACTCGGTGGCGTGTTATTGGGGGCAACAGGGGTCAAAGTTCGTATTATGCATCACTGAATCGAAAGTTTGTATTATTAAGTCTTATATGGCCAAAAGTTCAGATTATTAGAATCCAATTTCCCAATAATAAATCTAGTTTTATTTTCTAATTTTTTCCCCTAATTAACCCTAATTTTTTCCGTCCCTTTTTGGTTAATTCAAAACAGTTGAAAATTTTCCCCCTAAACCCCCCATGCAACGTCCATTTTCCCCCCTCTTTCTTCCCTCCTTCTTTTAACCTTTGGACATAACATGGTTGCATGGAAACTCTCCCCCCCCCCCCAATCTCTTCCTCAACATTACATCCATATATACGCTCCTTCCCTTCATGTTCCCAGGCAAACTATATACAACCCCATCCCCCTTACTCTTCTCTTTCTTCTTCTTCTGCGCAAATACAACCCCCCTCTTTTTTTTTCTCTTCTTCTTCCCTTCGTGTTGCACCAGCAGCAACCACACACCTCACCTCCCTCTTTTCTTTCTTTCTTCTTCTTCTTCTTCTTCTTCTTCTTCTTCTCGTGTTCCCTAGCAACCACCAGCACTCACCTCACTTCTTCTTCCTTCTCCCTCCTCCCTCATTCTCCTCTTCTTCTACCTCGTGGCTTCACAACAGCGTCATCAGCACCGACCACCGCAGCTACGCACCCCCTGCTGCCCAGAAGATAGCCGCCAGCCAAGCCTCTTCCGCCGACCACCGCCACTGCTCCGACCCCTCCACCGTCGGTTCTTCTGCCCCTCCACCGTCGGTTCTTCCGCCCTAGCACCACCATCAGCTCTCTCACCCTCCCTCTTCAGTATAACTCTCTCTCTCTCTCTCTCTCTCTCTCTCTCTCTCTCTCTCTCTTGCTCTCTCTCTCTCCTTCTCCTTCGTGCCCCTACTATGTGTGTGTGCTAGTATTGTTTGATGTTGCTTTATGTAGAATGAATACGTATGCATGGCTTTGGGTGTGGGTTGGGTCAAGGGTTCGAGGGTTGTATGTGTCGGTGGGTGAAAATGTTGGTTTGTGTTCTTAAAATGTGTGTGTGTGTAGTGGTGAAAGGGTTGTGAAATGATTGTGAAAAATGGTGGGTCACTTGGGTACCTTAGATTGGATTTTATGCATGCTTGAACCCTAGAGTTTTGTTCTTGCTTAGGATTGAAGTAAGGGTTAACTGGGGTTTTAGAAATTATTAGAGTTAATATGTCTAAATGATGTTTAATGTACTTAATGTCTTTGATATTTCATGTTTTTACTACTAATAAGTTCATATTATAAGTGAATATTAAGTTTCGTAATTTTATTATTAAGTTCGTAAGTTATTAAGTTTCATATCATTATTATTAAGTTTTCATAAATTATTAATTTTTTGTAATATTATTATTAAGTTTTGTGTTATTATTATGAAGTTTTCTTAACTTATTATTAAGTTTCGAATTATTATTTTTAAGTTATTATTAATGACTCACATTATTATTATTGAGTTCTATGTTATTATTATGAAGTTACATATTATTATTATCAAGTTCCAAGTATTATTAAGTTTTAATATTATTATTAAGTTATTTCATTATTATTAAGTATTCATAACATTATGACAGGGCCGCAAGCGCATGGGTACTATCGTAGCAATGTCAAGGTCGATCCCACAGCGACTTAGTCTAGTAACGCAGTGAACTATCCATCTACTTAATTGCTAAGCCAATCGGGTTTGATGATTTTTAATAATTTCTAATGAACTAACTAAAACTAAGGTGGACAGGAAAGGATTAACTCGAGATAATTCGATGGATGAAGTCTTCTAAGGTTTTACTCACCTAACAACAGGGTCTGAAAGCCAAACTAACGCATGCACAAGAAAGTAACTCAAACGAATCAAGAATCGATAACCTCTAAATTATATCGCCCTTTCGATGCTAAATAGAATTATCCTGACTAACCTAATCAACAACTTTCGTCTGCTTTTCAGGTTAAACAGAATTGAAGGTCTAAGCAAAGTCCGGTTATCTAATGATTCCCTAGTCTACTACTCCTTTTTCAACTTTCGTAGGCCTAGGTAGAAGGGTTGGTGGTCAAATTCCCCTAATTCACCTTTCGGTACTTCTTAGGTTAATCTCTAAATTACAAACATCCAAGGCCTTAAGAACATTCGTAAGTAAGAAAAACGCAACCTTCTATTGATTCAATTGAGAATTCAAGCACGAACTAAAACATTTCTAATCAAACTCCATATTGATGGTTCATAAAACCCTAGAAAGAACGAAATCTACTCACAAGTATTCATTGAAAACAAGAAATACGTTCTAAACATGGTAATCAATTCTAGAATTAAGGAAGAGAAAGTGAGAAGAGTAAAGCAAACACTAAGGGAAAATTCGTAGGATCCTCTCAAGAACTTCACAAGAGTGTTGCGTGCTTCTTCTCGAATTCCAAATCTTCAATGCCTTCGAATTGATTCTTGATGAATGGGAGTGTTTTTGGTGAAGAATTTCCCTCTAAAATCCCTGTCTTCTGCTCAGAATAAGTGATAAAACTGATGTCCCCTTCTTTCCCTAGTTAATTCCCGTGAGAATAACTGCCAGCGCGAGGAAACAGCGTCAACCACGGTCCGTGGCTGTCACCACGGGCAGCCCGAGGTTGGCGCTGTCTCGCTATTTTCTGCTCGTTTCTTGCTGAAATTTTTACCACGGTCTTATCAACAGTAGTTGATGCCCGTGGTACCCTTGGCCTTACCAAATTTGCTCCAAAAATCAACTTTTTGGCCCTAAACCTGCAAATCAATACCAAAAACACAAAGACCAAGCGTAAATAGAGAAATGGGGAAGATTAAACACCTTTTTAGCCCAAATTTACCATGATTATGCTTCTAAAATACCTAGAAATAAGTGCAAATAATGCACTTATCAACCCCTCCGTGCTAAAACCTTGCTTGTCCCCAAGCAAGTACTAGACTCAAAACTAGGAAAAATGGACTCAAAAGAAGAAAAAGAAAAGAAAGACTCGAACATCCTATGTACATGCCCCCTCAGGTAAGCTTTAACAGAACTCTCAAGCAACTAGGGGCAACCAAAACACAGCCCAAAAGCGATTAAAACATTTTAGCACAAGATAAAGGGAGATTTTCGAAAAGGATTTAGGGGAATCACACCATCAAGATCAAATTAGTCACCCTTCCGTCAACGAATTAGCGAGAAAACACATGTATGAGTATAAAACTAAGACGGTTGAGAGCAATCCTCACTTATGGGGATGTGGAAACACTCCTCTCATGTGTTTTCAAAATGAATTCGACGTTTGGTTCTCTCAATACTCTAGCCTAGGAAACAATCTACTATATGCTTGATGATCATCTCAATTCTCTACCGCTATATGCAAATGCAAATGACAATCAAGAGGTCTTTGAAAGGGTTGTAACGGGGCTAAGGTTAGGGGTAAGGGACGGAAAATATTTGGATAAGTGGAGCTCGAAGCCAAGCTTGGAGTTATACTTTTCCAACCTCTCTCAATGTCATTGAACCTTACTTGCCCATAAACAATCATAACATTCCCGAAACATTTATTAGAAACCGCCTCATTACTAGACTCCTCACTTGCCATCACACTTGTGCTCCCCTTTTTTTCTCTTTTTTTTTATTTTCTATTTGCTATTGGATTGTTCTCTCTCTTTTTCTTTTCTTATTTGCTTTTCGATTCTTGCTTTATTTCTCTTCTTTCTTTTTTTTCTTTTTTCGAAGCAAGTGATTGGCAAGTGAAAATCATATGCAAAATTAAGTACAAAACTTGGCGGGTTTTACTAACATAATCACCACATTGATACTACATAAGTGAGAAAAAAATCTCATCACTTCCTATTCATGACTTTCCCAACACACTGTTTTGTGAATGTATTCACAAGTAACCCCCATCAACCACACTCAATATACTCCAAGCAATGGCTTAAGGTAGGAAGATATGTAATTGGCCAAGGCTTATAATTTCGGGTTATTCCAAGAAAACGGAGTAATCAAAGGCTAAAAGAGGGGTTAAAGGCGGAGAATTACATGAATAGGGTGGCCATTTGGTTGTAGCTACAATAAATGCGAATGAATGCCTCAATCATGTTGTCAAAGCATGATGCAAAGTGCAGTTTCAAAGAGATAAAAAGCAAGTTCTAGAGATCGCAACCAAGGTTGAGTCACACATGGAAATATGAGACTAATGAAAATGATTAGTCATTTTGGCTTAGTGGTCTCATGGGTTTGTGCTCAACAACCAATCAAAGAACATAAACATACAAATGCTAAGCTCACATCAAAGGGTCAAGAAGGGCAATAAATCTTCACTATCAAGATGTAATCCCAAATCAAGATGTTTTCGAAATTTCTTTTCAAATCTTTGAATCACTAATGGGCTACGTAAAGGCTAAACAAAGGTACAAGAAATACTACCTAGCTTACAATCATCACTGGAGGCTTACCTAACCTAATCCTAAAGTTATTCTATTTTTTTCTTTTTGCATGATTTTTCTAATTTTTTTGGCTTTTCTTTGTTTTTTCTTTTTTTTTTCTTTTTTTCTATTTTAACTAGATGAACTAAATGCAACTAAACTAAATGCAACCTACATGCTTAATTGATTACCTAAGAAGAAAAACAAGAAAGATAAAGGAAAGAAAGGACACACCTAGACTAATGAAACACAACTATATGTCGTGCAAACTATAAGCATGATGCAAAGATATATACAAATGTATATACACACAAGTCACTCTCCCAATTGTTATCACCTATCATCGAAACATGGCAACCAAATCACACAAGACAACCCCTCCATGCTAGGACACAGCATTGTCCTCAATGCTAAAAGAAGCAAACATCATACGGGGGAAGGAAAAGTCAATGAGCAAACATCATGCATCAGGAGGGGGCGGAGGGTAAGGGTAAGGGATCTGAGCTCCATGGCTCTCAAACCAACCACGCATCACGGATAAGCACTCACTCATGCTGGTCAAATGTTGGTTTTGCGACGCAATCATGCCCCGAAGCTCAGTGTGCTCCGATCAGACATACTCCCTAAGGGAGGTTTGCTCGTCTCGGATCTCGCGAAGTGCAGTAGAATAAGTCATCCATGTTGAAAACGTGGGAGGAGGAAGGGCCAGGTGATTGAGGGGATTGGGGTTCATCATGGTCGGACTCAGGATCATACACGATAAGGTCTAAGGGAACTAGGTCTCCATCCCCCCCCCCCCGGTAGGAAGGAGAAGTTGGCCCGGTTTTGGATAGTCGTTCGGGCCACATTGGGTAACTGCATGTGTTGTCGATTAGGGTACCTCCAGTAAATGCTACCACCCCTAGAAACAATAAAGAGCATGGTGGTCAAAGCGCTATGATCAAACCTCTCAGACCCAGGAATCCTAAACTCCTCATTCGGCATGACTCCTAGAGATTTTGCAATCCTAGTGACAATCCCCCCCCCCCCCCGGCAAGTAATCTTACCCTTTTTCCTATTAGCTATCTCTTGAAGATGTGTAATTAAGAAAGATCCGGGGTCCATCTGCCTACCCTCATACATTTTCCTCATCAAAGACAACTTCGCTACCCGAGGCATATTCATGCTATCATCTCTCGTGAAAAAGCTCGTCGCGAAGATGCGTTGAGCTAACCTAATCACGGGGTCCTTGATTTCGGTCGCCTTTGACGTACTAGAGTAAAAATGTGGCTCCCCGGTGATCATTTCCCAGAAAGAATCCGGGTCATACCTCGGAGGCACACGACCCTCACTAACATCAAGGGGACGCGGGAGGTGGAAAATGCGATTGAAGGTACTCAAATTCAATTGATAATCTTGGCCACGCAAACCGAACCTAATGACCCCCTCTTGCAATTACGCCCATTTTGAACCTCGGTGTATAGGGTACTCAAAAACTCCAAAGTCAAGTCCGAATAGGAAGATTCTTTGATGTTTAGGTAATCACCCATCCCCCCTCTAGCAAACAACCATTTAATGTCATCCAAAACACCCATGGATTGCAACAAAGCATCCTCAACATAACGAGTAGCAACAAAACCACGGGATCTCAAACGCAAGTAATTAGCAGTATGCATTGGGCTATTGAACTGAAAAGGGATAGGATCATTACCTTGCTCCATAGCAGCGCGGTTTGCGGCTCGTTGAGCACGAAGCTCCCTCGGATTTGGTTCGTTGGAGGACCCAGCAGCATCAGTTCTTCTCTTTTTGGGTGCCATTGCAACTTGAAGCTCCAACAATGGTGACTTGTGGGAAGATGAGAGTGAAGGGTAAAGTTAATATGGTGGTAATGGTCAAATTGGTGGATGTGGTGGCTTCTGTGAGTGGTGAAGGTGAAATTGTTGGTGCGTGGGGTTCGGATAGGGTTAGGGTTTGAATGGTATAAGGAGGGTTGAATGGTTTGAAAGTGGAATGGTGAAGGGGAGGTTCGAATGTGGGTTAGAAAGGAGGAATGGTTAGGTTTAGGGTTAGGGAAAGATGAAGAAGAGGAGGATGAAGTTAGGGATTTGAGTTTGTGAATGAGAAAGAAGAGGAGGAGAATGGTGAGGAAGAATTAGGGTTTAGGGTTAGGATTCACGCGAGGTGAGGGAAGGAGAAGAAGAAATGAATGAACTGAGTGAGAAAATGAGAAAAAAAACACGAGTGAATGCTGCGTAGACCAGCCGCCACGGTCCGTGGCTGCCACCATGGGTAGCCCGTGGTTGGCGCTGGAAAGGGGTTTTTTTGAGGAAAAATTTGGAGGAAGGAAAGGGCGGCTACCACGTCTATGGTGAGAACCTTGGGCAGACCGAGGTTGCCGCTGGAAGGTTTTTTTTCTGAACGAATGAAAATCCAGATCACCACGGCCCGAGGTGAGAACCTTGGGCAGACCGAGGTTGCCGCTGGAAATTTATATTGAGCTGGTTTTTGATGCACACCTTCCACACTTCTTCCTCTATCTTTTCCCTCACGCTTTCTCAATTCTTTTCGCCCCTAACTCCCTCTTTTCTTCATTCTCTCTCACTCAAAGCTCTTTTCACTCTCAAAAATCTCAAAACGCCCTCAATCGAATCCCTCCATGCTAATTCTCTCGCTCAAATTCTACTCTTTCACTCCCTTAAACTCTCTTTTTTCCTTTATTCTCTCAAATTCTCTCTTTTTTTTTCTTTTTTCGTTTTTAATGTCCTCTAACTATACAAAAGAGAAATACGGTTAAAACAAAAGAGAGATCAAAGAAAAGAAAACTAAAAAGAAATGAAACGAACTAAGGAAAATGAGAAAACTAGGAAAGGGGAAAGAAGTGAAAAGTAAGGAAAGATAAACTCCTATAAAAGACTAAAAGAATGAAAGGGAAATAAAAGTAATTAAAAAGCTTGGGTTGCCTCTCAAGAAGCGATAGTTTAACGTCTTAAGCTAGATGATACTTACCTCAAGTCATACGAGATCGGCGAGGGCATAACATGCGACCTTCTCCTCGATTTGGCCCGTGATGTAAGGCTTAAGTCGCTGCCCATTGACCTTGAATGTGCCGGTAGATTCACTCTAAACTTCCACAGCTCCATGGGGATATGCTTTCATAACTTGGAATGGCCCGAACCACCGAGATTTCAGCTTTCCCGGAAATAATCTCAATCTTGAGTTGAACAAAAGGACCATGTCGCCTTCCTTAAACCTTTTTGGAAAGATGAACTTGTCATGCCACTTCTTGGTCCTTTCCTTGTAGATCCTCGAACTCTCATAAGCTTGCAACCTCAATTCCTCCAATTCTTGCAATTGAAGCATTCGCTTCTCACCAGTTGCCTTGGCATCAAAATTCAGAGTTCGGACAGCCCAAAATGCTCGATGTTCCAACTCCACGGGCAAATGACACGACTTCCCATACACCAACCAGAATGGAGTGGTGCCAAGGGGAGTCTTGAACACCGTGCGGTACGCCCACAAGGCGTCATCAAGCTTCAACGACCAATCCTTTCGAGATCGGTCAACCGTCTTCTCAAGGATGCTCTTCAACTCCCTATTCGAAAGTTCTACTTGCCCGCTTGTTTGAGGATGGTAAGGTGTTGCCACCTTATGGAACACTCCGTACTTCTTCAGGAGAGTTTCTAATGGCCGATTACGAAAATGGGTGCCATTATCGCTCAATAAGGCTCTAGGAGTGCCAAATCGAGCGAAAATGTTCTTCTTAAGGAATTTGATGACGACCCTTGAGTCATTGGTCGGAGATGCAATTGCCTCCACCCATTTGGATACGTAATCCACAGCAACAAGGATGTAGAGGTTCTTGTGAGATGGAGGGAAAGGACCCATAAAGTCTATCCCCCACACGTCGAAGAGCTCAACCTCAAGAATTCCGCTTTGGGGCATCTCGTGCCTCTTGGAAATGTTACCCATCCGTTGACAACGATTACATGCTAACACATACTCCCTTGCATCCTTGGTGAGGGTCGGCCAATAGAAGTCGGCTTGCAAGACCTTGGAAGCGGTTTTATCGGGGCCGAAATGTCCACCATAGATCGTGGAATGGCAATGATGTAGCACCCCTTGAACTTCTTCCTCCGGAATGCATCTCCGGTAAACCCCATCGGCACATAGCTTGAAAAGAAGTGGTTCTTCCCAAACAAAGCTCTTCACCTCGAATAGGAACCACTTCTTTTGTTGATATGATAAGTCCGGTGACAACACTCCACACACAAGATAATTGACGTAGTCGGCATACCATGGAATGAATGGGGTACACACGGCTATGAGCTTCTCTTCCGGAAAAGAATCATCAATATGTTTCTCCTTCGGAACATCCTCCAATCGAGAGAGATGATCGACCACCACAATTTGCAATCCGGGCTTGTCCCGAATTTCCAAATCGAACTCTTAGAGTAATAACACCCAGCGAATGAGCTGAGGTTTAGATTCCGACTTCTTCATGAGGTGTTGAATGGCGGCATGATCGGTGAACACAATCACCTTGGAGTTGATCAAGTATGGTCAAAACTTCTCCAAGGCGAAAACGACCGCCAAGAACACCTTCTCCGTGGTGGCGTAGTTGACTTGAGCCTCATCCAGAGTTCGGCTCGCATAGTAGATGGCGAAAGGCTTGCCATCCCTTCTTTGCCCTAACACAGCCCCCAATGCGTAATCACTCGCATCGCACATCACTTCAAACGGAAAATTCCAATCCGGGGCTTGCAAAATAGGTGCAGTGATCAAAGCTTCTTTCAACCTGTTGAAAGCACTCAAGCAAACATCATCAAATACAAAAGGCACATCTTTGACAAGAAATCGGGTGAGAGGTCTAGCAATTTTTGAAAAATCTTTTATGAACCGTCGGTAGAAACCAACGTGCCTAAGAAAACTCCTAACACCCTTAACAGAAGTTGGGGGTGGTAATCTTTCAACCACCTCAACCTTTGCTTTGTCAACCTCAATGCCTTTGCTTGACACAACATGACCAAGGACTACACCCTCTTGTACCATAAAATGGCACTTCTCCCAATTCAAAACCAAATTCACTTCTTTACATCGAGACAACACTTTAGCAAGATTTCTCAAACAATGATCAAAAGAATTGCCATAGACTGAAAAAATCATCCATAAACATCTCCATAATCAGAGAAAATAGCCATCATACATCGTTGAAAAGTAGCAGGTGCATTACACAACCCAAATGGCATTCTCCTATAGGCAAATGTACCGTAAGGACATGTAAAGGTGGTCTTTTCCTGATCACTAGGGTGGATAGGGATTTGGAAAAACCCGAAATACCCATCTAGATAACAAAAGAATGAATTATTTGCCAGTCTTTCAAGAATTTGGTCAATGAAAGGAAGAGGGAAGTGGTCTTTACGGGTGGCTGATAGGCCGCAAGCGCACGGGTGTACGTGTAGCAAATATCAAGGTCGATCCCACAGGGACTTTTCCTTTCAACGCACTGAACTAGCCTCCTAGTTGATCGCTAAGCCGATCGGGTTTTTGTTTTGAATCAACTAAATCTAACTCTAATCACAAACAAGGTCTAAACAAACGAATATTCACTAAATTATTCTGATTTAATCAAGGTAAAAAGGCGTTCAGGGGATGAAACCTAAGTCAAATAACGAATCAACGATGTGGATTGAACTCTCATTTCATTAATTGGCACAATCAAGGTTCGATAATCGCATAGAATACTTCGCAATGAGATTTTGCCACTAGAGCGAATTGCCAAGACTAACCAAGCACCTACTTTCGTGGTTATTTCGATTTAGTCAAGGTTAAAAATCAAATTATCTCAAGAACCCTAGTTAAAACTTCTATGTCTAGATAATTTTAACTAGTTTAATCTAGGTTTTCGGGTAATCAAACTTTTCCTTTCGGTACTTCATTCAACAACCTATTAACATGCAATTGGTGATCAAGCAAAAGCAATAACAATTCAATTCAAAGACCAAATAGATTGAAACAAACTAAATTCATGATAATTCAATCCAACAAAGTCAATTCACCAAGCAACTTCAAAGGTTCATCCCCTAAACTAAAAGAACTACTCACAATTCATGTTTAAAACTACAAAGCAATTGAAATCTAGTCTAGAAAGCATATGGATATCTATGAGAGATTGAGAAATAAACCCAAGTGAAGAACAAACTTGCTAGGAATCAACAATGGAGAACTTTTGCTCCTCCACTTCAAAGTGTATTCAAATTGCTCTTCGATCTTCAATCTTCTCTCAATCTTCAATGGTGGATGGAATATGGAATATGGATATGATTAGGGCATGGAATGGAAGATGGTGGAATGATCCTCCCTTAAACTCCGCCGGAAATAAGCATAATATAGGCAAATATCAACTCAAAACCGCCGAAAATGAAAAGACAGGAGAGACACGGACCGTGCCCCATGTGACACGGACCGTGCTCCCTGTGACACGGACCGTGCTCCCTGTGACACGGACCGTGTCAGCTCACTGCTCATATTATCTCACTCTCTGGCCATAGACACGACCCGTGCTCTTCCTAGGGGCACCCGTGTCACTGCTTTTTCGAGCCTAGGAGTACTTTGGGCCATTGTTTGGGCCTTGGGCGATCCAACACCTCACTTCTTGGTCCTTTAAGATCATAACTTGGATCTACACTTGCTTTTTGGGCTCGGTTTACATCGATTCTTCACAAATTCCCTACAAAACTCACCAAACTCCAAACCAAGTGTAATATGGGAAATTCGGGTATAAGAAATACATAACCAAATCAAATATTCCCCAAATTCACATCAAAATGAACAAGTTCTCATATATACAAGAAGCACTTATCAAAATCCCCCATGCTTAGTCCTTGCTTGTCCCTAAGCAAGTCCAAACTCAAAAGAAAAGGCAAAATAAAATAAAAGAAAAATGAAAGAAACCGGGACAAAAAGACTCAAAGAACTCAAAGCAAAAACAAAAAGACTCAAAAGTAAAAATAACAAAAACGAAAATTTTTATTTAATTACAACTCCTAAGGATGGCAATGATAGAACATTCAATCAACCCAATCTAATCTAAAATATAACCCAAGAGTGAAAAGGAAGCCAATTTACACAAGTAAATGAAGACAAATTATTCAAGAATGGTAATCATGTTCAACCAATCACCCTTAATCACTGAATGAGATAAGAAGGCACATGTTAAGCATGAAACTAGGTATGAATGAAGAGCAAACTCACTTTCTGGGAATGTGGAAACACTCCTCTCATGTGTTTAAATATGAAAAATCATTGAAAGTTCGCTCAAATACTCAAACCAAAGCCACAACCAACCACGTATTTGCTAAGAATCTTAACTCTGCACCGCAATTTGCAAAGCAACAATGACAATCAAGAGGACTTTCAAGGGTTGTAATGGGGCTAGGGTTAAAGGTAAGGAGTGGATAATATTTGGGAATTGTGGAGCTAAAAGCCAAAACTTGAAATTATGTCGCACCAATTCAACATACATACACTCTCACCACTTAAAATCAATCCAAATCAACGCCACAAACAATTGGAAACTTGCCTCAAAACGAAAGAAACACAATGTCAAACACTTTATTCTTTTTTTTTCTTTTTTTTTCAGAATTCTCCGATTTTTTCCTTTTTGGATTTTTCACACTTTTTCTTTTTTCTTTTGTTTTTTTTTTCTTTGAATAAAACACACAAACAAACAAACTCACACTTATATACACCTCACTAGGCAAGTTCCAACTCTACCCAACAACTTCAATGTACATAATTTGGGGAATCAAATCAATATTTACAACTCAAACCAATCCCCATCACAAACCAAACCACCATAGTAACCATAATCAACCCAACTTCATACTCAACACATTTCAAGCAATGGCTTAAGGGTAGGAAATATATAATCGGCCAAGGCTCATAATGTGGGTTCAAGAAAAGAAAAAGTCAAGGCAAGAAAGGGCTAACTAAGGATATTCTGATGTAAACGGGTGGTCAAGGCTTGCGGGTTCAAATCCTAATGCCTCTATCATCTTGTCAATATACAACGCATAGCAATTTCAAGGAGATGCAAAGCAAATGAAGGAGGATGCCACAATGGTGAGTCACTCATGGAAATAAGACTAATAAAAATGATTAGTCTTTTCTTTAAGGCTTATGTGGACTCACGGGTAGCGCTCAACAATCTTTACCTAGTTTAAAAAGATATGCATATGCACAACTCATTCTTACAATAGAAACAAAGGCAATCGGTCTTACTATCCTAGCACAATTCCCACAACAATTAGCTTCACAACTCATGTCAATTCACAGTCTTTCACAAACGGGCTATACAAGATCAAATCAAGTCAAAAGAAAACTATCACGCCAAATCTTATATCAAACAGTCTTTTTTTTCTGATTTTTTTCAATTTTTTTAAAAACTTTTTACAAGCCTCAAAATGAAAATAAGAAAATAAGAAAACGAAAACGAACTACGAAAAGAGGAAATTAAAACTACAAGCAAATCTAGAAAACAAAGAAAATAAAAACAAAACAAAAGAGAAAGACTCAAAACAAGTTAAAAATCAAAAATAAAAAACGACTCAAAACACACATATCCAAAAAAAGTTTACACAAATCCCCCCCATGCTTGAACCGAGCATTGTCCGCAATGCGAAACAGCACCCGAGAAGCAAAGGAAGAAAACACAAATCTAGAAGAATCAAAAATAAAAAGAAGAAAAATAAGGAAAAATTTTAGAAAATCCTAAAAAAATAAAATAAAATAAAATCGAAAAAGCTTGGGTTGCCTCCCAAGAAGCGCTTGTTTAATGTCCTAAGCTGGACAAGGTACCTCTCAACCCGGTGAATAGTCCATAACTCCATAGCCAAGGGTTTTTGGAGCTTCACATTACACAGTACCTCCAAACATCTTCAAATTGACCCCACAACTTGGGTCAAACTCATCACCTCCTTCAAAAATGGAGGGATCTCCATCATCAAACCTGAAAATCTCATCCAATGTACCCTTGTTAATAGCATAAGACACGTTCTTGATGATGTTAGGTGGGGGAAAAATTTCTTTTATCCCCATCCTCGCAACGCCAAGTTCATGGCCTTTATCAATAAATAAACCACAAGGATGTTCAACAAAATTATCATGAAACTTCTCAAGTTTTTCACTCTCCAGTACATGCACACAATCATCTTTCTTTTCACAAATCATACCATCAACATTCTTATCCTTCTCACCAAACACATCAACACCAAAGCAAGGGGAAACGCCACGTGGCAAAACATCACGGAATAAATCAAACTCAAGTTCATGTTCCCCTATCCTAAACTTCATCTTTCCACATTGTACATCTATGACACACCCTACGGTAGCAAGAAAAGGTCTCCCCAAAATGATTTGCACGGAATATTCGGGCATATCAAGGATGACAAAATCAATCGGCACATAGCAATCACCCACCTTAAGGGGAAAATCCTCCAAAATACCCTTAGGGTACTTGATAGAACGATCCGCCATTTGCAATGACATGGTAGTTGGTCTCAACTCTCCTAGGTTCAACTGCTCATACAAAGAATAGGGCATTGCTTACACTAGAACCCACATCACACAAAGCTCGATCAACGGTTAAACTACCTAGGCCACATGGAATACTAAAGCTTCCCAGGTCCTTAAGCTTAGGAGTAAGCTTGTTAAGAACCACGGAACTACATTCTTCAGCCAAAGCAACTTCCTCAATTTCATCAATTTTCCTCTTTTTAGAGAGGATTTCTTTCAAAAACTTTGCATACAAAGGCATTTGAGATAAAACATCCAAAAACGACACATTCACATTCAATTGCTTTAACATATTAAAGAACTTGCCGAATTTTGCATCAAATTTAGCCTTAGCATATCTTTGAGGAAAGGGTAACGGTGGTTTGTAAACTCTAGGTGGAGATGAAGGTCGGGTTTCGGTGTTCTCTTTTGAATGCTCACTCTCAAGGTCTTTCTCTCTTTCAAAACTAACAACATTCTCACTAGGCTTCTCAACCTCTTTCTCAACCACAACTCCCCCATGCTTGGTATTTGGCACGCTAGGTCCCTCATATTGTGTCCCACTCCTCAAAACAATGGCATTACATTGTTCCTTAGGGTTAGGTTCGGGCTTTCCGGGAAGCATTCCCGGAGGGGTAGTGGAGGTACCAGCTTGAATGGCAATTTGATTCTCAAGCATTTGAGTGTGGGTGCTCATAAGGTCAACTTTAGTAGCTAAGGCCTTAATCACCTCATCTTGTCTTTGTTGATGCTCAAGTTGCCGTTGTTGGTGTTGTTGTTGAGACAACATCAAAGCTTGTATCATGGACTCTAGGTTAGGCTTTTGGGGAGCTTGTGGTGGAGGTGCTTGGGGTTGTCTTTGTCCTTGGGGTTGACCCATTTGGTTATTATTCCGGTAAGAAAAGTTCGGGTGGAACCTAAAACCGGGATTGTAAGTATTGGAAAAAGGGTCAAAGTTTTGCCTATTACCAACACAGTTAACCACTTCGGTCGATTCATGACTAACCAACCCACTAGGACAATTCAAGGTCTCATGCTCATATGATTGACACAACGCACATGGTTGGGGAGGGGGAGCATTCACATTCAACAAATCCATCTTCTTAGTCATGGCATCCAACTTAGCATTCAACATAGAAATGGCATCAACTTCATACTTACCTCCCGTCCTCTTGGAACAGGGCTTTTGACCACTGGTAGCTATTGATCGCCATCTCCTCAATCAAAGTTTGGAGTTCCGCCACTGTCTTGGACATGATGTTGCCTCCTGCCGCCGCCAAGATGTTGGCCCTCAAGTTGTCATCCACCCCGTTGTAGAAAGCTTGGATCGGGACCCATGGTTCTAAACCATGGTGGGGGCATTGACGTAGGAGGTCCTTGAACCTCTCCCACGCTTCATAGAGGGACTCATCCGGCTCTTGGACAAATGTTGAGATTTGATTCCGGAGACTCGTCAACTTGCTAGGAGGAAAGTACTTCTCCAAGAATAGGCTAGCAAGTTGGTCAAAAGTGGTGATGACAGAGCTTGATGGAAGAGCGCCCAACCACTCCCAAGCCTTCCCTTCAAGTGAAAAGGGAAACAATCGCAGCTTGATTGCATCGGGCGTTGCACCATTTGCCTTAAAAGTCTCACATGCTTGGTTGAATAGGCGAAGGTGCCGGTTGGGATCTTCATTGGGGAGGCCATGGAATGGGTTGGCCTTCACCAAATTGATGAGTGAACTCCTCAGCTCGAAATCGTCAGCGGCCACTCTTGGAGGATTAATGGCGGAGGGTTGATTTGTGACATTCGGCATCACATAGGAGCCAAGCGTGATTCTAGGCCCTCCACCGCCGTCACCGCCGGACATGGTGTTCTTTCGCTTGGAGTTCTCTTCTTGTGTTCTCCGGGCGTGCTCTAACTTTTGCTTCTTTCGCCGAGAGCGAAACGTTCTTTCGATTTCAGGATCAAGCTCAAAGAGTGGAGCTTTTTGCATGCACGTAGAGTAAACCTCGCAAGACAAAAACAAAAACACCAAGGAAAATCAAAACAGAAAATAAAAGACTTAGGCAACCTTAGGGTATTCGTTCAGTGGCTGGCTAGGGACAAAGTCCCCGGCAACGGCGCCAAAAACTTGATAGGCCGCAAGCGCACGGGTGTAAGTGTAGCAAATATCAAGGTCGATCCCACAGGGACTTTTCCTTTCAACGCACTGAACTAGCCTCCTAGTTGATCGCTAAGCCGATCGGGTTTTTGTTTTGAATCAACTAAATCTAACTCTAATCACAAACAAGGTCTAAACAAACGAATATTCAGTAAACTATTCTGATTTAATCAAGGTAAAAAGGCGTTTAGGGGATGAAACCTAAGTCAAATAACGAATCAACGATGTGGATTGAACTCTCATTTCATTAATTTGCACAATCAAGGTTCGATAATCGCATAGAATACTTCGCAATGAGATTTTTCCACTAGAGCGAATTGCCAAGACTAACCAAGCACCTACTTTCGTGGTTATTTCGATTTAGTCAAGGTTAAAAATCAAATTATCTCAAGAACCCTAGTTAAAACTTCTATGTCTAGATAATTTTAACTAGTTTAATCTAGGTTTTCGGGTAATCAAACTTCTCCTTTCGGTACTTCATTCAACAACCTATTAACATGCAATTGGTGATCAAGCAAAAGCAATAACAATTCAATTCAAAGACCAAATAGATTGAAACAAACTAAATTCATGATAATTCAATCCAACAAAGTCAATTCACCAAGCAACTTCAAAGGTTCATCCCCTAAACTAAAAGAACTACTCACAATTCATGTTTAAAACTACAAAGCAATTGAAATCTAGTCTAGAAAGCATATGGATATCTATGAGAGATTGAGAAATAAACCCAAGTGAAGAACAAACTTGCTAGGAATCAACAATGGAGAACTTTTGCTCCTCCACTTCAAAGTGTATTCAAATTGCTCTTCGATCTTCAATCTTCTCTCAATCTTCAATGGTGGATGGAATATGGAATATGGATATGATTAGGGCATGGAATGGAAGATGGTGGAATGATCCGCCCTTAAACTCCGCCGGAAATAAGCATAATATAGGCAAATATCAACTCAAAACCGCCGAAAATGAAAAGACAGGAGAGACACGGACCGTGCCAGGGTAAGCACGGACCGTGCCCCATGTGACACGGACCGTGCTCCCTGTGACACGGACCGTGTCACCATCGCTCATATTATCTCACTCTGCCATAGACACGACCCGTGCTCTTCCTGGGGCACCGTGTCATCGCTTTTCGAGCCTAGGAGTACTTTGGGCCATTGTTTGGGCCTTGGGCGATCCAACACCTCACTTCTTGGTCCTTTAAGCTCATAACTTGGATCTACACTTGCTTTTTGGGCTCGGTTTACATCGATTCTTCACAAATTCCCTACAAAACTCACCAAACTCCAAATCAAGTGTAATATGGGAAATTCGGGTATAAGAAATATATAACCAAATCAAATATTCCCCAAATTCACATCAAAATGACCAAGTTCTCATATATACAAGAAGCACTTATCAGTGGCATCATTCAGTTTGCGGTAATCAATACACATCCTCCACCCCGTAATAGTCCTGGTAGGAATCAACTCATTGTTCTCATTTTTTACCACAGTCATCCCCCCTTTCTTAGGCACAACATGGACCGGGCTCACACACTCACTATCAGAAATAGGGTAGATAATCCCAGCATCAAGTAGTTTCAAGACCTCTTTTTTCACCACCTCTTTCATGTTAGGGTTTAACCTTCTTTGATTTTAAGGTCATCTATGGTATAGCCAATGGCCTTACGATGTGACCTAAGGACTCTCAACAATGAATCAATCTCAGCATCATTCAAGTTTGCATTCACAATCACCGGATAAGAGGAATCAAGGGACAAGAAATTCATACCTTAGGTAAGAAGGGAGAGGTTTCAGTTCTACCTTTGGAGCTTCCTTCTCACTCGAAACTTGCTTGCTTTTGCTTTCAATCTCTAGTGCCTCCACTGTTTCCAGCGTTGGTGGAACTTCTAGGGATGCCTGCAAGAGCTTCACACAATGGGCAACCTCGGGATCGTGATCTTGGGTTTTACTGTTAGACAACAAACAAAGCTCAAGAGGATCGTGAGAACGAATGTTAGTGCTATCTTCCCTAAGAATGGAATCAATGATATCCACTCTAAAGCAATCATCAGAAAATGCATGGAATTTAGCAGCTTCAAACAAATTAAACTCAGCTTTCTTACCTCCTATACTAAAGGACATCCTACCATATTCTTCACATCAATGCAACACCCAACTGTAGCCATGAAAGGTCTACCAAGAATAATAGGGGTACGGGTGTCTTCCTCCATCTCTAGGATAACAAAGTCAACAGGAACAAAGAAGCTACCCAACTTAATGGGGATATCCTCTAAAATTCCTATGGGAAACTTGATCGATCGGTCGGCCAACTGGAGGGAAATGTTAGTGGGATTTAGTTCACCCATACCAAGCTTTTGGGACAAGGAAAGAGGCATACGACTCACACTAGAACCAAGATCACATAATGCACGGTCTATGGAAATCTTTCCAACTTCACAAAGAATGGTGAAGCTACCGAGATCCTTAAGCTTCGGGGGAAGCTTATTTTGGAGCACGGCACTACACTGTTCTGTCAATGCCACTGTTCCATGGTCTTCCAACTTCCTTTTGTTTGTCAAAATTTCTTTCAAAAATTTAGCGTAGGAAGGCATTTGAGACAGGGCATCGGTGAAGGGAATGTTAATATGGAGTTTCTTGAGGACCTCCAAGAACTTCCCGAATTGCCTATGACTTTTAGCCTTAGCCAATCTTTGAGGGAAAGGCAAGGGTGGAGTGTAAACTCTTTTGGGAACTCTTGTTGCATCCTTAGAAACTTCTTTCTCAACTTGCACATCAACATCAATCACAGGTTCTTTAGGAGGCACATTTACCTCTTCATGCACATCATTACTCACATCAGCATTCACATTATTCACAACATTCTCAACATCAACTACATTCTCAGCAACATCATCATCATGCACATCAACAACAACATGCTCATCACACACAGCCTTGGGCCCCGCCAATTGCGTCCCACTTCTTAAGGTTATGGCATTGCATTGTCCTTTGGGTTCGCAACAGGTTGGCTAGGAAGCTTTCCTGGAGGAGTGGTGGAAGTACTAGCCTGACTAGCAATCTGAGATTCAAGCATTTTGTTGTGAGTGGCCAACTGGTTAACTCTATCAACTAAAAGCTTGATAGCCTCTTCTTGCTAATTTTGAGACACAACCATACGTTCCACCAATGCCTTCCAGTCAGGCTCTTGGGTTTGTCAAGGTTGGGGTTGGGGTTAGGCTTGTTATCTTTGGAAACCAGATGGTCTTTGGGTCTGTTGTTGTTGGTGTGGTCCCGTGGGATTGTTATTCCGATAGGAACAATTAGGATGATATCTAAATCCCGGGTTATAAACATTAGAGTATGGGTCAAAGTTCTGTCTTGGGTTTCCAATATAATTGGTCTGGTCTAAAGTCTCGGGACTAGCTAACCCAACAAGATAAAACAAGGTCTCATGCTCAAATGAATTACAAGAAGCACATGGTAGGGGAGGATTGGGGTTTACATGCAAACGATCTATCTTCTGAGTCACAGCATCTATTTTAGCAATCAAAACAGAAATGGCATCGACATCATACTTACCTCCCGTTCTCGAAGAACGGGGCTTGGACCATTGATGACTGTTGGACGCCATTTGCTCGATCAAAGAATAGAGATCATCGACCGCTTTGTTCATGATGTTCCCCCCAGCTGCTACGAGAATCATCGCCCTCAAATGATCATCCACTCCATTGTAGAATGCATGGATGGGCACCCATGGCTCAAGACCATGATGTGGACACCGGCGAAGTAGATCCTTGAACCGTTCCCAAGCCTCGTACAGGTTCTCATCTGGCTCTTGGACAAAGGTGGATATTTGGTTGCGGAGGCTTGTCAGCTTACTTGGCGTGAAATATTTGTTAAGAAATGCGCTCGCCATCTGATCAAAAGTGATGATGGAGTTCGGCGGAAGAGAGTCTAGCCACTCCCATGCTCAATCCTCCAAGGAAAACGGAAACAACCGCAGCTTGATTGCATCCGGTAAGGCCCCGTTCGCCTTGAACGTATCGCACACCTGGAAAAAGATACAGAGGTGTCGGTTGGGTCCTCACTAGGGTGACCACGAAATGGCGAAGCTTTGACCAGATTAATCAAGGAGTTTTCAGCTCAAAGTCGTTGTTGGCGATGTTGGGAGGGTTGATGGCCGTGGGAGGATCTGTGACGTTTGGGGCCATGTATTGTTCTAATGTCTTCGGCTGTGCTTCTCCACCGGCCATTTTCTCTTGCCTCTTGCTAGCTTTCTCTGTTCGCAGCCTCTTTCTCCGAGAACGGAAAGTGCGTTCAATCTCGGGGTCGAACTCAAAGTCCGGAGATTTTTGCATACACCAAGAGTACCTAGCAAAACAAGAAATGAAACACAATCAATCACAAGTAAAGGAAAGAAAACGAAAGAAAATAAAATAAAAAAAACAGCTTAGTCAATCTAAGAGTCTTCGCTTAATGGTTACTAGGGAAAAAGTCCCCGGCAACGGTACCAAAAACTTGACAGGGCCGCAAGCGCACGGGTACTATCGTAGCAATGTCAAGGTCGATCCCAGAGGGACTTAGTCTAGTAACGCAGTGAACTATCCCTTAACTTAATTGCTAAGCCAATCGGGTTTGATGAATTTTAATAATCTCTAATGAACTAACTGAAACTAAGGTGGACCGGAAAGGATTAACTCGAGGTAATTTGATGGATGAAGTCTTATAGGGTTTTACTCACCGAACAACAGGGTCTGAAAGCCAAATTAAAGCATGCACAAGAAAGTAACTCAAACGAATCAAGAATCGATAACCTCTAAATTCTATCGCCCTTTCGATGCTAAATAGAATTATCCTGACTAACCTAATCAACAACTTTCGTCTGCTTTTCAGGTTAAACAGAATTGAAGGTCTAAGAAAGGTCCGGTTATCTAATGATTCCCTAGTCTACTAATCCTTTTTCAACTTTCGTAGGCCTAGGTAGAAGGGTTGGTGGTCAAATTCCCCTAATTCACCTTTCATTACTTTTTAGGTTAATCTCTGAATTACAAACATCCAAGGCCTTAAGAACATTTGTAAGCAAGAAAAACGCAACCTTCTATTAATTCAATTGAGAATTCAAGCACGAACTAAAACATTTCTAATCAAACTCCATATTGATGGTTCATAAAACCCTAGAAAGAACGAAATCTACTCACAAGTATTCATTAAAAACAAGAAATACGTTCTAAACATGATAATCAATTCTAGAATTAAGGAAGAGAAAGTGAGAAGAGTAAAGCAAACACTAAGGAGAAATTCGTAGGATCCTCTCAAGAACTTCACAAGAGTGTTGCGTGCTTCTTCTCGAATTCCAAATCTTCAATGCCTTCGAATTGATTCTTGATGAATGGGAGTGTTTTTGGTGAAGAATTTCTCTAAAATCCCTGTCTTCTGCCCAGAATAAGTGATAAAACAGTTGTCCCCTTCTTTCCCCAGTTAATTCCCGTGAGAATAACTGTCAGCGCGAGGAAACAGCGTCAACCACGGTCCGTGGCTGTCACCACGGGCAGACCGAGGTTAGCGCTATCTCGCTATTTTCTGCTCGTTTCTTGCTGAAAATTTTACCACGGTCTTATCAACAGTAGTTGATGCCCGTGGTACCCTTGGCCTTACCAAATTTGCTCCAAAAATCAACTTTTTGGCTCTAAACCTGCAAATCAATACCAAAAACACAAAGACCAAGCATAAATAGAGAAATCGGGAAGATTAAACACCTTTTTAGCCCAAATTTACCATAATTATGCTTCTAAAATACCTAGAAATAAGTGCAAATAATGCACTTATCACATTATTAGGTGTCCATATTATTTTAAGGTGCATGTTATTATTATTATTAGTTTCATGATTTTATTTTAAAGTTCCATGTTATTATTATAAAGTTCATGTTATTAGTTTCATGTTATTATTTTAAAGGTTCATGTTAATATTTTAGAGTTTCATATTATTATTTTCAAATTCATGTTATTAGTATTATTAAAGTTTCATATTTCTTAGTATGGAAGTTTCATATGTTTAGTATCAAATTTTCATATTTTAGTTTTTTAAAAGTTCCATGTTATTATTTTAAAAGTTTCATGATTATTAGTATTATAAGTTTCATGTTATTAATGTTAAGTTCTCCTTATTAGTTTTAAGTTTCATGATATTAGGTTAGATTGAATAAGTCTTGATCCTAGAAACATGTTAGGAACCCTAAAGTGTGGTTTTGAATAAATTTGTGTGATTATGTGACCTAGCATGCTCTTTTAATGTTATAATGGCATATTTGTAACTTTTTTGAATAGTACCATGCAAGTTCACATGTTTAGGGTCACACTAGTTTAGTTTTATTCGAATTATCGTTGGCATGCTTTTATGTAAGTATGTATTTCAAAGGTACGTGGGAGTATATTATGTTTGATTTCCACGAACTAGCTAGGTTGTGATACCGTTACCTTAATGCGCTCTTTGAATTACTAACTCCTTGGGGAAGGTTACGATAAGTTGGGAAGTGATTAGCCTTTAGTGATAGAAATATTAATTTTAGGCCGTTTTTAATCTAGGACCGAGCGAGATCGCGCGTTAGTACGTAGCTCCTGTGACTGTGTGGCGTGAAGCAAATCAATTGCAGGTAATGTTTATGCCCTAATCCCCATTGGATTCTCTTTACTTGTTTTAATGGTTTTTACTGTATTTTGGAACTTCCATCTCGAAGGGAACTTTATCTGAAACTTGCAGACTGTCTATTTTGTTTAAAAAGGTTATGTTCTTTGATTCGTAAAGTTTGGACACTCCTTTGGCTTTTGTATTGAAAGTGTGTTGGTTTTGGAAATGTTGGTTTACTAATGGAATGAACGGGAAATATAAACCTAACTAAATTAAAGGATATGAGTATAAAGCGGGTTCGGGCAGTCTCCCTAAGATCAGGTCGTTATCTGTGAGAGAGACTGTCAAGAGACCAGGTTACGCCTGGTAGTTTGATGTGTGAAATGCGATGGGCATCCGGATTTTGTATAGTGATTGTTGAATGTTGAGAATGAGAATGATGTGGAAAGTTGTTGGAAAGAAATATTAATGATTGGCGAGTCTTTGACTCCGAGGGGCAATACGGAAGCCTCGCCCACTCTCAATATGGAAATGGTAAAGTTATCTGGTGAAAGCGATTTGAAATGTTTAAACTGTTACCCCTCCCCTTAAAATGTGTTGAAATGAATTATATACTGTTTTGACTGTTAGGGGTACACATTATTGAGGTTTCCCCCTCATGTTTGTAAATGTTTTGTTTTCAGGTGTGGATCCTCTTGCTGGGAACGGGTTTTAGCAAGAGAGGCTTGATCTATTAGATAATCCTTGAGTTGTAATAAAAGTAGAAAGACTTGTAGTTGTTATTGTTTGGTTTGAACCCTAAAGACGTTTAATTGTTTTCCTTTTTCATGGTCTAACAATTGTAGTTTTCCTTCTTGCTTTGTATTCCTTCGGGGATACGACAGTGACGCCCGTTTGAAAAGTGAAGTCTTCCGCAAAATTTTCCGTTATCGTTACTCTTGACTTTGAACTTTTTATATTTGATTTTCCGGGGCGTTACATAATGGTATCAAAGCCCTATATTCGACCTAGTATCTCCTAAAGTTTTAAAAGTCTAAGAAACCTTAGGTAGCTAAGTCAGAGTGTGAGAGTAGGTGGGGCGGGAATTGTTTGAAAGTTACGATCCTGAACATGATTTAGCTATGTGCGTTCTTTATCTCATCAAGTGTTTGTTTTAAACGGGATGGAGCCGTTAGTGCTGCACAGCTACGACATGGAGGACATCCACCTCCCCTTGATGTTCTGGAGGGAATTTGGCAAGACTCTCCAGGAGTACATCGGTCACCACATCCTAGATATCAAGCTACAGTTAGATGTACCACTCCTGGATATGTGCCTGACCCACGAGGGCGCGATGGGCAACTTAGTGCTGATGACGATGACGACTGACCGAAATTGGGGGTACCGGGCCACCCAGATGTTGCCACCACTTCCTATTGGGGGCCCCGGGGAACCCGTTTGCCAGTGGTGTGGGCGAGCACCAGCTACGCCCACTGTTATGGGCCTAGTTTCGTCCATGATAGAGGCCACTTCGGCCGACATCATCGAGGTGGACTTGAGCGAGGTAACACTCCTGGTTCCACTTGACGGGAGTGACTCGGAGAGTGAGCCCGAAGAAGAACCAGAGGAAGAAGACCCTGAAGAAGATCCCGAGGAGGATCCCGAGGAGGATCCTGAGGAGGATCCGGAGGAGGACCCCGAGGAGGATGTCGACTCGGGAGTTGAGTCCGATGACTCGAGCTGGGGCCCGGGACCATCCCACGGGAACAAGAGGCACCGAAGAGAGTAGTGGTAGATTCATGATTTACCCCCTCCCCTTTGGTTTGTATATAACTTTGGATCTGTATTTCCATGTTTTGTTATTGTATGTTGACGAGCATGAGTTTATGGTAGAAGATATTTATGTAAGCCATAAAACTGACATGTTTTGGATGGAGCTATAGAACTATGTTGTTGTTTTTATGCAAATTGTTGGAAAGGCCATGTTTGTAATGTTCTTACTTATCTTGCTTCATTTGTTGCATGTGATGAAAAGTATGTCGATGGAAAATAGATGGTGTACATATTGCATGCTATTCATGGAAAGTGAAATGATGTTGTGTTGAATATGGAATAAGAGATTGATAGTGTGAAAGAAAATGTTAGTGTGATGGTAGAATGGAGGGTATGAACCTTCCTAAAGATTTGGTGTGAAGTCTTGTGATTTTGATTTTTCTTTTCTTTGCATGAGCATGATATTATTATGTTATGGTGGATTATGTGACTTGGATCTTCCTATTAATATGACTGCCAGAGATGTGAATGGAAAAGAATAATACGTTACGCTTATGTTTTAATAGAGTAGAGCATCTCCAATCTTTTCAACATGATTCGCGAGAACCGGAAAGGGCCTCAAGATACTGCTACATCACATGTTCCCACTATGGCAGAGTTGAGGCAAAGATACGCGCCCCTATATGAGGCAGCCGCACAGTCTGTGTACGGGGTGGGCTCCTCATCTCAAGGGGGAGATACTCCAACAGTTGGACCTGGTCTAACCCAGCTTATGAAGATGGAGGTTATGGCTCGTCAAACAGAGCAGTTTCCATGGATGACAGGGCAGAAGAAAAAAGGTCGGTCATCCCTCTTTCAAGAGTTCAACAATCTCAACTCTCTGTCCTATACCGGGGTGGCAAACTCCACAGTCTTCGAAGAGTGGATAAGGGATATGGAGAAGATTTTCGACGCCATTCAATGCCCAGAGGACAGCAAAGTTAACTTCGCCGCCTGCCATCTCAAGGGAGAAGCTGATCTGTGGTGGTTGAGTGTGAAGGAACGACAGGATAAACCTGGGTTCAACTGGAACCAATTCAAGGAGATGCTGAAAAATAGGTTCTATCCTATGGCCCTCCAAAAGGCTAAAGAAAAGGAATTTTTGGAGTTACATCAAGGAGGGAACACGGTATTGCAAAACGCCTCCAAGTTCAAGGAATTGTCGAGGTTTGCACCCGTTTACATTGCTGATGAGAAGCTGAAGATGAATCGTTTTGAGGACGGGCTAAATTATAATATTCAGGAGAAAATGTCGGTATGCTCCTTCACCTCCTATCAAGATATGTTGGAGGTAGCTGCTAATGTGGAACGAGTACTGAATAACCGAGCTACGCAGCTGGGCAAGCAAAATGACAAGAGGAGGGAACCTCTTCGTTTCAACCCTCTGTCACCACCCCCTTTTAAGAGGTTTCCGACCCAATCCCAGGCAGGGACACCAAGGACGCCCTCAACAATATGGTGTTACTTGTAGGGCATGTGCAAGGTATGGGCACTATGCTCGTGAATGTAGGAACCCTCCTAGGGAAGTCTGTTATCGATGTGACAGTCCTCATCATATTGTGAAGAATTATCCTCACTCAGCTGAAGGAGGACAAAGCCATACAGGAAGCGGAGAATAAGGGCGACGTCAACACGGGTACATTTCTCCTTCATGCTTATCGCATTTATGTACTATTCGACTCTGGTGCTAGTCATTCATTTATTTCTTCGAGAATAGTGGAAAAGGCTAAGTTAGTATGTTCGGAAGATAGCACCCCTGTGTCGGTAGCTCTACCGACTGGAGAATCCGTCCAGTGTGGGAAGTTATATAGGAAATGCCCTGTGGTTATAGGCAGTCAAGAGTTTGACTCTAATTTGTACCAATTTGACCTGATGGATCGGAGTTCGACGTTATTCTGGGGATGGATTGGTTGTCCAAGTACAAGGCTCAGATCGATTGCTGCAAGCAGAAGGTGACTTTAGTTGGTCCTGACGGGAGAAAAGTGGTCCATTACAACAATCACGATCTTCGAGGGGTGAGAATTATTTCGGCCCTAAAAGCCCAGTGATTGATGGGATCCAAGTGTGAATTTTGGCTAGAACAAGTAGCCTTCCTAGGCAGCTGAAGACTCATGAGAAGAACTACCCTACTCATGACTTGGAGCTAGCAGTAGTGGTCTTTGCTCTCAAAATATGGAGGCATTACCTTTGTGGTGTGCATTGTGAAATTTTTACTGACCACCAAAGCTTGAAATACCTTTTTACTCAAAAAGAGTTAAACCTTCGCCAGACTAGATGGTTGGAGCTCTTGAAGGACTATGATGTCAATTCCAGTACCACCCAAGAAAGGCTAATGTGGTAGCAGATGCTCTGAATCGAAGACCTTATTCCACAACGAATCATTTAATAACCCTACCCCAGCAATTGTGTGAGGAGTTCAGGAAGCTAGAACTCAATGTAATGGTTCCAGGGAAAAGTGCAATGTTGAATGTCATGGAGATTCAACCAACTCTTTTGGAGGAGATTAAGAACTCTCAAGAGTTGGACCTGCAACTAGCAAATATAAGAGAAGAAGTGACTCAAGGAAAGGCATCGGGGTTCGTAATACATGAAGACGGAACCCTGAGGTTTCACAATAGAATTTGTGTACCCAATATGGAAGCTTTCAAGCGAAGAATCCTGGACGAGGGACACAACACCCCGTACTCAGTGCACGATGAATCCGGGACGAGGGACACAACACCCCGTACTCAGTGCACCCAAGTGGAAATAAGTTTTATAAGCACCTCAAACAAACACTTTGGTGGAGTAACATGAAACAAGAAGTGGCTGAATATGTGCCAAGGTGTCTAACTTACTCCCCATTACTCCCTCTCACTCCCTTCCCAAGAAGGGTCGGGGTAAGGAGGAGTAAGCATCCTTCCCAAGTCCCCCTAACTCTTCTCCTAAGTAGAGCATAAGTGTCTTGTTTTTCATGAAATTAATAGATTTTATAATTTTTTATACCAATTTTTTTTATAGGTATTGGTTATACCAACAATTACAAATGACACATAAGAGAGGGTTATTCCCTCTGGCCGCCTAACTTTCTCGATTCTTCTTGTATTCATCCCCATCCTTCCCTTTTTTCCTTTTGCTCCGATGCTTTCTGCCTGGCTTCTTTGAATCTTTGGACAGTGGTCTTTTCGGTGAGGTATGTTTTCTTTCTAGTTACACACTCTCCTTTGTCCATTCGGTTTTGTCGATGTCCTTTATTGCCTGCGGAAGGCTCTTTTGCTTCGCCTACTGAAGGCTTTTCAGATCTACTCTTTTTAAGGTTTCCATGGTTGAGTTCCATCGATCTGGTCACTTGGTTTTTTGGGACTCGATTGTGGTTGATTTTTATATTTCAGATTTGTTCTTCTTCTCGATTTATGCATGGTTCTTTGTTCTTATTGATGGTGCTAATGAAATCCGAATTTAAATGGCACTATGGTTCTTTGAATTGGTTTTTGTCTCTTTGGATCTGGTTTGAATTTTGGGAATTTAAGTTTGTTCCCATTAATAAAGTTGCCGAATTTTTTTTGGTGCATGAATATCTGTATGAACATCCTCCTTTCTTTTGGATTCTAATGATTGTCGATCTATCTACTATTGGTCTTCGTTTGACCGTTGTTGTTTTCTAGAGCTCCTTCGACTGATCCATCTTCCATTTTCCAGGTGCTATGTATCTTAACTCTGCAATCAATTCTTTTACTACTTTTACTGCGAACTACTCGCTTGCTTTCGATTGCAATCCTTTAGTGTTGAATACTTTTAGAAATTTAAACATTTTTTCTTAGTTAAACTGCTTCACCACTTATCTTCCTTTTAAGGGACTAAAATTATATAAACCTTGAGTTTCTCATTTCAATTTGCACTTCAATTCTTCCTCCCTGATGAATCGTGTGTGGATTTCCTTCTTTCTGCTATCTTTAGTCCATGGGCCACAAGTAGAAGGAGGTAGGGAGGAGGGATATGAGCTTTAGAAGAGAGAGCTTTTGGGCCGAGCAAAGGGTAGAGATTGGGCTAAGGGATGGATTTGGGTAGAAATAGGATTTATTTTATTTTCTTTTAATATTTAACTTTTTTTGTTTCATTTTCTAATAATATGAACTCAAATGATAAAATGAAATAAAACCTAATAAACTTGTAAAATATATATAAACATAATAATAATTCCTAAATTAATTATTGAAAACAAGTAAAAAATCATAGAATAAAGGGACAAAAATATGTAAAATATGGAATAAACGCCCCTCTAACTTCTCCCCAGCAGAATACTACTTCCTTCATTAAAACCAAGCTTCCGTAGGAAGCCAATAAAGTGTGGATATTGGGTCCTTATAAATACTCACTTAAATTAGCTCAAATAAATATATTAGGTCCAAAGATTAACTTGACCTCTTCCACCATACAGGAGGAATACCAAACAGGAAAGACTATCTCGAAGGCATTTAATGACTTTGCAAAAAACTATTGGCCTTTTTTTAGAGAATTCTGATTCACTTCCTCTATCAAATCTCTTTTTTTGGAAAAGATTGTTAGATATTTGTGTGGAAACTATTAAAAAATATATACCAAAATATATTATTTTTAAACAACAAAAAAAATTTAATTATGCACAATCTGTATCGGGAAAAAGAAAACTAAATCAATAATCATAATTATTATAACTCATAATCAGTTGTTTATATAAAATTAATAATGATGGTTGAACAAAAAGATTATCCTAAGTTGCTATTTACCCTTCAGAGCATTTACGAGGCAAGAAGAACAATAAGCAATTCTTAACATCGTATAGAATCTTGAAATTGGCTTGTTGAAAAGCTCCAAGAAGACAAGGCCCATGGTTATCAATAAGTTGCACCATTATAGAAAACCCCACAACCTCACGAAACAAAAACCTTTGGAAGATATTATCCTTGTCTAAAACCATGTCAACGATGTGGGACATGACTCCTAAATTAAGCCTAAAATGCAGCACCACAGATGGAAAACTTTGCCCTTCACCAGGGTAAGCCTCGTAACAAAGATGATAATATCCGCCTATTTTTGATGTATTACCGGATCAAGAAAGAATCTTAATCCAATAATAGATGAAACATCACGTGTAACCAAACAGAGAAGTGGGATGGTTCACGAGATTAGGGTGGAAAAGAGGGGAGTAATTCCCGTGAAAAGGGACGTGTGGAGGTTATTTTGCCGTGAGGGCTTTTGTAGTTTCAAGATTCAAGAGAGAGTGAATCTTGAACAGGAAAAAGGAGAAAGGATGAATGATTCTTGGATGGAAATATGGAGGGGGTTGACGTGAATTTGGAGGGGGAGAGAGGAGGTTAGCGTGTGGTGTGGGAGAGAGGAGAGAGGGATGAAGTTTGTTGGAGGAGAGAGAGAGAGAGTTTGTTGGAAAGTTGTTATGGAGAGAGAAGGTGATTTTGTGAGAGGAGGGGGTGAAGGAAAAAGGGGGGTGATGTTTGAATGGAGGGATAAAAGGTGGGGTATTGGTTGTGACTTAACTGTATTGACAGAAAGCTCAAAATGTAATTACCTTAACTGTATTGACAAAAAGGTAAGAACGGATAGAACTAGGTTTCTAACTTGAATCCACAAGATAGACAACCTAGGGCTAACTTGATCTAGACCGTAACCTAGGATCAAGCTCTTCCTAACCATTTGGGTGCCATGCCAAGATACAATAGAAGAAAAGGGTTGAGCGTTTATCCAAACACTCGGGGGAAAGCTAAAAGCTTAATTGTATTCATAATTCAAAAGATGTTGTTTGCCTTGAGAGGCTTACAATCCTATTTATACTAGGAGAGTCCTTAGGGGACTAGAACTCTCTACTTGGCGTGCAAGCCATACTAATTAGACTAGGATTACTCCTACTTGGCGTGCAAGCCAAAGAATTCTACTACTGGACGCCTAAGGATAACTTACTCCTCCTTGGATTAGGACTCCTTATCCTAAGGGGAGTTGGTTATAACAACCTTATCCTAATAGGACTTGGCTTTCCTAATCCAATATGGATTAGTTACAAAATAATCCAACCTTATCTAGGATAATAACAAACTAATCTTGGTGCCTGAGGTGTCTTTCACACGCCTAATCACACACACACACTCTTCTAAAATATTCTAAAACACTTTAGAATATTCTAGACTAATCTAGACTCCTATGACTTGATGCTCAAGTTTATACTTACTTGGCATCTTACATTATTCTAAAATTCAAAAGGAAAATATAAATCACAACTAAAAACTAAAATTAATAAAATTACATCCAAAAAGATCAAAAAATGTAAATTTCAAAGCTTGGAATCTTGAATTGATCTTAGACGTGTCTTGGACTTCTTGGCGTGATATTGGGCTTTTCCTAGGATGTTTGAACATCCTCTTGAAATAAAAAGCACACCATGTAAATGGGCCTTTGGACTTCTACTTTATATCTTCCTTCTTTGGCCCACTTGATATAAATGAACCAATTCTTCCTTATTGGGCCTGTACTGGATGAAGTCCTTTGATGAAGGACCCTATCTATAACTTGGATCTTCCATTGGGCCTTCTTAGTTGGGCTTAGGAGAATAGGCGTGGACTAATTTCCATCATTCCCCCCTTGTTGAAAGAAGTTTGTCCTCAAACTTGAAGGTTCAAGTTCAAAGACCTCCGTTGACCCAACTGTAATTTCCACGTGAATCAGGACCTTCACGTGAACCATGGTTGCTCCAGTAAACTCTATGTGAATCAGTACCTTCACGTGAGCTGTGATCTCCTCAGTAGATTGTTTGGGCTGCTCTCCATTATTCTCCATGAACCTTGGGTCCCCAAAGGTGAGACCAAGGCTAGGTAGATCTCTAGTATTCTTCCCTAGTTGCCAAGAACTCGATGGACTGAAAGAGATCTTATTACTGTATAAGTGGAGTTGGCTTCCATTATCTTCCATGAATCTAGGATCACCGAACTTCTCCCTATAATAAGCTAAGGGGCGGCCCTCTTGAGGTAGAACTGGTAGAACAGCTCCAACACTAACTCCAGAAGCATTGCACTCCTCTTCAAACTTTTTGTCAAAGCTTGGTAGGGCAAGAACAAGGGCGGTGCAGAGTTGAATTTTGATAGAGTCGAATGCCTGTTGTGCTGATGGCGTCCAATTGAACTCCTTGGATTCCCATAACTCGGTCATAGGAGATAAAATAGTATTGAAATTCTTCATAGATCTCCTATAGAGAGAGGCCAAGTCGGGGAAGCTTCGATCATCATGAGTTCTAGTTGGAATAGACCACTCCTTAATAGCTTTGACTCTTTCTTCATCAACCTTGAACACTTCAGGCGAAAGAGCATAGCCAAGAGAGACTATGTTGTTGATGAAGACGCCATACTTGGGTAGATTTTGATGTAGATTCTAGTGAGCTAAGGTCCCCAAAACAGATTGGAGGTGAAAGTTGTGACCTTTCTCACTTTTGTTATTCACAAGTATGTCTCTGAAGTAGATAACGACACACTTGCTAATAAGGGGTTTCAAAACCTGATTCATCAATTTCATAAAAATTGAGGAAGCATTAGTTAGACCAAGAAGCTTGACTAACCATTCATAGAGATCTCCTTTAGTTCTGATAGTAGTGTCCCCTTCTTGAATCTGAGTGTACCCACTTTGTAGATTAATCTTTGAAAGAACATTGGTACCATAAGACTCATCCACTAGATCTTCAATTCTAGAGAACTTGTACTTGATAGGACTCTTGTTGATGCACAGACTTTGGCTTCCTTCTTCCTTTGGGATCAAAAGGGTAGGGGTGGCGCATGAATTGCAGTTTTCCCTGATTATACCCTTTGTTTGAAGATCATCATCTTGCCCTTGAACCTCTTGAGTGTCACTAGGGTTCTGGTGAGTTGCTTTTTCATGAAGCACGACAGATCTAGGGACAAGATCAGTTTTGAGATGGATCTCACGTTGAGGGGGCAACTCTGGAATTTTCTCGTCTGGGATCTCGTGAGGAGTGACGAGAGAGGGTTCTTTTGTGGGCTTGGCGTGGCTAGGTGATGTTTTTAGGGCTAAGGGAGTGATCTCCTTATGCTTACTAAACTCAGGGCGTTCAGTGGTCATAGAAGTGATGGGATTTGGATCACTCTCTTTGGGTGGGGACGGATTGGCTATTTTTAGTAGAGCTAGGGTGATTTTTTGTGGTTGAACCTGAATGTGTAAGTGTTGGCTCTTCCATCATGCATCACACTCCTGTCAAATAACCATGGTCTTCCCAGCAAAATATGACAAGCATCCATAGGCAATACATCACACCAAATTGAATCTTGATAATTCTTGCCAATGGAAAAGCTTACCAAACATCGTTGAGTAACTTGCAATCCTTCACCTTGATGAAGCCATTGAATGGTGTAGGGTTTGGGATGTGGACTGGTTTCCAGTTGAAGTTTGTCCACCATAGTTGTTGAAGCCATGTTGGTGCAGCTTCCTCCATCAACGATTAAAGAGCAGACTTTCCCTTTGATGGTGCAGCGAGACTGAAAGATAGCCTCTCGTTGTTGTTGCTCTTCAGGAACAATAGAACTGCTGAGTATCCTCCTCATGAAAAGTAATTCATGAGCCATGGCAGGGTTGGAACGTCCAGAGTGACGTTGGGTAAGGAGGGGTAATATGTTTAGGCTGTTTGTGGAGTTTAGGGCTACAGGTTGGTACTGAAGGTTTGAAGGTTATGTGTTTGGGCTTGCAGGTTTAAGCTTTGGACTTGCAGGTCAGGATTCTAGACTTGCAGGTTAAGCTTTAGACTTGCTGGTTAAGCGATTGGAATCAAAGGTTACGTGTTTGGTTTACACTCAACACTAACCTAGAGCTCTGATACCACTTTTGATGTATAACCGGATCAAGAAAGAATCTTAATCAAATAATAGATGAAACATCACGTGTAACCAAACAGAGAAGTGGGATGGTTCACGAGATTAGGGTGGAAAAGAGGGGAGTAATTCTCGTGAAAAGAGGCGTGTGGAGGTTATTTTGCCGTGAGGGCTTTTGTAGTTTAAAGATTCAAGAGAGAGTGAATCTTGAACAGGAAAAAGGAGAAAGGATGAATGATTCTTGGATGGAAATATGGAGGGGGTTGACGTGAATTTGGAGGGGGAGAGAGGAGGTTGGCGTGTGGTGTGGGAGAGAGGAGAGAGGGATGAAGTTTGTTGGAGGAGAGAGAAAGAGTTTGTTGGAAAGTTGTTATGGAGAGAGAAAAAGAGAGAAGGTGATTTTGTGAGAGGAGGGGGTGGGACGTTTTGTGGGGGTGAAGGAAAAAGGGGGGTGACGTTTGAATGGAGGGGTAAAAGGTAGGGTATTGGTTGTGACTTAACTGTATTGACAGAAAGCTCAAAATGTAATTACCTTAACTGTATTGACAGAAAGGTAAGAATGGATAGAACTAGGTTTCTAACTTGAATCCACAAGATAGACAACCTAGGGCTAACTTGATCTAGACCGCAACCTAGGATCAAGCTCTTCCTAACCATTTGGGTGTCATGCCAAGATACAATAGAAAAAAAGGGTTGAGAGTTTATCCAAAAACTCGGGGGAAAGCTAAAAGCTTAATTGTATTCATAATTCAAAAGGTGTTGTTTGCCTTGAGAGGCTTACAATCCTATTTATACAAGGAGAGTCCTTAGGGGACTAGAACTCTCTACTTGGCGTGCAAGCCATACTAGGATTACTCCTACTTGGCGTGCAAGCCAAAGAATTCTACTACTGGACGCCTAAGGATAACTTACTCCTCCTTAGATTAGGACTCCTTATCCTAAGGGGAGTTGGTTATAACAACCTTATCCTAATATGACTTGGCTTTCCTAATCCAATATGGATTAGTTACAAAATAAGCCAACCTTATCTAGGATAATAACAAACTAATCTTGGCGCCTAAGGTGTCTTTCACACGCCTAATCACACAGACACACTCTTCTAAAATATTCTAAAACACTTTAGAATATTCTAGACTAATCTAGACTCCTATGACTTGATACTCAAGTTTATACTTACTTGGCATCTTATATTATTCTAAAAATCAAAAGGAAAACATAAATCACATATAAAAACTAAAATTAATAAAATTACATCCAAAAAGATCAAAAAATGTAAAATTCAAAGCTTGGAATCTTGAATTGATCTTAGACGTGTCTTGGACTTCGTGGCGTGATATTGGGCTTCTCCTAGGATGTTTGAACATCCTCTTGAAATAAAAAGCACACCATGTGAATGGGCCTTTGGACTTCTACTTTATATCTTCCTTCTTTGGCCCACTTGATATAAATGAACCAATTCTTCCTTATTGGGCCTGTACTGGATGAAGTCCTTTGATGAAGGAACCTATCTATAACTTGGATCTTCCATTGGGCCTTCTTGGTTGGGCTTAGGGGAATAGGCGTACGCTGATTTCCATCAATTTTAGCCTGCCATCCATACTTACCAAAGTATGCAATCATGGCATCCCTTAGGGGTTTGTACGATGTTGTGGGCAGGACGTTGTAAGGTGCCCCGGAATCAATGAAGAAACCCTTTGTGTAAGTTTGGTCATCGAGTTCAAATATTGATGGGGGAATGTCGAGCTTTTTTCCATCTACACTTATGCCATCTATGTGGATGATTCACCATACTTGAAATTGGCTGAGGCAAGCGTAAAACAAGGGTGACAGCCTTCACATTGGACCCAAGTCTCAGGAGAATAGCTGGGGCATAGGCTCCCTCGTCATTCCCAAAGGACAACTGGGTAACGTAGTAGCTACTTCGGAGCCGAAACAGTTCTTGTCTAATCGTCGTGGGAGATACACTCCAACTCCCTAATTCCCTTGATATGGATATGTTTCTTAGCAGTTTCGAACGATATAAGGCGCTTACATTTTGAGCAAATATTTATAAATGGGGTGAGTCTATTGGAATCATTTTCATGCTGAATTCATTTGTTTCTGTTTCACTCAACATGGAGACCATTTGCACAACAAAACTTATAACAAATAATGAAAATCATTCACTCCTTTTTGTTGATCTTTTCCCTTATTACACCCAATTCGTGCCAACTCTAGATTTTATATAGACGCTTTCTGTGTGAATACTTAAATATGAGTGTCTCATAAATGTACATTAACATAAAAGCCAGAGAATCCTTTTTGATTGATAGTCTTGATTAAAATAATTTTCTTTTTTTATCCAAAAATATCAAAAATGATTCAGCAACTTTTGCTGCTCTTTTCCCAAACACCCAATTGGTGATCGTTGTACTACCTCATGTCCCATTTTATTTATCCATCTAATTAACTCAAGAAAATCAATGTGTATTGGGAATTGAGGTAAAAAAGTTTTTAATTTACCTAAATTACTCATACTTTAATTGAAGATAATAGTTGTTGGAATTGTAAAAAGTGATAAATGAATCTATTAATTAGGGTTAGAAAAAGAATTACAGTTGTGGGATTGTAAATGGGAAAAATATTTTGGGACAAAGAAGTTTAAAAAGACAAATATTTTGGGACGGATGTACTAGATTTTATGTAGATGATTTCTATGTGAATAGTTAAATATGAGAGTGCCATAAATGTACATTAACATAAAAGGTAGAGAATCGTTTTTGATTAATTGCCTTGATTAAGATAATATTCTCTTTTACCGTAAAATATCGGAAAATTGGATTATAATAATTCGGCAACTATAGAATAATAATGCCTACCTTTTTTTGTATTCTAGTGGTCCCGTCGAAATTGTATTTTAGTTGTACCAAATCTATCTTTTCATTTTTTTCATTCCTACCCTAAAAAAGTTATCTAGTGTAATTACTAAAAGAATTTAATTTTTTGTGAAAATTCGAACAATTATTACGATTGATTTTTTAGGAATAAAAGGGGAAAATCATAGAAATTAGAAAAAAATTTAAACAATTTGGTACAACACTGTAAATTCACTAAAGATCATGCGAAAGTGTTGTGATAAGTTTTGGAGCAATGCAAGTCCACATCCACAATATTTAAAATAATCTCATTGGTGGTACCATTAAAATATAATTTGCATTTTCTTTTGAGACCAATATAATACGAAAAAGTAGGGATTGTTATTGTACAATTAGTTAAAGTATGAATTATTAGAATTCAATTTTTTTAAATATATTCTTTTTTTTTGTAAAGGACATAAAATTCCATCCTGAGTCTCGAAAACATATATATATATATATATATATATATATATATATATATATATATATATATATATATATATGGGAATAAATATAATGAGAATAGGAGTTTTGTGAGAAGAGAAGCATGGGGAATCCTAACCCTTGGTTCCAAGATAAAGGGTGGGTGTAATTATTTGTTTTATCTTTATTTCAAATACCTTATTCTAAAATATGATTGGCTGATTTTTTTTTAATATTGTTTTCTTTTTACTGGTCACGTGAGAGGGGAGGGGAAAGGCCACTGTTGTTTGCACGATGGGGGAAGGCAATTACTGATGTCGGTTTCCAAAACACAACAATCATCCCACCATTATTTTAAAAGACATTCACTGCTGCAAGGGACGCCATAACCGATTGCCAAAGATGAAGTCTTGAAGGTGATAACTCGAATTTCCATTGAATTGTAAGAGCATCTTGGTTCCGGCACTCGAACCGCGATTTTTCCGGCACATATCTTGGTTCCGGCACTCGAATTGTAAGAGCATCTTGATTCCGGCAGTCGAAATCACACTTCGAGGCCATAACGAGGGGGATGCACTCGAAGTGCTATTTTTCCGGCACACATCTTGGTCCGACGGCGAGTTTCCGGTGAGGATTGGTTGAAGTGAACCACAGTTCAGGCGGTTATTGGGTAAGGGAGTTTTTCCAGAATTCTAGGGTTTGTGTTCCCGTTTTTCTCTTTTTTTTTAATTCGATTCCAGAATGTCGGTGAGTCTTTTCCAGAATTTGATGTTATTGTAGCAGTTAAGGGTGATTTTTGCTAGTTCAAGGAGGGAATTGTGCAATTGATCATGCGTCGAAAGGTTTGACCGAACCAGAGATTGAAGAAACGAAGAAGGAGATATGAGTCACGTTTTTATAGCGTTTTGTGGTTCATGTCAGTGTGTGATGTTCATTTTTGACATTGTTGATGTTTATTGTGGGATGTTTTGGGGGTTCATGTCAGTATGCGATATGCACGCTGATGCTAATTTTCAATTTGACTTCCTGTTGGTGTTCGTACAGAGTTGATGTTTATTGTTGGATGTTCTTCGGGTTTGTTGATGCAAGTTGGTATTCATGACAAAACAAGTATTCGAGAATTGCGTTGATGTTCATTTTAGTTTTCATGATGTTATTATTTGGGTGCACCCTGATGCTCATTTCAAGTTGACTTGATGTTCATACAGTGTTGACTTGATGTTCATTTTCGGATATCTTCATAATCTTTTATGGGTGCACCCTGATGCTCATTTCAGATTGACTTCATGGTGGTTGTTTAATTGGATGTGTAGGGGAGGGGAAACAGATGCGCCGATGTATAGCTCTATGGAAGAGCTATTGTCTTGGTTCCAAATCTAAGGCCAACGTTAGTATAGTGATAAATTAATGCATTTTGGGTGTGATCCATATTGATGATCGCTAACGGTGTTGTCTGGGTTGTAGGGGGAATGAAGCGGATGCACCAAAGGAAAGTGCACCTGCCGCAGTCGGGGATATTGTGGTGCACGAAGAAAGCATCAGCCAGTAAGTTGGTTGATGTTCATAAGATATGACATGATGTTTATTGTCAATGGTTTTGTTGATCATTTAGCATAGTATAGATGTTCATTACCACTAAGTGATTATGTAGTACTGAAAGGCCACTTGACATGACTTGTTGTTCATTTTAGTCGAACTTGATAATCATTTTACATTATCTTAATGTTCACAACATAACTCATGATGTTCATTACCACTAATGGTGTAGTATGGATTGTAGGGGAAATGAGATGATTGTACCAGAGGAAAGGGCACCTGCTTCGGCGGTGATGCTGTGATGAACGAAGAAGGCACCGTAGAGTAAGTTAATTAATGTTCATAAGTTAGGTCATGAAGTTCATTTTTTATGTTCACTGAAAAAGTTTGTTTTTTGAGTCACTTAATGTTCATTTCAATTTTGCCCGATGTTCATTTAATGGATACTGAATGCTCATTTCACAATCTAGATGTTCATTTCATGTGGATATCTTGATGCATTTATTATTTGGGTGCACCCTGACGTTGATCATTTCAAATTAACTTGATGTTCATACAGTGTTGACTTGATGTTCATTTTTGGATATCTTGATGTTCTTTTTTGGGTTCACCCTGATGCTCATTTCAGTTTGACTTCGGGGTGGTTGTTTAATTGGATGTGTAGGGGAGGGAAAACAAATGTTCATTTCAGTTTGCTCATTTCATTACCAATAATTGAAAATCATTTTTTTTTCCATCAAGAGCTATTGGATGTGTTGAGGAGCAGATATTGCCACACCCTGATCATGCATGATGCGAACCAGTTGAAGGACGCCGTCCAGACGAGAGCAAGTCATTGGAATAGGACGAGCACCGTTCCACCACTTTGTCTTGAAGTTACCTCATTTTGGTCAATCATGTTGTCTTTTGTGTTGACATTCAAAAGTTTTACTTTGTTGTATTTTGTTGGGAAAAATTTGGGATATTGTATTAAACGTTGATTGTCAGTTTGTAGATGAACATAAGCATGTGCATTGGACATCCGGTGATGCATGAATGAGCATCAGCCTGTATGGTTTAAATTAACACCTAGTATTCCAGTTTTCTAGTGTTTTCCATATTTATATGGTTCGCGTTTTCCAAATTTACAAATTTTGTGTTTCCTATAATGGAATATTGCTTTTATTGGAGGACATTTGCACTTAATCGTTACCCAGATAAATAAAAATGCACCAAAGTGATTATCGTTAAGTCGTTTGAGCATATAATGGTCTTTGCCACGTGAATGGTGAAATAAACATCAGGTTCATGTGAAATGAATATCAAGTTTTTGTGAGTTGAGCAGCGAGGTATAGTAAAATGAGCATCAGGGTTTGTGAAAATTATCATATATGAATAGTGAAATGAACACCAACTAAAATTGAAATGAAAATCAATCGAAATTGAGATGAACATTTAAATGTTTTGAAATGGAAAAATGCACCAATGCATTATCATGAAATCTAATTGAAATGAACATCAAGGTTTGTTTAAATGAACATTAGTATGTATTGTGTTAACGCTGAAGTGAAATGAAACATCAAGGTGTGTTCAAATGAAAAATGCAAAAATTCATTGTCATAAGTCATTTTGACCATGTAATGGTGTTATTCCCAATTATTAAGTTGAATTATGTAATTAACACCACGTTATTATGAAAATGAACATCAATTTTTTGTGAAATGAACAGCTAGGTACAGTGACATGAACATCTACCTATAATGGAACATTGCTCTTAATGGAGGCCATTTGCACTAATTGATTATCATTAAGTCATTTGAGCATATAATGGTCTTTGCCACATGAATGTTGAGCATCATTTAATTTTAAATGGACATCAAGTTGAATGAAATAATTAGCACTAAGTTATTTTGAGATGAACATCAAGTAATTGTAAAATGAACATCAAGTTTCGGAGAAATGAACGTCACGTTATTGTGAAATGGACATCGAGTGTTTGTGAAATGAGCAACTAGTTATAGTAGAATGAGCATCTACATATAATGAAAACATTTCGGGCAACGGAAAATATCCCAAATTTTTCCAAACAAAATACAACAAAGTAAAATTCTGAATGTCAACACAAACACAACATGATTGACCAAAATGAGGTAACTTCAAGTCAGTGCTCGTCCTGTTCCAATGACTTGCTCTCGTATGGACGACGTCCTTCAACTGGTTCACATCATGCATGATCAGAGTGTGTCAATATCTGCTCCTCAACACATCCAATAAATCTTGCTGAAAAAAAATGATTTTCAATTAGTGGTAATGAAATGAGCAAACTGAAATGAACATTTATTTCCCCTCCCTTACACATCCAATTAAACAACCACCGCGAAGTCAAACTGAAATGAGCATCAGGGTGAACCCAAAAAAGAACATCAAGATATCCAAAAATGAACATCAAGTCAACACTGTATGAACATCAAATTAATTTGAAATGATCAACGTCAGGGTGCACCCAAATAATAAATGCATCAAGATATCCACATGAAATGAACATCCAGTATCCATTAACCAACTTACTCTCTAGTGCTTTCTTCGTGCACCGCAATATCCCCGACTACGGCAGGTGCACTTTCCTTTGGTGCATCCGCTTCATTCCTGCTACAACCCAAACAACACCGTTACTGATCATCAATATGGAACACACCTAAAATGCATTATTTTGTCACTATACTTACGTTGGCCTTGGATTTGGCACCAAGATAATAGTTCTTCCATTAGAGCTCTGCATCGGCGCATCTGTTTTCCCTCCTCTACATATCCAATTACACAATCACCATGAAGTCAATCTGAAATGAGCATCAGGGTGTACCCAAAAAAGAACATCAAGATATCCAAAAATGAACATCAAGTCAACATGAAATGAGCATCAGGGTGCACCCAAATAATAACATCACGATAACTAAAATGAACATCAATGCAATTCTCGAATACTTGTTCTGTCATGAACACCAACTTGCATCAATTTAAAAATAAAAATTCACATACATTGAACTCATACAATGAACAACAAACCAGAAGAACATCCAACAATAAACATCAACACTGTACGAACACCAACAGGAAGTCAAATTGAAAATTAGCATCAACATGCACATCACACACTGACATGAACCCCTAAAACATCCCAAAATAAACATCAACAATGTCAAAAATGAACATCACACACTAACATGAACCAAACGCCATAAAAATGGTGACTCACATCTCCTTCTCCATTTCTTCAACCTCTGGGTCGGTCACACCTTTCGACGCCATGATCAATTACACAATTCCCTCCTTGAACTGACAAAAATCACCCTTAACTGTTACAATAAACATCAAATTTTGGAAAAAAAAAACTCACCGGAATTTTGGAAAAAGCATCGAATTAAAAAAAAAAAAAAAGAAGAGAAAAACGGGAACACAAACCCTAGAATTCTGGAAAAACTCTCTTACCGGATAACCGCCTGAACGGGGGTTCACTTCAACCAAACCTCACCGGGAACTCGTCGCCGGAACCAAGATGTTTGCCAGAAAAATCGCACTTCTAGTACATCTGCCTCGTTATGGCCTCGAAGTGCGATTTCGAGTGCCAGAACCAAGATCCTCTTACAATTGGAGTGTTGGAACCAAGATGCTCTTACAATTTGAGTGCTGGAACCAAAACGCCATCCCCCTTATGATTTGTATTTGTTGGGCAAATAACTTGCACCCATTCAGCAGAAAAGAAGAACTGAAGAGAACCAGAAAACCCAAAAAATTAGGGTTTCTGCTCTTTGATATTCAGGAGAATTATGGAGAATTGAAAACAGAGAGAGTTGGAGGCTCAACTGTGTTTACCGGCAGCAAATGAGAGAGATGGAAGCTGAGAAGCCGTTCAATTATCATGCATGAGAAGATTGAGCAGGCGTGTATGCTGTAGAAGGAGCATTGATTGTTATTGGGGTCCTCATTCAGGTGAGACCCCCCTATACAAAAAAAAAAAAAAAGGAAACTCATCTAATGAATAAAGGTAAAAGAAATAATTAACTTCACCCTTGATTTGTGAATGGATGGCTAGGATTCATCCTTCTTCTCAAAATGTCCCTTCTCATTATATCATATCCCTATATATATATATGTGTGTGTGTGTGTGTGTGTGTGTGTGTGTGTGTGTGTGTGTGAGAGAGAGAGAGAGAGAGAGAGCGGATCCAATAGGAAGAAAGATATGCAAGGAAGGTAGGAAGAAGCAATATGGGGCGTACAAATCTGATCGAATGGCTAATAATAAAACCACTTTCATTCCCTATAAATGAGTTAGTGGTTTTCACAAAAAAAAATAATAAAATCACTTAAGTAGATATGGTTAGTGTTAGCTAGAATCATGTATGGGATGAGAGAGATATTTACTTCCCTAAATTGTAGGGATATGATTGAGTTATTCAAATTGAACTCAATTATTATCAAAAGCTAAAAAAAAGTAAAGAAAAAGTTGAAGTCAACATTCTATAAGGATTTTGTCGTGACTCTGTTTCATCTAATATCATCGTTGCTTCTCACACTTCATGACCCTACTTCCTAATATCCATGACCACACTCCTCCCATAAATCAAAATTATATCAAGGACCACATTCCCCTATATACATGACCCCACCTCCCTAAATCAAATCATATCTTTATTGGGGGTGTTTGGTTGTAAGCTTTTTGGGGTAGTTTTTAGCTTTTTGGACACTGTTAGCTTTTTGACCAATGTGAAAAAGCTACTTGAGGTGTTTGGTAACAAACTTTTTATATTAGCTTTTTGGACCCAATAAGCTAGTTTTCAAAAAGCTACTTGAGGTAGCTTTTCACACAAAAAAAAAAAAAAAATAGTTTACCAAACACTTTTTCTACAAACAGCTAAAGTCAAACAGCTAATCCAAACAGCTATCAGCTAACAGCTAACAGCTACCAGCTACCAGCTGGTTGCCAAACAGGGTCATTGTCTCATTATATCGAAGACCACAATCACTAATATCCATGACCACACACTGCATAAATTTGTCTCATAAATTTTTCCACACGTTGAACACACTGCGGTCATATTCAATAGATATACCCAACACACTACATAACTTTGTCCACACTCTAAACACACTGTGGTCATATTCTATGAATAGTGTGGTCATGGTGTGATATTAGTGGTTATGGATATTAGGAAATTTATATTTTTCCAAGGTCTACAAAAGCTAACTGCTTGTACACAAATACTCATATCATATCTATATAATGGAGTATGATCATGGATATTAGGGAGTGTCGTCACAGATATATTTTGATAACATTAATATAATTTTAACTTATCGGAATGTGGTCATAGATATTATGGAGTGTGGTCATGGATTGTGAGAAGCAACGATTATGTTGGAGTAAATATAATCCCTACAATTTGATAACTTCTGTTTTTTTTTATAGCTTTTGATGATAATGGAGTTAAATTTGGATAATATAATCACTGGATTTTTATCTCAAATTCTGGGTAAAAAACAGTTGGGTAAAAGTTAAAATTTGTGTAACTTTTGGTAATTTTGGTAAACTCTGATAACTTTTGGCAAATTTATGCCAATATATCAAAATTAAACTTTTTTTTGTTTTTTTAAGTTTTGTAATTTTTGGTATGTTTTGGTAAATATTGGTAAATTTAAAAAAAACTGGTAAATTTGGGTAAATTGGAATTACTCATGAATTTGACAGGCTAGAGAAGGAAATCACTCTCTAATTCCATGCATGATTCTCGCTAATTATATCTGCCTAACCTGATTTTATTTATTTTTTTTCGAAAACCACTAGTTGATTTATGAAGTAGGATGGTGGTTTTATTATATACCATTGGATTAGATTTGTACGCTCCAGATCGCTTCTTCCTACCTTCGTACCGTATCTTTCTTCCTACTGGATCCATTCCTTTATATATATATATATATATATATATATATATATATAGGAAAATTGGATTACAATAATCCCTACGTTCACAAATTGAACAACAATAATCTCTACTATCAATTTGGATTCCTGTGGTCCCAAAAAAAAAAAAAATTGTATTGTAGTGGGACACCACCGAGAGTATACCCTAAATATCATAAATGTTGAGTTGCATTTGATTAAAAACTTAGTATAACAATTTACCATGATTTTTAATTAATTTACGGCGTTTCACCCAAATTTTTTCTTTTTTTTTTTTTGCGATTTTTGATGACTTTTTCACTTTTACTACTTTTAAAAAAAATTAATAATTGCTCGGACTTTCAAAAATATAATTTAAAAATTCTTTTAGTAACTACACTTCATTACCTTTTCAAGGGCAGGAATGAAAAAACAAAAACAATATGGGACAGGAATAAAAAAAATAAACAGAATGTGGAGGTGGATTTGGTACCACTACAATCTTATTTTATTTTATTTTGGACCACCAAAATCCAAAATGAAAAGCAGGGATTATTACTATATTATTGGTGAAAGTAGATATTATTAGAATCATATATATATATATATATATATATATATATATATATATATATATATATATATATATATATATAATGCGTCAGACCCAATAGAATTTGATCAATCTTTTTTTCTGCCGTTAAAGTGGAGAACTGAACCAAGAATTCTCTTTCTTCATCATCAATCGAATCACTGCTCGTGACCATAGATTTTATTTTATCATCAATTCAATAACCGTTCACCATTTTTTTTTCCTTATCAATAAATAGATCTCTTTAGAATGTGGGAAATAGATTCAGTTTCACGTAAAATACATCCCAACCCCTTAAAATGATTACATTTTTGATAAGCATGTAAGCCTGCTTTCATCGAAACAGGCACGCACAAGTCTTCATTTGTAGGACTTTCTTGGATGGTGAATGTAGGCTTGGGTCTTTCATTCGGGGCCTATTGGGGCACCCTGTGGGCCAATGCGTATAAGCTTGGGCTGGCTCATTTGACGACTCAGTACATGGATGTAACGAGTCTATTGGCATAGAATATGGAATCTTTTCTACGTAAGCTGGTTGTGCAAGGTTTGTTTGTTCATACAGGCAGTGTGATTTGGTAGCCAGAGCCAGCCAGTTTTTCACTAAATAGGCATGATAGTATTCAACTGCATAAAAGTAGTGCGGAGAACTAGTAAGAATTGGGCCTGCCATCCACGTGGATGATCCGCCAAATCCATTGCTGACTTCACCACGATCGATTAGGTGAAACGGTTCTGCAAAGTTTGTTCATACAGGCAGCGTGGTTATAGTACTAAGAATTGTGCCTGCCATCCAATTCGGTGACGCATGGCGAGATTACTCTACCACTCTATAAATAGAGGCTCTCTTCACTTCATCAAATATCAAAGCAAAGAAATTGAGTAATAGCACGTATGGATATAGCTGATATAAACAGGATTTCTCAAATTGATGTCCAAATGAGGCAACTGCAAAATGAAATTCAAGAGCACCATATGTTTGCCTTACACCTTATGTTCACACTCTAATTTATCATTTTGTCCTCGAATGTAACATAATAACAAACGGTTGGCTTTGTAGCATACATTCACACTTGAATTTATTGTTTTTCCCTCGAATACAATAACTATTAATCCTAACATCAATTTAAAATTATAACAAAATTATGTTATTAGACCTATCAATTCGGACGGATTGGTTGAATAAAAACTGTGTGTATAAATGTTTAAAGCCAATACAGGTCATGTGTATTTTGGTTTCAAGCAATTTTCACATTAAAAATACGAGTCAAATGTGTCTAGATTCAGATAAACACGGATGAGTTTAATAATTTGAAAACTTGAATTTTGTTCTTTCAGAATGTAAGATAGTTGGACGGTAAGAAAGGTAAGATAGATTGGGGGATAGAATAGTCATTGGGAATCTAATCACATCAATCACATCATTTAAGTATATGCTTTTTTAAATATATATATAAATTTTTAATAAGGTTTTGTAAGGCAAATTACACTAGTCACATTATTTATTAAATATATAAATTTTTAAATATATGTTATGTGAGGTATGTAAGAAAGTATTAATAATGTAACAAAAAAAAAGTGAGGCAAAATTATTGAAAATATGATAGATAAAATAAAGGAAAATTGGATTATAATAATCCCAGGTTTTTCAAATTGGACAAACAATAATCCCTACAATTTTATTTTATTTTTTTAGACCATCAGCATACAAACCGAAAGTAAAGTTTATTGTTGTCGAATTTGTAAAAGTTAGGATTATTATAATCCAATTTTCCTAAAATAAACTTATTATACAACACAAAACAAGTGAGGCTTAACTCATTCATAAAACGGGACGTAAAACTAGAATTGTTAATATACCCGATACCTCCTCATTTGTGGCACAAAGTCTTGTGGGGAGGGGTGATACTCCTATGCTCATGTCATGGATCATCTTTAGAGTAAAACTAGAATTGTTAATATACCCTGAACACAAAACAACTGAGGTTTAACTCCTCATATTCCCCAATGTCTATATCTATTATTGGTAAGGGCCCAATGGGTAGATATAATATACTGGTATTCCTTTGTAGCTTGGCTCATGCCTCACATCATTTTAGTTTTAGACGATTAAACACTATCCCAATTACTACGATCTACGACTATTAATGTCCAAGGATTAAAAACTTACACCTCACTTATCTTGGGAGAGGGATTCAAAGTTCCAGTGTTGGGACCATACTTAACTTCAATCTGCATGATTTCCTCGAGCACAATCTATTCATCGGTCCGAATTTTAAGGGCAAATTCCAAATCCCTAGTAGCATCCTCCCCCTAGCCCCAAATTGAGAAATGCCAATGCATCTCCTGACTAAAGCTAAATTGAAAGGAAAAATACAGCGTAGTATATGCATCACAATTTTACTATATCCAACATATGCATAGGCATGGGGAACCTATTTCAGTATAAATGAATACACTTCACAAGAATACTAACATGAAGATATGCCTTTCAAAATTTATCTAAATGTCCAGTGTCGTAGGAGTAAAGCAGAATTTACAAACTCCACAGTATCCTTCCAAATCCAATGCACGGAAGAAGATCAAGAACGGGAGCATGTGTTACAGAGTCCGAGTAATGGATGTCAGAGTTCATTGCTCAAAAATGAGGAGACCTGTCACCCTTGAGCAGTCCAAGTAAATATATCCATCGCAAAAAGAGGGTTTAAAAGTTTATTCTTTGTATTCTTCCAAGGCAATCTCTGCGCAAAGGCGAGTCGGTAAATATGGCTTTGATGAAATCTACCACCTGCAATGACTAACCCATGTTAACATAACATAACCAATGAAGTCATTTCTTCAGGGATTTCTTAAGACAAGAAGAGTGGCCTACCTCTGTTAAAACAAATCCACAACCATACAGGTCTCCATTTTCCCAAGATTCTGTGATAGATTTCAGAGACATATCCAGAAGATCTGGCAAATTCCAGCAAAAGGACAGTTAGGCAACAGACCGCTGTTTCACAAGATCCAGAATTACAGCAAAATGGTTGGGTCAATATCAAAAGAGTTTGAATGAGTTCATGAACAGCAGGTATGCAGGACAGACATTGAATGATTTTACATTAATGTAACATTTTCTTATGGGTTCGGCTGGTCCTACAAATTTGACAAGATCAGGTCTATTGGAATGGCATTGAATCAATTTAGGTGGTCAACTTTTAGCTTATAATACTTCCTACACACGAGGAGTTGATGTCAGCTAGGATATCAGATCCCTCTTTTCTGATTTTTCTTTCCCCTTTTTTTCATTTGGGGAGAGGGGGGGGGGGGATATTAATAGAAGTGGGTTTAAACTTACCACCCAGTTTCCGCATTTTCCCCAAAGAAGGAATGTCTGCTTCAAGTGGACGGGAGAAGCAGTGATCTGAGTTCTTGTCCGCTTGAATATTGTTCAGGGACTCCAGGAGTGGGGCCAAACTTTCCAGCAGCAAATGAATCAATCTTTGAAGCTGCCAGCACAAGAATGAGCACTTCAGAGGATTCTCTTACATACAAACCAGGGAAATGAAGTAAAGTTTTTACTTACTTGCAGTGTCTCTTCTGCAGCTATGTCATCCAGAAGGAGTATGTCTTGTGTAATTCTAGAGAACACCGACTCTAGAACCACACACAAACTCCTTTTGTAAGTCGAAGGGAGCAAGACAGGCTCCCATATAAGACGAATTTTCTCAAGGATGAACACGACCTAGTTGAAAAACAATTAGTTTTCGTACACACTGAAGGAAGCAAATAGGGTGTACCAAGAATAATTGCAACATACAGTTCACTACCTGCTCTAGACTGAACTTAGCAGACTCATATTGTGGCATTTGGTGAGTATTCTGAAAACCATCAGCCCCATCAAGAGCCTAAGAATCACAAGATCGCAATAAGTATAACATTGTAATGAGATTGTCACAAATTAAGCCCCGTGGAGTTCTCAACAATGGGCAAAAGTTGAAGGAAATTGGAGTATCCATACCTCCTTTAAGTTGGAAGCAATTACTCTGATGTGTTTCTGTAGTATCTCTTCAGCCAGCAGTTGTAATCTTGGAGCCATGTCCACAAAGACAGCATGCTCTTTCATGAAGCTAGGAAAGTTGGGCCGGTACTGGAACACGACAGCAACAAGTCAATGAAAAGAAGCATCATCAAGGAAGACAGATGTATGTAGAAATAGGGATCGCTGCCAGAAATATAGGGCTTGATTGTCCGTTACAATTCAACCAATTGCATATGAGAACATCACCATTAGCACATAGCAAATTACAATAGCGTACTTCTTATCCCAGAAATTTCCAAAGTACACTCATTTATCATTCTACTTCTTGAACACTAACAATGAAAAGAGCAAGTGAGTCAAAGATATAACAAACAGAGCAAGTGTCTCTTCATACCTCAAATGCCAGCCCTAAAATTTCCTGGGAAAGATACAGACAGTCATTGTGCATAAGAACTGCAACTTGGTTGACGCTGTCGAGCTGTCGTTCTAACTTCAAATGTCAAAAGAACAGATCAGTAAAGACAAAGAACTGGACTACTTTTCTCACTAAACAATATACATACCTTGATTGGAATGATTGCTTCATAGAGCAGTAGAGCATCTCTTGCAGCATAATAAAATTCCAATGCCACTCGTGGGGAGGATACACAAACATCCTGCAGGAATTCAAGTAAGATTGTAGAGCCCTTCTGTCAATTCAGCATTTCGTTGTAAGATTTGATCCCCCATCCCCCTTCCCATGGAAACTAATGTCGATGGTTTCTATAGTAATTTCCCAGCTATCGTCCAAAAGAACCTAAAAATGAGAAAACAAAAACCTGCATTCTTGCAGATTTTATAACTGTAATTCAAAAACTAGTTAATATTTCCATACGACTAGAATCACATTTCAGATACTGCAATAAACCAGTCCTTAAAAATAATAAATAAATAAAAAAGAAACTCCCCTCTGCATCTGTTATCCAGTTCCAACATATGATTTGCATAGATAATGCTCAAGCAACAACTTAACATAAAATTCACAGGACACTCATGGTCAATCCTCCAGGGGAGAAGTTTGGTTTCAAACCCTGGTTCGAACAGGAGGAATACACCATGCTAATGTGCCTTGGATGATCCACATATCAAGGTCAGCCGCTGATGGGCACATTGAACTATCCATGTGGTTGAGAGCCCCCACAGCCCAGGCACAATGATGCAATTATCAGGATCGTGCTCTACCACTGAGCTAATAGCCCATCGTGTGGGCCCCAAGCGGGGCCCGCTATGCAAAAAGCAAGAGAAACCCCATCCCTCTCCTGGATATGCATGCTTGGGAAATAGAACCATGACCTACAATAAGAGAAAAGTTGGCCTGAACAAACTCACCTTAAGTGTTTGATGCACCAGTTGCAGTAACTGTGTAGCAGCCTCAGACACCATACAACTTTCCGATGAAAAAAGCAAATCCACAAATCGATCATTGGTTCTGTCACTTCCAAAATTTGGTCCTTTGCTACCAAAATCCTGGAGCTATTTGTTAATACATAGGCAAGCCGATGAGTGTGAAAAAAGCTACAAGATCGTGCTATTTGAGCCTTACCAGTGGAATGGTAAATTCACACCGTAGAATGAACTGCCTAGCCTTTGTTAAGATTTCAGTCTTTTTCCTCACTGCAAAGTGTACCTCAACATTATCGGCAAAGTTACTTAGTCTTTCATCATTCTTATCAGACTCAGAAATGAACATAACCTCCTTCAGCACATTCTGAAATTCTGAAGAAGTGTTCATGATGATGTAAAAATCAGCTAATTTTGAAGCATCATCAGGGACAACCTGAACAAAAGAATTACAAAATATTGAAACCATCATAAATGGAAGGAACAGCGAGACAGAAGCAAGAGGTCAACATCAAGTGCTCCTGAAAAGTCAAATTGAAAATTAAGAGAACACGGATAAAATGAACATCCAGCAAAATTTCAGTCGCTAGATGGCGAACTTTTTTGTTGCCATGTCTAGGACAATCAATTAGACATAGCCCTTAAATCAGCCAGCACACACCACATATACGGCATGCATTTTCTAGCTGACAGAATGATTGCATCATACATGCACACCCATTTGCAAGCACAAGCTTGAAGAACTTAAACAGTGATTTCTCAATCATGAAATCGCACTCAACAAGCATAAAGTTGAGCAATACTAAGACAGATAAGAACAAGTTTAACAGCAGACCTTTGAGAGAAAGTTGGATATAATTAACTCAGACATCCTAGGCCATGTCAATCTTCCAAAACACCGCATCCATGGGCCAGTCTCAAGACATATATAACGGAAGATAAATTTAACAACAGTCGTCAATCTTGAGAATAAAGCATTGCCATTGATATCTTCTGCCTGCAATTCAACAAGCAGAAAAGTTGGTCAATCCTGGACAGAGGGCTTCAAGAAATCAATGTAGCATCTAAAACATGGCTATGCCAAGAAGACTTCAATATATTCTATTAATTCCATTCAATAGATTTGTTAGCTCGATGTTCCTCATACTCGTGGAAGGTTACACCAAGAAGACTTGCTTCTAGAATCTTATGCAATACTAATTAGAATCGCCACTTACATTTGCTCATATAAGCAAAGCAAACACTCTCGAAATTCTCAGAAAACATCACTGCCATGGCCACATTCAGTCCAATCCTTCAGAAGTCAGCTGAACGATTCATATCTATACAACCTAATTCCAAAGAAAAATACCTATTTCTATTACTCTCAGGAAGTTTCAGTACACCCTTCTTCAACCCTCCGAAACAATCATATGGGAGAAAATTTCTGTAACTAAGAACAGCCATATCTCACACAACTCAAGGTGGGCAATGGGCTGGGTACCCTATGGGCTGCAAGGGTCAAGACTGGATTTGAAGGGTCAAAGCCCATTCAAAATTGAAAAGGGGCGTGCTGTTGATGGGTCAGAAAAATTAGGGTCAAAGAAGGGTATCTCGCGGGTCAGTACAGGGTCAAAAAACATAGGGCCAAAACCAACGCTGTTGAAAAAAATGGGGCCAAAGTAGACTGGTTTTCTCTCGCACATCTCACCTTCTCACTCTCGGGGAAACCCTAGCAAACACCATAGCCGTCGCCGATCGCCGGGAAACCCTAGTAAACACCATAGCCGTCGCCGGGAAACCCTAGTAAATCCAATGCCATCGCCGGGAAACCCTAGTGAAACCAACACCATCGAATCGCTGTCTCACCTTCGATCTCCCTCTCACTTTCTTCCTCTCTTCTCACTCGAATCGCTGAGGACTGAGGAGTGATTTTTGTTTCTCACCTTCTCACTCGAATCGAATCGCTGGGGACAAGAGCTTCATTCTTGATCCGGTTAGTTTCTCTGATTTTTGTGCCAATTTTTGGATTTTTTGTGCGTTTTGTTCAGTGATTTAGGGTTAGGGCTAGGTTTCCTTTTCGTCGGTTTTGTGATGTTGCCTGTTGCCTGTTGGTGGTGGACTGGTGGTGTTCGTGGGGGGTTCTGAGCTAGGATATTGAGAATCAGAGCTGGACTGTGAAAATTAATGGTGTTCGTTTTCAAATTTCGACTGTATATTGAATCCTTGTTTCTTGAATGCTCTCTCAAAATTCAAAATCCTTGGCATGAACTAGTGTGTTGTTGAGTGTTGACTGTGTAATTGTGTGATTAGTTATTTCACCCCACAAATTCCTGTGTCACTGTGTAATTGTGTATGTTCAGAATTCAAATTACAGAATATACACCCCACAAAAATATTCAATCAAACCCAAGTGCAGAATCAAATTTCTTACATAATGGATCTCCAAAAAGTTACTCAGATTCATGAAAAAAAAAAATACCCAGAGTCCCAGAATCAACAACCTTTCACCCCACAAATTCTTGTGTCACTGTGAGAGGTTTTGTTGATTTTTTACTCTTGAAATGCAGCAAACAAAAATGAAAAGGAAAAAGCACTTTTGAAATGCTAGAATTGTAATCTATGATGCTTGAATTATTCAAGGCCTTTAGTTAGTCCAAAATAAAGAATGTATATTATGCTTGAATGCTAGAATTGCATTTACTGCTTTTTGTTTTGATGCACTTCAGAAAATGGACCACCCATATGAGACAGAGGGAATATATCTTACTGATCTAATATAAATTAGATCGACTTTATGTCTTAAATCTTAATTAAATAATGGTGTCACTTTGTGTCATGATTTGGTTTTGGTTCAAATGTTATGTGTTTTACTTTTAAAAGCTAAGTTCAAACACCAAAGATAGCAAATTTCGTTCTCCCCTATGTTTAACCAAAACTTTCATAAATAACAATCCATATTTTTGTTGTTTGTTATACTTATAGCGATGGAAAGTCAATCAGCTTCAAGACAAGGGACAGAAGATGGCTACAGTGAGTATACCGCTCCCCCTCCTAAAAGAAGGAAGAAGTCCACAGTGTGGAAAGAACTCACAGAGGGTACGAATGCACAAGGTGAGCCAATTGCTACATGTATACATTGTAAGATTGCTTTGTGTGCTGCTACGGGAAGGGGCACTTCTCATTTGAGGAGGCACCTAAATAGATGTCCTTTAAGACCTACTGGGTATGTTCCTAGTGAGGGAGGTAGTGATGATGATGGAGCATTCGTTTTTAACATGTCTGAGCTTAGGAAACAAATTGTGCTCTACATTGTAGAAGGGACTCATTCGTTTACTACTGTTGAGGAGCCTGGTTTTAGGAGAATGATGTTTGCAGCTAACCCAAACTTTGTGTCGTTTAGTCGTTCTACGGCTAAAAGGGAGTTGTTGTCTATGTTTGTGGAGGAAAGAGAGTAAGGTGAAGGACATGATGATGAAATCTCCTGGTAGGATTTGCTAGACCACTGATAATTGGAAGTCTAACCATACTCACCAACATTACATTTGCATCACTGCACATTTTGTGGATATTGATTGGAAGCTGCAAAAGAGAATTCTTAGGTTTAGAGCTTTGGCGCCTCCTTATGATGGCCAAAGCAGAGCAAATGAGATCTTCTTGTTTCTTAGTCAGTGGGGAATTGTGGATAAGATACTCTCAATCACTGTGGATAACGCTAGATACAATGATGTGATGATGTCTAGTCTCAAAAGAAGTCTTATGCCTAGAAACGAGTTAGTTTGTGGTGGTGCGTTTTTCCACATAAGGTGTTGTGCGCACATCTTGACTCTCATTGTGCAAATGGGCTTGAATATGATCAGTGAAACACTAGATAAGATTCGAGGGCTAGTGAAAGTGTTACTTAAATCTTCTCAAAGAAGTAAGGAGTTTTACGATAATGCTGAAAAGTTTTTCCACCTAGATGTGAAAAGGAAGTTAAACCTAGACATGCAAGTCCGTTGGAATTCAACATACAAGATGTTGGACAATGTCTTGGATTATAAAGATGTGTTTGTGTATCTTTTGTCAATGGATTCACCATTGAAAGCTCATGTACCCTTAAAAGATGAGTTGGAGAAGGTGGTTGTAATACATAAGTTTCTCAAGTTGTTCTACGAAGTGACTTGCATGTTTAGCGCCACTAAGACTCCAACATCGAATTTGTATTTTAAAGGCGCTTGGTTGATTCATTGTTGGTTGCTTGAGGCAACTCAAAGTCCTCATGACTACTTAGCTAACATGGCAAATCAAATGCTTGTCAAGTTTGACAAATATGGGTCTGAGTATAATTTATATTTGTCTTGTGCTACTATCCTTGATCCAAGGTTTAAAGTTAAATTTGTCGAGTACTGTTTCACGAAGTTGCTTAATTCTCCTGATGAAGTCACAAGGCGGGTTGATAATGTGTTGGTCGCTTTGCGTACATTGAATGATGAATACACACATCAACCATTGTCAGTTTCACCGGTTGTCTCCTCTTCTCCTCTTACTAGTGGCCTTGGAGATGAATATTTGGAGGATTACAATAGTTTTCAAGGTAGAAGTTCTAGGGCACGAGCTGGGAGATCTCATCTTGATTTGTACTTAGACGAGTTACCTCAAGATAGGAACTCAGAGATAGATGTTTTGAAGCATTGGTATGGAAATTCAGTAAGATTTCCCGAGCTTTCTGCTATGGCAAGGGATTTATTAACCATACCCGTTAGCACGGTAACTTCAGAGTCTGCATTTAGTCTTGGTGGAAAAACTATTTCTCCCACCCGTAGTGCACTTAAGCCCAAGACTGTGCAAGCACTGGTATGTCTTCAAGACTGGCGGCGGGCAACATATGATGTTATGGCAGCGGCAACAATTGACGATGATATGGACGAGGAAGTGGATGATGAGGATGACACAAGTCACTATTTTTAGGTAATTCTTTTGGTATTATAAAATATGTTAATTTATTTCAATATTATAAAATATGTTAATTTATTTCAATGATGATTGGATGAACTGTCCCTAATTTTTGGATAATATGTGTGAAAATTGTTCTCCAGGTTATTCTATCAATTCATCAAGTTTTAAAGAATATGAATCAAGTTTATCAAGAATATACAATTACTATTTTGGATATAATTATGTAATTTTGGATGTAATTTTGGTCCTACTATTTTGGATATAATTATGTAATTTTGGATGCAATTTTGTGGATGTTAAAAAGGCAGGGGGGCAGATAGTCCAAGCAGCAGGAAAAGTTATTTATGAATCATATTATGTGAAGGCAGGAAAAAACATATTTTAATAGCAGGAAAAAAAAACCAGATTTCAATAGCAAGAAAAAAACACAGCAGAAAAAAAAAATTAGATTTTAATAGCAAGAAAAAAAATCAGATTTAAATAAAAACACAGTAGAAAAATAAATCAGATTTTAATAGCAAGGAAAAAAAATCAGACTTAAACAAAAGCACAGCAGAATAAAAACAGATTTAGATACAAACTCAGCAGCAAAAAAAAAAAAACTTAGATTTTAATTCAATGGGTGGGTCATGGATGGGTCAGGGTCAGCTGGCCCATGACCCGACCCTACTCCTTGTCTAAAAAACTTGACCCGACCCTATCCCATAAGGATAAAGGGTCGGCCCTGACCCGGCCCAACCCGGCCCGTTGCCCAGCCCTACACACAACACATAAAGTCAAACAATAGAAAACAGGACTCGGCGGAGAACAATAAAATCAAGAAAAGGATTAAAGGCCATAGTTTCCGATACAAAATAGGACCAACTGTAAGCGCCTTATCTCATTTCATGGGTGAATCCAAATTTTTCCTGGTTCAACCTTTCTCTACCCACAAGAACCTTAATCTACTCATTTCGACCTTTTTCTACCTTCTAAACTTTTTACCCACAAAAAGAAAGGGCCTGAGAAGTACTAACACTCATATGACACAGGAAAATGCCATAAGATTGACAAGATAGTGTGGAAAAAGTAGGAGGGGACACAAAAAAACAAACATACATTGAATGGAAACTATGAAGCATGGACACTGCTTTCATCCTCATGAATTTGTATCGGAAATGAATCTGACACCGACATGTGTGGACACGCCTTAGACGCGTGTCACACACAGGAAGAAATGTGTCATATTAAAAAGTTTCAAAATAAGCATTTTAATAAATCTTTTATCTAAAAAGCATGTCCTTCAGATCGGAGGACTCGTAGTGGACACGTCAATTCCAGCCTTCGAAACTTCAGAACCGTAGATAGCCATCACCTTTTCCAGATAGCTTACCTCTGGTGATGTCCTCAACTGTGATATCCTTTCTTTCTGCACATCATTGTTCTTGCCGGCTTGGTCTAGCACCCTCAAAAGTCAAATCTTGTCTTATTCCAGCGACAAATTGCTTTTTTTCCTCATCCTCCTATCTTTCCCCTTCTCATGGACAATCGATGAGGTTCTAAGCTCAAAAATTCTCACTGTATTCATTATCAAACATTTTAAATAGAATTTGGCTTCATAAAGTACTATATAAAATTAGTAGAAGTTCAGGCTACATATCAAGTCCTTATTTTTAAAGATCGTGTCCCTATATCGTGTTGTGTTGTACCCTGCCTTGTGTCCGAGTCCGTGCTTCATAGAATGGAAAAATATACTTCTAGATTCTTGTGCTTTTTTATTTGGTATTCATCTCTAGTGTTGGTAAGGGCGGTGTTAGGATAGGGGACACCGATAATCGCTCCTGTACAGTTTATAACAATCAACAACAAAACCAAATTTCCTAGTGCCATCTGTGTATTTGCATTTGAGACTCTCACAGTAATAGTACGCCGCAACTATCAATGAAAAAATCCCAAATTCTGCGTAGCATATGTACTAAGCAGTGGTATCCAAAAGCCCAAAGTCATGGACAGTGTCCATTATGGCTAAAGATCAAACAATAGTTACCAAGATCGGTTAATCTAGAACCAGAATCACAAGATATTTCACACATTTTAATCGAACTTGGGCTTCAAGGTGCTTGTTTTGGAGTGCATATCGCTATGGCATAGAGTGATCCGGGTAACTATGGATCAAACAAGGAGAAAAAAAAACACGCAAAATTCTGAATTGATCATTTGTGGTCTAGGTTGAGAAGGTGCAACCCCCAGGGAGGCAAGAGGCACAAACCTTGCACCTCACACTGGTCGGGCACAGCTCATTGAAAGCCAGACGCCTTATGTGTGCCTTTTTGCACCTTTTGGGTCCTAGAGAAAAAATGTTAACAAAGGCTCCTTTTGTTGTGTTTTCATCTAATTCGACATCCAACCTAAAAAGGTCTCCTGAAGCACTCACAACTACTACTTGTTTCTAGTCCATTCATGTGGGGATGAATCCCATGCCAAAAAGAAAGTACACATATGAAGATTGCCCCACATCCGAAAGGGACGTGCCTTAACCTCAGGAACCCAAACCTAGGCTCCAGAGCCCTTTTGCGCCTTTTGGTGCCTTGGGCTTTTTTAATCTATGTTTGCTGGTATGTATTCAAAATAAGCACAAAATGAAAGTTCTGAAGTGCCCTTACCAAAGGAGAAACTGCTAACCAATAACTATTCAAACGAATAAGTGACACAAGAACAAATCAGGGGATCAATGCTGACAAGGTGGAGTTTTCATTATTGGAGATTGCTCCTAGAGGTGGAAGAGCCACCCAAAGCCCTGAGATTGGAGAGTTTCTGGTTACTCCACAACAGTTCCTTTCATGCTGCTAAAGAGCAGCAACACCTACCATAGTTACCAAGATCACTACAACTCTTGTGATCCCTTGTAAGAACTAAACGTAGAGATTTGCATTTCAGAACAAACAACCAAAAGATGTACCTGGCAACTATGGCTTCTGTGATACTCTGTTGCCTCAAATTACACAATTCCAAAATTATAATTATATTTCCTTGTCTCACAAGGGAAGCTAGAAACATCATGATAGGGTATGAATAGACCTACAAAATTGATCTAAGACAAAGCTGAAACCTGTACAAACACCCGAAATTGGCTTAACTCAAGTTGAACCTACAAGCGAATTGAACTGACCCAAACATAGCTTGAACTGACCCAAACATAGCTTGTCTGAAATTCAGTACCCCAAATGTTTTGCAAGAACACTTTATTAGAACAAACATCAACCAACCAAAACTCAAGCTGAATAAAAGAAATATACATAAAAAAAATTTAGCTAAACCTGAAACTAATCCCACTGACCCACAAATGCCTCAAATGGAAATTAACCCAACCATTACAAGAACAGCATGAAGCATTATCCCTTATTAATGTGACAGCGAAAGCTAAATAATGCATAGTCAGATGGACCAACTAAGAGCTGGGAATGTAAACCATTTCAGAGGAACTGAGTTTTTGTTCTCTCATCTCATGTACAACTGTACTTTGAGAATATGATATTTCAGAGGAATTTGGCTTTCGCCAGTTGTTGCAGTTTGCCACTGAAACTCTTTCTGCACTTAACAGTTAACACCACTTGGTTAGCATTCCCTGCTTACCAGACAATTCTCTTAAAGAAATAATTGCATTTTAGGTCATTTCCAGTATTATTTTGACACTTCACAAATCAATCCTAGTCAAATCTTAGTTAGCATTTGATGCTGGCTAGTCAAATCGAATTTATTCTTGATTGAATAAAAACTATGAACACATGAAAATTACAATGTCATAGAAGGTCAAGTTTTCACTGAGTCTTAAGCATGCTGAGCATACACACCTATAACCTGATAGATAACTAAAACAAAATAGAATTGTATAACCTGTTATCATAATGTCTTACCTTGGTATCTGAAGTGGGAATTATCTTCAAGACTGCCTCACCATTCTCTATAAAACTCCCTAAAGATTCTTCCACAAAGGAAATAGAAGCCCTTAATTTTACAGCAGGGCCAATAGCATGCTTTATGAATAAGTCAGCAGTTCTAGCAAGCCCATAATCAAGGATTCCAAGCACCTGAAAACCCCAAAACATCAATTCTGACATACAATGATGATGATCTACTTTATTTCCTAAGCATGCATTGTGCTCACATAGAAAACTTAAAATGGCATTATAGCATGCTTGACTTACATCCATGGCTTCCAAAACAGTCCGAAGTTGAATTTCATCAGCACTGTAAATCACCCGAATTTGACTCAACTCATGCTCAAACCGCACAGCATTTTCCATAAACTTTACTAGTAATTGTTGTATCTACAAACCGAAATACAACTCTTTTAAAGAACCACCAAAACCACAAATTTCATCGAAAAAAGCAAGAATAAAATTCAAAGAAATTGGAGAGAGATAAGTTAGAGCTACCTCTTCAAAGCTTAGTAACCACTGTTTCCTAAGCAATTCATAGACTGCAACCTCCTTTTCACCCTGCTCTTCGTGACCAATGCGCAGGGCGCGCTTCAAATCGATTATAAGCTTCACTGCTTGAAGGAGTTGCCCATTTTGCATCAACTCCCTGATTCTATTAAGCCTGTGACTGAGCCTCACAATGACCCTCAAGATGGAGGCTTGAGACTTCTTGGAGTCAAAATCGGAGACGGTGGATTTGATCTGCTTGAGAATGGAGTTGATTTCACCATTGATGGGGTGGGAGTCACTGGAGAGTAGAGAAAGGAGGGAATCGAGTTGGGAGGAGAGAGAGAGGGATTGAGAAAGGGAGGTGGAGGAGAGAGAAAGGAGTTGAGAGAAATCAGAGTGATGGGAGAGAATATAGTTATCAACCTTGGACTTTATGTGCTGGGAATGGCTGTCCAGACGGTCGATCAGAAGCCGGAGATCCGGGGCAGAGAGCGGCGACGATGTGTCGTGGAGGTCGGGTGTTGAGAGCAGCTCTCCAACGTCGATTGACTTGAACAAGACATCCATGCTCCCTGGAAATTGATCAAACCCTTTATCTATTTCAAGGTTTCCGGCGAAATTGGCAAGTGATGTCAATCAGGGCGGTGACGATCAAAGACAGGAGAAACAGATCGACATTTTCAGGTCAAAGAAGAAGATCGACAGATTCGCCGGCGAAGGGGACGGCGGCTGACGACTGGGTTGGCGGCGGGAAGTAGAGACAAAGGGAGAGAGGGATAGGATGGGGGACGGGCTTTGCGCTGGGTTTAAAATTTTATTCCTTTTTTTATTCGATTGTAAAATAAAATTTGTTGGATGTTTTTGGAAATATTTATAAATTTTGAATTTGATATAATTCTGATTTAGTTAATTTAATTATTTTTAGTTGTATTTTAATGTATAAAGAGTTGTTTTTACCTATATTGTAATCATCTCAATTGTGCAATTTTTCTCTCAAACAAAAATCTGTTTGAAGAGTTTTGGGGAGGTAGCTTCTACAAACATGTAAGTATTTATTTTAAATTTAAATTTGTATTTTAAATATCATATAATGATGTTAAGAATTGTTTTATGTAATTCTGTAGAAATTATTTGAAGAATTCACAAGTTTATTGAAGAGGCAAATTGGTCAGTTTAATAATCACTATTTAATTTACATTATCAATTGTATATATTTACATGCAGTGTTTATATAGCTAAATTCATATTTCTATAAATTTAAACTTTAGATATTAAAAGTTGTACTGAAATTCTTTAGAAACTTTAAATATAAAAAAAGTTGTGAAATTTATATAGCTAATTATTACTCATATTTCAGTAAATTTAACATATAAAAATTCAAATTCTAACTAGCTAGTAAAATCGATATTTTTGAAAAAATAATTCATATTCTATTCGAATTATATTTAGAAATTTAGAAATTTATATATAATTTCGCCGGGCCAAAATTTGTGTCTCCTTAAATTATTCATATTGTCTAAATTATTTTAAATGTAATTAAAATACTTTGTTTAGAATAAATAATATTATGTATAATTTGATATTTTGTAAATCAAAAACTGTAATTAAATTATAATAAATAAATTTGAACCATATTCTGTAAATTTGATAGTTTTGTTTAAAATAAATAATATTCTGTAATAATTTGATCTTTTAAAAAAAAAAAGTATTATGTAATTAAATTATAAATAAATTTTAACCATATTCTGTAATTTTCATATTTTGTTTAAAATAAATAATATTCTGTAACAATTTGATCTTTTTTAAATCATATTATGTAATTAAATTATAAATATATTTCAACCAGATTATGTAAATTTGATCTTTTGTTTAAAAAATTAATATTATGTAACAATTTAAATTGTAAAGAAATTTGAATTATATTCTATAAATTTTATAATATTAAAATTCAATTATAATAGGATTATTGGACGCTAATATACTGAACTATTCGGATATTGGACAATAATACACTGAACTTTGACCTTAGACAATAATGCACTGTACTTTAGAGGGTGTTGGACAATTGTACACTCGGAAAGATTCTGACGGTGGCTAACTTGGTGGTGATCATACATGGCAGGTGGCCCACGTAGGATTGTCAACAAGTCGATTCTTATCGAATTCATGAGTGCATTATTGTCAACACTTTCAAAGATGCATTATTGTCCAAAGTCAAAGTTCAGTATATTATTGTCCAAAAATATTAATCAAAATATTATGTCTGAAAAAATCAAAAATATTATTATAATTGTAATTGTAAATAATTTAATCAAAAAATAATATTCTGTAAATCTGAAAAATCTTATATTAAAATTCTAATTATAATTGTAAATAATTTAAATTCTAATTCGAAATAGAATATGTGGTAGTAACTTAAAATAATTTAAAATTTGTTAGTCTTTTAAAGAATTCTAATTATAATTCTAATTCTAATTGTAAATAATTTAAATTCTAATTCTAAATTCTAATTCTAACTTGTTTAAATAATTTAAATTCCAAAATGTGTAGTTAAAATGTGTAGTTAATTTATATTCTAAAATGTGTAGTTAATTTATAACTAATTTAGGATATGAAATTAATATATTTACAAAAATTTGGAATTGCTTAATTTGTCTTTATATGTAAAAGTTTATATTAAAATAAATTAGTAATATCATGTGACGTATTGTGTAGCCATAGTCTACCAGAAATGTGTAGCTGCATCGTTTGTTGTGACAGTGCAATGCTAACTCCTGCTAGCGGGGCCAACGAGGGGGATATAATGGAAAAGCAAACAGATTTACAGGGTGAAAAAGAAGAAAGAGTTTGACCTCATGCATATGTGGACTCACCTTAGAGTTGTTAGAAAGTGGAAAACTTTGGCCGAAAAAGAGAATGCAAAACAAAAGGATAAGCGGAGCTCATCAAAACGACCACTAAACACTGAGGAACCACAACATGTGGACTCTTCAAACCTCGGACCCACCGACACCCCTAATATGCCTCCTATTAATCAAGTGTCTGCTGAAGTGGCACCCTCTAACCTTGACTGTCCTGTTGGTACTAAACCTGTAAATCAGGGGGAGAGACAAAGCCCCTAATGCCTCTATAGACACGATGACCCATGACATCTCTCATTTTAATACCGATAGGAAAGCAACAATAGAGGAAATGAAGCAGCATACGACGACAACACATGAAACTAATGCAATATTAAAACCAAGGGAAGAAAGAAAGTAAATATTAAATGACATATTCACCAGCTTTATAAAATTTTACATCATCATATAAATATGCCAACTAAATAAATAGAAATTTCACATTAACTAGATATTTATATCTTAAACTTATACTGATACTCAGTTACCCAATTCATTGACTTACACTTTTTGTTTATAAAAAAGATAATTTGATACTCCCTCCATCCCAATTAATTTGTTCAGTTTTCTTTTTTGCGTTCTTTGATGCAACATTTTAACCACTAATTTTTCACATTTTATCTTAACAAAACTAATAATATCGTATTCCAGTAAAACTGTTTTTCATCACAAATCTAATAGTGACAGTCTTGTATAATAACTCAACATATAATTTGATAAATTAACGATCAAAATTTAAAAAATTTTGACTTAATTAGTCAACTTGGACAAGTTATTTAGGACATAGGAAGTATTATTTTAGGGTTTTTGGGTTCTGCTAAATTGGACACCCCTGTTATGTTTTTTGAGATTTTTTTTATGGTGTCCACTTGCTCCGATTAAAAAATTTCTTCTGAATAATATTAGAGAATCACAAATTTTTCTTTGGTCAAGGGTGTCCGTACCCCTACCATAGCTACAAGTCCGCCCCTGGATGCATCACCCAAATCGGGGCACGCGTTCCTTAGAAGGTCCCTTGACTTTGTGTGCACTTCTGGTGCAAAGTACGCAGCACAAAAGTTGGAAATCTCCTCCGTTAAGAAAGCATCACATATGGAGCTTTCAACGCGAGCCTCGTTGCCCACCTTCATCTTCAAATGATGCAGAAATCTACATCATTTGACAACCAATACACGTTGCAAATAAATAAACTGGTCCTAAACTTTAATAAAATACACTATAACTACAATACACATATTCCTTATCTTTCGAAAGGGTACATCCATCTACACTGTACCGGTCCACCTTTAGCTGCTTCATATAGAAGTAGACATGTTCAAAGGTTTGGCCGGGCCGGGTCACGGGTCGGGTCGAAAGTTTTTGACTCGTCGACCGAGCGAGCCACCGACCTTGGTCGGTATCTTGACCCATACGACCCTATGGGTCTTGGGTCGGTAAGCGACAAGTATATAAAATGATTTTTTTTTAATTTAAAAAGCATAAAAATTTACTCATTTTATTTATTTATTTAGCCGAGTTTGTCAGATCGGGCCACAAAAAACTAAAACTTAATCTAAGATTTTTTTTAAAAAAAAATTGTATTTAGTAGGGTCGCGGGCCGGGCCGGGTCATCGACCCCCGCCCCGAGCCCGACCAGACCATAAATCGAGGCCCCAACTTTTGCAGGCCGGGTCAGGTCACCTTCTAAAATTGTGACCTTGACCCACTTTTTTTCGGGTCGGGTCGGTTCGGGTCAGGCTAAGCAAGTCCCCGGCCCATTGAACAGGTCTACATGGAATATGTATTGGAAGATGCTTCATCACATTGAAGAATGCGGTTGGGAAAATCATCTTCAGTTTGCATATGATTTTCGGTATGTTCATCTCAACCGGACCATATCATCGACGCTCAACTTAGAGGCACACAAGTCTCTAAAAAATTGGCTTAATTCCGTTAGGGCTTTCCACACATTCTGTGGAAGCAACTCCCTAATGGCAATTGGTAGCAACCTCTCCATAAAAACATGACAATTATGACTCTTCAGACCATGTAATCTTAATATGTTAACATCTACTCATCTACCTAGGTTGCTTGCATATCCGTCGGGAAGTTTGAGATCTTTAAGCCACTGACATAATGCCTTGCACTTCTCTTTACCCATGACATATGCAGCTCCGTCCGTCCTTTCTTTATCAACCTGGCGACGCTTGCAATGAGTGGCTAGGTCCTTCTTAGAATTGTCATCATTTTTGGTGTTTCCTTTGACGTCCATGATGTTCAACACCTGATCAAACACATTTTTCCCAACATGCATGACATCTAAGTTGTGCCGAATTAGAAAGTCTTTTCAATATAGTAGCTTCCAAGAGATGCTCTTTTTATTCCAATTGTGAGATTGAAGATAGCCGTCAACGTTGCCTTCTTGTTGAGTAGATGCTGGCAACCTTGACACATGTTCCCAAACTTGTCTCCTAGTTAGGCGATGGGGAGGAGGCGAATGTTCCTCTCGATTTTGTAGAAAAAACGCTCTTGTTAGTACGATAAGGATGGTCGTTTGGGAGAAACATGAATGTTTCCTCCCATGTTTCAGCCACCTTGATTTTGTGTTATCCATGCAATATGGACAAGCTAACTTACATGCGGTGGTCCACCTAGAAAGCATACCTTACGCTGGAAAATCACTTATTGTCCACAACACGGGCGCTTTCATTTTAAAGTGTTCCTTCAAAGACACATCATACGTGTCTACGCCCTCCTCCCACAATTGGTTTAGTTCTCTATTAACGGCTGCAGGTATACATCCAGGTTTCCCTTTGGACCTTTCAGTCCAGGAATCAAGAGCGTAAGGAACGTGTATAGCTTCTTCATGCAAACCCACGGAGGGAAATTGTATGTGGTAGCTATAACAGGCCAAGTAGAATAAGTTTGCCCGAAACTACCGAAAGGGACGAAACCACCAGTGGATATATCCAACTGCACATTGCGTGGTTCCGATGCGAATTCTTTATGAACGGCATCAAAATGTTTCCAAGCTTCACCATCGCACGGATGAACCATGTCATAGTCCCCTCGAACATTTGCTTTGTTGATGTCTTAGTCTTGTATAATCTTTGCAACCATGGACCGATTGGAATTTATATGAGCTCTTTGTGGGTGATCCTTTTACCCTTAGCCGTTTTCAGCACATATCGATCAGCACCACAAAAGTTGCACCTATCAAGCATGGAGTTCTCCTTCCAAAACAACATACACCCCTTTGGACACACGTCGAACCTCTCAGCGGAAGCACTAAAGCTTTGAGTAACTTCTTCTAGAGTGGTACTTGTCTGTCATTTCATTACTAGGGGGACAAATGTCTTTCATGAGGGCTAGCAGACTGTCTACGGCTTTGTTAGGGAGATTGTACTCACACTTTATGTTTACAATTGTGACAATTGTGACATCTTGCAACCCTCATACAAAGGTCGTTGAGACGCTTCTAACATTTCTAGAAATTTTTGGCATCCATCTACCGGGTCATCTTCCATTGGGTCTAACGCATCAGATGATAAATCTCCGATGGCATCCGTGAGCAGTTCCTGCATTGGGTCTAACACATCAGTCCTCGACAACCCATCAATGTGGTTCGACGTTTGGATGATCACTGTAGCCACGGGAGGCACGTACAACTCACCGTGACTTGTCCACACAAAATAATGTGGAAGGAACCCATTTTTGTACAAGTGCACCTTAACATTGTCCTCACTATGGTATTTCATGTTTCTACACTTTGAACATGGACACCTAAGTACTTTACCCGATTGGGAGCTATTGATTTGTTTAGCAACTGGCGAAAATTCTTCTTTTACCCCTCTAACAAACTCTTTGCTAAGATAACCTTCCTCATCGATTCTCTCGTACATTCACTTCCTAGTATTTTCCATCTAGTTCCAATCTGCAAGGTTAAGTAAATTAGATTTCGACATTGACATTTGTTTATTTATCAACATATTAATATAGTAATGTGTTTATGTAGCAATTGGTTGTTGAGTACTTAAATGGATGTGACATAATTATGTGCTAATTTTTATCTTCATTTGGAGTTATGAGTAATTAAGTCAGCAATTTGGTTGGATTAGCAACAAATTTATGCTATCAATTCCGTTGGTTAACTTAATTAAGGGCATGTCACCAAATGCAAATGCAACTTTGTTATGAGGAATAAAGGGTCAAAGTTTTACAAACACCTCATCATGAGCTTGCGACGTAGGAATGTTGGTCGTGACGCATTCAGTTTCGGAAAAACTAACGAAACAAACATCTAGGAACGAAAATTTTGAGTTCTTGGGTGTTCGTTCCATAAGCTTTTCTGAAAATGAATGCGTCACGACCAACATTCCTATGTCGCAAGCTCATGATGAGGTGTATATAAAACTTTGACCTCTTATTCCTCATAATAAAACTGCATTTGCATTTGGTGACATGCCCTTTATGACGTCTCCAACTAAGATACTAGAAATATAAACTAACCTAATTACTACTCTAAACTACCATCACAAATAACCTATTTACTTATATTGCAACTGGTTGTTGAGTACTTAAGTGGAAGTGACATAATTATGTGCTAATTTATGTCTTCATTTGGAGTTATGAGTAATTAAGCTAGCAATTATGTTGGATTAACAACAAATTTACGCTACCAACTTCATATGTTAACTTAATTAAAGACATGCCTCCAAATGCAAATTCAGCTTTGTTCCAGGGAACAAGTTGTCAGAATTTTATATACAGGTCATCATGTGCTTGCGACGTAGGAATGTTGGTCGTGATGCATTCAATTCCACAAAAACTAATGAAACGAACACCAAGGCAATCAAGATTGAGTTCCTTGGTGTTCGTTTCATTAGTTTTCGCGAAGTTGAATGCATCACGACTAGCATTCATACATCACAAGCACATGATGACATGTATCTAAAACTCTGACAGCTTGTTCCATAGAACAAAGCTGAATTGGCATTTAGAGACATGCCTTTAATTAAGTTGTCTAACGAAGTTGGCAGTCGCGTAAATTCATTCCTAACCAAACATAATAACTAACTCACTTACTAATAACTACCAAAATCATCCAAACTCAACCTCTTTTTATGACATCTCCAACTAAGATACTATAAATATAAATTAACCTACTATTATAAACTACCATCACAAATAACCTGTTCACTTATATAGCTACTGGTTGTTGAGTAAATAAATGGATGCGACATAATTATGTGCTAATATATGTCTTCATTTGGAGTTATGAGTAATTAAGTTAGTAATTAGGTTGGATTAACAATAAATTTACGCTACCAACTTTGATGGTGAACTTAATTAAAGGCATGTCTTAAATGCAAATTCAGCATTGTTGTGATCAACAAGTTGTCGGAGTTATATGTATGGGTCATCAACTGCTTCTGACGTAGCAAATGTCCATCGTTGTGCATTTAGCATCCCAACCACTTATAAAAGAAACACCCAAGACCCATCTTGGGTGTTTCTTTTATAAGTGGTTGGGATGCTAAATGCACAACGATGGACATTTGCTACGTCAGAAGCAGTTGATGACCCATACATATAACTCCGACAACTTGTTGATCACAACAATGCTGAATTTGCATTTAAGACATGCCTTTAATTAAGTTCACTATCGAAGTTGACAGTCGCGTAAAATTGTTCCTAACCAAACATAATAACTAATTCACTAATAACTACCAAAATCATCCAAACTCACCAGTTCTAAGCAACTAAAAATGTTAACTGAATTACTTACTACGCAACCCTAAACATTACAGATAACCTATTAACGTTTTCCATGACGTAGTTTCAAATGAATTTGAAGCATGCTAAAACAACATTTCAAAGACTGATGATGATATTCCCCAACTTTTCAATATGTTGATTAGCGACGAACGACAATGAATTTCATGGAAAAGGTAGTTCTCGACAATGTTTTGTTTGATTACAAGTTGGGATGTTATTTCCCAAAATGTCGTTGCGCTCCTAAACTTTAATAAAACCTCATATTTTCTATATTTTGCTCATCAACTAATCTTAATAGCTTCCCTTGCAGAAGGTTTTCATCAACCATAAACTCCAAAATCTAAACTCTAAACCCTAACCATAAATAATAAACCTACTTAGAAACAAACATAATAAAAATTAACATAAACAAATTAACAAATGCAATAAAGTTAATAAAACCTTTAATAATCATACACATACTTAACAATAATTTTCCTCTAATCAATCATATAATCATAATTTTACATGTCTAACTTAAACAAATTAACATAAATAATGACAAATACCCTAAACATTTATTTATAATACATATTATTTAACAATTTTAATCAACACTAATGCATGCAAACATTAAACTTTTTGCACAAAACCAATACATAAAAACTAAATTTTTACAAATAATACACAATTAACAATTTTTACCAAACCAATACATAAAACCCAATACATAAGAACTTAATTTTTACCAAACCTACCATATCATTAAATTAATTATTCACAACCAAAATACAAAATAATACAAAAATTAACCTAACCAATACTAATTATTCACAAAAATTATTCACAACAATACTAACTAAACATTTTTTACACAAACATTAACCTAACCCATACTAATTTAAGCATGCTCCTAATTTATACCCATAAACAAACAATTAACACAATTTACAATTTTCAAAGAATATACCAGAGAGTGTCGTCGGCGACGGAGATACTGAGGCGGCGGCGGACCGGAGGCAACGACGGCGGCAGTTGGAAGTGGCGTCGACGACTACGGTGAGTTGCTAGTGAGAGGAAGGGTTTGTGTTGTTATAAACCATCAATAATTTAAAGAAAATGATAAAAAGGGAGAGGAGATGGACTTTCCGGCGGAAGGCGGCGGAAAATGGCGTTTATCGGCGGAAATCGCCGAAGTGTCTTCGAAATAGGTCGGATAGTGGGTTGGGGGTTTGAATGACAACAGGAAGAAATTGAATGCTAACTGCCACACTCCATTTGATATCAGAGCATCTAGGTTTTGTTCTTGCTTGAGTTTTTCTTCGATTTGGTTGATTTTGGTGTTCTTGAACATGTTGGGTGTTCTGATCGTGTTAGGTGTTCTTGATCTTGTTGGGTTTCGATTTTTGGTAGTCCTTCATTTTGGTTGTGCTTGTCGGATTGTGCTCTTTGAGATTGATCAAAATTTTGGTGTTCTTGCTCCTATTGGGTTGATCGATCTCCTTGCTTAGTGATAGAGTTCGTTTGCCTTTATTATTTACTCTCATCTATTGTTGATTTCCTTTTGACTCTCTTTTGTGCTAGAAAACACAAAGGACCCTGGTCAAACACATTGCCAACTATAAGAAAATCAAGCCCGGCCACAAAATTTATCCCAAACTCTATCCGTCGCACTCATTTCCTCTACTGTTGAAACTAAGTCATGTTGAATTTGCTTACAGCCGAGCTTCCTGTGTTGACTGCTTATTGGACGAGTTCAAGGCAAACTTGGCAGACATATGTCGTGACCGTCACCCCTCATGATCATCACCGTGACCCCCTATTTGAGGCATCAACTTTAAAGGTTGATGAATGGCTAAGGGGACCATTTCCCAAGCTAAGTCATGCTTATGACTGGGCTATTCTCGTCCGTATTAAGCGTCGGGTGCATCATCACACACCCGCGACCCACACTTGCATGCTTGTGACCCTTTCTTCCAATTGGGAAGTCACGATCGTGCCATCCCTTGTCATGCTCGTGACCACTAGGAGGGCCGCGTCCGTTAAGGCATTCCCACGCTCATGATATGCGAACCCCTTCCACGAGGTTTCAAGTGTCACGCCCATAACCATCATGGTCCTGACCGCAACCCCAACGTCGGATGCCTTTCCCCTTGCACAAGACACGTTGGTCACGACTGTGACCTGCCTAGTCAAGCCTGTGACCCCTCTCAGCTGAGTCACGTGTTTGTGTAAACTTTAGAGGTTTAATTGCCATTATTTGTGTAATCCTTGCTCTCACTTTTTGACCAGCTTTAGTCCTCTTTCTCTTAAGGTTAATTTTGGTAATCAAGTTGTAATCAAAACTTGGGTTAATTAAGGCTCTTTTAGTCATATCTTTCTTGGGTTTTTCACTCCTCTCCGCTCCATTGCCTATATAAGGGTAAGTGGAAAGAGAAATGGATAAACTTTTTGATGATTAATGAATGTTATTTTCGAGATAACACTCAAAACTCTCTCGCGGAGTCTTAATTACTTTATCTAAATCCTATGTTTAGTGGTGTGTTTAGCAAATCTTTTAGAAAATTTTGGTGGAGATTCCTTTATCAATTTTTTGTGGGTTGTTAGCTCTTAGTTGGGTTTTCTTTATCCAAGAATATGTGCTTATTTGGCCTAGATTTTGAGATTGTTTTTGGAGTTAAAAACCACAAAATAGGTCAAACCATGTTTTTTTAGAAGTTAATAATTATTTTCCAAATACATTTTTGGCCAAAAACTACTCCAAAAGTAGAAATAATGAATTGTTGCTTCTGCTTCTACTTCCTAAAAATTAATGACTACTCAATCTATGACATTCTTTGGTGATAAGTTTTCATAATTAGAAATTTTTTATTCTTTTAAAGATGTCATTTAAATATTTTAATATTACGTTAGAAGCACAATATTATGTTGGACATTTTAATATTATGTTGAAACTTTTAAATATTATAATTTTCTAATTCCTACAATGCGGTATTTAGAAAATGATTGATATATAAATATTTATTTTAAAGAATTTTATAATTAGGTAGTACCTTATATAGTTATAATTATAATTATTATACATATACCTATATCATTAAAATTAAAATTAAAATTAAAATATGATAAATTGTTTAAAAATTAATAAAAAGAGAAAAATGTAAATAATCATTTGATAATTATTTACTATAGAAAAACACATGATAATATTCAAAAGTTAGGCTAAATAATTAAATTTAGTAAAAGCATTATATCATACGTTAGGCCAAATACTCTAATTTAGTAAAATCGCTTATGTCTTAAGCTAGGTCAAACACTTCAACACTTATCCAAAAAATAGCTTTTGTAAAAACCGTTTTTAAGAAGCAAAAACAATTTTTAAGAAATTAAGTCAAACCGACACTATATCCAATTCGTGTTTTTCATGATCTTTACGTTCTTCAATCGTTTTGCATCATTATCAACTCAAGCAATCTTCCCACCATCATGACACGCTCCACTTTCTCATCAAAATTAGCAATCTTTACTTCCTCACCTTCCATTATTATATATTCAGAACAATATAGCAATGCAAACGAATTAAAGGCAAAAACCAAATAAATATTGATTATTGAACATTAGATTTTAACATGAAAAAACCTAATCGGAAAAAACTACGAAACTGATGCACTATCAGAGGATTACAATGCGTTTATAAGCGATTCGAATCTCTATCATTTTCTTGACTTACAACAAAGGAGACAAAACTTACAATTTTTCTCGCTTCACACAGAAATACACAGATTTAGAGATTCAATTTCTCACGTGGTACACGATAAAACTCAGACCTCATAATCATCAGACTTGGCACCAAGGCTTTGAATAATAAAACTTTAAACATAACTGTAACACCCCAGGTATATGGTTAAGTGTGGCTTAAAGGGATTGAAATAACTACTTATATCACCAAGGTGCACCTTCTTTTATGGTAACTCATCTGTTGGGAACTCCTCAGTTAAGCGTGCTTGGCTGGGAACAGTCTCAGGATGGGTGACCTCCTGGGAAGTTTTCCCAAGCAGCGTGTGAGTGAGGATGAAGCACGCTGGAAACTATGTTGTAAAAACCGGACCGGACAGGCTGGTCCGACCGGATCAACCGTGAACCGGCAAGCTGACCGGTCCGGTTCCAGGTTTAACTCGGCCAACTGGTTCAACTGGTGAAAAAACACCAAAACCAGTTGAACCGGCCGGTTCACGGTCAAACCGGAAATTTGATGATTTAGTTTTAAAATTTCGGTTTTTGACCGGTTTTGACCAATTCATGCAATTTCCATGCCGGTTTAATTATTTTGGTAGCTTAATTATTTGAAGTATATGAAATTTTTTTAATTCGTGACCGGTTCATGCCGGTTTTGACCGGCTCAACCGTCATCCGGTTCAACCGGTCTAATCTGGCCAAATCGGTCCGACTGATTAAACCATTAACCCACTGGGTCAACCGGTTCAGTGACCGGTACGATTCTGACAACATAGGCTGGAAAGACTCGTGGTGATTTGTGGGGCCTGTTAGGATTCTCAGGGTATAGTTAGCAGACAAACAATAATAACGGCGAAAAATAAATAAAGATTCGACACAAAGGAATTTACATGGAAAAATTCAAACCGGGAAAAAACCACAAACGATGCACTATTAGAGAATTACAATGGTGTTTCAAAGATTCCTAGACCTCCACAATCTCTCACAGCCTTCCTAGAGTTACAACTTGAGAACTCAACACTCACAGTTGAGCCTCACACAACTCCCTCAGGAAAACAGAGATTATAGGTTAATCTCTTGTGGTATAAGATGAAACACTCTTAATTGCCAGGTGTTGTATCATATGGAGAACCATGACCCCTATATATACTAGTAGTACAAGGGAGAAACTAGGTTACAAATTAACAATAACCTAATTAAAATAGCCGTCACACAACTTGGGCTTCAAACACGAGCCGGCCCAACATGGACGCTGGTGGGGGGAAGAAACACGCTGGCAGGGAGCGGAAAAACGCTGGTGGGGGTGCATCCCCTAGTGTCGTCAATCTCCCCCTGGTGGCGTCTCCCTCAACTCCTCTTCTTCCACCTTTCTACCTCCTTCCTTCTCCTATTTGGTCTTCTCTCCAAACAAATTGGTCTTCACACCCAACAATCTCCCACTTGAAGACTTATTGTAGACGCAGTCTTCTACCACTTCAACACCTTCTCAAATCCTCTAGTGCACCCATCTCGATCTTATTCAGCAAAGATTAATAGAGGTCCCAGTTGACCTCCCATCAACTCCTCTTTTTGCAACAGGCTCCTACTTGAACTGATCACGCCCTTGCAACTTCGACATACACATCATCGTCAACAACTTAGGGGAATTTTGGATTGGGATTTTACCTCGTGTTGAACTTGTCGAATTCCCGTGTAGGTTAGATGCATTCCTCGGCTGATCATCCGTTCCCGTAGCCTCGACCTGAAACCTCCTCGTTTCTGGTACCCTTCTCTCATCAGAGAAGCTACACGCCTTTGACGAGCATGAACCAGCATGTTAGAGTTATCAATGACAGAATATAGTTTCTCCTTTTTCCCGCCATTTGCAATTATTAGAGATCCTTTCGTTACCCTCCAATGACCATCTTCAAATCTCGTCGTGAACCCCTCCTCATCCAGTTGACTTACAGATACAAGGTTCTTGGTCAAACCCGGGACATACCGAACATTCTTCAACCTCCAAATTCCACCCTTAGAAGTTTTAAAGTTCACATCACCTCTTCCTAGCACCTTTAGGTTGTGACCGTTTGCAAGCCTAGCCTTGCCAAATCTCTCACTCACAAAAATTGCTAAAGGCCTCCCTGCTAAAGGCCTCCCATGCGTAGTCTTTCCCATCGAATTCCGGAATCTTCACAATAGCGTCCGCCATTACTTCTCAGTCTGTAGATCAACCACGCTCCAACCAAAACTCTGATACCACTTGTTAGGATTCCCAGGGCGTAGTTAGCAGACAAACAATAATAAGGGTGAAAAATAAATAAAGATTCGACACAAAGGAATTAACGTGGAAAAACCCAAACCGGGAAAAAACCACGAACGATGCACTATTAGAGGGTTACAATGGTGTTTCAGAGAATCCCAGACCTCCATGATCTCTCACATCCTTCCTAGAGTTACAACCTAAGAACTCAACACTCACAGTTGAGCCTCACACAACTCCCTCAAGAACACAGAGATTACAGGTTAATCTCTTGTGGTATAAGATGAAACACTCTCAATTGCTAGGTGTTGTATCATATGGAGAACCTGACCTCTATATATACTAGTAGTACAAGGGAGAAACTAGGTTACAAATTAACAATAACCTAATTAAAATAGTCGTCGCACAACTTGGGCTTGAAACACGAGCCGGCCTAACATGGACGCTGGTGGGGGGAAGAAACACGCTGGCAGGGGGCGGAAAAACGCTGGTGGGGGTGCACCCCCTAGTGGCGTCAATCTCCCCCTGGTGGCGTCTCCCTCAACTTCTCTTCTTCCACCTTTCTACCTCCTTCCTTCTTCTATTCGATCTCTACTCCCAACAAATTGGTCTTCACACCCAACAGGGCCAGCCAGCAATCCTTGAAGCAGTTATCGATAATGTTCACGGCCCGGGAGGGGTGGGGGAGTTACAATAACATGGAAGACCCTAATCTAACAGCTTGTTGCGCACACACTACAAAGCAACACAGTCGTTTCATCGTGTTGCCTGGCACAGTCGTTGTTGTCGCGTCCCTCGACATGACCCGACTTTGTCACATGCTCCATACTCCGCTTCCTTAATTCTTCATTGCGCCACCTTTCCTTATGTCATTAGGTTAAATCAAGACCCAAATCTGATCCAACATCAATTTGGACTCCACTATAACCTAACAAGAAAAAGATGAGAGCATTATAAATAAGAAGATGATCACGGATATAAAGCAAAGGAGCAGTAAATATCATAGTGATGATAAAGATGAATGACTTTATTATCCATTTTTGGTATCAAACTTGGAGTTTTCTGAATTTCAAGAATTGTTTGGCTTTCAATAATTAAAGATATTGAAACAAATGGAATGAGTATTTAGTTTTTCTCTTGGATCCCCTTTTAAGGTTTAAATTCTATATTTCTTGAATCATATTATACCTATTTTATAGGTACTTTAGGTGACTCCTAGTTCTATCTTCAGATTTGGGATAATAAAAGCCTAAAGAAAAGATAATAATAATAATAATAATAATAATAATAATAATAATAATAATAATAATAATAATAATAATAATAATAATATGCTTTTATTTTACGTGAATTTTGTGGAGAATTTTAGTTATATATTTCTAATCAGGTTTAAGTATGTATACATATTCAGTGAAATTAAACTTTCTGGTCAAATTTAGGTGTGTTAGTATGGTCCGTCAAGCACTAGCCATATCAACTTTGATTTTAACTTTGAAGTCAACTATAGGATAGTTAAAATGTTGAGTGGTCGCATAAATAGATCTAATATAAATAAAATTGGATTAGTTACAAGTTAGATTAAATTATAAATTTGGGGTTTTTTCAACAGTATGGTTGCATTCAAAATCTTCTTAATTTTCAATAGCTTTTTTCGTGCTTAAAATGATAACACATTTTGACTTTTCAGTCATTTATCTATTTTTTTAAATTTGGAATATTTATGTATGTGTTAGTTTCAATTTAGGTCTAGGTCAATTTGGTTATGGGATGGTTTGTAGTTAATAAGCTTGAATTTACATCATGTTACTCGGTTTAAATTTCGGGATTATTTTCAAATATCTCGTCATTTTTTGCAAGATCAACAGTCTTTTTACACCAAGAAGACTAGGTCGAGGGGGGGGGGGGGGGGACACAAAAGGTGAAAAATCTTAGGCAAGACCTTCATCAAACATCCAAAGAGGTATGAAGTGATGAACCCTGCCAAAAATTTGGTTATCAAGAGAAAATTTTGCTCACTAAATCCTAAATATTTCGTACATGGCAACATAAATTATCGACATTCAAACCTATATTTCTAACATGGCAGAAATTTAACTTAGGCAAGTTTTAAACAAGAGTCATCACTAAACTCGCATAGCAACATCGAAACATATTAAAGTAAATCTTCTAGTCATCCTCTCGAACAATACCACAAAAAATGCTATGTTTGTGAGTAATAGAATGAACTGCTCCACTACCTCCACATAAGCATCCAAAAACCAAGAATCTGTTGGAAACAAAGATGGGGAATATGGTCACAACACAAGATGGGAGATCACTTGGTTGGCTAGGAGTCGAAGCTCAAAACCCGCTCCCCCTAGGACTTATTCACAAGACCGTGAAAAAACTCAAGAATAAAATCTAACTTCTTGTGGATAAAGAAACAAAGATTCTTAAGAACTCACAAGAAGTTATTGCAGTTCAACACCTTAGGAGTGTGTTAAAGCTTTTTAGAAAGAAGGAAGAATGGATGAGTGGTTGTGTTGGATGAATGGAATTCATCCTCCTTTTATAGTGGAGTAGAACATCCAAAGTTGCCTCTCAAATCCCATGATTCAAGAACATGATCTAAAGGATTGCAACTTGATTTGTGTGTGCGCGCGTGGGGGGGGGGGGGTGTCAATATTTGGCTAATTAAATCAATCGATACTCAACCACAATTAAATCCCCACATGTTAATATATATCAAGGGCTAAAATCATGGAAATAAAAATCACATATAACTGGGCACTGCCATGAATTGTGTTACTTAGACACAGTCCGTATCAACCACGATACCACCCATGCCAGGAAAACACGGGCCATGTCATTCCAGTGTGCATTTTCTTGAGCTACCGTTCGCTGACACGACCCCTGTCATACCAGATATGGCTTGTGTCATCCCAGTTTCAACTCCTATGCTTATGTTGACCTTCCTGGTCAACTCTCTTAACTTATACTTAATGAATTTTCATATTTAATTGTTGGAATTATTTCAAGAGTATAAGTTAATTATATAGATTAAGAAATTATATGTAACAAGTATAAGGATCATATATGAGTGAAACATCAAGAATATGATAACACGGGTGAGTCTGAGACCAACACGAGTCGTGTTGATCACCAGAGAGCAAAGAAAACTAACATAGGCTCAACACGGGTCGTGTTGAGGCAACACGGGTCGTGTTGCACCCAACACGGACCGTGTTGGACCGAGAACTGTTTTACGGCTATATAATCTTGTATAATTAGTATTTGATATCAATATTAAGGATGATTATTAAGCACTTCCAACAGATATATGACTTGACTTGGGTCAAGGTCATATTAAGAATATAATCTCTCATTAAGTCTCTTGATTATCCTTTACGAAAGGATATCATTAGAGGTTGGAAGTCTCCTATAAATAGGAGATATTCCATGCTATTTGTGACACACCATTCTAAGCTAATCACAACCCTCATTCTTGTCTAGACTGCAGCTATACTTGAGTGATTCAAGTGAGAACCTATTCTTGAGTGTTACAAGTACTAAGTTTTATCCCTTTGAACATTTACGGTATAGTAAATAGTTTTTAAGGAAAGTGAGTACTAGGTCACGACTCTTAGTGTTATCCACGTGAGTTTCCATTGTTTTATATACGTTTACTCCCTTTCCTCCAACAATCTTAAAAACTATTTAGTAATGGCCTCGCTTCGTGATATGTCTAGCAATTTCCAAAAGCTAGAACGCTTTAAAGGAGTGGATTTCCGGCGGTGGCAAAGCAAGATGCACTTCTTGCTTACAGCTCTCAATGTGGCCTATGTGCTTAACATTGAGATTTCTCCCAAGGAGAATCAAGATCCTTCGATCGAGAAGGTGACTACCGAGGAGTCTCCTAAAGAGGATGCAACCGGCAAGATTTTCTCGGGTGATGGAGATAAAGGCAAGAAAGATGCGGAGGCTAATCGGCAAACTCTAAAGATGGAGAATGACGACTACATTTGTAGAGGATGCATTCTCAATGGGATGAGTGACACTCTCTTCGATGTCTATCAATGTGTGGAGACGGCAAAGAAGCTTTGGGAGATGCTTGAAGCTATGTACATGTCGGAAGATGCGTCAAGTAAGAATTTTCTTGTTAGTCAATTCATGAAGTTTAAGATGGATGATAATAGGAAAATTCTAGATCAATTCCATGAAATTCATCGTATTTTGAGTAACTTCAAGCAACACAATTTGAACATGGATGAATCTATAATCATATCCTCTATTATTGACAAGCTACCTTCCTCTTAGAATGAGACTAAAAGGACACTCATGCAGCTGAAAGAGGCTATGTCTCTTAAGGGTTTGGCTAACCATCTTCGGATTGAAGAGGAGTTACGCCTACAAGATGGTTCCAAAGAGCAATCTAAGGTCCATGTGGTGCAAGAGAATAAGGGAAACAAGAATAAGAACAAGAGCCACAACAAATCTAGCAAGGGAATTCAAAAGCCTAAGCAAGTTTGTTGGGAATTGTGGCAAACGGGGGCACACAAAGAGAGAGTGTTACCAATGGAAAAAGAAGCATGGTCTTTTGAACAAAGATACATCTAAGGGCAAGAGTAAGGAGAAGGAACCCAATTCCTCTGTAGCCATGATTAAGGATCATATTAACATGGTTTCTATTGGTTCTAATGATTGGTACATAGACTCGGGTGCGTCAAGGAATGTTTGCATTGACAAGAGTTTATTCAAGACTCTCATACCGGCTGATGATGGTGTGAAACTCTACATGGGCAACAACCATCCGATCAAAGTCGAAGGCATTAGGCAAGTGGAACTTGTTTTCACTTCCGGCAAATATTTGCTTTTAAATGATGTGTATCTAGCTCCGGAAGTTTGTAAGAATCTTGTATCCGGTTATCTTCTTAGCAAGTTTGGTTTTATGCAAGTTTATGATGGAGATAACTATGTACTTTCCAAGGGAGGGACTTTTGTAGGGAAGGGATATGCTTATGGAGAGATGTTTAAATTGAATGCGAAAAGTAATAAAGATGGCATGATTTCCGCTTATATGCATGTGTCTAGTTTGAATAAGTCTTTTCTATGGCATGCTAGATTAGGACATATGAACTTTAAAAAGTTGAAGGAAATATCTAATCTTGATTTGATACCTAAGTTGAATGATGACATAGAAAAGTGTAAGACATGCATGCTTAATAAAATCACTAAACATTCATTCTCAAGTATAAAAAGAACTTCTAAATTGCTTGATTTAATTCATATGATTTAGGAGATTTTCATAGTACACCTTCTATAGGTGGTAAGAAGTATTATGTGACTTTTATTGATGATTATTCTAGATATTTTCAAGTTTATCTTTTGAGTTCTAAAGCTGAAACACTTGAAAAGTTTAAAGTTTACAAAACTAGAAGTGAAATTTAATGTAAGACCTTGATTAAGACTTTAAGATCCGATAGGGGAGGGGAATTTTATGATCTAAAGTTTTTCCAAGAAACGGGGATTGTCCATGAGACAACCGTCCCATATACACCACAACAAAATGGGGTTGCGGAAAGGAAAAATAGAACTTTAAAAGAAATGGTGAATTCTATGTTGTCTAACTTCGGTTTAAGTAATGGATTTTGGGGTGAAGCCATGTTAACGGCTTGTTATATTTTAAATAGAGTTCCATTCAAAGGAAATTCTAATACCCCATATGAGTTGTGGAATAAAAGGAAATCATATCTAAAGTATTTTAAGATTTGGGGTTGTAGGGCCATTGTAATGGTCCCGGAACCTAAGAAAAGAAAGTTAGGTGAAAGAGGAATTTAGTGCATCTTTATAGGCTATGCTCAAGATAGCAAAGCTTATAGGTTTTTGGTGGTTGAGCCAAATGAGTACATATCAGTGAATACCGTTATGGAATCAATAGATGCAATTTTGATGAGACTAGGTTCTCTTCAATTCCTAGACCTAAAGATATAACTCAAGATATTGTTCCTCTAATTGAACTTCAAGATGAAAATCATGAGGGTACATCCATACAAGATGATCTTTTGAGTCATGATGTTATTCATGATGAAGAAGATGAAAGTATTAAATTAAGAAGGAGTAAAAGATCAAGTAAACCAAAGGATTTTGGTTCGAACTTCTATGTTTATTTGGTAGAAGGTTCAAGGGACTCAATTGAAAGTGAGATCCTATGCATGTACAACATAGATAAAGATCCAAAAACTTTTAAAGAAGCTATGCAATCTCATGATACTTCTTTGTGGAAAGAAGCGGTACAAGATGAGATTGATTCTATAATGGAAAACAATGTTTGGATATTGGTTGACCTTCCTCCGGGAAGTAAACCAATTACCTCTAAATGGATCTTTAAAAGGAAAAGAAAAGTAGATGGTGCCGTTGAGAGGTATAAAGCCCGGTTGGTTGTAAGGGGCTTTACTCAAAAGTATGGTATTGACTACTTTGATACATATGCACTGGTAGCTAGGATAGCCTCAATATGTGTGTTGTTGGCTTTAGCTACTATCCATAAGCTAGTTATTCATCAAATGGATGTCAAAACGACATTCTTAAATGGAGAACTAGAAGAGGAGGTGTATATGGAACAACCCGAAGGGTTTGTTGTTGAAGGTCTAGAGAAGAAAGTTTGTAAACTTATAAGGTCCTTATATGGACTTAAGCAAGCACCTAAGCAATGGCATCAAAAGTTTGATGAAGTAGTGCTTTCAAGTGGATATAAGATCAATGAATCTGATAAGTGCATATACTATAAGTTTGAGAATGGAAAAAGGGTGATTATATGCCTATATGTTGATGACATTTTGATCTTTGGGACCGACATGGAACAAGTTAATAAGACCAAAGAATTTCTAACCTCAAAGTTTTCTATGAAGGACATGGGTGAAGCGGATGTAATTCTTGGTATTAAGATTATTAGAAATAATGCTGGAATAAGTTTATTTCAAGAGCATTACATTGAGAAAGTATTGAACAAGTATGGTGGTGATAAGATATATCCAGCAGTGACACCTTACGATTCAAATAAGAAACTAGAGAAAAATTTGGGTTCTCCGGTTGATCAACTTAAATACGCTAAGTTGATAGGAAGTCTCATGTATGCTATGTCAAGTAAAAGGACGGATATTGCTTATGCAATTGGCATGTTAAGTAGGTTTACAAGTAATCCAAGTAATATGCATTGATTTGCAATAAGGAGAGTATTAAGATATCTAGTTGGTACTAAAAGTTATCAACTCACTTATAAGGGAGAACCTTCGGTTTTAGAAGGATACTTGGATGCGAGTTGGATAAATAAAGGGGATTTCTCTTCTACCAGTGGATGGGTGTTCCTACTAGGAGGTGGAACAGTTTCTTGGGGATATAAGAAACAAGCTAATATAGCGGACACCATTATGTCTTCGGAATTAGTAGCATTATATGCTGCTTGTAATGAAGCGGAATGGTTAAGGAACTTATTATTGGAAATACCTATTTGGTATAAACCAATGGCACCTATCACAATTCATTGTGATAGCAAGTCTACTCTTGATATTGTATATAGTCATGTTTATAATGGCAAGTCAAGGCACATTGGTTTAAGACATGCTTATGTACATCAAATTATAAGGGATGAAGTGGTGACTTTAAGTTATGTCAAATCAAAAGAAAATATAGTCGATTTTCTAACCAAAGGATTGACAAAAGATTTGATAATAAGTACTTCAAAAGGGATGGTTGTAGCTCAAAGAACTACTATTCACAACAAAGACTCAACTTTATGAATTGGAATACCACCAATTTCTAAAGTTCAAATGAGTATGGAGTTGTCTAAACTACTAGGAAGCATCGTTTTTATCGCAAGGTCAAGTGATGCTTAGAAAATTGTAATGACAAGAGGTTGAGTAGTAATACTTTTAATAGACTTTGTGGAAAAGCCTAATTACAAGGGTGGTATATTACAAAGTTCACCTATGTAAGTGTTATATATGGCCGCATAAAGGAATTATGAGCTAAAGTTCCGAATTACTTATGAAGGATAAGGACACAAGGCTGAATAAAAGTGTCTAGGTATCTACACTTAAGATCTAAAATGTATGTGTGTTATGAGTATAGTTGGTCAATATAAATCCAAAGTTCAAAGTACTTTGTGATTTAGATTCAATTTTGGCTCATATACACTAAATGAAAAGTTCAAAGAGCAATCTACTTTTCATTAGGCATATGTTTTGTGGGTTTCTCTGGTGATTACAAGTTAGGTTATATCTCAAATAGCGGGGGTATAAGCTCCTCAAGTAAAATTATTTCAAGGGTTTTACATACACTTGAAATAACGGGGGATTGTTGGAATTATTTCAAGAGTATAAGTTAATTATATAGCCTAAGGAATTATATGTAACAAGTATAAGGATCATATATATATAAGTGAAACATCAAGAATATGATCAACATGGGTGAGTCTGAGACCAACACGAGTCGTGTTGGTCTTCAGAGAGCAAAGAAAACTAACCTGGGCTCAACACGGGTCGTGTTGCACCCAACACGGACCGTGTTGGACCCTAGAACTGTTTTTAATGCTAACGACTATATAATCTTGTATAATTAGTATTTGATATCAATATTAAGGACGATTATTAAGGACTTCCAACAGATATATGACTTGACTTTGTCAAGGTCATATTAAGAATATAATCTCTCATTAAGTCTCTTGATTATCCTTTACAAAAGGATATCATTAGAGGTTGGAAGTCTCCTATAAATAGGAGACATTCCATGCTATTTGAGACACACCATTCTAAGCTAATCACACCCTCATTCTTGTCTAGACTGCAGCTATACTTGAGTGATTCAAGTGAGAACCTATTTCTTGAGTGTTACAAGTAATAAGTTTTATCCCTTTGAATATTTACAGTATAGTAAATAGTTCTTAAGGAAAGTGAGTACTAGGCCACGACTTTTAGCGTTATCCAAGCGAGTTTCTATTGTTTTATATACCGTTTACTCCCTTTCCTCCAACATTAATTAGCCTCTAAACTTTTGAAATACTCCAACAAAATCTAACATAGCCACATAAGTAACATAATTTGGTACACCCCAAAAGGTCAACAGAAGAACAAACGTTGCACAACTACAGTACATTGCATTGGATTACATGATAGCCTTGGGGTTCCGTCATGTTGGTTTTTGTTACCATAAAGTGCAGTATATGCTTTCTTCTACTCATGAACAATTTCAGATCCTCCTATTTTAACTACTACCATGATAGCCCGTAAGAATAGGATGATGAAACCCTAAGTTTCGAGGCAACTATTGAACAATTTCGAGACGAGACAGGACAGGTGAGGTAGAATCATCATCAAATGGAGATGGCCAAGGAGGCCATCGACCTTGCTTCTCATGGTTTCGGCATCTCTATCTTCTTGCTATTGTCAGAGTAATGTTGATTTGATCACTTCTGAGGCTCCATGAGCTATGGCGAGCCCCTAATTAATTGTATGCATTTACTTCATTTTGATGAGGGTGCTAAGACTAGGTTTGGGGGGGGGGGAATTGGTTGATGTCTATGGAAGGCTCTTTGACTTCTTATAGCGGTACGAAGGTGGGTCGTGTTCTGCCATTGATTGTTCGTGTGTTCATGCCTGTCAAAGATGTGTTAGCTTCTCCGATGAGAGAAGGGAACAGAAGCGAGGAAGACTCTAGTCGATGCTCCAAGGAATGCTGATCGGAGACAGGGTCCACCAAACCATTATGGGAAGTCAACATGGTAAACAAAAGGCAAGGGTTCACTCCGAAATTCCCCACGATCGAGGTTGTTGATATGTTTGCATATATCACGGTTGTTGGGTCATGATCAGTTTTACTAGGAGCATGTTTGTGCTAGAGGAGTTGCTGAGAAGTCATCTGAGACCTCCATTGATCTTTTTTTATAAGATCAGGTGGGATGCACTAGAGGGTTCGAGATTGTGTATGGTGATCGATAAAGGCTGGAATTTGGATGATGAGGCATGTCGCATTTCTGGGCACGAGCGTGTTGTGGCCCCATAAATCCAAAAGCTACTTTCATGTTGAAATTGGTGGTCATGTGTCTTGACATGGTCATGTTGTTCCTGCTGCCATGACCCCTTTTTGTCACCACCGTGATCCCCTGTTTGAGGCATCAACTTTGAAGGTCGACAAATGGCTAAGGGGTTGATTTCCCATGCTAAGTCACGTTCGTGACTAGGCTTGCCACGCCCCTGTTAGGCCACGACTGCATTATCACACAATCGCGACCAACATTTGCACGCTCGTGAACCCTTTCTTCCAGTTGGGCTATCGCGACCATGACATTCCTTTTCCCAATCGTGGCCACTGAGAGGTTTGTGCCTGTGAAGGCATTCTCATGCCGGGATCTGCTGACCCGTTCCAAAAGGTTTCAATTGTCACGCCCATGACCATCATGGTAACGAACGTAACCCCAATCTTGGTGTTAATTTTGGTCATTAAGTTGTAATTAAACTTGAGTTAATTAAGGCCCTTTTAGCTATCTCTTTCTTAGGTTTTTTTTTTCATTCCACTCCACTACCTATATAAGGGTAGTTGGAAAGAGAAAGGGATTAACTTTTTCATTATTATTGAATGGTGTTTTTGAGTCCACACTCAAAACTCTCTTTCAAAGTCTTAATTACTTTATCTCAATCGTTTATTTAGTGGTGTGTTAAGTAAATCCTTTAGAGAATTATGGTGGAATTTTCTTTATAAATTCTTGGTGGGTTGTCTGGTCTTGGTGGTGGTTTTCTTTATCCAAGATCATATATGGTTCATGTTCTTCATTCGCTTGATTTTCATAATAGGCGGTGCAACCGTTGATTAAACAGTTGCTAATTTGTGACTGTTCAATTAAATGGTCGTTCTGCCTCGTGACCGTTCAATTGAACTGTCGCAAATAGCGACCGTTCACTGACGGTCGAAATTTAATGATTGCCCGATATTTTCTGAAGGCCCGACGATGGCCGTCATCGCATTGTGAAGGCCCGATGATGGCCGTTGTTGATGAAGTGTCGCGTATTAGCCCGGCGACGGCTGATGTCATGTATTGTTAAGGCCCGATGACGGCCGCTGGTGGGGAAATGTCGGCGTATTAGCGGCGGCGGTGATGGTGTAGTGTCGCTTAATAGCCCGGCGACGGCTGATGGTGAATGTCGCGTATTAGCCCGGCGACGGCTGATGTGATGTGTCGCGTATTAGCCCGGCGACGGCTGATGGTGAATGTCGCGTATTAGCCCGGCGACGGCTGATGGTGAATGTCGCGTATTAGCCCGGCGACGGCTGATGTCATGTATTGTTAGGGCCCGATGACGGCCGCTGGTGGTGAAGTGACGCGTATTAGCCCGGCGACGGCTGATGGTGAATGTCGCGTATTAGCCCCGCGAATGAACCTACTAACTTAAGAATTTTTTCCAAAAAAAAACGAAGATATGAATTATCACTGATCATGGCCCCAGCTAAATTAAATTTCACCCCTAATTTATAAATTTATAGGGTTGATCTCAAAATTGCAATTTCGAAATTTAATATATGAACAGTTAAATTGATTGCATACAGGCATGTTTAAACATGTGTCTAACAATACCTATAGCTCAATTTTGAAGTAAACTAACAAATTCACTGCCAATTTGAAGCAAATAAACGATTTTCCAGCGAGATTTTCAAATTTCCCACAACACTCCGATGATTCAGATTTAAAAAAAAAAAATCTTATACCAATAAATTTAGGTGCCTAAGAATTTTTACCAAAAGTTCCACAAAATACAGGGTACCTTTGTGTAATTTTTTTGAAAGAATTTTAGTTTATCCCATTACAATATTTTAAGCTGGAAAAAAAATAATTTTCAACTATTTAAATTATGGACAAATTTACTTCTTTATTTGTCTTGATTTATTCTACAGTAGTTAATTAATTTCATGAAAAAACTAATTAAAACGAAAGAGATAAAGGCAATTGATAACTTAAATTATATTCCAAAAAAATAAATTTGAAATATTTTAAAATAAATTTTGTTTCTCATATCTTGATAAGTTTAGCATAATTAATCTAGTGAAAACATACTAAAACAAAGTTAGATGAACCTACTAACATAAGAATTTTTTTCAAAAAAACCAAGATATGAATTCTCATTGATCATGGGCCCGACTAAATTAAATTTCACCCCTAATTTATAAATTTATAGGGTTTTTCTTCAAAATGGAAATTTCAAAATATAATATATGAACAGTTAAATTGATTGCATAAAGGCATGTTTAAACATGTGTCTAACAATACATATAGCTGGAATGAATGCTTGGAATGAAGTTGAGCGGCTGCATGAGTTGGAACTGAGAAGGCGGGCAGATGGTGACCGGGTTGTTTCAATGAATGAACATTCTCTGGCAATTGTGCCAATGATTAATGATCAGCAACTAATAATTGCAACGGCGGCTCTAGAAGATGAAGCTTCACGAGGCTTGCAGAAATCTATGGAGGTCGTTAATGATATCGATTCCCAAATTAATGAAGAAAATTCCAAGAGGCTACAATTCCAAAAGACAAAGGTAACACTTGACATTACTGAGAGTGAGGTGGAAAATGATGAGTCCAACTCCACTTCCTCTGATAGTGAATCAATAATCAGAGCTTGGGAATTCATTGTCGAACAGGCAATCAAATTTAGGGAATCTAGTGGTTTTATGAGAGCAAAGAGGAATAAAATCCGAAGAAGTACTTGCAAGAAAAACTTACTCCAAGAAGGAAAAAGAAGCTTAAAGAAAGTGAGAGGAGGAGCCACAATTCAGCTAGGTCACAGTCGCCTTCCTTTTGAAGGAGGGGATCAGCAGTCATGAAAATTGGTGTATGGAATGGGATGCTTGACTGTGCTGTTGCAGTCATCTTTGGTGCTCGGGGTGCAACTATTGTAGTCAATGGTCTGTAGGAGACGTGGGTAAAGTTCGATCAGATGGTTGGTAGTAGTTCGGTAGTCATTTTTATTGGTAATATGGTGTGTTATTACTCTCTATATCAGTGCTGCTCCCCTCTCTTTTTGGGGTGCATCTCTCAAATTGAGCAATGAGCAAGGTGGGGTATTAGCATATTCAAAAGGTGAATTTGGAAACGGAAAAAAGAGGGTTGTGGTGTGATGGAGAGTGTGACATTCTGAGGAAGCAGCTACTGAGTTGACCTGATTTGAAAACAATAGAGTTTGCTTCAAATCTTCCGGAGAATTAGTGGGAGTCATGGTTTGTCTTGTTGTTGTTGACGGTGTTGTTCAGTAAGTGCAATGTGTTCCTCCGCCTGGGTCCTTTTGGTCTCTTTGGTGATGTTGCTGCTGTCATGCAATCCCAGGTTGTCTCTCTGATGCTACTATTGCTGGTTCTGGTGTCCTTTTCTCTAAAGGTGTGGTTGTTCTATTTGAGGAGTTGGGTGTTGGAGGAGGTAGTTCAGTTGGCTAGTGGTGAGTTATGATGAATCTGCAGTTGGTAAAGGAGTTAAAGGTGGGCTATGTTGCTTTTGAATTGAAGGTCATGTTATGCATATCGGGTGTAATACTTGCTGTGCAGAAGTTGATCCATTTGAATTATCTCAAGTGCACAATATGGCTTGTGTGTGTTAAGTCGGTCAATGGGTGTGAAGGTTGAACATTTAGCCAATGGTGACTTTAAAGATGACTTAATTTGGTTTCTGTATGGAAAATTTTAACTTCGTCAAAACATCATCAAACACAACAATTATCTGTCAAGGTGTTGTGTGAAGACTGATTTCAATTCAAATTTCATCAATCTGAGAACTTGGGCTAGAGTCAATCATTGAAGGTTTGTTGTTGGTCATATTTAAGAATATATTCAAGTAATGGTTAGGTGTTGGGGAAGGTTTGGCTGATTATTTGTATCTCTGCATTCTGATTCATCATCTGTTTTCAGAGCAATCTGTTCTGCTCTATTGCTTCTATATTGGGGTTATGGCTCTATTTGAAGTTGTTATGCATTTGCACTTTGAATAAAAGGGCCTTTGGGCCGGTAATGATAAAAAAAAAACAAATTCACCACCGATTTGAAGCAAATAAATGATTTTCTAGCGAGATTTTTGAATTTCCTACAATACTCCGAGTGTTCAGATACCAAAAAAAAAAAAATTCTTATACCAATAAATTTAGGTGCCTAAGAATCATTACCAAAAGTTCCACAAAATACAGGGTACCTCTATGTAATTGTTTTTGAAAGAATTTTAGTTTAGCCCATTACAATCTAAGTTGGAAAAAAAAAATTAACTATCTAAATTATGGACAAATTTACTTCTATATTTCTCTTGATTTGTTCTGCAGTAGTTAATTAATTTCATAAAAAGCTAATTAAAATGAAAGAGATAAATGCAAATTGATAACTTAAATTATATTCCAAAAAAATAACTTTGAAATATTTTGAAATAAATTTTATTTCTCATATCTTGATAAGTTTAGCATAATTATGGACAAGTTTACTTATGTATTTCTCTTGATTATTCTGCAGTAGTTAATTAATTTCATAAAAAAACTAATTAAAATGAAAGAGATAAATGCAATTGATAACTTAAATTATATTCCAAAAAAATAACTTTGAAATATTTTGAAATAAATTTTATTTCTCATATCTTGATAAGTTTAGCATCATTAATCTAGTGAAAACATACTAAAACAAAGTTAGATGAACCTACTAACTTAAGAATTTTTTCAAAAAAGCCAAGATATGAATTCTCACTGATCATGGCCCAAACTAAATTAAATTTCATTTAACAAAAAAAAGACCTCTATTGAATTATTGTTTTTAAAAAGCATGTAAGAAAGAAATGTATGCTGGCTATGGGGTTTGAACCCATGCGCACTTATGTGCAGAAGATCTTAAGTCTTTCCCCTTAACCACTCAGGCAAACCAGCTTTAATGAGAATATTATACTGTTGTATTTAGAGCTATGTTAAATCCTACAAATAATGGTGTACTTTAAAGAGCTTTTTGGACTTGTACACCACCATGTGCAAGAGATAAATACCGAAGGTAAAAAAGTATAGAGAGCATCAAAACATTTTGCATCAAATATCAACTAGCAAATACCCGAGCATTGCACCATACTTAAAAATTAAAACTCGAGCGTTAATATATAAATACACGCGTCTTCAATTAAAAAATACGTTAAAATTGTGAATACTTTGAGGATATGTAACAATATGTTTGAGTTAATTTAGTTCACTGGACGATGGTAATATGTGAGCTCCAATTAAGAAAGTTAAAGTTTGTCTCTCTATTTACCTAGCTTGCTCGCCAAAGATAAGTATGAGTTTAACTCATATTAGTTTAAAAAGTGAGTGGATCCTACTTAATAATATAATTAGTTAATTTGGTTATATTGATAAAAAGTGAGATAAAGGAAGAGGAGAGAGAAAACATATGATTAAAATATTGCATGAGAAACTCATCATTAAACGCATCTTGTGAGCAGCTTAGCGTTTCCACCACCTTTACCGTTTCTGACGCCAACAGACCATTGCCGCCCAAAACGCCGCAAAAACCCACCCCCAAAAACCCCTCCTTGTGCTCTCTTCCATTGCCCAGAAGACACCCGCCACCCCATCGCTACCAGCAGAACAGACTACCACCCCGGCCCCCACCATACACCACCCTCCTCCTCTCTTCTCACCTCCTCCCACCTCCCCATCACTTTCCGACCAATGCACCTACCGCCGCCGACCACCTCGCCTCCCCACCCACCTCAACCGACCTCCCCAAAACCCCACTGCTCGGTTTCTTTTCTGCCCAGCCTAACACCATTGTCCGACGCCACCAGCGACTTCCCGGCGACGCCAGCGCCCCACAGCAACGCATTCAACACCGGTCTCTTCCTTCCTGTTTTGCTCCTTGTCATTTCTCTGTTCTGACTATGATCGCCGGCGACCACCGACCGTCTCGAGCTATTGCGGCCGCCTGCCGTTGACCGAGCACCACCACCATCTGTTGCTCGCTCGCTACCCTCTATTAGTATATTCCTAAAACCCTTTCACAATTCTTTGATATTTATTCTCTATTTTACTTCATCTGTTTATGCGTGATTAAATGATGGTTAGTAACTATTTTGAGTATTTTAGAATCAGTAGAAACCATGTATGTGTAGGTAGATGGATTTGTTGCATAATGGATATACAAAGTTTTGATCTTTGGCTTGTGAATGGCATGATAATGAACTAGGGTTGTATGAGAGAAAACCCACATAAATCCTTCGTTGTTTAATGCATGTTAGGCCTTAAATAGGTTCATTACTGAGTTATTAGAGTTGTACGAAAGTTTCATGCGTTAAAGTTTTAATCTTGCGTGAGTTTTTGCAAATATTAGGTGTTGTTATCAAGTTTGTTCTTAAAGTTTATGTTGGGTGTTTTAGCATTAAACTATGAATAGGATGGTTGTTTAAAACCTTAGAAGTATGATTAGGAGTTGGTTTAAATGTTTGAAATAGAAACGTGGAACTTTGGTTGGTTTTTGGAGCAAGTTTGAGTTAGTATGGATTACTATGTTCATAAATGTTCATATTAAGGTTTACGTTACTAAGAGTGAGGTTTATGGTTGTTTTGAGACCCTATAAACATGTTAAGAACCTTGTTGAAGTGTTTGAATGATAAAGTATGAATATGGGACCCTAGGGTAACCTTTTGGTTTTATTATGACATGTTTTGTAATTTTATGAATAGTAGCATGCAAGGTTTTCATACCTAAGTTTAAGACGTTAGCTTAGGCTAAATAAAGTCTTAAAATGAGGTTAAAGGTGTTCTAAAGTTTTTATAAAGTTTGCGTGTTGTTATGTTGTTATATGAGTATTAAGTTCGAAACCCTACGTTAATACTTTTACTATAGCATTAATGTCGAGTTATTACCTTGAACTTAATGTTTCGGTCAGTTGAGGTTACTTTTAGAATCGTTGTGTGGTTATGTTCATAATATCGTTATAATTATGCTCACTTCATGTTTCACTAATTGGTGAGAGAGTGATAAGGTTGGGGGTATGGTAGGATTCGTGCGTAACTAATTATCGTAGAAAGTATTAATTTTAGAAGTTTGTATTCGAATCCTAGGTCTGAGTGAGACGGCGAAGTAGTAGCTCCCGTGTGTAAGTGTGGAAGTAAAGAGAAGTTGTTCAAGTAATGTCTATGTCCTAATCCCCATTGGGATGCTCTTTTATCTGTTATGTGATTTTAATTTGTTTTATGAAGCATGCATCCCACATAGGGATTTTCTGTAAACTTAGACTGTCTAATTTGGACGTCTGTGAGTTCTTTTTTAAGTTGAGTAAAATGTGACAGTCTTTTAAACTCTGAGTTTTATTCTATCGGTTTCGGAAACTGAGTTGGGTTTTTGTTTAAAGTCTGACGTCTGAACTTCATAAGATACTAATAATCAAAGTGAAACCATAAGCGGGTTGCGGGTAACGACCAAAAGACAGGATCTGTTCCTGCAGGGGAGTTATCAAGAGATCGAGGAGTCCCGATATATTTCTGAGATTGAGTATGCACACGTATGATTCTATATCTGGCACTAGCCATCTATATTCTAATTCTAAGTTATGATATTCTGGGGATAGGCAAATTCTGCCTGCATAATAAAATTCTAATTGTTTTCTGAGGAAAGGATTACTCTGTTTCTGATTTTTCGTATTTGATTCTGAGATTTAAAAGTCAGTTGAGATTTCTGGACATGTTTTTCTGAGATGAAAGTTGGTATTGTTGTTTCTAAGTTCTATTATTTCTGAACTCTGTTATTTTTGGGTTGGGATTCAAATGAGTTGTGAAAAGGTTTGACTTGTTCTCCTCCTTTAAATGAATAAAAATGATCTTTAAACTGTTTTAACAGTTAAGGGTAGACATTATTGAGGTTTCCCCCTCATGTTGTGAATATTTTGTTTTCAGGTGAAGATCAATTATGTGATGGGAACGGGTTAAACAAGTGAGGACGTTGGAGTTAGACGTTTTGAGAATAAAGTTTAGTTTATGTTCAGACTTGAAGTTTAGTTAATGTTGAGTTTATATTGTTCTAGAATTCGAAGACGTTATTTTCGTTTGATTAGATTGAAGTTCTTAGTTTGTTTTGTTAATCTCTATTCCCGCCTTGTATCTCTTTCGAGGTACAGCAGTAACGCCCAAGTTAATAAAAAGAAAAAAAAAGAGTCTTTCGCTGTTAATGTTAGTTTGACTTTGACGTTTTCATAATTAAATTTCTGGCACGTTACCGAAGGCTTAGGACATAAGGATTGAGAACAATTTGGAAGGTTTATGAAGGTTTTTTCAATGTGCGTGACTGCTAGCTCCATCTCCGATTTCTCAACCTTTTTTTCTTTTTCTTTTTTTCTTTTCTCTTTTTTTTGTGCTTTCTTATTCCTTCTCTCTCTCTCTCTCTCTCTCTCTCTCTCTCTCTCTCTCTCTCTCTCTCTTTTTGTTGGTATGCTTCGAGATATGGACGACCCAAATGGGGTTTACTCTCCCAGCACAAGTTTCTCTATACACAAACAAAGTGCTTAAGGGACATGAGTGTCGTACCACTCATGCCGACCCATGTTGGTGGACCAACTAGGAACTCCCTCTTTTTTTTCTTTTTCTTTTTGCTTTCTTCTCATTTTTTTTGCGACTTTCTTCTTCATGTTATTGACTCATGTTCGCCTTTCTAATGATATTAGTCATAACACACCTTTTGGCTTTAGGGTAGATATCGAGTGGTCATGAAGAGAATGACTAGGTTGGTCAAGGCTATGGGTTTTCAAATAGTGACTATTATGAGTGATGTAGAGAGGGATGATTTGGTGAATTGGAACTTAGGATTGGGATGTAGATGATAAGTAGGGATAAATGTTGTGGGCGAATGGGAAGGTAACAGATGATACAGATGCTGATGTGGGTGGTGAGGTGGTAGCCACCTCTGTCCTAAGCACGTTTTGTTCAAGCTGTTGGTCTAGGAGCATAGAGATGTCCACTTTCAATAGACTGGTGGTTTTAGTCTTCTCTCCTTTTGCGCAGCCTGCTTGATGAATGCAGTCTGACTTCTCTCCCTTTTTTTCTCTCATTCTTTAATTTTATTTCAAACATTGGATTCATAGGATGACAAACGTGCTGAACAGAAGGGTATATGAAGGTGATGATAGATGGGTATATCAGACATAGATGTTGAGGCTAATGAATGGGTGAATGAGCTTTTCAGCTCAAGTTAAGAGTACAAGCACGAGATTCTCAAACAATCACAATCAAATAGATGCATCTTATTGAATTCAAAAGACAAGCATATTAAAGACTGACTCAATGCCCCCCTAACTGACTCTGAACTAGAATGCACAAAGGAATTGAGACCTTAGCTAACTTCAAAGTCCCCTTCTTGCGGTATTGCCTTTCCCTATTGACTACTCCTGGAGGGTCATTGGCTAGCTGGATTTTTTTTTTTGTGTTGCTTTCGGTAGAGGCAATTTACTTGATTGGATCATACCGTCAATCTTATTCTTTAAGGTTCACCACTTCTCAGTGTCATGTCTTTTACACATGTGATAGTGGGAAAATGCATTGTCATCTAGCTTGGGTTCTTCATTTCTAGCTCTGGTCTCGGTAAAGGCAAACTTAATCAGGTTTTTTCTTAAGAGATGAGCGAAAGCATGGACATAGGTGGTGTCGAGTGGAGTGTAATGGTCATACTTTGATTGGATTCCTGACTGAATTACATTAGTCTCAACGCTCTTAGAGGGGTGGTTGGGTGAACCAGTAGCCCTCCTATTAGGACTGGAATTCTTCCACCCTTGGGCGGCGAGCTTCTCATTGTTCGTGGTCTCGAGTTGGAGGCAAAGGTCCTTCAAGTAGTCGAAGTCCTTGATCACATGGTATCCTAAGTGCCGAGCCAGGCTACTCTTGATACTCTGTTTGAAGGTGGATAACTTTAAGTGCAAGGGTATTGTCTTATTGATGTACCACCTTTCGAAGTAATCCAGGAAGGGCTCTCCGCCCCTTTGCCCAAAAGTCACTTAACTTACTGTCACGGTATATAATGTACATACTTCCATGATCTGTTCATATTAATTGTCACTTAGTTTACTGTCACGGTATATAATGTCACTCTTTGATTGATAATTTTTAATACAATATTTTCTTAACAATTACAATATTATGCTTTTAACATAATAGTTTTCGTAACAAATCGAACAATTATAATTTTACAAACCAAGTAATGGTACATACTGAGAAATTTATAGACAAAATTTTTAAAATTTCATGATACATTTTTGCCACCAAAAAAAAAATGTAATGAAAATGCCATTAATTTATGTTAACTGTTACAAAAATGCCACTTTACCTGTTTGTGACATGTAATCGCCGGTTGTAGTGTGTTTACTTTCTTGATTACGCATTAAGATTTTCCTCCACCCAAACTACCTACCATAATTAATATTTACCGACCTAAATTAATGATCCACCCCTTAGTATTTTTTTACAGCATAAGTTAATTGCCCCTTCCACTCAGATTCTTCATCTTCTTCTTTCTTCCTCCACTCTCTGTTCAACCCCTCTTCCAACTTCCGCCATAACTGAGCTCTGCCTCAGGTCTTCTTCTTCATTTCTAGGCAAATTTTTGGGCATAAAGATTAGGGTCTTCGGTCACCATCTTCATTTCTCTCCCTGAAAAACCCTAATTTCACGGCAAAACAGGAATGATCGACTTCCTCTTTTGACATTAGAGTTTTGCAGGGGTTGATCTGGCTACTCCAACTCTTGGACAGATTAATCTGTGTGGGCCTATGACTCATGAAGCTGTCAATATCTTACTAAAACCTTTTCCAATCAAGCCATAAAGTTTGAGGAATCTGGAGCATTTATCATGTTAAAGAATTTTAAAAAGGTAACTGAATCACTCACTCACGAGATTCTCCAACTACCAGTATAAAATATGTGGGGGCAAAATCTATACAATGGTGGAAAGCATAAAAGGAGTGGATCTACTATATCCGTGATGGTGTAATTGCTTGATTAATTGCCAACTCGTGGGAGCTAGTAATGATCGATACAAATACAAACACAAATACAACAAAATAATCCAACAAGTTTGGATGGCGACCCAAGTCACAAATCAGTATGCACAAATGAAACTCAAAAGTGGAAATCAAAAGTAGCGGCCATATCAAATCTGACCTGATCTACATCAAAAAAGAAGAAGAAAGGGACAAGTTTGATTCAGAGTCTAGTCGTCAGAATCGTCACCGCCGCCGAAGAGGGAAACACGGTTTGACAGACCTAAAACTAATAGGTGTCTGTGTACCGCAAGTGTACGAGTCTGTGTAATAATAAAAATATCGTTCTCTCTCAACGACTTGTGTTCAACTACGCACTAAACTAGTTCACTACAAAGGATGCTAGGTCGATCTAAAGGTTGTGGTAACGGCTCAGATAATTAACTAAGGAAGCAGGAAATTAAAGGATGTAACCAAGTGATTAAAAGCGTTCAGGGGAGTCCACTCTAGTCAATCAATCAAATTAAGTGATGATTCTAGTTCTAGGTAATTTTAGTAGTGTCCGGGTCTATAATCTTTCTAAGCCTTATCACTTCGATCTTTCGATCCTAGGTGAGTTACAGTGATTAAACTATCATTATTTCTAACTATTTAATCTAATCAAAGATCAGAACTGATTATAAATTGACCCTAGGCAAGAATCATTATGTCTAACTATTTTCTAAACCTATTCAATCTATGCAATCCAATTCAAGACTCAAACTGTCGTTCTGTTATCGAGAATCTAAAACCAAGTACATGCTCAAACTGTCGTTCTGTTGCCAAATTACCATGACATACAATACACGCAGATTAAACGACTGTATTAAAACCTAAAACTGAAATTACACACTATAAATTAATTGAAGAACATCGAGTTTATCCCCTAAACAAGTAATCTAAGCACTCATAATAATAAAAACAAGGAAAACAATAATAAAATCTGAATAACGAAACATAAAGTAAATAGAAATTAAACCGAACGTTCGAGTCGTCGAATTCGATCTCTTCGTGTCACACGATTCGATCTCCTTCTCCTCCTCTTTCGTTCCTAATCTACTAGAATGGCTCCCCGAAGGGAGGAATTACAGAGAAAAACCTAAGGTTAAACGACAGCAATAAAACTCTCAATAGTTCATGATTGTCCAATTGAACGCCGAAGTAGTCCTTTTATAATGCGCGATTAGGGGACAAAACGCGGCCTGCGCTTTGGAAACGTTGGCTGCGTTTTGCCCAAAAGTGAAAGTCTCCATGAGAGGGCGCTAGCTGCGCCTGAAAAACACGGCCTGCGTTTTGGTTCTGCTCGCTTTTTGATGCTTCTGGACGAGGCGCGGGCTGCGTTTCTTCCGCCCTAATTGGGTTGGGGCCGTGTGATTTTAGGTCGTTCTTCATCCTTCCTTTCTTTCTCTTCAACTTCTTTTTTTATTTTCCATGATTTTTTTCTATTTCTTCTCCAATTCTTCATGCTTTTTGATATAATTCCACCAATTCCTGTAAAACATACTAAACTCGCGAACAAGTGTATAAATCACGGAAATTGACATAAAAATACGAGATATCGGATACAAAAAGCATGAAACTGATATGTTTTGAGCCCTAAAATATAAAAACGACTTATCAAATCTCCCCTTGCTTAGCTCTTGATTGTCCCCAAGCAAATCAGAATTGGAAACAGGAGGATTAGAGCTCAAACAGGAAAAACAGAACCTAAGAAGAAAAAGAATTAGAAAGAGTTTGGGAAAGGATTACAAAAACAAAATCTTAACACCCCCTCAAGCTAACCATTCTAACACATCAATTCAACAAGCAAGCACAAAGATCAGTCTGGACAAGATCAAAACTCGGTTCAAAAGAGAAAGGAAGAAATTTTCGAAACCAAAGAGGAGAGAACAAGTACTTCAGAAGCATAAATCTGCCAACAGTCTCAAGAATAATGCAAATATGCGCAGTTGGTTATGTACGTAAGTCAGTCAAAAAGAGCAAACCTCACATAGGAAAGAATAAAAACACTCAGTCACTCAAATTTTAATATGTATGTGGGTTTTTTCTCATACTCAGACCAATAGAAACAAACTACCATAAGCTTGGCAAGAACCTCGCTCTCCACTACTGGAATGCAATGCACAAGTGACAATCAAAAGGACTTTTCCGGGTTGTAACGGGGCTTAGGTTAAGGGTAAGGAGCGGTAAAATTTTGGAATGAGGAGTTAAGAGCCATGCTTGGATTGATTTTCAATGAGTATAACACTCTAAACTCTCCTTCTTGCTTAATGTATGCAAGGAATTTCACCTTTCTCCTTCAACAATATCAAAATCTCCACTGAATACAACCGAGTCAAATTTTCAGAACTTTAAATTGAATCTCCCTTTTCTTTTTAGAACTCCTTTTCTCTCTTTTTTTTATTTTTTTTATTTCATTTTTTTTCTTTTTGGTGGGTGATCGGGGAGAAGAAAACTATGGAATTATAACTTCGACCTCGATATAATATATGAACAACATAACCAAACACCAATTATTCAAGAGGTGGGACTTTCAGTTTCTCCCAACTTGAAACAATAAGCACAATCTCTCCCAAACTTCATATTTTTTTCACAAACACACCAAACCAACTGTTCCTTCCAAAAAACGACAAACTCTCATTCAACCAAGTAAGGCAAAGGGATACTGAATATCAAAGGTCAAGGCTTGTATCGTCAGGGTTCAATCATGAAAGAAGGATAAACAAAGGCTAGGCGGGGCAAAAAGAACGGTAAATATATTGTAAGGAAGGCTATTTGGCTATGTAGTTTAACAAAATAAAATGAATGCCTTAATCACTTTGTCATAGCGTGCAATGCAAATATGTAGTCTCAAGCAAGATGCAAAACAAGTTCTAGAGATGCAACTAATGGTGGAGTCACTCAGGGAATCATGAATTGATAAAAGTGATCAATTCGTAAATTTGGTAATGTGGACTCACGGGATGGGGCTCGATCAACTAAATTTAGCCCAAAGATTTGCGGCACGCATATTTATACTTTCTAAGATAGTCAAAGCAGTCAAATGCAACTTTCATAACTTGACTCAAGATAAGAAGATTTGAAGCAAAAGGTTTCAAAAACTTTTGAGAACTCATCCAGACTTTTCTAAGCGAAGCAAGTTAAACTGAAAGTAAGAAAGGTTTACAAATCATCACCGAAGGTGTTTCCTGTTTCAATCCTAGTCCTATCTTATATTTTTTTTGGTTTTTTTAGTCTTTTCTAATTTTTTTTTGGTCTTTTTCTAATTTCTGATTTTTTTTGTGTTTTTGAGTAAAGTGAATGCAAAAGAAAGAAAAAGAAACAAACTAAGAAAAGAAATAAAGGAAAAATCTACATGCTACTAACTAATGCAATCTAGGTGAATGCAATCCTAAAACTAGAAAGAAACTAGGAAAGGAAAACTAAAAACAATTAAAGAAACACACAAACTAAAAACTCAACAAAAGAAAACACACTAAAAGTAAGAAAAATCAAACTAGAAACAAACTAAAGACAAGAAAATCACTCTTAAAACTGAAAAATAAGCATGAAACAAGAAAAAGTAAAACGAAAATAAAAGAAAAATAAAACGAAAAACAGAGAAACAAGAAAAATATTCGCAGAATATTCAACCCCCCCAAGCTTAAATGTTGCATTGTCCTCAATGCAGAAGACAACGGTGAAGGGTAAGAGCAAGTAAAGGATCAAGGATCCTCGGTTGGTGGGGAAGGGTTGGTATGGCTTGGTCCTGGTGGCGCTTGTCGCGTTTGGGGAAGGGGTCAAGGGGTTAGGGCAAAATAAAAATTAAAAAAAAAACAAGGAGGGTCTTCTTTGTTTTGAAAGAAAGGAAAGGGCTCGACAAAATTAAAAGGGGCGGGCAAATTTTCTGGGCAAAAAGGCAAAACGCAGCCTGCGTTTTGCAAAAAATAATTACTGGGCGTTCTGGACGAGGCGCAGCCAGCCCCTGGAAAACGCTGGCTGCGTTTTCCTACCTGATGCAAGTAATTCGATTTTTGCAACTTTTTGCTTGTTTTCTCCTTTCTTCTTTGTTTGCTCCTTATTTTCCCTACTATTTGACCTACCAAAATTCCCTACACACATCTACTAACTCAAAAATTATTATGTTAGAGATAATAATTTCAATAAATAACCAAAAACTTGACTAAAAATTTAAGGAATCTAATTATCAAAGAGAAAATCAGAAATGAAAACGAAATTTAGCAAAATCGAACGAAAATTAAAAAAAAAACTCTAGAAAATTAAAATAGACTCGGTTAGAAGGTCAAGATCCGGGTCTTCATTCCAGATGACGTCAAGGCCCTTAATAGCTTGTCAAACTCCTCTGCATGTGGTTTGCAAGCTAGTAAACATGATATACACTAAAAACTTATAAAATAAAACATTAGTAAAGTTCTCAGCAATAAATCAAATTCTCTAGAAAAATCAAAATATTCAAAATATTTGGTCCACAAGAATTTTCTAGGAAGGTCCTCAAGGTGTATCCAATAAGGATCAAGGGAAGGGTAATTACCTAAGGACAATTCATCAATAATATTGTTAGTTTCACCAGTCGAAACACAAAAATTAACCTAATCAAAGATATTAATTTGAACATAAAAGGTTTTTTCATCAGGCATAAGTTCCTCGAAGGTTTCTGGTAAAACTAAAGGCAATGAAAAAGAAATAGAAGCATGGAATAAATCACTGGAATCATGGAGTATAATATTATCAGGATCCTTGTTTGAAAAATTTAATTCACTAATACCCTTCTCGCTTGGTTCCTCATTAATAATATCAACAGAATCATGATGAAAATCATCCTCATACCTAGTATCTAACCCAGATGGTTCACTCACCTCAAACCCTGTCGACTGAGAAAAAGGTAAGGAAGTATCATGAAAATCAAGAACACCATCAGCAGTGTTTTCAGGTAAACTAAGGTAAGAAGAATCATCTAGACTGACTTCTAAAGGGGAGGGGGACTTGCTATAATCATATATTCCATCATTAAAATAGGAAGAATTTGAATTATGGTCAATATCATGGAACAAGTCACACCCTTGCATTAAAGTTCCAAGTCAAGCAACACCAAGGCAGGTACAATCATCATGTTCAAAAGAACCACATAAAGCACAAGTAACTGAATTATGAGGTTGGATATAGGAATTAGACAGAAATGCATAAGGATTAAAGAACTCAAATGCACAATTAGGATTTTCAAAATAATACGCATCACGTGCAAGCCATTCAAGTAATTCCCAAACTTCATCAACAGATTTATCACAAAAGCCCAAATAATCTAAATGACTACGGGTTTCTAAATTCACACCTTCAAAAACAATATCAAGAATTTCAGGTTTTCCAAACATGATATCACATGAAACAAGAAAAGCATATAAACGCTCAAAATAATGCCAAAATAATTCACGTTCATCTTGAGAAAAATAAAAAGGTGCCATATTTTTGGATTTTTGAAAATTTTAATTTTTATTTGATTTTTTAGGGTTTTTTAAGAAAAGCAATAAAAACCTAGTCAACCAGAGTGCGTTCGTCTAATGGCAGTTGGGGAAACAAGTTTCCCGGCAACGGCGCCAAAAACTTGACAGACCTAAAACTAATAGGTGTCTGTGTACTGCAAGTGTACGGGTCTGTGTAGTAATAAAAATATCGTTCTCTCTTAGCAACTTGTGTTCAACTACGCACTAAACTAGTTCACTACAAAGGATGCTAGGTCGATCTAAAGGTTGTGGTAACGGTTCAGATAATTAACTAAGGAAGCAGGAAATTAAAGGATGTAACCAAGTGATTAAAAGCGTTCAGGGGAGTCCACTCTAATCAATCAATCAAATTAAGCGGTGATTCTACTTCTAGGTAATTTTAGTAGTGTCGGGGTCTATAATCTTTCTAAGTCTTATCACTTCGATCTTTCGATCCTAGGTGAGTTACAGTGATTAAACTATCATTATTTCTAACTATTTAATCTAATCAAAGATCAGAACTGATTATAAATTGACCCTAGGCAAGAATCATTATGTCTAACTATTTTCTAAACCTATTCAATCTACGCAAAATCCAATTCAAGACTCAAACTGTCGTTCTGTTATCGAGAATCTAAAACCAAGTACATGCTCAAACTGTCGTTCTGTTGCCAAATTACCATGACATACAATACACGCAGATTAAACGACTGTATTAAAACCTAAAACTGAAATTACACACTATAAATTAATTGAAGAACATCGAGTTTATCCCCTAAACAAGTAATCTAAGCACACATAATAATACAAACAAGGAAAACAATAATAAAATCTGAATAACGAAACATAAAGTAAATAGAAATTAAACCGAACGTTCGAGTCGTCGAATTCGATCTCTTCGTGTCACACGATTCGATCTCCTTCTCCTCCTCTTTCGTTCCTAATCTACTAGAATGGCTCCCCGAAGGGAGGAATTACAGAGAAAAACCTAAGGTTAAACGACAGAAATAAAACTCTCAATAGTTCATGATTGTCCAATTGAACGCCGAAGTAGTCCTTTTATAATGCGCGATTAGGGGACAAAACGCGGCCTGCGCTTTGTAAACGTTGGCTGCGTTTTGCCCAAAAGTGAAAGTCTCCATGAGAGGGCGCTAGCTGCGCCTGAAAAACACGGCCTGCGTTTTGGTTCTGCTCGCTTTTTGATGCTTCTGGACGAGGCGCGGGTTGCGTTTCTAAAACGCTGCCTGCGCCTTGTTCTTCTGCCCTAATTGGGTTGGGGCCGTGTGATTTTGGGCCGTTCTCCATCCTTCCTTTCTTTCTCTTCAACATTTTTTTTTATTTTCCATGATTTTTTCTATTTCTTCTCCAATTCTTCATGCTTTTTGATATAATTCCACCAATTCCTGTAAAACATACCAAACTCGCAAACAAGTGTATAAATCACGGAAATTGACATAAAAATACGAGATATCAGATATAAAAAGTATGAAACTGATATGTTTTGACCCTAAAAACTCTATATAAAAACGACTTATCACGGTTGTCGATGAGGAAGAGGAGGAGAAGGAGAACGAGAGTTGGGTGGGGGAAAACTTTAATGCCTAATCAAGAAATTAAATACACTACAATCGGCTGTTACAGGTCACAAACAGGTAAAGTGGCAATTTTTGTAACAGTTAACATAAATCAATGGCATTTTCATTACAGGTGTGTTTGGTTCGAAGGAAAATGATTTCGGTGAAAATCGTTTTCCAAGAGAAATGGTTTTCCAACGAAATGATTTTTCATGTCAAATTTTCCCTCGTTGGTAGAAGACAAATCGTTTTTCGGAAAATGACGATATATGTCGACATAAGTGGCAATATATGTTACAAATGAAAATATTTTGAGCTCAAAATTCATATTTGAGTTTTTTTAATGAACCATATCGTATTGTAAAATTTTGACCCAATCCGATGAATTTGAATTTTTGTCTTAAGTTTCAGTTAGATTTAACTATAAAAAAAGTCGACATAAGTGATTATATATGTTATAAATGAAAACATTTTGTAGCTTAAAATTCATATTTGAACTTCCTTTAATCAATTTTACTGTATTATAAAGTTTCGAGCCAAACTGATGAAATCATGCTCTTAAATTTCGGTAAGTTTTAATAGCAAAAAATGTCGGTACAAGTGACGATACATATTACAAAGGAAAAAATATTTTAAGCTCAAAATTCATATTTGAGTTTTTTTTACTCCATCCTATAATGTCATAAAGTTTCGAATCAAACAGTTAAATTTGATTTTTTTTAAAGTTTCAGTTAGTTTTAGCAGGGAAAATTGTTGGCATATGTCACGATAAATGTTATCAAATAAAATTATTTTGAGCTAAAAATTCATATTGAGGATTTTTTCATAAATCTTGTCGTATTGCAAAGTTTCGAGTCAAACCGTTGAAGTTGAATTTCACCCTTAAATTTTAGGTAGATTTAATTAGTAGTGATAATAGGTACAACATTCAAGGGTAGAAAATATTTTCTTTTCGAAACCTTTTCTGCACGAAACATAAGAAAATTGGGAAAACATTTTTTGTACAAAAAGTTTTTCCCCCAACCAAACACACACTACAAATTCTTTTGGATGACAACATTGCAATTTTTACATAGTTTAGTGGCATTTTTATCCAAGAATTCAGACAACAAATAATATCTACGAGACCAAGTATCAATTTCAAATAGCAATATTTGAGGGGTTTTTTGCTTTTTGGACCCTGTATTTTGGGGGTATTTACAATCTGGACCCCCATGTTTCAAAGTTTACAAATTGGACCCTGTACTTTGTTTCCGACAACATTTTAGATATAATTAGAGGGGTCCGGCCAAAAGAGGCCCTTATTGTAGTTTGACTGATTTTTCCTACCAAAGTTGCCCTTTGATTATTTCTGAACTTCCAAAGTTACCCTTCATTTATTCATACATTAATTTACTTATACTACTACAATTCTCACATCACATATATATATATATATATATATATATATATATATATATTGGAAAAATCATTAGTAATTCCATTAACAAAACTGGGAAAACCAATACAAGTGAATCAAGTCAGTCACCAAAACAAAATCTAACAACACCTACAAAAAGGAATTCAAGACAATCTACTTTTTACATCATTACAAATAATTTGAACTAGCACGTTAGTCTCCCTAGAAATATTGTCATGAAATCTGGAGTTCCTTTCATGCCAAAGATGATAAACCAAGCTGGAAATAATCAAAGCATACCGGCGCTTGTGTTGAGAGTTAAGAAGCCAGTATCTCCAATCATTCAAATCATACCCATCAACAACTAGTGAAGAGAAAACCGCTATAGCAACTTGGGTGGAGAAATGACACATGAAGAATAAATGATCATTTGATTCGATATCATTACAGCAGAGATAGCAACAATTTACCCAATGTATTCCAACAATCTGTCCTGAGTTAGTAAACGTCGCAGTAACAGCATCCAGAAGGTGAAGGCAAACTTGGGGATACTCAACTTGTGCCAAACTAGAGAGTGCCAAGAGACCTCTTCACTACTCTCCTTTAAGAATTGATATCCTTTTTTAATAGAGTACTGGTGTCCATTCTCCTTAAGCTCACAGAAAAGCTCAAGAAGATCATCTCTTATCTTCAATAACCGCTTCCAATACCAGCTAATGTTCTGTTTGACTTCACACTCCCAGATACTCTACTTCTTCAAGTATAAATGGTGAACCCACTTTACCCACAGTGATTCCTTCTCCAACATAATTTGCCATACAAGCCCTCCCAAAGCTGCTTTGTTCCAAATAATTGCATTCCTAATATTTAAACCACCCTCCTTCTTAGACTTACAGCAATGCAACTAAGATATGGGAGGAATTTTTTTACCACCCCAAAGGAAAACCCTACACAACTTTGTAATTTCTTCGATAACACTAGTTGGAAGAATAAAAATATGGGCCCAGTAAGTATGCAAAGCCATCAAAACACTATTAACAAGTTGAACTCTTCCTGCATAGGAGAGTTTTTTCACTGACCACCCATTAAGTCTCTTTGTCATACTTTCAAGTAGCAAGGCACAATCATGTCTATTAAGCCTTGTAGGCTTTATAGGGACCCCCAAATATTTAAAAGGCAAATGACCTCTCCTAAATCCAGTAGCATCAATGATCCCCTTTATGCATTCCTCATCCATCCCCGCAAATGTAATATCAGACTTGTTTTTGTTAGGCAACAAACCAGAGCAGGCCGAAAAATGATTCAGAGCAGATAATAGAATGTCAACACTCACTAGGTCCCCATGACAGAATAGTAGAAGGTCATCCGCAAAACATAAATGTGTGAGGGAAAGAGACTTACAAAATTGATGGTGTTTGAAATCCTTCGAAATTGAAGCCTCTTTGATTGCTCTCCCTAGATATTCCATGACAAGGAAAAATAGAAGCGGAGATATCGGATCGCCTTGCCTCAATCCACGATCGCTTTTAAAATATCCAAAGGTTCCACCATTAAGAGAAATAGAGAAGGAAGCGGTTGAAACACAAGTCATCACCCAAGAAATAAACTGGGGAGGAAAATTAAGTGCCAAAAGCAGATTCTCCACAAAAGACCAATCCACTGTGTCATAAGCCTTTTGAATATCTACCTTAATCATAAACTTGGCTTCACACCCTTCCTATTGTAGAACCTCACCAAATCTTCAGCTATTAGAATGTTATGGAGGATAGATCTACCCGCAACAAAAGCAGATTGCTCCTCACTTGCAAGGAAGGAAAACACAGACTTGAGACGAGAGCAAATAATTCTTGTAATGATTTTATACACAATATTACAGCACGCAATAGGTCTTAAGTCACTAACTCTTTCTGGGTTGTTCACTTTAGGGACCAATGTCAAAAGAGATGCATTAATCTCCTTCAATAGACAACCAGTTTTGAAGAAATCCTTCACTGCCCTTGAAACATCATTACCTATTACACTCCATGCCTTCTTGGAGAAAGTAGCATTATACCCGTCAGGCCCTGGACTCTTTTTCCCATCCATAGAAAAAACAATTTCCTTGATTTCTTTATCTGTAACAGGTGCCAACAGCAGCTCAGAATGATCATTCGAGAGTAGGTTTCCTTGTGTGATAGTTGACCATCTTACCTTGCCCAAGCAACTCTTTTTACCAAAAGAATCTTCAAAGTGCTTGGCCACGAATAGACCAATTTCCTCATCAGAGTTCAAGTAATTCCCATTATTATCCATAATATTCAGAATTTTGTTCTTGTAATGATGAGTTTTCAGCATAGAGAAGAATATAGCAGAATTTGAATCCCCTTTCTTGAGCCATTCTGCTTTTGTTCTTTGTTTTAGAAGCTTTGTTGCTGCTCCAAGAGAAGAAAAGTATTCTTTCCTGGCTTCAATCTCCATGTCAAACAAAGATCTGTCATTTGGATCAAGAGATATACGAGTCTGGATATCTGTGAGTTTGTGATAGTCTGCCTGAGATTTGTCAAAAATATTCCCAAACTTTGATCGATGAAGATCAGAAAGAGGCTTCTTCAGTTTTTTGAGTTTTTGGCATAAAATAAACATTGGAGATCCAGATATAGTCATATTCCAATTCTTCTTAACCAATGGTAGAAATTCCTCAGATTGTGTCCACATGTCGCAGAACTTAAATCTGCGTTTTATGGGATGATCACTTTTCTTTAATATTATCTCCAGGGGCGAGTGATCTGAAATCCCTGAGGGAAGTACATTATAGTAGCAGTCCTCAAAAGCAGCTATCCCATCTTCATTAATAAGGACCCTATCAATACAAGAAAGAATTCTACTATTATGCCAAGAAAAATGAAAACCCAACCTCTTCATTTCAATAACCTGATTCTCAGTTAAAAAATTCTGAAAATCCTCAATCTCCTTAGCTGTAATATCCATACCACCAATTCTATCATCAAAATGCAGCACATGATTAAAATCCCCTACAATGATCCAAGGAAGAGAACAATTATCTGCTATATCTGCTAAAATTCTCCACAGAATTTTTCTCTCAATAAGATCATTATCTCCATATATCAAGGATACCAAGAAGCTAGATTCCCCCTGAGAGATCTTACAGTGAATGATCTGTTTATGCAGTAGTAAACAGTCAACAGATATATCAGAAATCCTCCATAATACCCATATTCGACTTCTAGTGCCATCAGAAGCATTCGAGATTAAATTCCATTGAGAACCAAGATTATTTTTGATCCTATCACAAGCCTGCAGAGTAACTTTTGTCTCCAGTAGACCAACCAAAGAAAATTTATTATCAAGAAGGAATTGTTTGATTCCATCTTGTTTCCGAGGGCCATTTAACTCCCTCACTTTCCAAACCAAAAATCTATCCATTATCCCTTCTAGAAGAAGTGCAAGGACCATGCCCAACAGCCTCAACCACCTCTGATTCAGGAATGGGAGGTAAGGAGCATTTTAGTGAACCTACAACTACAGTTATGTTGAAGGTTACACTGTTGGTCCCCCTTTTAGGCACTTGAGCTTGAATACTTGAAGAGTATTTTGGACAGGGTTTTTCCTAACCCACTTCTGATTACCCTTCCTCTTACACTGCTACACCAAATGTCCAAACATAGAGCAATCAGTGCATCTAATTGGCTTCCATTCATATTCTATCCTTTGCATATAAGCAAAACCATCTTCATCCACCAATGGAACAGTCTCCAGAAAGGAACCAGTAATATCAATATTGACCAGGATTCTTGCAAATTTCATCAAAGTCTTCTCCTGAGTAAACAAATCAGCCTCCAAAGGTTCACCAATCATACTACCAATCTTGCTCAGACCTGATTGACTCCAATATTTCCAGTTTAGATCTCTTAATTTGACCCAAATTGGAACTTTAGTCACTTCATCAATATCAGTTGATTGACCTAGAGATCAGGCCTTCAATATCACTAGCTTTTTATCAAAATAAGCTACCCATCTAGAGTGGACTCTATCCCTATCTTCAGTTGAGATGAAATCGTAGAATAAAAGCACAAGAAGGCTGCCAGAGGATACGATCTAATCCCCTCTCACCCCACATTCTCATAGCAAAGCGTTCCATAACAGCAAGAGGAGGATTAGCTCCCAAAACAAAAGCAAGAATGGACGAAGACCAGTAGTTTACCTCTGATTCAATATCTTCCAAAGAAAATTTTTGGGTAGTGATACGATTGACTTCAACAGGCGGCACATTGAACAATTTCATGGGTTGTTTGTAAGGAGCAACAACCTCCTTTTCTATCACCTTCTCCACTTCCTCAACAGAATCTGAAACAACATTCTCATCCGGCGAAGATATCGGTGCTGAAGAAATATCATCCCCGAATTCCTGTCTTCTCAGGTTCAGTTGGAAAGGATTAGGAGTAATAACCTCAAATAAGCTTGAACCCTCAACAAATCTGGTACCAATAGATTGAGATTTATCAGACGAAAGTAGTTCTTGCATCGCCGGCACTGGAGAAGAGTCCGGCCGACCAAATTTCCGAGCTCTTTTTGCGGCTTTTTAGGATCTCCGCGATCGCCCCATTGTTCGCAACTTTAGGGCTTAGTCATATATATATATATGTGTGTGTGTGTGTGTGTGTGTGTGTGTGTGTGTGTGTGTGTGTGTGTGTATATATATAAACGAACTGCCTTAGAGAGAGAAACTCTCATGGGGCGATCGCGGAGCCATAAGAAAGACGCAAAATCTGGCCGGAAATCTGCCGGAAAATCGCCGATTCTGGTGGATGTTGATGTTAGGCTTGATCCCATTACTGATATTGATGATGAGGAGTCCATCCCAGAGCATAACTCTCCCCCGTTGTTACTCACCTTCGGGAATAACTTTGATGAGAAGGTTAAATCAGCACCTCCTTCGCAGTCAAGTCCTATTTCGAGGAATAAAGTGGCTTTGGGTGTGGAAAAGGATGAAGCAATTCCCAAATCAGGTATCAGAACTCCTTTCGTTTTATCTTATATAGAACCTTTAGATTTGAATGGGGTGAGAACACAACAGTTGACGAAGGAAGATACTCAATCGGAAATCGAATACTGGAATTAGTCCATTCTTGCCTTTGTTTTGGGAGGTAACCCTCCTTTGACTATTTTTAAGAAGTTTGCGAATAGAATGTGGGGGTCCGAAGGTTTGAGCAAGGTTCTCTAGCTCCCTGAAGGATCGTTTATCATCCGCTTCAATTCTATTCAAGAACGGGATATGGTATTAGACAGGAACATAGTGTACTTTGATAAGAAGCTAGTGATTATCAAGCCATGGTCATTAGGACAACCCACTGAACTTGATGAGGTGGTTAGAGTACCTATCTGGGTGAAATTACACAATCTGGATTGGAGATATTGGAGCTCATCTGGGCTGAGTAAAATTGGTAGTATTCTTGGTGTTCTCCTAAAAGCTGATCTATATACTCAAGATAAAACTATGATGAAATATGCTCGGATTTTGGTGGATATTGATATAACAAAATCTTTTCCGGATTCGGTTCCTTTAATTGATGAGAATGGGTATGTCTATACTCAAAAGGTTGAATATGAATGGATTCCAGTGTGTTGTAAAGCTTGCAAGATGTTTGGTCATACTGAAGAAAATTGCAAGAAGAAGAAAGGGAATTAGAGATGGTCGCGAAGGGATGATATAGTTCCTCCTCCTGATCCTAAATCTGTTGTTCCTTCTTCAGTGCCTAAAAGAAGGACTAGTAGACCTGATACTCCCATATCTTCTTTGGTGGTTGGATCGGTCGAAGTGAATTTAACTCCCATTAGTGAAGAACCAATGGTTGAGTCTAAACACCCTAGTCCTTGCACTGGTTCAACCTCAATTGGATAGAATTCTAATATGGAATGTTAGGGGGTTGAATGGCCCCAAGAAGAGGGAGGGTGTGAAGCATTTCCTGATGATGAATAAGATCAGCATTATATATCTTGTTGAAACTAAGGTCAAGGTGGAGAAATGCCAAGATATTCAACAATTTTTATGTCCTGGATATTCACTTATTCATAATGGTCAAATTCAGAAAAGGAGTAGAATATGAATCATGTGGAATCTTGGTATTATTAATGTTGATTGTATCTTGAGTTCTGAGCAAATGATTCTGTGTAGAATTACAGCGGGAGAAGCTTCTATTTTAGTCTCCTTTGTCTATGAAGACAATGACATTGCAACCAGGAAGGAATTATGGAGCTCACTTCATTCAATTGCTATGATTTTTCCAGAAACCTTGGATTATTTATGGAGATTTTAATCATGTACTAGATATGGATGATAGAATTGGTGGGAATCCTGTTTCTGCTGAAGAGATTTCAGATTTCCAAGAGTTCTTACAGGATAATCATCTGCTAGAAACAAAAAAGGTGGGCTGTAAGTTTACTTGGAACAATGGGTCTATTTTTTCCTGCATTGATAGAGTATTAATGAATTTTGATTGTCTCAATATGTTTGATAATATTTTCTATCATGCTTTACCTCCGGGGATTTCTGATCATTCACCACTCATAATTTTCTTGGAAGAGAATTTCTCTACTCCTAAGAAAAGATTCAAATTTTGCGATATGTGGGTGTCAAATACAAATTTTTTGCAGATGGTTGAGAATGTCTGGAGGTGTGATATTTCTGGGACCCCGATGTTCTCCTTGGTTCAGAAATTAAAGAAGCTCAAGAAGCCCCTCTCTACTTTACACAAAACATATTATGGGAATGTTATTGAACAAGCTCAAAAGAGATATGTGACCTTATGTGATCTGCAAAGTCAATTTCATGAGGACCCCCTGAATTCTGAGTTAAGAAGTAGGGTAGAGGAAGCAAAATCTCTTTATTACCAAAACTTATCCATTGCAAACCTTCTGTTGAGACATAAAACAAAGGTCGATTGGTTAAATAAGGGTGATACAAATTCAGCTTTTTTCTACTCCACTTTAAAGGCTCAGCACTATCATCAAAGAGTTCTTGGTATTTTTAATAATGATGGGAACTGGTTGACTGATCAAGCACAAATTGGTAACTACCTATCTTCTCATTTTGAAGATTTTTTTGCTAAGAAATGTAGCACAAGCAAAGTCAGGTGGTCTACAGTTATGTATGGGAACATTTTGTCTGCGGATATGGCTGAGACATTGTTGATTCTAATTAATGAAAAGGAGATCAAGATGTTGTATTTAGTATGGATGGACAGAAAAGCCCAGGCCCTGATGGGTTCAATGCTACATTCTTCAAGAAATCGTGGCCCATCATTGGAAAAGACTTCTGCAAGGCTATTATATCATTCTTTAGTTCAGGTTCTCTATTAAGTGAGGTTAACTCGACCTTGCTTACTCTTATTCCTAAGAAAGTTGAACCTGAAACAGTAGCTGATCTACGTCCCATTTTCTTGCTGCAACATTATCTACAAGGTAATTACAAAAATCTTATGCTTGAGGTTAAAACATGTTCTTCCTTTTTTGGTGGATGAGGAACAAGCTGCATTTATAGAGGGGAGATCTATTATTCACAACATCTTGATTGCTGAAGACTTGGTTAGACTCTATAATCGGGCTGGAGTTAAGCCTAGTTGTGTCTTGAAAATTGACATTCAAAAGGCTTATGATACCGTTGATTGGAGTTTTCTTGAGCAGCTGTTACTTGCTCTACGTTTCCCATCGAAGTTTGTTTCATGGGTGATGACTTGTGTGCGATCTGCATCCTTTTCAATTAGCTTTAATGGCTCTACATATGGTTATTTTAAGAGTGGAAGAGGACTGAGACAAGGTGACCCCATTTCTCCTCTTCTCTTTGTTATTATTATGAATTATATTGGAAGAGCCTTAAAGGAGGTAGCAGAAAATCCATCATTCAGATTCCATCAATTTTGTAAGCCTATGAAACAGAATCACTTGTGCTTTGCTGATGACCTGCTGGTTTTCTGTAGTGGTGATTTACCAAGTCTAAAACTTCTTTTAGATGCTGTGGAACATTTTTTCAGAATGTTCTGGTTTACTTCCTAACTTGGGAAAATCAGAAATGATATTTGCTGGGGTAAAAGAAGATTTTATACAGCAGGCTCTGAATCTAAGTGGTTTTTCAAAGGCTGATCTGCCTTTCAAATATTTAGGGGTCCCGGTTAAACCAGCAAAGCTAAATAGACATGATTGTGCAATTCTCCTCTTAAAGATGACCAAGAGATTACAAGGATGGGCTGTTAAGAAATTGACATATGGAGGTAGAATTGAGCTGGTTAATAGCATTCTTATGTCAATCCACACTTATTGAGGACAAATCTTTATAATTCCAGAAAGTGTGATTGACTCGATCAACAGAATGTGTAGAGTATTTCTTTGGGGAGGTAATGAATCAAAGTCCCCTCCTATTTCTTGGAAGCATTGTTGTTTATATAAAAAAGAAGGGGGACTGAACATCAGAGATGCTCACAGCTGGAATAGAGCAGCATTAGGAAGTTTGATTTGTAAAATAAAAATGAACAAGCAAGCTCTTTGGGTAAGCTGGGTTAAGCACCTCTATCTTAAGAAGCAGTCAATATGGGATTGTGAGATAAGACAAAATGCAAGCTGGAACTGGAGGTGTCTCGTGGGTGTGAAAGATGATCTGAAATCGTATTTTTTGGACTGCTCTTCAAACAGAAAGCAGTACAAGATTAAGGATGGCTATAATTTTTTGAAACCCCACAGTGATGAAGTAAGATGGCATGATCTTGTCTGGCACAAGAAGAGGGTTCCTAAATTCTCCTTCACTTTTTGGATGAATTTGCAATCTCAGCTGGTTACTTTAGATAGAGTGCTGAAATTTGGTACCTCTCTGGCTAATAGGTGTTTTCTTTGCAAAGAAGGGGAGGAATCAAATAAACATCTATTCTTCGACTGCGAGTTTACCTTGAAAGTCTGTGAAGAAGTCTACAAAACTATTGGTACTAACCAACCAATTCTGCTTGATGGTGAATTTCATATTTTTGAGTTCAAGAGGAAATCTCGAGATTACCATGCTTTGATTATTGCAACTGTAATTTACCATTCTTGGCATGAACGGAATACCCGGGTCTACAAGAATATGGAGAGAGATTGCAAGCTGCTTGCTTTGATTATTACCCAAGATATGAAGTTTAGATTCTCATGAATCTGTGTTTTGTTTTGTTTTGAGTATTGTTTTAGGTGCTGCATAGTGTTGGATTTTGGAGGAATCATTTTCCTCTTTGTCTTGTAAACTCTATTTTGTTTTGTTAATGGAAATTACTTATCGTTTTTTCCAAATATATATATATATATATATATATATATATATATATATTTCTGGGTACAAAAGGTGAGGATCGAAATATGTGGATTGTAACGAGAGCATTTTGGGTAATTTATAATTGACTCTATTTAATTTTTTTAAAAAAATCATGTAATATTAATGTGTGCATTAATATGTATGTTTACATTGATGACTTTAATTTCTTTTTCTTTTTTCTATTGCAATCTTCTTTTTTTATTCTTTTAAATAAGAAAACTATTTTTTATTTTGCATTATTGTCTTTTTCTTTATTCATTTAAATATCACATCGGTAATATTTTCAAACGTATGTACGAATTACGATTTACTTGCGTCCCGTGCAACGCACGTGCAACGTACGGGTCTAATTACTAGTTTGTTTTATTTTACAATCTTCCTCATCTCTTTCTTTCCTCACTGCTCAACTCCCCAGTGAATGACACCATCTCCATTACCATATCAAACCTCACCATCTCCGTTTGCCATCTCCATCTCGTTTCTCCCCCGTCACTCTCCCCCCTTGAAACATCAACTCGGAACCTAACGTCGACCTTCGAACTCGCTTCTAACTTCAAATCTGCAACCACCTGTTGGAATCTCCATTGCCAGATTAAGGGGAAGCTTTGCATACCATAAAAGGGGAACGACTAGATTGAAAACCACCAGAAGAATCTGGTAAGTATAGTTCCATATTTATATTGTTAATAAAACCTAAAATTGATTTTTATTAATTTAGGGTTGTGGTGGATCTGTAAAAGCTAATGAATTGAGATTTGGTTTTGATTTGGTGAAGAAGCTAATGAAACTATATTTCTGTTTGAACAAACTAATAAAACAAGTTAATACCCTAAAAATTTTTTTATCTACACAGAATCTGAATAAGCTAATAAATTGAAATATCAAATTTATAAATTTTTTTTTTGGTTGGAATTAGGGTTCATAAACCCCAAATTGGAAGTGTGACAGTTTTGTGGTTATGGTGAATGATTGATGAATAATGTCAAATTCATATTGTTTGGTTGGTATTGGTTGTTTATAAACCATAATTGTCATGGAAAACTTGAAACTACAAATTGGAAGTGCAAACCTTAATTGTCTTTACTTCATCTAACTACTATTGGTTCATAAACCCATATTTTGATAGATAAATGACAGAGAACAGAGGAAAGAGTAGTTAATTTGAAATTTATACAACATAATAAAATTTATACAACATAATGGTCATGAGAAACATAGAGCAATTTATAGCATGATGGTTAATATAACAATAAAATGTCGAAAATTGCTAAAATTGCATTTTTTTCCCCTGCCCCTGAATTTTTTCTTTTTTGGTTTGGGGAGGGGGTGGGGGGAATGGTCAATTGAGGGTAATTCTTGGTTGGTTTAGTCCTTAATTTTATGTAGATGTTACTCTTGGTTGGTATAGTTCCATATTTATATTGTTCCTTAATTATTAAAACTATATTTATGTTTAGATGGAATGCAGCTCGAGTTCAATGGGTTCCAGGGGCATATATTATTGCCGAAAATGCAAAAGTGGAACAAATTTGCAACGACGAATTTCCAAGACAAATTTGAATTACTTAAGGCCTTTTTGGTGCTGTCAAAGGTGTGGTGAGTTCTTGTGTTGGGTAGAAGATGAACACAGACGACAGGAAATGGGTGTGGTTGGAGGGCCAACTGACGAATCCAACACTGGAAGGGATAAGACTGTTGGAGGGCCAAGTGAAGAAATGACAAATGAACAAGGACGCAATTCAGTTGACTGTAGTCGATTTGTTGAAGAATTAAGTGCGTTTAGGGCTGAAGTTAGGCAATGGTTCATGAAAATGTATGATGTAGCTAAAGTTATGTCGTTAGTGTGTTGTGGTATTTTTTTTTGGTTGTCTTGGTTGCGTTACTCAAGTAAGCTAGATTGTGGCTCAATGGTTTTGATTTGGGTGTCCTTGTTTTATATTGTTAATGTAAGACTATTTGATGGGTACTATTATGTGCAAGTTATATTTTGTGGTTGTGTTGGTATTATGTGCAAGTTATATTATGTGGCTCATGGTTTTGATTTGGGTGTCCTTGGTATATGGTTTTAATGTAAGTTATATTATTTGACTGTGCTTGTTGAGTTCACCACTATTTAATTGATACTAATATGTGCAAGTAATGTTATTTGGGTGTCCTTGTTGAGTTCAATGGGTTAACTTGTGTTTGGATAGTAATATGTTTAGATATTAATTGGTACTAATATGCGCAACTATTAATTTGTTTGGATATTAATTGGTATTAACATGTGCAACTATTAATGATTAAGGGTTTGGATAGTCCAAAAAAAAATGTGAAAATATGAACAAAATGGAAAGGGAACATATTAATAATTGATCATAAATATCCCAAAATATATAGCATGAAATTGAACCTTGCCCAAGTAAAGCCATAAAGGCAAACATTCTAACTGACAGTGGGGCGAGGGCTATACAATTACTAGAGCGCCAACAAAATACGTACGTATCACCTATCCATATCTATTTGATAGATGTCCAAAAGAGTGTTCACATAGTTATGGACACGCACAAAAACATAGTGTTCACGACTAATGGACACATACAAAAACCTGTCAATATCTACGACAGTGTTCCACGACTAATGGACACGTACAAAAAACCTGACAATATCTACAACAGTGTTCCACAACTAATGGACACATACACAATATGTTAATAGATCACAAAGTGTTTCCAAATAGATGGACACACAAAATATGAATCAACAACAAACACTAGTTATATTTGTCAAATTTGATGTCCAACATCTTGATCCTCTTTCTAACTTTTGTCGCAAGGGATTGAAGGTTGTCGAGCCTTGGTTTCTTGGACGGAATTGGAATCTGGCAGTGGAGAATCAATATATAGTAAAATTGATAACAGTTCCTAAAAATATTCAGCAAGTTCAAATCACAATCAAACTGGAAAACCTGGAAATTGATTCACACAAAAGCAAATACTAACCAAGCTGCTTTAAGATCCTATGGTGAACTAGGCCAAGATAAAGGTAAAACAAACTGGAAAAAAAAATATGCCACTCAATAAGAACCAAACAGCGAGCAAAGTCCAGGGTTATAAATCAGAACCTCATCAATTGTAGACTGGATTGTACCATCATCAATTGTAGAGCATCAAATTCGGCCAATTACAAAGTAGCCATCACTCATGCTAATGCTAAACTGCTTACAAAAACTCAAGGCTCTGATTGTTTGACTCAGCAAATCATGTTATAAATCAGAACTCCTAAAGTAATCAGTACATGATAGAAGTCGAGTAGTCGACAATCCATTATATAAATGAACAAAGTTATCTCCAGGATTTGCTACCCCAATTCCTAAAGCATCACTATATCAAGAGCAATTTGATATAAAACTCCACTCAAACCATCCAATTCCAAAAAACTTGATACAAAACTCCTTAGTCATTTAGCAAATAGAAGTTACCTGAGATGTGCTTCCGGAACCATGAGCTTCATAACTCCTCTTGTTGGACTGTTTTACGATAGTAGTAGCCCTTCTTGGTGCTTGCTTTGTAACCTTGGAAATGATACATCATTCAACTTAGTCATGTATAATAAAAATGGTTCCTAGGTCATATTTAAAGTTCATATTTCACAAGTGTTTCCTAGGTCATATTTCAACTCACAAGTTCACATGTGCTAATTACAGAAAAGAAGTTCACAAGTGCTAATTACAGAAAACAAGATTTATTTTGTTTACCTCATTCGTGCTTCCAGAGGGTAGGCTACAACTTATTTGAACATCATTCCTCAAGTTGGATTGCTTCCTAGGGCTTCTTCTAAGGATTTAGGAAAACAATAAAAAAAAATTTATATATACTTAAGTAAAGACACCATGAATTTCTAATGTAAAAAGGGTTAGATTTATTTTTAATACGTCATTCGTGCTTCCAGAAGGGAGGCTACAACTGATTTGAACAAAACCAAAAACAAAAAGTTTACTTAGGTATGCCACTGCTTTATTTTCTGGGAATCTAACAAAAATAACAAAAATTCACTTTGGCTACTGATGACTTTTATATAATGAACATCATTCCTCAAGTTGGACATGTTTAAATAAATTTGGATAGTTTATATAATGAAGAAAAGTCACGAAAATTTAGCAACATAGTTTATATAGTACAATTAACAACTTTGTTGACCAGCAGCTATGCCAAACCTGATTAGTTTCTTGAGAAGAAGCTATGCCACTGCCATGTTTTTATGGGCTTCTTCTGATGGGAGTACTTTGTTGACCAGAAGATGCAGCCTTGTTCAATTAATAAAACAAATGTATAACTTAGTTGGGGTTGGTGAAAAACTATTGCAAAATAAATAAATAAATAATTGAAATTTCAGTAGACATACCTGATTAGTAGCTGAGTCATGTTGTTTTTTTGGGCCTTCCCATTCTCTTACTTTTAACAGATTTAGCTGGGCCATGTTCAATATTTGGACATCTTCTCTTGTTATGCCCTTCATGCTTGCAAAATGAGCACTTCACTGTCGAACTCCTAAATCTGGTCCTCTCCTTCCTTGACTCATCACTTGCCCTTATCCTGTCCTTCTTCACTGGGCCTCTTTTCTTAACAATCTTTGGTGGACATAAGTCAAGGACATTAGGCATAGCAGGCCAAAAGAACTTGTCTTTGAGTGGTTGCATTGGAAAACTGTAAGCAGCCCTAAACTTTTCAACCATATACCAATCACTAACATACTCTTCAAGGTCTACCTTCATGAATGTCAAAGCCTTCACAACATGTTTACATGGAATTCCTTTGATTTGATATTCCCCACAGTCACAAGTTCTATCATTCACATTCACAATGTACCTAATTTGTCCATCATGCACTTCCCATGAATCTCAAACAAAACTTCTAACATTCTTTTTGATATTTATCCATTGTTTGTCTCACTAATGAGACAACCCTACCTGTCCAACTAGTACCCCAATCTGCCCTCTCTACTCACCATTCCACAATCTTTTCATGAATCTTCTCACACAGGGTGAATATAGGCATGTCTCTATACCTAACAAGGGAGTAAACTAAATAAAAAGCTACTGATAAATGAGCAAATATGGAACATCATTTGATGATTTTTGAAGCTCAAACATTCATATCATAGTTCAAAATATGAGCTACTGATAGCAATCCATAATGAAACACAATCCCATCCAAAATAGTCTTATCTTTAGCTCCATATTAACCAGTCAACAAATTAACCCAAAACCCAAAATAGCAAAAAGTATCTAATCACGGAACTTACTAGATTCAACAATTTCAAACTCAAAAAATTGATACAAATGAACAAATGTGGCCATAATTTTTCAAAGTTCAGACATTCATATGGTAGCTTAAATTTGAGCAACTGATAGCAATCCACAATGTAGCAAGCATAATCCAACCAAAATAAGACATCTTAAACTCAATATTAACTAATCAACAAAGTAACCAAAACCCTAAATAGCAAACAGTAGACTAGATTAGACAATTTCAAACCCAAAAAATTTGATACAAATGAACAAATGTGTAACAAAATTCCATCATTTTTGTTTAAGTTCAGACATTTAAATTAGAGCGACTGATAGCAATCCACAATATATCAAGCACAATCCCAACCCAAATAAGACATCTCCAGCTCCATATTACCCAATCAACAACGCAACCCAGAACCCTAAGAGCATCTGCAATGGTGAGTTTTAATTCGACTCACTGCTGACGTGGCATGAAACGAGAACGGAGTGAGGTCGTGTAGGACATTTCAGTGGTGAGAATGAAACTCGTCTCGCGAGAATCTCGCTTTCATTCTCGCGAGACGAGTTTGAAAGCGAGTTTGAAATATTAATATTTTAATTATTTTTTTTTCTCTCTCCTCCTCCATCTCATTTTTATCAATATAACCAAATTAATTATATTCTTAAGTGGGACCCATTTACTTTTTTTTAATTAATATGAGTCAAACTCATTCTCACCATTGGAAAGCTAACTAAATAAAAAGTTAAATTTTGACTCTCTTGATAGGGGTCCACAGATCCCACGTCATACAATTAGTCAAACTCAAACTCACCATTGCGGGTGCTCTTAATACCAACAGTATCTAATAACTACGCGATCATATTGGATTCAACCATCTCAAACCCCTTAAATTTCAGACGAATGAACCAATACGGAACATGAATTCATCCGCAATGTCATTACAAGAGAACAAACTGGATCGAAAGCTAGGGTTTCGGAGGGAGAAGAAGAACACTAAATTTTAATGATCAAGACATAATTAAATGAATTAATGAAGGCATCACCTGACATCTATCAGCAATGAAAGTGTACTTGCCTTCATGATCTTCACCTATTGTTAATCAAGTATAAATTTAATTGATCAAGATCAAATTATTTGAGCTAATTGAAAAGTAAAAAGGTTAGATTTTGTTTTGTATACCTATGATTCCCATCAAGCAGTGTAGAAAATACATCCAGGTTTCTTTGTTCTCCACGCTCACAATAGCATATCCAAGTGGAAAACAATGGTTTTCAGCATCAAACCCTAAGGCAGTCAACAACACACCCTTGTACACACCTTTCAAGTGGCACCCATCCACCCCAATGAAGTGTCTACATCCAGCCTTAAACCCATCTATCCAAGGTTTAAATGATACAAACATCCTCTTGAACACATGCTGCCCTTCTTCATCATCTTCCCAGTTGATGCGACAAATGCTCCCTGGATGACTTGTTTTTATCATCTCAAGGTACTTGGGAAGCAACTTAAAACCCTCCTCATGTTTCCCCCTAATCTCCTCCAGAATTTTGATTTTGGCTCTTCAAACTGTGTTCTTGGACTTTACAAGATGGTACTCATCATGCAACTTCTTCACCATTACAGCTACTGACATGTTTGGTTCAGACCTAACATCTTCAAACAACTTCCTAGATATCCAAGTAGAGTTCGCAGCAGGGTTGTCCATTAACCGTTTACAAGTGCAAATACCACTAAAGTTCTTGATTTTAAAGGTCACACCATCTTGCATCAATGAGGCATGAATCCTTAAATCACATCGTTTCCCCGAACATTTACCAGTATATCCATAACCCTCATTCTTGATGTGCCTAATCCAAATCCCCTGTTGAACCATGTAATCCCTTAGCACCTCAAGAAACTTGGATTTGTCTATGAACATGTCCCCCGGCCTGAGTACAATTGACCCATCTTGTTCTGGTTCCCACAGTCTATCATCATCTCCCACATAACCATCTGAGTCATTATCTGAATTAAAAATCTCATCCTCTGGAACTAGTGATGCCTCGGTCCCATCATTGTCACTGTGAGACTCTCCCACATCACCCTCAAACTCAGCATCATCCTCATCAGTATTACCCTCATCAGCATCACCCTCATCAACATCACCCTCACTGTCATGACCATCACTGTAATCAGGATCACTCTCATCAGCATCTGTCTCAACACCCTCAATCTCATCACCCTCATTCACATGAACATTCTCAATCAATATATCCTTCCCATGAGGTCTGCTGTTGGGTTGTGTGTTTGGAGTGTTCAATTGGGAGAGAGTCATTTCACTCAAAGAAGGTTGTTGGGACAAACTAATGTCACCAGGGTTCCCTGAGGTTGTCTGTTCTTTGGAAGAAATATGGCTATTTGAGGTGACATTGTCTTGACACGGTTCAGAAACAGGGTTTCCAATAGGTATGTCAACTGACAACTTAGCACCAATGCTCCCTTGTAGGTTGTCCCAAAACTCAGGACTTAATGTACTCATCTCCATTGTACCTCCATCTCCTAAATTTATAGTCTGATCTTCAGGTACATGATCCTTCCGTAAACTACCCTCCAAATCCATAATCATCTTGTCCACAAATGAAGGCTGCTTCCTCTCCTGAATCATGAACTCTACTTTCTTCCTATTTTTCCACCTCTCAAACACACTAAGCAAGTCAATCTCACTGCTCACAGGCCACTTAATGTGATGCTTTCCAGGTGTGTGGGATGATATAGCAAGAAATATTGGCTTGTGTGGTTTAAGAGCTTCAGAATACAGAAAGTTGTATGCATCTGTAGTTAAATTAGCTATGCCATACTGATCTTCATCCCTCATATACTCTGTTGACCACTTCTTATACTTAAACACTACCACAACCTCTGTGTTATATTGATCTATACAAACCAAACAGATACATTAAACAAAGTTTAAAACATTAAACAAATGTTATAATATACACACTAATAATATACACATTTATAATATACACATTAAAACTTTGACAGTAGAGTCTTCTACCCTCTGTTTAACAAGCATGAGCCCTATAAACGTTTCAACATATAATGAACAACCAGAAATATATGAACTTTTTGTGTCTCTGTAGAAGACTTCACAGTGCGACGTTACTAAACAACCAACTTTGACTAACTTAATTGACATACCAAACAACCAACTTTCAATAGTATATTTTTTTAACCCGCTGTTGGTATCATTCTGATTTGATCCCGTGAAATCCATTTGAAAACAACAAACATTCCATTTTAAATCATAAACAGATAGAAGCCAACAAACATGAAAAAGAATAATCACAACAAAGACGTCAAAATCCTATGAGCAATTAAAAGCGAATTAATTTTGGGTACCCTCTGTTTTGGTTAACCCCGTGAAAAATGATCAGACCTAACAAGCAACATGACTAATCACAACAAAAACATCAAATCCTCAACAGACAAGGCCGATTTTAACAGATTCACTTCAAAGTAGGAGGAATCACATATGAAACCAAAAATTATATCGTCTGACTGATGTGAAATCTTAGAAATAGCAACTTTCCAGATTGCACATAACTTACAAAGAAACCCTAAAAATTCTGAATTTCTGGACGAAATTTGACATTAATGAACAAAGAGTTCAACTTCAAATTCTTACCTGCCATCCTTCACTGTAGCATGCAAAAGATCTATCTTTTCCCTTCTGAAACTGTTTCCCGCCTCGACGTCTCCTTCCCCTTCTTGCACAATTTCAAAGTCTTTGATCTATGGTCAAACTCAAGTTACTTGTTGCAGGCTCCTAACCAAATGCCATTGCAGATATGGCCACGATGAAGAAGGGAATGGCGATTCTCATAAGGGTTTCGAAGGGTTGGGTTTTCTGGGAGTTTGGAGTTGAATAGTCACTAAGGGTGGGATATGCATATGGTCTGTCAAATTGAATGAAGTCTTAAGTCTAGTCAATTTCAAAAGAAAATTAAAAATAAATAAATAAATGACATAAGGGTAAATCGGTCAGTTTATGCAAGATGTTGGTCTTCACCGGAGTCAAACTTAATTTTGGGCTAAATTTTTTGGGCCATATTATATAGGGTCCAAATTGTAAACTTTGAAACATGGAGGTCCAGATTGTAAATACCCCAAAATACACGGTCCAAAAAGCAAAAAACCCATATTTGAGCATGGATTTCTATTAGACACGTGTCATCATGAAGATAAATAGTCCGATAGTCCGGCCGATTATATCCTCAGGACTGGTAATATGATAAGACAGCTAAGCGTACTCTGAACATAGTGGTAAAATTCATGTATGTAACCTCTCGATCGTAATATGATAAGTCCTTCGGCATAATTAGTGGTAAAATTCTAGGTTAGCGTACTCTGAACCTGAACACCCAGGCATAAATGAGAGAACATGACATTCATGTGCAATGTATATAATAGGGAGTACATTTATGCTCTACGCCCTTTTGTTACCCAAGTTTTGCTGACTATAAATTAAACATTCTCCAAACTTTGAATGAGAAGGAAAAAACAAGAAAACCATTAAATCACATACTTGAGAAGATTTGAATCTAAGCCATGGCAATGCATAAATTTTCATCCTTGTTATATTGCTGACATGGGTCCTAATTATTGCAGAATTTTCAGTGTGGTCAGCATCCATTAAGCATGAATTAGGGTTCACTACCAGCCTCATTCAGCGTGACTCAGCAATGTCTCCAAGCTACAACCCATCCCTCACAAAGTGGGAAAGGGTACGGAGTTCTCTCCACCGTTCCATCTCTCGGGTGAACCTCTTCCGGCTGTCAATGTCATCATCATCCCGTGATAGTTTCGAATCCCAAGTGGTAGCAGCCAAGGGTGAATACTTAATGGAGGTGTCTTTAGGAACACCACCAGTCTCCCAAATGGCAATTGCTGACACAGGGAGTGACCTTATTTGGTTGCAATGTCAGCCATGCATCCAATGTTACCACCAAAAACTCCCCATTTTCGACCCTGAAAAGTCCTCCTCTTACAAACTTCAACCATGTGACTCTGATGCATGTAAAGGTTTATCAGACAGGAGCTCATGCACCCAGAGGAATACGTGCTCCTACACCTACTCCTACGGGGATCAGTCAAGTACTCAAGGGGATTTGGCCACTGAAACCCTAACTTTTGGAGCAAGAAATGATAGTATTAGTGTGGCCTCCTTCCCTAACGTGGTTCTTGGATGTGGGCATAACAACGAGGGGACATTTAGGGAAGATGGGTCTGGTCTCATTGGCCTTGGTGGTGGGCCCCTGTCTTTGGTATCTCAGCTAAGTTCCTCAAAGTTCTCCTACTGTCTTATCCCGTTTTTGGAACAAGGTAACCTTTCTAGCAAGATAAGTTTCGGACAAGAGGGACAAGTGTCGGGTGATGATGTCGTGTCCACTCCACTAGTCAAGAAAACTCCACAAACTTTCTATTTTCTGAGATTGGAAGGTCTGAGCGTTGGAGATTCCAACGAGACCAGAAGTTTTATACCATTCAGCTTCAAGAGGACGTCATTGGCCTCAGAGATGGAGGAGGGGAATATAATAATCGACTCAGGAACCACTCTGACGATGTTGCCCTCGGAGATGTTCTCCAGTTTGAAGACAAACTTAGTTGAGAAAATACAAGGGAAACAAGTTGAGGATCCATCGGGGCAGTTGGGGTTGTGCTACCAAAGCGTTAATGGAGGTAAAGAACTGAATATTCCGAGTATAATTGCTCATTTTAGTGGAGCAAAAGTGGTGATGAATGCTGTGAACACGTTCGTTGAGGTAGCGGACAATGTGGTCTGCCTTGCTATGGTTGCAGCAGATGAAATAGCAATATGGGGGAACATCGCCCAGACCAACTTCTTGGTTGGGTATGACCTTCAGTCTGCCAAACTCTCCTTCAAGCCTACCGATTGCTCCAAGTATTAGGGCCCTCATTGTTTTAGTTTCATCCATCTTCTAAATAATTATTGCTGTATTTGTTTGGTTTTTATAAATAATTAATAACGTATACTATTTAATTATGTTAATCAACAAGGTTTGATGTCAATTTCAATGATTATTTGTTCCAGTTTTCTCAGTTATCAATTGCTGTATTATGATACTCCTCCGTTAAATGTCACTTGTTAAATATTATTTCTTGATGTTTAACATCATTCTTTGGTCAACAATGTTCAGAGAGTAAATTGTGAAAAAGCAAATAACAACACTGTATTCCTTATAATGAATTTAATTACTGTACAACAATTTTATATAATAAATAAATCATTAATATCATATAATAATTTAATAAACAAATTAAAACTCATAATTTCCAAATTTTTATCTACAAAATGTATAAGTGATAAATAAAATATTAAGGAGCACATTGGGAATTCTAATTAAAGGATATGGCCAATAATGACAAATAACTTTACAGAACATTTACCATGCATGTATTCAAGAAGAAGGGATTATAAAGATAATAACTTTACTAAATATAAAGTCTCTCCTTCTCATATTATTTGTCACATTAGACATAATTTCAAATACTAAAAAATACCACCCTAGCTCATTTAAAAAGTGCAAATGTTGAATAAAATTGTGAATAATAAAGGAAAAAGTGAATTAAAAAGAAAAATGGAAGAAAAAGATGTACTCCCTCCGTTCTATATTAATTTTCGTCTTTGGAAATTGTACAATCAAACTCCAAAAATTTTGACTATAAATTTTTCAATATATATACGATGAATTGCTATATAAAATTACTACCACTAGATTCATAACGAAAAATACTATCATACATGTATAATATTGCAATTGTTAATAATATATTATGCAAGAAATTATCAATAAAAGAGTGATATTAGAGACCATGAAAGTCAAAATTATCAAAATTAATATAGAACGGAAGGAGTAATTAATAAGGTTAACTTGATAAATTTGTAATTAATGTGTTATTAGAATTATAAAGTGACAGATATTATGGGAAAAAAGAAAGTTCGTTTTTATTTTTTGAAACCAAAAAAGTTTGTTAAAGTAACACATAATATGGAAAGAAGGGAGTATATAATCTGGTCATTTTATTATATATGCGTTTAAAAGTTAGAAACACTACTATAATGTATTTAAAAAATCAATCTAACTTTAATACACATTTAATTTGTGCGCCCCATATTTTGTATTAATATTTTTCACTGATACCTCACTTGTGAAACTTCAATTGGAAAGAGAAATTGGCGTACGTAAAAAAACATGTCTGGATTCTTATTTAGATATTATTTGCATTTACAGTTTTTTATATTTTTTTTCCAATCCAACCTGTATAAATTTATCGGAAAAAAGTTATAAAAAAATATTGGTAAAACACGTACATTATACATGTATATTTCGTAAATCGAATATTTAGAGTTTAGTGTGTTTATAATAGTTAAATCCCGAAATTTAGATGCTAATATAGTAAATGCTCTAAAGTGATGTATTTATTCCCTAAAAGAGTTTATTCGTTTTTCTCTTGCTTCTTTTCCCCTTTGAAGTTAAGGGGGTTTACCCTAAAAAATTGATTGTGCTCCCGAGAGCACAGTGCTCCATGCGCCCAACCTATCCCCATGGCATTTAGTGCGCTCAATCTATACTGGATGAACTTAGCTTATTTTCTTTTTTTTTTTTTTCAATTTTTTAGAAATTGTGTGTGTGTAGCATGCAAATGAGAAGCCCATTACACGTGTTTTAGATTTCAACATGTCCAACACAACTTTTTTGGGTTTTAACTTTATTCATTTTGCATTTTTTGATTTTAATTCCCCCCGTCCCCCTTTATATTTTCTCTTAAATTGAGTATAGGTAAAAAAATTTGACCATTAATATTACAATTTGTATAATGATTCATTGTACAAAATTGATCTCATTAATTTCAAAACTAACGTTTTTACTACAATGCTCATAACCCAATATATAAATGCTCATAAACGTAAACTACCATGCTCATAAACCTAAACTACAATGCTCATAACCCAATATATGAATGCTCATAAACGTAAACTACCATACTCATAAACCTAAACTAATATGCTCATAAGCTGGTATATAAATGCTTATAAATCAGTAGATGAATGTTTATAACCTCTAACACGAATGTTCATAACCTGACGTTTTTACTACAATGTTCATAAACTTAAACTAAACGAAAATGATTAAAAACTAAAATGCTCATAAACTAGTATATAAATGCTTATAAATCAGTAGATGAATGTAGAGGCTTATGAGCATTGGCGTTGTAGGTTATGAGCATAATAGTTATAAGTTATGAGCATAATAGTTAGTATGAGCATTAGTCTTGTAGGTTATGAGCATTAAAGTTGTAATTCATGAGCAGGCTTGATGTATCCGTTATGAGCATAATAGTTATAAGTTATGATCATAGTAGTTGCACAATATGAGCATTGATCTTGAAGCTTATGAGCATTGGCCTTGTAGGTTATGAGCATCTGTATTGGAGGTTATGAGCATAATAGTTAGTAGTTAAGGCTTATGAGAAATGGTCTTGTAGGTTATGAGCATTAAAGTTGTGGGTCATGAGCATTGACCTTGTAGGTTATGAGCATAATAGTTAGTAGTTAAGATTTATAATTATGAGCATTGGTCTTGTAAGTTATGAGCATTAAAGTTGTAGGTCATGAGCATTGATGTAGAGGCTTATGAGCATAATAATTATAAGTTATGAGCATAGTAGTTGTACAGTATGAGCATTGGTGTAGATGCTTATGAGTATTGACATTGTAGGTTATGAACATAATAGTTATAAGTTATGAACATAATAGGTAGTAGTTGAGGCTTATGAACATTGGTCTTGTAGGTTACGAGCATTAAAGTGTAGGTCATGAGCGATGTATGCATTATGAGCATAATAGTTATAATTTATGAGATAGTAATTGTACAATATGAGCATTGGTCTTGAGGCTTATGAGAATTGGCCTTGTAGGTTATGAGCATCTGTATTGGAGGTCATGAGCATTCGTGTTGAAGGTTATAAACATTTATCTACTGGTTTATAAACATTCATATATAGATTTATGAGTCGTGTTGGAAATTATGAATATTCATTTACTGGTTTATGAGCATTCATATACTAATTTATGAGCATTATAGTAAAAATGTCTGGTTATGAGCATTCGTGTTGGACGTCATGAACATTTATCTACTGATTTATGAGCATTCGTGTTGGAGGTTATGAACATTTATGTACTGGTTTATGATTATTCATATACGAATTTATGAGCATTGGTGCATGTATATATTTTTGAACATCTATATTAGAAATTATGAACATAGTTTATATTTTTTATGAGCATGTAATAATGGTTAAATGACAAAAAAAATTAAAAAACTAGAACAAAAAAAATTGAGAAAATCGAAAATAAAAAAGTTGAAAATAAAATATATCTAAGAAAATTTACTGAAGGTATAGTATTGTCCCACAACTTAAGCTAAATTCGTTAAATTTAAAAATAAATATTTACATAATTTTTTTTTTTTAAAAAAAAAAAATTGATGAGGGAGGGAGGTAAGCCTTGGGCTCACGATGCCCATGTGCTCCCGGGAGCATGGTCCACCATCTGGGGTTTATCCCGTCAAGCTAAATTTCTACGTTAATAAAATCATAATGGCAAACAATTGCATAGCATTTGTTGTTGGAAATTGTGATGGGACAATTAGGTACATAAGCTCAATGCATAACTGATGAATAAATATCGCTAAATGTCGACTCGTCTTGTATGGTATTCGTTGTATATTATATATATGTAAGAAGAATCATTTACAAAGAATATTTTCCAAAAATAATGAGTACAAAAGAAATATTCCCTAGTACTCTATGACGCCCCTTAAGCTGTTCGAGTGAATCTACGGGTAGCTTGGACTTGAAAAACTAAAACTCCTGCCAGGGGCGGAGGTAGAATATTTTGATAGGGTGGACCATAATATGATAATTTTTGTAATAAAAAACTTTTGTAAAAAATAATTAAAATCTAAAAAGAAGATGCAATATTAGAATAATAGTAATTATATATATGAAAAACAGTATTGTATAAATAGGAAAAACATAAATAATTTATTGCAATATATAAAAACGAAAAAAGCTAGAAACAAAAAAAAAAAAGATGCATAAAGAGTGAGAGAGGGGGCATCGCTTGCTGCCAAAAACATAAAATAATATGTCTACGAAGGGATTCAAAACCAGCACAAAGTGAAACAGAGTCAGGAAGTCTAAAGCTCCACGCAAGCTACGCCATTTAGCTACAGCGTTTACAATGCACATATCTGCAATATTTCGTACAAATCTTAGGGATAGACTAGGCCATGGACCACCCCAGCCCCCTTGATCCACCTCTGACTGCTCCGTGGACAACCCTTTGGTGAAGACGTTCACTATCTGAGAAGTAGTAGGGATATACGTCGAACAACAAGATCTCCATGAGCAATCCACTCTCAAACAAAATGATAATCCACTACATTATGCTTACTCTGATCATGTTGTACAAGATTGGTAGTCATATAGGTGACACTAATGTTGTCACAGTACAACCGAACGGGGTCACATATGGTAATACCAATATCATAAAGTAGCTACCGAATCCAAATAGTGTCGGTAACTGTATAACCATGAGCTCGATATTTAACTTCAGTGGATGATTTTGAAATGGTGGGTAGCTTCTTAGAACGCCAAGAGATAAGATTGAGACTTAAGTAAGAAGCACAGCCTGTGGTGGAGCGACATGTGTCAGCCCAATCCGCATGCGAATAGGCCACAACGGCAGAGAAGGATGATGCAACACGAAGGAAGGATGCCTAGGAGATACCTAAAGATACGCTTCACAATGTACTCAAATACTACGATGGATCAGCAAGTAGTTCATCCACTGTCATGTGCAAGATGTAAATCAACAAAAATCCTTTTTCTGTACCTTTATCTATGGGTTTTATAGAGGGGAAGATATAATCAATCTATGAGCAATATAAAAAAAGCAGTGCAGCAACGCAAAGTCCATGGTGTTTCTTTGCGGATTTCAATGCAATCCACAAGCTGGAGGATAAACTCAATGGTACAACAGTGACATTAGTTAAAACCACAGACTTCACTAATTGTATTGAACAATGCGGGCTTCATGAGGTAAGTTGTTATGGTGCTAATTACTCACAGACCAATAGTCATGTGTTTTCAAAAATTGACAAGGCCTTTGTAAATGATGATTGGTTAATGGATGTGAATTACATGAGAGCGCAACATCTCGCTCAAGGGTTGTCCGACCATAAACCTATATTGCTTACTAGCTTCTGGCCCAACAAGGAAACCCAAATTTGAGTTTTGCAACATGGAGCGTATCAGCGTGGTGGAATAATGAGCTTGAGTTGGGAAGCATCTAAAAGGAGAAGATTGGAGATAGCCCCTTTCTCAACCTTAACATTGGAGATGGTTGATGATGAAATTTCTTCAATCCTTTCTTGAATAATAACAATACTCTTGAACAATTGATCAGCAATAGTTAAAATAAACCAAAGTCATCTACACCAAGCTTGAACACGAAGAATACATAGATATAGCTTTGGATAAAGGAAAAATCTACCATCAAAGACCTAACATTCCACCATGATTAGATAAATGACAATCCGCCACTAATCAATAAAGAAATGACTTGCTAACACCACCATTAACAATGGATAAAGTAAAAACAAGATTTGAGGAGGAAAACCCTAGCTTTCATTAGCATAATCATCAAAGTCTGCCTCTGAAAATGAGGAAAAATGTATTTATACAAGGTTATTAGGCCTTTAAACACAACCGTTTAATGCCGAAAAAAAGTCGTCAAGGTTGGACTGTCGCGGGCGCGATCGATCTGGGCTTAAAGGCGTCACGGGCGCGATTGATATGGGTTTGGAGGCGTCGCTGGCGCGACCTCACTAGCGACTCGTCCTTGGGAAATTTCCTTGGGAAACTTATATGCAGTGTTTAATGCAAGGAGAAAATGAATGTTAGGGACTTGTTAGACAGTAAAGTTTGGATGAGGAAGCCTCATCAGCTCATTGTTTGGATAAATCAACCAAACATCTTCCCCTCGCAATTTGTACATTTTCATGGCGCTTATGGCCTTAGGATCTAAGAGCATATGCCCCAGACCCAATCCTACTCATGACGAGCTGGATCCCAACCAAAATGCCTAGCCAACACAATATTAAACCATCCACAACGATATCCCGCTAATTATTGAGGGAGATCAGTCTAACAAGGCGTAGGGTGAAAAGCGCGATGGGATTAGCATAGTACATTCCCCACAACACATAAAACTCATTAAGGATCGCTACATTCATGTTATCACCTCAGCTAAACATACCACGAGCAAGGACTCTTTGGACTGTAGAAACTACTCGTGCATATATCGTGTGGGCACAATGTTACATTTAGACAGTGCTACATAACAATTGAAATGAGTACTATCCAAATTAAAAGGATTGTTACCTCTTGTCGACATTTGGTGAAGATGATCCGACCTTCCCTTTGCCTCTATCGCCTTCATCACCCTTCCTCTTCTTAGAAGCTTGCTCCTCTTGTTCCCGTGATGTCCTCAACATCTTTTTACAATACAACAACAATCCACAAAGTTAATTATGAACAATTAAACACACAAACACTAAAGTAAATAGTGAATAAACTAAACTAGACCTAAGTAATCACTCAAAACTATTTTTAAATTCTAAGAACCTAATGATATATACAATCTAACAAGCTAAAACTACAAAGCAAAGACCAAATTAACACTCAAAATCTCCATACTTGTACAAGAATAGAGCTGAGTTCAAAATTTCAAAGACAAAAAGCATATAAAAATACATAAACCAATAAACATCAACAATTATTCTAAACTCAAACACTAGAACAAGTTAATTATTTAAATCTAATGTACACAGATAAAATAAACTAACAACTAAGCTAAATGGAAATAAATAAAAACATTAATAAACACCAAAACACAAAACACAAAAAGCTTCAAGCACATTAATAGTGGTGGCATATATAACTCATCACTTAAAACATTCAAATTCATACTTAAAAACAAAAGTTAAGCTAAATAAACAAAGAAATTAGAAAGACCAAACATTTTTACACTTGAAAGTAGTGAAAGAAGAAATTTTGAAGAAGGTGCGACAATGAAGGTTAAATGGTTGTGGAGGATGAGAAAAGAGAAGAAAGTGAAAGGAATATTTGTATGAAAGTGTGGGGATATGAAAAAGGAAGAAGAAAGAACAAGAAAGAAAGAAAAATGGACGAAATTGGTGGTATTGAGAAAGGAGAAGGCATTAAGGAGCTAGGATGAAGGAAGCAAAGGAGTCGAATGAGAAGAGAGGAAGAAGAAAGGTAAGGGTTGTTGGAGGAAAGGGAGTAAACGGTATATAAAACAATGGAAACTCGCTTGGATAACGCTAAGAGTCGTGGCCTAGTACTCACTTTCCTTAAGAACTATTTACTATACCGTAAATGTTCAAAGGGATAAAGCTTAGCACTTGTAACACTCAAGAATAATAGTTTCTCTCTTGAATCACTCAAGTATAGTTGCAGTCTAGACAAGAATGAGGTTGTGATTAACTTAGAATGGTGTGTCTTAAATAGCTTGGAATGTCTCCTATTTATAGGAGACTTCCACCCTCTTAGGATACCCTAGTCAAAGGACAATCAAGAGACTTAATGGAGAATCATATCCTTATTATGACCTTGATCAAGTCAAGTCATATAGCTATTGGAATATCATTATAATCGTGCTTAATTATAATATCAAATACTAATTACACGAAATCATATAGCCGTTAGCATTTAAAACGCTTCTGGGTTCCAACACGGTCCGTGTTGGGTGCAACACGACCACCCGTGTTGAGCCCATAAATGTTTCCTTTGCTCTCTGGAGACCAACACGACTCGTGTTGGTCACAGACTCACTCGTGTTGATCATATTCTTGACATTTTACTTGTATATGATCCTTGTACTTGTAATATATAATTCTTTTGGCTATATACTTATCTTATACTCTTAAAATATTTCCAACAAGGGTCTTGTTGTGAAAAATGTGAGGATGTAGGGTTCAAAATGGGTGAAAACATGTGCTAGCGGGAACTGGGGTCAACACGGATCGTGTTAGGTCGACAACACGGTCTGTGTTGAGCTGTTTTCTAATTACTTGACTCTTTGGAAATCAACACGGGTCGTCCTAGGTCTAACACGATCCATATTGACATGATCCATGCTCCAACGGAGCGGTTTCGGACCCCAACGCCCCCAATCCCTCATTTTTTTCAAAATTCTCGTCTCCCTTTTTTTTTATTATTCCTCTTTTCTTCACCCATTTTTTCTTTGAATTTTGCTTTCATTTTCTTCCTCTTCCCATTTATTTTACTTCATCTCTTTTGTTTTTTCCTCAACTTTTCTAATTTTTTTCTTTCTCTTCTTTTCACTCTTCTTTTCTTTTTCAGATGTTCAGAATTTTCATTTGTTTTTTCTTTTTGCCATTTTCCCTAAAACTAATATCTCAAAAATATAATAAAAATCCTAGAAAATCAAAATAGAGAGGAGAAAAATAAGGAAAAATTCGATGGAATCCTAAAAATGAAAATAAAACTTTAAAAATTAAGGTTGCCTTTCAAGAAGGGCTTGTTTAATGCTTGAAGCTTGACATGACCAACTTAACCTAGAGAATAATCCATAATTTCCTAGACGAAGTCTTTAGGAGCACCTTCAGCTAAAGCACCCAAAAAAATCTATCAAATTGACCCTACAACCTGGGTCGAATTTGCCACCTTCGTCAGCAATGGAGGGATCATCATCATCAGACCTGAAAATCTCAGTAAAAGAATCCTCATAAGCATCATAAGGTATGTTCTTTATGATGTTAGGAGGGGGTAAAATTTTTTATTATCCCAATATTTGCATTACCAAATTCATGACCTTTTTCAATAATTAAATAACTAGGATCTTCATCACTAAAATCAGGAAAATTTTCAAGCTCTTTTCTCTCTTCAAAATGCACAATCTCATGTTTTTCTTCAAAATCAAGCTCACCAACACTCATCTTCTCTTCACTCATCTGTTCAGTTGTGGTATTTGAGGTTTAAAGTAGGGTTGTCGTACCTCAGGGATGGTGTGTTAGGTTATCAGGAAATTGGTTTGGTAAGGTTTGAAATTGCAGGAAACATTAAATAATTTAACTAAACTATTATGAATTGAAAACTAAAGAAAACATGAATTTGAAAACAAAACCTAACTTAATAAAACAAAAACAAGAAATTAAACTAGAAATCAAGAGCATATTCAAGAAAGCAATAAATAACAATAAATCAAGAAAGCAAAAATTTAAAGATGAAGTAAACCTAAGTTAACAATAAAGTAAATTTCTAACTAAGAAAGCAATTGAAAGCAATTAATAACGATGAATATAAAAACTAAATCTAATATTGAATTTAAAGAATGAAAACATTAACCTGGAATGCATTGTACTGAATTCTAATCTTAAATCTTGAATCACCGATCTTTCTCCCATACAAATAAGAAAGGTGTGATTTGGATTACTAAGACTGCTCAAATCCTCACTTGAAGGGAGAATTCGAGGAACCTTAATCCTCCTCTTCACTAAAAATTGAATTTTTGGTGGAAACAAATATTGAAAAGATTGAAATAACGAGAACTGAAAATAACTGAATGAAAGCGAGAAGGAAACGAGAAATTGAAAACTTGAATTGGATTAAAGATTGAAAGAGTGAATTACAATCGAATAATAGCGGTAGCAAAAGCAAGAAAAATGATGAAAATAAACCCTAGAACAATAATACTCATTACGAGAAAACCTAAAACTAACTCTACAACTAATTCTAATAAATTTATCCGACTAATTACGACGACGAGGTCTTTTTATATGCGGTGATTGGAAGACGCTGCCAGCGTTTTATAGACGCTGCCAGCGTTTCTGTCTTCCACCTTTTTGGTTTGTGAAGCTAAACGATGGCAGCGTTTTGCTTGAACGCCATTTACTTGCTCTGATTCAAGCGTTGGCAGCATTTATAAAACGCTGGCAGCATTTTTGCTACTGCTTGCTCTTTTTCGCCATTTTTTCAATCTTTTTCATTCCTTTCTTCACTTCTCCATGAATTTGGATTAAGACCTGTAAATCAAAATAATTTTCCAATCAAGTGAAGAAATGGCAACCAAAAATACTCAATTTATGGTCTTAATTCGGCTCAAAATGAGACCGAACAACACTCCCACACAAAGGTTTGCTCGCCCCGAGCAAACTAGAACAATGAAACAAAATAAAACTAAACAATGCTAACTCACTTTCGTAGGAATCACGGTTGCATTTAGCGTATGCAACAAGGCCTTTAAACCCCTTGGCAGCCCAAGTGGACAAGGAAGGTCTCGTGAGGGTTTATAGCAACTATACCCACAAAAGCCAAAGAAAAAGAAAAGAAAAAGTAGACTCAGATTAAAAAGGAAAAGACTCAAGAAACAAAAAGGAAAAAGAAGAAATAAAGGAAATAAAAAGGGTTAGCGTTAGGGTTAGAAATACAATTAAACACCCCCTTAGTCTAACCAATCAAATACATCAATCTATCAAGCAAATACCAAGATCAATTTGGAAAAGAACAAAATCAGTGTAAAATAGATATAATGAAGTTTTCGAAATTAATTAGAGAGAACAAGTACTTTAGATGCGAAAAACCGCCAATAGACTTAAGATGAATGCAAATATGCGCAGTTGGTTATGGACGTAGGCCAGTCAAAAGAGCAAACCTCACTTTAGGATAAAAATTGAACGCTCAAATACTCAAATTTGAATGTGTATGTGGGTTTTTCTCATACTCAGACCAAAAGTAACAATCTACCATAGGCTTGGTAAGAATCTCGCTCTCCACTGCTAGTATGCAAATACACAATTGACAATCAAGAGGACTTTTTAGGGTTGTAATGAGGATTAGGTTAGGGGAAATGAGTGGTAATATTTGGGTATGAGGAGTTTAAAGAGTCATGCTTGGATTGATATTCAAAAAAAAAAAATCACTCTCAACTCACCTTCTTGCTAAATTTGAGCAAGGAACTCAATTCTCCCTCATTAATATCAAACACCTCATCAAATTTCTTCAAATGGGTCAAAGACTTTCAGAACTTTCAATCGAATCTCCCTAATCACCCTTTTCTCTTTTTTCTTTTTTTTTATTCTATTTTTCTACTTCTCTTTTTTTTGGTGGGTGATCAAGGCAGAAGAAAAACATAAAATATAGCTTTGACCTCAATATATCTCAAAAGAACATCATAACCAATTGGCTAACTAATAATAATTGGGATATGTAATATGTCCCAATTCAATTAAAATCAAAACTACACCCCCAATATCTCAATTTCATTCACAGCAACACCGAACCAATTTTCGCTCCCGAAATAATGAATTCTCACATATCCAAGCAAGGCAAAGGGTAGGAATTAATAAAGGTCATGGCTTATATTGTCATGGTTTCATCACAAAAAGAAAGGTAATCAAAGGCTAGGCGAGGCTAAAGAATGGTGATAATATTGTTAGGGAGGCTGCTTGGCTATGTGGTTTAATTAATAAAGAAAAGAATGCCTCAATCATATTGTCACAATATGTAATGCAAAGATGCAATCTCAAGCAAGATGCAAAACAAGTTCTAGAAGTGCAACTAGTGGTGGAGTCACCCAGGAAATAAAAGAATTGATAAAAGTGATCAATTCATACTTTTAGCCTATGTGGACTCGCGGGATAAGGATCATTCAACTAAACCTAGCCCAAAGATTTACGACACGCATATTTACACTAACTAAGATAGTCAAAGCAGTTAAACACACCTTTCATTACTTGACTCAAAATCAGAAGATTTGCAAATTTAGTTTCAAAAACTTTTAAGTTCTCAACCAAACTTTTCAAGGTGAAGCAAGACAAACTGAATGTCTAATCGGTTTACAAATCATCATCGAAGGTGTTCCGGATAGGCTAATCCTAATTGATAAAATATTTTAAAAATTTCGCCTAATTTCAATGATAACTGAAGTTGTTTCTCTCCAAAAACTAGTAAGGCATTTGTGCCACCCCACTCCCACACAAAAACTCTACAATGTCCTCATTGTGAATAAGGCGACACCACACAAAAGAAAAAAAAAAGCACACAAAAGAAAAGGAAAGATTCAAGCTGGCATCCATGCCACCCCCACTCCCACACAAAAAGGCCAACAATGTCCTCACTAACTGTAAAAGAGAGATAAGCAAGCACACAAAAGGAAAGAAAAAGAAACACACTAAAAGAAAATAAAATAAAAGAGAGAAAAGAAAGCCAACTCACTAACTGTAAAAGAAAGATAAGGAAGGATATTACCTGGTTGGGTACCGAGTATACCCAAACGATGAAATCTCAGAATAATTAAACCATCTTTGGAGCCTCAGCCACTCCGTCTCACCTCAAGATGCTAGTAACCATGTTAGAACCATTCAACACCCATAGTAACAGGTCATGCATTCTTGAATGCATCTCAGACTGGTGAACATAAGAGCACAATCTCAAAATTTCATTAGCAAACGTTATTGCTCTTAATAGTTTATCGAATGCCTTAGAAAAGTCAGTGAAATGATGGACTACAAGAATGTAAACTTTCCTAGGCACCGTAAATGGAGATATGGAAAATGAATCCTCCCATAGACTTGTAAATGGAGATTGAGTATGCAAATCAACGGGAGGGGGAAATACAATACACTCCTTAACTTCCTCATGTAAAGACTTGGATACAAACAATGACTCATAAAGCATATCACCATCAGCAATATCATTGTCACAAACCAAGTTCAAACACTCAGGATCAATCCCCAAAGACTCAAGTTCATCATTACAAGATTTCACATTATTTTCATTGGATTCACAGGAAAGGGTAGATAATGCCTCATTAATGCAATGATCGTTAATGAAAGTGAATAGTTCAGTATCAAGCACACATTCAATCATAAAAGATTCAATTTCACTCTCAACAAGATCATGTTTAGTTATATCAGAATCACTATGGCATTCATTAGACTCAACCTTTTCTTCACACAAAAGCATGGACAATGGTGTGGACAATGGTTCATCATCTAACATGTTTTCATCAAGTTCAACATCATCACACATAGAATCAATAATTTTCTCATGCTCTTTAGATGTGGCTAAGGATTTCCTAAGCTCAATACATGCAAAAGTGGGTTTGTTATAGTAGTCATCATCCTCATCATAATCATATAAAGAAGAATCAACATGCATTTCAGGACTCAAAGATGATGAATGGTCTACTTCAACTATCGACTCAACCACTGGTGAAGAAGGAGTTTCTACCCTAGGTCTAGTTTCATGTAAAAATTCACGCGTGTACTCAGTCATTTTCACTCATATATCATTCATTTTCGTACACATGTTAGCTCGAAAATCATCTAATGCAGCTTGCAAACAAGAATCAGAATCATGGCACAGGTCATCGCAATAGGAGCACAAAGGATGAGACTCAACAACATCACATTGGAGAAGATCAAAGAATTTTCCATATAATCCCTACCATAAGATTGATCATCAAAATATATGAAATATTTACATGATTGTTCAGTTAGGGTTTTAGACGCTGGTGGGAAATTTGAAACTTAGGGGTCATAGGGAGAATTTTGTTGTTCAGATTCATAAGTATCCCTAGATAACCATTGAAGAAATTCCAATGCTTCATCTTCTCCTAAATTAGAAAACCCATAATATTCTAAGAGATTACGAGTTTCATAATTTACATCCTCATACACAATACCCAAGATATCTAGTGTATCATGTGAGATACCATATGATTCACATTGAGCAACATAATCCTGTGATCTAGCAAAATATCTCCAAAATATTTCCTGCTCAAATTGTGGAACCCTAACATCTGTCATAACTCTTTTTATTTATTTTTTTTTGTTTTTTCAAATTTTATGTTCACATTTTTTTTCTAAGAAAGCAGTCAAACTATTCACACACAAACCAATACCCTAATCTACCAAATAAAACCATCCCCGGCAAAGGCGCCATTGTTCGGTTGTAGTAAATTGGGGTAAAAAGTAAGGTTGTCGTACCTCAGGGATGGTGTGTTAGGTTATCAGGAAATTGGTTTGGTAAGGTTTGAAATTGCAGAAAGCAGTAAATAATTCAACTAAACTAATTGTGAATTGAAAACTAAAGAAAACAAGACTTTGGAAACAAAACCTAACTTAATAGAACTAGAACAAGAAATTAAACTAGAAATCAAGAGTATATTCAAGAAAGCAATAAATAACAATAAATCAAGAAAGCAAAAATTTAAAGATGAACTAAACCTAATTTAACAAGAAAGTAAATTTCTAACTAAGAAAACAATTAAAAGCAATTAATAACGATGAATATGAAAACTAAATCTAATACTGAATTTAAAGAATGAAAACATTAACCTGGAATGCATTGTACTGAATTCTAATTTTGAATCTTGAATCACCGATCTTTCTCCCGAACAAACAACAAAGATGTGATTTGGATTACTAAGACTACTTGAATCCTCACCTGAAGGGAGAATTCGAGGAATCTTAATCCTCCTCTTCACTAAAAATTGGATTTTTGGTGGAAGCAAATATTGAAAAGATTGAAATAACGAGAACTGAAAATAACTCAATGAAAGCAAGAAGGAAACGAGAAATTGAAAACTTGAATTGGATTAAAGATTGAAAGAGTGAATTACAATCGAAGAATAACGGTAGCAAAAACAAGAAAAACGTTGAAAATAAACCCTAGAACAAGAATACTCATCACGAGAAAACCTAAAACTAACTCTAAAACTAATTCTAATAAATTTCTCCGATTAATTGCAGCGACAATGTCCTTTTATAAGCGGTGATTGGAAGACGCTGCTAGCATTTTATAAATGCTGCTAGCGTTTCTGTCTTCCGCCTTTGTGGTTTGTGAAGCTAAACGCTGGCAGCGTTTTGCTTGAACGCCATTTGCTTGTCTCTGATTCAAGCGCTGTCAGCGTTTATAAAACGCTGGCAGCGTTTTTGCTGTTGCTTGCTCTTTTTCGCCATTTTTTTCAATCTTTTCCCTTCCTTTCTTCACTTCTCCATGAATTTGGATTAAGACCTGTAAATCACACTAGTTTTTCAATCAAGTGAAGAAATCGCAACCAAAAATACTCAATTTATGGTCTTAATTCGACTCAAAATGAGACCGAACATCATCACATCAACACAATAGCAAGGGTAAACACTGTGTGACACAACATTACGAAGCAAATAAAATTCAAGCTCATGTTCCCCTATCCTAAACATCATTTTCCTATATTTCACATTAATGACAATTCCCACAGTAGCTAAGAAAGGTCTCCTCAAAATGATTTGATTGCGGGAGTCCTCGGGCATGTCAAGAATCACAAAATAAATTGGCACAAAACAATCACCCACCATAAGGGGAAAGTCCACCAAGATACCATTCGAGTACTTAATGGAACGATCCACCATTTGCAAAGACAGGGAAGTGTGTCTCAACTCTCCTAGGTTCAACTATTTGTCTAAAGAATAGGGCGTAAAACTCACACTCGGGCCTACATCTCACAAAGCTTGGTCAACGTTCAAACTACCTAGGCCACATGGAACATTAATGTTTCCCAGGTCCTTAAGCTTAGGAGTAAACTTGTTTAGAACCATGGGGCTACACTCCTCACTGAAGGAAACTTCCATAATCTTATCAACTTTTCTATTTTTGGGGAGAATTTCATTCAAAAACATAGCATGCAATGGCATTTGAGAAAAAACATCAAGAAACGACACATTCACATTCAATTGCTTCAACACATTCAAAAACTTTCCTTAGCAAATTTTTGTGGGAAGGGAAGTAGATGCTCATAAACACGTGGCAGTGGTGAAGGTGGGATTTTGGTTTCCTATTTGGTGGTCTCACTCTCATGATCTTTCACTCTCCCGGTCTCATACATATTCTCACCCGACTCATTACTCTTACCCCCCCCCCCCACCTAAATGCTTAGCATTTGGCATGCTTGGTCCCATATATTCTGCACCACTTCTCAAGATGATGGCATTACGTTGTGCCTTAGGATTAGGGACAGGTTGTCCATTAAGTCATCCCATGGTGGGAGTGGAGGTACTAAGTGCTTGTTTGGCCTAACTTTTGAGAGTGTTTTTGGAGTTAAAAAATACAAACTAGGCCAAACGGTGCTTTTTTTGGCAGCTAATAATTGTTTTCCAAAAACATTTTTGGCCAAAAACAGCTTCAAAAGCAGAAACAGTAAATTGCTGCTTCTGCTTCCTACAAACTAATTACTACTCAATCTATGAGATTCTTTAGTTATTAGTTTCCATAACTTCAAATAAATATTCTGATTATTTTAAAGATAGCATTTAAATATTATGTTACAACCTTTAATATTATATTGGACATTTTTATCATCTAATTCCTTACAAATATCATATTTAGTAAATTTTTTATATATAAATATTTAATTTAAAGAATTGTATACTTAAGTAATTAAGACCATATATAGTTATAATAATGATTATTATAACTATAACTACAACTATACGATTATAATTATTGTTAAAATCAAAATATGATAATATGTTTAAAATTTAATAAAAGGAGAAAAATGTAAATAATCATTTGATCATTTAATTACAAAAAAATACATGATAACTTTTAAAAGTTATATAGGGTAAGCAATTAGATTTTAGTAAAAGTATTATTTCATAAGCTAGGCCAAAGACTTCAATACTTCTCCAAAAATAGCTTTTATAAAAACTGTTTCTAAGAAGCAAAAATACTTTTTTAGAAATAAGGCCAAACGGGCACTAACTTGGTTGGCTATTTGAGTTTTAGGTAATTGGTTTTGCGTGGTCAAAAGGTCAACTCTAGTAACCAAAGCTTTTATAACCTCATCTTTCCTTTGTTGATGATCAAACTACTTATGTTGGGATTGAATCATGGCCTTCATCATGACCTCTAAAATAAGCTTTTCTGGGACTTGGTATTGTGGAGGTCCTTGGGATGGTCTTCAGAATCTGAGGGCCGAAGGTCATTGTCCTTGAGGTGGTCTGATTTGATTATTGTTCCGTTAAGACAAATTTTGGTGAAATCTCAAATTGGGGTGGTACACAGTAGAATAAAGGTCAAAGGGTGGTTGTTGGTTAGGATTACCAATAAAGTTGGCTTGATGGGTTGGTTCGTTGCTAGCCATACCATTAAAACAAACAAGGTCTCATGCTCAAATGAATGACAAGATGCACAAGGATGGCGAAAGAAAAGCATTCACATTCAACTTTTCCATCTTTTCAGTAATAACATCTAATCTAGTAGTCAAATGTGTGACAACGTCATACTTACCTCTCGTCCTCATGGATCGGGGCTTGGACCATTCGTAGATATTCAATGCCATTTGCTCAATCAATCTATGAAGCTCATCCACGGTCTTGCTCATAATGTTGCTACTCGTTGCTGCCAAAATGTTGGCCCTCAAGTTGTCATCTACCCCATTGTAAAAATGCTTGAATCGAAACCCTAGGCTCGAATCCATGTAGGGGGAATTGTCTCAAATGGTCCTTGAACCTCTCCTACACATCATATAACTACTCTCCCAACTCATGAGGGAATGTTGAAATTTTGTTCCTTAAACTCGTCAGCAACTTGCTAGGCGGAAAATACTTCGCCAAGAATGCACCAGCAAGTTGATCGAATTTTGTGATGGTGGTGGTGGCCGGTGGGGAATCTAGCCATTCTCATGCTTTTTCCTCTTGCGAGAAGGGGAACAAACAAAGCTTGATAGCATCATCGGTGGCGCCATTCTTGAAGGTGACACAAGCTTGGAAAAATATGTGGTGGTTCTGGTTGGGGTCTTCATTTGGAAGGCCATAAAAGGGGGAGGCCTTCACTAAGTTGACGAGGCAGCTCTTCAATTCGAAATCGTTGCCATTCACTCCTAGTGCATTGATCGCCATGGCGAATTGGTGACATTCAGCGTCATATATTGCTCAAATGTGCATCTCTCTTCGACCAACTTGAACTCCTTGGCTTCGGTTTCTCATTTCCTTCATGCTGCCTCTCTTCTTTGCTTCTCCCCCCTTGAACAGAAGGTTCTCACAATCTCGAATTCAAATTCAAAGAGTGGTGCCTTTTGCATACACCAATGGAAGACCTAGCAAGAGACAAAAACAACTACCAAGGATGATCAAAAAGAAAATTAAAGTTTAAAAAAATGGGTTAGTCAATCTAAGGTTATTCATTCGGTGGTGGCTAAGGACAAAGTCCCTGATAACGACATGAAAAACTTGATGTGCCGCAAGTGCAAGAGTGTGATTATAGTATAAATCAAGGTGTTTCACACATGGACTTCGCTTTACCACACATTGATCTAGCCTGATACCTTCGCTAAGTCGGTCGGGTTTAGGTTTGGTCAAAGTATCAACTACTTTAACTATCAAAGCTCTCACAATTCCAGAGAGAAAATAAAAAAAAAAAGCGTCCAGGGGATAAATATAAGTCACTCAAAGAATTAATCAAGTGGATTGAACTTGTACTTCACTAATTAGGTATATTTTAGGGTCGATAATCACATAAAGTATTTCGTAGCGAGCATTTTGGCAGCAAAACGAATTGCTTAGTAAAATCAATCACTTATGTTTGTGGTTATTTCGATTTTAGCCAAGTTAAACATCGTATTATGAAATGACCCTTAGTTATAAAATCTTCTATGTCTAGTTAATTTTATAACTAGTTTAATCCTAAGGGTTCCGTTAATTAGACTTCCCCTTTCGGTACTTTATTCTACAATCTAATTCCATATTCTTGATGGCCAATCAAAAATAATGTCAAACAAATTCATAAGATAAATAAAATGCAATCAAACTAGATTAATACGTTCAATCAAACAAAATCAATTCATAAAGCAACTAAAGGGTTCATTCCCCAAACTAAGGAAGAGCTAATCACAATTCATATTTAAACTAGAAATCACGTAAAATTCTAAGCTAAAAAGCATATTAAACCTATGAAGAATGAGAAGTAATCGAGACGAAGATCAATTATTGCTTGAGAATTTGCTATGGAAGACTTTTCCTCCTCCACTTCATCTGATATGCTTGAATTGCTCTTCAATCTTCAATCTTTTCTCACACTTCTCACGAAAATGGATGATGGATGAATATGGATAATGTTAAGAAAGTGTCCTAAAATCACCAAATTTCTTGGTCTCACAATTATTTGTTTCCTAAATGTATTAGGATATTATTTAGGTTCCCTTATTATATTGGGTTTCCTAATTGTATTAGATTCTAAATCTAATTGGAGTGGGAGCCAAGTTAGGTTTATTGGGAGTTTCTTCCTATAAATAAGGTTCAGTATTCTCCACTTTATTTCACGGCGACGTCGATCACGACTGAGTGACAGAGAGTCAGAGAGGGAGAAAATATTGAGAGAGGAAAGGGTATCACTAATATTTTCCCAAGTGTTTCCCGAAAGAAAGATTGAGAGTTGTGAGTGAGAAAGATTGTTATTGTAATCTCCTCTATTGTGGATCACATCACACCCTGTGATAGTGATCAGGTTGTACTCCTCCTTTCATAATGGATTATTTTTCTGGCTGTCGCCGTCCGTGGGTTTTTCTCCGAGTTCTGCGGTTTCCTACATAAACCTTGTGTTCTTTTATCACTCTTATTTTTGGTTCCTGAATTTTTTTGTGATTTTCGTCATCTCAATTTATTATATTCGCTTCTGCTATTACCTTGCTATTATTTATCTCTATCAAGTGGTATCAGAGTAAGGTGGCGATGGCTTCAATCATGTAGTACGAGATTCCAAAATTCGAGGGAACAAGGAGACTGAAGTTGAAGGCGGTCCTGATGCAACACGGGGTAAGGGATGTTGAGTATCCCTACACGAAGACTGATGTAACGATGAGCGATGAGATCTTCAAAGGGGTTAAAGAAAGAGAACCAAGGTAGTCTGAGTTCGAGGTGGAGCCGGTTGAGGCTCAAGGTGGAGCCACAAGAACCTGCAGTCAGGAACAAGCCATTGATGCTGCTCAAAAAGTTCAGGTTGATGAGCCTGATGTTCCTCATGTGGAGGAAGAACCGAGCATGGCAAGAGATCGTCCCAGGAGGGAGATCAAGCGACCGACACTGTATACTGAAGAATGGGTGCACAAGAAGGGTCGTGTGGAGAGTTACTATTGGAGAAAGCTGAGAGACCAAGAGCAGGGTAGTAAGGATAACCGTACCAAAACTGGTACCGAAAACTATGTTGAGGTACGTTAACGGTTGTAGGTACAAAACAGAAGATGGTGTCCCAAAAGCGCGCAGGGGTTCCATGGTTCGGAAAGAGAGTCTGGAAGGGCAGCCTATACACCCTACATGGGTCTTCAATGACGAGAACTGCAGAGGCAGTCTCAAACCTTGATGAGTTCCACAGCACAGGTGGTCTTAAACAGGTATCCAGGAAGCGATATATGGTGTTTATCGTTTGAGAGCCCTGCGGGCCTGCGCCTTGTGGGAGGGCGTGTTGATGGCGATAGTCAAGATGTTTATCTGAACCGATAATTTGTTGATTTTATTCCAAGGCGGAGTTTGTTAGGAAAGTGTCCTAAAATCACCAAATCTCTTGATCTCACAATTATTTGTTTCTTAATTGTATTAGGATATTATTTAGGTTTCCTTATTATGTTGGGTTTCCTAACTACATTATATTCTAAATCTAATTGGAGTGGGAGTCAAGTTAGGTTTATAGAGTTTTTTTTTCCTATAAATAGGGTTCAGTATTCTCCACTTTATTTCACGGCAACGTCGATCACGGCTGAGTGACAGAGAGTTAGAGAGGGAGAAAATATTCAGAGAGAAAAGGGTCTCACTATATTTTCCCAAGTGTATCCCGAGAGAAAGTTTGAGAAATGTGAGTGAGAGAGATTGTTATTGTAATCTCCTCTGTTGTGAATCGCATCACACCCTGTGATAGTGATCAGATTGTACTCCTCCTTTTTCATATTGGATTATTTTTCTGGATGTCACCGTCTGTGGGTTTTTCTCTGAGTTCTTCTGTTTCCAACGTAAAAATTTTGTTCTTTTATCGCTCTTATTTTTGGATCCTGAATTTTGTTGTAATTTTCGTCATCTCAATTTATTATATCTGCTTCCGCTGTTACCCTGATATTATTTTTCTCTATCAAGTGATATCAGAGCAAGGTGGCGATGGCTTCAATCATGAAGTGCGAGATTCCAAAATTCAAGGGAACAAGGAGACTGCAGTTAAAGGCGCTCCTGATGAAGGATGGGGTAAGGGATGTTGAGTATCCCTACTCGAATACTGATGTAACGATGAGCGATGAGAACTTCAAAGGGGTTAAAGAAAGAGAATCAGGGTAGTATGAGTTCGAGGTGGAGTAGGTTGAGGCTGAACGTGGAGCCATTGGAACCTACAATCAGGAGCAAGCCACTGAAGCTACTCAAACAGTTCAGGTTGATGAGCCTGATGTTCCTCAGGTGGAGGAAGAACCGAGCATGGCAAGAGATCGGCACTGTATACTTAAGAATGGGTGCACAAGTAGGGCCATGTGGAGAGTTACTGTTGGAGAAAGCTGAGAGACCAGGAGCAAGGTAATAAGGATAACCGCACCAAAACTGGTACTGAAAACTGTGTTGAGGTTAACGGTTGCAGGTACAAAACACAAGATGGTGTCCCAAAAGCGCGTAGGGGTTCCATGGTTCGAATGAAGAGAGCTAGGAAGGGCAGCCTATACACCCTACAGGGGTCTTCAGTGACAAGAACTGCAGAGGCGGTCTCAAACCTTGATAAGTTCGATAGCATAGGTGGTCTTAAATAGGCATCCAGGTAGCGGTATATAATGTTTACCGTTTGAGAGCCCTGCGGGGTTGCGCTCTGTGGGAGGGCGTGTTGATGGCGACGGTCAAGATATTTATCTAAACCGATGATTTGTTAATTTTAGTCCAAGGTGGAGTTTGTTAGGAAAGTGTCCTAAAATCACCAAATTTCTTGATCTCACAATTATTTGTTTCTTAATTGTATTAGGATATTATTTAGGTTTCCTTATTATATTAGGTTTCCTAATTGTATTATATTCTAAATCTAATTGGAGTGGAAGTCAAGTTAGGTTTTTAGGGAGTTTTTCCTATAAATAGGGTTTTGTATTCTCCACTTTATTTCACGACAATGTCGATCACGTGTGAGTGATAGAGAGTCAGAGAGGGAGAAAATATTGAGAGAGAAAAGGGTCTCACTAATATTTTCCCAAATGTGTCCCGAGAGAATTAAAGATTGAGAGTTGTGAGTGAGAGAGATTGTTATTGTAATCTCCTCTATTGTGGATCGCATCACACCCTGTGATAGTGATCAGGTTGTACTCCTCCTTTCTCATAGTGGATTATTTTTCTGACAGTTGCCGTCCGTGGATTTTTCTTCGAGTTCTTCGGTTTCCCACGTAAACCTTGTGTTCTTTTATCGCTCTTATTTTTGGTTCCTGAACTTTGTCGTAATTTCCATCATCTCAATTTATTATATTCGCTTTCGCTGTTATTTGCTATTATTTTTCTCTATCAGATGATAATAGGGGATGAATGGAGGTGATTATTGTTGGTAAACGCTAGATGGAATTCTCATGAAATAGCCTCACACAGTAAATATATAGCAACAATGGGCGAGAAACGACTAAATTTCATCAGTAAGGGGTCAACATGGTCTGTGTTGGTACGCCGTGCTCCTTGTTGATCGTGAAACTTGCATCTTCAGTCTCTGGACACCCCCACGGTTTGTGACACGCATTTGAGCACCCTTGGGAGGATATCTCTTCATCTTTATGGTCTACTTAGATATTTGAGCTTGATTTTATCTCGAGTTTCTTATCAAATTCCATACAAAATCCACCAAACTCCAACCAAGCATAAAATGAGAAATTCAGGCATAAAATAATATAAACACATCGAATATCACCAAAATTCTTATAAAAAATATCCATGTTTACATATGCTCAAATAACACTTATCAAAGATCGAGGTGGATGCATTAGAAGATTCAAGGAAATGCTTGTTGGTGACCGATGAATGATGAAGGCTGCAAATACAATTTGGTCTAGTAGTGCGAGATTGTTGGATTTATGTGTGAAGTCCTTATTTTTTGGGTCAGAACTTATGCAATGAGACGAGGAAGATTAGAGTTAGGAATAATATGCAAGAGGCTTGGAAACCATGTCGTGCGAGGAAATTATAAAGACCAACCAACCAATGACCGGTGTGGCGTGAGGTTGTTCAGTGGTGACGTGCGTGGCTCCAGTCCATGGTTGCTAACTTTGCGGTTCATATTTTAAGCCTAATTATTTTTATTGCCTTAACTATGTAGTAGGCCTTGGTTTATGTTTACTAAGTATGTAATGAAACATGATTCACCGTAACACAAGAGATTGATATGTAATTTTCATGTGTCTAAGGGAGTTGGGTAAGGTGAAGTAAGTTTGAGTATTGAGTCCCCGGGTTATGATTGGACAGATCGAGAGAGATTATAGACCTGAGAATCTCTGATTGACACTGCAATCCTCTAATACGACATCATTTCTAGTTATTTTCTTAGCAATGGTTTAGGTTTTTCCATTTCAAAACTTTTCATTGATCTTTACTTCCATTATTACATTTATTATTGTTGGTAATACTAACAATTCCTTGAGATCGTAATAGTTATTTAATTTGTAAACAAAGTTAATTGACATATAAGTTTTCTTTTAATAGAGGCTTAGGGGAAAGAAGAATCGACATTGATATTCCATTAAGCTATACAAAATTACAAATCATAAACATATATTACTCTTGCTTCAATAGCAATGACAACCATTGCGTTAGGGATAAGATATAAGATGGATATATAGAGAGAAACCTTCTTTTTTCTAAGTTTCTCACAACTTTTCTAAACAAGGGGAGATACATATACTGAAGTTGGAAACCTAATACATTCACTTATATATATATGTATAAAGAAAAAAGGAAACTAAGAAGTTCAGAAATTGTATAAACTAGCCAACAAATTCCTATTGTAATTATTACCACCATAAAAAAAAAATCCAAATCCATGGATATGATGCTCCTATGAAAATTGAACAACATTGAACATAGTGTATGTATGTGACCATCAATTGTCAAGGTCAATGACTTGTAATTTAGCCCACATCTCAAGGTATTGAGTATTGGCACACAAGAAGCTGTCCTCCTTGTCTAGTTCCATATGTCTTTTTACAAACTGTATACGGGTCATGTTCATTAAAGCAATAACGTTGACATCTACTGGGGTTATCCTAAACAACACTGAACCATCCTTTTTAGTTCCTTTGGGTTCATCTGCATCCACCACTATGTAATCCTGTTCCCCTACTCTCCAATACTTACCGTAATAATCGGACTTAATGTATGCACATCCATCCGGAAAATGGATCATTTGTTGCCCTACCTTGGGGTCCTTGGGATCCTCATACGAAAATGCAAGGCATGGCTTGTCATCCATGGTTGTTGCACCTAAATACAAATCATTGTCACCCTTTATTGCCACATGTTTTGGGATTTTGAAGATTGCATCCCAATCTACGACTATGAAAACATCACAGGGTGAAGAACTGTCTGCATCAATTTCCTTTGATCCCGCAAGTAGGCAATCATCGAAGAGGTAACGATCGATCTTCTTTAGGAGCATGTACTGCTCAAGCTGGACATGTTGAAGCCTAATCTTCTTGGCTTTGCCTGCTTCTTCTTCTATGATTGTAGGCTTCAATAAAGTACAACTCCAGCTAGTTTTGTCTTCATTAGGTTCCCATGATGACCCCGTTATCCATTGATGATTACGTGACCATCTATAGATAATCCATTCAAATCAAATAACTTAGCTACCATGCATACAACACTACCTCCCTTTTCAATTATCTATGTTCTCTAATCATTAAAAATTAACATCTAACATATCTTTAATGAAAACAAAGCACTTAATCTTATTTACAAAGAAAGTATTGAATCATTATAAATATCATATGTATATCTTTATTAGCAAAGAAGTGTATTTCCTATTAAAGTGTTGAAGGTATACGTGTACTAATATATCAAAAATGATATCACTCGAGCTTGGTTATGGCACATATTAAGTGCCTTTTCTTAGTGTAATGTCTATATTTTTAAGTATTATATTAGAAAAAGATGATACAATTGACTTTCATAATTATAATATCACATATAATTGTATAAAAGTACTATTTTAATTTATACATAACCTTTCAAATTTAAATCAACATGTACATTATGCATACGGATGCCGAATGAGGTTGATTCGATTAATGAGTCATTTATATTAATATATAATTTGTGATGTTATAGTTATAGAATCCAACCATATCATTTTATTTCAATTTAATTTATAGTAAGAATTTTTTAATAATAGGGATAACACTTAAAATGTGTATTACCCCAAGACTCCTATCATTTTTTGAATCCAAAATTTAAAAGAAAATATTATCAGAAATCATAAAAATTAAATATTAACTGAATATAAAATAAGAGAATTAAAAAATATATTGTCCCAAGACATATGCCATCACCGTCACCGTATTGCATGTCATTTACCTACCTATGTTTATTATTCTTTCAATATTTAGTCCTATCATTTTTTTCATCAATTTATATCATTTTTTTTCATCAATTTGTGAAAAAAAACTATCAAGATGATGACAAGACATTGATATTTTCATTATGTTCAAAAGTTGAAATTGCGAATAGCTCACCTGACCCAATACTTGTCATTCCATCGACATTTGATGTGGACAAGGCCATCATCACATTTAGCCTTCTCAACCTGAAACTGAGTGTAAGCATCCAAAGCAGATTGTGATGAGAATTGGAGGACGCCATGTGTTTGAACATCTTCACTTTTGTATCTCAGAAACTGATTGTTATTTTCTGATTTCAAACAAAACACTCTTGGGAATGCATCCATTTATTATCGGCTTTTCTATCTTTCTTCAATTCCCACACTTACATTCCAAGGCTTTCTTGGTTCTTTGATATTGTGGTAATTTATTTGAGATTACTATTATTGTTTCAACCTTAAACAAAAGTCAGCTCTAGATCAAGTTTAATTTCTTTTTGTTTTTTTTTATCGATTATTGGCATATTACAAAGTCAATGCCTATTTTCTTGTTGTGGAATTACATCCGACCTTAGAAATAGAATGTGGTTGAGGTGATTAATTGAGCCCGATAAACTTGCATTGCAATTTCCATTAAATTCACCACCAATTCATTTTTAAGTAAGGTTGTCGTATTTTCATTACGTTTTGTGTAATTTAGATGAGAATCAACATTTATATATGCCTTTATTATATTATTATCGAGCGATAAACATAGAAAATTTTGGAGAAAAGTACTTGGTGATGTCTTACATTTTATAGGAATTATTTTTGTCAATACGTTATGAGAATATATTTCTAGATTCCTTACATTTTGCAATATCTAACTTTAGATGATTAACATTATTTCAAAATCGGAAAAATATCCCTCAAGTTGTTCAAATTTGTAAAAATATCCTTTTTTCCTATCTCAAACAATTGAAAAACCTTATTTTGAAAACCTAATATTTTCACATACAATAGATAATTTTTTTAACTTAATTTTAGTCTTATTTAATTTGATACCGGAACCTTGGAAAATAAGTTTTTAATTTTTTGAGATAAAAAAAAAGAACTTTTCCACAAATTTGAATAGTCCAACGGATGTCCTTTTGATAATTTTAAAATAGTGTTTAACATCCGAAAATAGATATTGCAAAATGTAATGTAAGGCTGGTATACACCTTTAATATGATAAGATCAGAAAGTAATCGTACTCCATTTGATCTTGGTATACACCTTTAATACTTTGTTGGTTATAAGGTATCTACAATGACATTCTCCAAAATGGAGAATGACAAGTACATGAATAGTAGATTTTATATTATTTTAATGTGTAGTGGAGAATGAGTATTGTTAATGGTGAAGAATAGGTTGAAGAATGAGATGAGGAATGAGTAATATATAATTAGTATTAAAAAGTACAAGAAAGAAAAGATAAAACCAAACAAATGTTATTTAATATTTTTCTCTCTCCTAGTTCTTCCTATCTCTCTCATCGCTACCCCTTTTTCTCTCTCCAGTCATTCCAAGAACACTTGAGCATACTTGGTATGCCTTCTTTTTTTATTTTCCCTTTTTATGTACACTCTCTCTCCTCCATTCTTATCCTAAAAGTATGACATTGCTGATAGCCTAAGACCATATACAGTGCAAGGAATTTTATCTTGGAACTCGTGCATAGTTTCTAAGTTTCTCAACAGAGAACTATTTTTCAGCTACGCAGATGGAGGAACTCTACAGAGAGTACGAATGCTGCTCTTTTATTTTTTTTATTTTTAAATTTTTAAAGTTTTTATTCCATATATTGTGTAGTTTTGGACAATATAAAGCTAAAATGAAAAGATAAAATATGTGAAAAGGTAAAGTGAGTTCCATAAATAAATATTTTTAGGTAAAAAGTAGGAATGAGTTCCTATTATTGTAGGATAAATAGAATGAAGTTTCAAAAAGTAGGAATGATGGGTGACATGGAAGGGGTGGACCCCTACCTACATTCCAAAATTTGGGAACACCATTGCATTTGCTCTAAGCTTCTCCAAAACTTCTTCTTTTTGCTTATTAGAAAATCGGAGTTTTAAGGCCACTTTCTGTGGGTTATTTGCATTTTGGACCATGAAGTATAGGGGTATTTATTTCATGGACCCTTGATTTTTATTGTTTATTTTTGAGACTCTAAAGTTTATATGTTGAATAACAAACGACCTTAAAGTTTATAGGTTGAAAAAAGGCTTATGTACTGTTTTTCTTTTTCTTCTCATATTTGAATTTATCTCCCGATTAGTGTCTAACTTTAAGACTAAGGTTAAAACTAATATTAAAGTTGTAATACACCTCCCTTATTCATGCCGGAACTACTTAGACCCTGAGTACTTCATGGTCTAATTAGTTCTGACATGAATAAGAGAGGTGTATTATAACTTCAATATCAGTTTTAGCGTTACTCTTAAAGTTTGATACTAATCGGAAAATAATTTCAAATATGGGAAGAAAAAGAAAAACAGTACACAGACCTTTTTTTCAACCTACAAACTATAAGGTCCTTTTTTATTCAACCGATAAACTTTAGGATCCCAAAAATAAACAATTAAAACCATGAGTCCAGAAAATAAATACCCCTATACTTTAAGGTTCAAAAGGCAAATAACCCCACTTTCTGTACTATATCACATAATATACCCTTCTCGTTCTTTCTCGTGTAATTTCTCTTGTAGCTTTTTAATGAAACTAACTTATTTTTTATTTATTATATTTTTAAATTCTATTTTATGAATGTTAAGTTACAATTAATTAGATAGTGTTTTTTGATAAATAAGATCCAATCAACCAAGGTTTATTCACCACAATGAGCGCCATAGTGTCCTACAACACAAACAGTGACTGCTCACGCACAAAACAAAAACTACAATCCTAGCAATATGTTCAGAACCCAAAATGAAAACAGAATGAAGACAAAAGTATAACAAATATGCATATGGGGAAGGCCTACTATCCAACAGCTAGTACACATTACTTGTCAAAATATACCCAACTTGTCCTAGCTTGCTCCTCTTTTCCTCTCCTTCACATGCCTTCCAGGCCTCTTCCTCCCTTTATCCTGCATAAATTATTGGTACGATACCAAAATTCACCTCTAGAGTTGCAAGTTAGTACCGCATCCCATTTTTCCGACTTGAAGCCTAAACGACCACTCTCTATTTTATTTTCTATAATACGTACCATTCCTCGATCACCCTTAACTTCATGGAAGACAACATTGTTTCAGTGGTTCCAGAGTGTCCAGACAACCATAAACCATACTACCATCCAAATTTTCCTTCTCGTTCTATTGTAGAAGTAGCCCATCCAATCTTCATACAATTGCCTCAACGAATTTGCTTGTAACAATGTATGACCTAGTTCTTGCATTAGTTGCTGCTATATGTTTCTCGCGAAAGCGCAACCCACTGTGAACATTTTTCCTCGTCGTTCGCGCTTCCAAACGTCCACGTTGGATTGGGGTGTGATTCGACGATTTGTGCTGGGGTTTAACCTTTGAAAACTCACTAAGGAATTAATCATACATTTCATGAATAATACTTTGTAAAATCACTTTTCCTTTACTTATGCATTTCATAAGTCCTTGAATTAAACCTTTCAAAGTAAATATCCACTTGTTCCAAACTCTTCTAGATTTAACTCAATTTGCTCATTAAAATGTTAGGCTCGGAAGGAAGTGATTTATGCAAATATTATTTAGAAATATAAGAAAAACACCCTAAAGTTGCATTGATACATTGTAAAACCGTGTAAATTACAGTTTAGGCAATCCTCGATGTGGTTTGGTTCGAAATGGGAGTCTCCACCCGACTTTTTAAGGGAAAAGCCAAGACAAAACAAAGAAGAAAAGAAAGAAAGACTCCGCCTACGAAACTGTTCGGTTGCGTATTTATGTGGTTTTAAGTAAGGGATGTCGGTCTTAGGGATGGGTCTTAGGTCTATTAGGTTCAAAGGCTTGTTACTAGATTTTCCCAAGCAAACAACGATAAATCAATTAAGGAAAGCGATCAAAACTAATCTAGCATGTATCATTCCTAAACTATCATCAACCAAAAGCAACCAAGCACAACTAGAAAACAATTAAACAAAGGAAATTAACTCTAAAATATATCAAATCTCTTAAATATCAAAGCAAAGGAAACTAGAAATCATACCTTCGATGCACTAAATCTTCACTTGAATCTTCAACTTCTATTAATCTTCCCCCAAACAAACAAGAAAAATGTGATTCAGATTACTAAGGATCCTCAAATTCCCACATAGGAGTGGAATTTGTGATCCTTAATCCTCCTCTTCACTAAAAGTTAGATTTGAGTGTTTTGTGACTATCTAGAGCAATCAATGCAATAAAAACTAGTTGAAAGCATTAAAGGAACAAGAAACAATGAATAAAACCTGGAAATTGTATTGATTGGAGTTGAATACAAAGAACTTGGAGAACAAGCTTAAGGAAAACCTAAGAGAGAGAAAATAGAAATCCACTTGAAAACATCAAAAGTTAATTAATGACAACTTAAAACCAGGTTAAAGACTACTCTCCTCTAAAATCGCAGCTGGGAGTATATATAATAGGCCCAACTCGTTACACAAAACGCATCACTTTACCATTAAATAATCGCAGAAAAACAGGGTGACTCGGGCGAGTCACCCCCTGACTCGGGCGAGTCAGGCTTCTGCCCCTTGAAAAACTTCACTTGGGCTGGATTTCTTCAGCTGACAAGAGAGCGACTCGGTCGCGCCGAGGGTCGACTCGCCCGAGTCGGCCTTCTGCCCCTCCCCTGTACTTGGCTAATTTTTCTTTCTGTTGACAGCCTCCAGAGAAGTGACTCGGTCGCGCCAGACTATGACTCGCCTGAGTCAGCCTTCTGGACCCACTTTTCCTTGGCGCTGCTTCCACTTCTTCTCTTCTTGATGCATTTTGCTCCATATTAGGCTCCTTTTTGGCTCACCCTCCCGAATTCCTATAAAACTAGAAAATTCTTATTACTAACATATTATAAAGGGTTAAAACATGCAAAAACTTCCTAATAAAGAGAAGTATTCGGCTCAAAATGAGACCGAACTGAAACCCAAGAATGGATTCGGGGGTAAGGCTACGAACTCGAAAAGTAAACTTTAAGAGTTCGCCTCTCACCAAAGGATAGACTCTACAAAAAGTTTAAGAATGTGCTTTTGATAAAGTTTGGAAGGGAAATGAATGAATACTTTATAGAATTATTTCATTGAATCATGCAACAAGAATAATACAAAATGAAGAAGATACGAACATACATAATTATTTACAAGGAAGAAGAAAACAACTTAAAGCTTACATCGAAACCTTGTTATGGAAAGCCTTGCCTAACCTTTAGATGCTTGAAGAATCCTCCTCGATGCCTTTAGAAACCTACTCTTCAAGTGCCAAGATAAAGATTGAAAAGATGGTGAAAGATGATAAGAGAGAGGGTGGAAAGAGGGTAATAAGAAGGCATCTTTTTGTAGTTTTGAATGTGTTTAGGCTAGGGTTTTTTGTAGAGTTTAGGATGGATAGAATAGGATAGGTATTTAGGGTTTTTGTAAGGTTGAAAGATGAAGATTATGAATGGAAAATAAGATAGAATAGAGGATGGATAGGATAGAAGATGAAGATGAAATGAAGAATGTAATAAGAAGTAGAGAGATTATGAGAGAGATTAGAGAGAATGAGTAAGAGAATAATTAGAGAGGAATTGTTGATGAGTGAGTTGGTGAATGAAATGAGTGTTGAGAGGAGTAGTATTTATAGGAGAATGGAGGATGAAGAGATTCACACACATGCATGCATTCACCTCGTAGACTCCGGACTGGCACAGAACACTAGGACAGTGGGGGGATGATCTTGCATGGATGGTGGCACGTGGTCAATTGACCAGTGTGGGCGGAGCCACCAAGGCTGACCGGCCTACGGACGGGGGCGATGGATCCCATCTCGTCCATGCATGCATGGAGGGTAGGGTGAGAAGTCAAGCTGCCTAGGGAAATGCAGCTTCATACTGGACGGAGATGGCATGTGTTTTTTTACCCTTTGAGAGTTGTTTTTGAGTGCTTTTGTGAGGGTTTGATCTCGCGACCGCTGACGCTTGCTCTTAAGATTTGCATGGCTACACTTTTTATATAAAAAATGTACATATAGCTAGGAAGAATCACATGTGATCATGCATGTGATTTTAGGTAAGCAAAATACATGTAAATGCATGTATTTATCGAGCTTCTTTTATTTTTTTCGCCTTTACTTTCATATTATTCATGCGTCCAAATCCCGGTGTCTACAGAGAGCCCCCACTTTGATTGAGTCTGAAGATAGGACGAAAATCAAAGTAGTCTTGATTTAATGGACACCGGCCGAGATATGACTTTGGAATGCAAAGCATCGGGATATGACTTTGTGGCGTGAAAAGCCTGTGGTGATGCTTGGAATCGGCGTCCTGCATCGCAGTTGTGCGCGGCATGTGCCTTTGTCGAGGATGATCTCGAGCAAGAATGATGCTCTACTTGAAGGGATCTCGGACGTTTGATGACGTCCTACTTGATATGATCTCGGGCGCTGAAGGCGTCCTACTTGAAGGTGTGAGCTGACACTTGGAAGCTGAGTCCTTTGTCGCAGTTGGCGAACTTGCGCCGATAAGTGATCTTGGGTGAAAATGATGCCTTGTTAGAGAGACTTCATCGGACATGATGCCGGTTGCTCTCGGAGGTTGATATTGATTTTCTGGTCTTTCCCAATGTTGGTTCCAGTCTTTCCCGGTGTCGAATGATGATTGTTGGTATGTTCAATGTCGAGGGACATCATTGATCGCGATGTCGATGGCCCTGGGGTGAAGACTTCATCGGGCGCGATGCCGATGGCTCGGAGATTGGGACTGCATCGAAAGTCTGCCGATGGCCCTGGTTGTCAATGCTTCACCGGAACTCTGTCGGCGGCTCTGATGTTGATGATGATGACAAATTGGACGCGAGGCCAGATGCCAGACTAACTAGACGCGAGGCTGGAATCCGTTGATGATAACGAAGATGGCGACTCAATGTCAAGGGACTTCATCGATCATGATGTCGATGGCCCTTATTTTCCTGCAAAATGCACATTATTTTTTCTGTCACTTCTTATGAATTTTAATTTTAGGTCCGGAAGACTTACCTCGGACTACGGTGACATAGCCATTGGGAATTGCTTTTCATTTGGGGAATGGATGCTTTGGTCTTGAGAAGAACACTTCCTCGTCATTGGACGCATTCTAGCCATGCATAGCCTTGGAAAGTTGCATGCCAAGGAGGAAGAAGACAAAAGCCTTTCCTTTCAAGGCCGACCGGCCATCAACTCAAGAAGAAATCTTTTGGCTGGTACTACTCACCTTTTGCAGGCCATGCAGGAGACCATTCAAAGCAATTATTGTATGGTGTTCTTGTAGGCCGATCGACCTTGAATTAAGACCACTGATGAGCTGACACGTGGCAGTGGGAGCTCACTCATTTTGCCTATATAAGGGAGCTTGAATCCGACATTTGCATTGCATTCCAATTCGAGCTCCTCATCTCCAATTCCTTATTCTCTCTCTAAAGAAATCTTTTTCAGCTTTTGAATTTTGCTGCAAGAGAATGAATCTCTTTCGGAGGGGACGCATACGTGCTACTCAACCGGCAGTTCAAGAGCGTCCTTATGCAAGGACGATGCATCGAGAATATCCCAACAGGGATTTTACTCCAACTCAGTTGGTCTTTCGTCAAGATGAGCACGCATGGTTTTTTCGTTCCCATGACTCGGTATGCACCTCCTAACTCTCATATCATGTTTCATTTTTGCCGACATTTTGCATGCTATTTGTTGTAGTACTTTAAGTTGAATTTTAAAGCAACCTTAGTTACTTCTAAATTTTGCTTGAAGTACTTTACACCTTAGGTTGTTCTGTTGACCCTACTGCAGGAGGACTCCTTCAAGGCGTGCGAGTGTATACAAGGCGTAATAGCCTTGTCTTTTCATGCAAAAGTGGGTGCATTTTATTCAGACATTGTGAGGGATGCGGGGTTCGACCCTTTCCTCGACTGTTTGACGGCATGGAAGATTCGCAGCAAGAGAACCTATGGTCGAGCTATCGTGGAACGTTTCTGGGATACTACTAACTCGTTCCACCTTCCCATTGGCGAGATGATGCTCACCCCCTTTGACTTCGTGTTCATGCGCTTTTGCAGCTTGTTGCTGCGTTGGCACGGCGAATCGGCGCCCTGCGGTACTTGCATCTGATGGCGGTCATAAAAAGTGAAGGATTTGAAAGCCTTCCTCTTCCTCAGCGTCAGTTTATTGGGTTGGTGCACTTTATCAATGCAACAATCTCTGCGAACCGCTGAAACACGATCACTCTCTCCTGGGCACATCCCCTCCTGAACTTCGGCGAGGTAAGATTCTTCAACTGGGCAGCTACTGCTTACGCCCATTTGGTGAGGGGAATGCGGGTTGCCTGCCGACCTACTGGTTGCGACACAGTGGGGCGTACGAGGGCAACAGAACCTAAGAAGCTAAACTTGGGGAGAAGTCTTTGGCGAGTCTTGGAGGTATGCTCCAAGATCTTTTCTTTTAGAAATTTGTGAGGTGCAAATTTCTTCTTCACTAAGAACCTTCTCTGGTGTGCAGGTATGGGTTTAAGCCTATTTTCTTTCTGCAATTGGTGGAACCAACAATGGCGATCTGCGCGTTCCAGCTACTCGGCGAAGGGCAGAAGCATGAGGCTATCATCGGCCAAAATTTCATTTCAAGGACTTGAATGGCCTTAGGAGGATTATTGACAGTCTCAGACTGGTATGTCACATTTTTTCCTTACTTTTTCCTTCGAGCTGTTTATGACAACGCTTTTTGCAGAAGGACATTGTCCGGTTTCCATGGAATGGATATAGCTCGGAGGGTCTTCATTTCGACATTCGCCTTGCGAGGGAAGTGAGTGAGCGCTGCATGCTATTGGAGGGCCCTTCTGGCCTCACTTTCTACTTGGGGGAGCGCTTCTTTTTCTAGCATGCTAGAAAATGGCCTTCCAGGGTAACTGTAACGTGGTTTGGTAACCCCGGTTTTTGTATCGTTCTTCTCGAGGAGCTAGGGGCCTTGGCTAAAGGTATTGGTCAAGAACGGGTCTAGATCACTAAGGTCGCAAAAGATGAGGGTAGGGTAACTAATCTAAGAAAACACGACGAAACAAAGGAACTAAGGTCAGGTCAAAGGGAAAAATGGGCTTCGGAGGCTTATCGGGATGCAAACCGGAACAAGGAGATGGATTTTGCAACAAGAGAGCAACAAGGAGTGAAATCAAGTTGCAATTCCGTTAGAAAGTACCCACTGGGCTTCCACTTCCATGGATAGTCCAGATTAACTTCCCTAAAGTCCACTACGGACCAGGTGGGTTAATGAAACGGAATTCCCTAGTTAGTCTCTACTCACTCTCGTGAGCGAGTGCTAACTATCCCAATTCCAACCTTCCAACACAAGTGTTGGATGTATTTGGGAGCTTTCGGACCCAAATACAACCCACTTGAGGGAAGGATTGGAGTGGGAAAGTGATTTCTCACCTAATTACTCACTAAAATTGCTAACTCATTCCTACTTACCCATTCACACCCTTAATTACCCTCTAACCCATTAGGGTTCTAACTACTACTCATCACAACTATCAAACTAGCATCAACAAAACCAACCCTAGATATGGATTCTAACATGGAAAAAGAAAAACTCAACCAAAGCAATTAAAATGGCAACAAGAATATCAAAGCAACAAAGAAGCAATTACAGGAAAGCAATTAAATCAAAAAGTAATATCAAAAGAGGTTAAGGAAGGAATTCACCTATCAATGGAGTAATGAGCAAGGATGAACAAGAGAAAAGAGCTTCAATTAACAATACTTCAATCTTCAAAGCAAAACCCTAATCAAAGTAACAATTTCAATGAAAAACTCTCTAATCACTCACTAATTAAACCCTAATTACTACCTAAAAGCTAACCTAGGCTAACCCTAGACTAACTCTCCCTAAAGAGACGCCCCCAAAAAGAAATCGCAGCAAACAGTTTAAATACAAAGCAAAGAGGTTGAGCAAAACATAGCGTATAGCTGGCTGAAGAATCACACAGAAATAGATAGATCGCGGGCGCGATCATCCACATTGCGGGCGCGGTCCTGCGAAAACTTCCCTGGCGATTTTGGTGTTCTAGAGACAGCGGGCGGCGTCTTCCAGACGACGAAGGGCGCAATCTGCTTCTAGCTGAGCATGTCGCGGGCGCGACGCATAAGGTTGCGGGGGCGATCTCCGTCTGGAAATTTGAGGCGATCCAGGCTGAAGCTGTGTAGCGCCCGTTACTGATTTTGTAGCGGGTGCTAAGATCCTGATTCTATCCAAACTTGAGGAAAATGATCCCAGGTCGACTCCGCCTCGGTTCTCGGCTCGGCTAGGCTCGAGGAATTTCTCGGGATTCCCAAAAATGCTTCAAAATAGCCCCTTTTGCTACGTTTTCTTGTAAAAACACCAAAACCTACAAAATAACCAAAAACATGGTAAAAGACACGAAAAAACTCGGAATCGAGCCAAAAGCGCAAGCAAAAAGGCGTTATTTAGGCCCAAAATCGGGACTAAACAGTAACCGTGAATCCTCCAGAGCTTATCTTTGATAGACAAGCTTTGGAAGAGGGCGAGATGACCCGACCACTGATCGGTGAGCCAGCGGTCATTTTTATTGTGCCTACGGACAACTTGGAGGAGGCGGCTCTTCAGCATAGAGGACGCCTTGCTTTTGCTCAGGTACTACTTCTTCTGCTCTTGCGCTAATACTGCGGACTTCTAGCGTTTTAACAATATTGTCTTTCTGTAGCTGGGAGGATATTATGATCCTCTTCTGGACCAGCATGCAGAGGAACCCGAACAGGCGGAGGGTGAAGATATGGTGTTTGGATTCATCCCGCTTGTGCCAAATGATCATGAAGTTCTGCAGTTCTTTGACGCAAACCCGGTAAGTCGCATACTTAACCAACCTTTCATCATGCAAGATTGATCCTCACTGATGTCGTGCTTGTGTAGCAAGGGTATGCCCATATCCGAGTTCTACTAAGGGAGCGCATCACGGCCCGGGAGTTTATTGATCAAAACTTCGAGAATGGAGAATATCGGGGTCCTATGCCGGATGCTGTTGATGAAGATAATGAAGCTCACTCCCATGTGAGCTTGCCACGTTCTGGGAGCTCATCAAGACGCCCTCCTCGCCATTCTTCAGCAGGAGAAACAGGTAGCAGAGGTTTTCGTGGAGATCTAGGGGCAGGACCATCTAGGCGTAGGGATCAAGATCTGATGAGTTTGCCACGCGATCCCTATGACAGTTCTTCGAGACGAAGGTCTCCCGACATACCGGAGTTCATGGTTGAGGATTGTTCGGAATCTAGTGGATTCCAAGGTTTAATGAATAGAGTGCCTAGTCCATGGGCGCCTCAGTATCATGCTCAATCCATTGTTCCTTATGGTCAGCCCCTTGGCTTCATCCTGGGCTATTCGGACTCTGGTTATCATGGCATGCCTTCCAGCTGTAGACACCAGAATTTATACCAGTATAAGCCCGACCCCTTCAAAATATGCAAGTCAGATGGGCCGAGTAATAAACGGGTCATTGGGCCCAAAAGAGCAATAAGCCGAGCCCAAAGAAAATAAACAAGCTGCAAATAAATTGTTAAAACCCACTGGGGTTTAACTTTTATTGAACAGGCCCATGCAGAAATAGGCCCAGTCGCGCGCCTCGTCCTAGAAAAGATCAAAACTCGCCTGGGTTTTGAACGAAGTAGTAGGCGACGTCGTTTCAATCCACCTCACTGATCCGCGTGATAATATTATCAAAACCCGCCTGGGTTTTAAGCTTTTTAGCGCCAAAATCTGCATGCATGCATGATCTCTTGCCCCACGTGGTTGACCTTCCCCTTGACCACCCTAAAACCCGCCTGGGTTTTGGACTCGGATGGTATCATTTGTGGGGTATGCTCCCCACGACTTCCCTCCAAAACTCACACTCCCTCACCTATAAATACCCCCTCCATTTCACCTTCATGGGGAGACCGATCATCATCTACTATCACTTACTCTACTCTCCTTTTCACCATACTTCCACTCTCAAATTCTCTTCATAATTCCATGTTTCTATTACCACCATAATCATACTCTTCACAACCATATATTCATCCATACACCAATTTTCCTAAACCATCCACATTTCTCATCCGGGTTTCAAATCAAGGTGCAACTCAAGGGATCAAATTCGTCGTCGCTACACCTTAAGCAAGGTTCGGTTCTTTGATTTAAATTATTGTATTTAATAATGTAATCCTTTATTTAATTCCATGCTTCTACATATTTTGTAAAATAAAACCGCATTTGTTTTATATTGCATGATTTGAATAATAAATTCCGCGAAATTAATCAAACTTCTCCCCACTCTCTTTCTTTCAATGTTGATTTTAGTAGAGTCTGTTTTATAACAGGCGGGTTCGAGAGTTCTTATAACTCTCGAATTCGTAATCTTACCCCCGAATCTAGAAATTGGGTTCATAGACCAGAGTCTTTCTTTTTTTTTATGGTTTGTCGATTTTCTTAAATCGGCTGGCGACTCTTTAAAAATTTTAAAAATTCGTTTAGTTATTTAAAATGTTCGGTTTTTGCATAAAAATAACTTTAAAAAAATGATTTAATTCATATCCACCACCAATTCAAAGCTAGGCCCGAGAGCAATGGACTAGAAGTTGGGATAACCCAGGCGGGTTTTATCAATTTCAATCCACTTCTCTCTGGGCCGAGAAGGAAAAAGACCCAGCCCAGAATCCCTTAAAACCCAGGCAGGTTTTAATGGGTTCTGGCGGCCCACTTTTTCCTTCCCAAGCCTGAATTGAGTGTTTTGGATTGGGATTGAATTATTATTAACTTATTTTGTTCAATTTCGAATAGTTTAAATAATAATAAAAACGAGTTTGTAAATAAATAAAGTTTCATCACCTCGAAAACGAATTTCGCAAAATAAAAAATATCCTTATTTAGGGATTAAGAAACCTTAGTCGGCTCCAGATCGTTTAAGTAGCGCATCGCGGAAAAGGGTCACCTTTTTCCCAGGGTGTACCTACAGATTGGCGACTCCACTGGGGACTTAAACTTTAAAAAGAAGGTAAAACTTGAAAAAATCAAATTGATTTGAAAGTGTAAAAGAGAAGTTAATTTATTTCGCGGCTTTATTATTCTTTTAGGCATCCCTTGCATACCGGGCCACTAATCAGGTCTTTTGACACGTTAGCACAAAGGCGACGATTTAAGTTACCTAAGATTTCCCTTGAGAGCGGGAGGCAAATACTATGGGGATGAACTCTACATCTCTAAGCATTTGGTCGCTCCTCTCCCGATGTCACACTCCGAGAGCTTCCTTGAAGTTCTTTGAGAAATACCCTAACTACTTACCTTATGGTATAAAGAACCGGGGCGAAGGCATGCGGTAGGCTATATACCCAACCATAAAAGTCCATGAATTTAGAACCTTGGTTTAGGTTATCCTTCCATGTGTATGCTATGTGCTATGTGTATCCCTCCCCTTTTCTTGTCTTTTGTAAAAAGTCGACCCTAATTCGGAGGTTTTGTTCTAGTCCATATAAAATTCATTGGGTTGAGAAAAGGATTATTTATTAATTAATATAATTAACTCAAAGGCATTTTGGTTAGCCCAAGTGGAAGGGCCCATTTATGCTCGAAAGTTGATTATCTTGATTAATAAATAAAAACTGACTCACCTTTGATGATATTATATGACCCTTTATGAAATTCTCTTAACAAAGGTCCAAAAATTAATTAAAAGGCTAACAAAGTTAATGTATAGCGTCTTAGACTGCATAATAGTCACTAGGCTTGAATAAATTAATTTATCGATTTAATTAATAAATCCATCACACTTATGGTCGGCCCGTTGTTAGGCCCAACCATATAGGATTTGTCAATTAAGCTCATAAATTGATTATGACTCGCTCATTGTTGAATTTATCTAGTCCTTTACAATATCCATTTTCCCCGAGTTAAAAAAAAAGAAAAAAAAAGAGGAGTATAAAAAGGAAAAGGTTAAAAAAAAAAGTGGGTTGTCGGTCTTGTTGAACATTATTCTAGTCCGCATAATAGCCAATATGGTTTGAGTTGTCTGAGTTATTGGGCCAAGTTACGGATTCTTCTTAAAACGGTCGGCCAGTGGATTGAGCCCATCCGAATTGAGAAACACTGACTAAAGCCTGTCAACTTATGACCCGCTTGCTATGTTGACTTTATCCGGCCCTTTATAATGTTATGTTTTTAGGTCCATATAGAGTTAGGCCATGTACTCCCAAAAAGTGGGTGAGACCTCTGTGTCAGCATATATGTGTCAAGATTGATTAGGACCATATAGGTCATCTAGGTCATGCATGCATCGGGTAGAACGTGTCGGAGTATGTCATCGAGTGTCTTAACTTTGAATTTCCATGCAGGCATCATTGGTGATCGACTCCGAGCCCGCATTCGAGATCCACGAACAGGTCGTTTGATTCCGAACCCTTGCTACAATCCATCTGCAACCAGAGACAGCATCATGTCTGGAGAACAATTCTAAGAGATCGTTGTCCAGAGCACAGAAGCCAACATCACAAAGCATTTGGATGATCTATACTCCAAAATGCTAGGGCTGGTATTTGCCAATACCTTAGAACAAGAGCAGAAGGTGGGCAAAAGACTGAATGAACAACAACAGGTAATGGACGGAATATTGTAAGCCATTACTAAGATCAATACCAAACTGGGGTTGAATGCTGAAGAAGACGATGAAGAGATATAGGGATATGAGTCTGAAACTGAAATCATCAAGATATCCGCAAATTCTGGAGGAAGTGGGATATCCAAGACGAAGGTCGATACCCCTGAGGTGTCTAAATTCATGAAGGACCCTGCTGTTAAGGCCCTTGAACAGAAATTAGAAAGCCTTACCAAAGCAATGAGCACTATGCCGGCTTTTGCTGACAAATATTTGGAAATGCCATTGCCTGTTCAGCCAATTCTGAAGGTAGCTGATAAAGTGGAGGTACCAAACATCAGGTTCAAACCCTTTGAGAACCCAGTTCATCACATCGAAGAGTTCATAAGGCTAGCACCTTTAAACCGGATTGACGTCGGTTTATACTCTACTGTTTTCCCATCCACTCTAGATGGCGAAGCTAAGGTATGGTATCACGCATTTTTACCACCCCAAACTAAGGCCGATTGGAATGAACTGTTCAAAGCCTTCATCAATCACTACAGTCGCATTTAAAGGAAGCAGGCTACGGTGAATGACTTGACCACCATGAAGCAACGGGATGACGAATCCTTCCTGGATTACTTTGAGCAATGGCATACCAAGCTGTCTCACATCAATGAGACAATCCCTCTTCGCCTAAAGCTGTCTACTTTCAAGCAAGGGCTAAAAAGCAGTTTATCCAAACACTTGGGATACCACGTCATCAAAGATTTTGACTACTTGAAGGACATTTGTGTCCAATTAGAGGCGATGCATAATAAGAAGACCACTTCGCCTGGATGGAAGGGGTCTAGTTCCAACAGGAGGGCCACTAGTGCGTCTAGCCACCTTCCTAAGATCATGGAAACTAACTCTATCCAGCACAAGGGGCCTTTCATACCAAAGTATGACACTTACACACCATTGGACGTCTCTTACTCACAAGCTCTTGATCGATTAATCAAGAAGGGTTTTTTGGTTCTACCTTTGCCAAGGGAAGAATCAGCAACAAGAGCAAAGAACTTGGATCAATTCTGCCGCTACCATCGTTGCCGAGGACATGATACTGAGAAATGATGGTCTCTCAAGAACAAAATAGAAGACATGATAAGGGATGGGATGTTACCCATGCCAAAAGCTGCCCAAAAGCCTAACAATCAAAGCAACCCGATGCCCGAGCATACAAATGCTATCTTTTATGGAGATTGTAGCTTTGATCCTTCTACTTTGATTGTTGAAACGGGTCAACCTATCCCCGAGGTGCTCGGCTTTCATGAAGACCTATCCATTCATGGTATCTGGGACAGTGATGACGATGAGCAACATGAATACTCCAAGACGGAATGGATGGAGCCGGATGAGCCAACATCAGATGATGTAGCATTCCTCATTCGATCAGGCCGCCATAACAATAGGAACACCACCACCCCAGTGGCTGTTTCTAGTCCTACACCAATGGCTACCAACGACAATCATGTCCAGCCTGAAGATCCTCTCCTTGCACAACTCAAGAAGACCAAGGCTGAAGTTACCATCTGGCAATTGATATATATGTACCTCACAAGCACACAAACAAAAGATGATGGACGCTCTTACTGCATTAACAGTACCTCCCACGACAACTCCTGAAAACCTAGTTGCTCATGTGACTACCCAACAAGAGTCTATCACCTTTGGGATTGAAGATTTGCATCAGGAAGGGGCATCCCACAACAAAGCACTATACCTCACAGTGCAATGTTCCAACAAGACTATCCCTCTAGTTTTAGTCGATAATGGCTCAGCTATGAATGTGTGCCCTTGGAGGACGGCACAGAAATTGGGAGTCCAACAACAACACTTGGCTCAAAATGGTGTACAGCTTAGGGCTTATGACAATTCTCCTTGAAAGTCGGTTGGGTCCATAATATTGCCCATCACTACAGGCAATATCACTCGGAATGTAGAGTTCGTGGTGTTAGACATTCCAACCTCCTTCAATCTGCTGCTAGGGAGGCCATGGCTTCATGAATTCAATGCTATAGCATCTACCTTACACCAGAAGGTAAAGATGTTGGTCCAAGGACAAGTTATCACCATCTCGAGAGAATCCATCAATGTTGTCTTCACTCCCAAGCAAGCAACCCTTGATGTGGAACACAGTTCTATAGACGAAGAACTTCACAACCTTGAACTTGTGGCGACTTTGAGCCAGGATGAAGCTTCCTTTGACTTCGATCCCTACTCAAATCCAAAAGTACATGCTATACTCAAGAGACAAGGGCACTTCCCTGGGATGCCGTTAGGAAAGGACCCGAAAAATAAGATTCCTCCTTTGTTCAAGACGTTTAAGCAGAAGGGAAGGTTTGGCTTAGGATACAAGCCAACTGAGAAGGAAGTTAGGCTCGCCAAAATAGCCATAGCTGAGCAGAAGAGGATGGACAACCCACCTACCTTGTTCCAAATGAAGCCCTATCCACTCACTCTGAATGGACAATTTGTTAGGGAAGGTGATGACTTCCCTTATTATGGGTTCCCAGAACCATACTACCTGAAGAACAAGGGAGTTCAAGTTGCTGTATTAGAGGTTTTCAATGACTGTACCATTAATATGGCTACTATTTTTATCCCCGCTCGGGACAAACAGCCACCGTTGGAATGGACTCATCTTGCTGGGAGCAATATATTTGGTATGCTGTTCGGATAAGAAGCTGCTAAGGGAGAGTCTGAAGCTGACGTTGTTATTACTGCATTATCCAACCCAAGCTTTGACCCAAGTCTCATGATCACTGAAGAAGAAGAAGTCAAGGCGGTCTCATAGGTCGATGCTAAGAAGAATAGCTTTGTTTTATCTGTAGGAGAGTCTGTTCCTATGGACATAGACTCTGGTCCTAAGAGTCTAGAGTCAAGTGAGTCTGGTCTTGAGTCTGCTAGCGATATGCTCGTTTCTGCATTCAATAAAATGAACCTTTCTGCTTACTCTGATTCTTCTTTCCCCTCTTCCCTGAACTGCAGCGCTAATAATAATCTGGAATTTAATGAACCCTTAAAAGAATTTTCTAATGAACATGAGCATAAGATGGCGGTGTTGGAAGACACCATCACCATAAATGTGGGCACGGAAGAACAACCTCGGGAGTTGACGTTAGGTAGTTCACTCATAGCAGAAGAACGAGTAGCATTTACATAGCTTCTCAATGAGTTTGTGGATGTATTCGCGTGGTCTTATGAAGACATGTCGGGGATTGACAGGGAAATTGCGGAGCACACCATACCTTTGCTCCCTGATGCAAAGCCGATTTGACAAAAGGCTAGGAGGATCAAACCTGAATGGGCTAAGAAAATTGAAGAAGAGGTGATCAAGCAGCTTAACGCTAAGTTTATCAAAGCAGTCCAATATCCTAAATGGATTGCTAACATTGTCCCAGTACCCAAGAAAGACGGGAAAGTGCGCATATGCGTGGACTTCCGAGACCTTAACAAAGCTAGTCCCAAGGATAGTTTCCCTCTACCCCACATCGATGTATTAGTGGATAACACTTGCGGACATGAGCTTTTATCTTTTATGGACGGGTATGCTGGTTACAACCAAATAAAAATGGCAGAAGAAGATATGGAGAAAACTTCCTTTACCACACCATGTGGAACATACTGTTATGTCGGCATGCCTTTCGGAGTTACCTCTGGGAAGCTACTAGGCTATGTGGTCAGCCAACGGGGCATTGAAGTTGATCCTTCAAAGATCAAGGCTATCCAACAATTACAACCACCTAAGACAGAAAAGGAGATAAGAGGTTTCTTGGGCCGAATCCAGTACATCAGCAGGTTCATTTCAAAGCTCACCATGACTTGTGAACCTTTGTTCAAGAAGCTAAAGAAAGGAAGCAAAGTAGAATGGGACGATCAATGCCAAGGTGCTTTTGATAAAATCAAGGAATATTTGCAACATCCTCCAGTTCTCATGCCACCAGTACCAGATGAGTCTCTACTCCTTTACCTTACAGTGACTAGCTCAGCCATGGGGGCTATGCTAGCTCAAAAGGTGAAAGGTCAAGAGAGCGCCATCTACTACTTGAGCAAGAAGTTTCTCGACTACGAAAGTCGATATGCAGACATAGAGAAAATGGCTCTCGCATTAGTTTGGGCCACTAAGAAATTAAGGCACTACATGCTCTCACGCATGGTGTATGTAATAGCTGGGAACAATCCCATCAAATTCATCATGGAGCAACCAACCATCAACAAGCGCATCGCTCGATGGGTAGTCATGCTTTCAGAGTTCAATCTTCAATACTTACCCCAGAAATCTATTAAAGGCGGGTTGTTTCAGATTTTCTGGCTGCTTTACCATCACTGGAACCTCCAAGCACTTAGTTGGAATTCCCACACGAAGACGTGTTCTTGACTGATGAAGTTACTTGGGAAATGTATTTTGATGGAGCTTCTAACCAAATGGGTTGTGGAATAGGAGTCCTGTTAATATCTCCAGAAGGTGCACATGTCCTTGTATCTGTAAAATTGGATTTTGATGCTACTAACAATACGACGGAGTTTGAAGCATGCATCAAAGGCCTACAAGCTGCCTTGGCTTTAGGAATACACCACATAAAGGTCTTTGGAGACTCTAGCCTCATCATTAACCAGGCCAAGAATGCATGGAAAGTTTGAAGTGAGTGCCTTTTAGCTTATCAGCAGAAGCTTTTGGGACTGGCTGACCAATTTGAGAAGATTAACTTCCAATATCTTTCTAGGGATACAATGAACTGGCCAATGCCTTGGCCAAGTTATCCTCAATGATATCAATCCCATCAGGCACACTCCAACTACCAGTAATTGTAGGGCGACAGTCTGAACCCGCATATGTCTATGCCATGAAAACACAAGAAGAGGAGACTGATGAATGGTTTCTTGACATATACAATTTCCTTTGAAAAGGAGAATATCCAGCTGAGTTAGATGCTCGAGGACAACGAGCGATCAGGGCTTTAGCAGCACAATACTGCTTGATCCAAGATCGGTTGTACAAGAAGTCACCTACAGGCATCAATCTGTTGTGTATCGATGCCAAAAATGCGAAAGAAATTATGGCAACTGTACACGGAGGAGAGTGTGGGCCTCACATGAATGGGCGCATGCTGGCGAAGAAGATTCAAAGAGCTGGTTATTACTGGATCACTACGGAAGCAGACTGCTTGAATTTTGTTCAAAAATGTCACAAATGTCAGGAGTATGCCAATTTGCAGCATCAACCTCCTTCATATCTGACAACACTGACCTCTCCATGGCCATTCTCGGTATGGGGTATTGACATCATTGGTAAAATACACCCAACCGGAACAGGAGGACATGAATACATCCTAGTCGCTATTGATTACTTCAATAAGTGGGTAGAGGCAGCCTCTTTTGTCAAACTCACATCCAAGCAAGTGGCCAAATTCATCCTTCAGAACATTATATGCCGATATGGAGTACCTCATGAGATCATCAGTGATAACGGGAGTCATTTTCGAAAGGAGGTGGAGGTTTTGCTCACCAATTACAAAATTCAGCATCATCTGTCTTCACCTTACCGACCACAAACCAACGGAGCTGTAGAAGCAGCCAATAAAATGGTTGCGGGAATCATTAAGAAGATGGTCGTTACTTACAAGGATTGGCTTGACAAGTTAGCATTTGCCTTATGGGGATACCGAGCCTCGATTCGAACTGCCACAGAAGCAACACCCTATTCATTAGTGTATGGGATGGAAGCAGTCCTGCCGAGAGAGTTAGCAATCCCGTCATTACGAATAGTGGCAGAAAGCCAATTGGCAGAAGCAGAATGGGCTAGGGCAAGGTTCTAGGAGTTAATGTTGATGGATGAAAGGCGATTAAGGGCGTTGCATAATGTTCAGGTATACCAGAATAGGATCACTCGCGCCTTTAATAAAAAGGTGAAAAGTCGTTCACTTCAAGAAGGTGATTTGGTGCTTAAGGAAATGAGGGCACCAATACAAGATCCAAGGGGAAAGTTTGCACCTAATTGGAAAGGTCCTTATATGGTCAAGGAAATTTTGCCGGGAGGAGCAGCTCGACTTGCCACTATGGATGGAGAAGATGTGATTCAACCCACAAATTTGGATCAGCTCAAGAGATATTATGCTTAATATAGCCAAGCAACTGCGAAACCAATTTTCAGATACTTGGTTAATATTCAGTCTACGCTCATAAAAAGAAGGAAAGATAAAGTTTGCAAGGACACAATGATTGTAAACAATAATTCTTCTTTTATTAATAATTAAAATGCAAGTACACTGCTTGTAAATAAGAAAATTCAAAAGGCGTAATTAAAAGTTTATTCTAGCAAAGTAGTTCAGTTCCTTCACTTCCGTCCATCTTCTAGTCTTGTTTCACCTTCTCTATGTCGCCAGTGGTCTCATGATCAATCTCCATGTCTTTAGGCTCATTTGGGTCCGTCTCTTTATTTTTAGGCTTATAGGCTCGTTTATGTGATTTCCGTGTCTCCACCCTCGGACCAAGCCGATCCTTTGCCGTCACCTTTGCACCGAGACGATCCTTTATGGTGGAACGAGGACCCAGCTTCTCCCTCATGGATGTTCGACTTCTTAACGCCTCTTCAGCACGGCGAGACTCGACAACCGCAATCAGCCACCCGTGATATTCAGAGTCAGCGATCTCTGATACATGTGCCTTTGAGCGAGCCTTAAGGGTCGGCCTTCTCGCCCAATACTTCAACCAAGACTCTATCACCGAGCCACGAAGCTTCAATTGCTCGGGGGCTTCACATAGCCGCTCAGGGATGGTCTGTTTGCGGCCCATCTGTCACAATACTCGCTCAGGAAAGTAGAAAGTCATGTGTGTCAAGCCGGCGATACACACATAGGCGTTGCGATAATCACCGGTCACATATTTAGGAACATGCCACCACTCGATCGACCACGCGATGTCACGAGGTTCCTTCACAAAAGCGATCCATTTAGTTACCGATCGGAGCTCGGTATATTTGCGCCTCCTTTGGCAATAATTTGCAAGCGCCGAGGGGTTACGGGGATCTTCGATAAGGCCCAAATGCTCCATGAGCGATATCTGCCCATAAAGTTAGCACGGGTTATAATTGCATACCAATTATTCTCCCAACTAACGAAAAAAAAATAATGAAAAAAATATATAGAAAAAAAAAGATCAGAACCTGCCTGGGTTTTGAAGGCAGTAGGCAGATTTGAAGAAAATGAGGAAAAGAGAGGAAGGAGCAAATGTATCTGAAGAAGTAGGGGGCTCCCACGAAGCTCATATTCCGGATCCGGATTGTCCAAACCCATCATAGTTTCCGCCAGCATCAACGGCAATAGATTAAAACCTCGAGCCATGTCTTCAACAATTTGAATTAGGCCCGCCGGCCCGGTTCTTCGCCCGCCATGATAAAAGCAAAATTCTCCAAGAAGACATAATACGAGTGCTCGCACTCGTATCACGGGACCATATTCCAACGTGTAAGGCGATTGAAAGTATTCGACAATGGTTTGAAAATATACCTTATCACCGAATAGTGCGCTTCCTATGACTCGGTTCGGAAGATATAGCAACTCTTTGTACTGTTTGGTGTTGTCGGCAACAGTTGGAGGTGATGTCGGCCGTGTGAAATGATTCGTCCCGAGAATAGACGACCACTCTTTAGGTAATGGGCATAGCTCCTTCAAGGAAAAGCGGAAAACATGCATCTTCGGATCCCAAAAAGCTCATGCCGCTCGAATAAAGTCATGGTTAACTCTCGCTTGTCAGAGACTTAGCAATCTCGTCAGGCTATATCTCCCGAGCTCTTTCTTCTCGTCTCTGGACAAAGTGCTCATTCAAGTAGCAAGCTTCTTCTCGAAGGCCATGATAGGAGGGTTTTTGTGATTTTAGGAGGCTCTTTTAGATGGAAGATGCAATTGAAGATGATGAGTGATATCCATGGCAAAGGATGAGGTATTTATACACCTTTATCCATGATCAAAATGGAACAAATCGGCCAGCAAACAGTCACATAGCCGTTGCAATCATATCCCATGATTCAAGCCTTTCTTCAACGGCTAAAAAAAACAAAAAAAAAAGAAAAAAAAGGTTAAAACCCAGGCGGGTTTTAACCTCGCCAGGACACCCCACGCGCGCCAGCCAGCTCCGACCCAGCTCCCTCTACCGCTTGAAACCCGCCTAGGTTTTAAGCGGTCTGGGCCCGTTTTCTTGTTTCCGCGGCCCATTTGTGTAGTATTGTATCGGGTTTTGTTTCGATTGGCCCATTTGTGTATTCTTTGATGTTCCGGGTTCTGTTATCGACCCAATGATGTTAGTTCTGAAATTTTGCTCGAGTAACTCCGACACTTAAGTTTTTGTTTTTTTTTTATTTTATTTTCTTTTTGGGGAAGCGGGATTAATTGGAACTAATCCCATCATGTAGAAAATAATTCAAAATTGCATTAAATAAAAGCGTCAAGTTGTGCATACACCAAGTTCGAGTCTTGCATAAAATAAAAATACATTACAAAGAGTCTCGCATAAAATAAAATAAAAAAAAGTCTTGCATTGCATAAAGGTGATCACCACAGGAAACCGGAATCGGCGCTGTCCTCCGCCAAGTTGCCCCCTGCATGTGAAGTTACTACGTCGGAAGTACCGGTCGTGCCAAAGTAGGTATCCCAGGAGTAATAGTCAGGTCCAGGAGCAGTCTGCACAGGAGGCGATGGCCCGGTCAAGGGCATTTCCGAAGAATGCAAACTCGACGGCGAAGACATAGAATGTTCCTGCGAAGCAGCCAGGCAGGAATGATCAGGAACCTGCCATTCAGCAGAGGGAGTAGGCCATACCGGACTGGTTCCATAACCAGGGACGGGCCAACCAGAAGAAGTAGATCCACCCAGCCAAGAGTTTGAGGCAAAGACCACTCTTGGGAACCCATGGGCCATGATGGACCTATCTCAAGAGCAGGGGTAGGCCATCCCGCAGAATCAGAACCAAAAGATGAAGTATCATAAGGTGCAGGACGTGAAGTAGCGTCATCCGCTAGGGCCTGACCGCCAGGATACCCTACGGATGCACCTGAGTCACGATCCCTCACTACCAATTCACGACCACGACGAGCAGAGCGCACTGAAGCCGGGGTATGACGAGAAGAAGGAGGCCGGTAGGTGGCGCTCGATTCAGAACCTTCTGGCACCACCACCTTGATATCACCCCGAACCGGTGAAGCCCCGATCAATGAACTTCCTCTTAGTGCTCCTTTCCTTAGTTAGTTGCCGGAGAAAAGCCCACCTCGGCTGGAAAATAACAAAACAAATGGTCATTCACAAATGGTATACATGATAAAAAGGAGGCAACAGAAAGCCGAGTCTTACAAGTTTATGGTCGAATTCTTGAAGTGTGGAGCACTCACTACTGTGCTCCACTTCCAGGAAGCCACCGATCTTTCGTCTCTCTTGAGGAGCCCCCACTTCGGCAACTTTAGCATAAGGTCCCAGCTGTAGATTTTGCCGGTTAAAAAATGGCTAAAACATGACAAGGATGAAGAAGGAAGATACATACCACTCGAGGAGCCAAATGGTTAAGATAACGCTGGAACTCCTCATCGAATTAATCCTCCATATTGGTTGTTCATTTAATCTTGGGAAATGCCAGAGAAATGAAAATTTTTAGCCACTGTTCAATCTTTGCTACAAATGAACCCATTAAAGTTGGAAAATATACTCAATAATCAATGTTAGACAGGTGCTACTTAAATTGACTAAAAAAATTGATAAGCCTAAGGGTTTTGCCTTTGCTAAATATGAAACAGAAGAAGGTATAGAGTATGCTGTGAAGCATTTGTCTGGCGTTGTGACAGCTTACAACAGGACATTGAAGTTTACAGTTTGTTCTCTGTTGACACACACTCTTCCTTTTTGTTTATTTATTTTTTTCAGTTTACAGTTATCTGAAACTCAATCAATTACTCCAATTTCCTGAAAGTTTATCAGATCAACATTTTTAAACACTCCACTCAACAAAAAAATGCTAAAAAATGCAGAATCCCAGATGAAGAAACAACAAAATACCCAAAAATCCATTCAGACAAACAAACCCGAAATTCTAAACCACGATCTACAAAAGATGGGACCCACAAGAAAGAAACCATCGAAAAAGTGAACCAAATCTACAGAAATGAGAAAACCCAGAAAACCTGGAGTAAACATTTTTACCTGAATAACAAGCGAGCGAATTTCTTTGACAATCAGGGCATCAGGCGCATCTTGAAATAAAGAGAGCTCTGAAGAAGCCCGTCGTAATGAAGGGCTCTCTTTCTGCCATTGGAATAAATTGGAAGGTTAGAAAACTTGTGGACAACATTGCAATTCATAATATAGTGCAGATAGATAATATGTTTTCAACAAAACTCAATGAAAACAGCTTCAATTGTAGACAAAACAATACAAGTGGATAAGGTTTAAACATGCATGAGACTAGTAAGTCAGCAATCTGTCAAAAATCGGGCCTTCTTCAGTAAGGCAACAATGCAAATCAAACCCAGACACGCAAAACAGAAAATAATTGAACTTCAGTAAACGTGGGAGACGAATGGCTTTCCAGAATCATTATAGTCAAAACTGAACTTTCTACCATGAAAGATAGATCCCAGAAAAATCAATAACCATTATGAAGCTACTGTGCCCAATTGGGTTTCTAAAACTCAAAGAAAAAAACAGAAAAGCGGATCGATTTATACCGATAAGTGGAAAGATGCGTAGAACGGATCGATTTAAGTATAGAAGATGAACTGAAAAGATGCGTAGGACGAATCGATTTTAGGGTTAACAGAAAGCAGATGGGAAATTAGGGTTGAGAGTTGAGAGGAATCTAGAAGTATGAAGGAAGGAAGGAGGACCGTATGATGTAAAAAGGCCTATCTTTAGTTGGCCCATTGAGGTAGTTGGCCCATTGGGGCAGAAGCAAGTAGGCAACCAGGCACGACAACACTCAACAAAATGGGGGCAACATCCTTTTATTATTATTTAAGGATATTGGTTTTTTTTTTGTCAAAAATATTGAACTATTTTTAACATGAATATTATATTGTTCTTTTTATTAAAAAGTATTATTTTCGTCTCTAATGTCACAAAACTAAAACATCAAAACCAATAAACATGGGGAATGGAGTAAAAAATTTACAAATTGTCAAAAATTACCCTAAACAATACCCTTCAAACGAGGTAAAGAGCTTATTTAATAGGGGATAGAATTAATATTATAATTGTTAGAATAGTAAAAGTTAGATAATTTAACAAATTAAAAGAGAAAATGTAGTTAGGAAAATCGACAAATATTTAGGGACATAAATAGTATCATATTCATTGTCTTAATTTGGGGGCCAATGATTAAATAAGGTCAAGTGTAATAGTGTATATTTGTTTCACATAAATTTGAGCATTTTATTAATTTCAGAACATTTGGTAATAAATTAATTTTTTTGGAACACTTTAAATTTTAATAGATTAGTACACATTTTTATTATTGCTATATTTTTTTATGGAATTATTGTTATATTAAAAATTAATTACGATGGTATTAGCTATTTTATCGCGCTTTGAGTATCTATGTTCATGTGATTTCGTATACTCTGATACTATAAACTATACAAAATGGATCAATATTGGTTTAGGGAAAGTCAAATATTGACTAACAAAATCCAAGTGGAAATCATTTTGAATGCATTAAGAAATGCGAAAGTGGCAAATTAAGTGAATGTAATGCATATTTGAATTGACTAGCTTGGCGATCCTATAGAATCATATCTTTGATCAGCTTGAACTCAATTATAATAGACAAATTAAATAAGTAAAAAATTAAAATGAACATATTCGGAAGATAACCTACTTGAAGATATTTAGATCAGTGAAACTGAAGAGTTAATCTAATTGAACTATACTCATATATAAATTATTAAAGAAGTCGATACAATTAAAACTACAGGTGGTTGTAATGACGAAATAGCGGCAAATAAATTAACTAAAAATTCAAACAAATATGATACAAATGTAACTTAATCGCACATTTTGGCTAAGTAAAATAAAGACGCAAATGAAGTGAATGTCAATGTTAGGTACATTAATCAGCAAATTGAATAAACTTTCCGAAATGCAGGCAAGTCAATGAACTCCCAAACTCACAATAGAACATATTTGAATTTGCTAAGGAAAACAAGTTGTAAGTTAATGTCACTAGTATAAATTGTTGGAATTATTTCAAGAGTATAAAAATTTTATATAGCATAAGAAATCGTGTGGAACATGTATAAGGATCATATATAAGATAAACATCAAGAATATGATCAACACGAGTCCATAAGAGACCAACACGGTTCGTTTGGTCTCCAGAAAGCAAGAAAAATGATCATGGGCTCAACACGGGTCGTGTTGAGGCAACACGGACCGTGTAGCATCAACACGGACCGTGTTGATCCAACACAGACCGTGTTGGAACCCAGAATATGTTTTAATGGTTAACGACTATATAATCTTACATATTAAGTGTATGATATCAATATTAAGTCTGATATTATATGTATTCCAACAGCTATATTAGTTGAACAAGTCAAGGTAGTAATCCATCATTAAGGACCTTAATTATACCTTTGACAAAGGGGTGTAATTAGGGTTGGATTAGGTGTGGTAGTCTCCTATAAACAGGAGACATTCCCAAGCTATTTGAGCATCACAAGAATCAATCCCTTCTTTCTATAATCACATCCTCTCAAGTATAGACTGCAGCTATACTTGAGAGAATCAAGTTAGAAACCTATGTCTTGAGTGCGACAAGAGCTAAGTTTTATCCCTTTGAACATTTACGGTATAGTAAATAGTTCTTAAGGAAAATGAGTACGAAGCCATGACTCTTAGCAAAATCCAAACAAGATAACCACTTGGTTATTAAGTCTTCATCTTGTCATACATACCGCAAGAAGATCAAGAAGTCAAGCCAAGTGAAGATGATGAAGATTAAAGCCAGTCAAACATCATTTTCGATCCCAACATTAATTAGTATACAAAATCCTATGGCTATGTTCTTTATATTGATTTACTTTATGATAAAACACGCTATCATTTCTTTTAGTTCTATTGTTAAACTTTTCACTCATCTTATGTGCAATATAAATATCTTTATACTGATTTAATTTTTTGGTTTCAATATTAGACTTTTCACTCATCTAGTGGACTCATTGGGCTTTCCCTGAGATAGGGGGCCTAATGGGTAGCCCGACTTACCATTGTAAAAATGTGCAATATGATAAAGCAGTCTTTCATTCTTTTGGTTCCAATATTAAACTTTTAACTCATTCAAACAAAATATTAAACTTTTCACTGATCTTATGTGTATGATCGTTGTTCTGATTTAATCTTTTGGTTTCAATATTAAACTTTTCATTCATCTTATGTGCAATGTAAATATCTTATATTGCTTTAATTGATTTATGATATAAATATCTTTATATTGTTTTAACTAATTTATGATAAAGTACGTTTATTATATGTATACATAAATTATTATTCATTTCGTTAAAAAGGTATGTTTTTATATTTAATGTGAATTGAATGGAAAAATAAATATACACTATCTTTATCCTTTACAAAACTCTACCAATAAAACTTAATATGTTTTCATATATTTCTCGATGAAATACAACTAAACATATATATGAGCTTTATTACAAAACATTTTGTGTTTCACTCTGCATGAAATAAGTAGATCTTGCAACTTTTTGACATATTTTCCTATCCTTTGGGAGTTCCTTCCTTGAACCACCATTGTTGCAAGCTTGAAATCTATCACATTCCTCTATTATACTAGGATCTTGTTCTTTTATGCGGTTGGTTAAGTGATTATACGTACGTATAAGTTGGTAAAATATAAATAAGGTGGATAAATTGGTGGGATGATTAGTGGATGGGATAAGGTGTAAAAATGTTTATAACTTTTAATACACACACACACACACATATATATATATATGTATATATGTATATATGTATATATATAATGTAAGATGAATAAGGTATGACAAAGTGGTGGGATAAAGTTCGTGAAAATGTATATAAATGTGGTGTGAGCGAATAAATTTAACTAGTCATACAAAAGAACATAGCCATAGGATTTTGTATTCTAATTAATGTTGGGATCGAAAATGATGTTTGACCAGCTTGAATCTTCATTTTTGTATACTAGTCCACTAGATGAGTGAAAATGTTTAATATTGAAACCAAAAATTAAATCAATAGAAAGATATTTATATTGCACATAAGATGAGTGAAAAGTTTAACATTAGAACTAAAAGAAATGATAGCGTGTTTTATCATAAAGTAAATCAATATAAAGATATTAATATTGGGGTTTTTTGCTTTTTGGACCCCGAACTTTGGGGGTATTTATTTTCTGGACCCCCATATTTCAACGTTTATATTTTACCCTATACTTTGTCTCCGGCAACAATATGGACCCTATACTTTGTCTCCGGCAACAATATGGACCCCCATATTTCAAAGGCATTATCGAATTTTTTTTCTTTTGTAAATTTTCCAGCCGCAACTTCTTCTTCCTCTTCTTGCACGATTTCCAACCCCCATATGAACATGAATTTGTCAAAAAAAATTACCAAAATTTAACTTTTACCCTACTGTTTTTTACCCATGAATTTTACACACTCTTTGCTGTCAAAGTCTGGTCAATTTTAAAACAACAGTCATAAGAAGAAAAAAATGATAAAAGGCTATATCGGGAAGTTTAGGCAACAAATTAGGTCATCGCCGGAGTCAAACATAACTTTGGGCTACATTTTTTGAATCCACAAAGTACAAGGTCCAAAATATAAACTTTAAAACATGGGGGTCCAGAAAATAAATACCTCCAAAGTTTGGGGTCCAAAAAGTAAAAAACTCATTAATATTACTTATAAGAAATCAAAAAATCAAATCTATATTGAACAAAAAATAGTGACTATTACTCATTGAACCTATGACCAAAGGTTTTAGAAACCTCCATGATAAGCTTTTGAGTGATTGTTGGATTGTGAGTCCATGATATCAGCGAAGACACAAATAAAATTTGATATTACATGTGAGGCGTGGAAAATAATGACTATGATCACAAAATATTTTTACCGAAATTAGAATATTTGATATGCTAAATTACGCAATAAAACAATAAAATTAAATCATTTATGTAAGATTAATAAAAATCAAATCAACAGTCAAGATTAATCTATTTATAATTAATGACTAATATTTAATTTAACTACAGTAATAAAAAAAAATTGACTACCACAAACCTTTAAATCACACTAAAGAGTGAAAAAATAAGTGTACAAAACAAAAACATATTTGAAAGAATTAAACCCACAACTCAACAATATAAACTCTATAATACAAACATTAAACCATGACATAGCCGTGTATGTATCTTCTCAAAGTTGGTAACTAATGATTTGTGGATCTTACTACCTCCGTTCTTTTTTAATTGTCGTCTTGAAAATTGTGTTAAAAACTTTGATCATCAATATCTTAATTTGTATAAAGATTCATCATACAAAATTCATATCATTAGATTCGTAATAAAAGATACTATTAAAAAAGTATAATATTATAATTTTTTATAAAAAATTTATATTAAAAATTATTGATTAAAGATTGACACTGAAAACCGTAAATGACATATAAAAAAGAACGGAGGGAGTATTATTCAGCACAGGAAATATGGAATCGTTTTTTATTTGGAAAAAAGCGAAATATTCTTAAAAATGCAATAGGAATATAAAATATTCATTTATAATTACATTCCCAAAATTAATATATCACAACAATAATAATAATGAAATTATTTATTTAAGTCAATGGATAAGATTGTTCTGTCCATAATCAACCGCTAATATTTAATTTAATTACGGTAGTTTAAAAAAAAGTTGACTACCACAAACCTTCCCATTGGTTTACACAAGTTACATTTGAAGAGTTCAAAAAAGTTGATAGCAGTGCAAGTCAAGCGAATCACTGGGCATATATGGAAATTGTCTAAGAGTGGTCAATGTTTTTTTTTTTTAATTCTTGATCGTCATGAAAGATAATTACTGGATGTAAATTGTCTAAGAGTTGAGTTCTCTGAAATTAGCAAGGAAGTTTCATTCTGATATTAGAGTGGATATAATGAAGATTACATACACTATATAATCTCAATGAAGGTATGTGTTCTTTTAAAACTCATTGTGCTGTCTTAATTGTTAATTGGGATATCTATGTAGAGTGACATGATTATTGGATTTTGTAACTTTTAACATGTTAAATTAGATCAACTATTTTGGTGTTATTTTGATTCGATTTTTTAATCCTAATAAAGTAAGACTCACTTAATTTTTCATGATATAAGAGACCAAAAGTCTTCATCAAATTTGGATTGTATGTGCTCGATGTTGCATTCATTGGACATTACATTTCGCCGGTCAGAAGATTATACATGGGATTTGTAAAGATACTCATTTTTTTGAAGTTTAGTCTTGAAGTGTGTATTTTTATTTTTGTAACCATTGAAAGCCATTTGCATTTCAAAGTTATTTTGTTTTGCTTACTAATTCTTTATAATTTTTTTACAATTTAAAAATAGTGCTTATTTTTCTATGAAATGACAAATGAGTTTTAAATTTTTTTACCACTACTATTATTGAGAAAAACATAGATTTTAAAAAATTTCGTACACTAAATTTTATTAAAATGGTTACTCTTAATTTCTTTTTTCCTCTCATCTATTAATCTTTAAATACTCACACCTAAAACATGTAATAATATTATCATTTATGATTCTAATTTAATATATTATTATCATGACTATCATCATCATATTTAATATTTTATCATTGATTAACATTTGTTTTATTGCTAATACATATAAACAAAAAATTCATTTACATCTTTATTAGGAATGTTTGTAGCGTAAAGAAATAAAGTGACTATGTATCTTGAATTTAACTTTGAAGAAATTTATCATATGAAAAGTATCAAAGTAAAGAAAAGGGTTGTGTCATAATTAATTACTTTTTCTTATACAAGATATAAAAGCCTCTTATTTTGACTATATACATTCAGTGTTTTGTTGGGGCGTTATATTTGGTGAGAAGATCATGGTATTAGTGAAAACAATTGTAAATATTATATTTAAGTACATTTATATATGTGAATTAGAAATTTATACTTTCGTAAAATTATTACAAAATTATCCTTACAAAGTTTTGATCACCATAGACACATTCGAATATGTCATCAATAATGTGTGAAATTTATCTTCGACCCGTGCAATGCACGGGCCTAAGGACTAATTATATGTATTCCAACAGCTATATTAGTTGACTAAGTCAAGGAAGTAATCCATCATTAAGGACCTTAATCATGCCTTTGACTAAGGGGTGTAATTAGGGTCGGATTAGGTGTGGTAGTCTCCTATAAACAAGAGACATTCACAAGCCATTTGAGAGCATCACAAGCATCAATTCCTTCTTTATATAAACACATCCTCTCAAGTATAGACTGCAGCTGTACTTGAGAGAATCAAGTAAGAAACCTATGTCTTGAGTGCAACAAGAGCTAAGTTTTATCCCTTTGAACATTTACGGTACAGTAAATAGTTATTAAGGAAAATGAGTACGAAGTCATGACTCTTAGCAATATTCAAACAAGATAACCATTTGGTTATTAAGTCTCCATCTTGTCATGCATACCACAAGAAGATCAAAACGTCAAGCCAAGTGAAGATGATGAAGATTCAAGCCGGTCAAACATCATATTCGATCCCAACATTAATAAATCTATTCGCTCACACAACATTTATGTACATTTTCACTAACTTTATCCCACCACTTTGTCATACCTTATTCATCTTACACAATATATATATATATATATATATATATATATATATATATATATATATATATATATATATATATAGGGAAATTGGATTCTAATAATTCATACTTTCACAAATTGGACAGCAATAATCTCTACTATCAATTTGTATTTTGGTGGTCCAAAAAAAAATTATATTGTAGTGGGACGCCGGCGAGTTGAGTGGCTGTGACTCGGTGGTTTGCTGACTTGGCACTATGGACCTGTGTTTGACCGCGTTGACTTTGATTTTAATTGCCACATCAGCTTAAAAGTACTTGCCACCTAATATTGTCCTTTTTTCAGTTTCCCAGCTGAAAACTTATTTTACCCCCCTTCATTTCTCTCTCTTCTTTCCCTTAATTTATCTGTGTTAAAAAAAAACCCTTCCTGAATCTTTTTTTTTTTGTTTCTAATTAAAACCTTCAATTTTTTTCTCAAAATTCCCCCAAATTGTCCCCCTTTACTCATCTATTGACTGGAATTTTTTTATTATTCACACTCCTCTCTTCTTCTACCAGCTCGTATTCAACCATCATCTCTTTCCTGTTCATCCTCAATCTTCCTCTTTTTCTAATTCTCTCTTCGATTAATCTCCTCCAAACTTCACCTGGATTTCCCACCTAAACCCTTAACCATCTCCCTCCTAAACTCTTCCCTCATTCAATTTCTCTCTCCTACTTTTCCCACCTCCTACTCACATCCAATTCAATTTCTCTCTCCTGCTCACAGCAACGGCGGAGCAGCCGATATCTTGAGCTCCGACCTCCTTGTGTTGGCCGCCGGCAGCTCCATCTCCGTCGTCGGCACTCGATCCATGCAGCTTGTGACCGCCATTCCTCTCTCACCACCTTCTTCATCGTCTTCCTCTCTCCCCCATCGTCACTGCCGTCCGATGGGCTCCTTACTCCCTCCTCCGCCAAATCGACATCCTCTCCGCCACCGCCGACGACCATCACCTCCTTCTCGCCGCCGGTGACCGCCAAGGGAGGCTATCACTTCTCGATTTCCGTTCTAGATTTATCATATTAATCTCACGCTTTTCTTGTACAAAGATGAGGAAGGGTTAAGGATTGTAGGGAACAATTGGGCCTGGGGTCGCAAGTTAGGGTTAGGGTTAGGGTTTATGGATTTTGGTGTGAGTGATGAAAAAGAAGAACCGGCTGATTTGGTGATTCTTGTGGCTGATGATGGAGAAAATGGGTTTTGGTTTCGGATTGAGAATGATTTCAATTTGGGTTCCAAAAGTCTCACAATTCCTATGAATACTCAGAAATTATGTTGTGGGCAGTGTTTGATTTCCAATCAGCATTTCCGACAAATTAGGGTTTGAGTGTTAGTGCCATCCAATTAGAGATTCAATGAAATTATGTTGTGGGCAGTGTTGCATTTAACTCCCTGCCATGAACAGGGGTTGGATTGGGAGGCATTCCAGCTGATTTTTAGAGATTTGGGCGCTTCCCAGTTGGATAATAGCGAGATTACGGCTTGCCATTTGAGTTCAAACTAAATACAGTGCAAAAACAAGCAGAAACAGAGAAAAGAAAGAAAGTTGTCTTGTTTGTTTCCGCCATTGTTGCTGCTTTGTTTTGCTGGGGAGTATGAAAGAAGAAATGAACAAGAAAGAGAGAAAGAAGAGAGAGAAAGAAAGGGAAAGGGAGGGGGGGTTTAAAATTTAGTCCAACTTGGAATCAGAAAAAAAAGGAAAAATAATAAGGTATGTAATTTAAATATGATGTGGCAATTAAAATCAAAGTCAACGCGGTCAAACACATGTCCATAGTGCCAAGTCAGCAAACCACCGAGTCACTACCACTCAACTCGCCAACGTCCCACTACAATACAAATTTATTTTTTTTGGACCACCAGAATACAAATTGATAGTAGAGATTATTGTTGTCCAATTTGTGAAAGTAGGGATTATTAGAATCCAATTTCCCTATAATCCCTTATTAAAAGTATTAAAAATTATAATCCCTTATTAAAAGTATTAAAAATTATAAACATTTTTACACCTTATCCCATCCAGTAATCATACCACCAATTTATCCACCTTATTTATATTTTACCAACTTATACGTACGTACAATCACTTAACCAACCGCATAAAAGAACAAGATCCTAGTATAATAGAGAAATATGATAGATTTCAATCTTGCAACAATGGTGGTAATTTAAGGAAGGAACTCCCAAAGGATAGAAAAATATTTCAAAAAGTTGCAAGATCTACTTATTTCATGCAGAGTGAAATGCAAAATGTTTTGTAATAAAACTCATTATATATGTTTAGTTGTATTTCATCAAGAAATATATGAAAACATATTAAGTTTTATTGGTAGAGTTTTGTAAAGGATAAAGATAGTAGATTTTTTTTTTCCATTCACATTAAATATAAAAACATACTTTTTTAACGAAATAAATAATAATTTATGTATACATATAATAACGTGCAATATCATAAATTAGTTAAAACAATATAAAGATATTTATATCATAAATCAATTAAAGCAATATAAGATATTTACATTGCACATAAGATGAATGAAAAGTTTAATATTGAAACCAAAAGATTAAATCAGTATAACGATCATGCACATAAGATCAGTGAAAAGTTTAATATTTTGTTTGAATGAGTTAAAAGTTTAATATTGGAACCAAAAGAATGACATGCTACTTTATCATATATTAAATCAATATAAAAATATTAATATTGTACATTTTTTTTTACAATGGTAAGTCGGGCCATCCATTAAGCCCCCTATCTCAGGGAAAGTCCAATGAGTCAACTAATGAGTGAAAAGTTTAATATTGAAACCAAAAAATTAAATCAGTATAAAGATATTTATACTGCACATAAGATAAGTGAAAAGTTTAACATTAGAACTAAAAGAAATGATAGCGTGTTTTATCACAAAGTAAATCAACATAAAGATATTGATATTGCTTATATGAAATCAAAAAATCAAATCTGTATTGAACAAAAAATAGTGACGATTACTCATTGAACCTACGACCAAAGGTTTTAGAAACTTCCATGATAACTTTTTGAGTGATTGTTGGATTGTGAGTCCATGATATCAGCGAAGATCCATAAAATTTGATATTATATGTGAGGCGCGGAAAATAATTACTAAGATCACAAAATATTTTTACCGAAATTAGAATAATTGATATAGTAAATTACGCAATAAAATAATAAAATTAAATCATTTATGTAAGATTAATAAAAATTAAATCAATGGTCAAGAGTAATCTATTTATAAATAATGACTAATATTCAATTTAGCTACAATAGTAAAAAAAAAAATTGACTACCACAGACCTTTAAATCATACTGAAGAGTGAAAAAATAAGTTTACAAAACAAAAACTTATTTGAAAGAATTAAACCCACAACTCAACTATATAAACTCTATAATACAAACATTAACCATGTATGTATCTTCTCAAAGTTAATAACTAATGATTTGTAAATCTTATTATTTAGCACAGGAAATATGGAATCGTTTTTTATTTGGAAAAAAGCGAAAGATTCTTAAAAATGCAATAGGAATACAAAATATTCATTTATAATTACATTCCCAAAATTAATCTATCACAATAACAATAATAATGAAATTATTTATTTAAATCAATGAATAAGATTGTTCTGTCCATAATCAACTGCTAATATTTAATTTAATTACGGTAGTTTAAAAAAAAGTTGACTACCACACATCTTCCCATTATGATTATAAAAGGATAGCATAATGAAATCATAAACAATTAATAACCACTATAAAAAAAAAAATTCTAAGGTAGTCAATTTTTTTTTCGATTACGGTAATTGATCAATGTGAACCGGACCATTGATTTATTAAAAATCAATCTCGACCATTCAAAAATTTATATATTTGTTATTTCCAAAATCTTTTTAAAGTCTCTAAAAAATATTCTTTCCAATTTTATCCATTAAAAAAAGTGTTTATATTAGGCCGTCACTTTCCATCATATCACAATTCTTGCACTATCGTTCACCATGGACACTTGAGCTTCCCAGTTGATTACCATCATCGATTAAAATTTGAATAGAGGGACAATCAAAGCGTGAGAGCTGTTTGCTTTAATAAATAATCCTTTATGAATTTCACCATCTTAGTTTCACCATGATGGTGACCATGAGGCAGAGGGGAAGGAGCACCGCCAGTCAGAGTTGGACAATCATAGTATATATGATATGTACAGTGTTTATTAAATAAATAATCCTTTATAAATTTAGGTGTCAAATTTAATAAATAATCCTTGCTATTAATTATAACCGTAGGTAACACGGGCAATATTTAGGAAGGTCACAAAGATTTTTACTGAAATTTAAATATTAGATATATTAGATTATGTATTAAATTAATAAAATAAATATAAATTTAATAATAAAAATAAAATAAAATCGACGATTAAGATTGCTCCATTGATAATCAATGACTAATATTCAATTTAACTACAGTAATCGAAAAAAAAGTTGACTGAGGCAAACCTTCTCCTATAAAAATTCCCACTGTATTACATATAGTGTAATAAAATAATTTATAACATGCAACAATTAATTATAGATAGTAGAAAATTGATTGATTAGCACCATTGATACGTTATTCTAGAAAGTATAACAATCAATGCAAATTCTGTAATAAATAATATGAATTTAAAGAAAAAAGAATGGGGTCTAATCCTTGGCACAGTCAGTAGGCCTGAAGGAGACCTTGGCAGCCTCAAGATCATATCCGATCAAGAAGTTGGTCTGAGCAATGTTTCCCCAAATGGCTATATCGTCAGCTGACACCATTGCAAGGCAAACGACGTCGTCTGCTACCTGAACAAAGGTGTTGACTGCACTGAGCATGATATCAGCATCCTTAAAATGAGCGGTTATAGTTGGAATATTGAGATCATTTCCTCCAGTAGTGCTTCTGTAGCACAAGGACATAATACCTGAGGGGTCATCCACCTCTTTCCCTTTGATTTTTTCAGCTAAGCTGGACTTGAAATCTGAGAAAGTATCGTAGGGTAACATGGTGAGAGTGGTTCCTGAGTCGATGATTATGTTGCCCTCCTCAGGTGTTTCACTTTGTGAGTAGTCAATGTCATTGGTGCCAGCTGTAGAGTATCTCTTCAAGGGTATGAAGCTGCTGGTGGTCTCGTTGCTGTCTCCAACGGTAAAACCTTCCAATGTGAGAAAATAGAAAGTGTCTGGAGTTCGTTTGACTAGTGGAGTAGAGACAACTCCCTTACCAGACACTTGTCCCTCTTCTCCGAAACTTATTTTGCTTTTAGACTTGCCTTCATCAGAAAAAGGGATTAGGCAGTAGGAGAACTTCCCGCCCACAGTGGAACTGAGTTGGGAAACAAGGGAAAGGGGCCCACCCCCTAGACCAATCAGGCCTGACCCATCGTCCCTAAATGTCCCCTCGTTGTTATGGCCGCACCCAAACGTGACGTTAGGGAACGAAGCCACTCCAGTTTCCTTTCTCGTTCCGAAAGTTAGGGTTTCAGTGGCCAAATCCCCTTCCGTATGAGACTGGTCCCCGTAGGCGTACTTGTACGTGCATGTGTTCCTCTCCGTGCATGACCCTCTGTCGGATAAATCTTGGCAATATTCTGACTCACAATTTTGAAGTTTGTAGGTAGAGGACTTTTTGGGGTTGAAAATAGGTAGTTTTTGTTGGTAACACTGGATGCAAGGCTGACATTGCAACCAAATAAGGTCACTCCCAGTGTCAACAATAGCCAACTGGGTGACTGGGGGTGTTCCGAGGGACACCTCCATTATGTACTCACCCATGGCAGGGGTCACTAGGGATTGGAAACCATCACTGGAAGATGAAAGCCGGAAGAGGTTTTTCCGCGTCATCGAACGGTCAATGGACCTACGAACCCTGTCCCAGTTGGTGATGGAGGGGTTGTAACTTGGGGACAAGGGTGAGTCACGGTGAACAAGGCTGGTAGTGAACCCTCCATGGTTAATTGCTCCATAGGAGATTGAAAATGCTGAAATTAACCATATTATAAGCAAGGATGAAATCTTCAGAATTGCCATGGCTCAGATTAAAAGGATGAGAATGATTTCTTTGTGATTTCGGGTTTGGGGACGATTTTATTTATAATGGGTGAGCGGAGGGTCAATGTAGACATAATCTTCTCTGCATATGGAAAATGCTGCAATGAGGCATATGACCAAGTATTTGTTTTCCTTCTATATGGTATTTAAGGCTGTATTTCTCTATTTTGTAATAATTACCAGAATATCGTCTTATTAAGGAAGATTTCGTGCATGAATGCACTTAACGTGAAAGAAATATACAGGTTAACAATTTAGAGAATATAATCGGGCAGTAACTTCTAATTAAATTATTGAATCAATTTAGGGAATATATTAGATTATTTAGGTATGTGGATCAATAATATGTAAAAAAAATACTAAAAATACAAGAAGAAAGATTAGGAAAGAGTGCATTACTGATCATCTTTTATCATTATTTTACTTTATATATTAATTTTATGTAATTGTCTATTAATAAAATGAAACATTCTAACATAGTCTAGCTTTTTTTTAGCAACAATAGTTGACAAACATCGACCATATATCTTGATAAAACAAAATTGACCATTAATTATATCTACGTATAACTTTTTAATAAATTAAATAAAGGTGATAAAATCTTCTCCCTTTTCAAATTATCAACTCATATACTTTACCTAAAAAAAATTCACTATATATAGTCAATATACGTACAGTAATATTTATTACATATCCTATAAAAAAATCTTTTTTTTTTTTTATTATGCACTTGTCAATTGTCATATGTGCATTATTATATAGTTTTCTAAGAATTTGATTAAAGATCAATTTTTTTATTAAAATCAATAACACCTTACTTTAATTTTTAACTTTATTTTATCTATTGACAATATTCAATGGTAGTTTTGGACTTAATAAATATTTTCCTCATTGATAAAATTCATGGGTATATAACTAGGAAAAAGATTATATAGTATTTTGATTTAAAAAAGGAATATGGATTTTTTTTTGAACTCATTGTACTATAGATTTGCGAGTTGCCACATTGAAGTTTTTTTTTTTAACCCTTCATATTCCAAATTGTAAACTATTTGAATTTTCTAAATCATCTTATTTTACGTTGTAACTTTAGAAGTACCTCTCTTTTAAGTATTTATGTTTTTCCCCTTTTAATATTTAGACATTTCTTTCAAACGAAACAAAATAAGATCTTATTTTCAAAAAAGTTATCTTTATGCATGTATTAATAAGTTATGTTTCTGATAGTATTTGTCCCTCTTTTATTTAATTTAGTATTAGCGCCAATAACTTCTCCATTTGTAATATTTGAAATATTGGGAGAGTGAAAATATAAATAATTTAAAATACCACCAAATTTTTGCAAATCTTTGATTTTAAAAATACAAAAATATAAATTTTTACCCTCTACATATATGCAAATATATCTACCTCGTAAACAAACCACGCATATTGTTGAAACATTGATCGGACTATATATATCCAAATAATAGAGAATCAAATAATAAAAATGATCTATACAACCAATAACATTGAAATGTAAAAGAAATAGTGTGTAAAATTAACAAAAAAAGGAAAGAAATTAGTAAGTAAGAAAAAGCGGGGCAAGAAATACCTTCATATTTTCATTTTCTTTTTTTTTCTGAAGCTATTTATAGTTGATTATTAATAGACGAATCACATATTCATAACTTTTAATTTGATCATTAGTAATGATGATTACAAACTATATATGTAACATCTTTTTCTAGTAAATAATTTCACCTAATGTGATTTTATATAATACTAGTCTTAAGCACGGTGTATGATAAAATAAATATTTAACAAAAAAGAACCTAAATTATTATTGTACATATAAATTAAAACGACCACAACATAAATTATATAATTAAATTAAAAATACAAAAAGTTGTTCAAATAAAAAAATATATAAAATTAAATATACATGTAGGTCAAGAGTTTAAGTAAAAAAATGTAACGCCCCGGAAATTCAATTATAGAAAAGTCAAAGTCAAACTAACGTTAACGGAAAAAATTCAGCAAAAGTCTCAACACTTATTGGGCGTCACTGTCGTATCCCCGAAGGAATACAAGGCGAGAAAGGACTACAACTGTCTGATAACGGTAAACAAACTTACAAACTTATACTTAGGAGTAAACCTCAAAACTAACTTCAAGTTCCTCATAAAAGAAAGCAACATAATTAACGACTTCTAAACATGTCGTCCTCACTTCTAATTCCCGTCCCCAGCATATAGATCTTCACCTGAAAACAAAACATTTTAAAAATGAGGGGGAAATCTCAATAATGTCTACCCCTAACGTTAAAAAACAAGTTAAGTTCATTTCAATTCATTTGAGGGAGAGGGAACAAGTCAAATCTTTTCACAAACCTTTGAACCCTTAACTGTTTTCCTCAACCCAACCAATTGATTTTATTATGCGGGCGGGATATCAAATCCCATAAGGTAACATCGCCTACCAAAGCCATCAAGAACATTCGCCTATCAAAGGCATCAAAGATCATCTATCCTATATCAGGGATGAAACCCTGATCTCCTGATACATAACCCATACAGGATACCAAATCCTGGTCTCAGGGTTATTGCCCGCAAAAATAATCGCCTAACAAAGGCATCAAACAATCGCCTACCAAAGGCATCAAACAATCGCCTACCAAATGCATCAAAAATCATCTATCCTATATCAGGGATGAAACCCTGATCTCCTGACACATAACCCATACAAGATACCAAGTCCTGGTCTCAGGGTTATCGCCCGCAAAAATAATCGCCTACCAAAGGCATGAAAACAATAAACCCGCTTAAAGTTTCACTTTGAATTATTAGTATATTATGTAAAGCTCAACTCACAGCTCTCAAGTCAAACCCAACCCAGGTTATCAAAACCAAAAATAAAATCACTAATAAAAGACCATCCAATTTCTCCACTCAATAAAATCAAAGCACAAACAAATACAAACAGTTATCCAAAACAGATGGTCACATTTCCACAAAAGTCCCCTTCGGGATGCAATTCTCAAAACAGATTAGAAAACATTAAAACACATTTAAAGAGCATCCCAGTGGGGATTAGAGCATAGACATTACCTGGTTAACTTCACTTCACAGCTAAGACGAACACACTTGAGCTCACTAACGACGCGAATTAGCTCGGGCCTAAAATAAAAGTAATTATTCTAATCAAAACGCGCTATTCGAAGTTAGTATTAACTACCTTCTACCTAACCCTCCCCTAGGAACACTATATGTTCCTATCAATCATGGATTTATACTTTAAATCACCTAACACATTTCAAGTAATCACATAACAAGATCAAAACAACGTTTTCATTCAACAACACTTTCATTAATAAGTAACATTGATAAAACAGATTACAGCATCCACATAAAAAGGGTCAAAACTTGATTTTCCGACATCCTATGGGTCTGGTTTTGGACTTTTCGGAAACCTTGGGATGTCTACTAAAACTCTTATGTTGACGACTAAGCCCATATCAGCCTCGAAAGACTCTAAAAGTACCAATTCTTCCGACTGGTCCAGTTCCGACAGGTTCTGGTAAAACGACTATAACTCGAGCTATACAACTCAAACGTCCGTTCCGCAAAATTCCTATGAAAGCTAACATCTAGAGGAACCTCCAGTCCAAAGGGTTCGATCAAAGGACAACTATAGTAATCGTGGTGACCTGATCTTTAGACCCCATCAAAACTGTTCCATTACCGGTTTACATTTAATTTGCAAATTCGGTCCTAACTTCCACCAATCGATCCCGGGGTCCTAATTAGGGCTTAGAACAGTAACTAAGATCCAAAGTAATTAACCTAATCCAACTAAGGTCCAAACATCAACTTCCTACCATCCAAACCAAATTGTAAAATATGAAATCAACTTTAATATTTTCACTAACCCTAAAAGCATGCATGAAATAATAGTAACATTATCCTAAACATGATTTCTAAAATAAACTTATTCAAGGTCCTATAATAAAAACATGGAAGGGTATAAAACATGAATTTTTTAATCAATAATCAAGAAGGAATTTAAAGAACATGTGAATAAAATATAAAGAACATATAAACATTTAAACTACCAATCAAGAATTCCAACAATTAGTTTCTTTATACAAGATTCAATCAAGAATCATAAATTAATAACCAAGAATCAAACTTTTGTAATTCAATCGACCTAACTTATTTAACAAGATTTAAACATAAAATTAAACATGAATGAACCCTAAAAGAATTAAAGAACATAAGAATACTTAACTAACGATTCAAGAATTAATCTAGGTAATTAAACTTTTAATTCGTGCATACGATAATAGTGTCATCTAAAACCCTAACATGATTCTCATGACAACAAAGCATCTCATATAATCGAATATTAATAATTTCACTACAACTATTACAACCCTAATACACTAAATTAAAACATGAAAGTTACATAAAATAATTTAGACAAATTACACGTAAATAATACAATACAAGAACAAATAATTACAAATAACAACTTAATAAAAATTACACCCTAAAAATAATTACAAATAACAACTTAAAATAATTTAAGGCTGTATTTCTCTATTTTGTAATAATTACCAGAATATCGTCTTATTAAGGAAGATTTCGTGCATGAATGCACTTAACGTGAAAGAAATATACAGGTTAACAATTTAGAGAATATAATCGGGCAGTAACTTCTAATTAAATTATTGAATCAATTTAGGGAACATATTAGATTATTTAGGTATGTGACTCAATAATATGTAAAAAAAAAAATACTAAAAATACAAGAAGAAACATTCTAACATATTAGATTATTTAGTGCATTACTGATCATCTTTTATCATTATTTTACTTTATGTATTAATTTTATGTAATTCTCTATTAATCAAATGAAACATTCTAACATAGTCTAGCTTTTTTTTTTTTTAGCTACAATAGTTGACAAACATTGACCATATATCTTGGTAAAATAAAATTTAGATCATTGATTATATCTACGTATAACTTTTTAATAAATTAAATAAAGGTGATAAAATCTTCTCCCTTTTCAAATTATCAACTCATATACTTTACCTAAAAAAAAACTTCATTATATATAGTCAATATACGTACATATCCAATAAAAAAATCATTTTTGTTATTGTGCACTTGTCAATTGTCATATGTGCATTATTATATAGTTTTCCAAGAATTTGATTAAAGATCAATTTTTTGTTATAATCAATAACACCTTTGACCTTACTTTAATTTTTAACTTTATTTTATCTATTGACAATATTCAAATATTCAATGGTAGCTTTGGACTTGATAAATATTTTCCTCATTGATAAGATTCATGGGTATATAACTAGGAAAAAGATTATATAGTATTTGATTTAAAAAAGGTTGGGACAAAATTTTAAAAGAATATGGATTTTTTTTTTTTTGAACTCATTATACTATATATAGATTTGCGAGTTGCCACATTGAAGTTTTTTTTTTTAACCCTTCATATTTCAAATTGTATACTATTTGAATTTTCTAAATCATCTTATTTTACGTTGTAACTTTTATTAGTACCTCTCTTTTAAGTATTTATGTTTTTCCCCTTTTAATATTTAGACATTTCTTTCAAACGAAACAAAATAAGGTCTTATTTTCAAAACAGTTATCTTTATGCATGTATTATAAGTTATGTTTCTGATAGTATTTGTTCCTTTTTTATTTAATTTAGTATTAGCGCCAATAATTTCTCCATTTGTAATATTTCAAATATTGGCAGAGTGAAAATATACATAATTTAAAATACCACCAAATTTTTGCAAATCTTTAATTTTAAAATACAATAATATAAATTTTTACCCTCTACATATATGCAAATATATCTACCTCGTAAACAAACCACGCATATTGTTGAAACATTGATCGGACTATATATATCTAAATAGTAGAGAATCAAATAATAAAAATGATCTATACAACCAATAACATTGAAATGTAAAAGAAATACTGTGTAAAATTAACAAAAAAAGGAAAGAAATTAGTAAGTAAGAAAAAAGCGGGGCAAGAAATACCTTCATATTTTCATTTTCTCTTTTTTTTCTGAAGCTATTTATAGTTGATTATTAATAGACGATTCACATATTCATAACTTTTAATTTGATCATTAGTAATGATGATTACAAACTATATATGTAACATCTTTTTCTAGTAAATAATTTCACCTAATGTGATTTTATATAATACTAGTCTTAAGCCCGTGCAATGCACGATGTATGATAAAATAAATATTATTTTTAACAAAAAAGAACCTAAATTATTATTGTACATATAAATTAAAACGACCACAACATAAATTATATAATTAAATTAAAAATACAAAAAGTTGTTCAAATAAAAATATATAAAATTAAAAATACATGTAGGTCAAAAGTTTAAGTAAAAAAAGTACAATAACAATCAAGATTCTAACTACAACAATCAAAATACATGTAGGTCAGGAGTTTAGATAAAAAATATCGATGAATTTTAAAATAATATTAACAAATTTACATTGAATTTTATAATAATTATTGATAAATTTATTAAGAAAATTTTAACACTTTGGTAGATATAAGTAGGTATTACATGATTCTACGTACAGTCTCTCCTAGGGTTTTCCTAAGTGAGAGGTTTTAGTCCTAGTAGGCTAGGGTTTTCTCGACGGTTTTTCACCGTAGTTTTTGTCCGGCGCCGGGGGGTCTCCGGGGGCTGCTCAGTCGACCGTTTTGTCTTTTCGATCACAGTGGGAAGCATTGGAGGGTTCGAAGGGAAGGGAAAAGAAAGCGGTTTCTTGGACGGATGAAATATCCGATGAAGAAGAGTCACAGATTGCCTTGTGCCTGGTCGAGAAGTTATGGACCACCAAAAAGTTCAATGCATATGCGTTTATGAATACTCTTGAGAAGATATGGAGTCTTAGACATGGATTAGAAATCAAGGAGATAGGAGAAAATTTATTTCTCTTCCAGTTTTTCATTGGAAGGATAAAGCAAAAGTCCTCAAAGGGGAACCATGGACGTTTGACAGGGCTGTGGTGTGTTTGAAGGAAATCTCAGGAGAATTACAACCATCCAAAGAAGCAGAATTCCTTACACATACCCCGTTTTGGGTGAGGGTGTATGATCCGCCTTTCAAGGGTCGAAACGAACGTAATGTTATGGCTTTAGCGAAGCATCTGGGGGTTCTCATGGAGGTTGATAAATCAAGGGTGGGAGCTGGGGACCGATCTTTACGTTTTCGGGTGATGAGGGATTTGTGAGAGACTTTCCCTCATGAGATACCGATTGAAACTGCAAAAGGTGAACGAATCAACTTGAGAGTCAAATATGAGAGACTTCCTATTATATGCTATTTCTGTGGCAAGTTGGGGCACAACGAACGCGACTGTAGTGAGAAGGAAAAAGAAGATGGAGATGTGGTTTTCAAGTATAGAGAGTGGATGAGGGCTTCGCCATGGAATTCTCGAAAGAGCCTTAGTACGGGGGAGCAAAAATCAAACTCCGGAACAACAAGAAAACTTGTTTTCCAAGCAAAAAAGCTCGAACAACCAAGGAACCCAACATCAGTGGAGGAGGTAGTTGAGTAGATAAGAGTCGAGGAAAGAGATAAGGAGCTAGAAATTCAGAATGGAGAAGAAGTGTCTGAAAACACACCTTTGAAAGAAAAGAGTTTGATGGGTGCTGGGGAGGATGAGGGGGACAATAGGGCTGAAAAAGTGCTGTAAACAACAAAAAACAAGAGTGAGGATGGAGGAGGAAAGTGGAGACGACTGGCTCGAATTACACAGGAGACAAATGAGGGAGTGAAAGGAACCTTTGCAACTAGTGGTAAGAGAGGGATAGAAGAGGAGGAAGCAGCAGATGAGACGACGGGGAAGAAACCCCGATGTGATAATGCGTCAGATCAACAAGAGAAGCCATGGACAGTAGCGGAGGTTGTGATGCAGCCCTGCGAAGAACAATGAAGCTCTTAGCGTGGAACTGTCGTGGTCTCGGGAATCCACGGGTAGTTAGAGGCTTAAAACGCCTCTTGATTGACGAGAAACCCGAAATGGTCTTTCTCAGCGAGACCAAATTAAAGGAATGGGAATTTGCTGAAATGCGAAGTAGGCTGAATATGGACTGTGGGATTTATGTTAGCTGCGAGGGCCATGGGAGAGAGAGAAGAGGAGGTCTTGCATTACTTTGGAATAATGAGGTTGATCTTCATCTGAGGACAAAATCTCAGAATTTCATAGATATGGAGTGTAAAGGGGGAAACAACAATTATCAATGGCGTTTCATTGGTTTTTATGGCCATCCGAGAGATGAAGAGAGAGAGAGATAACATGGAGAATGATGCATGAGTTACATGAGGGAGATGATATTCCATGGCTTTGCGGAGGCGACTTCAATAACGTCATGAGCCATGAGGAGAAGCAGGGAGGGAATAGGAAGGCGGATAGGATTATGGAGGGGTTCAGAGAAACAATGACTTGGTGTGGGTTGCATGATTTAGGGTAGGAAGGATTGCCTTTCACTTGGAATAATGGAAGAGAAGGGAAGGAGAACATCCAAGAACGGCTTGATAGACTCATGGCAAACAACGCATGGAAGGAAACTTTTGCTTGGAATCAAGTCACCCATCTCCACAAGAGAAGATCTGATCACCTCCCAGTGCTCCTTGAAAGTGAGATCCATAAGGCAAGTTCGTGGAGAGTTAAAAATAAAAATTTCCCTTGTCGCTTTGAGAAGATGTTGGTCAAGGAAGAGGAATGCAAGGGTATTGTGGAGGATGCTTGGAGGGTAGATACTTCATATGGCATCTCAAAGAGGTTACTGGAGTGTTGCAAAAAGACAAAAAGAGTTTTGGGCCAAAATGTGAATTCGTTCAAAGAAGAGGCAAATCGATTGAAGAAAGTCATAAAGGAAGCCCAGGAAGAAGAGCCCACAAAGGAGAATTTGGGCAAGTTGCGTAATTGGGTCAAGGAGTTGGAAGAAATTGAAGAAAAGGAGGAAATGTATTGGGCCCAACGGAGTAGACAAAATTGGCTAAAGGAGGGGGACAAAAATACTGGTTTCTTCCATGAGAAGGCATCCCAGAGGAGACAGAGGAATAGAATCACCCGAATTTTGGATGAAAGGGGGACATGGAGGGATAAGGAAGAGGATAAAGAAGATGTTTTTGTGCGATATTTTGAGCATATTTTCAAAACCCAGGAGACGATTAAAACAGACCCGGTGATAAATCTCGTCAAACCCTTAGTCACGGAGGACATGAACAAGCAGCTCAGGAAACCTTATGCGGGAGACGAAGTTCTTTGTGCTTTACGCCAGATGCATCCTACAAAGGCCCCTGGGCCAGACGGTATGCCTGTTCTTTTTTTCCTAAATTTCTGGCATATTGTAGGACACGATGTTTTTGATTTTGTGTTGGGTGTGTTCAACAATGGCCAATCCCCAAAGGAGGTTAACCAAACTTTCATAGCCTTGATCCCGAAAGTTAAAACACCAAACTCCACCAAAGACTTTAGACCTTTTAGCCTCTGTAATGTGATTTACAAACTCATTTCCAAGACCATAACAAATAGACTGAAAAGCATCTTACCTCACATCATTCATGAATCCCAAAGTGCCTTTGTCCTGGCTGCTTGATAACAGATAATATTTTGGTTGCTTTTGAACACTTTCATTTCTTAAAAAAGAGACCAAAGAACATCAAGAGAGGACATATGGCGCTGAAGCTGGATATGAGTAAAGCCTATGACAGAGTTGAATGGTGTTTTATTGCAAGAATGCTTGGTGCTCTGGGTTTTGATCCAAACTTTGTTGAGCTTATCATGCGTTGCATTACGTCGGTTAGCTATCAAGTGCTGATTAATGGAAAGGCCTCAAACGGAGTCATTCCTCAAAGGGGTCTCCGGTAGGGTGACCCACTTTCACCCTATCGTTTTCTAGTTTGTGCCGAAGGACTCTCAATATTGATCAGGCATAAGGAGGAGATAAATCTTATACATGGAATAAAGGTGGCTCGAGGTGCTCCCACGATAACCCACCTTTTTTTCGCTGATGACAATCTCCTTTTTGTGAGAGCTACGGAGGAGGAAGCAATGCAGGTCCTGGAAATTCTTAAGATCTATGAACGTGCGTCGGGACAGATGATAAATATAGATAAATCGGAAGTCTCTTACTGCCGAAATGTGAGCGAACAAAAGAGACATATGCTCCAAGAGAAGCTTGGGTTTAAGGCAGTTGAGACACATGACCGATATCTGGGGATGTTGACGTCTATCAGTAGATCCAAGAAGGTTGTTTTCCAGTATGTGCAAGATCAAGTGTGGAAAAAGCTAAAAGGGTGGAAAGAAAAGCACTTATCTGGGGCCGGAAAAGAAATTATTATTAAAGCAGTGGCACAAGGTATACCAACATATGCGATGCAGTGCTTTAACATCCCACACGTAGTCAATCAGGCCATTGAAAGCTATTGCTGGGAATTTTGGTGGGGGAAGAACGGGGAGGAAAATGGAATAAAATGGCTTGCATGGGACAACATATGCACGTCCAAATTAGAAGGAGGAATGGGTTTTCGCAAATTCTCCAGCTTCAATAGGGCTTTACTTGCTAAACAAGCTTGGAGGTTATCTCAAAACCAAATTCTCTTGCAGCAAGAATCCTTAAAGCCAGATACTTCCCAAACAGTGATTTTTGGCATGTATCAAAAGGTTTTCAGCCAAGCTTTACATGGTCTAGCATCTTGGAAGCAAGAGAAATAATTTTCCAAGGAACGAGATGATGCATCGGTGATGGGAGCCGGGTGAAAATCTACAAGGATAAATGGCTTCCCAATTTCAAGGATGGAAAAATTGGGTCGAGGCCGGTTCAGCTGGACGAAGATGCTTTGGTACAGGAGCTAATTGACAAGGACAAAGGAGAGTGGAAGATGGATTTGCTCAGGGTAGCTTTCGATGAAAACACAAGGAGAGCCATCCGGGCAATCCCACTGGTTTTGAATCCACCAGAAGATAGATTAGTATGGACGGCAACCTACAACGGGGAGTTCACAGTGTGTTCGGCATACAGGATGATACGAAACATGGAGATGCAAAAGGAAAAAGATAGCTCTTGTTCTCGCCATCATGAAGGAAAAGCAAAGATGATTTGGAGTACGGTCATGTCGCCGAAAATAAAGCACTGCTTGTGGAGAATTTGGAGAGATATTCTTCCGACAAAGGTGAACCTGGTGAAGCGGAGGGTAGACGTGGACCCAGTGTGCACACTTTGTGGTGAAGGTGATCCGGGAGGATCGCGCTAATATCTGACCTTTTTTTACTATAGTTCAACCCTGGAATTTACAAGGCCTCAACTTTTTTTGGTCCCGAAGGTTAAGAAGAAAAGTGGTGGATCTGGCTAATTTTCAGTCTCACAAGCCCAGAAAGTCAACCTTCAAGGAGGAAATGAATAAGAAGTCAAGAGGGTTGAGTTCAAGCCAAGGGGTATTTCGGTAATTTCACAAGGGTCGAACTCGGACCTACGGAACATCTAGGAGGAACATGGGAGAAACCGAGACGAATGGGTTCAAACGGAGCTAAGAATGACCGAAGAAGTAAAAAGGAAAAGGGAAGAAAATGGGCGAAATTGGGCACAAGAAAAATATAGATCTTCACACTATTGATCATAACTCCTTCAATACAACTCCGATGAACTTGAAATTTTGGGAGATAAAGCACATACCAAGACCTTTCCAACGATATATTATGGGCCTAAAATGAAGTCCGGATGAATAAGTTATGCGAGTTTGAAGTTGGCAGAAAATTTTCCCAGATGGTCACGCTCGTGACCGCCCACGGCAAGTTTGTTTTGGCTCCAGAAATCACGTCACACCCGTGACCTCGATTGCCATGCCCATGACCATCCATGTCACGCCCGTGACTGTTTTGCACAACACGCGTTTTCTTCCGCCTTTTTTTCATTGTTTTCTTTTCTCCTCTTCCCCCTTTCCAATATATACTTGTTTTCCCCTCCATTAGAGAGAGATTTTTATGAATGTTTAGGATTTAGACTCAAGAAAATTCCTCTCACTTGGAGAGTTTATAATTGTGGGTTTTCAAACCCTAGTCAATAAAGCTAATCCTTTGGGTAGAAATTGTTTGGTGATTTCTCTTCTTGGTGAGTGGGTGTTCTTCCTCCACTCTTTGTGAGATTTCTTGGGTGTTTCAAGACTTTTTGCTTGTGGAAGGTCCTTGTGCAAGTGATTGAACATCTTAGTTCAATTGGGTGAGTGATTACTCTTTACAATTGTCTATATCCCTTTTAATTCTTGTTGTGTTTGTTGTTCATCTCCAAACCCCAAAACCCTAAAAATTAGTGGTAGTTTTATGAGTTCTAAATTGGTATTTTCTTAAACCCTATAGTAATTGTGATCCTTGGGTGATTAATCTTGCTTCCCAAGTCGTTCCCGGATCAGAAGGCTATGAAACTAACAACCACATTTTTGCAGATTGCAGCTGGGTGCAAAAAGTGTGGAAGTGTAGTAGTGTCTTCATACTTAAAATAGGCACAAGGGAGGTGGAGGATATAGGGAGATGGATTGAAGTGAGACTAGAGGAAATAGATACCCATGAAAGAGGCCTTTTGCAACCACAATGTGGTATATCTGGGGAGCAAGAAACGGGCGTGTCTTTGAAGGGGCTATGAATGACCCAATGACTGTGGCAACGAGGGCGCTGGATTATCACCATATGTACATGGATGCACAGGTTGTAGAGCACCGAAGCCCAGTGGAACATGGCATAGTGATTGGATGGGAAAAACCATCAGAGGGGTGGCACAAAGTGAATACCGATGCATCAGTAAAGAACGAAGGAAAAGGGGGCTGGGGAATTGTCATCAGAAATGGGGAAGGCGAGGTTCTGTGGGCGGAAGCTTTTTACAAGGAAGTAGCCAGGGGGGTGGAAGATATGGAGGCTGGCACAATTTGGTGCGGATTGTCGGCGGCAATAGCAAGAGGCCTGAATCGAGTAATTATTGAATCGGACTCCCAATCAATCATCGAAGCACTCCGAGGAGAACAAAAGGTGGCTTCGAGTACTCTGAATATTTTGAGAACTTGCAAGGACTTAGCTTCTCTTTTTTTAGCAGTTGATTTTGTTTTTACCCGTAGAGATTGTAACAAGGTTGCTCATGAACTCGCAAACCTAGCGGTTTCAAAGGGGCTTTCGCATGTTTGGAGAGACAGTTTTCCTTTGGAAGTGGCTAATTTGGTCGCTTCTGAGGCAGTGCTAGAATAATATTTGACTACAGTTTTCTCAAAAAAAAAAGAAGTAGGTATTACATGGTGTACCATATAATTATTATTATTATTATTATTATTATTATTATTATTATTATTATTATTATTATTATTAATGTTATTTTGCCAAAATATTTACTGATATTTGGACTAAAATAATTTAATTCAGTACTTATCTATCTCATTGGTCGAAATATCTACAATTAATCTTCTTTCTCCATTCAGCGATACCCAAAAACTTTACTATTAATATTATATAGATTATTATATAGATTATTATTATTATTATTATTATTATTATTATAGGAAACACCAAAATAATTACTGTTATTTGCATTAACATAATTTAATTCAGAGTCCAAAGCAGTTAAAGATTAGTGATATTTTCTGTTTTTTTAAATTTTAAAATAAAATCCGGATTGAAAATAAAAAAATGAAAATTGAAAAAAATAATAATTTTCTATGTTGTGATTGACCAATTCCCCTACAGTCACTCACGCGGCTCTATTTCGTGGGACCCACAATGATTTCTATTATAATATATAGATAATATATAGATTATTATTATTATTATTATTATTATTACTAATATTATTATTATAGGCGGCATCAAAATAATTATTGTTATATGCACCAAAATAATTTAGTTCAGAGTTCAAAGCAGATAAGGAGTAGTGATACTTTCTGGTTTCTTTAATTTTAAAATAAAATCTGAATTGAAAAAAAAATTGAAAATAGAAAAAAAATAATTTTCTACGTTGTGATTGGCTAATTCCTCTATAGACTAAAGTCACTCCCGTGACTCTATTTCGTGGGACCCACAATGATTTCTATTATAATATATAGACTATAATAATAATAATAATAATAATAATAATAATTATTATTATTATTATTATTATTATAATAGTAAACACCAAAATAATTACTGTTATTTGCACCAAAATAATTTAATTCAGAGTCCAAAGTAGTCAAGGATTAGTGATACTTTCTGTTTTTTTTAATTTTAAATTAAAATCCGGATTGAAAATAAAAAAAAATAGAAAAAAAATTTTCTTGTTATTGGCCAATTCCCTAACAATCACTCCCGTAGCTCTATTTCGTGGGACAGTCACTCCCGTGGCTCTATTTCGTGGGACCCACAATGATTTCTATTATAATATATAGATGCGATCATTCAATATATTTATATGTCTATAATTTATAATAAATTTGTATACGCTATTTTTCTACAAAAATTTGTTAAAATTGAGATATTCTTTATTAGTTCCCCTTTTAGTTATTAATCTGTACGTACAAAAAAAAATATAATATATATATAATGATAAATATAGAATGGAATACTTCTTGTTATAAATGAATTAAAAGATGGTGGTACAAAAGTTTAGGTTGCACATACTTTGGCTATTTTTTTATAACTATATTTGAAATTATTGATTTTTTGGCGGCCACGTCAGTGGACCCAACCTAAGGGTTGACCTAACTATTTAGTCAGCCACAACCTATATAAGTATGGGTTAAGGGGAATTAAGAAGTATGAATGAATGAATTAACCATTAATCTCACATAATCTCTGTCTCTCATACACATTAGCGAACCATCAATTACTAGGGTTTTAGGGGTTGATTTACCGGGGACTCTAATAGCCGTCGGGAACCCGTGGGCATACTACACCATTACGATCTTTACGCTTCCGCATCTAGAGATGGCAACCAAATTAATTATTGAGCTGGCCACGATTGATAAGTTTGGATGGTGACAATTGTGACATTTGGCACATGAAAATTCAGTTTGTCCTAACTGATCGTGGTACTATACACCACCTGACAGTCTCTAAGTCCAAACCAACTCATGATGCCAATGGAAAACCTCCCTCTAAGGGGAGCATGAAAGAGTATGAGGCGTGGTCAGAAAAGGATATTTCTACTCGTATTTTGATGTTATGTCTCATGCATGACAATCTCTTGAAGGAATTTGAAGTTTTTACCACCGATAAAGAAATGTGGGACAAGCTTAAGATCAGGTTCGGCCATACATCTACAATGAGGCTTGGTGCCTTGACTTTGAAGTTGATAGATTATACTATCGACTCTAGTCGAAGTGTGACCGAAGATCTCTTGACTATGAGTGCCATAACAAGAGATCTTAAGGCTGCAGGTAGAGAGGTGTTTGATGAGGAACAAGTCCTCAATCTGTTTTGGGCTCTCCTTGACTAACCTACTCACTCTGAAAATTTCAAAGCAAATATGACTCATAATGAACATATCAAGACTTTTGGAGACATTTCCAAGCATCTTGAGATGGAGGTGGAGCGTCTGAAGCTCCATAACCCTGCTCCTAAAGTTGTTTGTTGTAGAAGGGGGTGACTCGAAGCACAATAAGTCCCATAAGGGTAAGCAGCAAAGGAAGGGCCACCCTCATGAGAAGAGTGGACCCAAGGGTACCATTGCCAAGAAGTAGAAGGCTAAGGGAAATAAAGAGAAGAGTAAAGCACGTGTGAAGTGCTTTAACTATGGGAAGAAATGACATTATGCTCGGGATTGCCCTGAGCCTGCTAAGGTACCTATTTCTTCCTATTATGAACTTAATGTTTTCCATCATGTGTTTGTTGTTGATTCTCTCCCAAATTGGATTTTAGACTTTGGAACAAGCAAGCATATAGTTCGAGATAAAGTTGGATTCATGAACTTCCATCTGTACCCGGTGGGAGGGCAAACAATCGTTCAGGGAACAACAGTCAAGAAGACGTTTATGGCATCAGAACTTACCAGCTTAGATTGCGTGGTGGAAACGTGTTACTCCTCCACAATGCTCTCTATGCCCCGAGGGTACAATGCTACTTAATTTCTATGGCTGCTTTAATAAAACTAGGTTTTCATTATGGACTTGGCGATACTTATTTAGAGATATTTTTATAGTGGCAAGTTGTATGCTACTTGCACCGTGGCTGGTGATTTTCTTATTATTGATGTGGATAACAATTATAATAAGTCGTCGCTTGAGTTAGTTTCCTTCGTTCATACTACTTCTGAATATGTGAAATGGCATGCCAAACACATAGGCCAAAATTGAATGAGTAGGTTGGCTAAAGAAGGTCTTATGGGCCAACTCACTAGGGTTAAGTTACCTAGATATGAGTCTTGCCTAGCTGGAAAAGCAACCAAGAATCCTTTTGGTAAGGCTTTAACAGCTTTTAAACCTATAGACCTCATTCACTCAGACATTTACGGACCCATGAGTGTGAATGCACGCAATGGCACAATGTATTTCATTACCTTTATAGATGATTATTCACGATATGGGTATTTGTACCTATTGACTCATCGTCATGAGGCTTTGGATATCGATGTGTTCAAATGCTTTATGAATGAAGTTGAAACACATTTGGAAAGAAATGTCAAGGCCCTTCGAATCGATCATGGACGTGAATATCTATCTGATATGTTGAAAGAATTCTGTGTGCAAAAGAGCATACAGAGGTACCAAACAATTCCTGGTACACCGCAACAAAACAATGTTGCAGAACGCAAGAATAGAACACTGCTTGACATGGTCAAGTCCATGATGGCACAAGCAAACCTACCAATGAAATTTTGGGGGATGCATTGCTTACGACAACAAACATCCTTAATCACGTGCCAAGTATGTGTGTCCGATCTATTATGCATATAAGTTATGGAATGGAAGAAAACCTCCTTGGATCACTTACACCCATGAGGTTCGACTGGCTATGTGCACAACCCGACCCATAAATATGGGAAACTTGGTCCAAGGCTACTAAGATGATATTTATAGGATACCCGACCGTGAACATTCCAAAGGGTATGTAATGTATGGGGAACACGCAAATGGTGGCATGAAGAAAATACATTACCACAATGTTGACTTTCTTGAGGATGAGTTCCCAAGTATTGGTGAGATCAAAGAGGACTTGCAGTTGTATGACGTACAAGAATGCTCTCAACCATCTCTCGGTGAGGGGAGAATTGGTATACTCGGCATGTCACCGAGAATGGTTTAGTTCCACCATCGTTCTAGATAATGGGAGCGATTTAATAAATGGTGGAAACATTCCTGATCAAGAGAACCCACCTAAGGATGAAGAACCATTTCATTCTCCAGGATAGGATCACGAGGATGGACCTCAAAATCCAATCCCCATACCCATAGGGGATAGTGGGAGTAATTCTACCAATGATCAAAACCCCACACCTTAAAGGACAAAGGGGAGAGATACATCTGACAAGACTTAAGAGAGAAGTATTAAACTTCAAAAAAGTTAACGTGGAAGAATACCCCATAGATATTTCCAAATAGAAGAGCAAATCTTCCTACGCACTCCTTTCGAGTGTGATGAGCCTACCTTCTATGTGGAGGCTATAAACTTACCAAACCATACTGAGTGGATGGACGCCATGAAGGATGAGATGGACACAATGGTGAAAAACTAAGTATGGGAACTTCTTGATCTTTCCCCACAACGTAAATCTATTGGCAACAAGTGGGTTTTTAAAATTAAGCGTTGGGCAGATAGGTCGCTCGGCAAGTTCAAGGCCCGACTTGTGGCAAAAGGCTTCACACAAATTGAGGGTATGGACTATAAAGAGACATTTTCTTTTTTGGTGAGATTTGCCTAAATTCGCCTACTTCTAGCCTTGATAGCCCACTTGGACTTAGAGTTGTTCTAATTGGGTGTGAAGACTACCTTCCTCAATGGCAACCTGGAGGAGGTGATATATATGGACCAACCTATCGACTTTATGTCGAATGGTCAAGAAGACAAAGTATGTCGTCTCAAGCGATCCATCTATGGTCTCAAACAGTCGTCTAGGGCTAAGTACTTCAGATTCCTTGAAGCCATAACCTCTTTTGGCTTAACTATGGTTTCAGAAGACCAATGTGTGTATATCATGAAGATATCTGAGGGTATTATGTTCCTCACTCTATATGTCGAGGATATACTCTTGGCTGGAAACAACATGGAGATGATCGATGCTACTAAGATATGGTTGTCCTCTATCGTTGAGATGGAGGAGATGGGTGAACCTAGGTTTTTCATATATGTTGAAATAATCTGGGATCGTCCGAAGAGACTTCTCGGTATGTGCCAAAGGGCATACATTGAGAAGGTTCTAGAGCATTTCGGATGCACAATTCTAAACCCGTTGACACTCTTGTTGAGAAGGGCGCTTGTTTGAGTCTTGATCAATGTCCTAACACAGAAGAAGAAAAGGAAAAGATGAGTATTGTCCCCTATGCGTGCGCCATAGGTAGCATGATGTACGCCATGTTGTGTACAAGGACTGACATATGCTTTGCGAATGGATTGGTAAGTCGTTACCAACATAACCCGTTGACACTCATAGTTTTTTTATAATTAAATATGAGATAAATTGGCTTATCCTTTTTTTAAAGCAAAAGTAAAAATTATTGAATGAAAAAAATAAAAAACATACATCAATTTGTCAAATTTTGTTGTTCCCCGCAAGGAACAACCCAATCTCCCTTCTCTCTTCATTTTACCTTTTTTTTTCCTTTCTTCTCTCTCTTCCACATGTCATGCCACTTAGGATGGGGTGCTCCCCATTAAAGATAGCCTTAGATCATACATTGCATTCTTAGTCCGTTTAGGATCATTTTTTTTTAAAATATGCAAGCATGATCGAGCATATTGGATAGAATTGCATTTAGTTTGCATTGCAAGAAGCGAAGATGAAGTAATAATGGGATATTCTAAGCATTCAAGGTATGTATTCAATTCCTTTTTCACTTTGATCTTTCATTTTAATGCTTTTAGGTAATTTATTTATTTCTTAGATAGTTTTGTTTTATTGCTTCCAATAAATAGAAAATGTTAAGTCTTTGATTGTCTAGCTTGGTTGTTGGCTAAAAACCCCTCCCGATGTTCAAGGGATGACTTCTTGGTTGGTTAACGGCAATTGTGTATGACGAGAAGCTTGGTTTGGCTTGGATGATGTGAGAAACTTATTGTATGTTTGTTTTGAGGAGATCATTGTCTTGTGAGTGACTCATTTATTCTTCAAAGTTCCTTATGCATGATGGTGAGTCTTGTGTATGGTACATCAAAGCAATTAGTTATTGTGATTGTGGTAGGGTTTAACCTGTGAGGTCCTCTTTGAGCCTAAAAGACTATCATTTTTATAATCTCATCTTGTTTTGAGAGTGACCTTACCATGTGTGCATCTCTAGAACTTTGCTTGACTCTCTTTCAACCGCATCTGACTTGTGCATTGTGTTGAAATGATTGAGGCCCATTTTTTAGCCACATAGCCAAACAACCACCCGACATTTTGACCTTTTTTTACTAGCCCTTTGCGTAATTTTTCTTGACTTGTTTATTCATCCACTCACTTTATCCTTGGCCTGTTTGTAAATCCTTACCCTTTAGCCAAGTTAGTGCAACAACAATTCAGCTGGAGGGTAATTTTGTAGTTTGTTTGTTGGTGACTTTGTTGGTTGTTTTGCTTGAGGGGAAAGTCTTTCCCAATAATTATTTATTCCCTCTCCTATTTGAAGGTTGCACTTTGTTGTTCGAAAATGAGTTGTTCTTTATGTATCCATACTCTTCATTGAAAAAAGAAATACAAAAACAAGGAATTTTGAATAGAACAAAAGAAGGAAAAACAAAAGAAAAAACCAAGAAGAAAGAAAAGAAAAGGCCTTGAATAATAGGTGATTAGCATGATGAGCTTTTGTCTATTATTCAAAGTCCTCATGATTGACACTTATGCATATTGTTTATAGCGGTAGAGAATTGAGAGTATTGTCAATCTTATGGTAGTTTGCATATATTGGTTGAAGGTGTTGAGGGAACACAAAGCCCATTATATACACATAAGAGAGATTTTTCCACATAGCCTAAAGTGAGGCCTAACCAATCCCATCTAGTTCGCAAATCACTTGAATGAACTTGAATAGCATGTAGGGATAGGATTGAGTGAATATTTTTGCCACTTGACTTTGTGATCTTTGGAATAAATTGTTACGCTGTTTTGATCTAAATTTGGGCCTTGCCAAGCGACCTATTGTATGCGTTTGCTCTTGACTACCATATTTTATCCCTTGTTCAAAAGGGGGAGGCTCCTCTTGATGTTTTCTGTTTCTTCCCAGTACTTCATGGTGAGTCTTGCATGAGGATAAGCAAGGTTTAAGCATGGGGGGTTGTTAAACCTTATTTTTACTACTTTTTACCTCGATTTTTATTGTCTTATTGAACTTATCTAAATCTTTTAGTATAAGTTTAATAGAGTTTTTTGCTATGTTCACTAATTGAGACTGTAGACCCCGAAAAAATCGGTCGATGACCTTTTTTGCGGCGCTACTTAAAGGTGATTGGGAGCCGACTAGGATTGCTTAACCTTAAATAAGGTTGAACTTTTAAGAATGTTTTCGTTGGCAAGTTTTTTTTTAAAAAAAACGAATTTAGCGCTCAAGATTCGCTTTTACAAAAAAGACAAAAAAAGAAGACGAGACGAGAAAAAAAGGGGTGAAAGACACACAGGAACCCGTCTGAGTTCATTGCGGAACCAAGACGGGTTCTTGCTGTTAAAACCCTACGGAGCGAGAAGCAAAGAGAAAGAAAAAAAAATAAAGAAAAGAGTGAGGAACCCGTCTGGGTTCTTGAGAACCGAGACGGATTCCTTTGACGTTAATCACAAATTGGGTCGTAAAAACCGTAAAAAAGGAAAGAGAAAATCAAAGTATGAAAATAGAGTCGTCAGTTGAATTTTAGGAGAAAAACAACGAACCGTTAAAGAAATAGACTCCGGCCTACGAACCCAAAGACGGATTCGGGGGTAAGGTTAAGAATCTGACAATTAAAATCGTCAAACCCGCCTATTCAAACGAATAGACTCTACTATAATTAAATTAAAGTGAAAGATTAAAAAGAGGGAGGAATTGAATAAATTTCACGAGTTTATCATTAATGTCATGCAAAACGAAAGAAAAGATACAAAAGAAAGTAAAATTACATTATACTAATTAATACAAGAATCTCGCTAACCTTTAATGAGGTAGCATGCAAAGGAGGGGGAAGAGAGAGAGAGAATATACTAGTGTCAATACTCCCAGTATATTCTGCCGTGTTTTTCTTGGAAGGGAAAGAAGGGTTTAATTTATAGTGGAGTGGGGATAGGGGGCGTGTTCTAGGGTTAGGATTTTAGTCGCCGCGCCAAAGAGAGCAATCGAACTCAGAAGGGTTCACGTGAGTGAAGATGGGCCTTGGACCCAAGAACCCAGACGGGTTCCTGAAGGCACCCAAGAACCCAGACGGGTTCCTGAAGGCAGCGACGGGCCTTGTGCCCAGGAACCCAGACGGGTTCTGTGGGTTGGAGCTGAGCTCGGCCCATGAACGACGCAGGTTCTATGGGTTGGCTGAGCTCCGGCCACGAACCTGACGGGTTTGCTTGGTATTGGGCTTTTGCCTTTCTCTTTCGGGTTTAGGTGGGTGAGGGGCTTGCATGCCATTTATCGGTTAGCCTATTTTCTAAAACTAACGCTAAAAAAAGAAAATAAAATCGATACAAAATTCAGCGTCTACAGATAGCCCCCACTTTGATCGAGTTTGAGTAAAACGATGATCAAAGTAGTCTTGATGATCTTGGATATGAATGAAGCACATTACGAAGCTGGTTGGCGCTTGGAAGCTAGGTCTGCGTCGATGTTGAGATGTCGTTCATTGCATTGTGAAGGCCCGATGATGGCCCTTGTCGCATTGTGAAGGCCCGATGGCCCTTGCGCATTGTGAAGGCGAGCAATGACCCTCGTCGCATTGTGGTCCGGCGTTAGCCGTTGGCGCTTGGAAGGCTGGGTCTGCGCGATGTAGATATGATGTTCATCGCATTGTGAAGGCGATGATGGCCCTTGTCGCATTGTGAAGGCGACATGGCCTCGTCGCGTGTGAAGGCGACGATGGCGTTGTTCGCTGGAAGGCGGGTCTGCATCGATGTCGATATGGTGTTAATCGTATTGTGAAGGCCGATGATGGCCGCGTGGAAATGTCGGCGTACTAGCGGCGGGTGATGGTGTCATGTATTGTTAGGGCGATGGCGGCATTGGTGGTGAAGTAGCGTATTAGCTCGGCGGCGGTGATGGTGAATGTCGCGTATTAGCGGCGATGGCTGATGTAATGTCGGCGTATTAGCGGCGGGCTGATGTGGCGTGTCGCGTATTAGCGGCGGCGGGCGATGTGATGTGTCGTATTAGCGGCGGCGGTGATGGTGAATGTCGGCGTATTAGCGGCGGTGATGGTGAATGTCGCGTACTAGCGCGGCGGTGATGGTGAAGTGTCGAGTATTAGCCCGGCGACGGATGATGGTGAATGTCACGTATTAGCGGCGGCGATGTGATGTGTCGCGTATTAGCCGGTGATGTGTCGGCGTATTAGCGGCGGCGATGGTGAATGTCGGCGTATTAGCCCGGCGGTGATGGTGAATGTCGGCGTATTAGCGGCGGCGATATGAAGTGTCGTGTATTAGCCCGGCGAAGGCTGATGGGGAATGTCGCGTATTAGTCCGACGACGGCTGATGGTGAATGTCGCGTATTAGCGGCGGGCGATGTGAAGTGTCGCGTATTAGCGGCGGCGGTGATGTGAATGTCGGCGTATTAGCGGCGGCGGTGATGTGAAGTGTCGGCGTATTAGCGGCGGCGGTGATGTGAATGTCGTATTAGCGACGGCGGTGATGGTGGCGATCGCGTATTAGCGACGGCGGTGATGGTGAATGTCGGCGTATTAGCGACGGCGGTGATGTGAAGTGTCGCGTATTAGCGGCGGCTGATGTGAAGTGTCGCGTATTAGCGGCGGCGGTGATGTCATGTATTGTTAGGCGATGGCGGCGTTGTATTTAAATGCGTTGTTACGCAAGAAATAAAGAGAGAAGGCATCAGTTTATTTGAAATTCAAAATGAGTCAGAGAATTTACCTGTCGGTTTGTGTCTCGAAAACGGGCTCGAGTTGAGCATAACTGCATGAGCATAAGCTTGTATTGGGCTCGAAAACAACCTCGATTGCTTATTTTCGACCCAGCAAACCCATCTGGGTTTGGTCAAGTGTTGGGCTCTTCTCCTGTTTTTTCGTGAGTCGGGTGAGGTGAAAAGGCCCGGCCCAGATGGATTAAAAGAAGGCCACACTTTGTCTTTCGTCCCGGCTTTTAGTGATTCGATCCCTTTGCTTGTTGCATAGCCAGATTTAGTGGCGATTCTTGCTAAGCGGGAGTCAATTGATAGTTATCGTAGTGACTTGCCTTCTTGAATTTTTCCATGGTGGACTTTGTGGACCTAAGGCATTTCGGTAGATTTGTCCCCTTGCTTGAGCATAGCCCCGATTTAATGGCGATTTGATTTAACTCTTGCTAAGCGAGTCAATTGATAGTTCTTTGTAGTGATTTGCTTCCTTTTTGGATTCAAACGACCGGCTTAATGGAAACTCGATTGAATTTTTCTAAGCGGCGTCACTCGAAAATGCGGCGGTGCGAAGTCTTGCACCTATCGGCTCGGTAGCGTCTGAGAGATGGTAGACTCCTCTTACTACCGGTGGGACACTTACGCCGGATCACGGTGGAAGCGGGGTCCATAGAGTGATAACGCTAGTGGCGGTGGCGTGAAGTGCAGCGTGATGGCGAGAATGATCGTCTGCGGGATTCTTATGCTATGCTATACGACTCTTTGCTAAGTACTTAGGACAATGCTATGCGATGATGTACTAAATGCATTTTCTATACTTATGTACTAATGCGGTTGTTGATGCAATGCTCATGTAATGATGGTGTTATGCAATGCGATTATGACTTTACGTATCTTCTGAAAACAATCGGGATAAAGGATTTTCGATCAACACAAAGTCGAACTAACAAGCAAGCACAAAGATTAATCTGGACAAGATCAAAACTCGATTCGAAAGAGATAGGAAGAAGTTTTGAATCTTAAGGAGAGAACAAGTAACTCGACGCATAAGTCCACCAATTCGAAGAACAATGCAAATATCTTGTGATTGGTTATGGACGTAAGCTAGCCAGAAAGAGCGAACCTCACACAGGAAGGAATGAACACTCAAACACTCAATTTTGAATATGTATGTGAGTTTCTCTCATGCTCAAACCAATAGAAGCAAACCTTGGTAAGAACCTCGCTCTCCACTACTGGTATGCAATGCACAAGTGACAATCAAAAGGACTTTTTCGGGTTGTAATGGGGCTTAGGCTAGGGTAAGGAGCGGTAAAATTTGGGAATGAGGAGTTAAAAGCCATGCTTGGATTGATTTTCAATGAAATCCTCTAAACTCTCCTTCTCACTTAATGTATGCAAAGCGTTTCACCTTCCATCCTAAAACATCTCAACCGAATACAACCGAGTCAAAGTTTTACGGACTTTAAGTTGAATCTCCTAACCCCTTTTATTTTTGAATTTTTTTTTGATTTTTTTGATTTTTTTTTGGGTGATCGGGAGAAGAAATTTCTATTACAACCTCGACTTTGAGCAGATAACCAAATTCGCTCAAGATATGGGACTTTCAGATTCTCAGGACTTCATATTTTGCTCACCAAACCAATTATTCCTTCCAAAAATGACAGACTCTCTTCCAACCAAGCAAGGCTCAAGAAGTCTTGGATATCATAGGCTAAGGCTTGTATTGTCGAGTTCAATCATGAAAAAAAAGGGGTGAACAAAGGCTAGGCGGGGCAAAAAGAACGGTAAATACAATGCAGGGAAGGCTATTTGGCTATGTAGCTTAAGAAAATTGAATGCCTTAATCACTTTGTCATAGCGTGCTATGCAAACATGTAGTCTCAAGCAAGATGCAAAACAAGTTCTAGAGATGCAACTAATGGGTGAGTCGCTCAAGGGATCATGGAATTGATGAAAATAATCAATTCAAGTTTTAGGCAATGTGGACTCACGGGACGGGCTCAATCAACTAAGCTTAGCCCAAAGATTTGCGGCACGCACATTTATACCTTCTAAGATAGTCAAAGCGACGGAATCGTCTTCTATAACTTGTCTCAAAATCAGAGCTTGAAGAAAAGGTTTTGAAAACTTTTGAGATCTCATCTAGATTTTCCTAAGTGAAGCAAGTTAAAGCGGAAAAGGTCAATTTTAGAAAAGGTCATGGACTCTTTTTTTTTAATTTTTAACCTTATGACTAAAGCGATATGATGCTCATGCAATCTGATATCGACCTACATGATGTGAGACATGGAACTTAAGCAAAGCAATATGTGACCTACATGATGGGAGACATGGAACTTATGTAATGCAATATCGACCTACATGGTGGGATCATTCCACTTCCCCAAACAAAAAAAAAAAGATGATTAAGTAAATTCGAACTACGGTTTGGGCTAGCGAAGACGCATAATTAGCTCGTGGACGCATCGCAACCATAATCGGGCCCAATGGAAAGCGTCCGAGTTGAGAGCCGAAAGGAGTTTTGGCCTCTGAGATGGGCCGAGGAAGAGTCTGATGGCCCACGAACCCGTGCAGGTTCTGGCAGAAATTGTGTGAAGGGCCCAAAACCCGTGCAGGTTCTGGCAGGGATCGGTGTGGCAGGCGAAACCGTCTGGGTTCTGGTTTGGTAACGATCTGATATTTGAGCCCAAAAACCCGTCTGGCGGTGGTGTTAGGTCGGTGGAACCCGTCTGGGTTTCGCTAGCATCCTTGCGACGCCGTCTACGCATGTGATCTTCGCATTCTAACCGCGCGAAACCCATGGGTTTCTCAACACTCTCAAGCGTATCGCTCTTTCTTCATCCATATTCCACATTAAACTCATCTGGGTTAAAGCCAAGTGTCTAGAGAGAGGCCTTCTAGTTGCTTGGCCTAACCAGTCGATTGTTCTTTTAAGGGTTCATTGTATTTATTATAAGTATTGGCACAAATTTCGAGTAGCGAAATGTTCATCTTATTAAATGCGAGAAATGGGTACATCAACGGACTGCAGGTTTACCCCACCAACTTAGGACTACTAGAACGACTCTATGACCTTTGGGACGGACTATCCTCTGAGCAGTGAATTTATTCTCTTCATAGGTGATCTCATGGTGGCGCCATCTTCTCCAATCAGAGACTTGGATTAAAGCTCGGGTTAGAAAGCGCGGCGATGACTGGGTCGGCTTCTTCCTTGTGGGCCTCTTGTTGAATAGCTTTCCAAAGATGCCACCTCCGGTAGTGAGTCCATTCCAAAGGTGGGCGGCTCCTCTGGCGGGATGAATGTAGCGGTCGTGGTGACAGCACAGTCATTGAAGATTTCTAATCCCGCCACTTGGATACCCTGAGACTTTAGGTAATGAGGTTCTGGGAAGCCGTAATAAGGGAAGTCATCACCCTCTCTCAAGAACTGTCCATTAAGAGTGCATGGATACGGTTTGACTTGGTATAGGGTCGGAGGGTTGTCGATCTTCTCTGTTTAGCCATGGCTAGCTTCGTCAGTTTTACTTCCTCCTTAGTTGGTTTGTAGCCTAGCCCGAACCTTCCTTTGTTTTTGAACACCTTGAAATTTGGCGCCAACCTGTTCTTGGGATTTCGGCCAAGTGGCATCCCCGGAAAATGACCTTGCTTCCTCAATATAGCATGGATATTAGGGTTTGAGTAGGGATCGAAGTCAAAGTGAGCTTGATCCTGGCTCAAGCCGCTACCCTCTCAAAGGTGTAGCTCTTCGTCAGCTGAGCTATGTTCAATCTCGAGTGTGGGTTTCTTGGGGTCAAAAACAGCGCTGAGGGGTTTGCTTGAGATCGTGACCACTTGATCTTGAATGATTAATTTCACCTTCTGGTGTAAGGTAGAGGCGACAAGATTGCACTCATGTAACGGGGCCTTCCCAATGACATGTTGAAAGAAGCGGAATATCGAGCAGCGAATTCAACGTTTTACTTATATAGTCCATGGTGATGGGAAGCACAATCGATCCTAGCGACTTGCGAGGAGTTATCGTATCTTGCTTGGTGAGCGATTTTGTGTCAAATCTGTTTTGAACTCCTAATTTTTGCGCGGTTCTCCGGACGGACATTGTGGCGAACCATTGTCCACGAGAACAAGTGGTATGGTTTGAGTAGAGCACATGGCGGTGAGGTAAAGAGCTTTGTTGTGAGAACCTCCTCCTCGGGTAAGTCTTCATCCCGAAGGTGATGTTAGGCTTCCCGGAGGTAACGTGAGAGATGATATCCTCTGGTGATGCTGAGGTAGGGACCATGAGCTTATTGAAGGCATCCAGCAGTATTTGTCTATGGTCTTGCGAAGCACACAAGAGTTGCCAAATCGTGACTTCGGCCTTGGTTTTCTTCAGCTGTGTGAGGAAAGGATCTTCTGGTGGAGGTGTAGGGGCTTCCGTCGTTTCGGGATTAGGGTTATTTCTTTGGCGGTAGTATTCTTGTTATAGTAGCGGCCGGACCGAGTAAGAACCGCAGCCTGAGGAATTGTTACTTCTTCCACATCCCCTCCTTCGTCAGAAGAGTCATAGAATGGATGCTTATTGGTTTCAAGGTCAGTGGACTCTCCACCTTCTTCTTCACTTTCACTGTCCCAAATACCATTGATGATGGGTTCCTCCGTAAGGGGGAGAAGAACTGGGACAAATTGGCCCATTTCGGTGATGAGAGTGGACGGATCAAAATGTTCTCCTCGAGAAGACGGCCTTTGGTGTGATTGGGCAATGGGTTCTCCTTGTTGTTGGGTTTCGAGGCGGGTTTGGTGGAGGAATAACACCGTCTCGGATTAGCCCTTCGATCTTATTTTTCAAAGACCAACATGTTTGGTGTCGTGACCTCATTGCGATGGAAATGCGATATTTGTTCCCATCCCACTTGGAGGCTTAACCTCGTGTTCGAGGTCGGCGAGGGCAATTGAATGATACCCTTTTCACCAGCCTTTCCAATGCCTGGCATAGGACATATCCACGGTGGTAAGAGTCGAACCTCGGAGTGTATTGCCTTCGTTGGATGGAATTAGTCTCAACAGTTTTCTGAGGGGGGCTAGGCGCGCTAGTGGCCCTCCTGTTGGAGCTAGATCCAGAATGTTGTGTGCTTTTTTCATTGTTAGCAGCTTCAATTTGAACACACAAGTCCTTTAAAGTCTCAAAGTCTTTGATGGATTGGAAACCAAAATGCCGAGTGATGCGGGGATGGATTCCTTGTATGAAAGTGCTTAGTTGCATTCTAAAGGGGACAGACTCGTCGATTTCAGATAAAATGGAGTGCCATCGCTCGTAATAAGAGAGGAACGATTCATCCTCCTTTTGTTTCAGGGAAGTTAAATCATCCACAGTGACCTCCTTTTGCTGCAGGCGACTGAAATGGCTTATGAAGGCTCTGAATAACTCATCTGCGTTGGTCTTAACTTGCTGGGGTAGATTTTGGTACCATACCTTGGCCTTACCTTCTAGAGTGGAAGGGAAGACTGTGGTGTAGAGACCTTCATCTACCTTATGGAGGGGAGCCAGTCTCAGGAATTCCTCTAAGTGATGCGATAGATTTTCAGAGGGTCTGAATTTCATGTTTGGCACCTCAACCTTGTCCCTTATTCTCGATACACAATGTTTGGAGATGGCAAAATCCATACAGGGGTCGGTGAAGGTCGGATGAGTTTTCATCATCCTTCTGGTGAGCATATCAACTTTCTCCTCAAGTTTCTTGACGTAAGGGTCCTCCGAAGTTCTGGAGTTATTCAGTATAGATTTGGACCTGACCTCACCAAATGACTTAGGTTTTGGGCCTCCATTTTTGGACTTGGGGTGACCTTCTCCAACCCCATCATCTGCCTCGGCCTCAGATTCGGTGTCATAATAGTTCTCTTCTTCCTCAAGTCCGATGCCGAGCTTTTTGTTGATCTGTTTAATGGCTTCCAGTACGCCATTCATAGTTTGTTGATTTTCATTGAACTTCTTTTCCAGTTTCTCATTGGTTCTGTCCTCCTGATCTGCCATGCAGAAAGCAATTGCTATCCTGTATCCTCTCATATAGCCCATCAGGTAGCTTGTCACCAGAACTCCCCCCAAAAAGGTTGTTGTTGGGAGATCCTGACATGGTGGATTCACTGGATTGAGCCGATGATGCATTGGGATTGCGAATAAACTGCCGGTTTGTGGGTCACGGATCGGGCGGAGATGGTGCATTATCTTGCTCGCATGAACCGATTAGTGCTCGAAAGAACTTTACGCCACCCCCGATGCATGCATGACTTAGCGGACCTATATGAACCTAGGACATGGACACGACGCCTATATGCTGACACAAGGGTGACTCACCCACTTTTATGGGAGTGCATGTCCTAACTCTACATGGACCTAGTATGCGGACTGACAATATTAATCGTCTATTGGGTCCTTACTTAGATCGAGTCACGATCGCTTTCGGTTTCGGGCTCAGATTCAAGTAACGGGCGCAATGGGGATTAGACTCAAGGAATATCATAAAGGGCCGAATAGGATCATCAGCAAGGCATTGGGCTGTCCGTGAAGAGAAGAGAAGGCGGTGGGTTAGAAACCGTGCAGGTTCCTCTTCCTCTAACTGGGTCCCGTTCTGTCAATTACCAGCAGATGGGCCAGTCCTGATGGCCAAGAACCCGTCTGGGTTTCTGACGCGCTGGACCCACACTGACGGACAATTGACACGAATGGGTCGGCTCTGACAGGCCAGAAACCCGTCTGGATTTCTGATGAGCCAAAACGCACCTCGCATGTTCCTACGCGGACTAGAACGACTCCCGACTCATGAATGGGCTAGACACTGGGACTCGACTTTTACAGGATTAAATCACATGACATACAGATGCGGGATGAGCCTAACCATGGCTTTAGATTCAAGGTTTTTCTAGGTTTAGGGAGATGAATAGGGTACCACATGTTCTCGCCCCGGTGCATTTTCCTTGTATGGAATTCAAGGAAGAATGTGTGGGTTGTTGCTCTTTGGGTTTCAAGGAAACCTTTAGAGTGTAACACGGGGAGAGGAGAGATCAAATGCTTGGCGATGTAAGTGCATCCCACAAGTAGTGACCTCCCGCTCTCGGGGTTGATTCCTAGTTTTAAAACCTAAACCAACGCTTTTGTGCTCCCCAGCCATAAAGGCCCAAGAGTAGCCTGGTATGCAATATGCCTAAAAAATGATAAAAATGTGAAATAAATCAATTCCTCCTTTTTTTCAAAAAACACTAAAATTCAATTCTTTCAAGTTTTACCCTCTTTTTAAGTTTAAGTCCCCAGTGGAGTCGCCAATCTGTAGACCCCGAAAAAATCGGTCGATGACCTTTTTTGCGGCGCTACTTAAAGGTGATTGGGAGCCAACTAGGATTGCTTAACCTTAAATAAGGTTGAACTTTTAAGAATGTTTTCGTTGGCAAGTTTTTTTTAAGAAAAAAACGAATTTAGCGCTCAAGATTCGCTTTTACAAAAAAGACAAAAAAAGAAGACGAGACGAGAAAAAAAGGGGTGAAAGACACACAGGAACCCGTCTGAGTTCATTGCGGAACCAAGATGGGTTCTTGCTGTAAAAACCCTACGGAGCGAGAAGCAAAGAGAAAGAAAAAAAAATAAAGAAAAGAGTGAGGAACCCGTGCAGGTTCTTGAAGCAAGACGGATTCCTTTGACGTTAATCACAAATTGGGTCGTAAAAACCGTAAAAAAGGAAAGAGAAAATCAAAGTATGAAAATAGAGTCGCCAGTTGAATTTTAGGAGAAAAACAACGAACCGTTAAAGAAATAGACTCCGGCCTACGAACCCAAAGACGGATTCGGGGGTAAGGTTACGAATCTGACAATTAAAATCGTCAAACCCGCCTATTCAAACGAATAGACTCTACTATAATTAAATTAAAGTGAAAGATTAAAAAGAGGGAGGAATTGAATAAATTTCACGAGTTTATCATTAATGTCATGCAAAACGAAAGAAAAGATACAAAAGAAAGTAAAATTACATTATACTAATTAATACAAGAATCTCGCTAACCTTTAATGAGGTAGCATGCAAAGGAGGGGGAAGAGAGAGAGAGAATATACTAGTGTCAATACTCCCAGTATATTACGCGTGTTTTTCTTGGAAGGAAAGAAGGGTTTAATTTATAGTGGAGTGGGGATAGGGCGCGTTCTAGGGTTAGGATTTTAGTCGCGCGCGAAGAGAGCAATCGAACTCAGGCGGGTTCACGTGGTGAAGATGGGCCTTGGACCCAAGAACAGACGGGTTCTGAAGGCACCCAAGAACAGACGGGTTCACGAAGGCGGCGGCGGGCCTTGTGCCGGGGAACAGACGGGTTACGTGGGTTGAGGCGAGCTCGGCCCATGAACCAGAGCAGGTTCTATGGGTTGGAGCTGAGCTCCGGCCCACTGAACCCAGACGGGTTTGCACTGGTATTGGGCTTTTGCCTTTCTCTTTCGGGTTTAGGTGGGTGAGGGGCTTGCGTGCCATTTATCGGTTAGCCTATTTTCTAAAACTAACGCTAAAAAAAGAAAATAAAATCGATACAAAATTCAGCGTCTACAGAGACCAATTTGTTATATTGTCTTATTTTTAGGCAATTTTGACGTAAGTGACGATGGCAAAGGTGGAAAAAAAGATTGGAATTAAGGAGCAAAGGAAGTCAAAAAAGGCCAACACAGTCGCACCAGAAAATTAGAAGCAAAATTGGGATTTTCAGTGCAACACACTTGGGTTTGCCAGTCGGCACGACTCTGACAGATTTTAGTATTTTGTTTTAGGAAAAACGAGTAAAGAGGCCTCATATTTTGGTGTAATAATTTTAAGGGCCCTATTTTATGATAAATAATGGTTGGGTGACATTATTTTTTATGTAAATATTTAGGGGTGATATTCCGGCCAATTTCCAGCCTAAAAATGACACAAAGCGGTGGATTTTATGTTTAGACGTGTTTTAAATTGATGTCTATACTTAAGTCTAACATACACAAGTAACTCTGTTAACATAATAAACACGCCTAAACATAAAAATCCACTATTTTGTGCCATTTTTGGCCGGAAATTGGCCACAATGTCACCCATAAATATTTACATCAAAAATAATGTCACCCAACAATTATTTATCATAAAATAGGGCCCTTAAAATTATTACACCAAAATATGAAGCCCCTTTAGTCATTGACTTTACTTTTAGGGTGTGTTCGGACATGTAATAGGGCCCTTAAATTTCAAAAAATTACTCGGAGGTACCCTAACTTTTGGTGAAATGTTTAGCAGGTTCCCCAACTTTTTAAAACTCATTTTGGGTACCCTTTATTTTTAGGTTAGATATTATTAGGTATTTTTCCGATCATTAATTTGGTTAAGTTACCGAAATACCCTTGTTTTTCATTTTTGAAGAAATACCCTTGAAGAAGAAGGATAAGGGTATTTCGGACATTTAATAAAATTGATGACCAGAAAAACACCAAATAATTACTAACCCAAAAATTAAGGGTACCTCAAAATGAGTTTTGAAAAGTTGGGGTACTACAAAATAGTTTCTCCAAATTTTGGGGTACCTCTGAGTAATTTTTTGTTAAAACTCCTTCACAAATCATTGGACATGTGGCTTTACTTTTAGGGTGTGTTTGGTTGGGGTGAAAATCATTTTCCTATTTTTCGGTGTTGGGTGCACCCCTTTGTAAATTATTTTGTTGACTCTAACCTTATGAAAACCATTTTCTTCCTCTCTCTCCCCTACTTTCTCTCTCTTCTTTCGTTCTCTCCTCCTTCTTTCTCTCTTTCCATCACTCTCTCTCACACATCGATTTTAATATTTCTCTGTCTCATCTTTCTCTCTCAACTGCTCTCTCTCATATACTCGTTTTAATATATCTCTTGTTTTCTCTCTCTCCATCACTCTCTCTCCTGAACCCATTACGTTTTACACTCTCTCTCCACCACTTTATCTCATATACATGTTTTAATCTCTCTCTCTTTCTCATATACCTGTTTTAATATCTCTTTCATGCACCTATTTTAATATCTCTCTCACCTACCCATTTTAATATCTCTCTCTCACCTACCCATTTTAATATCTCTCTCTCTCTCCTTTGTCTCTCCCTCTCCACCACTCTCTCACACACCCATTTTTATCTCTCTCATCTTGTACCTAATTGACATTCACAATAAATTGGTTTGCCATAAGGTTAGGGCCTCAAGGGTTGGTGTGAGAGAGAGAGAGAAATGGAGAAAAGGTTATTGATCTCTCTCTCCTTATTGTAAAATAAGTAAAAATCATTTTCTAGGAAAATCATTTTCCTAGAAACTAAACATGGGAAAATATAAAATGAAAATTCATTTTCTAAGAAAATCATTTTACAAGTAAAACCATTTTCCTAGAAAACAGTTTTCCTTCACACCAAACACACCCTTAATCTTTAGCTATTCAGTTATGCTATAAGCTTATGTACCTAATTGTCCCATCACAATTTCCAACAACAAATGTTATGCAAGTGTTCGCCATTATAATCTTGTTAACATAGGATGTGTTCAACAGTAGCGTTTGGGGTAATGTTTAGCGTCTTGACCAAGTCAAAACTCTAATTGCATAAATATTAGCGTTCGATAAGCTAGCATTTTGAGGAGCGTTTATTGTTTTAAGCAGCGTTTTGTAAAACGCTAATAAAGTTAACATTTAGAATTTGGAGGAGCGTTTCATATTTTTCGGTCAAAAAATACCCTTTGAAAATTTTACTTTTGGAAAATATTGATATCTTTCTATGTCAATTCAGATTAACCTGTTCATTCAACCGCTTTATTTACTGGACACAATTTTCATTTGAACAGTCATCCGCATACTTAAACCGCGATCTCTTGCTTAAACTGTTATCCGTTATGTATAAACCTCTATTCGCCGTCTAAAAGACTAATTTTGTCGAATAGGACCATAGATATTTAGGTTGACTGGGGTAAAACCCCTTAACTTCAAAGGGGGAATAGAAGCACGAGACAAGAATAAAACGTACTATTTTAAGGGAATAAATGGATAAACTTATAAGTTATATACTCCCTCTCTCCCATATTAATTGACATTTTAACTAAATTTTGACTATTAATTATTCACAAATTATCATGAGTTACAATATGAAAATACCTTCATTGTAATTTTTAGTGAAGTATCTTTCTAATGATAGTGATTTTATATTGTAATTCATTGTAGTTTTGTGTAATTAACGGTCAAAATTTAGTCAAAGTATCAATTAATTTGGGACGGAGGGAGTACTCACTATGGCCGCATCCTTTAATTAGAATTCCAAATGTGTTCCTTAATATTTTATTTACTTTAGATTTTGTCTATTAAATTTTGGAAATTATGATTTTAATAAGTTTATTTAATTATCAATATGATATTAATGATTTTCTTATTATATAAAATTATTCTAATTCAATTCATGATTAGAAACAGAATATTGCTATATCATCTTTCTCATGGTATATATTATCAACCATAGTAGAAAAAAACATATTTTATTAACTTTTACATTTATGAAAAATATAAATATATATATAATTATTTTTATATAATTTATATATAGTAATAATCTCACAATAATGAAATGTATATTTATAATCATTTTAATATATTTATATTTACTTTTTTTAGTGATTTAGGTGAAATTCAAAATTTTTATTTCGGCCAAAATGCTTATGGTTTTGCAACGGACAATCGTCATGTCATCCCAGGAAGAGAATGACTTGGCAGTACCAAGTAACTTAGCTAATAGCTGCTACGTACAAATGGTGATAACAATAAATCTGGTTGATTAACATCATTTTTATATATGTTTATTACGGCAACTGGCTATAACAACTAATGCAAATACAATAACGATAATAATCAGATAGAAGATGAAAAACAATGAGGGCCCTAATACTTGGAGCAATCGGTAGGCTTGAAGGAGAGCTTGGCAGACTGAAGGTCATACCCAACCAAGAAGTTGGTCTGGGCGATGTTCCCCCATATTGCTATTTCATCTGCTGCAACCATAGCAAGGCAGACCACATTGTCCGCTACCTCAACGAACGTGTTCACAGCATTCATCACCACTTTTGCTCCACTAAAATGAGCAATTATACTCGGAATATTCAGTTCTTTACCTCCATTAACGCTTTGGTAGCACAACCCCAACTGCCCCGATGGATCCTCAACTTGTTTCCCTTGTATTTTCTCAACTAAGTTTGTCTTCAAACTGGAGAACATCTCCGAGGGCAACATCGTCAGAGTGGTTCCTGAGTCGATTATTATATTCCCCTCCTCCATCTCTGAGGCCAATGACGTCCTCTTGAAGCTGAATGGTATAAAACTTCTGGTCTCGTTGGAATCTCCAACGCTCAGACCTTCCAATCTCAGAAAATAGAAAGTTTGTGGAGTTTTCTTGACTAGTGGAGTGGACACGACATCATCACCCGACACTTGTCCCTCTTGTCCGAAACTTATCTTGCTAGAAAGGTTACCTTGTTCCAAAAACGGGATAAGACAGTAGGAGAACTTTGAGGAACTTAGCTGAGATACCAAAGACAGGGGCCCACCACCAAGGCCAATGAGACCAGACCCATCTTCCCTAAATGTCCCCTCGTTGTTATGCCCACATCCAAGAACCACGTTAGGGAAGGAGGCCACACTAATACTATCATTTCTTGCTCCAAAAGTTAGGGTTTCAGTGGCCAAATCCTTGAGTACTTGACTGATCCCCGTAGGAGTAGGTGTAGGAGCACGTATTCCTCTGGGTGCATGAGCTCCTGTCTGATAAACCTTTACATGCATCAGAGTCACATGGTTGAAGTTTGTAAGAGGAGGACTTTTCAGGGTCGAAAATGGGGAGTTTTTGGTGGTAACATTGGATGCATGGCTGACATTGCAACCAAATAAGGTCACTCCCTGTGTCAGCAATTGCCATTTGGGAGACTGGTGGTGTTCCTAAAGACACCTCCATTAAGTATTCACCCTTGGCTGCTACCACTTGGGATTCGAAACTATCACGGGATGATGATGACATTGACAGCCGGAAGAGGTTCACCGAGAGATGGAACGGTGGAGAGAACTCCGTACCCTTTCCCACTTTGTGAGGGATGGGTTGTAGCTTGGAGACATTGCTGAGTCACGCTGAATGAGGCTGGTAGTGAACCCTAATTCATGCTTAATGGATGCTGACCACACTGAAAATTCTGCAATAATTAGGACCCATGTCAGCAATATAACAAGGATGAAAATTTATGCATTGCCATGGCTTAGATTCAAATCTTCTCAAGTATGTGATTTAATGGTTTTCTTGTTTTTCCTTCTCATTCAAAGTTTGGAGAATGTTTAATTTATAGTCAGCAAAACTTGGGTAACAAAAGGGCGTAGAGCATAAATGTACTCCCTATTATATACATTGCACATGAATGTCATGTTCTCTCATTTATGCCTGGGTGTTCAGGTTCAGAGTACGCTAACCTAGAATTTTACCACTAATTATGCCGAAGGACTTATCATATTACGATCGAGAGGTTACATACATGAATTTTACCACTATGTTCAGAGTACGCTTAGCTGTCTTATCATATTACCAGTCCTGAGGATATAATCGGCCGGACTATCGGACTATTTATCTTCATGATGACACGTGTCTAACAGAAATCCATGCTCAAATATGGGTTTTTTGCTTTTTGGACCGTGTATTTTGGGTATTCTGATCACTGACTCCATGTTTCAAGTTCTGATTTGGACCCTATATAATATGGCCCAAAAAATTTAGCCCAAAATTAAGTTTGACTCCGGTGAAGACCAACATCTTGCATAAACTGACCGATTTACCCTTATGTCATTTATTTATTTATTTTTAATTTTCTTTTGAAATTGACTAGACTTAAGACTTCATTCAATTTGACAGACCATATGCATATCCCACCCTTAGTGACTATTCAACTCCAAACTCCCAGAAAACCCAACCCTTCGAAACCCTTCTGAGAATCGTCATTCCCTTCTTCATCGTGGCCATATCTGCAATGGCATTTGGTTAGGAGCCTGCAACAAGTAACTTGAGTTTGACCATAGATCAGAGACTTTGAAATTGTGCAAGAAGGGGAAGGAGACGTGGAGGCGGGAAACAATTTCAGAAGGGAAAAGATAGATCTTTTGTATGCTACAGTGAAGGATGGCAGGTAAGAATATTTTTTCCGTGATTAAAACATGACTACACCAGTCTTGAGCATTAGCAAAAATGGGACTATTTATCTTCATGATGACACGTGTCTAGCAGAAATCGATGTTACTAATATTACTAATAAAATACTAAAATTATATTTAAGGTGATCACCATATTACTAATAAAATGCTAAAATTATATTTAACATTAATTTTTATCTAGTTCGGTTGATATCTCTTTTTTAGATATTGAACAAACTGTATTCCTTAATTTTGTAAGTTATAGTAATAGTTATCTAATATTTCGATCAAAAAAAAAAGTTTTCTAATAAGGATATTTTTATTTTCGGATGCGCTACTTAATTGATTGGAAGCCGACTAAGGTTGCTTAATCCTTAAATAAAGATATTTTTATTTTCGAAATTCATTTTTGGGGTGATGAAACTTTATTTATTTACAAATCCGTTTTTATTATTTAAATTATTCGAAATTACACAAAATAAGTTAACAATAATTCAATCTCGATCCAAAACTCTCAATTCGGGCTCAGGAAGGAAAAAGTGGGCCGCCAGAACTCATTAAAACCCGGATCCTGGGCTGGGTCTTTTTCCTCCTCGGCTCAGAGAGAGGTGGATTGAAATTGATAAAACCCGCATGGGTTTTATCAACTTCTAGTCCATTTCTCTCGAGCCTAGCTTTAAATTGGTAGTGGATATGAAATAAATCATTTTTTAAGTTATTTTTATGCAAAAACCGGAAATTTTAAATAATTAAACGAATTTATAAAATTTTAAAGAGTCGTCTGCCGATTTAAGGAAATCGACAAACCATAAAATAAGAAATGAAAGACTCCGGTCAGCGAACCCGGTTTCTAGATTCGGCGGTAAAGTTACGAATCCGAGAGTTATAAGAACTCTCGAATCCGCCTGTTAGAAAACAGATTATATTAAAATCGACATTGAAAAGAAAGAGAGGGGGAGAAGTTTGGTTAATTTCGCGAAGTTATTATTCAAATCATGCAAGATTAAAACAATGATGTTTACTTTTTACAAAATACGCACAAGTAAAGGAATTAAAGAATGGATTACATGATGAAATACAATAATATAAATAACGACATCAAACCTCGCTTTAAGGTGGTGGATGTGATGGATTCGATCCCTTGATTTGGCCTTGACTTGGAGCTTGAATGGAAGAATGTAAAATGACTTGGAAAGGTGGTGTGAGGATAATGATTGTGATAAGAATGAGAATGATTATGGGGAGATTAGAGAGGGTGTAGGTAATCAAATTTTGAGAGAATTTAAGTATAGTAATGGTGGTAGATGATGAGAATAGTTGATGATGAGGATGAAATGCAGAGGGTATTTATAGGTGAGGGAGTGAAGAATTAGGAAGGAAAATGGAGGGATCATATCCCAACAATCATGCCCTCTCGGATCAAAACCCAAGCGGGTTTTGTGGGGTCAATAGCGAAGTCAAATCACGTGGCTTTTATCAAGGGATTGCATGCATGCAGATTTTGGCGCCAGAATAATTAAAACCCAGGCGGGTTTTATTTGATCATCCCACGGATCGGTGACGTGGCAGAGCCAAAACGACGCATCGTGCTTCTCTTTAAACTCAGGCGGGTTTTGCTTCCTCTGGGCCGGGGCGCGCCTTTGGGAATGCTCCTGTGTGGGCCGCCTATGAAATTCTATAACCTAGGCGGGTTATATGTAATGTAAGCGGCCTGTTTTGATTTCTTGGGCTCAAGTTGTTCACCTTTTGGGCCCATTAGCTCATTTAGTGTTCGGCCCGAATGACTTTGCTGATCTTGATAGGTCGGGTTCATGCCGGTACAACTTCTAGTGTCTATAGAGAGCCCCCACTTTGATCGAGTCCGAATAGGACGAAGGTCAAAGTAGTACGAGGATATGACTTTGGATTGCAAAGCCTGGAGTGATGCTTGGAAGCTGAGTCCTGCATCACTGTTGTAGGCAGCATGCGCCTCCTTTGGGATGATCTCGAGCAAGGATTATGCTGTACTTGATTACTGATGAGATGTTGCTGATCTGAGGCGAGAATGACATCCTACTTAAAGTGGTCTCAGGCGTCTGATGACTACCTTACTTGAAGGTGTGGGCTGACACTTGGAAGCTTCGTTCTGTGTCGCAGTTGTGGGCAGTTTGCACCTCTTTGGGGATGATCTCAAGCAAGAATGATGCTCTACCTGACTGTTGATGACAGCGACCTTTTTATATGATAGTTGGATGATGGTGGTCCCTTTGTCGGTGACCGGAGAGCTGGTGACTTTTTATGCGGCAGCTGGATGATGGTGGTCCCTTTGTCGACGACCGGAGAGCTGGCGACTTTTTATGCGGCAACTGGATGATGGTTGTCCCTTTGTCGGCGACTTGAAATTCATGAGAACATCAAGTATTAGTTTTATCGAATAAAGAAAGTTCGAATTTATACCTGGGCTTTGGAGACTTCGGGTCATAGCCTCGGGTCGTTTGGGCCGTGAAATGTTTGGGCCGCAGAGCTAGACCATGAATTATGGGTCATGGCAGCTACAAAACCCAGGCGGGTTTTGATATATTCTACTGGGCTGATGTGAGGCGTTGGGCCGCGTATTTGGGCTGCAGGTTCTACACAAAACCCAGGCGGGTTTTGTGTTCCTTCTAATGGGCTGACGAGGGCAACTGGGCCGCGTCTCTGGGCCATGATCAACATAAAACCCAGGCAGGTTTTATGATATATATTTTTCTACTTCTTTTTTTTCTTTTCCCTCGTGAAAGGAATCAAGGATGGGCCCGGCCCACATGTGGATGGATTTGTGCCACGTCGTCCTGTCTCCCTTTGGGGTGGCAAAAGGATAACCTTTGAATTTCCGGCTAATGAAACGCCTTTTGGCATCCTGAGGCGGGTCCGAGAAACGAACGGCTCACATTCACCTAACCTTACTATAAATTCCACGCATTTCATTCATTTCATACACATCTTCATTGCCTTCACACCTCTCTTACTCCTTCTCTCTCTAGAAAGAAAATCTTGTCCTTTGAAGTAAGTTCAGATTTAAAATCATGCAACCCCAGGGTCGTAGGAATCCACCTCTTCCTCATGCAGCGGCATTGCCCCATAAAAGGTCTTCTCGGCGCAACTTTGTTCCTGGCACGGACGCAGCCTCTTCCGATCTTATTGTTCAATCTTGGAACCATGCTTGGTTTTACCGCTCTCATGGCAAGGTAATTCTTCAACATTCCTCTTTGTACTTAACGTAGCGTAAAAATGAGCAAGCATGAATTTATTTTCCATATCTTGTCGATGTTTAGCTAATTTAAGTATGCTCGCATGTTGAACGATCCTTTTATTTCTGCATTTTGACCGAACACGAAACCAACTTGCAATCCGTAAAATGGACCAAAAAAAGCTTTCAATACTCGGCCCATGGATTGAATAAAACCCAGGCGGATTTTATTTCTGTCTGCTGGGCTGGCGCGCTTCTTGGGCCGGTTGCAGGGGCCTAGGGAGGTCAAAACCCAGGCGGGTTTTAACTGGCGTTTTTTTTCTTTCTGATGTTGAACCGACTCGGGCCGAGATACTTGGGCTTGCTGGATTGTTTCGCGGGCCGTGGCTGTGAGACTAGTGCTTGTGCTGGGTCCAGCTAGGGTCCATGAGATCATATTTTGGCCCAAAATGTCAAGTGAGCCCCTATTTTAAACAATTCGTTGGAACTCTGCCTGTCGTATTTAGGAGGATAACCTGAAAACTCCCGGTGCCTTGAAAGAGCCTCTTAAGGTAGCTCAATCGATCCCTGGAGACTTTGTTCGTGATACTTTGACCGCAGCTGGCTTCATGCCTTTCTGGAAATGCCTGGAGGCGTAGAAGAATCGGACTTTCTGTATCATAGGTCGAGCAATGGCTGAGAGGTTGTAGGATTCAACCAACTCATTTCACTCGCCCGTGGGTGAGATGACGGTCACGCCCAAAGATTTCGTTATGATCACCGGTCTTCCTTGTGGTGGACAGGATGTGGTCTTTAATGCGGAGATCCCCCGACAGTTCTGAATATGTTGGGTCCAGTGTCCGCGCGTTTGGGTCCAGTTTGAACTGGCCATTCGCGATGCAAGTTTCCAAGACTTGCCTGAAGAGCAACGCCGCTTCATTTTCTTGGCGTACGTTATTTCTGTTACCCTCTTTACAAACCACGGGGACAACATTTCCCTGACGTGGTTTCGAAACCTCCTCAACTTTAATAATATCCGAAACCTGAATTGGGGCAAGCGTCCTATGCGAACTTCATCCACTGGTTGCGTCGTGGCGTAAGACTTTTGTAGGATGAGGATCCAGTCTATCTTCATGTGGCTCAGACTCGTTACCAATATGGCCCTTTCTTGTGGAAGGTGCTCGAGGTATGTGCTCCAAGCTTCTCTTTCCAATGCAATTTATCCCTTCTTCCTTATTTAACATCATGTTCATGCAGTCATGGGCGTACGAGTACATCTCGGCCCTGGGTATTCGTTCGAAGAAGAATAAGACGGTACTAGCTGCTGAACGCTGGACTACCGAGGGCATTCACGACAAAAAGTATAAGTCAGGGAGTCTTGACCTCATTCGTTGCATCTTGGACAACTTGAAACCGGTATTTCTTTATGTCTAGCATCTTTCTTTCATTTTCCTCTATATGTCATCCGTAAATGTTGCTTTCCTTTTGCATGATCAAGTGAACTAGCGTCCTTCGACCGATTTTAATGTCGGAGGGTTACCACAACCTTTGGATTTGGTGGAGCATGACACCCGTCTTCGCCTTCTGAATGAGGGGCCTTATGGTTATGTGTGGTATTTGGGAGAGAGAGCCTCAAGACAAATCTTGGGAGGTTATCCAAGTCTTATTCCTCTGGACCCTCCGGTACATATGTTTGAGCCATGGCGGGTTGACCCGGGCATTCTGAGGGATCTGATTCGAGGCCAGGACTTTGACAACTTCATGCATGATGTTTCGCAGGAGCAATTCGATGAAGAGTTCCGGCGTTATCTTAGCCGTTTGGCTCCTCGAGTGGTATGTATCTTCCTCTTTTATCTTTATTATGTTTTGGCTGATTTCTGACCAGAAGATCTAAAGCTAGGGCCTTATGCCAAGGCTACTGAGGTGGAGATTCCACCAGAGAGGAAAAAGATCGGCGGTTTCTTAGACGTGGAGAACAGCAGCGAGTGTTCCACACTTCAGGCATTCGATCGTAAACCGGTAATTTTTCATTTCATGTTGCTTCCTTTTAATCCCACATGTTACTTATAGATAACCCCGGTCTCACTATCTTTCATCCAAGATGGGCTTTTCTCCGACAATTGACAAAGGAGTGGAGCACCATGAGAAAGTATATTGATCGGGGATTCACCGGCTTGGGTAGATATCGAGGCGACACCACCAGAAGAGCCGATATGGAGGCTGATGCGGAGTCTGTTCCCAGGGAACCACCTCGACGTTCTGATGTAGGTCATCCTCGCACGGAGTCCCCACGCCGCTCTTCGGTAGGGGAATATTCTACTCGAGGCTGATCTCGGGAAGAAGTTGGTGGATCTTCTCGTCCTCTTCTAGCAGCTGTACAAGAGGGTAGTGGCAAAGGTGTTCTGGTCAAGGGTCAACACTCAACTGGATCTCATCGTAGAAGGTCTGGTAGTAGAGATCGTCGTCCTTCGAGTATGGAAGACGACATGGCTCAGATGTCCCTGGAGGAGCCACTTGGTCAAGGAGGGTCGTATCACAGTGCTGGGTATGGCGGTGATACTCAACCCCATTCATATTGGGTGGAGGATGCTTCAGAGTCAAGTGCCACCTATTGGCCCTCTGATTCTCGTCGTACTCCAACTTCAGTGCGCTCTGCTCGCCGTGGTCGAGAGATAGTGGTGAGAGACTGACTCAGGTGCATCCGTAGGGTATCCTGGCAGTCAGGCCCTAGCGAGTGACACTACTTCACGTCCTGCACCCTATGATGCTTCCTCTTTTGGTTCTGGTTTTGGTTCTACAGGGTGGCCTGTCCCTGCTCCTGGGATGGATCCGTCGTGGCCCATGGGTTCACAAGAATGGTCTGCGCCTCAACACTCTTGGCTAGGAGGATCTGCTTCTTCTGGTTGGCTAACCCCTAGTTGTGGAACCGGTCCTGTATGGCCTACTCCGTCTGTTGAGTGGCAGGTTCCTAATCAATCCTGGCTGGCTGCTTCACATAAGCTCTCCATGTCTTCACCATCGAGCGTACATCTTTTGGGAGTGCCCCTGTCCAAGCCATCACCTCCCGTGCAGACTGCTCCTGGTCCCGATTACTATTCCTGGGACACCTCTTTTGGCACGACTGGTACTTCCAACGCTGGAGTTTCAAATGCGGATGGCAACTTGGCAGAGGACAATGGTGATGCAGACTCCCTGTGGTGACCAAACTTATGCAATGCAAGACTCTTTGTAATTTTTTTATTATTTGTTTAATGCGCGACTCTTTGTAATATTTATTATGCAAGACTCGGTGAATGCACAACTTTGACGCTTTATTAATGCAATTTTGAATGATTTTCTACATGACAGGATTAATCCCAATTCATCCCGCTTCCCCAAAGGAAAGAAAATAAAAAAGAACCAAAAACATAAGTGTCGGGGTTAACTCGAGCAAAAATTTCAGAACCAAGCGTCATTGGGCCGATAACAAAACCCGAGACATACAAGATACACGAATGGGCCGGTTGAAGCGAAAGGGAAAGGCCCAAAAGAAAACAACAAGCAAGTGGGCCGTGAGAACTGAAATCCAGCCCTGGACCGCTTTAAAACCCAGGCGGGTGTTAGCGGCTGAAGAAGGTGGGTCTGCTGAGGCGCGCGCGCGGGGCCCTACTGGGGTTAAAACCGAGGCGGGTTTTAACTCTTTTTTTTCTTTTTTTTTTTTGCTAGCCGTTGAAGAATGGCTTAAATCATGGGATTTTGGGGCAACGTCCATATGGCCGTTTTCTTGATGATTTGGTCCATTTTGATCTTAGGTGAAGGTGTATAAATATCCCACCTTACGCATTTTATCATCACTCATCTCTTCTTCCTGAAAGAACTCTATACAAAAGTCACAAAAAGTTCTCCCAAAATCATCATGGCTTTCGAGAAGAAGCTTGCTACTTGGATGAGCACCTTGTCCATAGAAGAGAAGAAAGAGCTCGGGAGATACAAGCAGATGAGCTTGCTGAGCCTTCGGCAAGTGAGAGTCAACCATGAATTTCTCCGTGTCGCGGAGACTTTTTGGGATCCGAAGATGCACGTTTTCCGCTTCACATTGAAGGAGCTATGCCCGCTTCCAGAGGAGTGGTCCTCTATTCACGGGACAAATCACTTCGCACGTCCGACGTCACCTCCAACATCTACCGACGTCATTAAACAATACAAAGAGCTATTATGCCTTCCATCCCAGGTCATAGGAAGCGCACTATTTGGCGATAAGGTACATTTCCAAACTATCGTCGAATCTTTTTCAATCTCCTGACACATTGGAATATGGTCCGGTAATACGAGTGCGAGCACTCGTATTATGTCTCCTCGGAGAATTATGCTTCTAATATGGTGGGCAAAGAACCGGGCCAGCGGGCCTAATCCAGATTGTTGAAGACATGGCCTGAGGCTACAACCCGGTGTCGTTCATGGTAGCGAAGACTATGATGGGTTTGGACGATCTAAATCCATAACATGAATTTCGTGGGAGCCCCCTACTTCTTCAGGTACCTCGTTCTCCTTCCTTTCCTCTTTTCTCAATTTTCTGCCCACCTACTGCCAGTAAAACCCAAGCGGGTTTTAGGTTTTTTTTTCGTTAGTTTGGGAATAATTGGTGTTCAATCATAACCCGTGCTAACTTTTGTGGACAGATATGGCTGATGGAGCATTTGGGCCTTATCGAGGAGCCTCGAACTTCCTCGGCACTTGCGAACTATTGCCAAAGGAAGCGAAGATATGCCGATCATCAATCGGTAACGGACTGATCATCTTTCTGGAGGAGTCTTGCGATATCACATGGTGGATCGAGTGGTGGCATATTCTCGAGTATGTGACTCGTGACTCCCGCAACGCCTATGTATGCATCACTGGTTTGACGCACATGACTTTCTACTTCCCGGAGCGGGTGCGGCGACAAATGGGTCGTAAACAAAATATCCCCGAGTTGTTATGTGAAGCCCCCGAGCAATTGAAGATTCATGGCTCTGTGATAGAGTCATGGCTGAAGTATTGGGAAAGAAGGCCGACCCTTAAGGCTCCATCAAAGGCACATGTATCACTGTTTGCTGACACTAGCTATCACGGATGGCTGATTGCGGTCGTCGAATCTCGCCGTGCTGGAGAGGCGAAAAGGAGGCAGACCTCTATCAAAGAGAGATTGGGTCCTCGGTCAACAGTAAAGGACCGTCTTGGTGCAAAAGCCTCGGCGAAAGACCGGCTTGGTCCGAGGGTGCAGACACGGAAATCACATAGGCGGGCATATAAACCTAAGGACAAAGAGATGGACCTAAACGGGCCTATAGACATGGAGACTGATCATGAACCCACTGGCGATGTGGAAAAAATGAAGAAAGATTAGAATATGGAGGAAAGTAAAGGAACTGAACTGCTTTGTCAGAATAATCTTTTATTTAATTATGCCTTTTGAATTTGCTTATTTACAAGCAGTGTACTTGCATTTTAACCATTAATAAAAGAAGAAATATTGTTACAATTATTGTTCTTGCAAAATTTACTTCTTCTTTTTATGAGCATATATTGAATATTCACCAAGTGTCTGAAAATTGGTTTTCCAGTTGCATGGCTATATTAAACATAATATCGCTTGAGTTGATCCAAATTTATGGGCTGAATCATATCTTCTCCATCCATAGTAGCAAGCCGAGCTGCTCCTCCCGGTAGAATGTCCTTAATCACATAAGGACCCTTCCAATTAGGTGCAAATTTACCCCTTGGGTCTTGTATAGGTGCCCTCATCTCCTTAAGCACCAAATCACCCACTTGAAGTGAACGACTTTTCGCCTTCTTATTAAAGGCACGAGTGATCCTGCTTTGGTACACTTGCACATTATGCAACGCCCTTAACCGTCTTTCATCCATCAACATTAACTCCTCGAACCTTACCCTAACTCATTCTGCTTCCGGCAATTGGCTTTCTGCCACTATTTGCAATGAAGGGATTGCTAATTCAATCGACAGGACTGGTTCCATCCTATACACTAATGAATATAATGTTGCTCCTGTGGCAGTTCTTATAGAGATTCGGTATCCCCACAAGGCGAATGCCAACTTGTCAGGCCAGTCTTTGTAAGTCACAACCATTTTCTTGATGATCCTTGCCACTATTTTATTGGCTGCTTCTACAGCTCCATTAGCTTGAGGTCGATAAGGCGAAGACCGGTGATGCTGAATTTTGTAAGTGGTGAGCAGAGCCTCCACTTCTTTCCGAAAATGGCTTCCATTATCACTGATGATCTCATGAGGCACTCCATATCGATATATGATGTTTTGAAGGATGAACTTGGCCACTTGTTCGGATGTGAGTTTGGCAAAAGAGGCTGCTTCTACCCACTTAGTGAAGTAATCAATGGCAACCAAGATGTATTCATGCCCTCCTGTTCCGGTCGGGTGTATCTTGCCAATGATGTCGATACCTCACATCGAGAATGGCCACGAAGATGTCAACGTAATCAAATATGAAGGAGGTTGATGCTGCAGGTTGGCATACTCCTGACATTTGGGGCATCTTCGAACGAAATCCAAGCAGTCTGCCTCCATAGTGGACCAATAGTAACCAGCTCTTTCAATCTTCTTTACTAGCATGCGCCCATTCATGTGAGGTCCACACTCTCCTCCGTGTATCATAGCCATAACTTCCCTTGCACTTTTAGCATCGATACACAATAAATTGATGCATGTAGGTGACTTCTTGTACAGACGATCTTGGATCAAGCAGTATTGTGCTGCTAGGGACCTGATCGCCCGTTTTCCTCAAGCATCCAACTCAGCTAGATATTCTCCCTTCCAAAGAAAATTGTATATGTCGTGGAACCATTCCTCAGTATGCTCTTCTTGTGTTTCCATGGCGCAGACATATGCCAGCTCAGATTGTCGCTCTACTATTATTGGTAGCTGGAGCGTGCTTGATGGGATTGATATCATCGAAGATAACTAGGCCAGAGCGTCAGCCAATTCATTGTTATCCCTAGAATGGTATTAGAAACTAATTTGTTCAAATTGGTCAGCAAGTCCCAAGAGCTTCTGTTGATAAGCCAAGAGGCACTCACTTCGAACCTTCCATGCGTTCTTAGCCTGATTGATTATGAGGCTAGAGTCTCCAAAGACCTTTATGTGGCGTATGCCTAAAGCCAAGGCAGCTTGTAGACCCTTGATGCATGCTTCATATTCTGCAGCGTTATTAGTAGCATCAAAATCCAACTTTATAGATACAAGGACGTGTGCCCCTTCTGGAGATATTAATAGGACTCCTACTCCACAGCCCATTTGGTTAGAAGCTCCGTCAAAATACATTTCCCACGTAATTTAATCGATGAAGAATACATCTTCGTCTAGGAATTTCAAGTGAGTGCTTGGAGGTTCCTGTGATAGTGAAGCGGCCAGGAAATCTGAAACAACTCGCCCTTTGATGGATTTATGGGGTAAATATTGAAGATTGAACTCTGAAAGTATGACCACCCATCGGGCGATGCGGTTGTTGATGGTTGGTTGCTCCATAATGAATTTGATGGGATTGTTCTCAGCTATGACATATACGGTATGTGAAAGCATGTAATGGCTTAGCTTCTTTGTGGCCCATACTAATGCAAGAGCCATTTTCTCTATGTCAGCGTATCGACTTTCATAGTCTAGGAATTTCTTGCTCAAGTAGTAGATGGTGCTCTCTTGACCTTTTACCTTTCGAGCCAGCATGGCCACCATTGCAGTGATGGTCATTGTAAGGTAAAGGAGTAGAGGCTCATCTGGTACTGGCGGCATGAGGACTGGAGGATGTTGCAAATACTCCTTGATTTTATCAAAGGCAACTTGACATTGATCGTCCCATTCTACTTTACTTACTTTCTTCAGTGTCTTAAACAAAGGTTCACAAGTCATGGTGAGCTTCGAGATGAACCTACTAATATATTGAACTCGTCCTAGGAAACCTCTTATCTCTTTTTTTGTCTTGGGCGGTTGCAATTGTTGGATTGCCTTTATATTTGAAGGATCAACTTGAATCCCCCATTGGCTAACCACATAGCCTAGCAGCTTCCCAGAGGTTACACCGAAGGTGCACTTTGCTGGATTAAGCCGCATCTTGTATTTGCGAAGTTGCAAAAAGAACTTGCGGAGGTTAGGAATATGCTCCTCCCTTGTCTTGGATTTAACAATCATATCATCCACATAAAGTTCTACTTATATGTGCATCATGTCATGAAGTACGGTGTTGGCTGTCCTTTGATATGTTGCGCCGGCATTTTGAAGACCGAAAGGCATGACTACGTAGCAGTACGTTCCCCATGGTGTTGTGAAGGAGGTCTTCTCCATATCTTCTTCTACTATTTTTATTTGATTGTAACCGGCATATCCGTCCATAAAGGACAAGAGTTCATGTCCACAAGTGTTATCCACCAACACATCAGTGTGAGGTAATGGAAAACTATCCTTGGGACAGGCTTTGTTAAGGTCTTGGAAATCTACACACATGCGCACTTTCCCATCCTTCTTGGGCATTGGAACGATATTAGCAATCAATTCAGGGTATTGGACTGCTTTGATAAACTTAGCATTAAGTTGCTTGATCACCTCTTCTTTAATTTTCTTAGCCCATTCAGGTTTAATTCTCCTAGCCTTTTGTCAAACCGGCTTTGCATTAGGGAGCAAAGGTATAGTGTGCTCCGCAATCTCCCTGTCAATCCTCGGCATGTCCTCGTAGGACCATGCGAATACATCCACAAATTCTCTGAGGAACTCCGTGAATGCTACCTGTTCTTTTGCTGTGAGCGAACTACCTAAGTTCTTTTAAGGGTTCATTAAATCAAGATTATTATTGGCGCAACAGTTCAGGGAAGAGGGGAAAGAAGAATCAGAGTAAGCAGAAAGGTTCATCTTATTGAATGCAGAAAGGAATACATTGCCAACTGACTCGAGACCAGACTCACTTGACTCTAGACCCTTAGGACCTGACCCTATTTCCTTAGGAACAGACTCTCCTACACATAAAACAAAGCTATTCTCCTCAGCATCAATCCACGAGACAGCCTTGACTCCTCCGTCTTCGGTGATCATAGAGCTCGGGTCAAAGCTTCGTTTGGATAGCAATAACAGCGTCAGCTTCAGACTTCTCTTTGACAGCTTCTTATCCAAACAGCATGCCGAATATGTTGCTCCCAACAAGATGAGTCCATTCCAATGGTGGCTGTTTGTCCCGAGCGGGGACAAAAACAGTAGCCATATTAATGGTACAGTCATTGAAAACTTCTAACCTAGCAACTTGAACTCCCTTGTTCTTCAGGTAGAATGGTTCAAGGAGCCCATAGTAAGGGAAATCATCACCTTCCCTAACAAACTGCCCATTTAAAGTGAGTGGATAGGGCTTCATTTGGAACAAGGTAGGAGGATTGTCCATCCTCTTCTACTCAGTTATAGCTATTTTAGCGAGCCTAACTTCCTTCTCAGTTGGCTTGTATCCTAAGCTGAACCTTCCCTTATGTTTAAATGTGTTGAACACAGGAGGAATCTTGTTTTTCGAGTTCTTTCCCAGCGGCATCCCAGGGAAATGACCTTGTTTTTTTAGTATAGCGTGCACTTTGGGACTTGAGTATGGATCGAAGTCAAAGTGAGCTTCATCCTGGCTCAATGTCGCCACAAGTTCAAAGTTGTGAAGTTCTTCATCCATGGAACTGTATTCCACTTCAAGGGTTGTTTGCTTAGGAGTAAAAACAACATTGATGGATTCTCCCGAGATTGTGATAACTTGGCCTTGAACCAACATATTTACCTTCTGGTGTAAAGTAGATGCTATAGCATTGCATTCATGAAGCCATGGCCTCCCTAGTAGCAGATTGAAGGAGGCTGGAATGTCTAGCACTATGAACTCCACATTCCAAGTGATATTACCTGTAGTGATGGGCAATATTATGGACCCAACCGACCTTCGAGGAGAATTGTCGCCCTGAGCTGTACACTATTTTGAGCCAAATGTTGTTGTTGGACTCCCAATTTCCGTGTCATCCTCCAAGGGCACACATTTACGGCTGAGCCATTATCGAGCAGAACCAGCGGGATAGTCTTATTGGAACATTGCACTGTAAGATACAGTGCTTTGTTGTGAGATGCTCCTCCTTGAGGTAGATCTTCAATTCCAAAAGTTATGACCTCTTGATGGGTGGCCACATGAGCAACTGGAGATTCAGGAGTTGTCGTGGGAGGTACTGTAATGCAATAAGAGCATCTAGCATCCTTTGTCTATGCGCTTGCGACGCGCATATCAGCTACCATATAGTAACTTCAGCTCTGGTCTTCTTAAGTTGTGCAAGAAGAGAATCTTCAGGAGGAGCCTGGCTGTTATCACTAACCATTGGTGTAGGATCAGAAACAGCCGCTGGGGTGGTGGTGTTTCTATTGTTGTGGTGGCCTGATCGAGTGAGAAATGCCACATCATCCGACATTGGCTCATCCATCTCCATCCATTCCGTCTTGGAATGCTCATGTTGATCATCGTCATCGCTGTCCCAAATGCCGTGGATGGATAAGTCTTCATGAAAACCAAATGCTTCGGGGATAGGTCGACCCGTCTCAACAATTAAAGTGGAAGGATCAAAGCTACAAACTCCATCCAAGATAGGATTTGTATGCTCGGGCATCGGGTTACTTTGATTGTTAGGTTTATTGGCAGCTTTTGGCATGGGCGGCATCCCATCCTTTATCATGTCCTCTATCTTGTTCTTGAGAGTCCAGCAGTTCTCGGTATCGTGTCCTCGACAACGATGATAGCGGCAAAATTGGTTAGCATCCCAATTTTCCCTTTAATCGTCGGTTCTTCTTTTGGCAAAGGCAGAACCAAGAAACCCTTCTTGACCAACCGATCAAGAGCTTGTGAATAAGAGACATCTAGTGGCGTGTAGGTCTCATATCTTGGTATATAAGGCCCCTTGCACTGGATAGAGTTAGTTTACATAATCTTAGGAGGGTGGCTAGCCGCACTAGTGGCCCTCCTATTGGAACTAGACCCCTTCCATCCAGGCGAAGTGGTCTTATCATTATGCATCGCCTCCAGCTAGACACAAATGTCCTTCAAGTAGTCAAAGTCTTTGACAACATGGTATCCCAAGTGCTTGGACAAACTACTTTTGAGTCCTTGTTTGAAGGTGGATAGTTCTAGGCGAAGAGGGATCATCTCGTTGATTTGAGACAACTTGGTATGCCATCTTTCAAAGTAATCCAAGAAGGATTCATCGTCCCGTTGCTTCATGGTGGTTAGGTCGTCCACAGTAGCTTGCTTCTTCTGGATGTGACTGTAGTGATTAATGAAGGCTTTGAATAACTCGTTCCAATCAGCCTTCACTTGGGGTGACAAAGCATGATATCACACTTTGGCTTCACCATCTAGGGTGGATGGGAAGACTGTAGAGTATAACCTGACATCAATCCGGTTTAAGGGTGCCAACCTCATGAACTCTTCAATGTGATGAGTTGGATTCTCGGAAGGTTTGAACTTAATGTTCGACACTTCAATCTTATCGGCAAGCTTCTGAATTGGCTGAACGGGCAGGGGTACCTTCATATATTTATCGGTGAAGGCCGGCATAACGCTCATTGCTTTAGTGAGGCTTTCTAACTTATGCTCAAGGGCCTTGACAACGAGGTCCCATGTAGGTTTTAATTCTTCAGGAGCATCGACCTTTGTTTTGGATGTTCCTATTCCTCCAGAATCTGATGATGTCTTAATGAGCTCAGGTTCAGATTCATATCCATGGTTTCTCTTCATCGTCTTCTTCAGTGTTCAAGCCCAACTTAGTATTAATTTTGGTGATGGCTTGCAGCATACCATCCATCACTTGTTGTTGTTCATTCAGCCTTTTTCCCATTTTCTGCTCTTGTCCCAAGGTGCTGGCGAATACCAGACCTTGCATTTTGGTGTAAAGATCATCCAAATGCTTCGTGATGTTGGCCTTAGCACTCTGAACTGGGACCTCTTGGAATTGTTCTCCAGACATGATGCGGTCGCTAGTTGCGGATGGATCTTAGTGAGGGATAAGAATTAAACGACCGATACGTGGATCTCGGATGCGGGCTCGGAGTCGATCACCAATGATGCCTGCATGGAAATTCAAAGTTAGCACTGACATATTCCGATACGTACTACCCGATGCATGCATGACCTAAGAGACCTATATGATCCTAACATACTCGACACATATATGCTGACACATGGGACTCACCCACTTTTTGGGAGTGTATGGCCTAACTCTATATGGACCTAAAAGCAGAACATTATAAAGGGCCGAATAAAGTCAGACATTGCGAGCGGATCATAAGTTGACAGGCTTTAGTCAGTGTTTCTCAATTCAGATTGGCCTAAGCCACAGGCCGACCGTTTCAAGGAGAATCCGTAACTTGGCCCGACAAATCAGACCGCTCAAACCATATTAGCTATTATGCAACTAGAACAATGTTCGACAAGACCGACGACCCACTTTTTTTTTAACCTTCTCTTTTTTTTATTATTTTTTTTACTCGAGGAAAATTGATATTGTAAAGGACTGGATAAAGTCAACAATAAGCGAGTCATAATTAATTGACGGGCTTAATTGACAAATCCAATATGGTTGGGCCTTACAACGGGCCGCCCATAAATGTGATGAATTTATTAATTAAATCGATAAATTAATTTACTCAAGTTTAGTGGCTATTATGCAGTCTAAGACGCTATCCATTAACTTTGTTGGACTTTAATTAATTTATTTTTTTGACCTTTGTTAAGAGAATTTCATAAAGGGCCATATAATATCATCAAAGGCGAGTCCATGTTTATTTATTAATTAAGATAATCAACTTTCAAACATAAATGGGCCCTTCCACCTGGGCTAACCATAATGCTTTTGGGTTAATTATATCAATTAATAAATAATTATTTTCTCAACCCAATGAATTTTATATGGACTAGAACAAAACCTCCAAACTAGGGTCGACTCTTTACAAAAAAGAAAAGGGGAAGGGGTACACATAGCACATAGCATACAACATGAAGGGCACCCTAAACCAAAATTCTACACTCATGGATTTCTATGGTTGGGTTACATGTCCTCGCCTCGGTTTGCCTCACCCTTCAAATTGTGGGTAAGGAGTGTGAGGTGTTGCTCATCGAACTTCAAGGAAGCTCTTTGAGTATAACACGGGGAGGGGAGAGACCAAATTCTTGGTGATGTAGGGTGCATCACACAAGTAGTGGCCGCCCGCTCTCGAGGGAAAATCCTAGTTATTACCTAAACCATCGCCTTTGTACTAACGTGTCAAAAGACCCGATTAGTGGCCCGGTATGCAAAGGATGCCTAAAAAGAATAATAAAAATGCGAAATAAATTAACTTCTCCCTTTTACAATTTCAAATCAATTCGATTTGTTCAAGTTTTACCCTCTTTTTATGTTTAAGACCCTAATGGAGTCGCCAATCTGTAGGACTCGGGAAATTCCCGTTCGGGGAAGTCGTTTTCGGATGCGCTACTTGATTGATCGGGATCCGACTAAGATTGCTTAATCCTTAAATAAGGATATTTTTTTTCGAAATTCATTTTCGGGGTGATGAAACTTTATTTATTTACAAATCCGTTTTTATTATTTAAATTATTTGAAATAGCATAAAATAAGTTAATAATAATTCAATCTCGATCCAAAACACTCAATTCAGGCTCGGGAAGGAAAAAGTGGGCCGCCAAAACTCATTAATACCCGCCTGGGTTTTAATGGATCCTGGGCTGGGTCTTTTTCCTCCTTGACCCAGAGAGAGGTGGATTGAAATTGATAAAACCCGCTTGGGCTTTATCAACTTCTAGTCCATTTCTCTCAGGCCTAGCTTTGAATTGGTGGTAGATATGAATTAAATCATTTTTAAGTTATTTTTATGCAAAAAACGGACATTTTAAATAATTAAACCAATTTATAAAATTTTAAAGAGTCGCCAGTCGATTTAAGGAAATCGACAAACCATAAAATAAGAAATGAAAGACTCCGGTCTACGTACCCGATTTCTAGATTCGAGGATAAGGTTACGAATTCGAGAGTTATAAGAACTCTTGAATCCGCCTGTTAGAAAACAAACTTTACTAAAATCGACATTGAAAAGAAAGAGAGCGGGGAGAAGTTTGGTTCATTTCGTGAAGTTATTATTCAAATCATGCAAGATTAAAACAATGATGTTTACTTTTTACAAAATACGCACAAGTAAAGGAATTAAAGAATGGATTACATGATGAAATACAATAATATAAATAACGACATCAAACCTCGCTTTAAGGTGGTGGATGTGATGGATTCGATCCCTTGATTTGGCCTTGACTTGGAGCTTGAATGGAAGAATGTAAAATGACTTGGAAAGATGGTGTGAGGATAATGATTGTGATAAGAATGAGAATGATTATGGGGAGATTAGAGAGGATGTAGGTAATGGAATTTTGAGAGAATTTGAGTATAGTAATGGTGGTAGATGATGAGAATAGTTGATGATGAGGATGAAATGGAGGGGGTATTTATAGGTGAGAGAGTGAAGAATTTGGAGGGAAAATGGAGGGATCATATCCCAACAATCATGCCCTCTCGGATCAAAATCCAAGCGGGTTTTATGGGGTCAATGGCAAAGTCAAATCACGTGGCTTTATCAAGGGATTACATGCATGCAGATTTTGGCGCCAAAATAATTAAAACCCAGATGGGTTTTATTTGATCTTCCCACGGATCGGTGACGTGGCGGAGCCAAAATGACACGTCGTGCTTCTCTTTAAACTCAGGCGGTTTTTCTTCCTTTGGGCCGGGGCACGCCTTTGGGCCTGCTCCTGTGTGGGCCGCTTATGAAATTCTATAACTCAGGCGGGTTATATGTAATGTAAGCGGCCTGTTTTGATTTTTTGGGCTCAAGTTGTTGACTTTTTGGGCCCATTGGCTCATTTAGTGTTCGGCCCGAATGACTTTGCTGATCTTTATAGGTCGGGTTCATGCCGATACAAATTCCGGTGTCTACGCATATGTACTTGCTCTATTTTTTTACTTGTCATTTAAATTTTATATCATAATCAATCTTACCATAATAGTTACAAAATGACATTGACTGCGTTAGGAGCCAATTTCGGAAGTATGATTAATTGTATCTGTTTGATGATCCACTCTATAATGATAAAGAATCTCATCCATAAAAAAATAATTACTTTATTATTTGTTTTTATAAACGGTTGGGAGCAGTTCAGTATCATGCACGTTTAAATTACATAACTTTTATAATTATTGATTATTGATATAAAATTTAAATCTTACTGTAATAGTTACAAAATGACATTGACTGCGTTGGGAGCCAATTCCGGAAGTATGATTAATTGTATCCGTTGGATGATCCACTCTATAATGATAAAGAATCTCATCCATAAAAAAATAATTACTTTATTATTTGTTTTTATAAACGGTTGAGAGCAGTTCAGTATCATGCACGTTTAAATTACATAACTTTTATAATTATTGATTATTGATATAAAACTTAAATGACAAGTAAAAAAAAATAGAGCAAGTACATATGTTGCAAAAAATCGGGTCTGATTAAATTCGGGTCGGTCAAATTCAATTAATATCAAAATTTGGACGAGAAATTCATGTGCAAACCCCATTTTTATCGTTCAATTCGGACGAAGATTCGGGTCAAGATCGGATTCAGACAATAGAAAAAAGAGAAAAATTATGTCTGAATATTTAGTCAATTCGGTAAATATCAAAATTCGGACGACAAATCTATTTATGGACTCGATTTTTTGGGGTCATACAATTCAGATTTTTCAGTATTTCTTGAATATTTTAAATTTTAATTTTTTAAAGAACATTCATTTCTAAATAATAAGTATTTCCCCAATATATTTACATGCACTTGGAGCATGTGCTTCAAAATATTGCGAGTGAATATTCATAATAATAAAATTGAACAATCATAGCAACAAGAGTGAATAATTGTAATATTTGAAGCACATGCTCCAGATGCACCTAATAAATTGCAGTATTTTCCTATTAAATTGTGTGTGGTTATGTAACATATTTGTAGTCAAAATAAATTTTGATTCCAATGACTATCACATACATCTTTAGTTTACAATTTATTGGTTTGAGTTTGATTGAGGAGTTGGCCATTGTTATGCCTATGGCTATGTTTAAGAACATTGATAACCACACATTAAGGGAGTCAAATTATATTGCAGTTATATTATAAGCATTAAATTATATAGATACTACAAATGTAAAAATTTATTTTCTTCTTTTAAATGATAGTTACATATTGACGGAGTAAAATTACATTATAGAGGTAACAATATTCAAAATATATCCAATTTAGTATGATATCTTACTATTATAGTTGGAGAATCAAGTTGACTGCCTAGAGAAGAATTTTAGGAGGTACAAGAAATTGTTACCGTTAGATGTAATATGCCAATCAATCTTAACATTAAAAAATATTTACGAAAAATAAAAGGTTGACTGTTAACCATTGTAGATGTTAAAAAAATTAAATGCAAAGCTACACTGTTCAAGTCTCCTTAATTGTTAACTTCCATGTAGCCTTACCAACAAATTTCATAGTTAACTTCCGACCCTCATGTTAATTGTCGTATATTGTCATTATGATGGTGTGTATAGGTAATTACTCCCTCTATTTCATAGTAATTGTTGTATTTGGAGATTGTATAGTCAAAATTTTAATTTTTGAGCATCAATTTTTCAATATATATAATGATATTTTATATACAATTAATACAATTAAGTTTGTAGCGATAAATATTATCCAAAAAGTATAATATTACAATTTTTAATAAAATATTATATAAAAAATTATCAATTACATAATGACATTAAAACCCGTAATATTCAGTTAACTCACAATCAATATGGAACGGAGGGAATATATTTCATGCAGTATGCCCTCCATTCCATATTATTTGTTCTTTAATAGACTATAAAGGTCTCCAGTAGTATTATCATTTTTAAAACAAAAGATTTTCTATAGTTTTATGGTTATTATACTCATGGGATGCAGGGCGTGAGGTAAGGGTTAGCGCGACCGGGATCTCGGTAATTTCTGGAGTTCCTGGTCCCGGTTGTGACCGTGAGCAAAATTTTGCTCTTGGTCCCGGCCCCGGTCCCAATTCACCGCAGGCGGGAAATGAACCGGGAAATTTTTAGTCCCAGTTTCACAATTTTTGGCACCTATTATTTGATTTATTTTCATACACAACCAACACAAATAATGCAAAATTTCTCAAAGTTCACAAATGTTGGCGCCGGTTTGTTTACATAGTCATTGTTTCCCAAATTAAAATTACACAATATCTAATACATAACATCTTTTTCCAGAGTGATTTAGGTTGCTTCTATGGTGAATTTAGCATTATAATTTCCTTTTGTGTAATTGACCGTGTCTATATTTGAAATAATTAGCATCCCTACCTTTCATCTCATATTGCAAGAAGCACTATGCACGTTATGTGCCATATTACTTTGAGTACTTACAACAATCATGAGTTTTTGATCATAATTCTCATTTTTATGGTCAATATAACCCTTGATTGAGTTAATCACATCAGTTAATTGGAAAGAAAAAGTTATATGTCGAAGCATCAAAATTGTCATTAGTGCTAGAAATTCTATGATGACATCCACTTAATTTCGCATGTTCATATTTCGTAATCTTATTGTGATTTTCCATCATTTTTACCACATATAACCGTCCTCCACTCATTTGGCATCTCATTTATAATATTCCCTTTTATCTTAATGATTGTTTATTTTTCATTCATCCACGTCTTAACTATTATTGAACTTATATTTTTATTGTAGTTTTGTTTTACTTGATCAAACAATTATATCCCCTTGATTAAGTCTTTCAAATTTCATCTTAATGTATCATCATAGTCGTACCGAGAAACGCTCCAATATTTTTTTAATGTATTATATATGAACGCTCGAGTATTTATTTTTTTTGTTCAGGGCAATGCCCGGGTATTTGCTAGTAATCAATAATTATAAAAGTTATGTAATTTAAACGTGCATGATAAGGAACTGCTCCCAACCGTTTATAAAAACAAATAATAAAGTAATTTTTTTATGGCTGAGATTCTTTATCATTATAGAGTGGATCATCCAACAGATACAATTAATCATACTTACGAAATTGGCTCCCAACGCAGTCAATGTCATTTGGTAACTATTATAGTAAAATTCATTTAATTTAAATAATTATGCATGAAAATGCAACCAAGTATGAATCCTTATTTTTGTTAATATGTTAACGATAAAAACTACACCAGATGATGATAAAAAAACGTTAGATAATAATGGTGACTATAATATGAAATAGTAAATTATAATATTATAATTATAATTTATACGAGGGTTAAAAGTTAATGATAATCAAAAATCATCAGTAAACATTTTAGCATTACTTCAACATTCTAATTAACATTACGGGGAATTGCCATACATGATAAAAACTTGCGATAGTTTCATTATATATATATATATATATATATATATATATATATATATATATATATATATATATATAAGTAGCGGTCAGATGACCCTTAAAATTGATCAAACTCACAGTGCCACGGAGCACAAAGTTTGACAGATCACAAACAAAATAAATGTTAGGTTCTCTTAAGACAACACTCCCGGAAAATTTAAAAAACAAAACATCATACTCTAGAAAAGAACAACATAGCCACAAACTCCATGATTGACCTGAAGGAGAGCTACTGAAAGATGAGAGGAATATGATGAAAGTGCATGGATAGTTGATCAACAGAGTATGAATGCTTCACTTTCCATTTTGACGACCATAAGCAAATTCGCCATTTCACACTTTGCCGCACCAGTTCCTTGTTTCTCTCATGAAGATCAAACACTACAGCATTACAATGACCCCAAATTGACCATACAATTGCAAATGAGGAAATCCCAAAGCACGTTTGTTCTTGTTGTGAAACTTAATTTGGATCCAGCATTCAAACATATCTTTTAGAGACACTTGTTGCTGCACTAAATGTCCCAGACATTGCATTATATCTAACAAGATGATCCACACAAAAGAACATGATAGAAACAAATGAACATCACTTTTTGCAGCACTGTCACAAAGAGGGCAAATGTTTTCAGAGGCCTCAATGATGCCCTTTCTCATAAGCATGTCCCTGGTATTTAGCCTACTCAACAAAGCATGTCCTTGGTGTTCTGCAGCAAGTTCATCCAGTTGGAGCTCCCTATGTCAAGCCAAAACCCACCTCCATGAATTGCCTTCAAACCATCCATGATCGGTAATCGACCCTTTTCTGTTGCTGGCAATTTGAAATAAGTTAGGATGAGTATCATTCTAAAGAAGGTGATTGCTGAAATCAGACTGTGATTATATCTGAAAGTGAATATTTGACATATCTTTTCTTCTCCTTTACCTCAAACCCCCTCACATTCCACACAACAATTCTCATATTCAGCAATCACCACCTCCAAATGAAGATGATAAACGATTCCTAAGAGACCTTATCCTTCTTTCTCTCTCTTTAATTTTCTTTTTCTTTCTAGTAGAGAGTTTGTCACCAAAATGCTTCTACAGATGGATATTTTTCTTAGCTTTCATAAATCCACTCTCTTTACGAAATCTGATCGCCTTCTCAGCTATGAAATTCCTTGCATTCACTATGGAGCCGTCACCCGAAGAAAGGGAGCTAGTTTAATAAGCTACTTCATACTTACCTGCATTGTTGTTAGCATCTTGAGATAAATGAGCCAAACTATTTGTTCGATTCATTTGTGGCGCAATGTTGTTCATTATTTCAACTAATTTTTCTATTCCAAGAGTTGCATCATCTCCCAATGCAACAGTTGTAATACTGAGTTGTTCATCATTATTGATTAGCACAATTGCAAGTGCAGGTTCATTGACTGAAGCTGAAGCATTTTCAAACTCAAGCCTCTCCCTCTTCTCATTATGCAGTGCCTCCACCTCGTGCCATGCTTGAACACCTAACAATTTAATTAACTCCTCTTTCAAGGAATTGGTTTGATCATTGAGCTTTCTCACCTTATTAATGCACCCGTTACTCGATAACTGCTCCAGAAGCTCAAGAGAATTGCCTCTTGATCTTCTAGATAAGCTCTTTGATTGTTGAATGCCATCTCTAATAGCCCAGTTGTTCATTTGCCTATCTGACATTGCTGGAGATTCAGGCACCTTGTCAATACTGTTATGACCATCAAAATCACACTCATCATCACATTTTTCATTTTCACTTGAATGACAAGAAGGTGACGCATGGTTATGGACATTTTTCCTCGCCGTTGGGGCTTCCGAACGTCCACGCGGATTGGGGGTGTGTGTAGACACCGGGTTATGTCACAAGTTATACAACATAAATATATAAAATAAAAGGATCAAGATATAGAAGAAGAGGCCGGAAGATAAAAGCTAGAATACGTGCACTTTACACGTACAAATGTGCTTTAATGTTGCATGCAAGCTTACATGCAAACTTCTACGTAAAATACAAGCCCTGCAAGCCATGCGAAATCAAGCTCAAGAAGTCACAAGTTCAAATCCGCACAAAAACATAATATAATCATCCAAAGATACAAATAAAAGGAGCTACCGTCCAAGTGTGAACCAGCATTTCCCTAGGCAGATTGGTTCCACACACCACCGTCCATGCTTGCGTGGAGGACAACCCATCCATCCCCCCAGCTGGGGGTCGGTCGGCCTTGAGCTCTCCGCTCACATGTGGTCAATTGACCACGAGCTACCGTCCTTGGAGGATCATCCCCCCTACTGCCCTAGTGTTTTGTGCCTAGCCGGAGATTACTATGTGAGATCATGCATGTTATGTGCTCTCCTCTTCCTCATTATCCTATAAATACTACTCCTCACAATGCCAAACTCACTCACCAATTCACCAACTAATCCATTCTATCTCTCACTCATTTTCTGACTCATTCTCTCATTCACTCATCTCTTTATTCTCTCTAATCTTTATCCCTATTCTCATATCACTATTTTATTCATCTTTCTTCTTACCTTATCACCACATTCATATCATTTTAGTTCCTATTCTCACCATCTCCTAATTCCCTATACACCATATCCAAAACAACACAAAAAACCCTAAACCTAAACACACAAAAGCTACAAAAAAGCCCTCTTTTCTACCATCTTTCCCACCACTTTTCCCTATTTTCTTTTGGTTTCTTTTCGCACTTTTTGAGGAGTATTATTCAAGAGTATTAAGAGGAGCATCTTCAAGCACAAAAGGAAGGCAATGCCTCTTCTTCAAACTAGCACAATATAAGCCCTAAAGTTTCTTTGTTTTCCTTGTAAATAATGTCTAAATGTTATACTTCTTTAATACATGTTGCATGTTTAATGAAATAATTCTATAAAGTTCTTATTTATTCTTTTTCCAAGTCTTATAAAAAGAACACTTAAACTTTTAGTAGAGTCTTTCCTTTTGTGAGAGGCGAACTCCTAAAGTTCCTACTTTTCGAGTTTGTAGCCTTACCCCCGAATCCATTCTTGGGTTTTGTAGTCGGAGTCTTTCTTTCTTTTCTCTTTGGTTTGTCTTGGATTTTCCCTTAAAAAGTCGGGTGGCGACTCCAATTTCGAACTAAAAACACATCGGGTTGCATAAACTATGGTAAAACATGGTTTTACAATTTACCGATGCAACTTTAAGGCCTTTTATTTATGTATTCCTAAATAATGCTTGCATAAATTGCTTTCTTCCGAGCCTAACATTTAAATGAACAAATTAGGTCAAATTTGGAAGAGTTTGGAACAAGTGGATTTTCACTCTTGAAGGTTTAATTCCAATAAACTCATGAAATGCACAAATGAAGGGAAAGTAATTTTACAAGTATTATTCTTGAAATATATAATTAAAATTCCTTAAAGGCTCTTTTCCAACGGTTTAAACCCCAGCACAAATCACCGAATCACCTCAATCCAAACGTGGACGTTCGAAAGCCCAAACGGCGAGGAAAAATGTCCACAGGATTTTTGGTGACTCCACTGGGGAGTTTTAAAAGTGGGTAGAACTTGAAAAAATTTTAGTGTGCTTTAAAAATTTGGAAAGAAAATAAATTCTTACTTTATAGTATTAAATCATTATTTTTATTAGGCATAAATGCATTGCATATACCGGGCTACCTCTCTGCCACGTATGTGGACTGGGTTGCATGCACTTAAAGCGACAGTTTAGGTTTAGAATTGCTACAAAAATTACCCATGGGATGCCAAACCGGCTATACTCTGATGGTGAACTTCACACCGGATGAGAATTAGTCACCACATCCACTCATGCATCACTCTTCGAGGTCTCCACATAAGACACGAAGAGCAACACCCCACAGATTCGAGTTGACTTTACAACGAGAATGCACCGGGGCGAGTACATGAGCCGATAAGCCTATCTAGCCAATAACCCTTTTCTATACATAGAGCCTTGGTTTAGGGTACCCCTGTTCATATGTATGTTATGTGCTATGTGTTTATTTTGCTGTTGTAAAAAGTCGACTCAAGTTTAGAGATGTTGTCTTAGTCCATATGATGATCATTTGGGCTGAGAAGAGTCATGTTTACCAACTAAGTTAATCAACCTCAAAAATTATGGTTGACCCCAGTGGTTGGACCCATTTATCTATAAAGGTTGATTCTCTTGGTTCATAAAGTAAACTCAACTCGCCTTTGATGATTCTACATGGACCTTTACAACATCCTCTTAACGAAGGTCCGTGAAATCTAATAAAAAGTCAAAACAAAGCTAGTGAGTAAAGTTCTAGACTGTGTAATAATCGCGGGGTTCGAGTAAGTTGGTTTATTGAGTTAATTACTAAGTCCATCCTGATTTATGGCCGGCCCGTGGTTAGGTCCAACCATATTGGATTTAATAGTTAAGTCCATAAGCTAATTATGACTCACCTGTTGTTGGTTTTACCCAGTCCTTTACTATACCCACTTTCCTAGAGAGTATAACAATAAAACATGTAGAAAGAGTAGACTGTTAGTCCTGTCGATCATTATTCTAGCCCGCGTAATAGTCGGTGTGGCCCAAGTTGGACTGATAAATTTCCGAGTTATGGATTCTCCTTAAAACGATCGGCCTTTAGACGGGGCCCACCCGAATTGAGAAACACTGACTCGTGATTCCTTATCTAGCCTTGACCCGCTATGCCAGGCTTTATTCGGTCCTTTATAATGATCAAGCTGTCGTCCTTTGGTTCATGTAAAGTTAGGTCATGCAAACCCGTGTCCTGGGTGAGTCTACCCGTGTGTCAGCATTCAGGTCATGCATTTTAGGAATTCCATGTAGGTCGGTTAGGTCATGCATTCATCGGGAGGGGTTTGTTTCTTTCAAAAAGGTTAATCGCTGAGCTATGTGTTGTACCTTAGTCAGGATAGGAGACCCGAGTCTAGCTTGGATCCCAGGACCGTCAAGCCGCCTAATCCACAACCCGGCGCAGACTCACAAGTCAAAGGTCTCTCCCGATCTACAATTCGACATGTCTGCCGATGAAAACCAGGCTGACAACTCAGTCAACACTGCTTTGACCAAGTTCCTCAAGGAGAAGTTCAACAAGATGGAAGGTTCGATTACCTTCGCCACTCTGCAACAAGAGAAGAAAGTTGAAGAGCTTACTGCCCAACAACGACAACTCATTGAAAGGCAGAATAGCCGTATTGAACAACAACAGGAAACCTTGAATGGAGTAGTGGAAGCTCTACACCGCATTAGTGCACATGTCGGGATGAACAATGGTGATGAAGATGCTATGGAAGTTGTCCCTAATCCTGCGACTGTTGTTGACAAGGGTAAAGAAAAGCTAGGGGAAAGTTCCTATACGGGAGGATCCATCCATATTCCAGATAATTCCGTACTTAAGCCACCGCCTCTAGTGGCTACCCCTCAAGCTACATCAATCAAGACCGAGACTGTAGTCCAAAACACTCCTGCTATCCGTGAGGTAAAGGCACAGTTGAGCGCAGTCAAGAATGTCATAAGCCAATTACCAGCTTTCGCCAATCAGTTCGTTGAATTCGAACCACCTACTCCAACTGATGACAAGATCGCCGGAAAAATGGATATACCTTTAAAGAAGTTCAGTCCTTCTACAAACCTGACACATCATGTATGGGAGTTTAATCGGGTGATGCCACTCTGAGGCATAGGCATTGAACACTACAAGCAAATTTTCCCATCATCGCTGAATGATGAAGCATTGAACTGGTACTATACTCTTCCTTTGGAAACTTGGGGAGAATGGACTGCTTTGCGTCGAGCATTCATCGAGCATTACAGCAAGATTCAAAAGGATAAGGTGACCTTAACTGATGTCATGGCCATTCACCAAAGAGAAGATGAGCCATTCTTGGTTATTATGAAAGATGGCATTCTAAGATGTCCCAAGTGACTAGTGTCATTCCAACAGAAGTATAGTTGGATACTTTCGTCGAAGTCTGAAGTCAAGTCTGGCTCAACAATTAGACTTTCATGTGGTGGAGAAGTTTGAGTATCTGAAGAAGTTGTGCCCTAAGCTGGAGGCACGAAAGAAGAGAAATGCGACGTCCCGGAATTGGAAGGGGAGTAATCCCACTCGAAAAACTATTAGTGCTCCGAGAGAAGTGGAAATTAATGTCATCCAGAATGTGAATCATGGATTATCTCAAAAGTCGACATTCTTCCAGTATGATTCCTATACCCCACTGGACATGACTTATGCTGAAGCCTTGGACCGATTGTTAAAATCTGACAAGATCAGGTTGCCAATTCCTAGGCCGGAACCTGAAAACAAAGGGCCTGGTTGGAATAATAATGCTTATTGTAAGTACCATCGTGTGAGGGGACATGACACCGAGCGATGCTATATGCTCAAAAACCTCATCGAGAAGATGATTCGCTCTGGCGAATTACCGGCACCTAAGTCAGCTAAGAAACCTAACAACAAAAGCAATCCTCTCCCCAATCATGCTATTTTCATAGGAGAGGGCACTTTTAATCCTTCCGAATGTATTACGGATGAAGGAGTACCTTTATTCCCTCCTGAAGATCCGACAGCATTTACTGTCAATGGCATATGGGTGAGTGATGAAGAGGATGTCTATGAAGCAAGTCTTAATGATGATTTTTGGTCCGATCAAGAGGAGATTCTACCTAGCTCTGCATTCTTGACTAGGTATGGAAGGCATAATCGACCTAGCAACAGTCCTATTATCCCAACGGCAGATCCTCCTCAAACCGAGACGCCAGCTACGCCCGAGGACGCGGTCCTCACTAAATGAAGAAGACGGTGGCGAATGTCTCCATTTGGCAATTAATATGTGCTTCTAAACCACATCGATAGCTCGTACTGGAGGCTCTCCAGAATGTCATTATCCCTACTTCCACAACTCCGGAGGCCCTGGTTTGCCATGTTACCGCTAGTCAAGGAGTGATCTCTTTCGGTGATGAAGATTTGCCTATATCTGGTGTAAACCACAACAAGGCCTTGTACTTAACTACACTTTGTAGTAATAAAGTAATCCCACTTATTTTGGTAGATAATGGCTCTGCTGTGAATATCTGCCCTTGGCGTACTGCTGCCAAGTTAGGAATACAAAAAATCAGTTAATTCATGATGCTGTGCTACTTCGTGCCTATGACAATACACCTCCTCAGTCGTTGGGCACCATAACTCTGCCCGTTACTTTTGATCACATTTCTCAGAATGTTGAGTTCATGGTCTTAGACATCCCGGCTGCCTTCAATCTGCTATTGGGTCGGCCGTGGTTACACAACTATAATGCAGTGGCGTCCATGCTGCATCAAAAGGTGAAGATGATCGTTCAAGGTCAAGTAATTACCCTCTCGGGAGGAGCTGTCTCTGGAACTTTTGAGCCTAAGCAACCTGTGTTGGAAATAAAGCATACTTCTACTGATATAGAACTCCAAAACTTTGAAATGGTCGCGGTCATAGATGATGAGGCACCTTTTGACTTCGCTCCTTATTCCAACTTGAAAGTATACGCTATCATGAAGAAACAAGGGTATTTTCCTGGAATGTCTTTAGGGAAAACCCGGATAAGGCTACTATGAAGTTTTCTACCTCGACGCACTCTTGCCGTTTTGGCTTGGGATACAAGCCTACCAATCAGGAGGTTCATCTTGCTAAGGTCATGCTAGCTCGACAGAGGAATTAGTTCGAGTCTCCTACGCTGATGGAGACTAGGCCACACCCGCTCACGCTGAATAGGCAGTTTATAAGGCAGGGGGATGATTTTCCCTGGTATGGGTTCCCTGAACCCCGCTATGTCAATGGTATCTGCGTTCCTGGGTTAGAGATCTTTAATGACTGTGAAGCTCCGGTGTACGAATCAAGCCAAGAATAGATGAGCCATCACCACTTGAGTGGATTCATCTATCAGGAGGAAACATGTTTGGTCTGTTATTTGGCCAAGAAGCTACTAAAGAAAGGAAAGAAGTGGACCCGATTGTTGCTGTGCTGTCCAGTCCTGAATTTGATCCAAGCTCCATGATTTCTGCTGATGGAGGTCACCGCGAGTCGTCCTGGGACGATTCTGCTAATAATAAATGTACCCTAGTGTTAGGAGAATGATGCATAATGGATCACAAGACAACCAAAATGCCAAGAAAGAACACGGATCGAAAACACAAGTAAGAACTTGCAAGAGATGAATCAGATAAGGACCTTTACAGCGAACTGAACAGCGGAAACTTGATAGAATTGAGCAACGAAACTCTTCGGATTGATACAGACACACCACAATCTTCAAGAGCTCCTACTCCTCCTGTCACCACCCAAGAATGCTCAATCTTGGATTAGAAGAGAAGATTTCACACGAAAAACCCAAAGGCAATTCGTTTTCTAGCCAAAACTAGAGAGAAACTAAAGCATCAACTTTAGAGAGATTTGTGTTTATTATCAATATGAATGAATGTGTCTTTACAAGAGACCCAAGGGGTCTATTTATAGAAATAGGAAAACCCCTCCCTATAGGCGCGTCACCCCAGCAAGGCCAGCAAGGCCGCATTACCCTGACAAGGCCCTTTAGGCGACAAGGCCCTTTAAAGAAAATACAATATCTCCTAAAATACAACTCCAATACTAAAGATTCAAAAACCAAAATGTACATAAGGAATAACCCTTCCACATAGCTAAATGAGAACTTCAAGACTCTTGAGATAAGGAGCTCAAAAGTCCCTTAGTTTTGGAGATATTCGCGACATAACCACTTGAAACAGTTTGTAGCAGACTGGTAAGGTCCTTTAGGGCTTCCTCCTGATGCATTGAAGTATGATATGCATCATTCTCCCTTTCTTGAAAAGAGTTTGCCCTCAAACTTGGAATTTCTTCATCTTCATTATAATAGGGCTTAAGATCACACACATTGAAAGTACAACTTCCTTCATACTCATCTTCCATCTTCAAACGATAAGCGTTATCACCAAGTCTTTCTAAGACCTCATAAGGACCTTCACCTCTCGGTTTCAATTTCCCTTTTCTCTTACTTGGAAATCTCTCTTTCTTCAAGTGTAACCATACTAAATCTCCAGGCTTGAATATAACTTTCTTCCTCTTTTGATTCACTTTCTCTTCAACCTTTTGAGTATATCTCTTAATCTTCTCACGAACTTCCTCATGCGACTTCTTAATCTCCTCTTTTACTTGCTTCAAAACTAAACTTCGTAGATGTAGAGATAGGAGATAAATCCATGGGTTTAAGAGGATTTCTTCCATAGACAACTTCAAATGGAGATAACTTTGTAGCACGATTAGGACTTCTATTATATGCAAACTCGGCAATGCTCAACAAAGTATCCCAACTCTTCTTTTCTTTATTCACCAATGTCCTCAACAAGGCTCCCAAGGTTCGATTGACTACCTCCGTTTGTCCATCCGTTTGTGGATGACAAGCTGTGCTAAACTTGAGCCTTGTTCCCATCTTCTTCCAAAGAGTAACCCAAAAGTGACTTAGAAACTTAGAGTCCCTATCACTCACCATAGTCTTGGGTATGCCATGCAACTTCACAATTTCATCAAAATATAAGGTAGCAACTTTCGTAGCATCATATGTAGTGTTGCAAGGTACAAAATGCGCCATCTTTGAAAATCGATCTACAACCACCATAATAGAATCCTTACCTCTTTGAGTTCGAGGTAGACCCACAATGAAGTCTAAACTCACATCTTCCCAAGGGTGATATGGAATAGGTAGCGGTGTATACAAGCCTTGTGGTAACACATGTGACTTAGCAAGATTGCAAGTACCACATCTCTTAACAATATGCTCAACATCCTTCACCATGCTAGGCCAAAAGTAATAATCTCTCAACATCAAATAAGTCTTCTCTATACCAAAATGACCCGTCAAGGCGCCTCCATGAACTTCTTGAATCAACAATTCGCGCAATGAGGTCCTTGGTATACATAATTGATTTCCTTTGAATAAGAAACCATCTTCAATATGAAACATTTCATGAGGATGTTTCTTTGCCAATTCATATACTTCTTTGAAATCTTGATCATCTCGATATAAGTCCTTAATATGTTCAAATCCAGCAATGTTAGAATCAAGAACATATGTAAGTAAGTACCTTCTCGAAAGAGCATCGGCGCCCTTGTTCAAATGCCCGGCCTTATGCTTGATCACAAACTGAAAAGCTTGCATAAATTCAACCCATTTTGCATGTCGTGGGTTAAGCTTGTGTTGGCCTTGGATAAACTTGAGAGCTTCATGATCACTATGTAGAATAAACTCTCCACTTAGTAGATAATGCCTCCAATGCTCAAGAGCTCTTATAATGGCATAGAACTCCTTGTCATATGTACTAAACTTCCTTTTGGCATCATTCAACTTCTCGCTAAAGTAGGCTATTGGCCTTCCCTCTTGTGTGATATGCATTGAAGTATGATATGCATCAGAGAACCTTGTAAGGTCTTGTCTGAGCACTAGTGGGTCTATAGTTGAGTCTGAATCAGCTGGGATCAGCCCCATATCTTATGAGTCTGTATCCATTTCTGCTTTCAATAAAGTGAACCTTTCTGAGTATTCTTGTTCTTCATCTTTTTGTTGCGCTAATAATCAGAAATTTGATGCTTAACCTTTAAAAGACTTTAAAGAATTAATACGAGCCATGAATGAACGCGAGAATCATATGTCAGCGGTTGAAGAAACCATCACTATCAATGTGGGGACGCCTGAAACTCCCCGGGAATTGAAAATCGGCAAATCATTAACCCAAGGGGAACAACAGGAGTTCTCTGCTCTCTTGAGAGAGTTTATCGACGTCTTTGCCTAGTCTTACAAGGACATGCCTGGGATCGACCGAGAGATTGCCGAGCATGCTGATAAGCCGCAAGGTGAAATTGTAGCATAAATCAAGGTCGTTCCCACTGGGACTTTTCCTTTCAACGCACTGAACTAGCCTCCTAGTTGATCGCTAAGTCGATCCGGTTTTTGTTTTGACTTAACTAAATCTAACTCTAATCACAATCAAAGTCTAAACAAACGAATATTCACACAAACTTTTCTGATTTAATCAAGGGAAAAAGGCGTTCAGGGGATGAAACCTAAGTCAAATAACGAATCAACGATGTGGATTGAACTCTCATTTCATTAATTTGCACAATCAAGGTTCGATAATCGCATAGAATACTTCGCAATGAGATTTTGCCACTAGAGCGAATTGCCAAGACTAACCAAGCACCTACTTTCGTGGTTATTTCGATTTAGTCAAGGTTAAAGATCTAATTATCTCAAGAACCCTAGTTAAAACTTCTATGTCTAGATAATTTTAACTAGTTCAATCTAGGTTTTCGGGTAATCAAACTTCTCCTTTCGGTACTTCATTCAACAACCTATTAGCATGCAATTGGTGATCAAGCAAAAGCAATAACAATTCAATTCAAATACCAAATAGATTGAAACAAACTAAATTCATGATAATTCAATCCAACAAAGTCAATTCATCAAGCAACATCAAAGGTTCATCCCCTAAACTAAAAAGAACTACTCACAATTCATGTTTAAAACTACAAAGCAAATGAAATCTATTCTAGAAAGCATATGAAAATCTATGAGAGAATGAGAAATAAACCCAAGTGAAGAACAATCTTGCTAGGAATCAACAATGGAGGACTTTTGCTCCTCCACTTCAAGGTATGTTCAAATTGCTCTTCGATCTTCAATCTTCTCTCAATCTTCAATGATGGAATGGAATATGGATGATGAATGATATGATTAGGGCATGAAATGGATGATGGTGGAATGATTATTCCTCTTCTACTCGGCCGAAAATCAACATAATATAGGCAAATATCAACTCAAAACCGCCGAAAATGAAAAGACAGGAGAGGCACGGACCGTGCCAGGGGAGGCACGGACCGTGCCAAGGGTAGCACGGACCGTGCTCATAGTGACACGGACCGTGCCCCCCTAGGCACTACCCGTGTCGCTTCACTGCACACAATTCTTCACGTTCTGGTCATAGGCACTACCCGTGCCACTGCAGACACCACCCGTGCATCGTCTTTTCAGCCTAGGAGTACTTTGGGCCATTGTTTGGGCCTTGGGTGATCCAACATCTCACTTCTTGGTCTTTTAAGCTCATAACTTGGATCTACACTTGCTTTTTGGGCTCGGTTTACATCGATTCTTCACAAATTCCCTACAAAACTCACCAAACTCCAAACCAAGCGTAATATGGGAAATTCGGGTATAAAATAACATAATCAAATCAAATATTCCCCAAATTCTCATCAAAACAACCAAGTTCTCATATATACAAGAAGCACTTATCAAAATCCCCTATGCTTAGTCCTTGCTTGTCCCTAAGCAAGTCCAAACTCAAAAGGAAAGGCAAAGAAAGAAAATAAAAGAAAATAAAAGAAAACGGGACAAAAAGACTCAAAGAACTCAAGCAAAAATAAAGACTCAAAAGTAAAAATTAACGAAAACGAAAACTTTTTTGTATAATTACAACTCTTAAGTATGGCAAAGATAGAACATTCAATCAACCCAATCTAATCTAAAGTACAGCCCGAGAGTGAAAAAGAAAAGCCAATTTACACAAGTAAATGAAGACAAATTATTCAAGAATGGTACTCATCAAGTTCAACCAATCACCCTTAATCACCGAATGAGATAAGAAGGCACATATTAAGCATGAAACTAGGTAAGAATGAAGAGCAAACTCACTTTCTGGGAATGTGGAAACACTCCTCTCATGTGTTTAAATATGAAAAATCATTGAAAGTTCGCTCAAATACTCAAACCAAAGCCACAACCAACCACGTACTTGCTAAGAATCTCAACTCTCCACCGCAATTTGCAAAGCAACAATGACAATCAAGAGGACTTTCACGGGTTGTAACGGGGCTAAGGTTAAGGGTAAGGAGTGGAAAATATTTGGGAATTGTGGAGCTAAAAGCCAAAGCTTGAAATTATGTCGCACCAATTCATACATACACTCTTACCACTTAAAATCAATCCAAATCAACCCGACAAACAATTGGAAACTTGCCTCAAAACAAAAGAAACACAATGTCAAACACTTTATTCTCTTTTTCTTCTTTTTTCCGGAATTTCTCCGATTTTTTTCTCTTTTTTTTCTTTCTTCTATATTTTTCCCCTTTTTTCTTTTCTTTTTCTCTTTTTTTTTCTTTGAATAAAACACACACAAAAACAAACAAACTCACACTTATATACAACTCACTAGGCAAGTTCCAACTCTACCCAACAACTTCAATGTACATGACTTGGGGAATCAGATCAATATTTACAACTCAAACCAATTCCCCATCACAAACCAAACCACCAAAGTAACCTTAATCAACCCAACTTCATACTCAACTCATTTCAAGCAATGGCTTTAGGGTAGGAAATATATAATCGGCCAAGGCTCATAATATGGGTTCAAGAAAAGAGAAAGTCAAGGCAAGAAAGGGCTAACTAAGGATATTCTGATGTAAACGGGTGGTCAAGGCTTGCGGGTTAAAATCCTAATGCCTCTATCACATTGTCAATGTACAACGCATAGAAATTTCAAGGAGATGCAAAGCAAATGAAGGAGGATGCAACAATGGTGAGTCACTCATGGAAATTAGACTAATAAAAATGATTAGTCTTTTCTTTTAGGCTTATGTGAACTCACGGGTAGCGCTCAACAATCATTACCTAGTTTAAAAAGATATGCATATGCACAACTCACTCTTACTATAGAAACAAAGGCAATCGGTCTTACTATCCTAGCACAATTCTCACAACAATTAGCTTCACAACTCATGTCAACTCACAGTCTTTCACAAACGGCCTATACAGGATCAAATCAAGTCAAAAGAAAACTATCACGCCAAATCCTATATCAAACAGTCTTTTTTTTTTATTTTCTGATTTTTTCAATTTTTTTTAAAAACTTTTTACAAGCCTCAAAATGAAAATAAGAAAATAAGAAAACGAAAACGAACTACAAAAAGAGGAAATTAAAACATCAAGCAAATCTAGAAAACAGAGAAAATAAAAACAAAACAAAAGAAAAAGACTCAAAACAAGTTAAAACTCAAAAATAAAAACGACTCAAAACACACATATCCACAAAAAGTTACACAAATCCCCCCATGCTTGAACCGAGCATTGTCCGCAATGCGAAACATCACTCGAGAAGCAAAGGAAGAAAACACAAATCTAGAAGAATCAAAAATAAAAAGAAGAAAAATAAGGAAAAATTCTAGAAAATCCTAAAAAAAAATAAAAAAAAATAAAGTCGAAAAAGCTTGGGTTGCCTCCCAAGAAGCGCTTGTTTAATGTCCTAAGCTGGACAAGGTACCTCTCAACCCGGTGGATAGTCTATAACTCCATAGCCAAGGGCTTTAGGAGCTCCATCTTGTAAAGTACCTTCAAACATCTTCAAATTGACCCTACAGTTTGGGTCAAACCCATCACCTCCTTCAGAAATGGAGGGATCACCATCATCAAACCTGAAAAAATCATCGAAAGCACCCTTGTTAATACCATAAGGCACGTTCTTGATGATGTTCGGTGGGGGCAAAATTTCTTTTATCCCCATCCTCGCATCGCTAAGTTCATGGCCTTTATCAATAAATAAACCACAAGAATTTTCAACAGAATGGTCACGAGATTTCTCAAGCTTTTCACTCTCCACTACATGCACACCATCATCTTTCTTTTCACAAATCAAACCATCAACATTCTTATCCTTCTCACCAAACACATCAACACCAAAGCAAGGGGAAACGCCACGTGGCAAAACATCACGAAATAAATCAAACTCAAGTTTATGTTCCCCTATCCTAAACTTCATCTTCCCACATTGTACATCTATGACACACCCTACGGTAGCAAGAAAAGGTCTCCCCAAAATGATTTGGGTACGGGAATATTCGGGCATATCAAGGATGACAAAATCAATCTAAGACATAGCAATCACCCACCTTAAGGGGAAAGTCCTCCAAAATACCCTTAGGGTACTTGATAGAACGATCCGCCATTTGCAATGACATGGTAGTTGGTCTCAACTCTCCTAGGTTCAACCGTTCATACAAAGAATAGGGCATTAAGCTTACACTAGAACCCACATCACACAAAGCTCGATCAACGTTTAAGCTACCTAGGCCACATGGAATACTAAAGCTTCCCGGGTCCTTAAGCTTAGGAGTAAGCTTGTTAAGAACCACAGAACTACATTCTTCAGTCAAAGCAACTTCCTCAATTTCATCAATTTTCCTCTTTTTAGAGAGGATTTCTTTCAAAAACTTTGCATACAAAGGCATTTGAGATAAAACATCCAAAAACGGCACATTCGCATTCAATTGCTTTAACATATTAAAGAACTTGCCGAATTTTGCATCAAATTTAGCCTTAGCATATCTTTGAGGAAAGGGTAACGGTGGTTTGTAAATTCTAGGTGGAGATGAAGGTCGGGTTTCGGTGTTCTCTTTTGAATGCTCACTCAAGGTCTTTCTCTTTCAAAACTAACAACATTCTCACTAGGCTTCTCAACCTCTTTCTCAACCACTACTCCCCCATGCTTGGTATTTGGCACGCTAGGTCCCTCATATTGTGTCCCACTCCTCAAAATAATGGCATTACATTGCTCCTTAGGGTTAGGTTCGGGCTTTCCGGGAAGCATTCCCGGAGGGGTAGTGGAGGTACCAGCTTGAATGGCAATTTGATTCTCAAGCATTTGAGTGTAGGTGCTCATAAGGTCAACTTTAGTAGCTAGGGCCTTAATCACCTCATCTTGTCTTTGTTGATGCTCAAGTTGCCGTTGTTGATGATGTTGTTGAGACAACATCAAAGCTTGTATTATAGCCTCTAGGTTAGGCTTTTGGGAGCTTGTGGTGGAGGTGCTTGGGGTTGTCTTTGTCCTTGGGGTTGACCCATTTGGTTATTATTCCGGTAAGAAAAGTTCGGGTGGAACCTAAAACCGGGATTGTAAGTATTGGAAAAAGGGTCAAAGTTTTGCCTATGAGAAGGGTTACCAACATAGTTAACCACTTCGGTCGATTCATTGCTAACCAACCCACTGGGACAATTCAAGGTCTCATGCTCATATGATTGACACGACGCACAGGGTAGGGGACCGGGAGCATACACATTCAACAAATCCATCTTCTTAGTCATGGCATCCAACTTAGCATTCAACATAGAAATAGCATCAACTTCATACTTACCTCCCGTTCTCTTGGAACGGGGCTTTGACCACTGGTAGCTATTGATTGCCATCTCCTCAATCAAAGTTTGAAGTTCCGCCACTGTTTTGGACATGATGTTGCCACCCGCCGCCGCCAAGATGTTGGCCCTCAAGTTGTCATCCACCCCGTTGTAGAAAGCTTGGATCGGGACCCATGGTTCTAAACCATGGTGGGGGCATTGACGTAAGAGGTCCTTGAACCTCTCCCACACTTCATAGAGGGACTCATCCGGCTCTTGGACAAATGTTGAGATTTGATTACGGAGGCTCGTCAACTTGCTAGGAGGAAAGTACTTCGCCAAGAATAAGCTAGCAAGTTGGTCAAAAGTGGTGATGGCAGAGCTTGATGGAAGAATAAGCCTTCCCTTCAAGTGAGAAGGGAAACAATCGCAGCTTGATTGCATCGGGCGTTGCACCATTTGCCTTAAAGGTCTCACATGCTTGGTTGAATAGGCGAAGGTGCCGGTTGGGATCTTCATTGGGGAGGCCATCGAATGGGTTGGCCTTCACCAAATTGATGAGTGAACTCCTCAGCTCGAAATCGTCAGAGGCCACTCTTGGAGGATTAATGGCGGAGGGTTGATTTGTGACATTTGGCATCACATAGGAGCCAAGCGTGATTCTAGGCTCTCCACTGCCGCCACCGCCGAACATGGTGTTTTTTCGCTTAGAGTTCTCTTCTTGTCTTCTCCAGGCGTGCTCTAACTTTTGCTTCTTTCGCCGAGAGCGAAAGGTTCTTTCGATTTCAGGATCAAGCTCAAAGAGTGGAGCCTTTTGCATGCACGTAGAGTAAACCTCGCAAGACAAAAACCAAAACACCAAGGAAAATCAAAACAGAAAATTAAAGACTTAGGCAACCTTAGGGCATTCGTTCAGTGGCTGGCTACGGACAAAGTCCCCGGCAACGGCGCCAAAAACTTTATAAGCCGCAAGTGCACGGGTGAAATTGTAGCATAAATCAAGGTCGTTCCCACAGGGACTTTTCCTTTCAACGCACTGAACTAGCCTCCTAGTTGATCGCTAAGTCGATCCGGTTTTTGTTTTGACTCAACTAAATCTAACTCTAATCACAATCAAAGTCTAAACAAACGAATATTCACACAAACTTTTCTGATTTAATCAAGGGAAAAAGGCGTTTAGGGGATGAAACCTAAGTCAAATAACGAATCAACGATGTGGATTGAACTCTCATTTCATTAATTTGCACAATCAAGGTTCGATAATCGCATAGAATACTTCGCAATGAGATTTTGCCACTAGAGCGAATTGCCAAGACTAACCAAGCACCTACTTTCGTGGTTATTTCGATTTAGTCAAGGTTAAAGATCTAATTATCTCAAGAACCCTAGTTAAAACTTCTATGTCTAGATAATTTTAACTAGTTCAATCTAGGCTTTAAATCAAACCTCTCCTTTCGGTACTTCATTCAACAACCTATTAGCATGCAATTGGTGATCAAGCAAAAGCAATAACAATTCAATTCAAAGACCAAATAGATTGAAACAAACTAAATTCATGATAATTCAATCCAACAAAGTCAATTCATCAAGCAACTTCAAAGGTTCATCCCCTAAACTAAAAAGAACTACTCACAATTCATGTTTAAAACTACAAAGCAAATGAAATCTATTCTAGAAAGCATATGAAAATCTATGAGAGAATGAGAAATAAACCCAAGTGAAGAACAATCTTTCTAGGAATCAACAATGGAGGACTTTTGCTCCTCCACTTCAAGGTATGTTCAAATTGCTCTTCGATCTTCAATCTTCTCTCAATCTTCAATGATGGAATGGAATATGGATGATGAATGATATGATTAGGGCATGAAATGGATGATGGTGGAATGATTATTCCTCTTCTACTCGGCCGAAAATCAACATAATATAGGCAAATATCAACTCAAAACCGCCGAAAATGAAAAGACAGGAGAGGCACGGACTGCGGGGTGGTGTGCGGACCGTGCTCATAGTGACACGGACCGTGCCCCCCTAGGCACTACCCGTGTCGCTTCACTGCACACAATTCTTCACGTTCTGGTCATAGGCACTACCCGTGCCACTGCAGACACCACCCGCGCACTTTGTCTTTTTCAGGCCTAGGAGTACTTTGGGCCATTGTTTGGGCCTTGGGTGATCCAACATCTCACTTCTTGGTCTTTTAAGCTCATAACTTGGATCTACACTTGCTTTTTGGGCTCGGTTTACATCGATTCTTCACAAATTCCCTACAAAACTCACCAAACTCCAAACCAAGCGTAATATGGGAAATTCGGGTATAAAATAACATAATCAAATCAAATATTCCCCAAATTCTCATCAAAACAACCAAGTTCTCATATATACAAGAAGCACTTATCACATGCTATACCTCTTTACCCGAATGCCAAACCTATTCAACAGCGTCTGCGCAAAATTAAGAATGGATGGTCCGATAAGATCCATGTGGAAGTCCGGAAACAGTTAGAGGCTGGGTTTATCATAATTATTTAGTTTCCACAATGGGTAGCTAATATTGTCCCCATACCGAACAAAGACGGGAAGGTTCAGATGTGTATTGATTTTAGGGATCTGAACAAGGCTAGCCCAAAGGATTGCTTTCCTTTGTCGCATATCGATGTCCTGGTCGATCATACTTGTGGTCATAAACTCCTATCATTTATGGATGGGTATGCTGGTTACAATCAGATCAAGATGGCTGAAGAAGATATGGAGAAAACATCTTTTATCACTCCGTGGGGAACCTTTTGCTATGTGGTTATGCCATTTGGGTTGAAGAATGTTGGTGCCACTTTCCAGCGCACCGTCACTGCCTTACTCACGACATAATCCACAAGGAAGTTGAAGCATATGTAGATGACGTGATTGTTAAGTCTGAAAGGCATGAAGACCACATCCCTAACTTTCGTAAATTTTTCCTTAGACTTCGCAAGTACAACATGAGATTGAATCTGCAGAAATGTGCATTTGGAGTAACTTCAGGAAAATTGTTGGGATATATCGTCAGTCAACGGGGAATTGAAGTTGATCCATCTAAGATCAAGGCTATCCAAGACATGTCACTGCCTCGAACGGAAAAGGAGATTCGTGGTTTCCTAGGGCGAGTTCAATATCTGAGCCGGTTCATTTCCAAGCTCACTATGACCTACGAGCCATTATTCAAAAAGCTGAAGAAGGGTGCAAAAGTTGAATGGGTTGACTAGTGTTAAGCAGCATTCGATAAGATCAAGGCAGATTTAACTAGTGCACCAGTACTAGTTCCACCCGTACCAGGAGAGCCGTTATTACTTTATCTCACCATCAATCAAGGTGCGATGGGCTCCATGTTGGCTCAAAAGGATGATAATCTGGACAAGGCTATATACTACATCAGCAAGAAATTCTCAGGATGTGAATCCCGCTATTCCGAGATAGAGAAGATGACCTTAGCCTTGGTTTGGTCCATGAAGAAGCTCCGCCATATCTATTGGCACACACTGTCTATGTGATTGCGGCATGTAATCCGGTCAAGTACATCATGGAGCAACCTACCGTGAACAGCCAAATTGCCCGATGGGTAGTCATGCTATCTGAGTTTGACCTTCACTTTCAACATCAGAAGTCTATAAAAGGTCGAGCAGTTTCTGATTTTCTGGCTGAACTCCCCACAGAAGACTCCAATATTGGGGGCTTCAGGGCTTGAAGTTTAGTGATGAGCAAGTGTTCCAAGTGGAAGAAGAGACGTGGAAGTTATAGTTCGATGGTGCTGCAAACCAAACGGGATGCGGAGCCGAGGCTGTGTGAATATCTCCTGAAGACTTACATTTTCCGTTGGCGGTCAAACTGGATTTTGACGCCACCAACAATGCTGCTGAATATGAAGCTTGTATCTTGGGTATACATACGGCTCTGTAAATGGGAATTGAGAGGTTACGAGTGTTTGGAGACTCCAGTTTGATCGTCAATCGAGCTACCAGTGTTTGGAAAGTGAAGAGTGAATCTTTGGCTTTATACCAATAACACTTATCTGATTTGGCCAAGAGATTCAAGCACATTGAGTTCAAGTACCTGCCCAGAAGTCACAATGAATTGGCGGATGCCTTAGCCAAGCTACCATCTATGATGGCAATGCCAGAATCAGATCAAACCTTGACAGTTGTAGTCGAGAGGAAGGGTCGTCCTGCTCATCAATCTTTGATAGTTAACACTATTAACCCTGAGGCATGGTACTTTGATATCTATACTTATCTAAAAGATGGTGCGTACCCACCAGACGTTGGGCATCGAGCTCAGAGGGCTATCCGATTGATAGCTGCACAATACTGCATTATTTAGGACCGTCTATATAAGAAAGCTGCAACCGGTATCAATCTGCTGTGCATCGACGAAGTAGAGGCCAGAGAACTGATGAAGTCTACCCAAGAAGGAGAGTGTGGACCCCACATGAATGGGAGGATGTTAGTAAAGAAGATTCAACGAGCAGGATATTTCTGGTCTATAATGGAGTCAGATTGCCTTCAGTTTGTGAGGAAATGCTTAAAGTGTCAAGAGTATGTTGACCTTAAGCATCAACCGTCATCTTACATAACTGCTTTGACCTCGCCCTGGCCATTTTCAGTGTGGGGTATCAACATTGTTGGGAAGGTTTCGCCTCAGGGTACAGGAGGTCATGAATATGTGCTAGTAGCTGTGGAATATTTTACCAAGTGGGTGGAAGCCGCTTCTTATGAAAAAATTACCTCGAAGCATGTCGCCAAGTTTATGTTGACGAACATTATCTGCAGATATGGGGTACCACATGAAGTAATAACTGATAATGGGAGTCATTTCATGGGAGAATTTGCCACCCTTTTGGCCAAGTACAAGATCCAACATCATCATGCTTCTCCTTATCGACCGCAAACAAATGGAGCAGTCGAGGCTGTGAACAAAACTTTAGTGAAAATCATTAAGAAGATGGCAGTCACTTATAGGGATTGGCCTGACAAACTCCCTTTCGCATTATGGGGATATCGGACTTCGATTCGAACTGCGATTGGGGCTACACCCTACTCTTTGGTTTACGGGATGGAGGCTGTTTTACTTGGAGAGATTGCCGTCCCTTCCCTGAGAATCATTGCCGAAAGCCAGATTTCTAAAGCTGAATGGGCCCGAGCCAAGTATGAGGAGCTAACCTTGTTAGATGAACGCCGACTTCGCGCTTTGCACAATATTCAACTCTATCAAAGTCGGATTGCCCGTAACAAGAAGGTTAAGGATCGAGACTTGATCGAAGGTGACTTAGTGTTACAAGAAATGAGGGCTGCTCGTCAAGATCCTCGCGGCAAGTTTGCCCTGAATTGGAAAGGACCTTATATCATTATTTCCATTACACCTGGAGGTGCTACTCGTTTGGCGACACCTGAAGGAGAAGAACTTATCCAGCCTGTGAACCTGGATCAATTGAAAAGGTATTATGTCTAAGCCATTGAGGGTTGGTATCCCTAGCTACTTAAACATGTATTACCTTGCAAAAGTAAGCAACCGAACTGCCAATAGGCCACTTGCTTAGAAAAAAAGAAAGAAAAAAAAGAAAAAAAAGAAAAAGAAAAAATGAGGACTAACATGAAAATCCTTCGGGACAGGTTAGGTAAAAGGAGAGATTACGAGTTTTGTAGCTGAAGACACAAGGGTTAACAAGGAAAAGATCATGGCTCGTGTTAATTCTTGTAGAGCAAAATAAAATGTATTACTTCTCATATCAATCAAAGGAGTACACTCTTGTTCGATACATTTTTGTTTTACTAAATTTAATAAAGGAAAAGCATCAGATTAAATAAATACATACCGTATGCATTCTTTCCTACATTTTATTCCATTTCTTTTCCCTCAATTTTACTTGCAAGATATGCGTCAAGTCCTAGTTTGAGTCGGAGTCCTTAGGTCCGTTAGTGCTCGCTTGACAAGTCTTGACCGATTTTTCTGCATTAGGGTGAGATCCTTTCTGGTTAGAATCCGACCCCGATTCCCCGGTAATGATGATGCTCTTCAATTTTGGAGTTTCACGAGGAGGTGAACGAGTGTGTTTCTTACGCCACTGAGCCGCACCAATTGTAGTAGTTAACCAACTTCGATATCCATCGGTCGACGAAGATGAAATGCGATGAGGCGGTGGGACTTCGGCTCCTGCCCGTTTCTTCCAATATTTGATCCACGATTCGACCACCGAGCCTCGGAGATGGGTAAGGTCGGGAATCTCACATGGCAGTAGAGGTATGTCTTGAAGGTGTCCCATATGGCGCTGACTCGGTTCGGGAAATAGTAGGTGAGTTCCCCTAGGCCCAACAAGGTAATATGAGCCGCCTTGCTTGAATGACTGGAGAAGCAAGGGACCTTCCACCTTTGAATCAACCAGCGAATTTCTTTATGATCCTTCAAAAAGATCACCCACTCATCGAAGTTGCTGCGCGCCTCGTACTTCCTTTTGCGTTGACAAAAGTGAGCTAACTCCGATGGAGTTATAGGGGAAAACACCATGCTAAGGTGTTCCATGAGCCATATCTAAAAAGAAAAGGGAGGTAGTAAGTTTCTTGGTTGCAAAAAAAAAAAGAGAAAAAAAATACAACCAAGGAAAAATCGATAAACTGATTCCACATGAATTATTTGAATAATTCATGCAAAATCAAGAAAAAATATATATATAAAAAAAAAAGAGAAATACGTCGATACTTGAGGAACGAGGGGACTTCCACGAAAGACTTGCTTCGAATCCCAGGAGTCAAGGCTCAATAAGGTTTCCGCCACCATCATGGGAGCCGGGTTGTAGCCACAGGCCATTTCATCGACAATATGAATAAGAGAGAGAGGGGCAAAACCCAAACGACCATGATAAAACAAAAATTCATCCAGGACACAAAAGATCAAACCTCGTACCCTTGATGCTAGTTTGAGTTTAAGCGCTTCCGGTGATTGAAAAAATTCTACCATGTCTTGGAGATCCACCATATCATTCACCAAAAAGTGTCCGAGCGCGCGATGATTATAGTTGGTCATCTCTTCAAACTTTTCGCGATAGTTTGAAGCAAGAGGAGGGGTTGACGACGGGGCGTAGAGATCAAAGCCAAAGATGCATGCCCATTCTTCAGGGAGAGGTCACAATTCGTTCCAAGAAAGTCGGAATACATGAAGCTTCGGGTCCCAAAATGTGAAGGTCGCCTATAGAAAATCCCATTTAATCCTCACTTCCTTTAGGCTCAAAATGAGGGATAAGTTATAAAGAGCGAGGAGACCTTTCTCGGGTTTCAACAAGGAGTTCATCCAGAGTTTAAGTTTCTTTTCAAATGCCATGATTGGAAGAAACATAGGAGGTAAGAGTGAAATGAAGATGGGATGAAGAAAAGTGATGACAAACCTTGCTTAAATAGTGAATGGCGTATGGCGAATGGATTGTATCTGCCTCTAGTCTGGTTGAACCAGGGGGTGAAAAGTGGCCAACGACGTGTAAACAGGTGAAGACATGATGGCCTCCACCGTGTCAAGGCCGGTCGGCCTCCAACAGGGGGGAGTGAACTGCGTGAAAGTGCTGATGTTATGTACGTATATGCATGGGAGGAAGACACGGTTCCTAGGGTCCAATTAGGCGTATTAGTGTAAAAAAATTGTACATATAATCATATCATTTCTTTTGCTTTGTTTTTTTAATTTTATCCTGGATGTAATTATTTTTTTTAAGAGCTTTATTTATTTATTATTAGCTTTAAATTCTATCCCTTGTTAACAGTCTGAGATTGAGCGATAAATAAATAATACTGGGGGCTTGCATGCATTGCATTAAATCGAGTCCAATAATCACGTGCATACAAAAAGAGTTTGCCTGCATTTTTATTACTTGTATATATGTTTATTCCTCGTACAAAAAAAAAAAGAAAAGAAAAGAGCAAAACACAACATTAGAAAAGAAGAGGCCTTGCCAGTAAACTACTAAGGAGGGCCACCAAACAAGCTTCTGAGGCTGCGTCTGCGAAAGAGCTTCGCGGAGAATCATCTTGAGTTCCAGAAGGGCCGGGAAAGAACTGGCTGGAAGGCATGTCATATCCTGGATCATAGCCAAGGAGCTGGCTATAAGGAACGATGGACTGAGCATGATATCGAGGTGTCCATGGACTAGGAACTCTCTCCATCAAACCAAGGAATCCACTCAATTCTGAGCAATCTTCCACTGTGAACTCATGGATGTAAGGGGACCGCTGTCCACCTCCCGAGGAACTAGAATGAGAAGCTCGATGTTCGCCCAGCAGATCCTGATCCCTGCGTCTGGTCCTACACCCAGATCTCCACGATGAGCTCTCCTACTGGTTTCTCCTGCTGAAGAATGGCGAGGAGGACGCTGTGATGAACTCTCAGGGAGCGACAAGATGGCATGGGACCTTGATATTGGCTGTTCACAAAGTTCCGGTCAATGAATTCACGGGCGGTAATTCCTTCCCTCAACAGAACCCGAAGGCGTGCAAAGGCTTGCTGCATGGAGAAAAGTTTAACAAGGATGAAGATCAATACAGGAAACAACAAAAAACAAGCGACCTACCAGGTTGGCATCGAAGTACCGCAACCCTTCGTGATCATTCGGCACGAGAGGGATGAAGCCGAATAGCATGTCCTCATCCTCCGCTTGTTCAGGCTCTTCCGCATTTTCGTCCAGAAGAGGATCGTAGTATCCTCCCAGCTGCAAAAGGACAACCTGTCAGCAAGTGAGCAAGAATTCATTATTGTGTCGGCCGAAGAAGTTCTTTACCCGAGCAAAAGCCAAGCACCCTCTATGCTGAGCGGCCGCTTCCTCCAAGTCATCCAATGGAACTATGAAATTGATGGCGGGTTCTCCAATCAACAATCGAGCCATCTCATCCTGGGTCAAGGCCTGCCTGTTATAAATGAGCTCAGGACGGCCAATAAGCTCCCTAGAAGGCCATTCCCCGGTGTGTTGAAAGAAGAAGCGTTCTCCCAAGTAAAAGACAAGGCCTAAAGTGCCTTCCAGCAATAAGCGGCGCTCGCTCGCCTTGTGTGCCAAGCGAATATCATAATGGAGGCCTTCCAAACGATAGCATCCCATGGAGATCGGACAATGTCCTCCTGAAAAGGAACATTATGAGCTCAAGAATAGAAAGATGCAATCAATGAAAAAATGAGCCATACCGGTCGAAGAGTGTTGATGATCCGCCTAAGACCATTCAAGCCCTGGAAATGGTATTTAGGGCAACGATAGTGCGATGGGTCTGCCCATCGAACAGCGGCAGGGATCCTCAAGTTGACATCATCGGTTCCCCCGACTACCGGAAGGAAATACGCTAAGACCCACACCTGCACACCAGGAAAGATCTTAGTCGAATCAAGAAAAGGAACTTTGCACACTACAAATTTCCGAAAAGAAAATATCTTGGAGCATACCTCTAAGACTCGCCAAAGGCTGCTACCCAAATTGAGTTTCTTCGACTCTATGGCTCTCGTGCGCCCAACCGTGTCGCAACCAGTGGGACGACACGCGACCCGCATCTCTCTCACCAAGTGAGCATAAGCGGTCGCGGACCAATTGAAATTCCTCACCGCGCCATAGTCCAAGAGATGATGCATCCAAGAAAGGGTAATCGTGTCCCCACGATTGGCAAAAATAATTTCATTGATGAAATGCGCAAGGACCAGAAATTGACGTTGAGGGAGGGGCAGACTCCCAAAACCCTCACTCTTCAAGATGGCCGCTAAGTGAGAATACCGCAAAGCACCATACCGCCCTGCCAAAGCGAGAGCGGGTTGCAAGAACTCAGAAACTCGAGGATCAGGATCCTTTTGAAATACCAACAGTTGAGGCCAGTAATCATCATGAAGTCAACAGGAGTGAGCATCATTTAGCCCATAGAAAGGTGAAACGAGTTTGTTGAGTCCCAAAAACCCTCCACTATGGCCCGTCCGAATATTCTTCTGGTACGTGGTTTCCAAGTTCTCAAGCAAGCCAGGAAAGGGCCAAAACCTGCGCCCTCAATGGTGGTCGAGTAGAATCTTCCTATGTTTGCATGATTAGACAAAGCTACCACACTTTGCATGCTTCCACAAGACTTAGGGTCCATTTGGACCTAAGAAAATAGGATGAAAAAAAATCTCATAGAAAAAAAAATTAGGAGAAAAAAAAAAGTCGGGGTAAAGTAAATTTATTTCTCTTGCTTGGTTCAAGTAAAATTTTGAAGGGAAAAAATTGATTTTCTATTCAACTTTCTTTTCCTTGTTTGGTTTGAAGAAAAATGTACGCAAAATAATTTACATGAAACTTTTAAATGTCAAGCTTCATTTTTCTAGGTTATATAATGTGATTTGGAGGGGGTAGAGAGAGAGAGAGTGTGAGAGTGTGAGAGAGAGAGAAGCGAGTAAGAGAGAGAGAGAGAGAGAGAGAGAGAGAGACAGAGAGAGAGAGAGAGAGAATCAAGAGAGCCACGAGAGATGATAGAGAGAAAGGTTAACTTAGATCCAAAAATTTTCTCCCAACTTTTCTTTCATTTTTTAATGGAAAATTTTTTAAACTTTGTGACCCAAATTTTCCATGCAATGTTCCAACTATTTTTTTTTCATTCCTTTTTCTTCTATCCAAACAAAGGAAAGATTTTCAGTTTCCAAAATAATTTTTTTTCCATCCTGTTTTCCTAGGTCCAAACGGACCCTTAAAGCTATCCTCCTATAGCAAGAAAGTTAAAGTAAAGGTTTAAGTGTCCACTCTAAGGCACTACATACTTTTAAGCAAAATTTAGAGTACTCATCTACTTTAAATCTAACTTAAAGTGCTAAACGCGAGCAATGACATGCACAGTGTCTTAAGAGGATAAAACATGTTATGAAGACTGCATACCGAAACATGGGAACGGAAGAACCATGCATGTTCATCTTGACGAAACACGAGCTGTGCTGGAGTAAACTCTCTATTTGGATATTCCCTTTTCACCGTCCTCGCATAAGGACGCTTCTGGACTGCTGGCTGAGTAGCACGTCTGCGTCCCCTTCTGAAGAGGTTCATCTTTTTGTAAAAAAGACCAAAATATCAAAGAACATTTTTAGAGAGGGAAAAGAAAGGGAAGCAAGTAAGAGCTTGAATGAGGTTGATGAAGATTGTCGTGACTCAAGTGCTCTTATATAGCTGAAATAGCTCGGTTCACCCTGCCACGTGGCGCTCTTTCATTGGCCAGAGCTAGAGGCCGATCGGCCTCCAAGTTGTCCACAATAATTGCAAGAAAGTTGGTCTCCTGCGTGGCCTGCAAAAGCTGGATCAACTTGCATGTTTTCAAGAGAGTTGTACGGATGAGAGTGCCCAATCACAAACGGTGGTCTTCATGAGATTGAAATACTAATTTCGCAAAAAACAATAGCATTTTCCAATGATAATGCTGACACAACCGAGGTGACTCGTCTAAACCAAAAATTGTATATCATTAAAACTAATAAAAATGTTGCATTTGTTGTAGGAAAATAAGAGCCATCGGCATTAAGATCGATGATATCTCAGGAATAAGAGCCACATGCATCGCGTCCAGTGAAGTCTCATCGGCATCGAAAATTTCGTCATCATCAAAAACCCCAAAAACAGGGTAGCCAATCGGCGTAAGTCCCCAATCATAAGCCATCGGCATCGCGCCCGATGAAGTCTCTAACCACCAGGGCCATCGACATCGTGATCGATGAAGTCCCTCGAGCCATCGGCATCGCGCCCAATGAGGTCTCAACACCCGAGCCACTGGCACCACACCCAGTGAAGTCTCGACCCCCAAGGCCATCAGCACCGCGCCTAGTGAAGTCCTTCGGCAATCGAAAATGCCACCATCAACATCAATCTCCAAGAGTCATCGGCATCGCGCCCGACGAAGTCTCCCCAACAAGTAAGGCGTCATTCTCGCCCGAGAACACCTATCGGCGCAAGTTCGCCAACCGCGACACATGATTCGGCTTCCAAGTGCCAGCCCACACCCTCAAGTAGGACGCATTCAGCACCCGAGATCATTTCAAGTAGGACGTCACCAGATATCCGAGACCACTATAAGTAGAGCATCGTTCTTGCTCGAGATCAACCCCGACAATGGCGCATGCCGCCCACAACCACGATGCACGATTCTGTTTCCAAGCATCATCCCAAGCTTTGCACTCCAAAGTCATATCCCAATCAGTGTCCATCATTCTACTTTGATTTTCGTCCTGACTCAAACTCAATCAAAGTGGGGGCTATCTGTAGACACCAGGTATTGTCACAAGTTATACAACATAAATATATAAAATAAAAGGATCAAGATAAAGAAGAAGAGGTTGGAAGATAAAAGCTAGAATACGTGCACTTTACAAGTACAAATGTGCTTTAATGTTGCATGCAAACTTACATGCAAACTTCTATGTAAAATACAAGCCATGCAAGCCATGTGAAATCAAGCTCAAGAAGTCATAAGTTCAAATCCTCACAAAAGCATAATATAATCATCCAAAGATTACAAATAAAAGGAGCTACCATCCAAGTGTGAACCAGCATTTCCCTAGGCAGATTGGTTCCACACAATACCATCCATGCATGCGTTGACGACAACCCATCCATCCCTCCCAGTTGATGGCCAGTCGGCCTAGAGCTCTCCGCCCACACATGGTCAATTGACCACGAGCTACCGTCCATAGAGGGTCATCCCCCCTACTGCCCTAGTTTTTTGTGCCTAGCCGGAGATTACTATGTGAGTTCATGCATGTTATGTGCTCTCCTCTCCCTCATTATCCTATAAATACTACTCCTCACAATGCCAAACTCACTCACCAATTCACCAACTAATCCATTCTATCTCTCACTCATTTTCTCACTCATTCTCTCATTCACTCAGCTCTTTATTCTCTCTAATCTTTATCCCTATTCTCATATCACTATTCTATTCATCTTTCTTCTTTCCTTATCACCACATTCATATCATTTTAGTTCCTATTCTCACCATCTCCTAGTTCCCTATACACCATATCCAAAACACAACAAAAAACCCTAAACCTAAACACACAAAAGCTACAATAAAAGCCCTCTTTTCTACCATCTTTCCCACCACTTTTCCCTACTCTCTTTTGGTTTCTTTTGGCACTTTTTGAGGAGTGTTATTCAAGAGTATTAAGAGGAGCATCTTCAAGCACAAAAGCAAGGCAAGGCCTCTTCTTCAAACTAGCACAATGTAAGCCCTAAAGTTTCTTTGTTTTCCTTTTAAATAATGTGTAAATGTTGTACTTCTTTAATACATGTTGCATGTTTAATGAAATAATTCTATAAAGTTCTTATTTATTCTTTTTCCAAATCTTATAAAAAGAACACTTAAACTTTTAGTAGAGTCTTTCCTTTTGTGAGAGGCGAACTCCTAAAGTTCCTACTTTTCGAGTTCATAGCCTTACCCCCGAATCCATTCTTGGGTTTCGTTGGCGGAGTCTTTCTTTCTTTTCTCTTTGGTTTGTCTTGGCTTTTCCCTTAAAAAGTTGGGTGGCAACTCCCATTTCGAACTAAAAACACATCAGTTTGCATAAACTATGGTAAAACATGGTTTTACAATTTACCGATGCAACTTTAAGGCCTTTTATTTATCTATTCCTAAATAATGCTTGCATAAATTGCTTTCTTCCGAGCCTAACACTTAAATGAACAAATTAGGTCAAATTTGGAAGAGTTTGGAATAAGTGGATGTTCACTCTTGAAGGTTTAATTCCAATAAACTCATGAAATGTACAAGTGAAGGGAAAGTAATTTTACAAGTATTATTCTTGAAATATATAATTAAAATTCCTTAAAGGGTCTTTTCCAAAGGTTTAAACCCCTGTACAAATCACCGAATCACCCCAATCCAAACGTGAACGTTCGGAAGCCCAAACGGCGAGGAAAAATGTCCACAGTGTGATTCGATGATTTGTGTTTGGGTTTGAACCTTTGAAAACTCTTTAAGGGATTAATCATACATTTTAGGAATAATAGTTTGTAAAATCTCTTTCTCTTTACTTTATTCATTTCATGAGTCATTGAATTAAACTTTTAAGAGTGAACATCCACTTGTTCCAAACTCTTCTAAATTTAACCAAACTTGCTCATTAAAATGTTATGCTCGAAAGAAAGCAATTTATGCAAATATTATTTAGAAACATACAAAAAAACACCCTAAAGTTGCATTAATACATTGTAAAACCATTTACCATAGTTTATGCAATCTCCGAGGCATTTTGGTTCGAAGTGGGAGTCGTCACCCGACTTTTTAAAGAGAAAAGCCAAGAAAAACTAGAAAAGAAAGCAAGAAAGACTCCACATGCAAAACCCAAGAATGGATCCGGGGGTAAGGCTACGAACTCGAAAGGTAGGAACCTAAAGAGTTCGCCTCTCACAAAAGGAAAGACTCTACCAAAAGTTTTAAGTGTGCTTTTGATAAAGTTTAGAAGAGAGATAAGTAAGAACTTTATAGAATTATTTCATTGAATCAAACAACATTAATTAAAAAAGAAAATGTACATATGCAACACTTATTTACATTAAAAGAAGCACATAAGAGCTTGTATTGTACCTTTTTAGAGGGAAGCCTTGCCTAGCCTTTTAAGTAGCTTCTTTGAATGCCTTGAATCACCCTCTTGAATATGTCAAAATAGTGCCAAAGGCGAATGGAAAAGATGGATGAAAAAGGGGTGAGAGAATGGTAGAAAAAGGCTCTTTTGTGGTGTTTTGGGTAGTAGAAAGGTTAGGCTTTTTGTGGGGCTTTTGGAGATTTTATGGAGCGATAATGGAAGGTAGAATAAGAATGGAGATAAGAGGTTTAAAAGAGTAGAAAGATGAAGATTATGATGGTAAGAATATGGTAGAGATTAGAAATGGAGATGATAGGAAAAAAAAAAGCAGGAAATAAGGATAGGAAGAAAGCTCTTTTTGTGGGATTTTGTAGTGTTTATGTAGGGATAAGAGGGATAATATGAAGATGAATATTTAGAGGTTTAAGAAGGTGGAGAAATGGAGATGATAATGGTAGGAAAAGTGATGGAAAAGGATAGGAGAAGGGTAGGGAAAATGAGCTCATTTTAGTGGGTTTTAAGGATAGTTTTATGGTATTTTTGGGAGGTTTTATGGGAGATTTATGTAGGGATGGTGGGGAATAGTATAAGAGTATATATTAGAGGTTTAAGAGGATGAAGATATGGAGATTAGGATGGTAAGCAAATGGTGGAAAGATGATACTAGTGTAGAGAGATCAGAGATATTAGAATTGAGAGAATTGAGAGATGGATTAGATGGTGTGATGGAGTGTGCTTGGCTTTGAGAGGAGTATGTATAGGTGAAGGAGAGGCTTCAAGATACATGAACATACATGCATTTATTCAATTCAAGATACAGAACTGTACTAAATGACATGCTCAGAACGAAATAAGAAAAACAAAAGAGAAAATACAATGGGAAGCGTCTCGAGAATATACCTCGAGCACCTTCCACAAGCAGGGCCAAATTGGAAGTGTGGCTACGCAAGATGAATAATGATGGGCTCGTCGTTCTAGGGGGCACGCATGCCGCTCCAGAGACCACGAATAAAGGTAGCGTAAGTCACCTTGCCCCAATTCAAGTGACGAATGTTCTCGAAGTTTAGCAAATTCTCCATCCAGGATAGGATAATGTTGTCACCACGGTTAGCAAAAATGTTGGAGGAAATGAAGTAAGCCAAGAACAGGAAACATCGCTAATTGAGGGGCAAATCTCGAAAATGATTGTCTCGAAGTGGATGTAGGCTAGGTTTGACAAACCTTACGCAGGTTGAAGATGAACAAGCATAGGGCCCAACATAGTCATCTCCTCTAGAGGAACCTCTCTATGGAACACCACATTCTGGCTACCTCAATGGAGACCGATAATCATGAAAAGGTCCATCGGAGTGATCGTCATCTCACCCACCAGCAAATGAAATGTGTTCATGGTATCCCAAAATCACTCCATCAGGGCTCTGCCCAAAACTCGGTGAGTCCTACAGTACCATGCCAATAAGCAAGCCCAAAATGGGGAAAAGCTGGTTTCTACTAAGGTTTGACGCACAAAGTCTCCAGGAGGGAATGAAGCAACCTTCAGGGGACTCTTCAGATTCCCATAAGTTTTCAAAGAGTCCTCCTGGAATTTGGAACTGGGGGAAGCATAATTTCTAACACGAACAAACAACAAAAAAGCAGCAAGGGCCTTCCAGCCCAAGAAGCCGAGAGCACGACCCAGCAACAAAAATATGTAGGCTACTCGGCCTACACTATATAATGGGCCAGACCACTGAAAAAATGGGCAGAGTCCGTGGGAATTGCGAGAGGAGACGACCCAATAAAAGATGTGTAAGCCGCTTAGCCGAGACTATCAAATGGGCTGGGTTAAACCGTGTCAAAGGAAGAAACGACCCAACAAACGTGCGTGTAAGCCTCTTGGCCTACATTGTGAAATGGGTTGGATAAACCACGCTGAAGGGAGCGAAGTCAGCCCAACAGGAATACCTGTAGGCTGCTTGGCCTACATTGCTAAATGAGCCAAAACAATCGAGCTACCACCAGACCATGGGTCACGATTTTTAGGATAACACAAGACGAGTCTTAATCATGGTCTAAAAGCATGAATTGACTAAAATCGACACGAAAGGATGCGTAAATTCTACTTGCTCATTTAAGGCTAAAAGTAAGGCAAGTAAAAGAGGAGTCCCGAAGGTTACCTTCATATGGGAACGATGGTACCACACATGGTTTCAAGATGGAAGAAGAAGCTTTGAAGGGTCGGACTCAAGTCTCGGTGCAGAGCTCCGTCGTAAAGCCGCCTCATGCAGCCAGCCCGCTACATGTGGAAGAGGAGGATTCTTAGGACGTCATGGTTGCATTCCCTGGGAAAATAAAGAACTTTCATGGAAGGAAATATAGAAAGAGTAGCTCAAGAGCTTCAGAAGGAGATTGAATGAGGAGGTGTGAAGAAATGAAAGAGAAAGAGGTTGTACTTATAGAAGAGATGGAGGACTATGAACCACCCATCCAAAGTCCCACACCAAGATGTCAAACGTACCTCATTAGTCTGAAATTAGAACCTCTATCCTTTTGCCTACTAAAGTGAAGACAAAGCCAAGTGGCCTTGACTGTTTCAAGGGTCATGGGCCCCTACCAAGATTCCTACAACGAGGAAAAGGAAAAACGAAAATAAAAAAAGATAAAAAGCTCGTGTAGGCCACTTGGCCTTAGCACAGCCAAAGCCACGCTGGGCCTTGCACTGGGCTGGCGCAAGACTATGGACAATGCTGTAGGCCAAGCAGCCTTGGCTTGTCCATAGCGGGTCGAACCCAGCCCAATGTTTATGTTTCCAAATTAACTAGCCTAATCAGATGGTAGTTGAGCCCGTTTTGGAAAGAGACTGATTTATTGTGTGCAGGAAACCCTCACCGACATCCATCTTCCAGTTGCCATTAAAAGAGCACCGACGTCACCCTCCAGCAGCCGTTAAAAGAGCGCTGACATCCATCTTCCGATCATCACTAAAGAACACCGACACCATCTAGCTGCCGATAAAAGAGCGTTGACACATCTTCCCATCACCGTTAAAAGAGCATTAACACCTTCCAGCTGCCGATAAAAGAGCAATGACATTCATCTTTTAGTTGTTGTTAAAAGAGCATTGACAATAACACAACTAGACCTGTCAATTCGGTCGGGCGGGCGGTTTCGGGTCGGTCGTATATCGGGTTCGGGTAAATACGGGTCGGGTGTATTTCGGGTTCGGGAAAATACGGGCGGTGTATTTCGGTTTCGGGTCAACCCAACGGGTTATGATTGCGACCTTTTCCGTTTTTTCTTTTTCAAAAATGATATATAAATACTACTTTTTGTACAATATACATAATAAAATATGATTATCGTCTAGTAACGATAGATAATTATAACTATTTTAACTTAAATAAGAGAAATAATAAATAAATAAGTTGTGCTTATAGTTTAACAGTTAAAAATTTCAATGCAAAGTCACAAATTTTAATAAAGTTCAACTTAAAAAGTTAAATTTTCGGGTCAAACGGGCGGGTCGGGTTTGACTCGCTAATTTTCGGGTTCGGTATACTTCGGGTTTAGTTCAAAAAATCGTGTTCAAAACCCAGAAATTTCGAGTTGGTTCGGGTTATCGGTGGGTCGAAGCGCAGTCTAAACACAACTGTCGTTAAAAGAGCGCTGACATTCATCTTCCGGTTGTCGTTAAAAGAGCACTGACACCAACATAGCTGTCGTTAAAAGAGCACCAACATCCATCTTCCGGTCGCCATTAAAAGAGCACCAACAGCATCCATTTTTCGGTAGCCATTAAAAGATTACCGACATCGGCCACCTTCCAGAAGTCAAGGCATCAGTCACATCAACTCTTCGGATCATCCATCTACAAGAAAAGGAAATGGCTCCTCAGACTCCTTTTGACGTTCCTCTTAATCGAACTCGATCCAAGTGGGGGCTTTTTGTAGACATCATATTTTTTTATTGAGAAGATCCATCGAAAGAAACCGAGGACAAAATATGAAGAAACTTGCCCACAACAAGCTGCCAAGGCCACTTGGCCTTGGCTGACCTAGAGAGCAATCCCAAGGCATAAACTAGGCCCATAGACAAAAGTATTAAGGAGCCCAAAAATATTGTGTAGGCCGCTTGGCCTACGTAGACACAAAAGGTGGCCCGCACCTGTCATGTCATCATTCTGTGTGCGGGGCTCCCATAGGCAGCTTGGCCTACACAATTCTGAATCATTTTCGTGCCCTCGCCTTGGTCAACAAATCCTGCGATCATAGCCCTGGCGCATTTGACTCGTGCAGAGTCATAGGCCAAGCCGCCTTGAGGGGGATTAGGGGCATGAAAAGGGGATATGCCCCCTCCTCCCCCCTCCCCCTTTTTCTTCCATGTACATATGTAACGCCCTGGCCCCTCCCGGGCCGCGGACATTACCGATAACTGCTTTAAGGATCGCTGACTGGCCCCACAAATCACCACGAGTCTTTCCAGCGTGCTTCGTCCTCGCTCATACGCTGCCTGAGAAAAACTTCCCAGGAGGTCACCCATCCTTTGACTACTCCCAGCCAAGCACGCTTAACTGAGGAGTTCCCAATGGATGAGCTACCATAAAAGAAGGTGCACCTTGGTGATATAAGTAGTCATTTCAATTCTCTTAAGCCACACTTTATCCATATTCCCAGGGTGTTACAATCACCCCCACTTAAGCGCACAACGTCCTCGTTGTGCCACACAATACACTCTAGAATCTTTGCCCCGCTAGGTGACTGCCCATGGCTCTCCCGTCCACTGGCGCAGCTCACGGTCGCGGGTCGGCTCTGATACCATCTGTAGCGCCCTGGCCCCTCCCGGGCCGCGGACATTACCGATAACTGCTTTAAGGATCGCTGACTGGCCCCACAAATCACCACGAGTCTTTCCAGCATGCTTCATCCTCGCTCATACGCTGCCTGAGAAAAACTTCCCAGGAGGTCACCCATCCTTTGACTACTCCCAGCCAAGCACGCTTAACTGAGGAGTTCCCAATGGATGAGCTACCATAAAAGAAGGTGCACCTTGGTGATATAAGTAGTCATTTCAATCCTCTTAAGCCACACTTTATCCATATTCCTAGGGTGTTACAACATATCACCCCTTCCCCTATAAATATCCCCTATTCCACAACCAAATTCATCAATAATTCATCTCAAATGCTCTCTCGAAAATCCCATCTCATCCCTCACCATTCTCACACAAAAAGGCCTCGGGATTATCGCGGTAGCGACACTGGAAGAAAGCCGACGCATTCACTGCAGTTCTTCTTCATCTTCACACTACTTGCATTGCTTTGTGATTAAGCAAAGTTCGGTCATTTATTTATCATTTTGTAACCATGTAATCATATTGTGATCATCCTTTTACATTATTTTGTAAATAAACATCATACTTGCATGACTTGAATATAACATCGTGAAACCTTTTAAACTTCTCTCCGCTCTCTTTCATTTCAATTTCAATTTTAGTAGAGTCTGTTTTCAAAATAGGCGAGTCTAAGTGTTCTTTAACCATTGGACTCGTAACCTTACCCCCAAGCTCGGAATTCGGGTTCATAGATCGGAGTTTTATTGTTATCTCAGTTTGTTGATTTCCTTAAATCAACTTGCGACTCCTTCTGCATCTTATCTTGCATGACTCACATTTTGTGTTCCTCATTTCAGTTTAACCAGATGGGTCAACATCTCTCTCGAAATCAGTATTAAGGAGCCAACCAAGAAGAAATGGGAGCAAAACCCAGCCAAGGTCAAGCGGCCTTGAATCGTTTTCTAACCCCTTTTTCCCATGTGAGGAACCAGTGGGTCACTGGCCTGGTCCCTACCAAGGCCGCTTTGCTTACAGATCAATCCAATGACCCAGTGTCCCTTTCTGGCCATAATATAGGTATGGGGCCGATGTGATTTGGTATCTTCAAATTAGAATAGTTAGGCTTTAAGTGAGTTTGCATGTGTAAGATACGTAGAGAATCGAACAAAGGTTTATTTTAAAAAAAGGTAAAAACATCTTTATTTAAGGATTAAACAACCTTAATCGACTCCCAATCACAACCTAAGTTCGAATGAATTTTATGTTCGGTAGCCCCAACTCCCTGTGGATACGATAATTATACCCGGATGTACTGCAGCTCGAACAATCCACGCCAAGTCTGCCCTGGATAAACGCACCCTAGGTATCACTTATTATATCCTGCAAAATTGGACGCATTCAATTAACCATATATTTACTAATAATTCTGTATAATACGTAGCATAAGCTTATGTGTCTGAAATCACCAATTGTTTGTATAGCTTCTTTTTTCCGGATGAAGACTACAGTTGTATTATTTATTTCTCCCAAAAATTGTCCTCCATTTAGGAATCCAAGGACAACTTCCACCAAATTGCCTTTTATATTATCCTAAAATTGCTGGAAAAATGCTGGTGGTATTCCATCTGGTCCTGAGCTCTTATCCGCTTTTATTTGAAAAATCGCCCTTTTGATGTCTATCTTCTGTAAATGCTCTTAGCAGGTGCTTCCGCTGGGTTGTAGATAAAGTCTTCCTGCATTGTTGTAATAGTTGTTGCATATACCTCTGTCGTGTAGCAGCGAAGACTATTTGAGGGTTATACAATGTATTAAAATAATCAAACGCCTGCTTTTCAATCAACATAGGATCGATAATCCATGCCCCATCTTTAATTCGAACACCTCGAATAATAGTTTGCCATTCTCGACTTTTGTAGTGTTGAAAGAAGAATTTTGTACATTGATCCACATTTTTCAACCATGCTAATCGACTCCATTCCTTCCAAAAAAGTTGCAATTGATGCAGGCTATTTTTAATATCATTCATGCTTCGTATCATATTTGCAAACTTTAAAGAATTCATTTGGCAAACTTTCAACTGTTGTTGGAGGGTTTCTAACTCAGAAATTGGTTGATTAATAGGTTGTTGGAGTTGTACTTTTAATTGTAAGCATAGTCGCTTTCCAAGCTTCCTAATTTGCACCAACTTCTGCACTAGTTGATTTAGTCGAGACCACTCCATCTGTTGGTTCATAATATCTTCCACTCCTTGATAAAGTTCCGGCAACTTGAGTAGCCAAGTTGCTAGTCGAAACCATTTCCGTCATAAGGGGACAATACGCTGAATATATAATACCAGTAGCGAATGATCAGAGACCGAGATAGGGTGATTGTATACACAGGTATGCGGAAATTCATCCAGCCACTCTAATGATGCATACACTCTGTCTAATCTTTCCCAAATCTGTTGTTCCTTTTCTCTCATATTCGACCAAGTAAATGCTACTCCTTGAAAAGGAACCTCTTGGATGCTTAGAGATTGTAGCCACATGTGAAACTCATTTAGCACATGTATTTGGTGACTGCCACCCAATTTTTGATCAAGTGTGTCAACTTGATTGAAGTCCCCCCATAAGAATAAATGGAGTAGTGAAGCCTTGCAAACATAGGGTCAGACTGTAACCCCCCGGCCCCTCCCAGGATAATTACCGATAACTACTTCAAGGATCGTTGACTGGCTGCATGGGAAAATTTACCAGGATGTCACTCATCTTGATACTACTCCCAGCCAAGCACGCTTAACTAAGAGGTTCCCAACGGATGAGCCAACATAAAAGAAGGTGCACCTTGGTGATATAAGTAGTCATTTCAGTCCTTTTAAGTCACACTTAACCATATATCCCGGATATTACACAGACTTTGCCAAACTTGTGCTCGATTTTCAACAGCAGGTACACCATAAATGAAATAGATATACCATGACAAACTACTAGATTCATTAACTTAGATAATTAGATAGTGGAAATTTACATAGAAAAGAAGGTACAACAATATTGTGACGCCAACCTACTACGATGCTGCCCGATCTTCCTACTACATCTATACCCGTCAATAGTAAACCCTATTTTACACAAAATGGAACGGACATCAATTACTTTCTGCTTTGTTTCAAACAAAGCCAAAATATCAAACTAGCTGGAGCTTTGTATCCAAGAAAGTAGTTGGGAATTTTCAAATCCATTTCAACTTCGACCTGATGCCGTCCTAAACAACTCACCATGTTTGTCCTGAAGTGAGAGTGGGTGGTGAATTTTGATTGTTTAGGGCCTGAGGCCCACTACCTTTCTACTGCTTTATATTCGGGGTCCATGATAATAACTAAACACAAATTCAAATTAATAAATTGGTTCTCAAAAAAACAAAAGAAAGATAATTAAGGAACCAAATCAGCCCAAACCAGCATTGCTGCAATTGAAGGGTCAATTCATTGTGTATACTGTTCGACGTGACGGGGATGGGCCCCTATTCGTGACACCTCTTCGCCAACTGCTCTACAGTTTCTAACAATCTCCATTGAAAATTAGTTTCTCATTCCTACTTTTGCTTCCATCATTTCTGTAAAGCAAAAAAATAAAAAACTTATCCTTTACTTCTGCAAACAACAATCCCAGAGCATATTCAGTCATTGAGTACAGAATTTAGTGTCTGTAAAAGCAGAAGGATTGCTTCTTTCTGGATTTGTGTTGTTGGTCATCTGATTAGTCTCAGAAAAATAACCTGTTTACTGTCTCTACACATTTAGAGATGTCAAAGCAGACATACAAAGTGTGCTTCTGTTGTAGAAGGAGATTCAAGTTGGCAGTGGCAGAAGCTCCTCAAGAAATCAAGACCCTCTTTGGAAAGTACTCTGAAAATGGTGTTATGAGTGCTGCTCATCTTCAGAGGTTCTTAATTCAAGAGCAGAAGGAAGAGAATGCCACTGTTGAAGATGCTCAGGCCATAATTGATAGTATCCGCCATATGGTTGTCTTCCATAAGGCTGGAATTAATCTTGAAGGCTTCTTCAAGTACCTTTTTGGGGATCTTAATCCTCCCCTTAGCCCTAAACTCAGGGTAATTTGCTTCTTCCCCTCCTTTTTTCTGTTGACTAGGGTGTATTTTTGGGTATTGGTGAGCTTTTCACTTGTTTGTTGTCTTTGGACTGCTTTACCTTTTGTGGGTCTAATCCAAAGGTTGAATCTTCCCACCGTTGGAATATTTTGTCTATGAGGTCCTGTTAAGTTTGGCTTGTTTGGCTTGATTGACAAGATGATCGGACAATACTGCTGTGATGTGTTGTTTACTGTTTGCGTTGCTGTCAGTTTTTTTTTTTTTTTCCTTTGATTTTTTTAGCTCTTTGTTTTCTAGTTTTATTGCAAAATGCATAACGGAACATACTCATTTGGTAAATCATGTAAAGTAATCGGTGTTGTGGGCTTGTTTGGAGATTTCTGGGGCTGGTGAGTTTCTGGTTTTTGGTGAATTATCGTCCCTTCCCAGTTGTTAGGACTTAGGAGGGATCGAATTTCTGGCGAATGGTAATATGAAACGTGAGCTTCAACTTATAATGGGATACTTTACCAAGAGAGTGACAGAAATGGGATTCTGGTCCCATGTTCTTTTAAGAGAAGGAGGTGGATGTTATTAGCAACCAAAATGAGTGGACAATATCATGAATACTTACAGGGTTTTGGTTATCTTTGACGCTAAAAGGGAATAATGTCATGAATTGTAGATTGCAGGTGCCACTTATGTTTATAGAGTGTTGGCTTGTGTTTCAAAAAGGAGAAAGTTTGATCTCTGATGTATACTTTCACCTTGTGTTGCAAAATTGAAGCAAAAGAACTATATTTGGACACTAATAGAGTGTACAAGAAAGTTTGAATGTTTCTTTTGATTTGGGATTGCCCGAAAATGCGAAAGTCGTAACTGTCATGCCCATGTGCCTCTCTGTTTGAGGTATGCGCAGGAGAAGTGTCCTGTCAGTCATTTGTTCTTTACATTCAGAGCATCTGTATCTTGTTGCTTTCTTCTTAGGGGTAAAGTTATTCTTTAAAGGGAAGCTGATCAATGAATGAATATGAGAGCCTATTTGCTCACAGACACAGATATGGTGCATCTTTTAACTATGCCTTTCATTTTGCTAGATTTACGTAGAAGATAATACGATTGAAACAGCAGTGAGGTATAGTTAATAATTTGTTGAAGGTATCCTGTTGTCATGCCTTTCACTTTTCCACAATGTATTTGTTGAGCCTCTTGAGTTCCATAGTGTTTTGCAACATGAAAACTTCTCCACAAATGTGAAATTCATCAAGATTGCTTTTTCGTCTTCCATTTTTTCTAGTTGGCTTCCATTTTCATCAGAATCTCTCAGCGATAACGCCACTCTTTCCCTTTGATTACTATATTAAATGCTCTGCCAACAATATTCATGCCATAGAATCTTGAGTTTGAGCCTCGGCGAAATTTAATAATGACATATGTTAGATTATGCTTCACAATTATTTAAAATTTATTTAATTGTAGCATTGATAGATTGTTATTTGATGAATGTATATACTGATAGGATTCTAGTATTTTTAGGATAGCTACTATTCCAAGAGTCCTATCAGGAGTAAAACAATTAAGAAATACCCAAAAGAGAGCTAACAAGCCAAGATAGTTCTCCCGTAAATACGTTGGAAATGGGTATATGGTTGATATCTGAAATCTCTTGGGTTGAGAGTGGGATCTTTCGTGACCCAAGGGGGGGACTTGAGTGATGGTTTGAGATTTTTTTTGGTATTTTTATTTTCTGTTCTTTTTATTTTCCCCCCCTGGGGGGGGGGGGTGGGGGTTGTATCCCAGGTGTCACAAGCCTCAAGCGAGGGGAAGAGTGTGTCGAGAAGGAGGATAGATTCATGGAAGTGCTGGGTGGTACAAATTCTTGCTGGATGAGAGTAAGAGCAGCAGTGTTGTAGTCGATCTTTTTCAAACATAGTAGAGTATCGGAGACTTGATTGTTGCCAAGCTGTGGATTATTGAATGCATCCTGACCTGGGTCCATGCAAATGAATTTTTTTGGGTAACTAGAGAAAATAGGCGTTCAAATTTCAAAAACAATAGTTGCTTCGCTATTGATTGCTTCCAACATGGCCTTTCTTTCAAGTTGTGTGCTTGGAACTTGATTATGTGACATCTCTTCGTTGGTGCTCCTACTCATTGATGTACTCTTAGTTTCTTTAGTTCTATGGCATTTAGTCATGTGCAGATTGTTATATCTCAGTCCATCTTCTAGTTTGTTTATATTCAATTCTGAGTATGTCATTGCACTTGATTATCATAGAAACTTGAATCGTTTGAGGAAATTGTGAAAATGTGCAGTATGTGAGGACAAACACTGGATGGTATACCCCCCCCCCCCCCCAAAAAAAAACCAAAAAAAAAAAAACTCCCTTGGTTGCTTTTGGGGTATATTTTGTTACCATTATTGGAACCAGCTGCAAAGCTAACTACTTGTGGAATTTTCTTTGCTGCAATTCACTTCAACCATTGAAGTGCAAATGGTCAGGGCTTTATTGCTTTCCCTTTCGTTTCTTTCCTGTTTCATTTTGTTGTCCTTTTTCCTTGCAGGTTCACCAGAATATGGCTGCTCCACTATCTCATTATTTCATATTTACTGGACATAATTCTTATTTGACTGGGAATCAACTCACTAGTGATTGCAGTGAGACTCCTATCATTCATGCACTGCAGAAAGGCGTAAGAGTGATTGAGCTGGATATATGGCCCAATTCCTCAAAAGACAATGTTCATGTTCTTCATGGAGGGTAACGTCCCTACTTTTATGTTGGTTGATTGATAACCAAACAGGTAAAATTGGACTGAAAAGATAATGATGAGGGGCATGGATCTTGGACTGCTCTGGGCCTTGAAGGAGGGAGGGAGGGGGAGAGAGAGAGAGAGAGAGAGAGAGAGAGAGAGAGAGAGAGAGCAGGGGGGGGGGGGCGATTCAACCGGACTATATATTTGGTGGCTGTTAAGATATTCACTTATTTAAAAAAGGAAAAACACTTTGATCTTCTCTAATTATCTTTTGAGACATTTTAACACCTTTCTTTTTTTTAAATTTTTATAGGACAATGACTTCTCCTGTTGAATTCGTCAAGTGTTTAAGGGCTATAAAGCAATACGCCTTCTCTGCTTCTGAATACCCTGTTGTGATAACTCTCGAAGATCACCTTACACCAGATCTTCAGGCCAAGGCTGCTGAGGTGAATCTCTGCTCTTCTGATATCCTTTAATTTTTAAGCTTTGCCTTTTCAAAAGATGCCGTTTACTCTATGTTAAGAAATGGATTGAAGTTTCCAGTATGGATAGGGGTCCATGAGTTAAGTAAGTTGGTTATTTTACCAGATAATCTTACCTATTTTGAGCCTAATTTGGAGTCTCGAAGTGCAGTACTCATGTCTGAGAGCGATGTGCATGACATGCATGTGTGAGGGTAAAAGAAGAGTTGTGGTGGCAAACATTTAGTACTGGGCTGGGGTGGGGCGGAGTTGATCGAGGATTTTAAATCATCCTTCTTATTGTCCAGATGATCACTGAAACATTTGGGGAGATGCTATTTATACCAGATACAGAATGCTTTAAGGAGTTTCCATCCCCTGAATCCTTGAAGAGACGGGTCATGATATCAACCAAGCCCCCACAAGAATACAGTAAAGTTAAAGATGCGAAAGATGATGAGGCACATAAGGGAACCAAGGACTCTGGAGATGAAGAAGCTTGGGGGAAGGAAGTTCCTAGTCTTAAACATGGTTTTGGTACTGCCAAGGTATGTCAAAAACTGCTTGTCTAGGCTTTGCACATCAAAAAATTGTTATTAACCTGAATGCTGCAATATCTAGCATGAGTTGGACAATGAAGATGATAATGAGGACGAGGATGATGACGACGACAATGAAAAGTCACAAAAGATTGAAGCACCAGAGTATAAGCGTCTTATAGCTATTCAGGCCGGAAAGCCAAAGGGTGGTTTAAAAGAAGCACTGAAGGTGGATCTCGACAGAGTAAGACGTCTTAGTTTGAGTGAACAACAGGTTGAAAAGGCTGCACTTAATTATGGGAAAGAGCTTGTCAGGTAATTATTACCATTGCGATATTTTCCCAGTTTTCTCTTCACCTCAGTATTTTTGATACTATTTCTTAGCGTGTATATCTTGGTCTTCTGAGCAGGATCATTATGGAAAGTCATTGATTGCAAAAGGGTTGTCCTGATCTTTATTTTTGTGTATATAGTCAGCCTTGAAAAGCACGATGGCAGTGTTTTTCCTTCTTTTGTCTCTGCAATTCCGAAGGCAGCACAAACCAACACCACCACCCCACCCCCCACCCCCCCCCCACCCACCCTGTGCCTCCGTGCGCGCGCGAAAGCTGCTGTATGCAGTATTTTGACTTAATTCTGTCCAGACAGAATTAGAGCTGGATTGTGGTATGTAATGGTCCCATAATCGGAAGATGCCCTGGTTTATGCTTATGGAAGCTATGCTTGGCAAATTGAGACTAGCATTGAAGGGCTCTTATGGTTAGACTTGAGAGAAGAAAGTGTGAAGACTTTATCATGTTGAAATCTGTGCTGCAACAATCACACACAGTGCATTGTATTTGAAGAACTGCAATTGCGGTGAGAGAGTAGTTTCAGTGTAAACTTCATGTTTGCACACTTATAAAATATATTGATGAAAACTGAACGTGTCAACTTGAACGGAAAATATTTCATATGTCTCTATTTGGTTATGCAAAGAAGTGCACAACCCATTCCACACAAATCTCAGGTCATTTTTGACTTCTCATTTCCTTTGGATCCGTAATGGACAATCATTGCATAAGGCTCTGGAAAAATCGGGTGTAAATGTACTAAAGCTCAACTAGTGTTAGAACCACATGAGTTTCATCAGACATTGCTGATTGCTCAAAGAGTCATCTCAAGCACCAAGGCTGAGTTTGACCCAAAGCTATGTTGAGTAAACTTTTGGTGGGGTAAGGACCAGCTTTGGCTCTTTGATAGACTGGAGGATGATTGGAAACTTCTTTGATGCTGAACCTTCATATGAGGCTTCGTGGTTCTTATTCTTGCAATCTATCATGCTTTGATATTGTGGTATATAGCATAAGGCTTGTTCTCTTCCACTTGACTTGTCTTTATCATGTTTTATTGGGACTGGTGCCGCTCAGCCAGAGTGCGAGTGAGATTGCATTAATCACCGCTTTCCTTTCATTGAGTTATCTGCTTTTTTGTTTGTGGTCTAGATTCTGGAGTCATAAGTTCTGATTTTCCTTATTAAGCCCCCGCCCCCCCTTCTCTTAAAAAAAATCTTGGCCACGCCCTTGTGCAAAGTGAGTGTCTTACATATTGATTCCATCCATCAGGTTTACCCAGCGAAATATCCTTAGAGTCTACCCAAAGGGTACGAGAATCACCTCTTCAAACTACAACCCGCTTATTGCATGGATGCATGGGGCTCAGATGGTTGCATTTAACATGCAGGTAAGTTTCCTGATTTCCTCCCGTCAGGAAAGGCAATAAATCTTTTTATTAGAATCCATTAATATTTACAGCTTTAAACTATGATTGCCTCGACAACAGGGACACGGACGGTCACTGTGGTTGATGCAAGGGATGTTTACAGCCAATGGAGGATGTGGGTATGTTAAAAAGCCAGATTTTCTTATGCAGACAGGACCTCATGGCGAGGTCTTCGATCCTAAAGTTAGACTACCTATTAAAAGGACCTTAAAGGTGGGCACCCATAGAAAATGTACTGGTTTGAGTTGAAATTGGGCTTTAGTGAGCAGCTGCTAAAAGCATTGATTCTGCAGGTGACTGTATACATGGGAGAAGGGTGGTACTATGATTTCCCTAAAACACATTTCGATCAATTCTCACCTCCTGATTTTTATGTTAGGGTAAGCAAACTCTTATCCTACCCCCACCCACCAAAAAAAAAGAAGAAAAAAAAGTCATTGTTCTTGGCTAGAATCTTAACAGTCCGGTGTTAATAAATCACATTAACATGTGAGTTTCAGATTGGAATTGCAGGAGTCCCAGCTGATACAACAATGAAGAAAACAAAAACACTGGAGGATAACTGGATACCAGCCTGGAACGAGGAGTTTGAGTTCCCATTGAGTGTTCCTGAACTTGCTCTACTCCGCATTGAAGTCCATGAGTATGATATGTCAGAGAAAGATGATTTTGGCGGTCAAACATGTCTCCCCGTTTGGGAGCTGAGTGAAGGCATTCGGTCTATTCCACTCTGTAGCCGTGAGGGAGTGAGGTATAAGTCAGTTAAGCTTCTTATGCGCTTCCAATTTGTTGGTCCATGAGCATTTATATCGTCAGCTTTCAAGAACTTGGGTTCTACGTAGAGTGTCGCCTACGTTGCCGTGTATTGTTTTGTTCTTTTGGTTCTGAATCGTAAGGGCTTTTTTTTATGTCTATTATTTTGTTTTTTTTGGTTGAGAACCATAAGGGCTTTTTATCCATTGCAAGTTCCCCACTGTCTGGTGTGTATGAACTGGAATCAGTGTGTTGCGGAAGTTTGACAGGAATTCCAGGCACTGAATTGTTTACTGTAAATATTGTTGTCAGGTTGCATACTGTCGAGAGATTTCTAAACTAAAATTGTCCCCTTTCCACTTTTTTTTTTTATGCTTAGACCATTGTTGTATACTGTTTGACTTCGATGTTGGTTGTTTGGATTAGTTGTTTGACTTAACTATTTGGATGAATTGTTTGCAGGAAAATGTTTGCTAAAATTAGTTACTCCCTTTGTTTTATATTAATTGTCATATAGATTCACGTGTCAGTTAAATTTTTAAAATTTTGATTATTAATTTCTCTATGTATAAAATGTTTTATTGTATGAAAATATTGTCATTAGATTCATAATGAAAAATACTATTATAAAAGTATAATGTTGAATATTTTTAATAAAATACATTATAAAATATTGTTAGATAAAGAAGGATACTAAAGATTATATAATATTTGGTATGTGACAATCTAACATGGAAGGAATATTTGTTGTGATAAACTATTTCAAAAAGTTTTTATAAATAACTTTTCAAACAGTAGCTTTCACGTTGGAAAAGTCAATATGAGAGGTTTTCACTTCAAAAAGAATTTCAAGTAGGTCAAAAGCTAATTACCGACTCACCACAAAACTTTCCTATTCTTATTTTGTGATAAGACATGGAATACTTTGATGAACTTGAGAAAGTTGTAAAACTTTCCTAAGGAAGTTTGTTAGCCAAACACTCCATAAGAAAACTTTTTATCAAATACACCCATATGATAAAAGACTATGACCCTGTTTCTTCCTATGAAGATAGAGAATGAGTGAGAAAGTGAAATAAAGCGGGAAATTTGGAGTAGTTTGGGAAAGGTGAGATAATGTTTAGTAAGGTAAGGATTATCAGCGTGGGTATAATTGACTAACTGAATTTTCGGTGAATCGCTAAGCGCTTTTGCGGTTTCTAGATTTTGTAAACCTAAACCTAAACCGCCTTATGCGGTTAATCGCAAATCGGTTAATCGTAAGTGAAACTTGGAAACCGAAACCGTCGGTTAACCGTATTGAGAACACTGTTAACTGCTTTTTGGATTTGATTTATGGTTAACTGCGGTTAACCGCCAGTTTTTGGAGCTTTAAAGTTACAAGTACGGGAAAAAAATTAACATTCTACTTTGAAATTTTACATTTTGCTACTAAATAAATCAAACTGGTTAATCGTGGTTAACCGCTTCACGAAAATCCAAAACTTAAACTGTATTTTTAAAAATCCCAAACGGTTAACCGCTATTATCGGTGTAGTTTTTACGGTTTTGCGGTTTGATTTTCGGTTTTGGTTTTTCACGCCCACCCCTAGTTATCAGTCATATTTTTTAAGGTCATATTCTTTTATGCGGTTGGTATGATGTGAAAATGTTGTGGCATGGTGAAATTGCCAAAATACCGTAAGACATGGAATGATATGGTAAAATTTGTGGAAAATCTGATTGATATAATAGATGATAAAGAGAGAATGTGAAAAGTAGAAGAGAAAAGTGAGGAAATGTATTGCTATGATTGTGGTAAAGTGTGGTATGGTGTAGTAATGTGTGGAAGAATATTGAATAATATGGTGAATTATGACATCGTAACATATAAAAAACAAGCCTAAATATTAATTTTAAAATATAAAATTTTTACCTTTTAATAGATATTGCGAATAATGTAAATTATGTCAGTTACATCATTTATTAATGGGTTTTTGGCTCAAAATAATCCCAAGTTGGAGGTCATCGGCTGAAAATAATCCAAACTCACTTTTTGGCTGAAAATAATCCAAAGTTTTAATCTATTACTCAGACTAAACCGAAATCGATTTCGATGTCGAATTAATTTGTTCACCTATAGACCAAGATAAATTCAAAACCAAAATCAATTAAAGAAACGTCTCGAATTTGCCGATCGGTATTCCGACACGTCGGTTTAGTCCGAGTAAATAGGTTAAAAGTTTGGGTTATTTTCAGACAAAAAGTGAGTTTGGATTATTTTCAGCCAATGACCTCCGACTTCAGATTATTTTGAACCAAAAACTTAACCTATTAATAAGTTGATATTTAAATATAACATTATATAAGGTAGATAAATAATTATAAATAATGTAAAAAAATTGCGGAACAAAGCGTGATAAATTAGGGCCTCCATCCATCCTGTACTTTGTGTTAATTATGATTGTTTTCTGCTAATTGAAAACCTACTTCATAAGTTGTACTTGTTTGTGTGACCTGGCCTAAGGTTATATATATGTATTATATATATTTGGAAAGGCCCAAAAGCAGGCTTACAATAAACCATAGTCGACGGTCAAAGATGGTGGGTTGTGGAAAGACTGAGACTGTCAGGCTGCCACATGATTGTTTGACTACGAACCATTATCCACCTGAATCCTGATGACCAAACTTGGATTAGTTTAAATTTAATCAAACATTTCCAGGAAAAAAAGGAAAAAAGAAGGTGAATCATGTTTGCATATATTATTAAATGTAATGACAGGGTGATTGATGCAGGTGATCAAGCTGATGTGCTTCTGACTGACCATCCAGAATCCAATGTCAGATTTGGACCTTTGATCAAATTCTGCAACATTAATGCTAATAAATTAGTGAGAACGTAACTAAGAAGTAAAACATGGTGTGGAAAGCTTGGATTTGAATGATTATGTGTCATTTTGCATGGATGCTTGGCTCTACTTTGGTTTGCAAACTTTGCGTATCTCATATTCCCTGAAGATTTGATTGTGGTAATAGAAACTATCTCGATGCTTCAGGTTATAATTAGTTCTGACATGAATAAGAGATGTATATTTTTTTTTTTTGGAAACAAAAAGGGGGGAAATTATATTGTAAATTTGTCAACCAATACAGACTGTACTATTTGCATGGGACAAACCCCCAGCCAGACCTGTTCTTCCCCGATCGGGTAGACAGTGGCCATCTTATGAGCGACCATGTTACCCTCACACTTCACATGACTCCAAACACAACTATTTAACATTCTACTCAAAAAATATAAGTCCTCTAAAATTATATCCTTTTCACTAAGGAAAAACACCGGGTTTTTCATACGCTGGATCAAGGTGAGCGAGTCGGATTCAAAAATTACCCTGTCAAAACCGTGTCTCCGAGCCAACTGAACTGCGAATAGGCCTGCTTCAATCTCTGCAATTAGGGGACTCCAATGTGCTTTCACCCTCCTCAAAGCTGCCATAGCTATCTCCCCTTCTGAATTCCTCGCCACCACTCCAAGGCCAATACTACCATAATCTGACAGGGACGCATCGAAATTCATTTTTATCCAGTGAACTGGGGGGGGGGGGGGGGAGACCATATTACTTCCCCAACAGCCTGTCTTCTTCTAACCTTCTGCACCGGCAACTCTTGCAATTTTATTTGATCCCTCACAATCTGCTGTGCCGAGCTCAAAATGGCTTGGGTCGGGATGTTTTATCGTTCAAAGACCTGCTTGTTCCGGGCTCCCCAAAGTTTCCAAGCTGTTACCAGCCTGAGATTGAAAGCCTCCGCGTCGCACTTTTCATGCCAAGTTGTTAAAAGCTCATCAAGGGCCAACGGGTCTGTTGTCATACCGATAGTTTCATCCCCCAACTGTCTCCATACCTCTTTTGCTTCCTTGCATTCAACAATGGCATGCCAACCACTCTCCTCCATTTGCTGACACCTTTCACATGTTGCTGTTGGTATCAAGTGCCTCTTTGACAGCAAGTCTCGCGTCGGAAGAATATTCGAAATCCACTGCCACCAAAAAAATTTTGCTTTTGGAATGCACCATGAGTCCCAAAGCTTTGGCCAGTATGTCTCATAGTCATTCCAATCAATGCTTGCCCCGAGCATGTAAGCCGACTTCACCGAATAAGAGATGTGTATTTACTCCTAAAGTTTGGTGCTAAAAATAAATTCAAATATGGAAATAAAAAGAAAAACAGTACACGAGCCTTTTTTTTCAACATACAAACTTTAAGATCCTTTTTTATTTAACTCATAAATTTTAGAATCCCAAAAATAAATAATGAAAACTAATGATCCAGAAAATAAATACTCCTATACTTCAAGGTCCAAAATGCAAAAAAACCCACTACTATGATTATTTAGGCAATGTGGAATGATGGCTCAAAACTTTTGCTCCCCATGATATCGTTTAGATTGTCATATGAAATCTTCTGAAAAATAATAAAAGAGTGTTTGAGATCAATCAAAAATTAAACTAATAATTGAAAGCACATAAAAATAGGGATGCAGTAAAATCGAACTCCCAGGTACCCACCTTTACTCGACCCGGATAAAAGGGCACGGGAGATAAAATTTTAGAAAACAGGTTCGGTTGATAACAAAATGGTTATCGGTAACGGTAGGGTACAGGTACCAGTCGGTATCGAACGGGTAGCTAACTCGACTAACCCGAATACACAAAAAAAAAACACTTGTAACAACCCGCCCCAAAATGATGATTATTTACGTACTAACCATAGTAATTACCTAAATCACGTTATAAATTTTTCGCGTTTACCTTTATTTATTTATTTATTGATTTACTTGTTTATTTATTATTATCGGTGATAAGTCTCGTGCAGGAGATGGCTAAGGTGTCGAATTATCGGTTTAAAAATTTACTTTACATACCCATTCAATGAGTTAAAGTATTTCAGGTTATACGATTTATGTTATAAATTTATTTACCGAGAATCGGCTAATAGTTATACGTCTCGGTTTCTATATATATTTTACCGTCCTAATTTTAATTTATTTAGTTTCATTTCCTTTACATAATTTTAAAGAGGTAATTTTTCCACTTTATTATTCTTAATCCAAATTCCATTGTATTTTATTTTATGTTACCCAATTATTACCAATATATCTTATTTCATACAAAAACCCAATATGTCAAGTTACTACAACAATTACAATATATTTTATCCTATTGTTATCCTCTTATTTTATTTTAATTAAGGTCTTATTTTAATTATTATTAGTATTAGTTAATTAGATGGTAGTATATATGTGTATTAGTTAGGGGGAGGCTTAAGTCATTTTCATTTCACTCTCAAATTAGACAACTCACCAAGGCTCCCATCCTCCTCCCTCTCCCTCCATTCGGCCGGCCACCACCAGCAGCCCAGCCGCCATTTTCCGGCCATTTTCCGGCCAGCCGCCGCCAGCCACGGCCACCGTGCACCACCCCCTTCCTCTCTCTTGTGTTTTCATCCATATTTTTAACTTCAGGGTAATCTCTCAAACCCCAATTTCAAATCTTTTATGCCCTAATCTGAAAATTCATGTTATATATATGTTTCTTTTATAAATTCCATCTCTTTTACTCTCTTTATTCATGAATTCAAGTATATAATTGTATTGGTTAAGTTAGGGTTAAGTTTTGAAGTACATGCATGTTGATTTCTAAGTGTTTTGTGAGGTTTAGAGTTGAATTCATGGTGGATGATGAATTAGTGTTGATGCATGTGGATTCTTGAGAGTTTCTAAGTGTTTAAGGGCTGAGTTTATGTTGTGAAATTATAAATTAAGTGTTATCATGTTTAATTTGGGTGAATTAATGAAATTGTTATGCAAGAGTTCAAGAACATGTTTATTATGTTGAGTTTATGCTTAATTCATGAATGCATGTGGGTTTTAAGGCCTTTGATGAAGAGATTTTCATGGTTTATATTCTGGAAATATAGTGTATTAAGGTTAGATGAAGTTTGGTTATGTTTTAATATGATTAAGAGTGGAAAAATCCAATTAAAAGATGGGTTTTTGAGTGTTTTAAGCTGCTGTTTCGGTTCTGGAATTTTACAGATTTATAAAAGTGAGATTTTTGCCCAAAATTCTACTCCATTGGATAGCTTAAGGTGTTAGCAAACCATAGGCTTTGGAATTTCAAATTTCCGACATGTATAGCCCGAGTTACGACCAAAACCGTAACCTCACGATTTTATATACGAATTTCTGAGTCAGTGTTTTGAGGGCTGTTTTTCGTCCCTTTGGAGACCTCTTTGGTTTTTGTGATAAACATGAAAGTTTTAGGTCATGCTGCAAGCTTTCCGGAAAGGTATGGTTCATAGTCATCCGATATCGGGAGCGTGAGTTGCGATCCCGGGAAACCGGGCTGTCCAGAACAACATTCTGCTCAAATTAACCTTTGTGAACTAATGTCTTTTGGGCCTCAAACCAACCCAATAAGGGGTTCTAGGTATAAATGTGTCATGGTTATATATTGTAATTATAGAGTTATGTGTTTAAGGCTAAGAGTACCATTTTTGGAGTCCTAAGTAAGTCTTAAGAATACCTTTCAAGAGCTAGTATGTTTAAGTAATGTATCGTGACTCTCATATTTCTTTAAGTATCATGTTCAATATCTTTGCTCTAGCTAAAAGTTCCTTCTAGCTTGATAACCTCCAACGTCTAATTCAATTCATTCCTCATTTCATAATTCATTAATCCAAGCTTGCTTTTATTCACATTTGGACGTGTATATCTTGCTCCATTTCGCCATTTCATTCGATATCGTATTATCAAACCATATTTGAACTCGTTATCTCGCATCCTAGCTTCCAATTTATAATTACCTATTCATCATCAATTCAAGCTAATTGTCCTAAGTTCAAGCCCTTTTATTTGAATCACCTTCTACGTCATATTTCTCGTGATTTTCCGACCAAAACTCCAAAGTTTTATGTGCACAGCTTCTGTCCGGGCCCGTTTGGGGCCCTCCACTCATTTTTAGCTTCTGGTTCTGTTGACAAAGTTGTAGATTATGTTTTTCTTATTCCGGGATGTACTCTTTACTTCGTTTCAATTTTCCTAACTCAAGTTATGCTTTAAACTCTATTTTACTAAACCTGAATTTTTCTTCCTAAAGTTAATTCATTTATATTACTAAGTTTCTAAACTTATGAGTCTAATTTAGAACCCTATTCGGTTCTTCATTTCTATTTATTCTCATCTTAGTTGACAAACTTCCAAAGCCATCTCCAAGCCGAGCTGCGCCGCCAAGATCTTTAGCGTCCCAAGGTACGTAAATTGTCCAGCTTTTACGATCTAAGTTATATTCATGATTCATTCAATTTATGACATGTCAAGCTTTATGTTTTATGATATCATTATGTTCGAAAGTGGACCCATTTTATGTATTCTATGTTTATGTTTTAGCTAGTTACGTGAAGTGCTAGCCTTTTAGATGCTCTGATCAGTGTCCTAGACTGCGGTGTCGATCACAGAGCGGTCCCAATCCAAATCTAGATCGATTTGGGCATGCGTGTGTGAGGTGCTTCCACCGATCATAAGGGTTCCACGTATTTTCTATATACCTCTATTCTATGTTATTCATGTTTATGTTTTATGCACATCATTGCAAGTTATCGTTTTATCCCCTTTTCCCGTTTTCAAAATGAATTTAAATGCCGGCACTAAAACCGTTTTCGAACGGTTTACGTGCTGGAGGTTTACGTGCTGAGTGTTTCCCCACTCACTTTTGCGATGTTTTATGGTTTTGTTTTTAGGAGGCTCGAGCTCCCAAGGCAAGGACAAGTCGGTTCCAAAGTAATTCAGGGCTGTCAAGGTAGTTCTCTAAGGAAATCACCGATTAGCAAGGGCGAGCAGGATTTTGGAAGTCGTTTAGTTGTTAAGCTATGTTTAAGTTTATGTAGTTTATCTAAAGGTTGTATAAGTTTTATATATGAAGGTTTTTAAGCTAGTAAGTTATCTTGTGGTTTTGGAAGTTTCTTTAGTGTTGTTGCCTTGTCTCTTTTGGGAGACGGCGGTAATGCCTCGACCTAAGGTGTTCCGCTGCGCTAATCACAGGTTTGAGATTCTAAGTATAGCCTTAATCTTGTGATTAAGGTTGGGGCGTTACAACACTGATACTCATTATTGGGCTAAGGATATGTGATAATATTTAGGTTTATGAATCATATTTTAAGTTTTGTAGATTAAACTTCGTGTACGTAAACAAAGAAACACAATGACATAGTTGTGATTCCTATTTGTTAAAATGAAGTGAAAATTGTACGTAGTTGTTTCGACAATCATTCTGAAGATTATTAATTTGTTGAGTTTTGTGACCTACGTATCTATAATTTTAATTTTCCATGAATTGTTGCATACTTTTGTTCTTTGTAATAGGAATCTTCATTTGAGATTTTCTTTTGGTAGCTAATCGATCTTATTATACCTGAAATAATCTATTAATTTGCACATATAGGTACAAAATGGAATGTATAATTAATCTTCAATTATACCCAAATTATACCTGTTATACCCACATTACCTGGTGGGTAAGGAAAAACGCACTCATACTTAGTACCCGCTAAATATGGGTAGGGTAAAGGTAAGGGTAATGATTTCGGAAATTGGTATAGGTAAATGTAAGAATCTACCCGCCCTGAATCAATTCATTGATTCAACTTAGCTAAGTCTCCCTCTTTTCCAATTACCTATATATAGGGGTAAGGATAGGGACAAAACCCCAAGAGAGATTAGCTTTTAAAAGGGTCATTAACCCACAATTTAATTATATTCCAAAGCCTAATCCAACCTAACAATGCATTGAGGGAAAATTGGCTTAAAACATAATTACATTGTTTAAAAGATGAAAGAGAAAACTATCCTTAATGAAGGACTAAGAATCCCGGATCAGCAGGCGCATCACGGGGACGACACAGGATGTCGTGACCGCAACAAGATAGCTTGTGCAAGGGGGCAGTGTGCAGGTGCAATCGTCGCAGACGTGACTGAAGTTGTCGCGGGCGCGATGAAGCAATGAGAGATTACACCCAAAAAAAAGATTTCGTTGTGTCACGGCTGTGACCCGTGATGTCGCGAGTGTGACGTCGAGAGTCGAGACACGAGGATAGATTTTACGATCGTGACAATGTTGTCGCGGACGTGACATTTAGAAGGCCACAAAACATCGCGGACGGGACCTGGACGTCGCGATTGTGACGACCTTCATGCCACAGCTTCTTCCAACATTCGTCCAAGTCACAGGTTGGGGAAGAAAGGGGGTCATGGCCACGACTTGACCGTCACGGGTGTGACGCCCTTCGGTCACATTCCCCCCAAGAACTTTAGTAAAGGCGTGGGATGGGGAAGAGAGAGGTCATGGTCGCGACTAGTGTACGTAGTTGCACCCGCGACGTCCATGTCTCCCAGCCAAAAACGTCCCAGAACACAGGTCACGATCGTGACAACCCTGTTGTACTCCCAACCTTGGTTTTCTCTCACCCTAGCACCTCTTCTCCGGTCTATGTCCTCATTATTTGTGTCGATAGGGAAAACGCCGCTAGAGGCTATCCCGGCCCATCCATTGGATGGCAGTGATCATCCGGCTTGGTCCCGGGTCGTCATGAAATTGGAGTTCCTCGGGTGGTCGGGAAGCGACCCACTTAGCCCATGTTACGAGGGCCGAGAAGGGAACCCGTGATGCTTCAATTTTATACTCTAACAACCGCAATTGCTCGGTTTCTCTAAATGATTCATATATATGTCGTGTTTGATAATAGTGCTCAATGTAGCATTTAGCGTTTCACTTTTCACCAAGTCCAAAATTTGACAAATATTAATGTTTGATAAGTTAGTGTTTGAGCTATCATTTCAAGTTGCATTTAGTACTATAACATTAATAAAGTTAACATTAATTCTTGGAGTACTGTTTCATATTTTACGGAATATATACTTTGAAAATTTTATTTTTGAAAAATTTTCATATCCATTTACATCAATTCACAATAAGCCGCTAATTCGACCATTAAATTTATTGAACCCTTTTTCTTCAAAAGCTTATCAGGCAACTATTTGTTTGTCATCACAAAAGTAGAATCACTATTTGCTCGTTAAATTGTTACACGCTAATGCTCTCTATTTTCTTAACTGTTAATTAGTCGAATAGAGCCATAACTATTTTTTCCAAGGTTTGTAGCAATTTGTACCTTTTGTTATTGAAAACAAGACATTGAACTTTTTCCAAAAAATTACTCGAAGGTACCCTAACTTTTGGTGAAATATTTGTTTGGTACCTCAACTTTTGAAAACTAATTTTGGGGTACCCTAAATTATAGGAGTAGTAATTAATAGGTGATTTTCCGGCTAAAGAATTGAATTTTCCGATTAGGTTTGGGCGGGAATTGAAAATCATTTTTTGTGGACGAAAATACCCTTCATTTATTTTAAAACAAAAAATTGGTTGTTAATTAAACCCCCCTCCCTCTTTTCTTCTTTCATTATTCTCAGTCTTCTCTCTTCTTCTGACTTCTTCTCTGTCACCTCTCACCCACAAGCGATTCTTGGAAGCCATTGAACAGAGTGTGTTTCGCTTAGGAAGATTGGTTGCTACCATAGTTAAGGTATGTGTTTCGCGCCTTGCTTCTTCTGTCTTCTTCTCTGTCTGTCATATACATACAAATCAAACCAACCACAATTAACAGACTATGTTTTGGGTTTAGGGTTTTTGGAGTGTTGTGAATTTGGTTGGATGAAATTATGGCATTCCATTGCTTGTTTTGAAAACGCCATTGGGTTCTAAAATGAAACGATGGTTTTTTTCAGTTTAGGGTTTAGGGTTTACGAATTTGAAAACGAATTTGGGATTTAATTGCAGTTTTCGGGTTTTTGCAGCTTCTGGAGAATGTCAAAGTGGCCTGAGTGATGAACGACAATGTCGAAGTGAGGAACTCACCCAAATGCTTTCCTCAAATCCTCCTTCAACAAGAACTCCTAAACACTAATCATACCATACAGACATACCTTCCATTGAAGAGAGTGAGAGTTGAAGGGTTTGAGTGTCGATAGAGAGATGAACATCAGACAAAACCTAACGTTCCAATACCCAATTAGTGAAGGCGGGGAACTAGAAGGGTATTATAGTCAATCTCTATCAAAAATTAAGGGTATTTCGGTCAATTTACATAACCCATCGGACTTTGGTCGGATAATCACCCATTAGTTACTAACACTAAAATTAAGGGTACCCCAAAATTAGTTTTGAAAATTTGGGGTACCAAAAAATAGTTTCTCTAAAAGTTAGGGTACCTCTAAGTAATTTTTTGAACTTTTTCAATGAAAATCAATGGGAGTGTTCTCATTAAGTTTAACTTTAATGTTACTAATGAAATGCGCACGAATACTAACTAATAACACCATTCTATACAAAATGTATAACACATTACTGCTATTGGCGCGCGCGCACACACACACACACATATATATATATATATATATATATATATATATATATATATATATATATATATATATATATACATATATCCTTACCTATGTGAGTTTGTTGTTGTTGTGTAGCTTGTTTGGCTACTTTCCATTACTAAACCGCCTTTCTGTTTCTTTAGCCCATGTTCTTCTCGTTTCTCTAGTCTGTTCTTTCATTCCCTGGATTTCCCTTTTCTTTCTCCTTCTTCCTCATCCTCCTATTCTTTCATCCTCAATTTCTCAATTCCAATTCCAGTTTCAATTCCTTTCGTTTCTTTTCCTTCTTACTGTCCGCTTGAAACTGAAACTCTATCTCTATAACTCCATCTACCTCTCATTTCTGATCGTCATTCAGTTTGATCTTGAAAAATTAGGGTGTGTCTTCTTCATTGCCTGCTATATATATATATATATATATATATATATATATATATATATATATATATATATAATTAGAATCTATATATATAGTTTTATCTTATAATGAAATTTTATGCAAGAGTGTTGTACAATAAATATAAAATTATCTCCAAATTAAGGTTGTCTTATATTAGAATTATTCACTACAACAAAAAATTCGAAAATACCCTCTAACGACATTTTATTTTGATCTTGGGCAACATTTATAAACCTATCACAACAAATAAATAAATATCGTTGGAGATAGTGTCACTCTAGTGGCGTAGTCATGGACATCATTTTTATTATGTTTGCTGGTATATGCTCAAAAAAATGTTGCTAGAGGTCATTTGTTTCAATAACACTAACTGCCTTATATTTTCATTATATTTTTTAAATATTTTATCTATCCAATAATTAGTACAAATTTTAAACCAAGTAGAATGTAGAAATGGAAACTTTTAAATTTTTCCAAAATAACTTGTAATATTCCATAAAATTGTATTCCAAAATTGGCACAAGCAAATACCTTCTTTGTTTTTCATATAAATATATGATTATTATTATTATTATTATTATTATTATTATTATTATTATTGTTGTTGTTACTATTACTACTATTATTATTATTTATTTTATATGATTTTTTAATTACTATTACTATTGTTATTACTACTATTGCCATTCTTTCTTTTGATATTATTATTGTTATTATTATTATTATTTATTATTATTTTTATTATTGTTATTATTATTATTATTATTATTATTATTATTGGATATCCTAATAATATTGGTATGCTAAACTTTATAATAAGGAACAATGTAGATATTTTATTTGAATACTTCAAACCAAATTGTGATTTTAGATGGAGCTTTCCGAAAGATGTGCTTAAAGATATTAAAATATGTGTATGATTTAAACCCAAATCAATTTAAAGGAATGTATTTAGCAAATCTTTTCATACAACAACAATAAATCTCATGTGAAACACATTTGAACATGGTATGAGGGATCTAGATATAGGTTATTGCCTTGCCTCGATAAATTGTAGTTCATGGAGAGATTTAGGGGGTGCTTAGCAACCAACTGTTGGCTATTGGCTTTTTTTGGCCGTCAGCTGTTTTGTTAGCTGTTTGATTTTTAACTGTTTTGTTACCTGTTTTTATTTGTTGTTTGTGTTAGCTATTTGAATAAAAAATGTTTGGTAGAGTTAGTTGTTTGTAATATGACTTTTTTGTTTGATTTCCAATTATACCCTTAGCTTTATCTTCGATATTTTTTTAACATTATGATTTTTTAATTCATTTTTAGGTTTTTTTTTTCTCCAAACTTCTAGTATTCTTTTATTGATAGTGTTTTTTCCATCTAATTTTAGGTTCAACAAATAATCATTACAAATTGGAATTTGTATTAATATGCTAATAACTAAATTGTTCATTGATTGCCAAATTTTCTTGAGTAAGACTAAAATTTTTATCCCAATTTACTTCTACAATTAATGTTGATATTTCATAAATTTTCATCCCAAATTTACTTTCAAAATTTTTATTAATTGCAAAGATATTTTTTATTTATACATCTTAAATACCAACATGGTAAGCTACATTATAAACAACTAAAATAATTTGGATGGTAGTCTTGGTGGAAGATGGAAGAAAAATTAAAAGAAACAACCTTAAATAATTTAGATGGCAGTTTTTGTAATTTTTATGAAGTATATGGTCAACATGGTAATTTACATCCCAAAAAGCCAAAAGTCATTTACAGAAAGCTACTATTTGTAGCTTTTTACAAAATGGTTTTTTGCAAGTAAAAAGTCGCTTCAATCCGTCAACCCACCAAACACTCCAAATTAGCTTTTTGAATGGTCAAACAGCCAAATACCTTCCAAAAAGTCATTTTCTCCAAAAAGCTATCCAAAAAGCCAGACACCAAACACCCCCTTAGCTAACTTTTTCTTGATTTTAATTATTGCATATTTGGTAATATATAATTTAAATTGTCAATATAAGCTTGTGAAAACCTCAATATAGAATTTCTATCCATTGTTATATTCAATTCTTATGTTAGAGATTGTTTATAATTTAAATTGTCAATATAAGCATATCTATTAATTATATTAAAACAAGACATGCTTATCTAAAAACTTACCATATGGCTTTCATTTGAAGCAAATTAAAGTTCTTTTTTTTTTTTTTAAAATCAAAATTGAACTTCAAAGTTGAAGTCTCTTGCACTACCTAGATTTAATTGATATTTTATTACAGAATAATTATGAAAATCACTATAATTAAATTAAGTATAAAATTTTACAAAATAATCTATATATTATCTTAAAACAAGACATGCATATGTAACAACTTGCCACATGACATTCAAATTGTTTATAAAAATCATAACAAATTCTAAAGAAATAAAACAAAAGAATAGTGCCTTTTTAATAAACCGGGCCATAATATAACTAATTATGTACTAATCAGTATTGATCAGTACCCATCAACACTGGTAAGTACTTTTCTATGTTAATCAATCAGCAATAAATTACTTATCATAAATAAAAAAAAAAGAACAGTGTTTAAGTATTGCACTTACTTCCAATTGATATTTTTATGAAGAATACACGAATTTGCATTTCATAGGTTGAGCCTACGATAACAAATTAGATGGAACAAAGATCAAATTGATATTTTTTTTTGGGCTGATATGTTCACACAATAATCATCATTTCTATCAAATAACTTTAACTGCCAAAACTTTCAATAGTTTCTTTCTCAAAAAAAAAAAAAAAAAAACTTTCAATAGTTTACTATAAATAGATCACAAAGATAGATAATTTACAATGAAAATAGTTCTTAACATGTGAAAAATATTTTATCTATTGATATTTTAGTCCTTTGATTTACATTATGTTAAGATAATTTACAATGAAAATAGTTCTTAACATGTGAAAATTTTTCCATCATGCCTCTAAGCCGACCAAATAGGTTTTGGAACGACAATTAAGTTAGTTTTAGCATTACACTGCCTTCCAAGTGTCCTTCCTCTTGAATGCCTAGGCTCCCATCCAATGCTTTCTTTCCAATGAAATACGAAAGTACAGTGAACACCAACCCAATCTTGATGGAAAAACGGAAAGACTTGTCTGATTTGTCTACCAAGGGAGGAGGCAAGGACTGCAAAATTTTGATGTCTGCATAGATACCAACTATTTTGTTTCTTTTGTTTTTGTGTATGTTGCATCAGCAACCAAGAAAATCCACCTTCTTAGAGGACAGCCAAGCCCAGTGCAAGTCGATCATTAAATAAACCAAGTTCCAAGCTTTGTATAGGACCAAACAGCATTTACAGCAAGTAGAGCTTTTTGTATAGGACGAAAAAGGTTCGATAAGATATAACGTTTACAAGCCTAAAAAAGAATCTAACTTCCCATCAAACTTCGTAGGGGAAAAACATGATCTTAATCACAACTGTGGCAATCCGATAAGAGTTTGATGAATGGCCCTTTCTCATAGAGCTTACTATACACTGAAATTGGACGAATAATACATGGTTACAAAATACATATACTAACTGCCAATAAACAATATTGTATGGGTAGAGGCTATAGCGTCCGGCCCGGAGATGGTATTCCATGCTTTTGGAACCACTCAGGCATGTGAAACTTTTCATACAGAACAGGCCTGACATCTTTCTGGACAGAGAGGTGTTTGAGGAGCGGAAGTAGGACTTCAATAAGCTGCATGAAATAGGAGCAGATATAAGGAGTAAATAAACTATACCACTGAATTATGCGAGACTTATTATTAGTGCACCCCAATTTCTACCTGATTATCATGAGGCTGTCCGGCAGAAAATGGTACACAAGGAATTCCGTTCAATGGCTGCAATAAGAAACTGAAGGGGTTGTTATCAACAATAACTACCCTGCAAAGATCTTCTGAAATGCAGGACAGGTCCTTCACATGATCTCGATACTCACTGTCAAAATGCAAAACCGCAAAACTTAGCATCAAGCAGCTCAACTTTGTTAACAATGAGATTCTATAGACAGAAGCATATAATGATCAAACATATACAGCATAAAATTACACAGCATATGCTGGTAAATTTGATTAAAGTGGCCACTACTGCTTCTCAGAGAATATGAGACCAACCATAAATTTGAATTCGAAATGGCAACCCCATCCACCAGTGAAGATGACAGTTAAATGACACCAAACATGATGCATATGGCATTGATTAAACACACAAGCAGCTACATATCTTAACTATGAAATATTGACCATCGCCGAGGTCCTAGTAATATGTAGTTTGTGATACTTGACTGCATGCATTATTATCCATGTTCTAGAAGATAAGTCTTCTTACACTAGCTTCTGGTAACTATCTGAGAGAAGTTAATACGAGCTACTACTAAAGCATCACCATTTGATCACATTTGAGGAATTAGTATTTAGTAATTAGCAGGATTACAATATTACATGTTGCAGCACATTGCATGATTGCACCACGCCCTAAACTCATTCCTGGACATACAGGTGCAACCTCACATATAAAAAGCCATTAAATAATGCCACATCAACCTCCTACATTTCTCTACCATGCTGAAACGACTGCAGACACAACAGAAGGGCACAGAATTTTTTGCTCTTAAAGACCTAAGAGAATAGGGAGTGTGGAAAGGTCATTGCACAACAATTACCACTAACAGAAGAAAAGTTACCCATTTTCTGGCATGTAGCTAATAATTTGGAACTTTGTAAAGGATGAAGATTGTGATTCTCTTCAGAATCTAAAAAGACAATTCTGCAGCTACATGAAAAAATGAAAGTGATAAAGAACAGCTTTTTTTCAATGAGCCTTGTTCACTGGGAGATGGAAAAAGTGGTTTTGTGACACAAGGTTTGTGAAACTACTACCAGCAATGTTCATTTGTATAATGCCTCCTCCCATTTGTTTGCTTGTCATCCCAAAAGAAGTTTTAAATTATTTGCATTGTTTCTGACTCAATGACTAGGTAACTTACATTCTTTTTCATTCTTCCCTAAAACCAGTGACAATGATACTCTCCCAGCTCATAAAGTCCTACTCTGAAATATGAAAGGGTTTGGAATTCAGCTATCATATTATCACATAATAATTCCTATGACCGGTGCGCTAGTGCCTATAAGTTCTGCAGCAGTAATCTAGAATCTGAATTACTCTGTGTTCCAACTTAATTGTCAGTTTTTGACTTTTCAGTCTTTAATACTCTATTTGACTATTAATTACTATTACTTTAGTTTCAAAAAAATTACAAGACTATGCTTGTATGAAGGTATTTTTCACAATGAATCTAATGATAGCATTTTCATTTTATAGATCACTATATAATCCCTTTAGGGAAATTTGATAAAATTAATATATTATTAAATAGGATATACCATATTTTACATGCAAAGCCCCCTGAGGTTAAGTGCAAATAAAAAGTTACTCATGTTTGCAACTAAACTTTCAGACCTCCTCACCTTTGCTATTAAATACAATTCCGCCAAAACATGGTTTGTGAAACTTAAATGGACCGAAATGCCCCTAACCAATGTGTTTTAAGTAAACGATTGCCGACCCCCTAATTTATATTTATATTTTATTTTCCTTTATTTTAGGATTGACCAACTTTTTTGTGTTAAGTTGGGATTATTGTAATCCAAAAATACATTTATAAAATATGATTTTTGCCAGAAATTAGTAAGAGAGTCAACAAAAGTTCACTTAAAACGCATTAGTACGGGCATTCCGGTCGATTGAAGTCTCAAAAATCATGTTTTGTCGGAAATGTATTTAGCAACAGTGAGGGGGGATGAAAGTTAACTTGTAAACAACATAAGTAACTTTGTAATTACACTTACCTCAAGGGATAAACATGTAAAAAAAAATCCTCATTAAATATTGTTGAAAAATTAATACACGACGTTCGAAAGTTGACTGCATATGAAAAATTAGTACTTAAAATTAATAGAGACAAGCAATTTGGAAAGGAGGGAGCATATAATTTAAAGCTACAAATAATTTGGAATGGAAGGAGTACAAATAACATTATTCGGAAGTTGATTATATTATAGGGTGGCAATTGGCCAATCACATATGCTTCAATCCCTAAGAAACAAGTTTACATCAACAGAGAAAAAGCACCTTGGATAAGTGAACACAATGTCTATTGTCTATTCTAATGTTTTTCCAAGAAATGGCGGAGTCACTATATTCACACTATTGAGAAAAATATTACAAGTGCATGTACAACCCCCCGCGGCACCTAAATCTAATCCCTCAGAATGTCTGGCACATTCTTTTTTTTTTTCCCCCTTATAGAACACTATCTCATGTTCATTCATCAATTCTGAATGTGCACTTCAGAGTACAATATCAATCATAAACAAGTCCAGACTAGTTGGCTTTGAGGCAATGGACTTCCCTGAATCTCTAAAATAGGCTTGAAAGCCTCAGGCATCTACTTTTAAACACCAATCTCCACAAGAAGGTACCGCTGAAATCCAATAATAAAGCACGAAAGCAGAACCACACTTGCACAAGCAAAGGAGAGATTAGACAGAGATGTACAGACCCGTCAGACATCCTACTATCAAGCCAATGAGAAGAACTTGAGTTTGTGAACTGACAAGCGTCAAGTACAAACATCTATTATGGGATGGGAAACATTTTCGCCTTCCTACCATGCTACATTTTATTTCTCTCTCCTCCCTCTACCTGAGATGCAGCATGAGCCTTAACTACAATGTCAAAGAAAATCTGAAATTTACGGGGATGTTTTCCATTAAATTACCTTTTTTGAGGTTCTTTGCTCCATCCACTCCCATTTCCTCCACATGCAGACAAAGTCCCACCAGAAGCTGATGCGTTGGTGTTTTCCCTTAATCAATAGTGCCTGTCCTCTGTCTAGGAAGCCTCACAAGGTAGGGTTTGACTTGATGACATTGTAAAGAGGATGCTTTATGGTGGATAGAGGTTTCATGTGTGAATAGAATGCTGAATATCACTTGCTGCTTCACTCTCATTTCGCTAAAAGGAAGCATTTAGTCTCTTAGATATTCCATGAGCAGTTGCTACAATGGTCAAAGATTATTTTCTAGCTTGGGATTTGAGCATAAAAGAGAAAAACAGAGTAGCCCCAGTTTTCTTAATTCTTCTCAGGGCATGATGTGTAGAATTCATTTTGGAACGAGCAGCAAATGCACCATCAAAAGCACAGAACATTGCCACCAACAAACCTCAAATAGATGGATCAGGTTCTATATCTTTAAGAAACAGGCATATGTTATCATTAACATTTGCTGATGCATTTAGTAGTCCTTAGTTGGTCCAGGTAGTGCCATACTGGATGCTGGCTCACATCAACCCCTGTGATCTCTTTAGACCATGTACAGCGGCAAGAACGCAGCTATGGGAATTTGTGCATGTGGCCACGAAATTACTCCACCAAGGAACGCAATAATTGGGCACACTTTTGAGGAACGCTGCAGTGTTCCTCTGCCCAAACACAACTCTTTTTTTTTTCTTTTTAAACAAATCAAAATTTGAAATGTGTCATTAATTTTGTGTGTTTGAGATAAAGTAGGTTTAATAAATAATATTTTATAGGAAAAAGGTAGGAATGAGTTCCAATTGTTGTAGAAAAAATAAAATGGAGTTCCAAAAAGTAGGAATGATAGACGATGTAGAAGGAGGGGACCATCAATTTCATTCCAAAAATAAGATCACCATTGCATTTGCTCTTATTGATGCCGACTTCACAGATATGATCCTTTGAAGAGTTTGGTTTATCTTAATGGACCCTTCACGATTGGAAACTTAATCTCATGCAGTTGCATGATTGGGAGATGAAATCCAAGACAATCTCCATCAAAGGTGCTCTAAACAAAGCATTATGCTGTAATATTTCCAATATAAGAAAACAGCCATTTAACAACATGCTCACAGATCTAAGATTACCACCTGATGCAGTCAGAAATTCTCAGAATCCGAACTATGCCATTAGTTTTCATTTTTTACAGCAATTTAATTACAAATCATGAACATATACTGGGTTAATCCCAAGCTAGAAAAGAAATGAAGAATGGTGAACCAGTGAGGAAAAGAAAGTCTATAGACAACCTTTCCTTAGTCAACTAATGTAGAGTTCTGACAATTACATTTATGGACAAATGATGCAAGGAGTTACGAAGATGGCTTTGCCAAAGCAAGCAGCACAAGTTTTGTCACTTAGTAGCCTCCTCCAGGAGGCATATAATTCAATACAGACAAAAAACCCACTGGTAGAAGATTAAAACTTAGGACAGGTCAATGCTAGATTCCGAGAAGTCGATATAAAATTTTGGGCATTGAAGTCAGTTATATCATGGCGGTTCAAATTGGAAAGATGCAAAAACCATGCAATCTAACATAATAGTAGATCACAAGAAAAGCCCGAATAGTTGCAAAATACTCACGTGCTAATAGTTGAAGGCCGGTACAAACGACGACAGAACAGATTGTCAACATCAATTTTATCAACAAGAGGTCGAGCATAACCTGTCGTAAACAAGAGAAATAATAAAATACAATCATTCTCCCAATGTACTCATCGCACAACCGAGAGGCATGCATATTTCCTTTTATTCAAAGAGAAACATCACGCGAGTCATCATATTTCTGGTCTCAAATTAAGTGGCACTAGCATTGAGCAAGATGAGAGGCTGCAAAATTTAGACGTATAAAATGTGGGAATAAAACATTAACCTTCAAGGCCAGCAGTGAAAAGAACTAGATCTGCAAATTTGCTGAGTTGCTTCAAGAAGTCATGCAATCCTGGACGTTCAAAAACTGTTACATAGCTAATCTTAGGCTTGCCATCACATTCCTTCAATTTCCAATATAAAATCCAGTTCAGTTCAGTTCAGTAATCATGTAAAGCTACTAGTGACACTGGGCGAATGTTAAATTTATAATACCTTGTCTGATGATACACATTCAAGCTCAAACCACTTCAGGCCAGCTTCTGTCGCTTGGGTACAAAGTGATGGGGGCAAACTTGATGTTTCATATGCACATACAAGAGTCTCATCAAGATCAAGAACCACCTGTGAATTCACATCGAAGCATTACAACCACAAGGAGGGAAAAGCTTAGATTAAAAAAGTGCTTGCAAAGGTCCTTGGGGTCATAGGCATGAGCTCCAAAGCATAGTTACCAGGAATACTTTTGGGATACCCTGAACATGGACCGCTAACTTTTTCATAAATATAGTCAACTTTTGGCTCTGTAATGCTTGTTCCCAGAACGGGATTGTAAGGGTTGTAACAATTTCAATAACTATGCTCTGAAACGTAGGCGAGGCCTTTTCACACGCCAAGTGCACCCAGGAAAAAAAAACACAAAAGAGCAAAAAAAAAAAAAAAAAAAAAAAAAAAACTGCGCCTTAGGAATGCACAATGTTTCACTCAAAATGCACACCAAGGTGCAATCGGCAATCTATGCTTTTTTGTGCTCAGAAAAAGCTTCTATAAATTAAGGGAAAATACTAAAAGGGGAAAAACTTCAAGAGGATGAAGAAAGACCAGTAAGTAAAAAGAAAAACATGGAAAAAGAGTATGAACAGGAAAAGCTGCACAATACTTATGGCCCTGAAGTTAACCACCCAGAAAACCTCCAGCAGCCCTCATGGAACTCCAACATGACACCACTAGGATCAAATCGCAATAGCTTACCAAGTGAGCTACCCTCATAGTCATCAGTGTTCAAGTAGCCCACCAAATAGCCATAGGAAACATATTCAAGACTCCTCGTACCCAACATTTCTTCATCCTTCTCCTCCAAGCCACCAACACATCCTTCAGACTAGACGGTTGGACCCAACTAATCCCCATCACACAGAGGCCTAGGTGCAAAAGCAAAGATAGCCATGACAATGCAAAGAAGATGATCCACTGATTCTTCATCCTCAAGATACATTGAACACCTACTAGGACCGCTAAAACCTCTTCTTTTCAGCACCTCGTCTTCACTCTTCAGAAATATCACCTTTCACAGCAACCCAAGCAAGGACATAAGCTTTATATGCAAGTGGACGTTTATATGCAAGTGTAATTTATATGCATGCAACTCATACAAACTTGTTCAGAATATTGATCAAGACCAATTCAACCTTATTTTGGCCCTTTAATAAAAATAGCTTTGGAGTTGGTATTTTCCTGAATTTTCCAAATACTTAGGAATGATCAGGATTTCCCCCACCACTTGGGCAAACAGCATGACTAAACAGCCAAATGTTACTACCGACTCAATAATGAAAGAGCATCAAGGAACTTCAATTCACAACACTGACAGAGACTGAATCTGAATATCTCATATCCAGATGTTTGAACAGCAAGTCAGAAGCAGTCAAGCCAATACCAACATACATAAAATGATCCCACAACAATGTGAAAATCAGTGTGGAGTCAGAAGAATCTCACTATTGTGTTTCTGGGATTTGATTAGTTATTGTAATATGCTATTGAGAGTCTTACGGATTGTACACAAATCTCTGAACAATGTTCAACAAGTGTACTCGGCAGCATGATACCACCAATGACAGACAAAGGATGTGACTTTGTGAGAGAGAAAAAGATTAGCCGACCACTGTCACCTTGTCAAATTTTGCATATAAAGCTATAAGGAATAGTACAGCTGAATTAGAACCAAGCACCATTACTAGGATATTAGCTCCGTTCCTTTATTACACGTAATAATAACAACAAAGGATAGGCATTAGAAGCAATGTCCTGTGACCTTCACAAGCATTTATACATATTGCCCAGCACTAGTAGCTTTAGAGTGATTCAACTCACCAAATTACATGGAGGGCTTGCAGGGGGTTGAATTATGCACTCACCCATACCCATTTTCAGAAATGATACCTACAGCCCGTTGAAGTTTGGGAAAACAATAGCAACAAGGCAATACCCACGGCTATAGACATACCAATAGCCATAAGACCCATAACCAACTGGGGTTGGGGTCCTCAGATTCACTCAGGTGCATACAGAATGCAAACTTGAGAACAATCAATTTTCAAACATCAAAAGCTTTAAATATTTTAACAAATGCTAATCAATGATAGGGTTTCCATGTTTTATTATAAAAAAAATAAAGTAAATGTAAAAAACTAACAATTTGTATGAAAATTCTCATGGCATAAAATCATTTCAAATTCAAAACAAATAACATTAACAATATGGTTAAGAAAGTTAGTACCTTCTTTTGTTATACTATAATACTGCCCACCTATGACTATATCTGCCCACATTTTGTGATTGAAATTATTCTTAAATTGTAGTTTTTTTAGTATGAGTGCTCAACATATACACTGCAAGGTTCACTTTTCAGAGTATCCTGTTTTTCATTACCTTCATTTATGGTCTCAATGAGGATAGCGGCATGATCTTCCACTTCTTTTATCTCTAAACAATGGCTGTGATGGAATATTTTTAAAATGTGTGGAGTGATGATGATAAAATTTGGGGCACTCCAACACCCCCTCCCCCGCAACTCCCAAAAAATAAATAAATAAATAAAAAGAGACTACATAGAATTTCACGAATGCATCCATCGGTGTACATAACTGTAAGCTAAAATCGAGGTCAACAATATACTTTGTGCAATAACCACTAACCATACAAAAAAAAACTGATTGCTCAGATATCAATTGGGACTTTCGTAATGTGGTCAGCATTGATAACTACAGATGCATTCATGTTCACTTCAAGGCTCAAGATGTGTCTGACCATGTGCCAATCTTTGTTCAGTCAACTAATATCAAGGGTTAATTAAGCTATGTTGGAGACTATCACATCTCAAGCGTAACCTTCTTGTGATTGATGCCTTTTAATATACTAAAATATCATTAAGTTGAAATTTTACAAGAATTTTTAAATTTTGTAAAGAATTAAGATAAAATTTATATAACTATGAATGTTAATATTTATTATTTACTAATATATTAACTTTTAGAATGAGTATGAGTAGGTGTGGGTGAGTGCATTTAAATGCAGGCAAGTGCAGGTTGGTGCAGGTTGATGTAGGTTGATGCAGGTTAGTGTAGGTGTACGTTGGCCAATGTCCTAATAAACAAGCCCTACAATGTTGTGTCAGCAACTTAAAATGGTCCTACATGTGCTCATTCATGAAATCAGGGTGATTCTGTTGTGCATTTGAATATCATTGAGAACATTCTCATTGGTCAGGGATTGATATAGCCTGAGGTTATAGTGCCATGTCTTGACAAGGTTTTGTGGGTTTTATGTGGCCTTGAGTGATAGTGTCGTCCCTTGTCATATTACCATTCTCGCCCTCATGAAAGAGCTTGTTAATTTATCATTGCCATCTCTCAAGAACTTGATTTGGTTTGTACTAATTGCATCCGCCAGCCCTAGTCTCCAATGCTTCTCTCCTTAAACTTGACCAACTTGAAGACACCAAGCATTTTTTCATAAGATGTTACACTTATATAACTGCGTTTTTACTCCTATCTGGTCTTGTAAGAAGCAAGAACCAATTTGAGGTTTCAACCATGATCTTTCAGATGGAGATAGTTATGCTGATGCCAAGGCTTATTCCACTAAAGACAAAAAAGGGATTATTCCTCCTTTCCGGGATTTCTAAATTCGGACCAAAATTCAAAGTGCTCCTAGCTTAGAAACCACCATTGCTCCATTGGCATTTAAGCAACTGAACTTCCATCTCTTGGAAGTTCCTTGCCATCCATTGATAAAAATAGTGGAAGATGGCTAAATGGATGTTGTAGTGTTTGGGACTTCTCTTCCAGCCTTAGGAGATACAAGTTTGGGTGCCTACCTCTTCCTACGTCGGCACAAGTTCCTCCCAGCCTAGAGACTAAGAGGGGGGGGGGGGGGGGAGGGGAGAACGTGCAAGCCACAATAGTGGTGGGAATACCAACTATTCCAGGTGGCCCTCTTCTTCGTGCAAATTCCATTATTGAACCGCGTATAAAAGACCAGTTAGACGATGCCGACAAGCTAACATTTAAGAGACCTGGAAACTTGATGAGAGGTTCACCAGGTCAGACCATTCCCGAACCTAACAAGCCAACGGACCCAAAAAGCAATGGATGAGCGCGAAAGCTGTTGCGCAGCAGGGCCTCTCCTCTTCCCTGTTCTAACCATTCCAGGCAGCCCTCTTCTTCATGCAAATTCCACTATTGAACCGCGGATAAAAGACCAGTTAGGCGATGCCAACAAGCTAACGTTTAAGAGACCTGGAAACTTGATGAGAGGTTCACCACGTCAAACCATTCCCGAACCTGACAAGCAACGGACCCAACAAGCAATGGATGAGCGCGAAAGTTGTTGCGCGGCAGGGCCTCTCATCTTCCCTCTTCTAACTATTCCAGGCGGCCCTCTTCTTCATGCAAATTCCATTATTGATTATAATAGACCAGATAGGTGATGCGGACAAGGAAACTTGATGAGAGGTTCACCAGGTTGGACCATTCCCAAACCCAACAAGCAATGGACGAGCACACTAGCGCGAAAGTTGTTGCGTGGCAGGGCCTCTCCACTTCCCTCTTCTCTCCACCTTAGTAGGAGAAAAGGTTCAAGATGCGCTTGTCATCCCGGGTTGTGTCACATTTCCAAGTTGACATGGTTCACAAACAGACACCAAACTTGGTTTGCATGGAGATTCAATCCTAGTCTGTGAGTCAATCCTCCCCCACCTTAGCTCAAGTATCCAGCCAAAACTTACTTGCCAAGCCATTTAAATTAAAACATTCATTCCAAAGCCCTTTTTAAGCACCACACGGTAGCAAGTCAAATAAACCTCCTCAAACTGATGATTATTTATATTCCATTTAATTTTAGTCACCTAAGCATTAAAATGATCATCAACCTTAATATATGTTAACTATGATCATGATGAATTGGGTTGGCAGCAAGATAGGTAGTAGAGATGTTATCACATAACATGAACTAGGCAAGTGATGATAATAGCCATTTTCTATAAGAAGATCGCATAATCATATAGTCTTAATGGTAGTGTAAGAAATATATAGTACAACACTCAACTTCGATACAGGATATTGACATAGTTTGATGCTTCTTAGAGCACCTAGAGTCGTGATACAGACCAAAAAAAAAGTATATCGAATGGTAAAGCCAGAGTTGTCGGGTAAGCAAGCTCAATGAGCATATGATTAGGCTATAACTGTTGGGAGTGTCCCGACAATGTTCGATATACTTAGAGTTTAAGCCAAAATAATATAGTGATTATATGTCTTCCTAGAGACCTCTATATTCGGTAATTAAATGTGTTTAATTACAACTACATTATTTGGTCCTACTGGATCTCACACAAGCCAATGCCTTAGAACAATGTTTGTAGCGTAAAGTAATATCGTACTATATTTAAGAGTGTTGGGAGTTGATTTCTTGGAGAAATCAACTCATCACGGTCCGTGTTGGGCCAACACAGACCTGGTTGGTGAGCCTGACATGGACCGGTTGATTCTAACCGACTTAAAACGGATTCTGGAGGTCAACACGAACTGTGTTGCCTGCAATACGGACCATGTTGGACCCTAGACAATGTTTTTTGAGTAAGTCGGTTGTTAGGGTTTTTGGTTAACCCTTTCCCCAAGCCACCCCACACTATAATAGGGAGTCTGCCTAAGAGATTTATTCCATCAACTGTTTGAGACTTTTAGAGAGATACCAGGGTAATTTTCTGAGCCCCTCTCTCTGCTAGTTTACAGTTATTGTTTCCCGAAACATTTTACAAATACCAAAAACACATAAATCTTAGATTGAAATTAGTCTCAATCGGGTCAATCTAGCAATCGAGTTCCCATAGTGCTGCGTGGACCTACAGTAGAGGATTTCTCCATCGGAATCTCAAAGGTCAACTTCTTTATCAGTCGGATAAGCAATCAAGTATAATACTAACCCTCCGCAGTTCTACTCTTTCGTGGGTGATTGTTTTGTAATTGTTATGAATATTCCGCCAATTAATTTGTGTCTGTTTGGGAAATAGATTACTTAAAACCCAACAGTTATATTAGAGCTACCAATTGCATGCTAATGTTTTATGCCTTAATTCATATATATAATTTTGTCAACCGTTGAATTATGTTATTAATTTGATAGATTAGATATTATGCCTAAATTTTGGAACTTTATGAATGTTTTTGTCTTTATTATTCTTTATGGTACATGTTCGGTCTCGTTTCGAGCCGAATAGTTATCATTTATAAAGGGTTTTGCTTGTTTTAGTTCCTTAATTATATATTGGTTATGATGGTTTTGTGTTTTTGTAGGAAAATAAAGAGTTAGAAGGAAATTGAGTTAAAACGAGGCTTTTTAGGGAATCGCGAGCGATTTCCCGAGCCAACCCGAGTCGAGAACCGAGGCGGAACCGACCCGGGAACTCCTTCTCCATTTTTGGTGCAAAACAGGGGTACAACACCCGCTACAATCCTTGTAGCGGGCATTATGGCCCAAGGAATGAAGCAGGGGAAAGGAGCCAAAATGGTGTCACACCCGAGACAAAATCTGTCACACCCGTGACAGATTGGTGTCACACTCGCGACCAACAATGTCACACCCGCGACAGTTGTGAGCAAATAACGGGAGAAGGAGGCAGAATGGTGTCACACCCGAGACAAAATCTGTCACACCCGTGACAGAATGGTGTCACACCCGCGACGTCCTGCGTCACACCCGCGACGGTCGACAGTCTGCGGAAATTACGCAAGGCTGCTGTGACTAATTGTAGGGTTTTAGGATAATTTCTTTCCTTCTATAAATACCCATATACTTTCAACATTAGAATCATCTTAGTTAGGAGTAGGATTAGAGTATAATTAGGTTTTATTGCATTTCTTTTATCTTGCTTTAATCTTTTATTAAGCTTTAATTGTTCTTCAAGTTTTCTCTTCTTTTCATTGTAATCAACTCTCTTTCAAGCAATTTCAATTGAAGCAATTTACAAAGTTTTTGCTCTCTCTCTATCTCTCTCTCTCTCTCTCTCTCTCTCTCTCTCTCTCTCTAATGTCAATTGATGCTTTGATTCAAGCTTTCTAGTGTTATTGAACCACCAATCCAACTTTTAGTGAGGAGGAGGATTAAGAGTCACAAATTCTACTTCAAGTGAGGATTTGGGGATAATCCAAATCACAAATTTTCTTGTTTGTTCCGGGGAAAATTCAAGTGAAGGATTCGAGATGAAGAATTAGTGAAGATTTATTGCATTGAAGGTATAACTTCTTGTTCTCAATTTCATTGTTCATTCTAGTTTTTCATTCATTGCTTTTAATTTCTTTCTTAGTTAGGAATCTACTTTCTTGTTGAAATTAGGGTTAGATCATCTCTTTTCATGCTTCTTGATTATTGTTGCTATGAAATCCATGATTAGTATAGTTTAATTTGCTTTCCTGTCAATTATTTACTCCTTTCCGCATTGAAAACCCCCTTAGCCAAACCAATTTCCTTATCAAGCCTAACACCCATCCCTGTGGACCGACATCCTTACGTTAAAAAAACCACAAAAATACTCAACCGAACAATAGCGTCGTTGCCGGGGATGGCGTTATTTGGTAGAATAGGTTATTGGTTTGCGTGTAAATAGTTTATCGCTTTCTAGATTTTCCAAGAAAATGTAGATACAAAAATCGAAAAAAAAAGAGTTATGATTACCGTGCTCAATGTGAATTGTATGGCACCTTTTATGATACATAAGATCTTTTGGGAATTGTGAATGAGGGTGTGAATGATGAGACCCGAAATCTCTTAGAGTATTACGAGTTTTCTAATTTAGGAGAAGATAAAGCATGTGAATTACTTGAGCGGTTGTGTAGGGATTCTTATGAATTTGAGTAACAAAATGTTAGTCCTAGCTTCCAAACTTCTTATGCACCACCATCTGGGACCGTAGCTAAACAGTCATGTGATTATCTCTTGCATTTTGATGATCAATCTTATGGTAGGGATTCTGTGGAAAATTCTTATGATATTCCCCTGTGTGATGTTGATGAGTCTCATCCTTTGTGCTCATATTGTGAATCTTCATTCCATGATTCTAACTCTTGTGTCCGAGCTAAAGTGGATGATTTTCAAGCTGACATTTGTGCGAAAATGAATGAGTGCATACAAGAATTTTTACACATGCTTAACACTGGGGTAGAAACTTTCTTCACAAGTAATTGATTCGATAGTTGAAGTAGATCATTCATCATCTTTGAGTCCTGAAATGCATAATGATTCTTCTCTGTATGATTATGATGAAGATGATGACTACTATAATAGACCTAGTTTTGCATGCATCGGGCTTAACAATTCCTTAGCTCTAGCTGCATCTAGTGAGCATGAGAAACATGTTGATCTTGTGTGTGATGATGTAGAATTTGATGAAAACATGCTTGATGATGAACCATTGTCCACACCATATCCATGCCTTTATGTGAAGAGAAGGTTGAGTCCAATGATTGCCATAGTGTTTGTGATCCGACTGAACATTATCTTGTTGAGAGTGAAATAGAATCCTTTGTGATTGAATGTGTGCTTGATACTGAATTATTCACTTTCATTAAGAATCATTGTATTAGTGAGGCATTAGCAACCTTTTCATGTGAATCCATTGAAAAATCTTGTGATGATGAGTTCAAGTCTTTGGGGAATGATCCTAATTGTTTGAACTTGGTTTGTAACAATGATGCTTTTGATGGTGATATGTTGTATGAGTCATTCACAATGGGTTATGACCCTGAACCTTCCACTTTCACCTTGATGATGCTTTGAATGTTGCACCTTTGTCTCCTGATACTGATAGTTCTTCTGATGAGTCTGAAATTGATGAAGATGAAGATGTACCTTCTTGTAATGTCAAGAGTGTTTTCATGTTGTATAACCCTACTTTTTCCTTATTACCCATTGATGATTATGATGAATTGGATGAAAGTTGTGATTTGGAGTCAGTGTTTGATGAAAATTGCATGGAGATTGAATTTGAGTCATTGTTTGCATCCAAGTCTGTGCATGAGCAAGTTAAGGGATGTGTTGTATTGCCCCCTCCTGTTGATTTGCATACTCAATCTTCATTTACAAGTCAATGGGAGGAATCATTTGTCATGTCTCCTTTTAAGGTGCCTAGGAAAGTTGTGTACATTCCTATAGTCCGTCAATTCTATGACTTTTCTAAGGTTTTTGATAAACTGTTGGGAGCACTAACGTTTGTTAATGTGTTATTGAGATTGTGCTCTTATGTACACCATTCTGAGATGCATGCGAGAATTCATGAGTTGCTATTATGGGCGTTAAATGGTTCTGACATGGTGCCTAGTATCTTGAGGTGAGATGGAGTGGCTGAGGCTCCATAGATGGTTGTATTATTCTGAGACTTCATTGTTTGGGTATACTCAGTACCCAACCAGGTAATATCCTTCCTTAGCTTTCTTTTCTTCTTTTGTTTTCTTTTTGTGTGTTTCTTTTTCTTTCCTTTTGGAGTGCGTGCTTACCTTACTTCTGTTTCCATTAAGGACATTGCAACCTCTTTGTGTGGGAGTGGGAGGGGGGGTAGTATGCATTCCGGCTTTTGAGTCTAAGAAAAGAAAAAAGAGTGAGATTCATATTGTAAATATTTTGGTTTTTCTTTAATTCTTTAGTTAGTAGTGTCTTGTATATATTTTTATTTTTCTTGCATGCCAAGTTCTAAGCATTTAGGTAGTTTAAATTGTACATCCTAACCTTATGCTTGGTTCTTTTGGATCGTGGATCGAGTTGTCTTTCATTGAAGATCTTGAGGTAACTTCTTTCCGCCCTCTTTTTTAGTGTATATATTCTTGATCCATGATGCATGCTTGATTTTTTCGTTTGGGTGGCGAACCCTTGTATGTGAATGTTCGGATTATCTTGTTGTTCGAGCTGTGTGAGCTCGGGTCGCCATAGTTTTTTGTATGTGATAGGTGTTTTGTATATATGCTTTTCTTAGGTTCTCTACCTTACTTGTGACACCCTTCTCACAATGGGGACATTGTGATGTTTTGTGTGGGAGGAGGGGTGATATTTTTTCATGTTCATGGGTAGATCACCTAGTCTTTTGTTTTTGTTTACGTAGTTTTTGCTAAAATTTGAAAAATTTTGTGTGAAAAAGGAGGAAAAAGGGAGTGGAAAAACCTTTAAAGTTTTCGTTTTTCTTTAGTTTTTGCTTTGTTTTTAGGGTTGTGTAGTCAATGCTTCTAAAGGTTTCTTAATCTTCTTGAAAGAAACCTGTATGAGCATTATCGTCCCTAAATTCAAGTGTTGTCATGACTCATTTGTTTAGATTCCCTTCGTTAAATGCTTAATAAGATCCTTGATTCTTTCACGTTCTTCTTGAAACTGTGAGACTTTAGTAGACCACTTCCGAGCTTGTTGAAAAAGTGAAAACTAATTAAATTGGGATAATTGGTTAATTGTCGGCTAAACCAACAAGGGCCGGTGTGAGTGGGCGACACTCACATCCCTTAAACACTTTGTTTGTGAATGGAGTAGCCTGAGTTGGTAGGCTGATCCCTTTTTGGAGGGCCGTTCCGAATCCTGAAAAACCCGACATTAACCTTGAAAGTGTAATGTAAAGTTAGTACACCTATACGAGTTGGTATGAGCGGTGTGGTGCACTTTCCCCTTAAGCACTTCGTTTGCGTATGGAGTAGCTCGTGTTGGGAGGGTAGACCCCGTTTATGGGCCGTGCAATTCCCGAAAAAAACTAACACCAAAAATTCGTTGAGTTTAGTTGGAAATGTTGGGCCGTTAAATTCTCGGAAAAACCCAACACCAAAAAGAATCGTAATAAACGTGAAGTTCTTCCTTGCGTCTCCTGTAGCCCTCACCAAGCCAAGAGCGACACAAGCAAGGGAGGACGACACTTAAATAATCTTTTGCTTTGATACAAGCTTGGAGTGTGAGTTTACTTTAGATCAATCAGAATCGATTAGAATAACACTTGCATTTGAGCACATAGGATCTTGTTTTCACTACAAAAAAGAAGGCTTCTTTCCACGCTTAAAATTGCTGCTTGCCACGCTTAGAAGTGTGGTAGGGAACCCTGCCACGCATAATTAAGCGTGGAAAGGGTATGCGTGGGGAAAAATTAGCCACGCTTATTATGCGTGGAAAGGAAGATTCTCTCCTCGCTTATTATGCGTGGCTGGGTTAACTATAGGCAAAAATATAAGCGTGGCAGCCAACATTTCACGCGTCTTGCTTTATTTAATTGTTATTTTCAACTAAATTTTAAACGTAATTGAATGATTTCACTAATTTTGGCGGGAAAGGCTCTAGTTGCATTTAGAATATACGCGCTAGTGTAGAGCCAAACCAATGTCTTCGTAGGCCTTTATTTCTATAGCAATTTTATTGTCAAATTTTTTGGCAATTTCTGAGACAAATATGCATTTGATATCATGTGCTTCAATTTTACAAGAAATTAAAACATTTGAAATCAAAATTCTCCAAGCACGGAATTTCTTATAAAATAAACATTGTATTTCCAAATATTTCACATCCCCACATACACATAAGTAAAGATATGGCAATACATAGTACAACATTTTCCAAAATGTTGCCAAAAACAAATTATTGGCATCAGCAGAGTCTTCAGATCCATTGGCACTGGCAGAATCTTCCAATCCATTGGCACTAGCAGAGTCTTCTGATCCCCTTTATTGTAGCATGCTAACTCTGGTAGACCTTACATTGAAAACTATTGGTTGCCAACTACTCCATAGGGCAAGTCAGACATGTAAACACCAAAGACGTTATTAAATTATGTTTCAAATTACACAAAACAAAGAACATGAAATAAGAAGGGATTACAATTACACAAGTACAACCATCCAATTAAACATAATTATTTTACAGTAAAAGAAGTAAACACTACAAAACACCAAAAACAAGGAATTGAAATTTCACTTCATTTTGCTTCAACACATTCAGCTACACTGCATTAAAGTCATTTAAAGAGAAGCCCATACCATACTAAAGTTATAACTTTATCAAGGGAGGCTTGAGCGCCATATATATGTTTTTGAAATTGATTAATCTTGCCATAGTTCAAATATCCTATATTTCCATTGTGGATATCAATGAGTCAACGCTAGACTTTAAGCAAACTAAACAGGAGTATCAATATCTAAACCAAAAATAAATTGAAACACAGTAATACAGCACAAATACTATGCCATAAGCTGCAATTCCCAAAATCAATCTCTAACATAGATATATTAAACGACAAATAGATTAGAACATTGTCCTTGCCTCGCAACAAATATCTTTATGGTATCTTGGTATATTTGAGAATGAAAATTGTTGGGCAATTCCTTCCTGGTCTGTGTACTCTTTGCATGTCCTTGATCTCTACATCCAAGGAATAGGACAAAATTAGTCTTATATCTTAATAATACAATCACTACAATTTACTGCTCGGAAAGATATTGGCATGCATCATCAAAATCCTTTGTCATGAGTATAAATTTTCCCTACCAACTTCCCAAAATACTCCACAGGGAAAAAATAAATTGTGCAGTCTTACTTGTTGCCTCAACTGTTCATTCTCTTCCACTGATTCAACACCCTATCTAAAGGCAAAAGAAAAAAAATAGTATTAATAAAACAACATAATTATGAGTAAACCAAACAATATATTAATCAAACTAATTTCATGCTTTCAGTTTTAATCCTTACCCTCTACTGGAGATGGTTGATCTCGCTCATGATTTTCTGACCCCGTATAATTTCAAGCAAAAAGTATGAAAACAAAATAGCCATAGTTAACAAAAATTCAGATTATAACACAACTAAACAAATACTTTTAAGCAAACCTTCCTCTCCATGATGTGATCTAGTCCAAATTCAAGTGACCTTTCTAGCTGTTGTAAGTCTTCAATGTTTAATCGTTGAAGCTCCTCTCCTCTTATACGCTTGCTGAAGCTTATCTCCTATCACACGCCTATCTCCAATAACAGGATCGTTAAAGAAGAAGACTTGCAATGTTGCCCGCTGTAACAAAGTTTTATTGTCGGAGTTTGCCATGATGTTACACATGTTGTATACATTTTGCTAGCAGCTATCCCACCTGTATTATCATATTTGTCTACTATAAATACTAAATCTAAGGAATGGAAGTCACCACTACAAATCAATTCCCTGCACCATAGATCATAAAGAAAGACTAAAAGAAAAGAGAGGGGGGAAAGGCCAAGATGGCAAGTTCCTCAAATGAGCTAAGCTCTGCCCACCAAATTAGATCATTCAGTTTGTCACCCAAGTCGAATCTTATTGACAAGAAAATACAACAAGAGCTAGCAAAGTTCAGAATCAAATAGGCATCATCAACCACACCTGCAGTGACAATTAGCATTGGCTTATGGAGCCTAGTTGACTTGTACTTGTGCATTAAACCAAGTTTTGAGTTTACCTCTATCTAAACAATCTTTGCCTTCGCGAAAGTATGAGAAATGTGTTGGTGAATAGCTGAAGGTGTGCTGTAACCATGAGAATATATGCATCATCTCAAAAGGGATCCTAGCGGTTTAGTACGCAACAACAATTGTAATCATATTATATGTGAAACTCACTCTAGAAGGTGGAAATTGGTGCAAAAAAAAGGCATTTAGATATTGCAATTCCAATACATGACAGTCCTTACCATAGTCTAAGGGCCATTACCATGATTTATCCCCATTCTTAACTCTTCAAGGTTTGTTTTGGGTGATATTATCTTGCTATGTGTATGGAATAAAGTGTGTAGATTAGAAAAACAATTTATTGTTTTGGTAAAAGTCCCTCATTCAAGAGTTACTAGTAGATTAGACAAGTAAAACTACTGCACAATGGAATGGCTCAATCAACTTGTGACCCCTTGCTTACTAATTAACGCCACATAGAGACCGTGTTCAATAAAGAATTAGCGGTCAAAGGCTCCAAGTCATAAATGTAAAGGATTATTGGCTCATGATTGAGTCATGAGGGAGGGTTCATGAAGACCTGCCAAGAGTTCAAGATTAAGCATAAAAAGATGATATGATCTGCCAATTTGGTCAGTTGTTAATCATTAATCTACCTGTTTCTCCCTAAACTCACCCCCTTAAAAAGAAAAAAATGGAATACTTCCAATATTGTAATAGTTACAAGTTAAGCATAAAGAATCGACTAAGAAAAACCCAGATGAATCAATTCAGATAAACCACAAAGAACTGAAACAATTCAGTGGACATTGCAGAAACGGAAATTCTAATTAAAAAACAATGGGCAATTAACCTGATTGACAGAGAACTGGGATTGATGATTTCTTCAACTACCTGATGAATCGCCCAAGTGTCGCACGACAATGATGAACAAAATAGAAAACCTAGCAAAACTTGCCTGAATCACAAAACAACGACGAACAAAATATGAGAAACTAAATTTGGAGAAATATTGAACCCAACGAAAGAATCTCTAGAACAAGCAGCCATTAACAGTAGAACTGCTCCCCCCTTCAGTCATTGGAGCAATGGAGAATCAGGGAAATTAAATGGGCACTGAGGAAATAGGGTAAAAGAAATTTACAGCTAAACCCAACGAAATTCAAGATTAGGGCAGCCAGAAATCGAAGAACAATACTAGTAGAGAACTATCGAATTATAAATGTTTGGAGAAAAAATGCACGACGAGGGACAGGAAATTTACTGCTAAACCCAGATGAACAGACGACAAACGACTCATTGACAAAATCACAAACCTTGCGCTATCACCCACTTGCCCAGACGAACACCACTACTTAGGGTTTCGCGAAAACGTTGATATCGAAATCTAAGGATTGAGAGTCAATTCAAGGGGGTGCTAGGTCAATTGATAGTATTAGTTCACGGAATTGAGATTTGAGAGATCGCTCAAATTTCCCCTTTCATCATTTTTTTTAATAAAAATTTTAACTATCAATATTAGAGCACGCTTAATATCCATAGAAGGTTAATTTAAAATATAATTTAATAAGTGTGCTAAAGTTATTATAAAAAATCTAGCACATTTATATGCGTGGTAAATATTTTACCATGCTTATTATGCGTGCAAATGATTTGTACTCTAAAAATCCTTGGTTTTTACTTCCACGTTTAAATAAGCGTGGAGAAATAAGCGTGGAGAGATGACATTTTTCTTGTAGTGTTTATAGGAGATGTTCGGGAATTGAAAACCTAAAGATTGGCAATGTCTTGAATTAGGTGATTTTGGTATGCTCATAATGTTTCCTTTTGGTTGATTAGTATTGTTTTCTTTGTGGTGATTGCATGATTCCTAGAACAAGCAACTCTTCTTTTCTTTCTTTTCAAAACTTGTTTTATTTTTCACTTTCCCTCTCTCCTTTTCTTTGGCTTTTGTGGGTATAGCTTCTATAAACCCTCACCAGACCTTCCTCGTCCACTTGGGATGCCAAGGGGTTTAAAAGTCTTGATGCATGTGCTAAATGCATCTGCGATTCTTGCGAAAGTGAGTTAGGGTAGTTAGTTTCTTTTTCTTCTTTGTTTTAGTTTGCTTGGGGCGAGCAAACCCTCATGTAGGAGTGTACATCTGTAATTTTATTGTAAATTTCCATGCTTTGTTATTATTTATTTTCTTATTGCCTTCAATTATGCGGTTTATGCTTATTTAATTGTTAAAATTAGCACGAACTTGGCATATTTTAGATTGTCTTAGAAACGCTCATGTTTAATGTTGTTAAACAGTAGTCAATACTCAGAATAATCTTAATTCACTAAATAGAGTTTTGTAGAATTATTTTCTGATTTAGACTATTTACAGTTAATATTATAAAAAAAGCTCGAAATAAAATAACAAACAAATTAAAAAATTCCAATAAAGTTACTGGAGGCGTCTGGAAGTTTTTGGACTTGCCCAAATTTTTGTGGAATTTCCCCCATTAAAATATAATTTTAATTGAATTTTTCTATATCTGAAGAGAAATAAATTTGTTTGCTTCTCTGTTTTTTTTATAAATTTTTTAAAAATTTTAAAAATTCTGGAATATTTACAACAGGTCATTGGGCGACCATGCTTGTAGGGAAATTTTTTTTGTGAATTTTCGAAATCACTAAATTATTTTCCTTGAAATTTCAGATCTGCATCGAAATATAATTGTTTATTCCTCTAAATTTTCTCAAATTTTTTGAAATTTGATAAAATTCTGGAAAATTCACAGTAGCACTAGGTGACTCTACGGTGTGTGAAAATTGTAAAATTTAATTTTAAAACTTATCGAACTATTCTCTTTTAATTCTCCAGTAAAACAGCAAATTAAATTAATTCAATTCCCTAAATTTACAAATTTGTGTAAATTTGATAAAATTCTGGAAAATTTTATAGTAGGTTATTAGATAACTCTATGATATGAGAAATTTTATGTAGGTAAGCTTTGAAGTTGGTTGATATTTTTTTTATTTGCTTTTTCATGCAGAAAATATCTGGCACTGGGAAGCAACACGGACCGTGTTGAGTGCCATCAGTGTCGATGGCTGCGTGCGTTTAGGGTTTTGAGATTAATTTTGGAAATTAATTAACAAATCATATTATTGCTAAATCAGATATCTCACATAAAATCTTATAAAATTTGTAAAGTTTAGGAAACTTGCAATTTTCAATATATACAGTATCTCTTGGAACACTTAATTTTAAGAAAATTTAGTAACTTGTATGTAAAGGTATTCCCTAAAGCCTAAAATTTGGAACCTTGTTATATTTTATCAATCATGCAAACTGTTTAGGAAACTTTGTTTAGTATTTGTTTCCTGTATGTGCTATATTGAGATTAAATATGCTTTCATAATTTGTTATTTAAGCATGTGTTATATATGACATAATTATTGCAATATTGCTTGTTTGCATGTGCTTCTAGTATGATCATATATAGTCGATTTTACCGGTCTGCGTGCCGAGGTTGGTGAAATATGGTATATGTGCTGTCATTGAATTATTTAAATTCAAATTTCAATTGAGTTTATTTTAATTCATGTAAAGCCTCTATGTAAGAGGTCCACTTTGTAAATAATTGTACTTGGAGATATCAAGTTAAGTGAGAACCCAACAACAATGGGGATGTTAATCCGAATGGGAGTAATACACAAGGAAGTTGCAAAATCAAATAAGGAGTTCTTGAAGACTGTTAAGACTTAGTTAAATTATTTTGATTAAGTCTAGGTGGATATACTAATGGTTTTATTTTATTCTTTAATTTGTTATAGCATGTTGTTTTATTATGTCTTTTTATGGTTTTGGAAAGAGTTCACCTAGAATTGCATGCTTAGGTTAATAAAGCTTACTCTCAAAATTGAATTATTGTTCAACCTACCGAAACACCACTTAGATAAAAAAATAATATTGCCAAAGCGAATTATTTTGTCTGTCACTAATCAGTAGGGTAGGAGTTAGGTGAATTCAAATTAGCTATCAAGATAGTTTTGGGTTAAGAGCAAAAAAGAAAAATATTGTATTTGATACAAATTTCTTGCCAATAATCATTTTGAATGATCGATTATGAGATGATACACCAAAGGCAACATGTGCTCAAGTTTTGTTAGGCCAAAGAACTCTTGAGCCCATTTGTCTTGTGGGTCAATATTAAAATTAAAACACTAAATGAGAGTAGATGGAGTGTTTTGATTTGAAATTAAAATAGTTTAAGTTCTATTGATATTATTATAGTCCCAACATATAGTTATAACGTTTTATAGAATGTGATATATATTTACAACTTTCAAAACCTTATTTTATCAACATTGCCTTGTAAATGAAAAGAACATGTGTTTAGTTAACCAGTTTATTACCTAACCCGACCTAATTAGACCTTAATCAGACCAAGCACCACAAACCCAAGATTGTTAATGTCTTCCCACCTAAGCTAGTTGTAAAGATAGAGGATAGCAAGGTGGCATGGGTAGTTTTCGTCAAACCTTGTGACCATCATCCACCAGAGAGATTTGAGTCAGTTGCTAATTACTGGCCTATCCTTCATTAAAATCTTCTGCTTCGTGAATCCTAACATTGGTGCTTTCGAGTTTCAATGGAGGTTCAAAGTACAAAATCATGTGAAAAACTTATAAATTATCAATACAGTTAACGTAAATGTTACTACCATGTATGAGCCCTACAACCACATGCCAGCATTATATATATATATATATATATATATATATATATATATATATATAATATGGTTTATGATATACTCTAGTAATAATGCTCCCCAAACAAGGAAATTAAATGGATTAAAAGGAGTACGAAGAAACTGGCTCTTATGGCCTAATCCTTGGGTGGGTGCAACCATGGATTCAACACTTTATCTGTGTAGTCACATAACCACATTCATTACACTTAAAATTGTTGCAAGCTCAATTATTTTGCTAAGCTCTTATGGCATAGTTACATTTGTTAATAAAGTATGAGCTATGAGCTTTAAACTCTTAAACAGCCATATGAAGTTCAAAGGGTTGCTGGATCCATGATTCCAGGGTTCAATTAGTTGACGGAGGCAAAGGTAACTCACTGTGGCATTATAGCAAAGTCCCTAACCAGAATCAAATAGTTGTGTTCTTTATGATCATCTCTATAACTCACTATTTTGTTTATGTAATTACTTTTTGAACGCCATAAGGTAATTTGATTCTAAGATTTAGCACATCTTGGTTGTATAATTTGGGCTTAAGCCCACATACTTTTCTTGAAATTGGCTGACTTCCGTGTCATAGTAGGGAACAATTTTCCTTCTTTTATTTGGGCTTTGCTGTATCGTATGGGTAGTTCTATGTTAAAAATTATGGGGTTATTCACCTTAATAGATGGCCCAAGAAGCAAAATTGATCATGAGGATTAGGAGGATGATACGGATCCAAGTTTTAAAATATATGACGTCTATCAAAACTAACGTGGTATGACTTTTTTTAAAATTAATTTTTAAAATTTTTTTATTTTTTTTTTAGTTGTCCTGGAAATTTTACGTCAAAATAATTGTCATGAATTATTCAAGTTGTAACCATGGTTTTCCAATGAGTAAGATCATGAATTATTAAAGTTGTAACCATAATGTGATGCTGGGTGCACCCATGACCTGCACTTGTAAATTCCAGTGTTTAGGACTGCAAATTTATCCTCCATCTTCTCGAGTAAATGCTTTTTGACGAATTGAAGTCACTTCCTTTGAATTTGGCTCTTCTACAATGAGTTTGTCCTCTTTTGATACATCAACGAAGTTTGGGATGAAATTAGGCGAATTTGACAAGTTCAAGGGTGAGAAAATTTTGTGGGTATTGCTGAAAATGATCAAAGGTTTAAGTTGGGCACTTGGGCTCTGAGTTTTGGAGCGGAAGGTGAAGCCAACAGAAGGTGAGTAAATTACATTTACCCTACCTGACATTTGTGGTAATAATTTTTGCACACCCGACATCTGTGAAATAATTTTCACTTTACCTGACATTAAGTGTTCATAAATTTAAACCTTGTAAGATATTTTATGATTGATTTTTGTTGGATTTTCCGACGTAACATTAAAAAGATAAATATGAATCGACTTTTTTACCCTTGATATTAATTCATATGACTTTCAATTAAATATGAATTGACGTTTTTACCCTTAATATTAATTCATATAGCATTAACATAGGAGTGTTGAAGAAGAGGAGTGTGAGAGGAATCGACTGCTGGTGTTTTCTATTTGGAGTTTTGACACACTTTTTTTCATACAAAACAATGAAAGGGTCATTTAAGTCATTTCCTTCTCAATATTATGAGCAACATTGTATATTCACACAGTCACATAGAGGAATTATTGTATTTTCTCATTTATGATGAGAAGTAATCAGATTTTGCCACTAAAAATCATCTTCACTGAATATCAAGTAAGATGAAAATTATTTCACAAATGTCGGGTGTGCAAAAATTATTACGACAAATGACAGGTAGGGTAAATGTAATTACTCAACAGAAGGTTGTTGGTCTAGTAATGGCAGAAATAATTATTTTTGGTATGCTTTTTCTGCTCCGCTTTTCCTAGTTTGGTCAATGTTTGTTTCCACTGTTTTTGGTGCTAAAAATTGGTGAGAAATTGATGAATTTGGTGATGTAAATGTGTTACTTGAATAAGGTGATGTAAACTTCTCGTTCTTCATCACTTGACTCGTCAATGTCAAACTCCTCCTATTCTCCATCAATTTGGGCCCTTTACCTTACTCCCCTTGATAAAGTCCTAAATTTCATGGGTGCACTCAATGTCAAACTTGGTTACAACTTTAATAATCTACAATTTTACTCAGTAACAAACCATGGTTACAACTTGAATAATACATGACAATTTTTTTAATGTAAATTTCCAAGATAGCTTAGGAAAAACATAAAAAAAAATTAAAAAAAGTCATGCAATGTCAATCTTGATGGTCCCCACTGTAATACCCCTAGGTTATAATCACTAGATTAAGACTTAAACATAACTTAACCCAATGATTAGTGTAGCAGATTAAAATCCTAAGGGTATTACCAACGTTCACTACCCGTGAACTAGCCTAATCAATACAAACCCAAGGAAGAAAACAAGACTTTACATTTCACTCATAACTTGAAGACGAATTCGAATGGGAAATTGTCAGACACAAGATCTGAATGCTATGGATTACTAAGAAGGATCGATAATACTATTTGAGAGGTATCTAACAAAATTACTGTAATGGAGAATCAGTGGTTGTTGCAATATTCAAGTCCTGCAAAACACACAGTAAGGTGAATTGAAATGCACGACTTTGGTTAATTAACTTGGTTCATTAATTTAATTAAACAACATTAGGGTCTAATTAACACTGGGTTATTACAATCTACCCCCCTTAAAAGAAGTTTTGTCCCGAAACATAGGAAATATTATATGTGAACATTGGAATTTACCTCAAAATAGGTGAGGGTTCCCAAGTGGCTTCGGAAGAGGAGTGGCTGGCCCAAAGTAATTATACCAAACGAATATCTTTTGTGCGCAAGTGTTTAATTCGTCTATCCAAAATCTGAATGGGAACTTCTTCATAAGTAAAATTTTGCTCCACTACGAAAGGTTCGGGCTCTATCACATGGTTTCGATCGGGAACATACTTCCAGAGCTGCGAAATATGAAATACATCGTGAACATGTTCTAAATCAGAAGGCAATGCGAGCCTATAAGCTACCGGGTTGATCTTCTCAATCATTTCATATGGCCCGATATACCAAGGGCTTAACTTTTCTTTGACGTTGAATCTTCGTACGCCCTTTGTCGGTGAGACTTTAAGAAATACTTTGTCCCCCACTTGAAACTCTATCGGTTTCCTTCTCTTGTCAACATAACTCTTCTGTATGCTTTGCGCTGTCTTGATATGCTGTTGGATGACTCTGATTTTCTCTACTGTATCTTGAATTAAATCGGAACCTACCATCAAGGTTTCATCTAACTCGCTCCAACATAATGGGGTCTTGCATTTTCTGCCATAAAGAACTTCAAAAGGCGCCATTTGAATGGTAGCTTGGTAACTGTTGTTATATGAAAACTCTACCAAAGGTAACACTTCCTCCCAACTACTACGAAAATGTAGGACGCATGCTCTAAGCATATCTTCCACAATTTGATTTACCCTTTCTGTTTGGCCATCAGTCTTTGGGTGATAGGAACTATTGAAATTGAGTTTAGTACCAAAAGCTTTCTGTAGAGCCGCCCAAAATCGTGACTGAAACCTCGAGTCACAGTCAGAGACTATATCCTTTGGAATACCATATAGTCTCACTACTTCCTTGACATAAATGTTGGCCAACTTATCCACTTTCCAACCTTCATGTATGGGAGTAAGATGGGCAGATTTGGTCAAACGATCTATAATTGGCCAAATTGCATTTTTCTTAGCAACAGTCGTGGGTAAACCCATGATGAAGTCCATAGATATGGAATCCCATTTACAAGTGGGTATTTATAAGGGTCTCAATTCACCTACTGGCCATTGGTGCTCAATCTTCACTTTATCGCAAGTGAGACACTTATCTACAAAAGTGGCTATGTCCTTTTTCATGTTAGGCCACCAAAACTTCTCTCTCAGGTCCCGATACATTTTGGTACCTCCTGGATGTACAGAGTATAATGTATTGAGACCTTCATTCAAAATTCTTTTCCTCAGGCTCCCACTTTCGGGCACACACAATCAGTTTTGAAACCTAAGTGTTCCATCATCATGAATCAAGAAACCAGGCATCTTTTCCATTCTCCACTCCGGAACGAATGAACATCATGGTCTTATCAACCAGTTGCTCCGCTTTGATTTCTTCTTAGATAGATGGTTGCAACTGTAGACTAGCAAACCTTGATATCACATCCCCTTGACGTACTCTCTCTATGCCTGCTTTCTACACTTCTTGTGCCAACTAGGGCTGGGATGTCAAAGGCGCGCTTGGGGTATGTTGTGTCTTCCTGCTCAATGCATCTGCCACCAAGTTTGCCTTTCTTGGGTGGTATTGAATGGTAGTCCTTCATAAGCTCCAACCATCTACGCTGCCTCAAGTTTAACTCCTTTTGCGTAAAGATGTACTTGAGAATTTGGTGATCCGAAAAGACTTTATTTGGTACACCATATAAATAATGTCTCCAAATCTTTAAAGCAAATACAACTGCGGCTAACTCTAAATCATGCGTGGAGTAACTCATTTCATAGGGTTTCAACTGTCTGGAAGCATACGTGATGACCTTATCATCCTGCATTAGCACACATCCTAACCCATGTTTAGATGCATCGCTATAAATAACATACTCTTTCCCTTCAATAGGTACGGTTAACACCGAGGCTAAGGTGAGTCTTTTGTTAAGCTCATGAAAGGGTTATTCACACCTTTCTGTCCATTCAAACTTTGTCGTCCTTTTGAGCAAATTGGTTAATGGAAGGGTGATTTTTGAAAAATTCCGTACAAATCTCTGATAATATCCAGCCATCCTTGAGAAGCTCCTTACATTCGTAATAGTCATTGGCCTAGACCAATTCATGACTACAGCGAGCTTCTGTGGGTCAACTTTGATTCCTTCCTTAGTTACTATATGACCGAAAAATGCAACTTCTTCTAACCAGAATTCACACTTCTGCAATTTTGCAAATAATTGGTGTTCTCTTAAAGTCTATAACACCATCCTTAGATGTTGCTCATGTTCTTTTTGGTTCTTTGAATAGACCAAAATATCATCAATGAATACAACCACAAATTTTTCTAGATACAACCTAAAGACCTGTTTCAAAAGATCCATGAATACCGTCGGTGCATTGGTAAGCCCAAATGACATAACTATAAACTCATAGTGTCCATATCGGGTTCTAAAAGTAGTCTTAGGTATATCCTCAGGCTTAATCCTCAACTGATGATATCTTGACCTCAAATTAATCTTTGAAAACACTCCAACTCCTTGTAATTGATCAAACAGTTCGTCTATCCGTGGGAGGGGATATTTATTTTTGATGGTAACTTTATTCAGCTCTATTTAATTTATACATAGCCTAAGACTCCCATATTTCTTCCTTACAAATAGTATAGGTGCTCCCCAAGGTGACACACTGGGCCTTATAAACCCTTTCTGTAGTAGATCACCTAATTGTACTTTAAGCTCCTTCAATTCAGCAGGTGCAATCCTATATGGTGCCTTAGAGATGGGTTGCGTCTCTGACACCAATTCTATCTCAAAATCCACTTCCCTCCTTGAGGGTAATTTAGTAAATTCCTCAGGAAAAACATTCGAGAACTTTCTTACTACTGGAATATCATTTAGACTCAGTTCTTGTTGTTTACCCTAAGATATGTAACATAAATAACCTACACCCCCACGCAGTAAAAGCTTCTTAGCTTTCACAAGAGATATTATTGAGCAGTTTGCTTTCTCCGATTCACCCTTAAAATAAGTCTTGCCTCCCAGCTTGCTCTTCAAAACTGCAATTCCTTCATCGCACTTTATCTTTGCTCCATATTTTGACAACCAATCCATACCCAAAATGATATCAAACTCCGCCAAGTCAATCAAAATAAGTTCTACTGGAAAATCTCTTCAGTTATACTAAGTGGAACGTCCGCAAAGGTCTTTTCACATTTTATAAATTGACCATTGGACAAGCTAATTCGGTACTTAACATAATTCCCAAGGTTATCTATGTCTGATTCAGTGACAACACGCGTAGAAATAAAGGAATGTGAAGCACCAGAATCAAATAAAACAAACACAGGATTAGAGTTCACTAAAAGAGTTCCAGTGACTATTGTACCAGATGTTGCCACTTCCTTCTTCCCCATTGTATAAGCTTTACCCATACTAGCTTGATTCGATGGAGGGGGTACTGGATGAGGAACTTGCGATGGTTTTATCGTCCCTTGATCCATAGTCTGTTGTCTTTTGGGGCAGGTAGCCGCTCGATGCTCATTACTACCACACCAAAACATTTGTCGGGCCCCACCCTGCACTGATTAGTAGTATGATTGGTCCTACCGCATTTCTTGCACGGCTCTAGCGTTGGTGTAGGCCGATTTCTGGCTGGGTTGGGAGTTGGTTTCTTCGATGGTACCTCGTCACTGTTACTTGCACCTCCTCGGTCATTCCATTTCCTCTTTGAATACCCTTGATTCCCCTGATGTAAGGTTTTCAATTCCTTCTTTAGTCTTTCCACCTCAGCTGCCCGTTAATATAACTCTTGCATACTTTGGAACGGGTATCCTGGTAGTTGACTTCTGATGTATGGAGCTAATCCACTTTCAAACCTTGTCATCTTCATTAGCTCCGTGGCTACATATTTAGGTGCGAAACGGGCCAATTCATTAAACTTAGCCACATATTACATCACTGATATATCTTGGTTAAACATATTTAATTCCATGAATGCCTTCTTCTTCTGGCGCTGTAAAGAGACAGGGTAAAATTTTGCCCTGAGGTCTACTAGAAAATCATCCCATGTCAATCCAGCATTTTTATATTTGCCCTTCATGGTACTCCACCAAATATCAGCTTCTCCAATCAGGTAAAAAGTCCCAATGGTGAATTTCCTTCCCTCACGTACTCCAACTACCTCAAAAAAATTTTCTAAGTTGCGAATCCATTCGTCAAGTTCTAATGGATTAAAGCCTCACCCATAACTCTTTGGGTTCCTTTTGGCTACTTTATCAGCATACTTATCCTCTTTTGGTGGGTCTTCTACAAGGTTATTGGGATTTGGAATACGTCGTAAGAGTTCCTAAATAATATATCCCAAATACTCTTGGTAAGGGAATTAAGAGGGGGCACCATAGTGGAGGAACAGCCTAGGTTCGAGGCAACCTGAGGGGAAACTTGGGGTCCCTGAATTTGCAGGTGATTAATTTGGCTATCTGTCATTTCTTCCCTAGAATTTTCCTGGGGATGATCACTTCCTGATGTGTGAGACATGCTACAATGCAAACATAAAATATCCTATTTATTAATACAATAATTTTTCCCACATGCCATAGTTTGTAATTCACAACAATATATAACATGTAATCCTTTTCCTTGCATGTCACAACTTCATATTGGCCCTTCATTACATGAAAAATATCATCTTACAATAATTCCCTAAAAAAAAAAATTGGGATTACATATATCAACTTCCTTGTCGATGCTCCAAACTCCTTGAGCCACCGGTTTAACATGGGTAAGTATATGCTCTTAAAACACAACTCATTCTCTTGACTATAACTTTTTCTTCCATTGACGCCCCACTCACTTATCCTATTCACTTTATGACCTATCAAACATTCCCAATAACATTCAACTACACACTTCAACAATTTACTATTTTTATTTTTTGATGCAACACACTTCAACAATTAAGAAGACACAATTTCCATACTTGAAACAATCCTCCTATATTCTGTATATTACTCTTCATTCATACCCTCTCTTACTTCTAATCTCAACAACTCCAACATTGTTTTGCTCTGATACCGCAAACTGTAACATCCCCAGGTTATAATCACTATATTAAGACATAAACATAACTTAACCCAATGATTAGTGCAGTGGATTAAAAGCCAAAGGGTATTACCGTCGTTCACTACCCATGAACTAGGCTAATCAACACAAACCCAAAGAAGAAAACAAGACTTTACATTTCACTCATAACTTGAATACGAACTACCTTCCAAAAGCATGCATACATTAAAAACACTCCTAGTTCAGCAAGAGAGACCATAAAATGTCAATACTACGACCCAAATGAGTTTTTAGGATATAACACACAGGCAACAACCATAACTTATACACAAGGGTACCATCCACATAATCTTTGTTTACATTCATCTCCAAAATACAATTTTCCCACCATCGAAGTACAAAAGAACTAAACTTCAACCAAGAAAGTTCACCTTCTAAGGGTCGGTGAGTGACTTAGCGGGATTTGCCTTGGGAGACTTCCCTTTCCAAGGACCACCTAAAACAAAACACAAAAATGCTTTTGCAAATGAGATAAGCTCAATACGCATACCCTATACAGTCAAACATTTAGCAAGTCATTTTATTTTGTGCATTTCAATTCATTTTGCAAACAATAAAACAATAAAACAATAAAGTTACAATAAAACTTGCTTGCCATTTTATTATCTTGATGCTCCCCTGCTTGCGATCATCGCTATAAGCCTCCGTATGCACATACCCGGACCGATCGGGAGGTCCAGATGGGTGTACACTGGCCAGGTATTAACTTTGGTAGTGCTCTATGGCACAAGTAACATAGCTCGGGGCCATGATTATGTGACAAAACAAGTAAACCTTACTTATTCTCATTATGGTTATTACACTTGCTTATTAACTCAAATAAAGAGTTTAAGAAGTGTATAGGTAATATGCGTACCTTGAACTAGGCCGACTGAAGAACCACTTGCACTTGAGCGGACTTGAACAAGTAGCGGCAACGACCCCTTGGAGGATACTTAAGATACGAATAAAGAAAAGACTCAGGTTGGGTTCTTAGAAGGGAAGAGTTCCTTAAATAAATCAATAAAACAAAACTCAACAAGATAGGAAGATTTCGGGGATTTTCATGATACTCGGAAAGATCTAACTCTTCCTACATGACTCGAAAAACCTTGCAAGAGGGCTTTTTGGGAAAGCTCCAATTAAGTTCTACAACTTCTAATTAAGAGTTGAAACTAAAAACACTTGCTAAAAGGTGAAACTCAGTGATAAAGCAAAGTTGTTTTGTCAAATAACATAGTCGGGAATGATATTTCGAAAAGCTATAACTCGGGCTCTCAATATCAGTTGAGTGCATATAAATAATCTTTGGAACTCTTGAACCGCATACTACAAGTTTTATGTTGACATCAATCTCATATAAGCCCTAGAAAAGGTCCTAGCAGTGTATAGAATATGCCATAGTTACCACTATTTTCTGGACATAATTTATTTACATAGCTAAATAAAATGGACCATAACTTTCTCTCCCGATGTTCAATGAATGCATAAAGCCCAATTACGGAAAGCTTGTAGAACATACTAAAACTTTCATCTTGAACTTGTAACCTAATAAGATCTATTTGTCCCTTGAAATTACTCATAAACCTACTGTCCAACCAAATTCGTATATAGTGGAACCCCTTCACTAGTTTTGCTATAACTTGAGTTATACATAACGAAATCCCCAAATTCCAAAATCGGGTGCAAGCTAATACTTAAGGCTACTAACATTTATAATATTTTTGGTTATGAGAGTCTCAGTTGTCTCCAGAAAGTTCAGAATACCAGAGGTACTTACAAACCGACAAGTTTGAGTTTGTTTCCTTTATATTTCACTTGATTTAATACTCTATTGTACCTCTTAAGTGTGTCTTTCATTATTAACCTTCTTTGCACAGCAGCCCAATCTACTAATCTTCTTTATTTCAAGTCCCACAAATCACAAACAAGGCTTATTCCTTATAATTCTCATAAACCGAACATGAAGTTAAATCAAATTTACCCTCAAAACATAAAATTTTGCAATTCTTCAACATTTCAACCCATTTAAAATACATGCAATACTTGAAAGATTTAATTCCATTCAGATACTCATAGAAATCTTTGATTCTTGACATGCATTCACAAATTACCATCATTTAATATAATCTAACCAAAATCCTAATATTCCCCCTCTCAACAATCATTCCTAACTTTCTTTACTTCCACCTAATTTACATACATATACTCTTGAACCTCATATTACCATCAAAATTAACATGCAGAACACAATTTCAACAATCAAACCTAATTTCACAACTTCTTACTTGGTTCGCATCAATTTCAACCTAATTTACTCTTCAAAAATCAACAAAACCCAAGATTATAACTTGCACTTCAATTACTCACTAAATCAACTAATTAAACTCATAATTTCATACCCAAATACAATTCACTCAATTAAATTTGATTTAAGATATGAGAGTTTAGAGATTTACCTTCAAAAGAGGAGAGAATTAGAGCAACCGAGAGAGAGATACTGAAACAGAGAGCCCTCCAGCCACTGACCACGGGCGTCACCGGTGCAGACGTCGCCGATAGAGAGCAGAGAGGGTCGGCGAGACAAAGAGTGAAGGCAGGCAGAACGTGAGTGAGGGAGAAAGAGAGAGTCTTGAGAGTTTGAGGGAGTGAGTTTGAATCAGATATTGAAATTAAAATGAGGGAATATATTATTACTTCCCTTCTTATAAGGCTGGCCCAACTACTCAAACTTATTGGGTTGATTTGGAAGAAGAAAAAAATAAACAGGCCCAATCACTTACTAATCCCACCTTTTTAACCCGATACCATTAGTATGAGGTTCCCGCATAAGATTCTATTTGACTAACTATGAGAAATTTTACTACTAGAAATTTCATGAGTACTCAATTCTCCAATAATACTAAATTCGAATGGGAAATTGTCAGACACAAGATCTGAATGCTATGGTTTACTAGAAAGGATCGGTAATACTATTTGAGAGGTATCTAACAAAATTACTGTAATGGAGAATTGGTGGTCATTGCACTGTTCAAGTCGTACAAAACACACAGTTAGGTGAATTGAAATGTGCGACTTTTGTTCATTAATTTAATTAAACAACATTAGGGTCTAATTAACACTGGGTTATTACACCCACATATTTTACAATTTGGGACTTCTTTGTCCTTCTAATCCTTCATGGTCAATTTGCTTCTTAGGTCATCTCTTCAGGTCGATAACCCAAAAATATGTCCAGTATACTTTCAACAATCTTTTTTTTTTTTTTGCCTGGTTCATTAACTTGGTTCATTAATTTCATTGACAAGATTTGGTTTATTAACTTGGTTCATTAATTTCATTGACAAGATTTGGTAGTCCGAATTGGATAAAATATAATGAAAAGCAACGACAAGAATCTTGAAGAAGATTATACAATAGTCATATGGTGTTGAAGGCCTCATCAAGATCCTAGAAGAATGGAGTTGCCTTTCTTGTGGAACAAATATGGAGAATGCAAGATTCTTAATTCATACCAAAGTCCTCATTGAGCATATCCAACGACCTAGAAGAATGCAAGACTTCTTAAATAGCAACCTCATTTTGATCATATGCGCTGATTAAAGATATTCAAAGGTAACACTATCATCTACAAGAGAGAAGCATCTCACTCCTAATCTTTCTTCTGCGTTCTCTTGTAACAAAGTCCTTGATCATTGAAGTGTTCCCATACTAAGGAACTTGTATTAAGTGAGTTTGGGAAGTCGCACAGGCTAATTATTGTGTGAGAGACTTATTGAGTGTATTTAGTCTTAAGGACTAATGAGTGTGTAAGTTAAACCATAAAGAGAGCTCAAGGTAGTTGGTAGGTCTAAGAAAGTTGAAACTAGCGCTTCTGTGGATGAAAAGTCTTTCCCAACGAAACGATTCCTTAAAAGAGGTGTGAAATCTTTCCTATATCTTTTGTACTTTTTCATTTGTTATATTTCAATAATGTGTATACTTCTTTCTTTTGTTATTAAATTGATCATTGCAAATTCGAGGTCCTTGTACTGATTAGTGTGCTTAGTATGTTTTTGTCCTTAATGCTTCATAGTTCATACGAGTTCTTTTAGGTTGGAAGTAGGTTAGGGAATGAGTTACTTTGTTCCTACACCATCTAATATATGAAATCCTAAGTCCGTCTAGGATCTGATCACAAGAGTCTATCACAGTTCTAGATCCGTTAAGAACTTGAAAGCACTCTTACAAGCAATCTCACATACAATTTTCTCTCAAACACGAAAACACTATTTCTGTTTGATACACCCTATTTCATCCGTGGAATAGTTGATTTTCCATGAGCAAGATTTCTTCTATTTAATTAGCTTCCAGACGTAATAGAGCCATTGCAATTTGGATTCCTTCCTTCTTTGTGTTGAATTATAACTTCCTTAATTGTTGTTTCCTTCTTGGTCTTGATTTAGAATATCTCTACTTCAATCTTTTCTTCTCTTTCCTTGATTTGGTATTTCCTGAAATAAAGGGATCAATTAGTCAATCTTAATTCAGAGAATAGGCGGCTAAAACTTCAGAGGATCAATTGAGAGATACTTCCCTAATTTGGTTTTTGCTCTTCTTTGGTCTTTCACTTCAAAACATATTCCCTTGTTGTGGTTGGCATGACGTTTAGATAAACGTCCTTGATCCATCCTTGATCCTGCACAGGTCAATGTCCTTTGCACGGAAGAGGATCTTTCAATCTCCCCCTTTTTGAGTGAAAGACAAAACTCCATGGCAGTTTAGCAAAAACAGATATGCAGCATATAGAGAATTTAGCTAGAAAAGCATGCATATTAGTAGAGAGCAGTTTTTAGTTACAGACCCACAATAGAATTCAACAGAGCAAAAGAGGTAGTTCATCTCCCCCTTTTTGGCTTTCACCAGAAAGGAAACAGGAGGCATGTTTGGCAAAAAGTCTTTTGAAATTAAAAAAGAGACTTCAAGGAAGGGGGACATCGGGAGTGTCTGCATCAGGAGTGGGGTTGGGGTCAGCAGCAGGAGAGGTGCATGGAGTGGCCGGAATGGTTGGAGGAGGCGGCAGAGATGAGATGACATCTTTGAGAGAGGTGATGGCAGAGTGGAGAGATGCACGCACATTCTGAAGGCCTTGGATTTCTTGGCGGAGGGCAGAGTGGAGAGATACATGCACATTATGAAGACCTTCGATTTCTTGATGGAGGGTGAGGACTTCACTCTTGAGGTTGGAGACTTGGATCTGCAGATTGTTCTGAACGTCCTTGGCAGCGGCAGCAGAAGAGCTCTCATGAGCAGCCTTTATCTCATCTGAATGAAGCCAAATCCCGTCTTCTTGTTGTTGATAGCCCAGACTCTTGAGAAGAGGAATTCCTATGTTTGAGGTATGGGCAGGGATTCGTTCTGAGGCAGGTAGAGGGACCACATAGGCTTGGAATACCTTGTTGAGAAGGTTGCAGTAGGGCAAATGGCCAGATGTGGAGGATGCTGCCCGAATGAGGTTGTTGATAACAATGTCACCTATCTCAAGGTGGGATGTTCATAAGGAAGTAGGCGCAGGCTTCATTTAGAGTTTCTTTGTTTGAGCCACGGGGTAAGATTGTTCGAACAATGGTATAGTACAGAAAGCAGGCCTCAGAGGTCAATGCAGTGTATTGAGTGTTTTTGGTTTTAGAGGGACGACCATACAGTTTCAAGAGTTCTTGCTTTGGGTCAGAGGGTAAAGGGAGAGGAGATTTGGCTATGCTGGGAGTGATATTCAGAATTTTTTCAACAAGATTTGCAGAGAGAAAGATGTCAGTACCTGAGACTTTCGAATGAAGGGAAGATTTTCCCGGATTGACCACAAGATTGGCGAAAAATTGGTGAAAAAGGGATGGGTAGACACTTTGGTCACAGTTGAAGAACGATTGACAACCGATGTCTTTTAGGGTCGAAAAGGAGGGAAAGGCTTCAATGAGGGAGTCTAAGTCGACAGTATCACAGCACAGCAGTGGGCGTTTGGAGAAGAGTTCCAGGCGTTGGGAAGGTGTGAGTTGAAGAGTGGAGTTGGAGGATGGTGGAATGGAAAGTGCATCAGAGGAGGAACTGTGAGAGTTGGTAGAGTCGGGGGGAATGGGTGAGGATTTACTGGATCGAGTGCGTTTTGCAACCCCAGAGGAGGCTGCTTGCTTGATGGCAGGTCGCTTTCCCATAGTGAAAAGTGAAGATATGGACGAATGAGAGGGATACAGATGGTTGGTGGGGATGAGTGAGTGAAAAGTGTGAAGGGTGGGGTCGGTTAAAATAGGAGGTTGAATGGTAAAGGGGGAAGGTCGGATATGGGGAAGGAAAAGGAAATGATGAGAGAGCACGATTATCGATAAAAGAAGAGAGGGAGGATTGAGTGTGACGGTTGGAAATTTTTATTGTGATTTGATGGAGTAATTAAAAGATTTTGGAATCCATAAGAGGGAAAGTGGAGGACGGATGAGAAGGGAAGGAGAGAAGTAGGTATAGAAGGAGGAAATAAACTTCCAAAACATAATTCAAGAATTTTTGGAAAGAAAAAGTTTTGAGAGAGGAAGGAGAGAAGCAGTTATAGAAGGAAAAAAGAAAAGGCGGGGATTGATTAAAAATTTTGAAAATATCAGTTACCCAGAGCAGTTATAGAGTGAACTGTCCGTATAACTGTTTGCCAAGAATTTATATGAGAATGCTCAATGTGGTTCCAGGACAAGAGTGTCAAGGTCCTTTATGAGCAAAGGAATTTAGTGAACATACCTGGTGGGTGAGGTCCTTTGGCTCACCCTGGAAAGATAAGCCCTGACTCCCCCTCAACTAGGCACTCGGTTGAAGCATGCCAAGCTCCCTTCTGTTAGTGATGAACTGCTCAATGGCGAGGGGCTTGGTGAAGATGTTTGCCAGTTGTTGATGTGTGGGTACAAAGTCCATAGTGATATGGCCCTTGTCCACATGATCTCTGATAAAACGATGTCGTACTTCAATGTGTTTGGTGCGAGAGTGTTGAACTGTATTTTTGGTAATTTGAATTGCACTTTGATTATCATATTTAATTGGAGTACTTGAGGTTTCAATGCCAAGGTCCTTTATCTGTTGCTTGATCCACAGGAGTTGTGCACAACAGGCACCAGCGGCAATCTACTCAGCTTCTGCTGTGGAGAGGGCAACACCCTTCTGCTTCTTTGATTGCCAAGATATGTGTGATAGGCCTAGCATTTGACATCCTCCTGAAGTGCTTTTTCGATCTGTTCTTGATCCAGCAAAATCGGCGTCTGAGTATCCCACAAGATGAAGGTGGTTGTTGCTAGGATACCATAGCCCAAGGTCCTTTGTGCCTGTAAGATATCTCAGAATCCTTTTGACAGCAATCAAGTGAGATTCCTTAGGGGCACTTTGAAAGCGTGCACACACGCACACACTGAACATAATGTCTGGACGACTAGCAGTTAGATAGAGGAGAGATCCAATCATACCTTGGTATTGTTTGTCAGAAATGTTCTTACCGTTTTGATCATGATCAAGCTTTATGGTAGAGGACATTGGAGTGCTACAGTGCTTGACATTTTCAAGCTCATATTTCTTTAGGAGTTCTTTAACATACTTACTCTGATTGATGAAGATGCCATCTTCATGCTGCTTGATTTGTAGGCCAAGGAAGAATCTAAGTTCTCCCACAAGACTCATTTCAAATTCCTTGCTCATAAGATCAGAGAAGTCCTTTACTAGGATTTCATTAGTAGCACCAAAAATAATGTCATCTACATAAACTTGAATAATAGTGGAGTCCTGACCTGAGGTTTTGATGAACAGTGTTTTGTCTATAAGACCTCTTGTGAATCCATTTCTTAGAAGAAAGGAACTTAGTCTTTCATACCAAGCTCTGGGAGCTTGTTTTAGCCCATAAAGGGCCTTCTGAAGTCTGTAAACATGAGTGTCTGGATTTTGTTGTTCAAAACCTGGAGGTTGTTCCACATAGACTTCTTCCTTTAGGCATCCATTAAGGAAGGCACTTTTTACATCCATTTGATACAGTTTCATGTGAGTTGACGCAGCGTAGGCAAGGAGTATCCGAATGGCCTCTAGTCTTGCAACTGGAGCGAAGGTTTCTTCATAATCTATGCCTTCTTCTTGGTTGTATCCTTTGGCGACTAGCCTTGCCTTGTTTCTTGTGACAGTGCCATGTTCATCTAATTTGTTGCGGTAGACCCACTTTACACCAATGACTGGATGGTGTTTGGGTCTTAGAACAAGCTTCCATACTTGGTTGTGCTCGAATTGATTTAATTCTTCTTGCATGGCTAGGATCCAGTTGCTGTCCTTGAGAGCTTCCTCAGGTCCTTTAGGTTCAATCTGAGAAACAAATGCGTGAAAGGCACGAAAGTTTCTAACAGAGGATCGAGTTCTAATACCTGTTTCTAGACCTGAAAGGAGATTGTCGGCTGGATGAGCATGTTTGAACCTGAAGGTCCTTGATGACTCCTCGGTGTTTGGTTGTGCAGTATTAGTCATTTGAGGAGTTTCTGTCGGTGAAGGTCCTTGTCCTTCACTTGAGGAAGGTCCTTGTTCTTCATCATGTGGAGGTCCTTGAGATTCATGTTCCTCATGTTCTGAAGTTGATTGCACGGTGTCATTTGGAGGAGACTCTTCATTTTGTTGCAGAGGACCTTGCTGAAATATACGAGGGGTGTCCTCATCATCATCATCTTGAAGAACCTGGAATTTGATGGAGGACCTTTCTGATGGAGTGGTGGAAGTTTCATCAAAAACAACATGAATTGATTCTTCCACCTTTTTGGATGCTTTAATGTAGACTCTGTAGGCCTTGCTAGATAAGGAATATCCTACCAGGATTCCTTTTTCACTTCTTGGCTCAAATTTGCTTAAGGCCTTCTTACCATTGTTATGAACGAAGCATTTGCATCCAATGGCCTCGAGGTGAGCGACGTTTGGTGTTTTACCCTTGAACAGCTCATAGGGTGTCTTTTTCATGAAGGATCTTATGGTACATCTGTTGAGAATATGATTTGAAGCATTTATAATTTCAGCCCAAAGAAAAAGGGGTAGATTGTTGTCACAGATGATTGTTCTAGCCATGTTTTCCAGGGTGCGGTTTTTCCGTTCAACCACACCATTCTGTTGTGGTGTCCTTGAGGCAGAGAAATTATGTGTAACCCCTTCTTGATCACAAAATTTTCCAAATTGATCTCGATTATCAAACTCTCTTCCATGATCTATTCTTATAGACACCAGACTGAGTCTTGTAAGGACCTTGAGTTGCCTGTATAGTTTCTCAAATTCTGGGTAAGTCTCTGTCTTATCCTTCAAAAATAAAACCCAAGTAAATCTAGAATAATCATCAACAATGACTCGTATGTATGAACGTCCTCCTAGACTTTTGTATGGAATTGGTCCACAGAGGTCCATATGCAACAGTTCTAAACATCTAGAGGTGGTTACTTGAGACACAGGTTTGAAGGAGGTTCTGGTCTGTTTGCCTCTAGTACATGCATCACATACTTTGTCACGAATGAAATTTTGAGATGGTAGTCCTCTAACCAAGCCTAGGTGTTTTAGCTTTTGAAGGGATTTCATGTTCACATGTCCCAATCTACGATGCCATAACCAGGTTTCATCTGATGCAACTCTAAGACAGGTAAGGTCCTTTGTTATATGATCGCTTAGGTCAATAACATACACATTGTTCATCCGATGACCTCTAAGGACTATTTCACGAGATTCTTTTTCTACGACGCATGAGTTCTTATTGAACCAGACTTTATAACCTCTATCACAAAACTGAGAAATACTTAAAAGATTATACTCTAAACCTTCTACATAATATACATCATTTATACAATGATCGAGTCCTTACCGACCTTGCCGACTCCAAGGATCTTCCCTTGGCTTTTGTCTCCAAACGTTACCTTCCCACTTTTGATGTCCTTGAGTTCTCTGAATTTGGTTGGATCTCCAGTCATATGTCTCGAGCATCCGCTGTCCAAATACCAAAGGTCGTTGTGAGCCCTCATCATCGTCATCTGCCTGTGTTTCTGTAAGGTCCTTTGCCATGAGACAAAGGTTTGCAATTTCCTCGGACTCACTTTCACTTTCACTGCCTTCACTTTCACTCCATGTGGCAACCATGGCTTTGCTGCTCAATCTTTTTCCTCTGAAGTCACTTTGTTCCTTGACTTTCTTTACATGAGGACATTCCCTGACCAAGTGATCTGTTGCACCACAAGCAAAGCATTTATATTCATTATCATCCTTGGTTTGAATTTTACCTTTGGGTGAAGGTCGTTTAGAGGATGATTCTCTTAGATAGCCAAGGAATCTTGGATTCTTTCTGTATAGTCGTCTGAAACCTTTAGCTAGCATGGCCATGGTTTCTTCATCATCATCCTCTGATTCTTCTTCTGGTTCTTTGGTGCTTTTGAGGGCAATGTCCTTGGTCTGACTACCTTCCGACAGTCGTATCTCATGTGAAAGGAGTTTGCCAATTAGTTATTTAATTTTCAAGGTCTCTAGATCTTGGGCTTCTTCTATTGCCGTTACTTTTGGTCCCCACTTGTGCCTAGGAAGGCACTGAAGGACCTTGTTCACTTGTTCTTCATTGGAATAGGATTTTCCGAGGGACTTGAGATGGTTGATGATTGCACTGAATCTTTTGAACATTGACTCAATGGACTCATTTTCTTCCATCTTGAAGCCTTCATACTTTTGAACTAGTATGTTGACCTTGGTCTTCTTTACTTGGTTTGTTCCTTCATAGGTTGTGACCAAGTAGTTCCATATCTGCTGAGCTGTATCAAAATTAGACACTCTTTCAAATTCATTAGAGTTAAGACTGCAAATTAAAAGATAGTGTGCATGAGTATTTTTCTTTGCTCGTTCTTTTTCTTCAGGTGTATACTCAGATCTTGGTTTGTCACTTGTTGTTCCATCTTCAGCAGTCTTCTGGGGAGTAGGATAATTTCCCTTGGTGACTACGTCCCAAATGTCCTCATCTTGATTTCTCAAGAAGATCTCCATTTGACGCTTCCAGATTCTGTAGTTGTCACCTGTCAGTAAAGGTGATCTGTTCCATGAACGTCCTTGACTTAAGTCACCCATATTGTGATCTCCCATGATCTTTGCCACAGAGCGGTTAGTCTCTGAATCTTCAGTGCACCAGACTCTGATACCAATTGAAATAACCCTAGAGGGGGGTGAATAGGGTTATTAAAATTTTCTGCACAATAATCACTTGATGAAGGACGTTAGTTCCTTAATCTTTTCAGATCAAGGTTCAAAACAGTTTAACCATAGACTTCAAATAAAGGAAAATATATATATCAAGTGAATAACCTCCTTTATTTAAGTAGAACAGAAAGTGGTGAAGGTGACCTAAGGTAAACGTCCTTAGATTCACTTAGAAACAAGCGTCTTGCTATGGACGCTTCTTATTTGTTGAAGGATGAACACCCACCAAAGCTTCTATTTGGTGTAAACACTATTCAAATCCTAAGTCCATCTATGATCTGATCACAAGAGTCTATCACAGTTCTAGATCCGGTAAGAACTTGAAAGCAATCTTACAAGCAATCTCACATACAATTTTCTCTCAAACACGAAAACACTATTTCTGTTTGATACACCCTATTTCATTCGTGGAATAGTTGATTTTCAATGAGCAAGATGTCTTCTATTTAATTAGCTTCCAGACGCAATAGAGCCGTTGCAATTTGGATTCCTTCCTTCTTTGTGTTGAATGATAACTTCCTTAATTGTTGTTTCCTTCTTGGTCTTGATTTAGAATATCTCTATTTCAATCTTTTCTTCTCTTTCCTTGATTTGGTATTTCCTAAAATAAAGGGATCAATTAGTCAATCTTAATTCAGAGAATAGGCAGCTAAAACTTCAGAGGATCAATTGAGAGATACTTCCCTAATTTGGTTTTTGCTCTTCTTTGGTCTTTTACTTCAAAACATATTCCCTTGCTGTGGTTGCCATGACGTTTAGATAAACGTCCTTGATCCATCCTTGGTCCTACACAGGTCAATGTCCTTTGCACAGAAGAGGATCTTTCAGTTTAGTAGGAGGAAAACACTTTCTAAGAAAATATTTTTCCACTTTTTTAATATTTGGCATAAAAAAGTTGGAAAATCATTTTTCTCTGAAGGAAGGATATTGACTTCTTTTGTTTAACTTAGAAAAAGTATTTTTCACCCTTAATTGTTTGATCGATTTTCATTACTGACTCTAACTAAATTTTGATGGCGAAATTCAAATTCAACGGTTTTGCTCGAAATTTTGTGATATGATAGAATTGATTAAAAAAAGCTCAATTATAAATTTTTAGCTCAAAATATTTTTATCGGATAACATTTATCGCGACATATACTAGAATTTTTTGCTGCTAAAACTAAGTGAAACTTTAAAAAAATTCAAACTTAGCTATTTGAATCGAAACTTTATGATTTGATAGTATGGACTAAAAAAACTCAAATATGAATTTTGACCTCCAAATCTTTTCGTTTGTAACATATATCGTCACTTTTGTCAACTTTTTTTGTTGTTAAATATGATTGAAATTTAAGAGTAAAAATCAATTTCATCGGTTTGTCTCAAAACTTTACAATACGATAGAAATGATTAAAAAAAACTCAAATATGAATTTTGAGCTCCAAATATTTTTATTTAATTATAACATATATCGACACTTATATCGACATTTTTGGCTATTAAATCTAACTGAAACGTAAGAGCTAAATTCAATTTCATCAGTTCAACTCAAAAATTTACAATATAATAGAATTGATTAAGAAAGACTCAAATATGAATTTTGAGCTCAACATATTTTTATATAATAAAATTGAACGCCACATATACCAACATTTTTGCCGCTAAAACCATCTAAAACATTAAAGCAAAATTCAAATTTAACTGTTTAAATGGAAAGTTTATGATATAATAGGATGAAGTAAAAAAAGCTCAAATATGAATTTTGAGCTCCAAATCTTTTCATTTGTAGCATATATTGCTACGTACTTATGTCGCCATATATGGTCATTTTCTGAAAAATGATTTGTCTCTTATCAAACAAGAGAAAAATTAACTTGGAAAATCATTTTTATTGGAAATCATTTCTTCTGAAAAACGATTTTCTCCGAAACCATTTTCCTTCCAAACAAATACACCCAAAAAGCCAATGCATATCATATATATATATATATATATATATATATATATATATATATATATATATATATATACTAGTCTTGTCAGCGCATGCGGACTAAGGAGCACGCGCTACCCAACAATGTAATTGTTAATTATCAAACAGCACGGGCGGACCCAGTAATGTAATCATTGATTAAAGATGTTTGGTAGCCATAATTATGTATCAGAATCATTAATTAAATAATGCATCAGTAAAAGACATATAACATTGTCATCTATGAAATCTTCCATAAGGCATACCCCCTTATTTTGTATAATATTGTCATCCAAAAAGGTAAATATATGGTTTGTACAACAAAGATTCCTGATATGCATCTGGATTTAGTAAGCATGTAATAAAATTTTGTATACAACCTGCCATAAAACCAAAAGAAATGCAAATATACAACAGCTACTTATATAAAATGATCTGATGGCAGGCTAGTTGCATGGCAATTGATAGCCTTAAGCAAGAAAAACCTTAGAACTCAAGGTGTTTCTTTTTTTTACTTTTTTAGGGGGGGGGGGGGGAGATTGTTCTTGGTTTTAATCACCTAGAAAATGATGTGCCACTGGTGACTTGCCCATGAAGAGCATTGTTATAGTTTCTTTCGATCAAAATTTTCAGCACTTTGAGAAAAATGTTGTAACAAAAAGTTACAAACTAAAAAACTAAGCTAGCGAAATAAACCAAGTATTATTCAGCCTACTACCAAACAAAAAATAAAATACACAACAGTTCATGACATGAATGGAAAGGAACTTCTAGATGTATATGTGTTGGGAAAGGCTCTTTTTGCCTTAACTTTCCTTCTTTAGGTTTTCCCTCTGATTGTGAACATGCAAATACAAGGACATTTTATTTGCAACTCAGACATATTCTTCCATTACAGAAACAATGGCAATGTCAGGGTACTTAGTAAGATGAATACAATGAAATGAACCTGATAGATTTACCCATCCTAGAACAAAACACTTCCTCTAAGAAGCATTATAATAGTATGTTAATTTCATTGTAGACTATGGAGGCATAGAAGATCAAATATAGAAGAAAACAGGAATAAAAGTTGTGAACCCAAACAACTTCAGTCCAATGCCATTTTCAAGGACACATTCCAAACAGAACAGGGCTAACTTTACAAGTGAAAGGAACAGAGAAAGACTAACCTTGCAAATTGAGATGACCTGTCCTTACGATTTAATTATTCAAATGAAGCACAACTACACCGATGGGCAAATGGAAGTTAAATACAGGTTAAATTATTACAATATTACCATCAATACATCTTCATGACAAAGCAGTATATGAAAAGAGAAAATGGAAGCATCTCTAAGAATTGCTCATAAAACATGAATTTGATTTTTTTTTTCTTTTGAAAAAAAAGAAAGCAGAGTTTGACATCTTCAACCGGAAGAGGAACAAGAAATGCAATAACCCAGGAAAAGTAGTTGTGAAGGAGTTGGAGCATATACACAACGAGATTAAGTGCAACGAGAACTAAAGCTAAACAAAGACCTAAAAATAGTAAAAATGGGTATGTAGGAAAACAGTAAAATTGTGATTATGAGAAGCAGACACAAAGGCATTTGAAACTAAAATAACGTGATACCATAGCCAATTAAGCAAAATAAAGAAGTTTCAATCTAATATTGCACATATTATCATCATCAATTTTGTCAAGTCATCCAGTGAGTAATACCCTACATGGAGAAAATTATGAGAAATGAGGGCATGTAAAATGCATGGAAATGTGTTATCTCAGTGCGTTCCTGAAGATCATTCATTGTCTCATCCTTTAATACCTACATTATAGCCGGGCATGAGAGCATCCTGAACATGCAAAGTCCATGCAGCATATCATAACTCATGCTGCAAATCCACAAATTATACCATAGACCATGGAGGTCCTCCGATCACATGCAATTTAAACATGGCTAATTTATCAACTAATAAATTTTGTGAGAAATCGACAAATTTGCATAAATTCTGAATTTTGCAATGATATTGATAAATTTATGATTAAATTTGCACTAATTCTAAATACTGATGAATGTCTTTTCAAAATTTAATTCCTTGAAGAACCTAAGTAAGTATTTTAAGGTGTATCATAAAAGAATTGTGTAAAAGGGCATATTAGCTTTTGGTGGCATGTCTAGAGCTAACTTGGTATTAGGTATTCATTATTGGGGTCAAATTGAGGTTTGCTATTATTGGTTAAAATTAGCATCAGTTTGGAAAATTTCAAGCCATGATACAAGGATCAAGTAGCTCGAGATGTGAGGCCAAAGTCAGAGTTTGTCCAATTAATTTTGGGACAAAATCGTGTATAACCTTGAATAAAGTTGCTCGATTCACATGGTCAGATTAACGGAAAAATTAGACTTGACAGACAGGTTAGTCGAAACATTTGCCTCGTCATCAAGATGTTGCAAAAAGCTATTATGACGCAACATGCTTTTTTTTTCTTCAGGATGTAACACACTTATAGAGGGACTTACTCAAAAGTTTGTAAAATGCTTTTGCGGCTGACACTCCCTGTGAGATACTACTAATTTGTCACTATGGCAATTCAGGAAATTAAGATAACCTATAAATATTGTGAACAAAGACTTGTTAATCATAAAAATCAAGATCGTTATAGATCTAGTCACATCAGAGCAGCATAGAACAACTCACTAAGAAAACAAGGAAAAACACATATCACAAACTGCAAAATTTCCAATCAAGACAAGAGCTCATGAAACATCCTTGTTCTCTACATCTTTGACAAATGAGACGATGTAACAGAGAGATGGACCACATTCAAATCTACACAATTTCATTAAATAGGACCCAAAGCATATTCAAGTCAACCCCAAATTATCAGAGTTGCTTTTGCAGTCAGCTCTACAAAAATATGTCAGTTATGAAACCAACTGGTTACCTCATAATAACAAATGAATGCACTCCAAAGTATTGCAATGTATTAAATAAGTAGACTTATAGAAAAATATGGCCATACTGAATGGAGCCCAAGATCCTTGTTCACTACGTACGCATACTAAGTCTTGTTGTCCCTCATTGAACCATCAGGGGTTGTGCAATCGATCAGATTCACTCCACTAAATTGACACCAACCAATAGCCACACATCACGACGACAGACTTTTGATGCCTTTTTTAAAGGAAAAAAATGTCCTCTAGCAATGACCACCATTAGCGCACCAAAACATTCCAGAAAAAGAAGGGGGCACGAGAAACTATTATATAACATGCATGACTGTATTTTGCAATTAGACAATCAAAAATAGTGTCGCTTTCTCGTTACAACTACCTGTATCATATCCTTGCCTTTCATGTTGTCACCCATATCAAGGTTTAGTTCACCCATGGCCAACTTATGGACATACCAGGGATTTTTACCTTTCAACAGGGTCACATATGTATCTGCCAACAAAGGGCATGCCAGCTTCTCTGGTTCTTCTACTAAAGATGAGCGATACTACTATTTATGAGAAGTAGTGTGCAGAGTTCTTTTAGATTTTAGCATATGGAACATGTTACACAATGAAATATGCACCATAAAACTATGCAAAACATTGAAAAGATTGACAAAAATTTAAGAAACAAGGAGCAGACAACTAAGATAAGCAATTCACTCTAAAAAGAATTCAATCATTAAGGGGACAGTCTTTTAATTTCTTTCATAATATCTGTGAGTTTGGGTATTTAAAGGAAGTAGGCAGAGGAGCATTGTTGGGGGATAATAGGTAATTTTATGCAACAATCCATATGTGGAGGATCTAGACCTTCGGATTAGGGTGGCAAATACATTATTATACTCATTTGTTAAACAACTAAACATACAACCCATAATTGTTTTAATCGCAAATTACACTAAACTAAATTTACATCAATAGATATCCACCACTCCCCCTAGAATCTAGACCTACCCTTTTTTTCTGTTGTGAATGTTCATGTTCCAAGCAATGACCAAGTATATCCCAAGAAATACCCAATCTTAAATCTGTTAGAGATGGCAAAGTTACAAGGTTGCTGCACTAGAAAAGTATCGTGTTGTTAGCACTGCCTCATCTAATGACATGCAATCATTTCATCATAAAACCTTCTACGGAAGGGCACCATCAGTAGCCCCATCAAACTTTTTTCCATTCCATCCTATGACTGGAATCAAGCCACTATGTCTCACATAACCTCCCTGTCATACACACCCTAACCCCCCTCCCTTTTTAAATACTAAGAAAAAAGAAACTGGAAAACCGCTATCAAACTCTTTGACACAAGTCAACATCAAAAAAGTATGACTCTTTACACAAACCAAATCAACCCATTTTCTACTCAATTGGCTAGACTCCAACAGCATAGAATCTTTAATATTAATCTATTTTCATTTTGCCTCATTAAGATGGTTGTGTTTGTAGATAACGTTTTGCAAACAAACAAATCTTTAAAATCTCAAGCCATGAGCACGCCAATAAGATGTTAAAAGTGAATTCATTAATTCCAAAATCTTATAGACTGTAAGCCATGTTCAAATTAGTACAGGGTATAACAAAGATAAAATACAACCAAAGAGAATAGAGGTTCATGCCAGCTGGTAGAATTCCCAAAGATCACTCAACATGTAGAAGTGAATTGCAGCCAAAGAGAACAAAAATTCATTATTACATTGACTGTAAGCCATGTTCAGTTCAGCACATATAACTTATCATAGCCAAAATTCGACATGCATATAGAAAGCATATATTTATGGTTGTGATCCAACTCTTATAGCAAATACACTTCATGATGATCTAATTCACACTAACAAAAACAAGAGAGAAAGCAGAGAATAATAGGAGCAGATGTGAGTATATAACCATTACTTACATAAATATCACATAAACAACTTTTTTCATAATTATCCATTTCATTAGCTAGGATGTCGTTAACTCAATCAGTAATTACTTTGGATACAAAATATGTGCTGTAAATTGGATACAAAATTTTAAAGTAGGCAAAAATATTAGTGAGGTATTTTTTGCACCACTAATAGGTCAATCAAAGATGATAGAAAAAAATTCACATATGAAGAATCCAAATTCTTCTGTCATCATTTCAAAAGAATTCCATAATTTACAAAGTATTCTAAAATTTGAGATTCTTAATATTCTCAAGTTGAAAAAAGTAAGATCATGTTTTAACTGTCACATTATGGTGTTTGGCATCAGCTTTTCATCGCCATATTTTCTGCACATGCCATGCCTTGTAAACTAACTTATTGTAACGAAAATTTGCAATTGAGTCCATATTTAAATGGGAAATTGAGTTAAAGTTAGAGAAATAATGAAGAATCCAAATTTTTCTAAACTGGAACCCAAAAAAAGTAATCAATTGGCAAACCAGTAATCCCGTACATCTATCTTAGAACCAATAAAATGAACAATAGACGCCATATATTTGACATGCAACCAAAACTTAGCAATAAACTCCATATATTAATGCTATTTACTTTGAGAAACCAGAGACAAAGGAAGACTAAACAGGTAAACACAGATAGATGAGATTGATCTTAAACTTGCCTTAGATTACACCAGTAGCATCGTTCTGTATGTCGATCAGAGCTTGATAGACAAGATTCAGACCCCAATTAGTAATACACTGCTGGAGCTACAAACCAAGCAATCCAAATTTCAACAGCAGAAAACCCCAACTTCACCAAACCAAACCTCAGAACCCTAAATTTAACTTCAAAAAATATACAATTGTAATTACAAAACTGAAATTACTGACATTGAAACCTTGAATCTTGAATTGAAATTAACATAGGATTCAATTTCGTACCTCTTGCAACTCGTTTGTGACCTTTAATGAATCGTTTGGCGGTACCCTTGATCTTCGCACAGGCTCGCTTCCAGCATGCAAATGAAAGAACGATGTACAAAGAAAGTGTTTCTGCAATGGGGGCAACGCACACAAAGGAAGCAGGCAACTGGGAAGAGAAACAATGGAATATTGAGAAAAAGTAGGGACGGCAATGGGGCGGGGAATCATTCCGAACCTGTCAGGGCCCGCCCCACTCTAGGGAAAAATCCCCGCCCCCATTGGGGATGGAGATTTATGACGGGACGTGACGATTTTCTAAAATCATTTCGGGGATGGGATTGGAGTGGTCTCCATCCCCATCCTTGAATCTCCATCCCTGAAAATGTTAAAATTATCAAATAACTTTTATTCAAATTTAATATATATATTAATGGGAAGGACAAAGTAGTAATTTTTCAATTTATTCTCACTGATGTATTATTGTTTGATTTTGATGTACCCGTTTGCTTTTCGTCGCCCCCTTTTTTACTAATGTCACCCACTTTTTCATAATAATTTCCAATATCGCCCTTGACCCTTCACTCTCTAACTTCTCTCTAGTTTCTCTCTCTTATAATGATAATAATAATAATAATAATAATAACAATATTATTATTGTTAACAAAAAATTAATAATAATAATATTTAACAATTGTTTTTCAAAAAAATTGTAATTATTATTATTATTATTATTATTATTGTTAATATTATTATTATTATTGTTATTATTATCATTATTAATATTAAATTGCAATGTTATTATTAATAAATTAACGATTTTTGAAATTCAATCTGTGCAATGTTATTATTAAATTTAGGTTGAATTTCAAAAATCGTTAATTTATTAATAATAATATTGCAATTTAATAATAATAATAATAATAATATTAAGAATAATAATAATAATATTTATAACTTTAAAAAAATCGAAACCGATGGTTGCCGCCGCACATTTTGTGCGGCAACCATCAGTTTCGATTTTTTTTAAGTTATAAATATTATTATTATTATTATTGTTAATATTATTATTATTATTATTATTGTTATTATTATTATTATAATTATTATTATTATTATTATTATTATTATTAGAGAGAGAAATTAGAGAGGAGAGAGGAGTGAAAAAGGATAGGGGTAAAATCGTCATTTGAGGGGCGACATTAGTAAAAAGGGGGGCGACGTTAAGCAATACCCTTGATGTATTATTACTTGAGCAAGTTAAATACGTTGTATTTTGAATTTGTTAAAAATCGGGTTCGATTAAAAACCGAATCCGATTAAAATTTAGTTAAATTTAGGATAGTTTTAAAAAATCCCCGTTGGGGATGGGAATTCCGCGGGGGTGGGGATGGGGCAAGAATTATTCCTTGAAGCGGGGATGGGGACTGGGATGGGGATGAGTTTTGGGAGCGGGGATGGGGACGGGGGTATACTCCCCCATCCCCAATCCGCCCCGTTGCCATCCCTAAGAAAAAGCATATGGCTGGGAAAAACCAAGAGAGAGCGCAGATTAAGCATATAAGTTGAACATATCTGTAACTAAACAACATTTAAAGGGTATTTTTTGAATTCAATATTTGTGACATCGTATGGATTAGCTCCTTTTATAAGTAATATATATATATATATAGGGAAATTGGATTCTAATAATACCTAATTTCACAAATTGGATGGCAATAATCCCTACTATCATTTTGTATTCTGGTGGTCCAAAAAATAAAATAAAATTGTATTCTAGTGGGATGCCGGCGAGTCGAGTGGCTGTGACTCAGTGGTTTTCTGACTTGGCATGTTGACCTTGATGTTGACCCGGTTGAATGTGCCACGTCACCTAAAAAACACATGTCATAACCTTTTTCTTTTTTTTTTTTCTGTTTCCAACTTGAAATAAACCCTAATAAATTTTAACCCCATTTTCCCTTTCTCTCTCTTCTTTTTCCCTTTCTAGTTCTCCCCCCTCTCTCTCTCTCTTCTTTTTCTCTCTCTTCATGGCTCCTCCACCGCCGCCCAAAACAGAATCCAATTTTCCCAATTGTGCTTCACTCTCACGTAGACCACCTCCCTCTTCTCTAACCATGGCTTCCCACCTCCCTCTTCTCTCTCTCTCTCCTCCTCCTCCTCCTACCAACCACCATCATCACCGCCGTCTCCTCCGCCTTCAACACCGCCACCACCACCACATCTCTCCTTCCACCACAGAGCTACTTTGTCTACTACACAGATAATAGAGGCCCTCTGTTTCTCACACACATCACACTGAATCTTCATTCTCACTCTCTTTAGAAACGATTTTTGCTAAATTTGAAAGATGCCCAACAAAATTGAACAGAAACCCACTTTATAATTGGGAATAAAAGAGAGGAATTAAAGAGGATTATGGGCAGAGGAAACTTCTGGGCGGTGACCCTTTTCTTTTCCCTTTGTTTTTCCTTTTCCCTTGTTTTTCCTCTCTCTCAATTCTCTCTTTCTCTCTCACATGTTTTCTTCCTCCCCGAATTCTTTTCTTGCCTCGACTAACTACCCTCTCTCTCTCTCTCTCTCTCTCTCTCTCTCTCTCTCTCTCGCTCTCGCTCACTCTCTCAATGTCTTCAATTCTGGGCTAATTAATCAACTCTAGCACCAAAGACAATAAAAACGAGAGGCCATTCATGCCAGAAGTTGTCCAAATGCTAAGTCACTTACCACACTGAATAAAGTAGATTACTCCTTGTCTATTCCACCAAGATGGAGTAATGCTCCTCTCTACCTCAGATATAGTTCACTAACTAGAAAGAGATTCCTTCGATTTAGTTGTTTATGCCACAAGCATTCATTCCCCCCCCCCCCCAATTTCGGTCTTCTTTTTCACCGCATCAGAAGAGTAAGTACAGGTATTAAGTATTTGTAGGTAGATGTATGCTTTTGATAGCCTGTAAGTGCTTCGAAAATGTGAATTATGTTTATAGTTTATACCCAAGCAAGCAGTTGTTTGCTTAGTAAATAATATATCTATATATGTGTTGCTCAATTTTTTTTATAATATTTACATAAGAGGGTTTTTCCAGGTCTGGTTTCAATGGCTGCTTGCAAAAATTTTAAATACTGTACTTAATGTTGGCTTTGTTCTTTGTGTGCAATATGATGTGAAAGTGTCACTTGAAGCAAAACAAGTTCTTTTAGTGATTCTGAAATTATACAATGATCATGGACTAACTCAACTCGATCAATATGGTGTTGATGGTGGTGGTTGAGGGAGATGAAGAGGAAGGTGAAGGTGAAGAGAGAGAAGAAGAGGAGGAGCCATGGAAGAGAGAGAAAGAGAGAGAGAGAGAGAGAGAGAGAGAGAGAGAGAGAGAGAGGGGAGAACTGGAAATGGAAAAAGAAGAGAGAGAAAGGGAAAATGGGGTTAAAATTTATTAGGGTTTATTCCAAGTTGGACACAAAAAAAAATGGGCATGTGTTTTATTAGTGACGTGGCACGGTCAACTCGGTCAACCACATGGTCAATGTGCCATGTCACAAAACCACCGAGTCACCGCCACTCAACTCGCCGGCGTCCCACTCAAATACAATTTTTTTTTTTGGACCACCAGAATACAAAATGATAGTAGGGATTATTGCCATCCAATTTGTGAAAGTAGAGATTATTAGAATCCAATTTCTATATATATATATATATATATATATTTATATATATATATATATATATATATATATATATATATATATATATATATATATATATACTATAAAAGAAAAGAATGTAACAGTTGTGTTTTTCGATTGCTACTTGCTTGCTCTGCTTAGTTGTGTTCACACATGTATTTACTATTTCACCCTTAGATATAATAATTAATCACACACGAATTTACCTTTTTACCCTTGGATATATTAAAAGAGAGGGTAAACACGGATCCAATATATTTATATTTCAGGTAAATTCCACTCTAAAAACATGACTCGGGTATATTTCGAATTTAGGTAAATACGGATCAGATGTTCTTTGATAGTAAAAATTTTTTTTAGGGTAAATATGGGTCGGGTTTATTTTGATTTCAGGTAAATTTAACTCTAAAAACATGACACGAGTGTATTTGAGGTTTAGGTGAATACGATCGAGTGTATTTCAAATTCAGGTAAGTACGGGTCAGATGTTCTTTAACAATAAAATTTCTTTTAGTTTTATGTAAATGTTATGAATATATGAATATAAGAGAAAGTGGAAAGAGAATAGAGATAGAGGAATTGAGAGAAAGAAAAGAATGAATATTTCATTGCCATTGAAGAAGTATTTATAATATAAGGATTTTTTATCACTAAGAATACTTCATCACTAAGAAAAGTCAGAGTATGGGCATTGACACTATTATTCCATATTACTCCCCCTTGAATGTCCATTACCAAAGAATATGCCTCGTTAAAACCTTACTAGGAAAAACCCAATGGGAAAAAAAACCCAGTGAAGGAAAAAGAGTACATAATTATTCATACGCCAAGATATGTTGTCTCATAAAAACCTTTCTAAGGAAAACCCAATGGGACAAAACCTCAGATAAGGGAAAAAGAGTACAGGGCGTATTACTCCCCCTGATGAGAACATCAATAAAGATCTTTGAGTTGATGTAATCACTACCTTTTAAATTTTGTAGTCGAAAGTGGCTTGATACATGAATCAACTTAATTTTAACTGAAACGAATTTGCTTAATATCTGTTCCAGTGTGCACATAACTAGTATGTCATAGGATTTAGGTAAATATCCAAGATCGGCATAGCTAATCAAACCAATTTTGAGCCGATGGGGATAATGAATATCTAAATCGCTAGTGCCTTCGATGTACCGAAATAGGTTAGATAATGTATGCTTAGCAAGATATGTTAGTGATTCAATATCATTTAAACACGGTACTTCAGGACCCAAATACAGTACTTCATGACTCTAATACGGTACTTCAGGACCGCTAAATTTCTCATCATCTTTTCGTGATCAAAAGGGGGTTGTTTTCATATCATATGATTGTACCACTACCAAGGTACTTAAAAGGGAGTGCTTTGCTCATGCAACATTATTTTAACACTTTGCTACATAAATTGATTTGCGCACGAAATTTCATTCTCAAAGTGTGCAACTTTGTAAACCAAGGCAATAACATATTTTACCAAAATCTTTCATTCCAAATACTTTTGTAAAGCAATCCACAAGTTTTGAGACTCTTCGGGAGTCCAAACCATCAATAACATTTACAAACAATATGGATCCGGATCATTTAGTAATTTCCTTTGATTATGTAATATGCGTCCATATTGCTTTAATCACATAAATATCTATAAACTAAGTAACCAATATTCTCGAGAATTTTAATTTGTGCTTCCAGCACTTTGAACCCTTCAGGAGTTTTATGTAAACATCATTATTAAAATTTTCATAAGCTATAGCGATATTTATAAGATGCATACTTAGCTTTTCATGTACTGCCAAATTTAAGGTATCGTGATGTAGTGACATGGACTACATAGGAATATATTCGTTCATAGTTGATACTAAGTCTTTGCGAAAGGACTTATGCAACAAGTCGCCCCGTGTGCCTCATAATCTCCTTTTCTCATTCTATTTTGTTTTTACACAAAGACTTAGTTGTATCCCACAAGTTTTATACCGGTTTGGTGTATGGACAATAGGTCCTGATATTTCCAATTTTACAAGCGAATCTATTTCTTAAATTGTTGGGTTGAATGTGGAGACCAATTTTGGGTTGGTCTCTATCTCTTGGGGAGCAAGGTAAAAGAGTTTGAGTGGGAATCAAGTTGTTGATTTGTTCCACTTCCGTTTTTGTAATTCCTTTGCTGTAGGGATTTTATTAATCCTAGAATTGTGTCAGCCCTGTACTATAAATAGAGCCTAGATGCTAGGTTTATTTGTATAGCAATTGAGAGTGTTTCATCTTATACCACAAGAGATTGACCTGTAATCTCTGTGTCCCTGAGGGAGTTGTGTGAGGCTCATATGTGAGTGTTGAGTTCTCAAGGTTGTAACTCTAGGGAGGTTGTGAGAGATTGTGGAGGTTTGGGAATCTCTGAAACACTGTTGTAATCCTCTGATAGTGCATCGTTCGTTGTTTTTTTCCCGGTTTGGGTTTTTCCATGTTAATTGCTTGTGTCGAATCTTTATTTATTTTTCGCTCATATTATTGTTTGTCTGCTAACTACGCCCTGAGAATCCTAACAAGTGGTATTAGAGCCAGGTTGGAGCGTGGTTGATCTGCAGACTGAGAAGCAGTGACAGGCGCTATTGTGAAGATTCCGAAATTCGATGGGAAAGACTACGCATGGTGGAGGATGCGCGTTGAGGATGTGCTCCGCCAGCAAAGGTTGCATCTTGTGATGGCTGATAAGCCAAAAGAGATGGAACAAAAGGATTGGGAAGAGCTTGATGGTCAGGCATTCAATACGGTGGCCAGCTACGCTCGCCTAACGTGGCTTTCAACGTCAAAGATCAGAAAACGACAAAAGACCTGCTCGAGGCCTTGCAAAACACATATGCGAAACCTTCGGCGGTGAACAAGGTATATGTGTTACGTCGTTTGTTTGAATTTAAGATGCATGGGTCTGGTGATGCATGATAGTATGAATGAGTTGAATATGATACTATCAAAATTAACCTCTGTGGGATTTAAGTTCGACGATGAGATGAATTCTAATATACTATATTGGCTACCCTACCTAAGTCTTGGGAAAATTTCGTGACTTCTGTAACTTCTTCAACTAAGAAGGATGAGAAACTGAAGTTTGGGGAAATTAGAGACTTGGTCCTGAATGAAAGTATTCGCAGGAAAGATTTCGATGTGTCTAAGTCTTCGGGGGATGCTTTGACTGTCAGGGGTAGGAGGAATAGTGGGAGTTCGGGTCGAGGTCGATCAAAATCTAGAGGTCGAAACATGGAGCAAGTGTTGTGTTGGAACTGTGGTGATAGAGGTCATTTTCGTAGGGATTGTCCCAAACCTAAGAAGAGCAGTCATAATGACCAGGACTCTGTATATTCTGTTGAGGATTTTGGTGATGCCCTAACTGTTAGTGTTGATAAGTCAGAAAGGGATTGGGCGATAGGTTCGGGTGCTTCGTTTCACTCTTCGTCTAGCAAGGAGGCCTTTAGCAATTTTGTGAGTGGGAGGTTTGGCAGGGTTAGACTTGCAAACGGTCACAACCTAAAGGTGCTAGGAAGAGGTGATGTGAACATTAAAACTTCTAAGGGTGGAACTTGGAGGTTGAAGAATGTTCGGTATGTCCCAGGTCTGACCAAGAACCTTGTATCTGTGAGTCAACTGGATGAGGAGGGGTTCACGACGAGATTTGAAGATGGTCATTGGAGGGTAACGAAAGGACCTCTGATAATTGCAAATGGCAAGAAAAAGGGGAAGCTATATTCTGTCATTGATAACTCTAAAATGTCGGTTCATGCTCGTCAAAGGCGTGTTAGCTTCTCTGATGAGAGAAGGGAACCAGAAACGAGGAGGTTTCTGGTCGAGGCTACGGGAACAGATGATCAGCCGAGGAACGCATCTAACCTGCATAGGAATTCGACAAGTTCAACACGAGGTAAAATCTCAATCCAAAATTCCCCTAAGTTGTTGACGATGATACGTATGTCGAAGTTGCAGGGGCATGATCAGTTCAAGTGGGAGCATGTTGCAGAAGGAGGAGTTGATGGGAGGTCAACTGGGACCTCTGTTGATCTTTGTTGAACAAGATCGAGATGGATGCACTAGAGGATTCGAGGAGGTTTTGAAGTGGTGATTGATGATAATCGACGAAGGTTGCGTTTACAATTGGTCTCCAAGTGGGAGATTGTTGGGTTGAATGTGGAGACCAATTTTGGGTTGGTCTCTATCTCTTGGGGAGCAAGGTAAAAGAGTTTGAGTGGGAATCAAGTTGTTGATTTGTTCCACTTCCGTTTTTGTAATTCCTTTGCTGTAGGGATTTTATTAATCCTAGAATTGTGTCAGCCCTGTACTATAAATAGAGCCTAGATGCTAGGTTTATTTGTATAGCAATTGAGAGTGTTTCATCTTATACCACAAGAGATTGACCTGTAATCTCTGTGTCCCTGAGGGAGTTGTGTGAGGCTCATATGTGAGTGTTGAGTTCTCAAGGTTGTAACTCTAGGGAGGTTGTGAGAGATTGTGGAGGTTTGGGAATCTCTGAAACACTGTTGTAATCCTCTAATAGTGCATCGTTCGTGGTTTTTTTCCCGGTTTGGGTTTTCCACGTTAATTCCTTGTGTCGAATTTTTATTTATTTTTCGCCCTTATTATTGTTTGTCTGCTAACTATGCCCTGAGAATCCTAACATAAATGCATCTTTCCACTTGGCCAATCTCATCTCTGTCTGTATTCATAATAGACCTAAATTCACGATCCTCAAGATTACTCACAATAGTGAGCGCTATATTATATAATCAAATATGATATCAACGTCGACTAGATTTCGGTTCCATCTTATCCAATTCATGACATAATTAATTGAGATCTCATCATTTTCGCGAATTTCAGGTGCCTGAGCTTGTGGTGTAACTTCCACATTTGTCATGATTGAGGACTCTTCAGGAGTCAAAATTACTTCATTTCGATTATCATTAATCGTTTGCTCTTTTTCTTTCTCGAAGACTTTTGTCTTTGGAGCCGATTGGTCTACAACATTTCATATGTGGTCTAGACTCATTAATACTTCAATTTGTCCTACTGGGACATCAATAGGAGCATTTAGTAGTTGGGACATAGGATTTAATAACTCTTTGTGGGTTAGTAGAATAACTGGCAGTAAATTCGCTCAAGTTCGTAGACGAATTATATTTTGAACTTCCAGTTCACATTAGATTGTATGAGGATCATAATAATTCGTTCCAACTTATTTCCTTGTCCAACAACTTGATTTCTCCCCCTAATGTTAGGAAAATTGTATCATCATTAATCGACAAAACTATGTTATAAGTATATCTCCAATGAATTGTTCTACTATATTTAAGTATGGATATATCCAACATATATTCCCGATTCCTTCGGGGACGTCCCATCTCAGTGCGTTATTATGGAGCTTACATCACACATGCTTAAATTCATAGGTGGGAGATTTTCAGTTCATGGCCAAAAACCATTGTAGGGGACAAATAAACATTCATGATAACCTCTTGGCCTTATTTGGATCAATGTTGGTGCATGTAACATGACATGTCACTGAAAAGTTATAGTAAGCTCTGCTCTTAAAAATAATAAGTTTGTCATTTATTATATTCTCAATATTTCATATATCAATGATTCTACAGAATCATTTTACATATAAACATTTGACATAGGATGCGTAACATCTATGTCCATTGGCATACAAAAACTATCAAAAGCCTTCACCATCATTATCAAGATGAATCTTCTTGATTGATAATATGAAATGTGCTCGTAAACAAATTGAGCAAACAATCTTGCAAGCTCCAAGTTGAAAGTATAGTAAACATACAAGTGACTATCTCATTTATGCATCAAGTAAAGCCATGCTTTATGCAAATGGTTTGCATATAGGTCTACAGGACTAACATAAATATGATCACTTGTACATAACCCATGAATCTAAGGGATTGTATCCCTATCTTTGCTAATGATGGTGTTATAATTAATTTTCTTTGATAGCGAGCAGCTAATTAGAACTCATTTGGTTAAGGATCTTCTGGCCCTTTAAAATATATCCGTATGAGTTATTCTTGAGAGGATTGATCCAAAATGCTCCAACTATGACAAAGTCTTCATCAATAGTAAACTTCTAGTTTACTAAAGTATGTGCTTAAATTAGGTTAGTTGTGTAAAATAACCCAGAAAATAAGGACAATATCCTTTTTAATACCCATGTTTTGCTGAAAGCAATTTTCATAATATATGCCTACGAGTTGTCTCAACATTGGTATTCATTCCTGAGAATACCTTTAAAACTTAATTAATAAGTTCCTTTGAGACTAGCTTGGTGGAGAAAAGTACGTCCACAATATGAATGTTTAGTTACACCAAGTGATATTATGTGCGCTCTTATGGAGTCTTTAATCAAACTAGAGTGTCAAATGCTAATGTTTACTTCCATCATCAACGGAAAAGAAGTAATTTATTATCACTAAAAATGTGTGTTGTTTTGGTGTCTGCAGGACAAGTATTTATCAACTCATTTATTTATGGTTGCAATCAAGTAAGTATCCATGAAATTCACTTCAAGATAAATATAACATCAATGCATATAAAGCATATAGTGAAAGTGCTTTAATCACTTATTCATAAAAAGAAACTCCACTTTAGAAGCACATACATGACTCTTGAAAGTTAAATACTCCATAGTGAACATGGATTAATCATGGATATCGAGATCATTGATTACATTTAAAACATGTCTATGAGCATAATGAATAATCACATAAATATCATTAAATTCTCACAAAGATAGATTCCATCCATTTGCTCATATAGTATCACAATCAAATATCCAATATGCACTTTGTGATTAGCCTTAGGAAACAAAGTTCATGCACATTTGGTCAATCAATAACAATGCATTTTGGGCTTAGGCATTACGAAACAAGCAGTACCATGTTCATGATACTGGAAAATACTTAATAATTCAATATGATCAACCAATTTCAATAAATCATTGATATCATTAGACAGAAGAAAACATATTACTCGCATTTCACATGCGTAACATTTTCAATAAGGTGCATCATATGAAATCATATGAATATCTATGAAATAATAACATCACATGAGGACTCATATTAATCCATAATTATGTGCATATCAACAAAGGGGTTGAAGAATAATTTAAACACAATAATTACTAAAGTCTTTGAACAATGCTAAGAGGGAGATATCTAAGGAGTAGCGGCTTAAAACAACGTGCACAACATAAACAATAATATGATCACTTACTATCAAAAGTTTATAAAATAATATCTTGTGTTTTTTGATTAAACTTGATAAGGCTCAACAAGATATTATGACGTACAACAGGTACATGTCGTTTTCATTTTCTCGTTAATAATACATTTCTCATTTTTGTATCATTCATGCTTTTTGATTCCGTGTTCTTACTCTTGGTAGGGGCATCATCTTTTAAAAGATTAGCATGACTACGATCACGACTATATCGACTATCACGGCTACTGACCTGATCTTTGTTTTGCTCATGATTCTTGAGTTTATATCCAGCCACATTCATTTCAGCGAATGAGACAAAACCATTTGGCGGTTCTAATGATCCCATAGGTCATTATTAATAAAATTATGTACATTTCTCATCTAAACATTAAACTCCACACTTGTAACAAAATGCTAAATTTAACTGACGATATAAACTTTATCAACCTCAAGTGTATTATCATGGTCTATCCTTATGCCAATTAACAACTCTATACTCTAATTGGCAGGAAAGTGAACTTCTGGTTAATTAACAAGATTATATAGAACTTCAATCATTGTAGTGAACTTCTGGTTTACTACTAATACGTGTAATCAACGGAAGCAAAATTCAATATTAGTGGTAGGATGAACTTTTGGTTCACCAATGAGATAAGTAATCCTTTTTTTTTTCCTAATATCAGAGTGAACTTCTAGTCACTAATAAAACTAGATAAAATTCTTCATATTAGAGTGAACTTCAAGTTCACTAATGAAAATAAGATAAAATTCTTATTATTGGATAGAACTTCTCATTAACTGATAAAATTAAATAACATTATCAAAATTAGAGGAAACTTCTGGTTCACTCATAAGATAAAACATACGACATATGAGTGAACTTTTGGTTCACTTAATCAGGTTAGGTAAAAATTTTACCGTTTCGGTGAACTTCCAGTTCACTGATAAAATTAAATGAAATTTTCGTAACTAAAGGTGAACTTCTGGTTCACTACTAAAATAAAATAAACTTTGTATCACTGGGACAAACTTCTGGTTTGCCAAAAAAAATATGAAAAGACACGATATTGTTACCAACTTACTATTAATGTATGAGGAAAACAAAACATCTAATATCTCAAGGCATTCCCAATTATAAACCATACTCAAAATTCCAAATAAGATGAATCCATGATCAACAAATATATACGATTGCATATATATGGAAAAATATAGCATGAGTAATAAGGTATGCCAATGCTTATTTTATTGTAGCAGCACTATCATGGACATGTACGTATTATAAAACAAGGGTTTGTATAGGACATATGAAAATTTCACTGGAAATTAAAGACAAGCACTAATCACGGTTCACTACCATTAATTGCAATTAATTAACACAATCTGGCATCAATATATTTAACGCTAAGGAACAAAATCTACCCCTTGAAAGAATTGGTTCACCGCATGAAGAATTGAAATCAATTAACCCTGGCTTACCTTAATTGTAAGCAACAATCCACAAATATTGGCTATCGATCATTCTGGGAATAAATTGTGTGGTTCCATGTACACATTTGTGGGAGGACACACCAAAGTGTTACAAAATTGTAGAGTATGGTGCTGAAAACGTGTTATGAATATGTGAATATAAGAGAAAGTGGAGACAGAATAGAGACAGAGGAATTGAGAGAAAGAAATGAATGAATATTTCATTGCCATTGAGGAAATATTTATAATACAAGGATTCTTCATCACTAAGAATACTTCATCACTAAGAAAACTTCATCACTAAGAGAAGTATGAGTATGGACATTCACATATATTTTGATACAATTATAATATTTGTACAATAAAAATGTTAAAATTCTTAACATACGACAATCTTTAAAGGATTTTATGTTTGTATGAAAACTAACTTGTTATACTTTGTATTTGAAAAATAAATATGATATTATATATAAATTACATAATATAGTATTATTATTTGTTATTATTCATATTTATTATAATTTAAGGCAATATCTACTTAACGTAATAAATTTAATGTATATTATTACACCAAACTTATATTGTAAAACTATAATTTTTAGCAAGTACCTTGCATGGACATTCTTTACTAGTAAAGAATGTCCATGCAAGGTACTTTTTATTTTAAATTATTGCACCTAATCGACAGCTGACTTCCAAACAGTGGACCCTTGGAATAAATGATAACAAAAACGAATGGATAACATATAGGATACAACTTGGAACGCCACTGATTAAATTAGGAAATATAAAGCGCAAACAACTGATTGGCTAATCAACATGGAAATTAAAGGTTCCTGATATCCAACATATTCCCAACACCAACGACAGTGATTCTGATTGATTGCACACTCTTCAAATATTTAAAAATAAACACCAACTAGTAAATTATTCCGACTGTCTTTATTTTATTGAGTTGCCTTAACTAATTATATATATATATATATATGAAAAACTTATAGTGGTGGTCAACTATGACAACCACTACAATGAAAACTATATTTATCCATATATATGTTAACTTTTATCTTTGTCATTCATTGTTTATATTTAGTACAACATTATAAAAGATATCTTCTTAATTAAAAAAAATCGAAATTTTTTAAAATTTAAATACTTTAATTCTAAGTTTTTGCTTAGTAAATAAGCATATTTTGAAAAATATTTATTTTAATTTTTTAAATAAATTAAAATTTTAAAAAATATATTTTACAATTTATATTAAATAAAAAAGATAATATTCAAGATAAAACTTGACATATATACAAGTAAGATCTATTTTACTTATGGTGGTTGTCATGGTTGACAACCACTACAAGTGTATCATATATATATATATATATATATATATATATATATATATATATATATATATATAGGAGAATTAGATTATAATAATCCTAACTGTACAAATTGGATAGCGATAATCCCTACTTTCAGTTTGTATTCTGGTGGTCCAAAAAACAATAAAATTGTATTTTAGTGATACCATATCCACCTCCACATTCTTTTTATTTTTTTCATACCTACCCCATATTATTTTTGTTTTTTTCGTTCATGCCTCCAAAAAGGTAATGAAATTTAGTTGCAAAAACATTTTTTAAATTATTTTTTTGAGGCTCCATGTAATTATTATAATTTTTTAAAAGGAATAAAAATGAAAAAGTCGTAAAAAAATTGAAAAAACAATTGAAAAAAATTTGGAGAAATGTCGTAAATTCATTAAAAATCGTGGTAATGTGTTATACTAAGTTTTGAATCAAACGCAACACAAAATCTATGATATTTAGGGTATGCTCTTGATGATGTCTCACTACAATACAATTTTTATTTTTTTGGACCACCGAAATACAAACTGAAAGTAGGGATTATCGCTGTCCAATTTATAAAAGTTGGGATTATTATAATCTATATATATATATATATATATATATGCGAGAACAGATACAGTAAGAAGAAAGTTTAACAAGGAAGGTATGAATAAGTGATTTGGGACGTCTAAATCTAATCCGATGGTTGGTATTAAAATTTGCGACATGTGCATATTTAATTGAAAACCACCATCCATCTCTTGAAAACAGCTAGTGGTTTTGGGTTTTAAAACAAAAATCGATCAGTGAGGATGAAATAACGTAAATTGTGGGAGGGAATGAAAAAGCATATTATTCCTTCCCAAAAATAGTAGATATTGTTGTCGTGCGTCAAGGAGAATCACATATACAGTGTGGTCGTCAAATACAAAGAGTGTGGACATGAAATACCAGTCAATATGGCCATGAAGGCAAAGAGTGTAGTCATCAAATACTAGTAAGTCTGGTCATCAAAAGAACAAAGAGTCTGGTCGCAATCTAATATCAGTCAATGTGGTCATCAAATGCAAATAGTGTGGTCATTAAATAGTATCGGTCAATGTGGTCATCAAAGTCAAACAGCGTGGTCAAATCTAATGCGAGTCAATGCGGTCATCAAAATCAAACAGTGTGGTCAAAATCTTATACCATTTAGTGTGGTCATCAAAGACAAATAATATGTGTAACCATTAAATACTAGTAAGTGTAGTCATCAAAGTCAAACAATGTGGTCAAAATGTAATACCAATCAGTGTGGTCATTAAAGGCGAAGATTGTAGTCATGATCAAATTACTAGTCAGTTTGGTCATCAACGGTAAAGAGTGTGATCAAAATCTACCTTGCAATAAGTTGTTTCTCTCTCCAAATCATATATACCTAAAATCTAATACCAGGAAGTGTTGTCAAAGGAGAAGAGTGTGATCATCGAAATACTAATCAGGGTATTACATTGCGACTATACTCTTTGCTTTTTTATGACCACACTGATTGGTATTTGATGACTCTACTATTTGCCTTTATGACCATATTGACTTGTATTTGACGTCCACACTCTTTGCGTTTAATTACCACACTGTACATGTGATACAAAATACACCTGATTTTTTATTCTCCTCCATGATTTACGTTATTTTTTTATAACTGACTGATTTTTATATTTTTTTAAAACCCAAACCACTAACTGTTTTCCAAACATGGATAGTCGTTTTTAATTAAATTACGTAAATGACATGTCCTATGGACGGTTTATACACTTGAGCATCCCAGACAACACTGAAAGAACCCTGGAGAGGGGGGTGAATAGGGTTATGAAAGTTTTTGCACAAATAATCACTTGTAAAGGACGTTAGGTTCTTAATCTAACTAGATTAAGATTCAATATAATGCAGGAAAAAGATAAAGTACAATAAGCGTATACTGAACAACTTCCTTTATTATATTGAAATAGAATGAAGTAATACAACCTGAGATGAATGTCCTTAGGTTGTACACAGAACTGAGCGCCTTGCAGAGGACGCTTCTTATTTTATGAATAACAACACACGCCAAATTCACCCTTTGGTGTTTACTCTCAATCGATCCTAAGTCTGTCTAGGAATCGATTTCACAAGCATCAATCAACCCTAAATCCGTTAAGGATTGATTACACTCAACTTCTCACAATCACCAAATCTCGCACAAAATAGAAAACACTATTTCTATTTCGAACACCCGATTTCTTCCATGGAATCGTTAACTTCTTCAATCTTCAATTCCTCTATTTATAAGTGTATTGATATCAGTAGAATAGAGACGTTGGGATTGATTCTTCCTTGATCTTTTCCTTCTTTGTGTTTGCCTTTCCTTCTAATCTTGCTCCGATCTTCTTTCCTTCTTATGAGATTTCCGGAAATTGTAATCTTATCTTCCTTCCAATTTCTTGATTGATTATTTCCTACAAATCAAAGTAGATGCAATCAATTAGTCTGATTAGAAATATGGATAGAAAGATTGGATATTAATTTTCCAGAAAACTTCCCTATTTCGACTGCGCTTTTCAAAACTCCTCGCATAGGGTGAACGTCCTTATGCCGCCTTGGGTGAACGTCCTTATGATGCCTTGGGTGAATGTCCTTCTGCCTTCTTGAGATTTCTTTCCTTACGCATTATATCTTTTCTGGATATTCGAATTTTGACTTTCATTCAAAACTGATCCAGTCGCCAAGGTCCTTGAGCCTGAGTCTATCAATGTCCTTGAGAGGTTCTAACAATCTCCCCCTTTTTGATGAAAGGTAAAATTCATTTGTAGCACTTCTCCCCCTTTTTGGCTTTTATCAAAAAAATCTATAGAGAGCTCCCCCTTAATATTGTAACCATTTCCAATAACCTGCAAGAGTCAATAAACTTGTTTGTCCTAATATAGGGTGCTCCCCCTCAATATGTGCCATAAAAATAACACTGCTATTTGAGTAGATCCATTTGTCAAGGTCCTTGATCATAGGTCTGACAAGGTCCTTGAGGAGTTCTTATTGCTGATGTAAGTAATGTCCTTGAGTGCTCCAAGCTCCGTTAAGCATTCACTCTCCTGGATGCTGAATATACCTGCAAAAATTTCTGACACCCTTCCTCAAGCCATAATTGACATTAAATTTAGGTTCTTGACTACTACTAACAACCATATTAGGAGGTCTTGTTCCTTTTGGAACCCAAACTTGTACAATTTTAGAACGATAATGGTTGAAGTAGTGAGATTTACCATATTTACTTTTCGGAAGAGATGAATGACCTTGATATCTTGTCCCAAGATAGTTGTGTCGTTCTTGGTGCCATGCGTGAAATCTGTGGCCTTGGTACTGCTCATTAAGGTCCTTGTGTGGTCCTTGGTGCCTGGTTCTGATGGCTGGTCCTTACGAGACAGAATGTCCTTGACGACAGTTTCGCTCCTTAACAGGGGATGAACTTTTATGCCACTTTCCAAGGTTTTCTTGTTGCTTGGTTGCCTTAGCCAGAGACTTGTGACAATCATCAAGGTTGGCCTTGAGGTCTAGTATTTCAACTTTGAGAATGTCGACCCTGGAGGTAAGCCCTTCACATAATTTCTCCATTTTGTCATTGGACTCTTTCATGCATTTGTTGGTTTCTTTTAGTGACCTAATCTCATTTAAATGCTTGGTCTCCTGTCCTGCAAACTTTAAAAGACATTTTCCCAAGTACTTTTTATGATAAGTGAGGAGATCATCAAATGTTACCTCCCTTGATTCATCCTTGTCACTGTCCGGATAGTCATCATTGGCTGCACCAACTTCCTCTGTGTCGTTGGTGTTTTTTCTCATGATGTAATGACTAGTAGTTTCCTCATCATCACTCCAAGTGGTCATCAAGGCCATGTGATTTCTCTTTTCTTTGTTCTTTTTATGGTGGGGACATTCCTTGATCAAGTGATCTGGGTTACCACAAAAAAAAAAAAAAAAAAAAACAAGAGAGTGAGTTAGTTATATTATTTGATGAGTCATTACTTCTTTGGTTGATTCGTTTGGATGAAGGTCCTCTGGAGGTATGACTTTTCTTGCACGATTCCTTGAGCTCCTTGGCCATTAAGGCCAAGATCTGGTCCTTATCATTGTTATTAGGACTATAGATGTCCTTACGGGCTACTTCTTCTTTTTCATTTTGCTCTTCCTGGAGACGCTTTCCAATGAGGTCATCTAATTGGAGGGTTTCAACATCGTGAACTTCCTCTATTATGGTGACCTTTGATTCCCGTTTCTTTTTTGTAAGACATCTGAGGACGTTGTGACTTTTTCTTCATTGGAGTAGGTTTTCCCCAAGGACTTGAGATTATTGACTATGACAGTGAATCGTTTGTACATGTCCTTGATGGATTCTCCATTCTTCATTTTGAAGGATTCATAGTGCTTGACATAATTGTTACGCCTTATTCTTTGAACTTGGCTCGTTCCTTCATATGTGGTCACTAAGGTATCCCACACCTGTTTAGCTGTATCACAACCAGAGATAAATTCAAACTCATTAGAATCAAGTCCACAGTAAAGGATATGTAATGCTTTAACATTTTTATCCGCCTTTTCTGCTTCTTTGGCCGAATACTTGGATCTATCTTTGGGTTTCGTGATTTCTCTAACAGTGATCATGGGGACAAAGTCTCCATTCTCAATTCTGTCCCAAAGGTCATAGTCTTGATCCATGATGAATGTCCTCATACGCTCCTTCCAGTGTGCAAAGTTTAATCCTCTGAATAAAGGAGGACTGTTTAAGCAATGTCCTTGCCATATATCACCATCTTCCATCCCAGCCATGATCTTTACCACAGAGCGGTTAGTCTCTGAATCTTCAGTGGACCAGGCTCTGATACCAATTGAAAGAACCCTAGAGGGGGGGGGGGGGTGAATAGGGTTATGAAAGTTTCTGCACAAATAATCACTTGTAAATGACGTTAGGTTCTTAATCTAACTAGATTAAGATTCAATATAATGCAGGAAAAAGATAAAGGACAATAAGCGTATACTGAACAACTTCCTTTATTATATTGAAACAGAATGAAGTAATACAACCTGAGATGAATGTCTTTAGATTGTACACAGAACTGAGCGCCTTGCAGAGGACGCTTCTTATTTTATGAATAACAACACACGCCAAATTCACCCTTTGGTGTTTACTCTCAATCGATCCTAAGTCCGTCTAGGAATCGATTTCACAAGCATCAATCAACCCTAAATCTGTTAAGGATTGATTACACTCAACTTCTCACAATCACCAAATCTCGCACAAAATAGAAAACGCTATTTCTATTTCGAACACCCGATTTCTTCCATGGAATCGTTAACTTCTTCAATCTTCAATTCCTCTATTGATAAGTGTATTGATATCAGTAGAATAGAGACGTTGGGATTGATTCTTCCTTGATCTTTTCCTTCTTTGTGTTTGCCTTTCCTTCCAATCTTGCTCCGATCTTCTTTCCTTCTTATGAGATTTCCGAAAATTGTAATCTTATCTTCCTTCCAATTTCTTGATTGATTATTTCTTACAAATCAAAGTAGATGCAATCAATTAGTCTGATTAGAAATATGGATAGAAAGATTGGATATTAATTTTCCAGAAAACTTCCCTATTTCGACTGCGCTTTTCAAAACTCCTCGCATAGGGTGATCGTCCTTATGCTGCCTTGGGTGAACGTCCTTATGATGCCTTGGGTGAATGTCCTTCTGCCTTCTTGAGATTTCTTTCCTTGCACATTATATCTTTTCTGGATATTCGAATTTTGACTTTCATTCAAAACTGATCCAGTCGCCAAGGTCCTTGAGCCTGAGTCTATCAATGTCCTTGAGAGGTTCTAACAAACACAGATGATGTCGGCAATACAAGCAGTAGCAATGATGTTTATATGGGGTTGAAGATGAAGGTGACTCTACTTATTCACCCAATGGGATAAAGAGTTGGAATTAGAATGAATTCTCGGCCATGCTCCAATCTAGGCACGAATAGAGGAAACAAAGGTTATTGAAAGAGAATGTGTTCCATAGACTCTTCATACCTATGGCACAACAAGAAAATTGAATGAGCTCGAGATCCATGATTACGTAAACGGACAGCAACATGGAGTTTGCCTAATAAACCCAACCAAGCAATAACTGAATGTCTTGGTTGGGCAGCAGCACACCAAATACTCCTTGCCCATCTAACCTTAGGAAGATCCCGCAAGAACAGATTGTATTGATGTGTAATACTGAAGTGATATTGTTGGATAGAATAATAAGAACCAAGTTCGACCCAATCTTTGACCTTACATAGGCGCTTCCAATAATGAATCATATTTTGGTTAATAATCCCACTATCTATCATCTTTAATATGTCTCGTATGAAACCATTGGATCCATAGAGATTTCTTTCAATATTCAATGTCTCGTATGCAACCATTGGATCCGTAGAGATTCCTTTCAATATTCAATGTCTCATACAAGCTTACTAACACAAGCCTTGTTCGACAAACTAGGATTCCTTAAGCCAACACCGCCTAGTTTCTTAGGATGAAAAATCGAATCCCAATCCACCAAAGGAAGTTCTTTATAAGAGAAATCTGAATTTCAAATATAATTCCTACAAATTTGGACCACTTGCTCAATAACAACTTTTGGAAGACGAAACATTCGAGCTCAATAACCAAATAAACCTAACAAAACTAAATTAACCAAACTAATATGACCCACATAAGACACCTTCCTAGAAGACCACACCCTCACCCTCGCAACCATTTTGTCAACTAGATTAGCACAATCCAATTTGTACAACCTAATAGAACTAATAGGGATACCCAAACATTTGAAAGGAAATCGACCACCATGGAAGGCAGTAATCTAATGCTACTCTTCGTGGTATTGATTTGAGCACCCAGTAACCACCAATTGAGATTTGTTAGGATACACATGTCCTCCAGTAGAACTAACAAAATGATAAAAAACTTGCATAATACGATTTACAGAATACATGTCCACTGCACAAAAAACAACCAAATCATCCGCAAAAAGAAGGTGGTTTGGCTTCAATTGAGCACAAGCCGGATGAAACAAAAACTTATCATCATTAATAAGATTCGATAAACACCTTGAAAGATACTCAATAACCAAAACAAATAAGAGAGGAGAAAGAGGGTCGCCTTATCTTAAACCCTACCACCTTTTTTTTTTTTTGATAGGTAAAACTGTTGAAAGCTATTATTCATCATGTACGTTACAGAGATCGTTCACCACCAGATCATTGACAATATCTGGTCCGTCATCAATCCACTCCCTACGCCCAAGTTCGTAGGGCTGCAGATGAGCTAAAGTATGTGCCACCCTATTACCAGTCCTACGTACATGATTAAAAGTACAAAAACTAAGAGATTCTGCAATTGAGAAAATGCTTGAAATAAAAAGCCCCAGTTCTGAGTTGGGTGTGACTTTGTTCTTCAATCTGGAAATAAGGGTTAAGCAGTCACCCTCTATTATTACTCTTTGGCAGTGGTGCTTCACAGCAAGCTCAAGGGCTAGGATGCATGCTCTCGCTGCGGTAAACTCTGTGTTCTCCTTCCTCATGCTCTATTCAACAGCCATGAAACTCTCTGACCCGTTCTCATCTCTACCCACTGCTGCGATGTCGCTCCCCCACTCCCCTAACTTGGCACCGTCAAAATTAATTTTCAGGAACCCCAAGTGTGGCGGAACCCAGCTCGTTGGAGTAGTTTCGGTGATGCTGGATTTCTGTCTCGCATCTCGGTATTCCTGAATCAGCTCTCTGACTCGGTGGATGATGTTCTCGGGTTTGGTAGTTGGTCCTCCATGAATTCGATTATTTCGATCATTCCACGTAGCCCACATCACCCCCACGTATTCACCTCCTAATTCCCCGAGCACTTCAAATGCCCTCATGAGCATATCTTGAATGTCAAGTGAGCTTGGTCTCTAATATTTGCTGCTAAAGCCACTGACTTTCCACAGTCGTTGCGCCATGTTGCATTGAAATAGGGCATGTAAGGTGGACTCCTCCCTGCTACAGCAACTACAAAGACAATTTGAGATATTAGTCCTCCTTGCAACTCCTTCTCTTGTAGGCAACGCACCCACCATTGCTCTCCATGCTAGCATTTTCATTCTAGGTGGGATAACCAACTTCCATACTCTCTTCCACAAGCAAGACCCGGATGTGTCAGTGCTCGGGCCCGGCTGTGACTTGTTCTTCCATTCTCTAATTGCCTTGTATGCCGACTTCACAGTGAGCTCTCCATCGGGGGCGTAGTGCCAGATTAATTTGTCACTCGGCCACGTTGGCATTAGTGGGATGGACTTGATTAAGTCGACATCCGGCTGCAGAAAAATAAGGTTCAGCATGTCTTCGCGCCACTCCGTTGCTTTTCGGTTAATTAGGTCTCCCACCCTCAAAAGGTTGTATTCGGCCTTCTTAGGTGTAGTTGCGCTAAAACTCGTTGGCCGGGGTGTAATTGCGATTCCCAAATGTTCAGTGAAAAACCATCACCCACTAGCCACCTAGTACCCTTCTTCAACACCCAAGAAACTCCGCTTAGACTTTTCCAGGTATAGCTCCCATTTGATGTCTGTTGGGCTTCTAAGATTCCGCACATCGGGAAATATTTGGCTTTGAGGATCTTGAACACTATGGAGTCCTGATTATGCATGATACGCCATAGTTGCTTTGCAAGGAGCGCATCGTTGAAGTCTTCTAGTGTGCGGAAACCCAGTCCGCCTTTCAACTTCGGTTGACACAATTTGTTTCTATTGACCCAATGAATCTTCCTCGACCCATCCTTCGCACCCCACCAATATCTCAGAATGGTGGACTGAATAGACTCACTAAAAGAGCTCGGGAATTTGAAGATACTCATCGCATAGGTGGGTATCGCCTGGGCAACTGCCTTTACAAGGACTTCCTTACCCGCCCATGACAAGTTTCTTCTCATCCAGCCCTTGATTCTTTTTGTGACTTTGTCTCTAATGCTCATGAAAGCCACCTTTTTCGACTTCCCCACATGGGTGGGGAGCCCAAGATATTTCTCGTGGGATAGAACTTCTTTCATGTCGAGGATACTCAAAATCTCGCGTCTTTGCTGCTATGGCACTCCCTTGCTGAAGACTATACTAGATTTTGTATAATTTACCTTCTGGCCAGAAGCCTTCTCATAGCAATGAAGAAGGTCCTTGATAAAAGTAGCCTGGACAATGTTGGCCTTTGCAAAGCACAAAGAGTCATCTGCAAATAATAAGTGTGAGATGGAAGGTGCTTCCCTGCAAATCTTATACCCTGAAAGAAGACCGCTCGATTCTGTCGTGGTTATTAAGCTTGAGAGTGCTTCAGTGACTAGGAGGAAAAGGTATGGCGAGATAGGGTCACCCTGCCGTAGACCCCTGCTAGGTGTGATAAAACCACTTGGTTCTCCATTGATCACAGAGGAGAAGGTAGCCGACTCCATACAGTGCATCACTAGGTTTATCCAATCTCCTTGGAACCCCATCTTAGCCATAATCTGTCTTAAGAATTCCCATTCAACCCGGTCATATGCCTTGGCCATATACAACTTGATCGCCATGTCCCCCCTTGGTGCCCGTTTATTTTTCATTGAGTGGAAGACTTCAAAAGCTACCAAGATATTACCCGTAATTGAACGGCCTGAGGTGAAAGCACTTTGATTCGGTGATATGATTTTGGGCAATAGAACTTTGAGTCTATTTGTAATGACCTTTGTCACCACTTTGTAACATACGTTACATAAACTAATAGGGCGAAAATCGGTTACCTCCGTCGGGTTCGTTTTTTTCGGGATCAGGACCACGTGTGTGTGATTCATACCTCTTGGGATTGTACCACCATTGAGGATCTCCAGGACTGCGCTTGAGACGTCGTCCCCAACGTCCGCCCAATACTTCTGGAAAAAATAGGGACTAAGGCCATCCGGACCCGGAGCCTTGTTCGGGTTCATTGACATCAGGGCGTCGTAGACTTCCTACCTGGTATAAGGCTTACATAGTTCTACGTTCATCTCTTCTGTGACTCGCGCTTCCACCAGGTTGATCACCCGTTCTGATTCATAGGTCCCTTCCGTTGTGAAAAGTCCCGTAAAGTAGGATATGACAATTTCTTTGATTTTGTCCGGTTCAGTGCACTCCCGCCCCATATTGTCTTTCAAGTTCTCAATAAAGTTTGCTTTCCTTCTTCCATTTGCACGTTGGTGGAACCAAGCTGAATTATGATCCCCGTGGGCAACATACTGCACTCTTGAACGTTGCCACCACATCAATTCTTCTTTTCTCCTCCAACTCCTAAGCTCCTTCATCAGATTTCTCCTTTGCACTAGGTCAACTGTTATTTGGAGTGCATTTGTGAGTTTTGAAATCTCACGTTGCACATTACCGAAATCCGTTTTGTTCCACTCCAAAAGAGAGGACATGCACCTATCAATTTTTTCCATACATACCTCAGCACTGTTTCCACTTGTACGAGCCTGCCGTGCTGATTTGACCACTTCATCACATCTTGCGTCCAAAGTTTACATGACTTCAAACCTCCTTCTTCTCATCTTCTGTCGCTGGTTGTGAGTGCCAAAACATTTCATCACGATGGTAGATGGTCCGATACATCTTCGTCAATATGAAAGACTTTTGAGTCGGGGAAAAGGTCTACCCATTCCAATTGTGCACAGAAGCGATCCAGAACTTCTTGAACAGATGCTTCCCCCTCCTGTCCATTCCACCATGTATATTTATGGCCTACCACTCCTATCTCCATCAGTCCGCAGGCGTCTAAAGCTGTAAGAAACGCCTCAAGGACTCGGTCAGGTTTGAGCTGACCTCCCTTTTTCTCATAATGATGCAAGATCTCGTTTAAATCCCCCCCGATGAGCCACGGGAGATCCGAATGGAGGTTTAGGTCCAGCAACAACTCACATGTCTTCAGTTTATTTGTCGTTTCTGGGTACCCGTAGATACCTGTGAAGCGCCACTTCACATCCATATTCTGCCATCGTATTTTGCTATCAATGTGATTTGCAGACATTTATATCACCTCTACTTACAACCCTGTTCGCCACCAAAGTGACACACCACCCGCGCGACCCCTACAATCTACTGCTACCCCATTAAACTCGTCAAACGATTTTAGTAGGTTCATCATCTCTCTAGTGCTAAGTTTGGTTTCCGAGAGAAAAATCAAACTGGGCTTTTGGGTCCCCATCAGTCGACGGAGACCCCTAACTGCCTCGGGGTTGCCCAGCCCCCGGCAGTTCAGACATAGGACGCTCATTGACCCCGACGGAGTTGTTGCACAACCTCCGCTGATTTGTCTTTTATTTGTTGTGAACTTGATTGCGTCCTCTCAATCTTCTTCAGCTTTCCTTCAGTATTGTCATCCCCACCACTATCCTGGTATTTCCTCTTAAATAACTCAGACCATGCCTCAATCATGTTTGCATCTTCCGCATTAAGGTGTTGGCCTTGGGGTCCCTTATTGTCTTCCCCAAACTTCAATTTCTTTTTTGCCTTCTGGTTCTTGATGCCTTCCTTAAACGCATGCAGTAGCTTCTTCTCTTCCTCTATCTCAGCCTCACGTCCCTTTCTTTTGCTTTTCAAGGGGGAGGCTTTCATCTTTGCGTTGTATGGAAGGTCTGCTTCAGGAATATCCTCATCATAGTTGTCACAACCCTTGTAGGTATGGCCCAATATGCCGCATCCGTAACAAAAGTCGCCCAGCTTGACATACTTGACTTCAAACCAAGATGTTTTGCCTGCTACTTTGGCTTTGAACCCCCTCCTCAATGGTATATTGAGGTCTATGTCTACACAAAAATTGAGGGACTTGTCTAGCCCAATAAGGTTGTTGTCATCAACACTAACAAAGCGCCCCATGGTGTTTGCTAGACTTTCAGCGAAGGCCTTCGTCTGCTTCATGCCCGGTACGTCGTACACCTTCACCCAGTATCGCACTGTATCAAAGACCACATCTAAATATTTTTCTACTCCCGTCAGTTCTTTTAGCAGTAAAGGATGGCCATCGAAAGTCCACGGTCCGTCCATTAGCACCATTGTTTTGTCTGCTTTGGAGAAGAACTGAAGTATGAACAAGTTTTTATCAAGTTCCTTCATGATCACGCCTTTTGTCGGCTTCCAGATATTCTTGAACGTGGCCTTCATTGCACCTATGTTGAAGGGCTGCTTGGTATGTAATTTCCCTATCAGGCTTAGGGCTATTTGTTCAGCTTTCTCGACGTCTTCTTCCTCCTCACATTCAACAACCACTTCTTCTTCCTCTGTCAACTTCATGCTCCCGATCGCCGCCACTATCTCCTGCTCCATGGCTCTGTATTCGTTTGATCCATTACATCAGATCTTCCGGGATGACTAAGCCCACCGAGACTGCGAACCGAGACCCCTACCGCCGGCAGCGTAGGGGAGAAACCTCATCACAAACCCTAGCGCTCTTCTGTCGCCGTTAGGGTTAGGAGAGAAGTCCAAATACTTGATAAACCCTACCGCCTTTAAAGTACCCTATAGAGGCCCCATTATTGTTGATTGAAAAAGAAGTAGAAGTCACACACATAATTATCCATTTGATAAACAATAGAGGAAAATGAAACGGAATGAAAACTTCTTCGATGCTTTCCTAGAAAATGGAATCATATGCCTTTCTATGATCAATCTTCATCATGCAACCGGGAGAAATATGTTTCCTTCCACGGCCCCTAGGAAATTCTTGGCACAAAAGCACTTTATGAACAATCTCTATCCCATTAAGAAGAGCCCCTAGATTAAGACTAATAATAGATGACAACACCTCCTTCAATCTATCACAAAGTAATTTATAAAGGCACTTGTAGGCCACATTACAACAAGAAATGAGTTTAAAATCATTAGAATTCTCAGGATTCACTTTCTTGGGAAGTAAAGTCAAACGAGTGTTATTCATAGAGGATAGAAGAGTACCTCTATCCAAGAATTCCTAGATCGAATCAGTAACTAAATCATCAATATGCTCCCAGTGATGATGGAAGAAGAAGTTACTATACCCATCTTGGCTCGAGGCCTTGGAGTAAGGAATATCAAACATTCAATTTTTTTTAACAAAATCTCCAGAGAAGGGTTGAACCAAACTCAACTGTTGTGCCACATCCAAAGTCTTCCCTTGCTAAACTAAAGTAATATTAATTGAACATCTCTCATAAGGTTCAGAGCTCAAAAGATGCTGGAAATAGTCTACTATAATAGTTGCAACGTTATCAAACCCATGAACCATCTCTCTCATGCTCTTCAGAATAGGGGAAAAAAAAGTATCTGGTTGGTTCCGTTTCATTTTGAAGAAAAAGAAACTAGTTCCAAACATCTAGCATCATTAAGTTAAATCCTTTCCACAGTAGACTATTGCTTAATCATACTTTGAGCAGAGTTTAAAAGACCACCATATTGTCTTTTAGCAAAATCTACTTGCTCTTTAAGGGAGAGATCATCTTTATCATCATGGAATAAAGCTTTTTTCCCTTCCAACAAAGATCTACCGATCAATTCAACTATTGATAAATTTCCTAGAATTTATTTATATGGAGCTTCTTGAGGGGACCTTTGAGATCCTCTAGAATTTTACTTAACCGGAACATGGCACACCTTTTTCTCTTTTTCATTATCTCCTCAAGAACAGTGCTATTACAATTAGGGGCAAACTCCCACATTTTGTAGTATTTAAAAGAAGACTTCATCCACTGGAAAATGATATATGACTGGATGCATGGTCAGATAACCAATAGCACAAAAAAGAACATGAACAAAACCCATAGACCAGTTCCAACCAGAATTAGCACAAGCTCTATCTATTCTGGACCAAGTATAGCCGTTAGACCAAGTAATATTGCCCACAGAACTGCAATTCACGCAGACCACAATAAGTCAAACATAGTTAAAAGGCTTCAATATTAGCATATTCCACATCAGTCAGGCCCAATCTATTTTCTTCAATATTATCAATGTTGTGGAAAGAACCCAACTTTGGGAGGTTCTTCATAGGATAACAGGCTCTATGGATGCTCCTTGGGGAAGAATCTAGGGGGAATTCAATGTAGTGTTGAGCGAGGACAACAAAATTGGGGGCATTTCTATAGGGCCTTCCAAATGAGGCCTTTTCAATAGTGCCTGGAGGACTACGCGCTTCATGAGCCTCACTTTGACGGAGTCTACTGTTCCTGGACAAACTCCCACGTGTACTCCCGAATCGACAAGCTCGCTATTATTCTATTGTAGTATGAATTTGATGAATTTATGTATGTCTCTCTTAAAGTTGAAAGGCTTTTCAATCACTCGGTTGTCTGTATTCAAACATGCCCGTGCCCAACCCTAGGCCTTGTTTCAGGTTCTGCGATGTTCACTTTGACCCCAAAGTTCACAAGCATCATTCAAGGGGGGCTTTCCCACATTCCAAGGGGGTACAAGCAACGTCAACTTCTCAAATTCTCGTAGGCTTTGCAAAGGTTGCCGAGGGGGCTCAATGCTGATCGTTTTGTCAATATACACCGTAAGGAAATTGAGGAAAGAGCTAAGCCTAAAGATATTTAGAATTAGTTGGCCCTTGATCCCACTAATGAGCACCTCATTAATGCTAAAAAACAAGCCATAGACTACTACACGCTTACCCTTAAGTATTCCCTGATGTTGAAAGATCAACAGAGTAAAATGGATTGGAAAAGCATGGGCGACAATTGCTCAAGGCTCTTCTTTGCCAAAATGAGACAAAAAAGGTCGAGCTCTTATGTCTATACACTGGAGGATCAGGAAGGGCAGCACGTTCAGAGGATTAATGTAGTCAACCAAGACCTAATAGACTTCTAAAAAGATCTACTAGGGTCCACGAATCACCCTAGACAAATGGCCAGCTCAGAGGTGTTTGCGTAGGGCTTGTGGTCATTGTTGAAGCCTAATTAGCGATAAGTAAACCTGTTACAAAGCAAGAAAGTTCGGGATGCCATGTTCCCTAGCTGGATTACTCGGTGCGTAATGACAAGTATCATTACCACTTCGTTCTCGATCTAGTTGAATGGGAGTAGCACTGAAAATTCCAAGGGCGGGTGAGGGTTAAGATAGGGAGACCCCATCTCCCCCCTCGTCTTCATAATCCCAATGGAATATCTCTCTTAGGCCATCAAGTGGCAAACAAATCACTCGTTCTTCAAGAATCACCTTCACTGCCACAGGCTCAAGCTTGCTCATCTCATGTTCGTGGATGACTTGATCATTTTCTCTAGTGCAAACTATGATTTTGTCAGGCGGCTCCACGCAGCTTTCGGTCATTTCTCAGTTGTCACGGGGATGGAAGCTAATGCTCAAAGTCTGAGTGTATCTTTGGTGAGGTAGACCACGAGGGGATCCAATGGCTCACGCAAGACTATGTAGGTCGAGTTACACTAATCAAAACGATCCTCATGGGGTTCTTCGACTTCTGGGCATGAATCGTCCCTCTCTCCTAGACGATTCTTGGCCATTTAAACCAATATTGTAGGAATTTCTTGTGGAGTGCCTCCGCTAGCTACGCACGCTCTCCTATGGTCATATGGGCTAACCATTGCTTACCTAAGAAAAATGGTGGTTTGGGCCTGAGAAAGTTGGAGGCCTGGAACAAAACGTGCCTTGCTCGATTGGTTTGGGACATTGAGTCGAATAAGGACATTCTCTAGATCAAGTGGATTAATGGTAGGCATATTAAAGGGGTCGACTGGTGGGACTATCATCAGCCTCACGACTCGTGTCCTTACTTCAAAAAAAAAACTCTATGGTATCAAAAATGAAATCAAATAGGGAAGCACTCCTGGAAGCAGATGAGCATGACATGATAGTGAACAGGGGAGGTACACTATTGCGCAGGCTATAAATGGATCCTAAATAGTTCGGCCTCCCTATCCTGGGCCAAACTTGTATGGAGCAAGCTTGCCTTCCTAAGCATAGTCTCATTCTTTGGGTCCTCTTGCATAGTAAGGTTCCTATGAAGGATCAAATGAGAGTATGGGGTCGTATAATCTGGAGGATGATAGATGCATTCTATGCAAAGGGGATACGAAGACCTTGAAACGTTTGTTTGCTGCATGCCTGTAGACACCGGGTTTTGAATCTTTTTGTTTGTGTGCATTTTAATGTATATTATTATTCATTTTAGGGATACGAAAAACAAAGGGAATTTAGAACCTTAAGAACCCTAGCCATGCATGAAACCTACATGCACAAATTTATAAAAAAAAAAAGGACAAACCCTAGCTTTGTATGCAACTTACGTGCAGAATGTCCACGTAAAAACATGCAAATCCCATGTAGACACGTGAGGTCTGCGCAATCTTTAGTGAGGTTCTAAGTTCGAATCCAATCTTCCAAAGCTCTATCCAACAAGTCTACAAAAAAAAAAGGAATGTGCAAAATGTTGAAGGCCACACGGACTTCCAAAATCCATCGTCAGCTCCTCCAACTCACCAACTAGCAAAAAGCATATGCAAAATGCTAAAGTCCGCGCGACCATCCTGGACATTGATGATTCTTATAGTAACCTTGGTGATCAAGCACACCAAGTACACCTCCCCCCCCCCCCCCAATCTGAGTTGAACTACTGTAGATGCCTATAAATACTTGCTACTTGTGACATGAAAAGGGGGCTAGGGCTTGTCTTGAGAGAAAGAAGAAGGGGGACATAAAAAAAGAAGGAGAGAAGAGAGGAAGTTTAGCAGTAGTGAAAGAGAGAGAAAAGGAAGGAAAAAAGAATTATTCTTAAACACCTCCTTAATAATTCCCTCTTAACCCTAAAATACCTTTCCCTAAAACCTCACTCTAGCTCATTTCCTCATCCAAAATCACCCAAAACTTATAGTGACCATACAACACAAAAGAAACCAAAAACCTCCAAAAAGCACCAAAATTCTCTTGTCGTGCCTATAGTCTCACGACCTTCGCGTTCAGCAAGCCAAAATCAGCATTTTCTCAAGGCTAGCAAGGTTCTCGAGTAAACTTTGTTAAGTACTTTGTATGTTCATCAATTGCACTTGTTGTATCATATAATTGTTCTTTGTTGTGTTATAGTATAATATGTTTATTTTCATGAATTATATATGTTGATTGATTTTAAGATGTAATGCTTTAATCTATCTTCCTTCCAACTTTTAGAAAAGTTTATTTTGAAACTTTTTAGCAGAGTCATTCCTTAAGTGAGAAGCGAATTCAAAGGTCTTTATCTTTCGAGTCTATAACTTATCCTCGAATTCGGTTGTTTGCTTCGTAGGCGGAGTCTTTCCTTTGGTTTTCTCGGCTTTTCCATTTAAAAAGTTGAGGGGCGACTCTTCCAACTAAAATACATTGTTATTATTGCCTTGACCATGTTTGAAAGCTTTAAAATTGATTTTGTGTGAGTTATGGTCTTACAATAGTGCAATACAATTTTAGGAATGTTTTATGTATTGTTAAATAGTGGAATTGCATAAATTGTCTTTTTCGAGCCCCGCATGTTGTGAAATGGACAAATTAAGCTCAAGGAGAATGAGCAAGTGGATGTTCTCTCTTTGGGTTTAAATTGACCTTTCATAAAGTGCTTATAGTAAAGGAAATGTGATTTTACAGTTAAACTATTCATGAAATATGTACCCAAAATGTTTTAGTAAAGCACCAGCAAAATCCCGAAATTCCACATGGCACGCACATCACACCTGTTCTTCGGGGGAAGCCTCGAGAAGGGGAAACTGTCTCGGGGACATCCATAGAATTTTGGCGACTCCATTAGGGAGTGTTTTTTTTTTTTTAAAAAAAAAGAGGGTATAACTTGAAAAAAGTTTGAACACCTTATTAACTCCAAATACTCGGGAAAAATAAGTTATAGTTTTTACATCTCTAAATCATTCAACCTTAGGCTACGCTTTTGCCATTTTTTTGGTGTTGTGGGAGGACCCAAAGCAATGGTTTAGGTTCTATTTTAACCCAAAAATATACCCCATGGGATGTCGGTACGGCTGTACTAAATAAGTGCATTTACACCGTTTTGCGCTTTAGTCACACATCCACTCATGCATCACTCTAAGTGGTCTCCATTTGAGCTTCTAAGAGCAACACCTTGTACATTTGAGTTGTAATCTTCTATAAAAAAAATGCATCTGGGCAAGACATGAGCCACCAAGCCATTACCAACCAATAAACCCTTATACTTAGAGTCAGTTTATGATACCACCATATTGTAGGCTATGTGTAAATATGTGTTTACGCATGTGAAGTTTTCATTAGAGTCAGACCTTACTGGATGATTTTGTTTTAGTCCGTGTAATAATCGTTGAGTTAACCTCGAATTTTATGGCTAGCTCGGTTGGTAGGCTCATCAATTTTAGAAGTTGATTACCCTTTTTCATCAATTCACCTTGACTCACCTTTGATGATTTCACTTAGCTCTTTTCAATGTTTTCCTAGTTGGGGCCCAAAAAAAATTGACTAATGACCAAACCAAGTTAGTGTATGTCGTTCTAGCCCACGTAATAGTCACAAGGCTAGGGAAAGTTGATTTATAAATTTAATTATTAAGTCCAAAAGTTTATGGCCAGCCTGTTGGTTAAGCTCATCCAAGGTGGATTTAATGATCGAGTTGATAGACCTATTTCAACTCGCCTTTTGTAGGGTTTTTTCGATCCTTTACAATTGAATGAGTAAAATAAAATAAATGTGTTTGCTTAAAAATGTTAGATAAAAGTTAGACTATCAGTTTGTCAAACATTATCTTAGTCCGTATAATAACCAATACGGCTTGAATTAACATAAATTTGTTAGCCCAAGTGATAAATTCTCTTTTAAGGTGGTCGGCCCGTGGTTTAGGCCCATCCATTTTGAGAATCGAAGAGATGTACTTTCTAATTCATTTTAATTCGCCATTTTTTGACTTTATCCGACCCTTTATAATGCTCCTTTTTTGTAAAGTGTTGTTGTACGTAACGAGTCTATCTTAGGACCATATAGAATTTAAGGCATGCAAACTCGTGTCCCCGAGTAAGTCTTTTCTCGAATAAGCATATAAGTGTCTTCCATTTGTAGGAAGTCCCATATACGCCAATTAGGACTTACATGCATTAGGGTGGGTTTTCCTTTGTTTGTCTGATGTCAAGGTCAATTAGGACATGCATGCACTGCTCGAGTGGACTCATTTCCTAGGAAGCAACACTTTGGCCTGTTGTTCCACCAAGAACAAGAAAAGAAGGATGTCGACCCGCTTGTTGTTGTACTGTCTAACCCTACGTTCGATCCAAGCCAAATGTTCACCACTTATGGGGGTTGCCATGAAATTTCCTGAGTTGACTTCGTCGAAAATAAATGAACTTTAGTCCTAGGAGAGTTCTCTAAGGCCCCGTCTAAGTTGAGCACTAGCGCGTCTGTCCTTGAGTCTGAATCAACTGGGATTAGCCCCGTGACTAACATTTATGTATTTCTTTCTGCATTCAATTAAGTAAGTCTTTCTGAGTACATCGAGTCTCATCCCCCCTCCCCCAAACGCACGTGATAACAATTATATATTCGATATTGAACCTTTAAAAGACTTTAACGAATCACCGCAATTTATGGATGAACATGATAATCGGGTGGCCGAGGTAGAAGAAACAAATGTCATTAATGTCGAAACACCTGAAACTCTCTGGGTATTGAAAATTGGCAAATCATTAACCCCGGAGGAGCAACAGAAGTTCTCAGAGTTCCTAAGGGAATTCATTGATGTGTTCACAAAATCATATGAAGATACACCCGAGATTAATCCAGAGATCGTCGAGCATGTTATTCCCCTTTATCCCGACGCCAAACCAATTCAACGACGACCTCGTCGATAAAAAAATGAGTGGTCCGGTAAGATTCATGATGAGGTCTAGAAATATATCGACGTCAGATTTATCAAGATGGTTGAATTTCCAAAATGGATGGCTAATATTGTCCCAGTGCCAAGGATGGAAGGATCGGAATGTGTTGATTTCGTAAACTTAAACAAAGCCAATCTAAATTAGTGTAGTGATGTTACTTTTTTTTTAAGAGAAAGATATTAGTAGGCATAAAGTGTAGTATGAGGATGGACTCGATAGTTCAAAGATTTTTCTAAAGATGATAACTGAAGGGAAATGATTTGTATTTACAGTTGGGAGAAGGGTTAGAGCTAGGGTTTTTATGAATGTCTGCATGCTAACAAAGGGACGTTTAGAAAATGCATGTTGGCATAGGCAAATCATATAATAATAACTTTGAATATTGTAAAATATTTTCAAAAATATTGTAGAATCATCCACATCATTATTTTGAACAATTGATCGCTAATAACAACGATCTAGGGTTAGGCTCGCCATGGAACCTATAATCAAACGTGTCGTGGAACCTAGCCTTCACTATGTCGTGGAAATCCAAAAATGATCCGAGTCGTGGAGTCCAATTGTGCTTGAGGTCGTGGAGCTATAGCTAAAATTGAGTCCAACTTAAAAATGGCATAACTTTCCCATATGAATTATATTGATTTGGTTGTTGGCTTGTTTGAAAGCTTATCAAGTGCACATTATGCTCCCCAAATATGAAAAACAACAAAAATAGTTGGAAAATTAGTGATGAAAAGAATGAACGTATGTCACTGAAAATAAGCTTAAAGTAGTTTGGAACGATAGGTTTTGAAGTAGAAGTGGTGGAAATGAAAGGTTTAAAAGCGGTAGGTCTAGAAATGAAACGTTAGTATTATGCTATTCTTAGCATAGATAAAAGTGTCACTCTAATATTGAGCATCTTCTGATTGTTAAAATTAGTTGTGACGAATTTTAGTATTTGCACGCTGATATCCCTACAAACATACCTCGGGGTTGAACCTTAGGTGTGAAAAAAAAATCTCATGGTATCAATACCAAGTGCATGGTCAACTCATTATGGTTGCTTTTGGTCTTTTCAATTTACAAGGCATATGATTGATGTTCTTGTCAAATAGTGGCAACTGATAAGTTTTATAGTCTATTTAGATTGAGTGATGAAAGAAAGAAAGACGTGGAAGGAGAATAAAGAATAATTAATTCATAATCTTTTTGTTTGACAAAATTAAGCGAGGAAGAAGATGGATGTGAAGATAATGTTTCACTTCATTCCCCTCATTTTATGAATTCCAAAATTACGGCGAATAAAGAAAAGGAGAGTAAGTTTTATGTTTTACCCTTTTTTCCCTCTATTTCTCTTCAAATATGTCCAAAGAAGGAAAATATTAATCATATTTCTTCAAATTTCTTGCTATAGTTATATTTCCCCACCATTTTTCTTTAAACTGAATCTAGACATGTTCTCCATTTATATTGAGGTAAAGGAAGAGGATAGTAAATTATTAGTTTTCATTTCCCTTGTTTCGAAAAATAAAGTGAGAGGGAAGGAACGAGCATACTTAAACTCATTTCTCTTTATTCACACACACACACACACACACATATATGTATATATATATTTATATATATATATATATATATATATATATATATAACATGACCTCCCAAGGAAAACTCGAACTTAAACAAAAAATTTCAAAAGTTTGTTTTTTTAAACCAAACTCCAAACCTATGAATAATTTTTTCCAACAAAAATGGAAAATATTTTACTTTCACCAAGATTTGAACATTAGTAGGGAGAATGAAAATTGAGGATAATTACCACTTTACTACCATCCATTTAATGTAATAAGTGTCAACTTAAAAGGAAAAAAAAAACAAAATCATACGTACGTGTAGATTACAAATATTAATGCACAATTAAACAATATTCACTAGTATTTTATAAATAATATTCATTAATTAGTCTTTCTTCTACTAAATTTATTATAACAATACTATCAATATATATTTAAAGTAAAATTTAAGAGATATTAAAATATAGAACTCCAAAAAAAACATATAATATTGCTCTATGGAACACAATGAGAGATAAATAAATATTAAAACTTTAATATATCTTTATTTTGAAAATATGGTTTAAACTTGACTCTGAGTTTACATAATAACCATTTTTTTTATAGTTTCTTTCATCAAATTGGTCATTAATCATTATAAAATAAGAATGTAACAAATAATATACATAGACTTTTATATTTACAACCATATCATTCAAAAAATTAGTATCAAAGAAATGTTCACATTAAGAAATTATATCATATTATGATAGTATAATGTTTTTTCTAAGATATTAATTTTACAGTTATAATTTACTCCTTAAAATAAATTAGCTAAAATAATTAAAAAAATTACAGTGCATCACATGGGACATCAAAAGCTGGTTAACCTTAAAATGAGGAGGAAAGACAAAGAAAAAAAAATAACTTTAATACTTCCCTGTTTTCCCCGCTACTTCCTCATTAATATATCTATATATAAAATTAAAATTATTTCCCTTTCCTTCCTTCTTTCCTTCTATTTTTTTTTCTCTTCCCCTCTGTTTTTTTTTATTGTTAAATGGGCAAAAGTCCATATTATTCATCATACAGTTCCAAAGAACACTTTAGCCCAATAGCACAAAGTTCCAACGTAGAATTGGGCTAACAAAACAAGCCTAAGCAAAGTTGATACACGCAAACTGAGACTAACGATATAAGAATTCCTAAAAAAATACATATGAAGAGGAGATACACCTCGTCACCATACTCTACCATATGTGCAGTCTATTTTTCTCACTTGTTGTCTTGTTCGCTACCTCCATATCTCTCTTCTCCTCTTTGCTTCTTTAAGTATATAGTATTGTCCCACCTTAGTTGAAAATGATAGAGATTTGATTAAAATTTCTCTGCAATTCTTCTCCACTATATGGTATTTCATCATTCCCAGCAACAACCCACATAGCTACCCTTTTGTTGATTAATTCTCCTATTAAGTCTATGTCTATGATCTTTCCTTCAAACACAACCTTAGTTCTATTGTTTCATATTATCCAGATTATAGCAAAACAAGTCATAATCCAAATCTTCTTCCTCGTTTTGTTTGTGAATATGACTTCTATCCATTGTGCAAACCAGGATCTAATATTGTCTATTGCTGTAGTGTCATGACCTAAACCTTACATCACACACATCCACACCTGTTGTATAACCTAGCATTGGACGAGTATGTGGTCAACATCTTCGCCCTTTGTTACCTTACCCCTTCATCCTTTCTCATCACTCTCTAATATTGAATCCAAACATAACAAAAGGGGGCATATTTTAAATGATTTATGATTTTAGTTTTAGGTGATTTAAAACAAATTCTCTAATTATTATATTCCTTGTATTTTAGGAAGTTTTGGTACACTTAATTTTGTGTATTTTAAGTTTAAAATCAAATTGTACCATTAGAATAATAATTGCCAAATTGATGCACAATACTAGATTTATGATTTTTTTCATCTTCAAATACAAATATGTGTGTAGACACCGAGTTTTGTACCGGAAAAATTATACAAAAACAAACCGAGAGCTATAAGAAAAGAGGCTAAAATGAATGTAGAGTCAACGGGCCTTCCTCAATCAAAAGTCACTTGGCTCAATCAAAAGCCACCGGTCCAACCCACCATGAAAGCCTTCATTTTCCGCCCTTTCCATATAGATATGCTCACCCTTTTGAATCCTATTTTTTCCACAAGTCTCATTGGCCTTATTCTTTTTATGAGGGTAAAGTAAACATCATAAGCTTTCAAACGCCATTTGAATTGCCTCAATCGGAGTTCGGATGAAAGAGTTATGGCCATTTGAAATTGGACTAGTCAGATAACAAGGCTATGCGGCCATGACCAGCTTCCAGGCCTATAAACTAGGCCCAGTGCGCCAACCAGGCCCATGAACACTGCCATGGCCACATGGCTTACATAGCTCAAATAGGATTCCCGCACCTTGCCACGTCACCAATCCGTGCACTAGATTGTTATTGGCCGCGTGTCATTGCCTGTTCAAATTGGATTTTTTGCGCATTTCTCTTCACCAGTTGATCCCGTGATCCATGCCATGGCGCCTTTGACTCAAGTAGAGTCAAAGGCCATGTGACCATGGTGCTGATTAGGGGCGTGATCTTTTGATCATGCTCCCTCCTTTCATCCAAATACTTCCCCCTCCTTACCTATAAATACCCCACTCCATCATCACGGAATTCATCAAATTCTTCCCATCATCAACCATCATTTATAATCCTCTCCCATCTCTCTCTAAAAATTCTCTCCTATTCTCATACAAAAGGTCCCGAGGTTATTATGATATCGGTATTCTAAGTCGTTCGATGAGTCCGTCCCAGTTCTCTACTTTCTCCATTAACACTTGCAATCAAGCAAGGTTTGATCATCTATTTGTTTGTCATTTCGTAATCATGTAATAGTATTATTAATCACCTTTGTATATCATCCTGTAAATAAAATCCATGCCTGCATGACATGAATATGATATTGTGAAACCTCTTAAACTTCTTCCCGCTCTCTTTCATTTCAAAGTCGATTTTAGTAGAGTCTATTTTTAAAATAGGTGAATTCGAGAGTTCTTTAATTCTTGGATTCATAACCTTACCCCCGGGCTCGGAATTCGGGTTCGCAGACGGGAGTTATTTATTTTTTTGGTTCGTTGATTCCTTAAATCAGCTGGCGGCTGCTTTTTTGTCTTAATCTGTGTAACTCACTTCTTGTTCATCATGTCAATTTAATCAAGATGGATCGATATCCCCCCAACCTCCACAATTAAGGAGCCAACCCGAGAAAAATGAGAGTAGAATCCAGCCAAGGCCATGCGGCCATCACTGCTTTCTAATCCCTTTTTCCTGAGTTGGGCAACCGTGGGCCCCTGGCCTGACCCCTGCCACGGTCACATGGCCTAGGAGTTAGTCCAGTGACCCATGTGCCCTCCTGGCCCTAATCTGGAACCGGGTTGGATGTAGGTGCATCATTGAAATGACTTGACCAGGCTTTGAGTGAGTTAGCATGAGTAAGGTCCATAAAAGATCGAAAATGTTTTATGAAAAGAATAAAAATATTCTTATTTAAGGATTAAACTACCTTAATCAGCTCCCAATCACAACCTAAGTAGCGCTACAGAAAAGAGGAAAGGCCTACAATCTTTCCCTCCTTTTTCTGGGGTCCTACAATGTGATACCATGATAAATAGTCAAACTAAGGCTTACAATGATTGAAATTTAGGGGTGAGTAAAAGTTCCGCGAACCTTGGTCCCGTTCTATTCCCGATTAAGTCCAACCCCCTAAGTCAAGCTACCATTAGTAGTGGGTGGGACCGAGAGTGAGACCAAAAATGAAGCCCCGATCAAATTCGAGAGTAGGGGTCGGACTAAACATCAGATATCGCTCCCTGTCATGATTTCCAGTTACTTAAATATATATAATATAATAAACTACCACAAATATACATGCATCGCGATGGAATTTTCCATCTAAAATCCATACTACCAACGACATGAAGTTAAGTGTAATTATGCTTGAGTAAGACGAAGTGATTAGAGGATAGGGAAGTAAATTGCCACAACCGGATAATTAGGTTTAGATGACTAACTACATGCAAATATGAAATAACAAAGGGAATCCTAAGAGTAAGAGTCAAGGGTTAAATACAGATCAACATGTTTGAGTTGGTAGTGCTATATAAAACAAGGCTTTAAGTTCCTACAAAATAAATCAAGCATTGTAGCCATTCATCAATGCTTAGTAGAAGTTGCAAAAAATGTAATATAGCGTCAACGACATCTAAAACTTAAAGTTAGCTATACTTACCATAAAAGTCAAGAAACTTGATAATATGTGATTCTCATCAGTGATCTCTCTCACAAAGTTGTGAAGATTTACTAGACATTGTGTAATTTTAATAAATACCAAATGTTGAAATTTTGGGAAATTTTGAAAAATTTGAGAAAATTTATGTTATTTGTATTGTTTGTACATGAAAATAATAGGTACCAAAGGTTCAACCATGGGATTAAAACTTCCTGGTTAATTTCCTAATCCAAATGTGGTCGGGAGTGGGACCAAAGGTTTGCTCTCAGTTTCATCTGGAGCATGAGTGAGACCTTCCTTAGTAAACTTATCTCTTAAGAACTCTACAGTGAAGCATGCCTGTCTTGAAATAGTCTTAGGATATGTAACCTTCTAGAAAGTTTTTGTAGTAATGTATGCGACTCACTTAGGGTCAGGACATTATAAATAGTATGAGATTGGACCTCAAGATAGGTAGTTGTGGTTCCACACTGTACTCACAAAGAAGAAATTATGGGTTATCAATTACCATTGTCACTGCCATAACCACCACCAAAGGGGCGATCCATGATCTAACAAAGACACATGTTCTTTAAGTGGGGGTCAATGCAATACCCAATACATGATAAATTTGAGGCTTAAAGAATTAAAAGAACTACTTACATCACTAAGGTGAACTTTCCTTTTAGGAAGCACGTCTATTAAACACTCCTCAATTAAACGTGTTTGGCTTGGAGTAGTCTCAAGATAGGTAACTTCTGGTAAGTTTTTCTGGGTAGTATGTAAGTGAAGTGAATCATGCTGAAAGAACACATCGTGATTTGTGGGGGCCAATCGTCGACCGGTTCTCAATAATGTTTACATGCTTAGCTAAGCTTAGGTGTTACATGAAATATAAATTTATCTCTTAGTAACTTTTCTTGAAAAAACATAACATATTTTATTATAAAAACTTGGAAAGCAAGTTGCATGCAAATAATCTACAATGTATTTTTCCTCTATATATTTTATTACAAAATTAATTCCATTTTGATCAATTGTCTATGTTACTAGAAGTCAAGTTTCCATCACAATTTTTTTCTATTAACAAGTATAACACTTCAGGTATAGCCATTTCTCATCATGAGTGAGATGACTATTTTTATTATAAAAGTGCATGTTCCTTTTAAAAAACTTATCTTTTAAGAACTTCACAGTTAAGATTGCTTAACTTTGAGCAATAGAGGGATTGGTAATCTTATTAGGGAATTTCCTCATTCATCGGGTACGCAAGGATGAAACGCGTTGAAATGACCCTTGGCATTTTGTAAGGTCAATTGCCAATCTTTTAAGTGGTTCCCAATAATATATGCTACTCGCAAGGAGCCAAGACATATATTACACATGGTATTAGAGCTAACCTATTATTGTGGCATGTGCTAATGGATGAGAGATCCATACACATCCACATTGCAGAACAAAGATTCTTGATGGAACGCAAGTCAAGGGAATGTGTAAGTTAGTTGTTTGTAAGTCACCATAAAGTCGTTCTGGTCTAAGTGGGGGTGATTATAGCACTCCATGTATCATTAGAAATGTGACTTACATGGACAAATGACTGTGAGGCTTATCTCTTATGAATCACATAGTTAAGGTTGCTTGACTTCAGGTAATCCAAATATGGATGTCATCTTAAAATGTTTCCCTAAACGACATGTGAACAACAACACAACATGTCGAAATGACCCTTGGTGATTTGTAAGTCAATTTTTGTCGAAAAGTTTCAAGTTAAATGAAAAAGGGACTAGTAATTTAAATATTACAATCACAATTGGCTTCATTACAAGTTAATTCTAATGAGAAACATAAGGAAAAAAAAAACAAGAGAAAAAGTTCATTCAAATTATGTGTGTCTTTAGCTCTCTTCATCTCTCTTAATATATTCTTCGTCATAAGAATATGTTTTGGCAGGCTTGGAGTAGCTTCAAAGACAAATCCAGTTTGATCCTTTTCTCATACAAAGTTTGGCAAGCTTGCAACATATCTCCCAAAAATGTTTTATTTTTTTTGAGGAAATCATGTCACACCACGCAAATTTATTCTGTTGAACGGTTCTCACCCTCGGAAGCCACAAGTATTGCAACTTCCGGAGGGGGGGGGGGAGGAAACATCAATCCAAGCATTGCACAAATCATTATCTACCGCTAGCCGGGTGAAGGTGTGTACCTCATATAGGTAGGATTTTAGGTTTAGACAAATTACACATAAGATGAAAAATTGATGTTCAACACCTATTTTTTCAGGTTTATTCATAATAACACCCGAGACTTTTTGGGGTCAGAATGAACGAAGTTTTCGAGTTGAAGAAATTTTTTAACTATTGTACTTATGGGACTATATCCTCAATTAGTTTTGGGGCTTCACATTTCTTATTAATGAAAAGCCCATTAGTTGCCTATCCAAGAGTGCAACTAGATTATTCTTCAACAGATTGTACAAGATATCCACCACTATTATGAAAACGAAAATCCATGACAAGGGCACTATCCTACATACTTGTATATTTCTTAAACTTCAATAATGGAATTTTTCAACAATTTTGGATAGTGGATAAACTTGTAAGGAATCCTTTTACTAGCTCGTTCAACATTGGAAATGAACCTTGGTTTCATCCATCAAGCCATGCTTAGGCTACTCCTTCCAGTGAGAACATAAATAGTCTCAATTTAAGGCTTCAATCAACATGTCATTGAGTTGGAATTCACTGCACTTTTCAAGAAAAATCTTCACGTAATATCAACAATCTTAGTTGGACCTTCCAAAATAATCTTGCTTGATAAAACCGATTTTTCAATGAAGGATGTAACTAAAAAAATATTGGTCTTGATCGGCAACCAGATGATATTAAATGCGAGTCCCTCTTACTTGGCCATTCAAAAATTCCGTAGAGTCATTATGGCATGTCTTTGATGTGTTCGACCACTTCCCGTTCTAGTTGACAGTCCAATAACAGGACTAGGAGGAAATGTTTTTCAAAAATGTTTGAATTTCACAATAGTATCACTATAACTGAATGCCTCTCTTTGACTATTTTACCAAACTAATCTTTATTCCCTCTAGACAACTCTACGCCACAACTCTTGACTTTTTTCTTTTCAATCAAACTATCCAAAGCATTAATCTAAAGACCATGCGCCAAAAATAACGTCCCTATAAGCCTCTTGTGTCAGCCACATATTTTCAAATCTAAAAACGTCTTCTACTCCCAACATCATCTATTCTCAACTTGCATTTTAGAAAAAAATAGGTAGGTGACCTTAGACATCAGAATGAATGTGAGAAACCACTATTTCAATGAATAAAATCACCCAATTTTAGTGTTGACATGGATTCTATCCAAGTACTTCCCCACCATCTCCCTATTCCATTGGTAATTACACCAATTAAACTTATATTATTCCAAATACCTAAGATCAAACAAGTCATGATTTGAAAATTTCCTCTAGAGGTGTCAATATGAGCATGCGTCCTCAGAGGACACCTTATCTTTTCCACATGGTAATATATCTCGTATTAGATCATTCCTTCAATGAAGATGGTGTAGATCGAATAAGTCTTAATAATATATTGTAATTGATTCAAATGATGATTAATTTACAAAACTTATATTCAATTAAATTATTTTAATAAACTACAAATCTTTAAGAGATCTATTTATCGATAATTTTTGAGTATATCATCCAACAAGAAAATTTAGCCATCATTATTATAGATATAAATTACTCAGGATCATTATACATAAACCAATAAAATATAAGAGGATTATCTTTCCATGTATAGACAAAATAATTAATATAAGCTACATATGATCATTATGCAACAAGCTTATATGATGTTAGAAGATTGTCTTACCATATCTATATATCAAATAAAATATATAATTGGATTATTACATAGTGAATCTTATAACTTAAACTAGACATTATTTAGATTTTTGAATAGAGATACTAAACTTACCGAAACCTTTGATGACAAATTAGTTAGCTAAGTTAGAATTGTGAAAAGACTCGAAACACATTATTGTCTAAGAAGACATACATTATCACCCCTTAAGAAAGAAGGTTGTGATATGTGAAGTAACAGTAGTAGGAGTAGAAACAGTTAGACGATGACTTTCAATATCATGGAGGTGGAGTGACCTTTGATTCCTCACTCCACACGCGTAGTAGTCTCCTTTGACGGTTTGACCTTTTGACCACGTAAACAAAACCTACTTTTTCTTTTGTGCCGAAGCCGAGACGAAGCCAAAGGCAGAAAAGTCACGCTTTCCTCCTCCCTTCCCTTCTTCTTCCCCCCCCTGCCTGGACCAGTGCCCCCTCTTATATAATAGCCGCCCTAATCCCTTGTTTCTCTTCAAAAACACAACGCTACAACTCAATTCCAATTCTAATTCCAATACTCTCTTGAACGATTCAATCCTTCACTCCCTCAGTCAATAATCAATATATCTTCTCTTTCCCAATTCAATTTCTCCCTTTTCTTCTTCATTAATACTGTATTCACAAGCTTTTTCTAGAAGCCTTTAGCTTTCTAGATGGGTGCCGAAATCAAGCATGAAGTAGACGGAGCCCCGATGTTGCTGGAATTTGCTGCTTTGGACGACCTTGACGGGTTCAAATCTGGGATTGAGAATATTGGTCTACCCATCGACGAAGTGGGTCTTTGGTATACTCGTCGAATCGGGTCTAATAAGATGGCTTACGAGCTTCGTACTCCTTTGATGGTGGCTTCCCTGTACGGAAGCACCAAGGTTGTCGACTATATTCTACGATCTGGGCAAGTAGACGTCAATCGAGTCGCTGGGTCCGACCGGGTCACGGCCATACACTGTGCCATCGCGGGTGGGTCCGATTCCTCGGCTTCTGTTGTTAACCGCCTCATCGCTGTTGGTGCCCAAGTTGATATGAGGGCGATGGAACTAATCCCTAGATTCGCCCCGAAGAAGCAGCTGGAGAATCTCCTGGTCTCCGAGAAAGCCGGGGACGAGATTCCCCGGCAGCAGTCGCCGGTGCCTGCGAGTTCGCCTGAGAGGCAGCCCCTGCCGGACATAAACAACGGGGTGTACAGCTCCGACGAGTTCAGAATGTTCTGCTTCAAAATCAAGCCATGCTCTCGGGCGTACACCCACGATTGGACAGAATGCCCGTTTGCCCACCCGGGTGAGAACGCCCGAAGGAGGGACCCAACCAAGTACCAGTACACCTGCGTCCCATGCCCCGATTTCAAAAAGGGTTCTTGCAAAAAGGGCGATGACTGCGAGTTTGCTCACGGGGTCTTCGAGTCCTGGCTCCACCCAGCCCAGTACAGGACCCGCCTCTGCAAAGACGAAACCGGTTGCGCCCGCAAAGTATGCTTCTTTGCCCACAAGAAAGAGGAGCTCCGACCCGTTTATCATTCCACCGGGTCTGCTATTCCTGGTCCGGATATGAACATGAATATGGGTATGGGGGTAACAAGTTCTGGAATTTCGACCCCGCCTCTTTCGCCGTCGCTTTCTCCGAAGAGCAGCGGCAGCGTAGGTGGCGGTGCCTGGCAGGGGAAGGTGACCCCGCCCAACTTGCAGCTTCCAGGTAGCCGCTTGAGGTCCAGTTTGAGTGCTCGGGATGTTGAATTGGAGAGAGAGTTGCTGAAAATCGAAACCCAACTCAGCCAACAGCAACACCAAAATCAAAGCCACCTTTACCACCATCAGAATCAAATACTTTCCCCCAGGGGGAGGACATGGGGGGATCTGAGCCCAATGAACCTTGAAACTGTGTACAGCTCCATGAACGTGCCAAGGAAGCTCTCCCCGCCCCGTGGGTTTGATTCATCGTCCCCCAAATCAGTGGCGGCAGCAGTGCTGAACTCACGCGCGGCAGCCTTCGCCAAGAGGAGCCAGAGTTTCGTGGACCGCCCAGCTGGGTCTCTGTCAAGCCCAATGGCCATGACTCCCAACTGGGGGTCTCCCAAGGGAAGGGCCGACTGGGGTGTCCAAAGGGAGGAACTTAACAAGCTCAGGAAATCAAACTCATTTGCGTTCCGAGCAAATGCTATGAACGCACCGGTGAGGGCGTCTCCGCCTGGTTTCAATGAGCCCGATGTGTCATGGGTCAACTCCCTCGTCAAGGAGGAAGACATGAGGTCGCCATGGGTGGATCAATTGTACATAGAGCAACAAGAGCAGCTCGTTGCTTAACTACACTTCTCACAACTTATGCTTTCAGGTTTATTAGTAATTTGGTAGTGCTAATATTATTCTTAAATTATTGGTGTTGTTTTGGCGATCAGCATGATAGTCAGTAGTAACTGGGTTTTCTCTCTGACTGTATAGGACTAGTAGTCGAATCAATTCATTCTTATTGTTTCTCCATTTAGACAAGCAAATTTCAGTTCTTTGTATTCTTTCCTTTCTCAAGAAAGTTGTTTAATAAGTAATCATATTATCTCCATTTTCATCATGTGGTACTTCCCTTATAACACTCACTTTTTCGTGTATATTACAAGATTGCAGTAAATTGGTTTGGTTTGGATGTTTTATCACACCGTGGACACTCTGCTCTAATCTTAGTTGATCAGAAATCGAACCAAAACGTCTCTCCATCGGCTTTTAACATCTTGTCTTAAGATGTGAACTAGTTAAGAGTCTCTATATCAAATAAATCGAACCAAACAAAGTTAATCTTAATCACCTCCTTTCCCTTCCCATCCCATCCCCTCCATTACCTTACTTTCCTTTCTGCTCCCTTCCCCCCTCTAAACTGAATTCACACACCTTAAGAGTTTTAACGCAAGATAAGTAAATAACTGACATTCACACCATACATGGGCTTTATGAACCATCTCTGCAAATAATCAGCCCGTGAAACCCTAACTCATTATGCGCCGCCACTAGCTTCTTGGTGACCTGAGGCACCATCATCCTTCCGTTGCCAGAAGGCAATGCTTTGGGTACAAGACGTCACGCTGGTCCTTTCGTTTGTTTCTACATTTCTCTGACTGTTTTTTCTTTTTTTGGCTTTCTTCAGATTTCTTCACAGGTCGTTCCCGATTGGTTGTCTTTTGACCAATAGTTTCTTGGTTGTCCGACATTTTTGGTGGTGAGCTGGTTGTCGTGGTGATTCTGGTCAAGCAAGTATGAGTTGGAATGTTGGATGATATTATTATCAAAGATAATAAATTGCATGTTCTTGAGTTAAGTTTCAGAAGTGGAGTTTTCCCAACCCAAGGGTGGTTAGGATATGGGTGCCTAGAAGCTTGTTGAGCCTCCCTCACCCCAAAAGGATGGGGTGCTCAAGCAAGTGTGAGAAATGATGTTAATCATGTACATAACACCAATATTTTCTATGTTATAGTTGAAATGGTTGCTAACAGTTGTGATGTCTATTGTAATGTCCCAATTGTTGGATTTGATAATCCGAATACGATAATCGCAATAATATTTATGATTCTCTTACTGCTCATTTGGATTGTCCGTTTTTCATTGATAAGAGATCCTACAAAGCTTGTCTTATGAACGACCCAACAACTTATATGGTGTGAGAGGCGATGCCAGAGCTCAACATGTGGCACAAGAATTAGATGCTAGTTTGGACGTTGACTCCTTATCCATTGACTCGGGCATTGTGCGTCCACCCAAGTTTGAGGACACATTCCTAAAGGCGTTAAAGCTCTCACATGGAAAGAGAGAAGGGAGAATGCAATGTACAAGTGTTGTTTAGTAAGATAAGCAGCTTGCGGAGCCGCTCCATCAAAGATTGGATCCTAACCTTGGAAGAGATTAAAAAAAGCTTAACATTGTAAGACTAACTGTTATTTAAGACGTACTTTTTAATGGAAATAACTTGGAGGAATCTTTTGAAAGCATGTATATTAGTCTGGATGAAGAAGCACATAGAATAGTAAAAATTATTATTGATATGTGCGTAATAAGTGATAATGATCTGGAGACAATAATGAAGTACTTTTAGAAGAAATGTAAGGATGATAGGAAGACTAAAACTCTACACCAATCTTGATGAGCTACTTTTTACCTTTTGCTAATGAGGTGTATTTATGACTTTTGATGATTTTGCTCTTTGCTCTTTGCTACTTGATTATTGTACTTCGCAGAATTTCACTGTCTTATTTAATAAATTTTCAACCTGTTATAGACTTTAAATAATAAAAAAACAATTTCTTAACTCAATTAGCAAATTCTAGATAGTTATTATTAGATGCTTTGGTTCTCGGTATCTCTAATTGTACAATCCTACATGCTTCATGATTCTCACTCTATCACTCTCTTGTGCTTGCATTCCTTCATATTTGACAGATAATTTCAGTTAGACATTAGTTTTGTGTAAACAATTTTTATTATTTTTTATTTTTTTGAAAAGGAGTTATGCGTAAACATTTAGTTGCAAGTATCCGAGTTATATAATTGTAAGGTCGATGCTATATTGTAGGTAAACGCATATTATGAAAATAGAAGTTTGGCACGAATAATGAGTAAGAGGGATAACGTAAATGATGACGTGATTAATTGGTATGGAGGGGAGGAAGCAGATATGATATGAAGAAAATTATCTAGTGATGGTTAATTGGTAACAGAGGCCAACTTGGTGTCCTATGGTTGAAGAGTCCATGACTATGAATATGTTGTCGTAGTCGTGGAGGTCCCAGCAAGTTGCATCCCCAATTATTGATTTGATTCATTCACATACCATTTGATTTTTCTTAGGCGACCATCCTTGCTTGCCCCACCACATCTTTCTACTCCTTATCTACATCAAGCAATTCGGACACGTCCTCGCATTAAATGAAGCTCCAGCTTACCTTTGTACTGTCTCTTTAACTTCACAACAATATCTCTACTTTTTTATTTATTTATTTTGATTGCTATTATTTTTAATTTTATTTATTTAAACATTTATTTATTAGTTCAAATTACTTATTTTAAAGGGTTTTTGGTTCTAAATAATCCGCACTGAGAGTCTTGTAACTGAGAATAATTCAAAGTGACTTTTTGACTAATGATTGTATTTACTTTTATCTTATTTTTTCATAGCATAATATCGCATTTTCCAGTAACGGAAAAAATGATGTGGCCATTGGACAACGTGCTGTTGGCCAAAAAGTATACTCTTATTGGTTGAAAAGTCATTGTTTCCATTGGCCAAATCTTTTTTTGATTGCCGAAAAATATTAAAATTATGATATGAGAAAATAAGATAAAAATATATATTGTCCTTAGCCAAAACGTTACTTTGAATTATTTCTAATTACAAGACCCTCAGTGCAGATTATTTAAAGCTAAAAGCCTTATTTTAAATTTAATGGTAACTTATTTTAAGGGGTTTTTGGATACTAATATACTGAACTTTTGGGGTATTGGACAATAATATACTTAACTTTGACCTTGAACAATAATACACTGAACTTTGGGGGGTGTTGAACAATAATGCACTCATAACGATTTTGGCAGTGACTAACTTGGTAGCAATCTTACGTAACCCGTAGAGGAGATGAATTGACACAAAAATATTTAATTTATGACATGTCAGCTAATCCATACATCGACAAAGAGAATCAACTTTGAAAAGAGTAAAAAAAACATAAAAACACATTTGTTTAAACGTGTTTCTGCAGAGAGATTGTTGTTGTAGTTGCATAAAATCACCTTTGCCTGTGTAAATTAGTTGATATTTCATAAATTTAGATATTATTTAGCCTATTCATCTTCTCGATCTACCATGTGAGATCGTCACCAAATCAACCACCGTTGAAATTGTTTCGGGTGCATTATTGTCCAACACCCCTCAAAGTTCAGTGCATTACTGTCCAATGTCAAAGTTCAGTGCATTATTGTCCAATACCCCAAAAGTTCAGTATATTAGTGTCCAAAAATCCTATTTTAAGTTAATCGTCGCTTGCTAGTTTTCTAAAAAAAAAAATTCAGGAAAAAAACTTTCTTCCCTAGAAAAAAATTATTTGCTGAGCGTAAAAGTGAAACAATGATCTCTATATTAAAATTTTATCATCCACCAAGGGTCCGTTTGGACTTAGGAAAAACAACATAAAAAAATAATTTGAAAAATGTGAATGTTCTCTCTCTATAACTCTCCTCTCTCTCTCTCTCTCTCTCTCTCTCTCTCTCTCCCTCCTCCTCCCCTCCCTTCTAAACACATCATATGGTCTAGAAAAATGAAGATTGACATTTACAAGTTTCCATATAAATTTTGTTTCCATGCATTTTTTTGACATTCAATGCCTCCTGAATATTCTGATTAGATTCTTGAAGAAGCGATCATACACGTTGCTTATTTGGCCATACACCATTTGGATTTTCACATTATGATCAAATTCTTCTTTTGCTTAATTTTGACATTCGATGCCTCCTGAACATAGTCCTCAAAATCATGGAGTAAATAAGAAAATTGATATACAATTACTAACACTAGGCCTCAACCCGTGCGATGCACGGAGTAAACTCAATTAATTACTTTGAAAATTTTATGAAAGTCATGGATGTGAAACATACTGATGAGTATTGAGGAAAACTTTTATGAATGTGAAACTTATTGATGGGGAAGGTAAAGCATTATGTCTATATAATTCTGAATTGCGATAAGATTGATTAACAATATATTTTTTAATTTCTTTAATTGTAAATAAAATCTGGGAAGAAATAGAAAATAAAATACAATTTAAATTAAAATTGAACACTACTGTTTGAGATTTAGTAGGACTCGTTTTGAATTTAAGTGATGTCAAGTAGACGTGGATTAAGGATATATTTTTTAATTTCTTTAATTGTAAATAAAATCTGGAAAGAAATTGAAAATAAAATACAATTTATTGCGCTGTGATTAGTCTAGACTCCAAGAAACGCTCCTGTGGCTTTATTTCATGGGACCCACAATGATTTCTATTATAATATATAGATTATTATTATTATTATTATTATTATTATTATTATAGGCAACACCAAAATAATTACTGTTATTTGCACCAAAATAATTTAATTTAGAGTCAAAAGCAATTAAGGATTAGTGATACTTTCTGATTTTTTTTAATTTTAAAATAAAATCCGGATTGAAAATAAAAAAAAACTAAAAATAAAAAAATATATAATTTGCTTCAAATGTTAATAGTTGACTTATTGAAAAAGAATGAAAGATGTTTCGATGTTTATATATTAGATTGGGAGGTAGACTTCTAATTAGATTTGGTTGAGAGTTAGAGTCTTAATTAGATTCGGGTGGGAGTTAGACTCCAAATTGGGTTGGGAAGTAGATTTCTAATTAGATAAGGTAAACTCTTAATCTTATTAGACTTCTTATTTATTATTTTTCTAAAATCGACTTTTTTATTATTATTTTATGGGCTGGACTTTTTTACTGTATTTTTAAATCGATTTTTTTCTTTAATACAATTAGCCAATAACTCATACAATCACTCTGGGTTGAGTATTTCAAATTTCGAATATATTACTTTTATAATATTATAGATATAAATAAATTGTTCCAAGGATTGTATAGCACATATCTTACTTGTAAAAAGTGTGACAGTAAATATAAATAAATGATATTTTCGAATCAATATTATAACATATAAGTTGCAAGTAGAAAAAATACAATCCAACTCAAAACCTCGTAGGTAGCTATCCGTCCATAATGATGAAAATAAAAGAACCATATATTATAAATGAATCTCTTAACTAAAGTATATCAATTCTATTATTATTGATGAGTAAGGTATATGTCATGTGAAAAATTGAAAGTATAAAGTACAAACTTAAGGATAACTATAGTAACACAAACTTAGCATTCATGACTATTGGGATACATCAATAACAACTTATACATAAACAATACAATAACTTGAGATGTTATGGTCTCTCAAGCTTACATCTTCTTCTATTGTAAAATACGTCAAAAGACATGATGTGATATCCATATGACGATTCAACATCCAAATTACAAAGTTAAGTAAACACACAAATCTTAATTGAGAAATCAAACTGAAAATACAATGAAACTCGTAATTGAAAAGGAGGGGGGGGGGGAACCCTAACCATTGATATATCCTCTTCTATAAAATCACCGCTCGCTATCGTTGGACACCTGACCACTGCCACTTCCGTGTACGAATTCTACACAAATTTTAACTCCAAGCCCTAAATTCATCCAAAATTCACACCATATCCTCATTCACTGCAAATCTCTCGTGCAATTGCAAAAAAAATTATTGAGAGGAAGAAATAGTAATAACATCAAAGATGGATGAAAACAAAAGGGTAACACCATTGTGGAAACATTATTATGGAGAGAGGATTCCTTTTGGGAAAATGGAGAATTCAATTGTTGCTTCAAATTGACAGTACTTTTCGAAAACTAACCTGTTTGTATTTTCAGGTTTGCCAAGAATTCAATGGTTGCTGCAAATGTTAATAGTTGACAGATTGAAATAGAATGAAAGATGTTTCGATGTTTATATATTAGGTCGGGAGGTAGACTCCTAATTAGATTGGGTGAGAGGTAGAATCATAATTAGATTTGGGTGAGAGGTAGAGTCTAAATAGATTTGGATGGGAGTTAGACTCCTAATTGGATTGGGAGGTAGATTTTTAATTAGATAAGGTAAACTCTTAATCTGGTTAGATTTCTTGTTTATTATTTTTTTAAAACGATTTATTTATTTATTATTATTTCATGGGCGAGAATTTTTACAAGACATGAGCGATTTCCAGCATTACTGGAGTAGAGTCCAGCAGCAGACTTAAACGAAGATGGTAGAAAGGAATAGATCGGATCTAACTCTATATTTTGCCAGATATACTATATTTTTAAATCGATTTTTTTTCTTTAATCTGATTGACCGATAACCCCTACAATCACTCTGAATTGAGTATTTCAAATTTCAAATATATTACTTTCATATTATTATAGATTAATATTGATATATATATATATAATATATATACATACATATAGGTAAAATTGATATTGTTGGATTCGTAGTAAAAAAAATATTATTATAGAATTATAATATCATAATTATTTTAAAAAGTATAATTTGATAAGCTATTGATAAAATATCAAGGAGAAAGTATATAATAATACAAGGTATACAAAAAATTCGAGTTTGTGTCTTGAGTATAATTCTATAATGGAAAATTCTCTTTAAAACGTCACTTAATTTTGCTTTTGTTCGCCTTTTATTTTTCAAGGAATCCACCATGGGTCCATGATTAATCCAATTCAAGCACCAACCTATATTTATTACTCCATTACCAAAAAGAAAAAACCTATTTAATCAATTAAAGAACAAAAGGCAAGGGAAAGGCATTGTGCCAATAGTCATAAGTCATAACACATTTCAATTTTCAACATTTGGTTTACTAACTTTTCGTTCTATTAATTGTTCTCAATACTTTCGTAATTTTCTACCTAAGCAGAAACCTATTTCTTAAGATTTCTGTATCTTATACTGTAACTTATTTGATATCCGTCATTTCAGTTATTTTGGCTTATTTCAATGACTTTTGGTTGGTATGCTTTCCATTTTTCTAAAGTTTAAGCTAAATTGATACTTTACTCGATCAATTGTGAATTTAGTGATAGATTGTGCATTTTCATATATAAATTGCATTTTTATTGAGAGGGTGAGGAGACTGATTGAGGAAACATCCCATTCCCAAGTGTATTATTATCTTTAATTCGGTATCTACTAAGCTTCTAATTATACTGTGTAGTTATTTAGTTCAATATCTCTACACTAACATCTACCATCCTAAATATTTAAGCTTTCTAACATGCAACTTTGTAATGGTGGATTCGATAATTGGTGGCGCCCTACTTATTTGCGATTGTTAAGTTTCGGAATACGTAGATGCTACAAAGCTAGCTACTTTTTCTGCCAAATTGAGTGATCATTAATCATCAAATACTTGTTCTTTTCCTAACAAAACAAAGTGACAAGACTCACAAGAGAAAGGAGCTAGGCAGATTGGAGGTCTATGAAATAGAGGTTGGTCCGTAGGTCCAACTTTTATAAGGTGTGTCCTTTTATTTTTATGATACTTTTTTAAAAGAGACGATGTATTAACTTAAACTAGGGTAATATAGCTAGGCTTTGTGAGCACCCAAGTAAAACATCCTTCATTCTCCTGCCAAGCCCTATACAGAAAACAAAAGCTGGCATGGAGGTAGCCACGGAGAACTTTAAAACACAAAAAACGCAAAAAGCTCGGGCTAAGGATGGAGATTAACCTAAACGCAAACTTACATACATAAAACTTAAGGGGGTAGGGGGGCCACATCTTTGGATAAGCAAAAGAGGCCTCAGTCATGGAACCAGTTAGTCATATCCTCAAGATCACGCTTGTAAGCATGGATCTTCTTTTCATACCAATAGGTTTGTTCGTCCAGTTAGAGCGCAAGGTTAATGGAGGGTGGTGGAGTGTCATGGATGACCAGGTTATGCTCTTGGTTGTCTCTCGCCTCTGCCAGCATGGCCACCGCAAGAGTGATGAACCTCTTGACATAGTTGATAGACACAGACCAATCTTGATAGAGGTAACCTCTAATCTCATATATAACTTCCCTGATTTGGATGTCATCTTCAACCTCCTGTTGCTGAATTGCAAGGATTACTCCCTGCTCTACATCCAGGTCTATATAGTTGAGTCTTCTCTCCTAGGCAAGCTTAAGGGTAGTGTAGACACCGGATTTTGTACCGGTATTAGTTTTAGTTATTTGTAAAAAATAAGCTAGCCGAGTAATTTAGTGGCATGCAAACCCATTTCTTTCTAACCCGGAAGCGAGCAAAATTGGCCAACAGAAAACCAGCCCAAACCCGTCTGGGTTAGGCCCAGGTTATTCTCGCCTCCAGCCCAAACCCGTCTGGGTTTGTCCAGTTTTCACTACATCCTCCAGCCCAAACCCGTCTGGGTTTATTGACTCCGCGGCTGTGAACTAAACCCTAATCGCCCCATCTAACCTTCATCCCACTATAAATTAAACCCTAATCCCTCTCATTCTAGACACACAACATTATACTAGAGTATTGACACTAGCATAATTCTCTCTACCTCTTCTCTCCCTTTGCATGCTGCTTCACTAAAGGTTAGAATAGTTATCATTGATGTAAACCATGTAGTATAACCTATCGAATTCACATATTATTTGTATTTTCAATTCAATATTTTGCATGACTTTAATGTTAAACTTGTGAGATTCGTACTTAATTCCCCCCCTTTTAACTTTTTTCACTTTGATTTAATTCTAGTAGAGTCTATTCGGTTGAATAGGCGGATTAGACAATTTTAAATTGTCAAATTCGTAACCTTACCCCCGAATCCATCTTTGGATTCGTAGACCGGAGTCCGTGTCAAAATGGTTTGTTGTTTTTCTCCTAAAAATTCAACTGGCGACTCTATATTCATACTTCGGTATTTTCCTTTTTACGGTTTCTTTGACCTAATTTGTGATTAACGCAAAAGGTAATCCGGTTTGGTTCAATCCATGAACCCAGGCGGGTTTACTGTCCTCTTTTCACTTTCTTTTTGCTTCGCTTTTTATTCGGTCTAATTCGCGGGTAGCACCTGGGTTAACCCGGCTCGGTTCAATTCATGAACCCAGACGGGTTTATCACCTTCTTTTCAATCTTTCCTTTGTTTTCTTTTCTTGTGGGGTCTGCAGCAACGAAACCCGGCTCGGTTCAAGCAATGAAGCCAGACGGGTTTCCTTGTGTTTTCCCCTTCCTTTTTTTTATCTCTTTCTTTCTTCTTTCTTAAAAGGTGAATCTCGGGATCACGGCGCATAGATCGATTTAATCTGTCGGCAAATTATTCTTAAAAGTTAAACCTTATTTAAGGTTAAGCAATCCTAGTCGGCTCCCAATCATTCTTTAAGTAGCGCCGCGAAAAAGGTCATCAATTTTTCGGGTCTACAGATTGGCGACTCCACTGGGGACTTAAACTTAAAAGAGGGTAAAACTTGAAAGAATTGAATTTTAGTGTTTTTTGTAAAAAAGGGAGGAATTAATTTATTTCACATTTTTATCATTTTTAGGCATATTGCATACCAGGCTACTCTTGGGCCTTTATGGCTGGGGAGCACAAAAGCGTTGGTTTAGGTTGTAAAACTAGGAATCAGTCCCGAGAGCGGGAGGTCATTACTTGTGGGATGCACTTACATCGCCAAGCATTTGATCTCTCCTCTCACCCGTGTTACACTCTAAAGGTTTCCTTGAAACCCAAAGAGCAACACCCCACACATTTTTCCTTGAATTCCATATAAGGAAAATGCACCGGGGCGAGAGCATGTGGTACCCTATTCATCTCCCTAAACCTAGAAAAAACCCTGGATCTAAAGCCATGGTTAGGCTCATCCCGCATCTGTATGTCACGTGAGTTAATCCTGTAAAAGTTGAGTCCAAGTGTCTAGCCCGATCATGAGTGGGACGTCATTCTAGCCCGCGTAGGATCAAATGAGAGATGGACTGGCCCAAACCTAGACGGGTTTGATGTGCCTGGCTTAGTTGGACTCACTGTGGAATCCTGTCTGTGCCTATTTGAAAGGGGGGAGTCACAGTTCAAACCCAGACGGGTTTGGGCCTGTTTTTCTTCTCCTTCCACATCGGGCCAAACTGTTCGATACTGCAATCAGCCCAATCCACTTACTATTGATCCTATTCGGCCCTTTATGACGCTCCTTGAGTCAGATGCCCAATGAGTATCAGTCCTGTCAGTCATCATGCTAGGTCCATATAGAGTTAGGACATGCACTCCCATAAAAGTGGGTGAGTCACCCTTATGTCAGCATGTAGGCGTCATGTCCATGTCCTAGGTTCATATAGGTCTATTAGTCATGCATGCATTGGGCGGGTGGCGTAAAGGTTCTTTCGAGCACTAATCAGTTTCCATGAAGGCAAGATAACAGACCATCTCTGAACCCGCATCCGTGACCCACAAACCGGCAGACTTATTCACAATCCCAACTACAGGCCATCTGCCCAATCCAGTGAATCCAGTGAATCCACCATGTCAGGATCCCTCGCCAACAACCTTTTTGGGGAGAGTTTTGGTGACAAGCAACTTGATGGGCTGTACGAGCGGGTACAGGAAGCAATTGCCATTTGCATGGCAGACCAGGAGGACAGAACCAATGAGAAGCTAGAAAAGAAGTTCAGTGAAAATCAACAAACTATGAATGGCGTGCTGGAAGCCATTAAGCAGATCAACAAAAAGCTAGGCATCGAACTTGAGGAAGAGGAAAACTATTATGGTTCCGAGTCTGAGGCCGAGGCTGATGATGGGGCTGGAGAGGGTCACCCCAAATCCAAAAATGGAGGCCCAAAACCTAGGTCATTTGGTGAAGTCCAAATCAGATCTGAATAACTCTAAAACTTCAGAGGACCCCTACGTCAAAAAACTTGAAGAGAAAGTCGATATGCTCACCAGAAGGATGATGAAAGCTGATCCGACCTTCACCGACGCCTGCATGGATTTGGCCATCCCCAAACGCCATGTATCGAGAATAAGGGACAAGGTTGAGGTGCCAAACATAAAATTTAGGCCCTCTGAAAACCCATCTCATCACTTGGAGGAATTCATGAGGCTGGCTCCCCTCCATAAGGTAGATGCTACACCACAGTCTTCCCTTCCACTCTAGAAGGTAAGGCCAAGGTATGGTACCAAAATCTACCCCCGCAAGTCAAGACCAACGCAGACGAGTTATTCAAGGCCTTCATCAGCCATTTTAGTCGTCTCCAACAAAAGGAGGTCACTGTAGATGACCTCACTTCCATGAAGCAAGGAGATGATGAGTCATTCCTCTCTTATTATGAACCATGGCACTCAATGCTGTTAAAGATCGACGAAGCAGTCCCCTTTAGGATGCAATTGAGCACTTTCAAGCAAAGCATCCACCCTCGCATCACCCGGCATTTTGGCTTTCAATCTATCAAAGACTTTGAGACTTTGAAGGATTTGTGTGTGCAAATCAAGCCGCTACAACGAGAATAGCACATAACATTCGGATCTAGCTCCAACAGAGGGCCACTAGCGAGCCTAGCCCCTCGTAAAATGCTGAGACTAATTCCATCCAACGAAGGCCGTAAGCCTTTCTTACTTTCAGTTTAACTTGCTTCACTTAGAAAAATTTGGACGAGATCTCAAAATTTTTTGAAACCTTTTCCTTCAAACCTTCTGATTTTAAGACAAGTTATGAAAGTTGTATCTGACTGCTTTGACTATCTTAGAAAGTATAAATGTGCGTCGCAAAATCTGGGCTAAGTTTAGTTGATTGAGCCCCATCCCGTGAGTCCACATTGCCTAAATTTTGAATTGATCACTTTTATCAATTCCATGATCCCTTGAGTGACTCACCCATCAGTTGCATCTCTAGAACTTGTTTTGCATCTTGCTTGAGACTACATATTTGCATTGCACGCTGTGACAAAGTAATTAAGGCATCCGATTTTATTTTGATAAGCTACATAGCTAAATAGCCTTCCTTACATTATATTTACCCCGCCTAACCTTTGTTTATCCTTTTTTCATGATTGAACCCTGACAATACGAGCCTTGGCCTCTGATATCCAGTATCCCTTTGCCTTGCTTGGTTGGATGAGAGTTTGTCTTTCTTTTGGAAGTTTGGGAGAATCTGAAAGTCCCATATCTTGAGCGATTGGTATTTGGTTATGTTGTTCATATATTATATCAAAGTCGAAGATTCCATAGATATTCTTCTCCCCAATCACCCACAAAAAATAAAAAAAGAAAAAAAAGTAAAAAAAAAGGAAAAGAGTTTAAAAAATAAAAGGGTGATTAGGGAGATTCAATTTAAAGTTCAGAAAACTTTGACTTGGTTGTATTCAGTTGAGATGTTTCAGGGTGAAAGGTGAAATGTCATGCATACATTAAGCAAGAAGGAGAGTTCAGAGTGTTTTATTCGTTGAAAATCAATCCAAGCATGGCTCTTAACTCCTCATTCCCAAATTTTACCGCTCCTTACCCTAACCTAAGCCCCGTTGCAACCCAAAAAAGTCTTTTTGATTGTCACTTGTGCATTGCATACCAGTAGTGGAGAGTGAGGTTCTTACCAAGCTTATGGTAGTTTGTTTCTATTGGTTTGAGTATGAGAAAACACACATACATTTTCAAAATTGAGTGTTTGAGTGTTTGTTCTTTCCTATGTGAGGTTTGCTCTTTTTAACTGACCTACGTCCATAACTAACCGTGCACATTTGCATTATTCTTAGAACTGTTGGCGGATTTATGCCTCTGAAGTACTTGTTCTCTCCTTTGGGATTCGAAAATTTCTTCCTATCTCTTTCGAACTGAGTTTTGATTTTGTCCAGATTAATCTTTGTGCTTGCTTGTTGAATTGATTTTGTTCTTCCTATCAAAAATTCCTTATCCCAGAATGTTTCAGCAGCACGTAGAAAATCCCAATCTATTTTCACTTGCCTCAAACTTAGCAGAAAAGTCAACTTATACCTCCCCAGCTCTCTCTTTTCCTCCTTGGACAGAGTGCTTATCCAAGTGGCTAGCTTTTTTTTTCTCGAACGCCATCAGGATGAAAGGACGATTTGATTCACGTCGAAGCAAGGAAATAATGGGGATAACGAAACTCAAACGGGTTTGATGGTGTTTGGTTTGTGCTTGTGATTTGGAGAAGGCATAACCCAGACGGGTTTACTTGCCCTGTACGCCAAGATCAACTTTCCTTAAACTGCACACCAAGTTAGAGTTTCTCGGCGCGAAACGCAGACGGGCCTGGGCCAGCCTATGAGGAGTTCTAAAGGCCTAAAACCCAGACGGGTTTGGGCCAGCTTATTGGGCTATCTCACGGAGCCACTTCAACTCTATTTTGGGTCATAATGCGGGTCCACAAGATAGTTATATGTCTTCGCCGGCCCCGAAACTGTAGCTCGAACTTACTTGTAGCATTTAATTTTCGGTCTTTTTTTTTCGTTTGGGGAAGTGGGAGTAATCCCACCATGTAGATTGCATATCGCATTGCATTATTGTTACTTTATGCATAAGGGTACATGAAAGAAAAAAAAAGTACATTACGTAGCACCATCATTGCATAAGCATCACATCAGTGGTTCGCACTAGTGCATAAATAAAAAAAACGTACGTCATGCATCATTGCATTGCATTGTCCTAAGTGCATAATAAAGAGTCATACATAGCATTACATAAGTTCATTACATAAAGACCCTGCATGTGCATCATTCTCGCTTCATCACGCCACCTCGATCGCCACCACCACTGGCGCAATTAGCCCCATGGGCCCCGCTTCCACCAGGGCCAAAGTAAGTGTCCCACTGGTAGCAAGAGGGGTCTACCACCTCGGTATCGCTACCTGATCCAGATAGGTGTAACACTTTGGTACCGCCTGCATTAAGCCAAGAATGTTCGAGTGACCCTGGCTTAGAATAAATTCAATCGAGTTTCCACTAAGCCGGGGGCTATTTGAATAAAAAAGGAAGCAAGTCACTACGACGCCTATCAAGTGATTCCCAGTTTAGCAAGAGTTAAATCAAACTGCCACTAAGCTGGGGGCTACGTAGCCCAAGCAAGGGGTCGAATCAGCCTAAAAGCTAGAACGGCCCGCCTAGGTCCGTTTTCGCAAAGACTCATTTCATATCGGTTCAATTCATGAACCCAGACGGGTTTATCACCTTCTTTTCAATCTTTCCTTTGTTTTCTTTTCTTGTGGGGTCTGCAGCAAAGAAACCCGGCTCGGTTCAAGCAATGAACCCAGACGGGTTTCCTTGTGTTTTCCCCTTCCTTTTTTTTTATCTCTTTCTTTCTTCTTTCTTAAAAGGTGAATCTCGGGATCACGGCGCATAGATCGATTTAATCTGTCGGCAAATTATTCTTAAAAGTTAAACCTTATTTAAGGTTAAGCAATCCTAGTCGGCTCCCAATCATTCTTTAAGTAGCGCCGCGAAAAAGGTCATCAATTTTTCGGGGTCTACAGGTAGCAAACAAGGTGAACAACAAAGCATGCAGAGCGTTTGAAACGTATACTTTGATTGAAATGCTTGTTGTCTAACCTAGGTTGTTGTCTTTGATAATTGTGCAACCCAGGTAGAAGGTCTGGTGCTTGCTTTTGCAGACATTGATGTTGATCTTAAGGCTGGCTCATTGGGCTGTTTCCAACCTAACACCTTTTCACCTTGCTTGAAAATATGATCTTGTAACATCTTAGAGTCATACAAGTTAGTACAAATATTATAAGTAATAGTTATAATAGGAGGAGCCTCCTTTTGAAGATCACTTTGTTTCTATAGTTCCAAACATACCAACAGGTGACAACAAAGTTAGAGGCCCACAACTTATCCTGTTGGAGATTGTATTTGAGCCAACTATCCCAGTTAGTTTCATTTTAAAAGCCATGGGCAAACATATCATTTTCAAACTCCCTCTTCCACACCTGTTGCCAAGTGGTGGTAACCAAAGGCCAGTCATGAAATAGATGTGTGTCTCTTTCTCAAGGTTACACAATCTACACCAAAGGCTAAAGGTTTGTACTTTGAAAGCAAGAGTGTTGCAGACCGGTAAATATTCCCAAGCCATGCGCCAAACATGGTGCCTAATTTTGGAAGTAACACGTAGCTTCCAAATGATGTTGAAATGGGAGATATTATTCGGGTTAAAGAGGTTGAGAGACCTATAAGTCCTGGCAATGAAGAATTTGGGGATATTATCAAAATTCTATGAAGTAGAGTCCAAGGAAGAACCATAAGTAAGCAAATCATAGTTGATGATTTCCTTCAAAATACTTTTAGGGATAAAGCAATTTAAGTAGGCCACATCCCAAACCCCATTAATTGCTTATGAAGTCACTAACCCTAGCCGACTTGATGAAGTTAGGAGGGGGGATTTTAACAAAGTATATGATAGGGCCAAACTTCAACCAATTATCAAACCAGAAAGACACATATCTCCCATTTCCAATTTCTGAAAAAATATGTTGAAGTAAGAAGAATTTTGTGAGCATGAGGCTTTTCTAGAGAGAGGAGTTATGAGGTTTACGAGTTGGAAACTCCAGCTTAGAGTTGTAAAGGTATTTATTCCAAACTAGATTTATCCAAGGTATTTCGTGTTTTTTGGTAGTATGCCCAAAGCTGCTTGACCAGGAAGGCTTTATTCCAAGACAATATATCTTTGAAACCTAACCTTCCCCTACTTTTGGGAAGGCAAAGAGTTTTCCAACCAATCTAGACCATGTACCTCTCATCCCCATGTTTTCCCCATAAGAACCTCCTAATGTGGGATTCCATATCTTGGATAACTTTAATTGGAAGAAGGGTGAACTGCATGGGGAATATAGGAATGGTAGTTAGCACAGATTCGATAAGGGTCACTCTTCCAACGAAGTTAAGGAATTTAGCCTACCAACCAACCAAATGTTTTTTTGAAATGGAGAAGGACATGCTCATAGTCCTGGGCCTTGGCCTTATGAGTTACAAAAGGAACACCCAATACTTCCCAAAGCTAGTCGAGACAGGAATGTGCACAAAATTCCCAAGAATTTTCCTAAGCCTATGGTGCATACTTTTGGGCTAACCTCTAATCCAGACCATCTCCCAAACTCCCTCATAATATTTATCATACCACCCACATTAGGGAATGTAGCATTCCCAAACAAGACTATGTCATCAACATAGAAGATGTGGGAGATAGTGAAGTCTCTACATTTAAAAGGAATCCAGTCACCCTTAGCTACAACATTATTTATAAGGTTAGAGAGCTTCTTCATACAAAGAACAAAAATATAAGGTGACAGGGGATCACTTTGTTTTATCCCTCTTGAGGGGTTGAAAGGCTCGGTAGTCTGACCATCTCAAACAATTCTAAGGGTACTGGAAGTGACACAAGCCATTATGACCTCTTTAAGATGACTAGGAAAACCATGGAAATCTAGGGTGTCCACAACGAAACTCCACTCAAGGCTGTCATAAGCTTTCGAAAGGTCAATCTTAATAGCCAACGATTTGACCTTCTTCTTACTTTGTTGAATGGAGTGGGCCACGTCTTTAACTAAGATAATATTATCAATAATATTTCAGCCTCGAATGAACGTAGCTTGAGAAGGGTGAATCATGGGAGGGAGCAGAGGTCTTATCTTGTTAACAATGGCTTTGGTTAAGACTTTATACATAGTGTTACAAAGGCTAATAGGCCTTAGGTAAGTGATGTGGGTAACATTATCTTTTTTGGGAATGAGGCAAATATTAGTGCTATTAATCTGTGCTATATCTTTGGGGTTAGCCAAACAGTGCTAGAGAAGATCAACAAGGTTATCACCACAACATCGCACGTGTTAACATAAAAATGAGCATGCATACCATCAGGCCCAGGAGCTTTGTAAGGGTTCATCTTAAAGAGAGCACTTTTGGGGCTCACCCTTGCTTATCATCTGATCTAAGGCATTATTCAGAGCTAGGGCTAGCACTGAGCCGAGCCGAGCCCGAGCTTGGCGTGCTCGAGGCTTGGCTCGTGAGCTACATTGCAAGCATGGCTCGGCTCGCGAGCTTGGCGAGCCTGAAAAGTTAGGCTCGTGAGCCCTCACGAGCTTTAACGAGCCAATACTTGTTCATTGTTATCATTTTGTTGACCTACAAAGTGATAATAAAGAGCAACTCTTAAAATAAAGAATAGTAAAAAAAAAGTACTCAAAGTCAAATAATGAGATAAGATTGAAAATTAATTAATTCAAAATAACAATTATAGGATATAAAATAAAGTAATCTTTTAGCGATAATGAAAATAATTTATGATTGTGGATTTATAACACATAAAAAAAAGGTGTATCAAAAGCATAAGTTTCAATTCATGTGAATAAGGTAATTTTATTTTGGAAATTGCATTATCAAACACAACATATTTTGCCCAATTTTCCATTTTCACGAGCCTTACGAGCTTCACGAGCCGAGCTTCCTTGGGCTCAACTTGGCTTGTTTATGTGACGAGCCCGAGCCGAGCCGCCTCGAACTTATTACAAGCCGAGATTATCGAGCTTCCCGCCGAGCTGGCTCGCGAGGGCTCACGAGCCGGCTTGGCTCATTGCCAGCCCTATTCAGAGCAAGGAGACCAGTGCCTTGTTAGCAATGTTGAACACTTTGGGAGATATTTGACTTGAAAAAATTTGAAAAGTGAGAATGCAAGGCTTGTCTGATTTCATCAGGACCTTCACAATTTTGATTATCCTCACTTGTAAGGAACATAACTCTTTTCCTAAAATTTTTGACTTTAGATATCATGTAAAAATATTTAGTATTCATATCCTTGTATCGAACATTATTGATCCTAGAACGTTGGGCCCAAATGCTTTTTTCCATATCACTTAGCTTATTGTAGGTGGTTTGGAGTTGAGTTTGGAGATTAAGTAAAAACCTACTGATTATTTTTTTTTAACACAAGGCCTTTTGGATCCCCAGAAGTCTAGCTCTTAGGATTTTCTTTTTATAACTAATGTTCACAAAAACCACTCTATGCCAGTTGGGAGCAGATCCCTGAAAAGCCCTAACTTTTTCAAGAAAGGGTGTAGAGTTATCCCAAAACCTTATGGAAGAATTCTAGAAAAGTTAGAGTGTCGGGTCCAAGCAATAATGCTTTTAAAATTATTACAACGATAGGGGAGATTAGCATCCAAAGAAATAAGCAAGGGACAATGATCAGAAAATACTCAGATTACAATATTGGATCCAAGATGAATCTTACTTTCTACCCAATAGATGAATGTTTCCTTTCTTGTACAATAGTTTTTCGAAAATACTCAGATGACAATATTGGATCCAAGATGCCCTTTTCAAGAAGACAGACTTCCACAAGGAACCCAAAAGCAAAAACAACCTAATTGACGTTTGCATCTCCAAATTCCCCTATTAGAGCTTTGCCTCCATCTTCTTCTGCCCCTCCGCTAGCTTTGATTTCACTTCCAGTCGGATCTCTTAGTGTTGCACTAGTGCATAACGTCGCCTAATAGGTAGAGGTGAGGGTGGAGAGTGAATTATGGTTATGGATTGTCTTAATAGGTGGGTGTATTTGGAGGGAGTTTGGGAAATTTTAATTTTAGATTTAATTTTGGCAAATGACAGGGCCGCAAGTGCATGATGTACGACGTAGCACATCAAAATCGATCCCACAGGGACTTAATTAACAACACATTTAACTAACTCTCTATGTGATTGCTAAGCTAAAGGGTTTAGATTTTGGGAAAGATCTCAGAAACTAATTAAACTAATAAAGCAAGGAAATCGATCAAGGGTTCAAATAAAGGGAGATAGACTTCTAGAGAATTCTTGACACTTAGAACCTAGTTTCCACGATCATTCATTCAAGTCAGATCAAGAGCCGATAACCACAAGAACTCTACTGCTCTTTCGATGCAAATAAAATTACCTCAATTAACCTAAATTACAACTTTCGTATGCTTTTCAAGTTGATCAAAGTTGAAGGTCTCTAATTATTCGATTATCAAAGAGGTTCCCTAGTTTGCTATTCTTTTCTCAAATTTCACAAAACTAGGTAGAAAGATTGGTAGTTAGATTATCCTAATTGTCCTTTCAGTACTTCTCAGGTTAATCTCAAATCACAAGTATTCGAGCGCTCAAATAACACCCATGAACATAAAGAACACAACCCTCTATTGATTCAAAACAAGAATTCATGCATAAACTAGAAATATTCAATCAAACTACATTTAGCGCTGGCAAAAATTCGGGTCGAACAAATTTGGACGAGAAATTCATGTCCGGACCCAGTTTTATTTCGGGTCAAATCGGATCGGACAATTCAGAGGAAGCTAAAAACGGGTTCGGACAATAGAAAAAAGAGAAATTTTATGTCCGAATATTCGGTCAATATCAAAATCCGGACGAAAAATTTATGTCCAGACCCGATTTTTTCCAGGTCGGACAAAATTTTGCCAGCTCTATCTACATTGTTTCAGGTTGCAAAACCCTAGAATTCAAGAAATCTACTCACTCATATTCAAAGAAAGGATGAAACAAGTTCCAATTATCATATCAATTCTCAAAACAAAGAAAGAATTCAAAAAGAATGAACAAACTGCGAAGAATACGTCTTGTTGAGTCTTTCGATCCTGGGGTGGAACCTTCTCCGTGAACGCCGCTACTTAACTCTCGAATCTTGATCTTCGCCTCTCTTGAATCGATTCAATCTTGAATCTTGATTGGATGGAAGAGGAGTATGATGGGATTTGATGCTTTGTTTCTCTCTTGATAGCCCTAGAACGAATGTAGAATGATAGATAATCTAGTAACCGCTTGCCTCCTCTCTTTGTCTATTCACAAAAACAAGTCAGTCTGTCCAAGTCGTACACTCCGTGCCACGCACCGTGGGGCTCACCACGGTCTGACCGTGGTGGCCTCTGGCCGTGGATTTCCTGCTCCAACGCTTCTCAAATTCGTACCACGGTCTGGTTGGGCGTAGAGAAAGTCTGTGGTGTGTTCGTTCTGCCAAAAGTTAAGAGAATGTTGGTATTTTGGCCTCAAAACTTACAAATTTGTATAAAAAACAACAACACCAAGCGTAAGAGCGAAATTGGAATATAAATCAAGATTTACAATCAAAGTTATCCCTAATTCACTATCAAAATCCCCTAAAAACATAGTTATAAAAAGCACTTATCAGCAAAACTTTAGAAATATTTGGTTGGAGGGAAATGAAAATAATATCTTGCTGCCTCGATTGAATTAAACTTTTTTTCTTATTTTTATTTTTGAAATTGTTGCAATAGCTAGTTTTAGGTAACATTTTGGAAAATGTTATATTAGGTTTTATCTTAAGTAACATTTTTGTTAAGTGTTGCTATAGATACTCCATTGCAATACTTTTTTCAAACATTACCACAATTAGTGTTACAATAGACCACTTTTGTTGTAGTGATCAATGTGCCCTCCAATACTAGCATTGGGATAAATGTGCATGAACCAGTGAAAATCAGGGGTGGGGTGCATGTAACGCCCCGACTTTTAGGGTGTTACTTAGCAATATTTTAATCCATTTAATCTTGATTTAGCGGAAGCGTATAAAAGCTGAGAGCGTTACGCCGCTCTCCCAAGAGAAGAAAAGCAAGACTTTAGCTATGTAAATAACTGAAATGAAATATATTTCAAGTGGAAAAAAAATTGAGAAAAAAGGTATAACTCAATTAGCAATTGTGAAAATATTAAAACATGAGGGTCAAATTATCTTGGTGAGCCAACTACTAATATTGAAACTTAAAACTAAAACTATGTGATGGCCTGATATTCTAATTGAGTTTTCCTTGTCACGAATCTACCCAAAATATCCCGCAGATACCTAAAAACAAAACATTTGAAAACATGGAGAAAAATGAGACGGAACTCAATATACTCAACACTATAATGTAAAAACATTTTAAAACCAAATAGTTTTTATTGGGGTCTAGTGTAAATTCATTTTGAAAATGAGGGAGAGGAGAATATGCTCAAATAGTTGCAAGTTATTATTTGAATGTGGAACCTTACCATATTTTTTAATAAAATAACCAGTAAAGACGAAAATAAAACAAATAAAGCAATGATGACAATGACAATTAAACAATAATCAATAACAATAATAATCAACAATGAACAATGATTTGATCTGAGATTGCAGTACTCTGCAGAATACTAGTGTCAATGAACAATGAACAATGATTTTATATGAGATTACAGTACTCTGCAGAATACTGTAATCCCGATAATGCGCGCACGTAGGCCGATCAACCCACATGAACCGGTATACCAGTGTCAATGAACAATTCACAATAAGAAATAGCAAGGAACAATGGTCAATAAAGTTTAACAATGAAACATACATCAATGAAAAGTAAACAATCACAACAAAAATTAGTTAGTAAATAAATAAATTAATTAATGGATAGGTCCACATGTATTAGTCATAAAACAATGTTTGAAAATAGTGAAAACAATAATTATTTCACTTTAATTAGAGTTATCTTGAGTTTTTACATTTAAAGAATGTTGAAGGTTACAGTCATCGAAATATACCTGAATTTGCAGATAAAATGAATAAATCTCTCTTTTAACTCGAGAAATCTGATTTTGTATAAATATAATAAATAGTAGTAATATCAATACTAAGAATAAGTAATTGAAATAATCAGTAAAACTTGATATTTAAAATCAGATTGGAAAAATACCCCAATGTAATGGTATGGGTTGCTTGGGAACTTTGGGCCCAAGAGAGAGAAACTTAGGCAGCTAGGTTTAATAAAACTCAAAGTGGCCTAATCCCCTTTCTTCCTCTTTTATTTGTACGCACAAGAAAAAGCAGGGAAGAAGGGGACCAAGCAGGGGGGCGTCAATGGAGGTTTTGGGCAGCAAAGAGCGGCGGCGGAGGGTGGTGCTCGGCCGTCGGAGAAGCTAGAGGAGGTAGGGGATTACACCGGAACCGAAGGGGACCACCGTGGATGGGTGGTGTCGGGGCTAGCGCTGCGAAATAGGGGCAAAAAGCGGTGTTTACGGGGTGGTTTTGGGCGGTTTCCGTCGAGGTTTTGTCACAAATTAGCAAGTGTAAGTTTATATTAATGAATTTGAGTTTATTTGTATGAGTAATAGGGTGTGATTTGGTGGGGTATTGGGTTTGAATATGAGAAAATATGAATGTGTGGTGGCTAATAGTGGTGCTTGGTGGGTTTTATGGTGGCGGTAATGGTGATTCTGGGCAGTGATTATGGGCGTGGAGGGTGGCGGCAGAGGGTTGGGTGGTGATGATGGAGGGGTTAATGGGGGATGGTGTTGATAAAGAAGGAGATGGTTATGGAGTTTTTATGGAGATAGTAGTATGAAGAGAGGAAGATGATGATGGTTGAAACTCATTCTACATGAATATGTATAGAGGTTTAGTTTGATTATTTTATGGATGTAATCTACATTTTCTGCACATGGTTGTGAATCTTTTCTAGAAAGCCATGGGAGGCTTGAGGAGGAAGAAGAAGGAATGAAGAAGGGAGGTGAAGCTTTTGATGTTTTTTTGAGGAAAAAGGGGGGCAATGTAACATTTTTAATTTTAGTAAAAGAAAAGCCTAGTAAAAGTAATACTATTTTGAATAAATATGAAAAATGTGCAAACATAGAGTTAATAAAACTAATTTCACAAAATTAAATCGTATATATATATAACTTAATTAAAAAATACTATAATTTCACAAAATTAAATTACTCCTACTAGAGTTGATAAAACTAATTGAAAAGTAAAAAAAAATTGGCTAATTAAAATAAATAATGAATCGTAATTGAGGTTAGAATTTTAATTAGCGTAGTAAATCAAGTTTAAAAATACGGGGTGTTACAGTGCTGATAGTAGTAGGAAAGGTGTATCATCCTACAAGGTTAGAAACACGTAAGCAAACACTTGAAAATACAGAGTAAAGAAAAGAATAGAACTCATTCATATCCTACACTCGTCACTCCGATATTTTTTGCAAAAGCAAAAACTTGACATTTAAGACAAAAGATTAAGTACAACATGGGGGGGGGGGGACCCAGGCTTATGGTTTTAGGTTACAAAGAAAATCTCTATGCCTATTTATTTTCTTGCTAAGCCCACCCACAGCTAAGGCTCTAAACATGATCTCCTACTTAATCTGCTTAGTGATCAGTGTTTGGGTCTATCGTGATTGCTTGTGGACTCGGACATTGCGCTCCCTCCAGATATGGTATATAAAAGCACCAAAGACTGCTCCAGCAAGTTTGCTATGATGGGGAGAAGCAGTTGACAACCACAAAATTAAGGCTGAGATGCTCTCATGTCTGCTCAGCTGCGAGTTGCCTATCCCTTCGGCGAGGGCTGTGAGTGTTTCATGGGCCAGGCTACACTTGAGGAAAAGATAATAAAAGGTTTCTTCCTATTGCCCACAAATAGGGCATAGTGTGTCCCTATTTTGGGTCCAACGCAAAGTACGTGTGTTGATATATAGGAAGCTTCTTTTGCATTAGGACCCAAACCACAAATTGATGTCTTGGCATGATGAAAGTGTTCCAGGGAATGGATACCCATTCGGGTTTGGTAGTGATACCGAGGCACCATTTGTATCCATGTGATATTCTGTACGTCCGTCAGCCGTGGTGCTCCAGCGCCATTTATCCCTGGGGGAGCTCCCCCATTTGAACTTGTCTTTGACCTTACAGAGATGTTTGAGTTAGGCACAAGAGTCGTAGGGGGGTTTGTAGGTCCAAAAGGAGTCCCCATTGATATCGTTGGAGTCTATCTACTTAATCCAGAGGACCTCTTTGTTATTCTGGATGTCCCAAGCAAGTTTGGCTATGCACGCTTTATTCCAAGCTGTGATATTCCAGAGCCCTAGGCCACCATGTGCCTTAGGCAAGCGAGCTTTGTCCCAAGTGACAAGAGGGGGCGTTTATAGTCCGTGCTGGCACTCGATAGAAAGTTCATGCAAAGCTTGTTTATTTGGTCTAGCACTGCCTACGGGATGATGAAGATGCGTGCCCAGAAACCGTAGATGCCCATGAGAACCGAGTTCATCAGGGTAACTCGACCTACATAAGAGATGTTCCTTGTCAACTAGGTTCTGATACGGGAAGTGCTCTTCTCAGTCAGGAGCTGGCAGTCATTCTTAGTGAGGTTGCTTGAAGAGACTGGGATACCGAGGTATGTAAAAGGTAGCGCCCCCATTTCAAAATCGGGGCAGGCCCTAAGATTTACAGCATCAGCATCACTGATTCCTCCGAACACAACCTCGAATTTATGTTTGTTTGCCTTTAGCCCAGTGACCTCAGAGAAGTGACTAAAGGTGTCCATGAGAGTTTGAATCGATTGGTGGTTTGTAGAGGTAAAGAGGATGAGATCATCTACGAACATAAGGTGTCTAAGTTTAAGCTTCTTGCAATTCTGGTGGTATTTGTAGTTCTCTATTATATGTGTTTTGATTGATTTGGAGAGGTAGTCCATACTAATCACGAAAAGGAGAGGGGAGATTGGGTCTCCCTGTCTCAATCCACGCCCGCGCTTGAAACTCTATGATCTTACTCCGTTCATGTTGATCAGGAAGGAGGTAGTAGTTACGCAGCTCATGATGCATTTCACCAACGAGCTGGGAAATTTTAGAGCTACCAAAGCTTCCTCTATAAACTTCCAATGGACCGAATCGAAGGCTTTCCGGAGGTCGATTTTCATCATACACCGAGGAGGTATTGAGCTCCTAGTTTATCCTCAGGCTATCTCCAGACATAGGAGCACATTATGAACGAGCTCTCTGCCTAGGACGAATGCTCCTTAGCTAGGACAAATAATGGATGGGAGTATCTCTTTGATTCTGTTGGTGAGAACCTTAAAGATACATTTGTAAAATGTGTTGCAGCATGAGATGGGATGGAAGTCAGTAGGAGTCGCATGGTTTTACACCTTGGGAAAAAGAACTAGATTAGTGTTGTTCCATTCTTGAAGGAGCATTCCCTTAGAGGAAAATTCTTGCGCTGCATCTACCACCAAATGGCCAATTTTATCCCAGGTTGCTTTGTAGAAGTCGTTTGTGTAGCCATCCAGACCTAGGTTTTTGAGTTTGGGATAGAAAGCATTTCATCTCTAATTTCTTTGGTCGATATTGGTCTGCTGATGTGGAGTTGCTCCTCTATCGTGATGGTGGGGCCATAGTTAAAGACGTCCGTGTTGGCAGGGGTTTTGTCTATTTGGTGTACGCCCAACACCTTGGAATAGTAATGCTGCATCATTCTATTGACCTTAATGATACCTTCAGATGCTTTCCCACTTGTTTCTTGTAGATTATATATGTACAATTGGGCTTGTCTTTGTCTCATTTTAAAGAAGAAAAGTTTTGAGCAACTATCGCCCAATTGCGACCAGTCCAATTTGCTCTGATGCTGCTTAAGAAGGAGTGTGAAGTGCAGGATATCTGTGTAATTGACATGGGCTTTCTTCTCTTGCTCAATGAGAGCTGGATCCATTGGGTTTTGTAGTAGAAGGCTTTGAATAGATTCGAGCGTCTGCCTTGCTCTGATTTCCTAACCATGAATATCATGGTAGCGATCTTTGTGAAGCTTTTTTAGGACCTGCTGGAGGTGTTCGAGTAGCTTGGAAAGTCTGTACATATTGTATCCCTTGGGAATAATATTGAGAGCATTCTCAAATATCTGCGAAAATTGTGTATTTTTACACCACATATCGCAAAATTTGAATATGAAGACCGACTTGGATTCATCAATGAAAGAAAGTATGATAGTCACATGATTGGATAATTTAACTGCTTTATATTCTGTGCTAAGAAACCCCTCAATATTGTACCATTGTAGATTCACAAGGACCCTGTCCAGCCTTGAGCTCACATGGGAGTTCGTTCAGGTGTGATAGGCTCCTGTGATGGTTCGTTCTGATAGCTCGCAGTCATGGGTCATTGTTGAAAGTGGCTAGTCATAAAAGCTTCAACATTAGTCCCCCCCTACTCTATCTCCTTCGGTAAGGATAGCGTTGAAATCCCCTTGGACGCACCAAGGGTCATCAGTATGGGCAGCAATTTGTCTAAGGTCTTATGATAACTCTAACCTTTCATTTGCGCTGCTACTACCGTAGATCCATGTTATGTATGTTGTGGAAGTTCTTGTGAGGAAGGTGACCTTTGTGTCGATAAGTTGGGTCGTTGAATGCATAAGATCCATTGAGAAGATTGCCAGATTCCAGCCCAGTAGAATGCGGGTCTGGTTACCATAGTTGTTGTTTGATACAAATTTCCAATGACCAAAGACTTTTTGGCTTACTTTATCAATGTTTGTGGTTATAACTTTATTTTCGTAAAGAGTGGCCATGCGGACTCTTTGCGTTTACAAGAAGATCCTTAGATTTTCTTGCTTTTTCCCGGAACTGTTTATTGCTCTGCTGCTGCTTAAGGAGGAGCATGGAGTGCGGGATATCTATATATATATATATATATAGAGAGAGAGAGACACGCGCACGCGCACACACACGCACACCAAAGTAATTAAATAAAAATAATTTGTAAAATAACGCATTAATCAGTTGTTGACTTTTAATAGGGAAAAATAATATATGAAAATTTATTTTCTAAATAACTATAATAATAATAATAATAATAATCCCTAATAAACTTAAAAGAAACATATAATTCAATTAATAGTAACACTTAAAATTACTAAATTACCCCTGCTCCCATGCAACTCCCATGCACATAGAAAATTTCTAAAATATCCTTGTTAGTCCCTCAACGATCTTACGAGCTCAAGTGTTAGCAAAATAAACATACAATAATTAACGAAAAATAACTTAACAATTAACAATGTAATGACAAACATTTTCCAAATTTTCAGGGTCTTACACCTATGTTGGTCACACCTGTACACAGGATCAGAGTGTTTAGAAGGGTTTTTAGGCCCTAGCATAAATAGCTACCTTAATATTTTGTAAGCAACTTTTACCTCTTCAATGAAGATTATGTTGGTTTTTTCCAAACTCATTCAACATAATCTTATCTTTCTTCATCCATTTGTTATTATGAGGATGAATGTGAGTGTCTTTTTTATTATTGATTTATCCTTTCCATCAACTTGGTTACAAATTGTAAGAGGTCATTCAAGGGGGCATTGGTGGGTTTCCCTTTCATGAAACCATTTGGGTCTTCCAAGTTCAATCTTAATGAGTAATCTTTAGTGGTTGAACATATTTTTACTTATTGTTTGATTGATTATGCTATTTAATCGCAAAATCATACAAAAATAGTGTTATGGTGCTTAAGTTCTACATAGTTGCTTTTTATGTGGTTGTGAATGATATTTTTATCTTTGGGCCGTCCACAACCTTAATCTTCATTCCGAATCCCCTCACAGATCGTTGAGTATCAGAGCTTAGTGTAGAACTCATTGATTTTGCTTGATTGTGAACATATTTCATGCACTGTTTTTTGGGTGCTATTTTGAAGATATTTATGTTCCAAAATTTGATACTTCTTGAATAATCTGGGTGTATTGTTGGTTGTTGAAGATATGGTAGTGCTTTAGTGTCATGTGGAGTTGATTTGTGTTTGTGGTGGAGATATGATTGAGAATTTTCTGGGTTGAATTTGGGACTGCTATGGTGATGATGGTATGAGATTTATTTTGTTGATCTTGGATGATTGATTTTGTGTGGGAACCCTTGTGTTGTTGATATTGGCGTTTGACACTATTTGTTGATTGAATTTATGCATTCCTATTGTCAATAACACCCCATCTTCTCTCCACAAATATTAGCCTCATAAAACTCCACAAAATCCCCGAGCTATAAAGAACCCCAAACCACATCTGGTCATATTTACGTACCGTGTTAAATCTCTTACAAATGACCTCGAACGTCTAGTCAAATGGGCGAACGAGAAACCCACCCTTTTAACCTTACTCCCCATTCCTAAACTACACTCCATCAAGTATTGCTACGACTTGGAGAAGGATAAGATCGACTCTTGAAGGAACAAAAAGTGATCCAACATCAAATTAGAGACCTCTTTGATATTTTTGATGCTATCCGTATCCAACTCCTAAGGGAAAATGATGATAGACCTAGTCCTCGATCCCCTTCAGGATTGTTGGTAGTCCTCCCCCTTGAATCGGTGGTGGCCCTCCCCCACGTGTTCCCTCGAATAAGGGAGAATCTACTTTTGGAAGTGATTAGGGTGAAAAGTCGTATGAAGTTTCATTCCAAGAGCTCTTTGTAATCATAGACACTGAGATGACTTGGGTGACCTCCAAGTAGAATCTCCTACCTTCGAAGGTAGTGTGAACCCCGATGACTTCTTTGAATAGGTCCAAGGCGTGGAGAAGAATTTTAAGCTCAAGGAATATGATGAACAGAAGCAATTCAAGGTGGCCTCGTCGCATCTCACCAAGTATGCCTCACTTTGGTTTGAGAACTTGAAAAAGAAACGAGCACGAGATCATAAACCTCAAATTCATACTTTGCCTAAACTTAAGAAGTACATGAAGAAACGGTTCGTGCTTTCCACTTATAAGAAAGAGCTATACAACAAAAATTTCTCCCTTAAACAAGATTATATGAGTGTGGTTGAATATATCCTGGAGTTTAAACAATTGTTGATGCGGTGTGACTTCCAAAAGCCACAAGAGCAAGTGATGGTAAGGTTCCTAAATGGTCTCGATTATGAGATTTTGTCCAATCCAATTCAAGATCTATGAATAATCTACCTCCGAGAAATCCTAAGCATTCCATTTCAACTCTGGTGGTTCCAAAAGAGCCACGCTGCATTTTTGTTCCTACAAGAGATTAAAGAGATTAAAGAAGTTGTTCTAGAGGAGCATGAAGAGTGTGAGGAAGTTGAGGAAACCCCCGAGGATGATATAACTTCTATGTGTGTTGATGCTAATAATAGAGAGGTCTTAGTTCTTTGGAGGTCACTTTACGTTGACGAGGGCCCCAAGAACAAGTCCCAAAGGGAAATGATCTTCTACACCATTGCACGATTAGGGATAGAATGTGCAACATGATCATAAGGAGTAGGAGTTATACATATGTGGAATTTATTACCCTTATTGAGAAGTTGCGTCTTCCGATTATTTCCAATCTGCACTCTTATTATCTTATGTTGCTTAATGACTTTGGCGATGTCAACGTAACCCAATAATCTCTTATTTCCTTATCCATTAGCCCATATCCTGATGCTATTTTATGTGATGTTCCAATACACACTTATCATTTGTTGTTTAGACGCCCTTGACAATTTAATTCTGGTGTGAATGTGTGATACATGATCGGATCAAAAACACTTTATCCTTGCTCGTGGAAAGGAAAGAATTGTGTCAAGCCCTCCCCAACTTCCCAACTCCACAAAAATCAACCCATGGCAAATGTGAGAAGAGAAACCACATTGTGAGTGAAACACATGTAGAGCGTGCATTAAGTAAGGGCAAGCAAGTTCTCGCTTTTCTCATGGTTGAATATAACAAGAGTGAAGTACTGACACCCATAGCTCCTTAAATGAAACCCCTCCTCTCCCAATACCATGATGTCTTTCCCAAGGATCTTCCTCCTAGCCTTCCACCGGTTAGGGGTATCGAGCACCAAATTGATTTGGTCCAAGTGTTGATTGTTCCTAACAAACCGACAAACCGGTGCAACCCTGATGAGACCAAATAGCTAAAATGCCAAGTGGATGAGCTAGTTGTCCATGGTTATGTATGTAAGAGCATGAGCCATTGCTCCGTACTAGGTCTCCTTGTGCTCAAGAAGGACAGAACATATCATGTGTGTTGATAGTCGCATCATCAATGGCATACATCAAATACCGCTATCCCATCTTGAAATTTGATGATCTCTTAGATAAGCTTCATGGAGCTATCATGTTCTTTATATCGATCTCTAGAGAGGTTACTATCTAATCTAGATGAAAGAAGGAGGTGAGTGGAAGATGACATTCAAGACATTTGGGCTTTCCAACACCTCGAGCACGTTTATGAGACTAATGAATGAGGTTCTACGACCATTTTTGGGGAATTTCATCGTAGTGTATTTCGATGATATTCTTGTTTACTCCAAAAATGATGACAACCATGTGCGCCACCTTTAAGAGGTATTTTAGGTTTTTTGTGCCCAAACATTATATGAGAAACTTGAGAAATGTGAATTTCTCTCCCCTAAGGTCACTTTCTTAGGGTGTGTGGTGTCTCGAGGAGATATTGCTATGTATGAGTCAAAAGCGGAATCGATCAAGTCATGGCCTACACCGAATATTATCGTGGAGGTTCAGAGCTTCCATGGCCTCACCTCCTTTTATAGTCGATTCATCAAGAAGTTTTCCATTTTGGTAACGCCAATCACGGAGAGTATGATGAAAGGAGTCTTCACTTAGACTCCTAAGGCTTAAGTGACGTTCAAAGCTCTCAAGGAGAAATTGTCTAGTGCTCCCGTTTTGGCACTACCGAATTTTGAGCGACTCTTCGAAGTGGAGTGTAATGCTAATGGAGTTGGCATTAAGGTGGTTTTAATGCAAGAGAAGAGGTCGATTGCCTATTTTAGTGAGAATCCTAACGGGTGTTGACTCAACTATAGCACCTTTGACAAAGTGTTCTATGTTGTGGAGAGGACTCTTGATCATTGGTCCCATTATTTGATACCTAAGGAGTTAGTGCTACATTCGGATCAGGATGCATTGAAGTACCTAAGTGGACAAGAGAAGTTGAATGCAAGGCATACAAATGGATGAAGTTCCTTTAATCCTTCAATTCCATGACGAAATACAATAAGGGGAGCTTAAATTTAGTGGTTGATGCCTTATCGAGGAGGTATACTTTATTGTCATTGGTTGAAGCAGCAACTTTGGGATTCTTTTGCCTTCAATAATACTATAAGAAAGATTCCGCCTTTGCTCCCTATTTTGGTGAGAACTCTCCTCCCAACCTCCTTTAGTGATTCAAGATGTTTCTTTTTTTTTTTTTTGTTTCGGGGTGACAATTTTGTGCGTCTAAGAGTCCCATGAGAAAATATTTGGTGCATGAGGTGCATGGTGGCAGTTTGGTAGGACACTTCGGATAAACAAGGTGGATATATCGAAGGAACACTTGTATTAGCTGGGCATGACTGGGATGTGCATATAGTAACTCGGTGTGTGGCTTGTCACCACACCAAAAGTCAATTCCACTAAGGAATTTATACTCCCCTCCCCATTTCCCATGCTCCATAGGAGGACGTGCGTATCGATTTCATCATCGCATTTCCTAGGATTGCGAGAGGAAAGGAAGTTAATCTAGTGGCGGTTTATCGTTTTTCGAAGATGGCTTATTTCAGAACATGCACAAAGGTCGACGATGCCGACCATATTGGTATTTATATTTTCAGGAAGTTTTCCCTCTTCATGGCATTCCCTTTATTATGGTGTCGAATCGGGATTCAATGTTCGTCGAAAATTTTTTTCTTTCTGAAGGATCTTATGGATGCTCATGGCACCAAACTTCTGTTCAACACTTCCTATCACCCACAAACCGATGGACCAACCAAGGTTGTAAATAGGATGGTGTACACTTTGGTTAGGAGCATTATTAAACCCAATGTATGAGAGTGTGACTTGAGACTCCCTTCGGTGGAGTTCGCCTTTAATAAAGCTCCATCCCAAGCTGTCGAGGTGTTTCCTTTTGAAGCTTTGTATGGGTTGAACTCCCTTAATCTCATTGACCTCGTTCCACTACCCATTGAGGTGAGAGCTATAGTGTTGAAGTCGAATCTAAGGTCCAAGAGATGAACAAGCTACACCAACAAATGAGGGTCGCATCGAAAAGATCAACTAATTCTACATGGCTCACTTCAACAAACACCGCAAGGCCTATTCGTTCTAGCCGGACGATTTTATATGGTTACATATTTGCAAGAAGGGGTTCCCTCATAAGAGGAAGAACAAGTTGATTCCTATAGGGGGAAGGACCTTTCAAAGTGGTGCCAAGGTGAATGAGAACGCCTACAAAATTGAACTTCTAGATGGCATGGGTGACATCTCTTCTACCTTCAATGTAGGAGATCTTACACCCTACTTGGAGGAAGAGGACGATGTGGACTTGAGAGTTTGTCCTTCTCAATAAGGGAAGGATGATACGGATCCAACCTGGAACCTCGTGATTGATGGGGGTGAGTTCCGGGCCCTCGGGAAGCTCATTGGGTTAAGGTCTGGACGCATGATATACAAATCATCACCAAGTATGTTCAAGCCTTCGATCATAGGCCAACTCCCCTTTTGGATGGCCTCTTGAACTATACACGAGGCTCGTTGGTGCCGAGGGATAGAGTAATGTCGACACCAATGATTCTTGAAGCAGTCTCGGGCCCATGATTGTTAAAATCGGGATCCTAACTCGAAACTATGGGGAAGTTAGGATCGGAATTTAGCCCATGTAGGATCGTGGATCGTGTAAATTGTAGAATCGTAGCGACGATTTTGGACCATAAAATCGTAGGATCGTAAATCAGGATCAAGATTTTAATAACTATGCTCGGGCCTAATGTTCACCATTTCACCTCCAAGGCTCGGGATCCCCTTTGCAAGGAATTGAAGGAAACAAAAAGATCGACTAGGAAGATCTAGGTCACGTTCGTGACAACCGATGTGGAGCCCGTGACCCACATCAAAGGCCAAGCTTTTTCTCTCATGTGATGTTACACCCGTGACTCACAGTGTCACGGTTATAACCCCCTGGTGGCGTCCATGACCCGAGGTAAGTCACGGTCGTGACTTTCTGAGTCATGCTCGTTGTTCCCCTATTGGCACCCGTGTCCAGACACGAATCACAATCGTGATGTTTTGTGCCATGCCCATGATCTCTCTGCAGATTTTGTGCAGCCTCATGGTTGTTGCCTTTTTTTGTCACAGCTGTGACCTACGCAGGATCAGGGTTTTAGAAGGGTTTTTAGGCCTCAATATAAATAGCTACCTCAATATTTTGTAAGCAACTTTTGCCTCTTGAATGAAGACTATACTGAATATTTTCAAACACATCCAATTAAAATCTCATCTTTCTTTATCGATTTGTGATTATGGTGGTGAATGCGATCTCATCTTTCTTTAGAGTTGACTAGTGGTTCATCCTTTCCATCAACTTGGTTAAAATTTGCAAGGAGTCATTCCAGTGGATGTTGGTGGGTTTTCCTTATGCAACCATTTGGGTCCTCCAAGTTCAATCTTGGTGAGTAATCTTTAGGGATTGAACATACTTTAGCTTATTTTTTGATTGATTATGCTATTTAATCCCAAAATCATACAAAAATAGAGTTGTGGTGTTTGAGTTACATATAGTTGTCTTTTATGTGATTGTGAATGATTTATTTGATCATGATATTGTCTACAACCTTAATCTTTGTTCACAATCCCTCATGGATCACACGTTGCCTAAGCCACACTCAAGACCTCTCCCAATAACTGAAGATTACCAATTAGAATTAGGGCATACTCCATAACTGATGATGACATTTTTTTCCAAAGCCACAAAGTGACATCACTCTTGCCCGGAATTCTCACCGCAAATATAAACTTAAATAGGGCATGTTTTGTCGACTCAATCTCTTTACCACTATACACACACATAAAGGAGAAAGTAGTAACCTGCTTTGCAAACCCTCCTCAAGTGGGCAACATACCCATAGCAACACTCCATACAAAGAACCTTATCTTCAGTGGCATAGCAAAGTTCCACACCGTATAGGGAGCTCTATATCCTCTATTTGTAGATTATGTAGTAGGATGACTTCAGTGAGTAGCCATCATCGGAATGATGGAAATCATCCCACGCCCCCTAAGCCCAATCAAGAAGGCCCAATTGAAGTACAAGTATAAAGATATGGCCTTTCAGGAAGGAAATCCAACTAGGCTCAACCCAATAAAGGAGATGTTGCTCAAGGTAGAGGCCCGAAGGCCCATTCACATGGTTTGCCTCCTATGGCAAGACGATGTCCAAACATCCTAGGAGAACCAAGACCACGTCAAACAAGCTCCCAAGAAGCCCAAGTTCATGTCCAAAAGTCCATTTCATGATCCAAAGTGAATTTCACATTTTGCTCATTTCAGTTTTGAATTTCACAGTTTTGATCGTTTGGATGTAACTTTATTTCTATTAGCTTTTAATTGTTTTTATTGTGATTTATATTATCTTTATAATATTTTGAGTCATGTAAGATGCCAAGTAAGTTATAAACTTGAGCATAAAGTCATAAGAGTCTAGATTAGTCTAGAATATTCTCAAATGTTCTAGAATGTTCTAGAATGGTGTGTGTGTGTGCTTTAGGCATGTGATAGGATAGATTTGGCGCCAATTTGGTTGTTATTATCCTAGATTAGGTTGGCTTATTTTGTAACTAATCCATCTTGGATTAGGAAAGCCAATTCCAATTAGGATACGGTTGTTGTAACCAACTCCCCTTAGGATAAGGAGTCCTAATTCAAGAGGAGATTGGAATAGATGACGCCTAGGAGTAGTCTCCCTTGGCTTGCACGCCAAGTTAGGAATCCTAGGAGTTCTAGGATTGAGTCTATTATAAATAGCTAGGCTTGTAGCCTCTCAAAGGCATCTCAGTTTATCAATCATGAATAGAATCAAACTTTGAGCTTACCCCTTGAGTGTTTCGTGAGGAACCTCGTTCAATCTCTTCTATTGTATCTTGGTTTGGCAACCAAGTGGTTAGGAAGAGCTTAATCTTAAACATAGAAGGTGTTTCTGTAACTAGGTTGAAGGTCAAGTTAGCCCTAGAGTTTCTTTCTTGTGGTGTTTCTGTATCAAGATAGATCCCTTGAACTATCTTGCTACTTTATCTTTCTATTTTCATAGTTAGATACTATCAAACCCTAAGGTCACTCCCAACGTCCCTCTCTCCCTCCCAAATCACGTTAACTCTCTCTCCCTCCCCCTCTCTTTTGTCTACTCTCTCTTTCTCTCACAAAAGAACCCTAACAAACTCCCTCTCTCTCCATAACAAACTCTCTCTCTCTCTTCTCTCACAAAGGCCTCACGCTAAAACAAACTCTCCCCCTTTTTCTCCCTCCACGTCACCTTTCCCCCTCCATCCAAGAATCAATCTTTCTTGATTCTTTTCCCCCACAAAGACCTCACATCATAAAAGCCTCCATAGATCCTGCTTATTCACGTGAATCCTTCCCCTCTTTTCTTTATAATCACGTGAAGCATCCCCTACTATCTAGTTTGGTTGCACGTATAATGATTATTACTAGATCAAGGTTCATTCTTTAGTCCCGTAATACATCAAAAGTGGTATCTCAGAGCTCTAGGTTAGCATTAAGTGCAACCCTGAACTCCACATAATCAAACCAAACACTTAACCTTCAAATCTACAGTGTCAACCTGACATTCCAAACTCCATCCTATGGCATCTGGAAGCAAAAGCAATGAAGGTGAAGATCCTACTGAGCAATTGAAGCAAGAAAATGTTGAATTAGAGGCAAGAGTCGCTTATCTCTCTGATCAACTGAAGTGATACATGAATCTACAATTCAGAACACTCCGGGGAACTGATGAAGAGGACATCCCCAAAAGTTCCAGTGAGGCTGAACAGCCCACGAGTTCATTAAGGAGGTCACGTCAATCCAAACGTGCACCAAGGGAAGAAAGACTCGACTTCAAAGTTGACATTCCTGAATTCGACGGTAATCTCGACCCTGAAATCTTTCTTGATTGGATTCAAACTTTTGAAAGAGTCTTTGATCTGAAAGATGTACCTGATGAAAAGAAAGTGAAGTACATTGCTCTTAAACTGTGAAAGCATGCTAGTATTTGGTGGACTAACTTACAGAAGAAGAGACATCATGCCGGGAAAGAAAAGATCCGTACTTGGGAAAAGATGAAGAAGAAACTCCACTCCAATTTTCTTCCTGTGAGTTATTTCAAGGATAACTACTTCAAACTGCAGCAACTATCCCAAGGGTCTAAGAGTGTTGAAGAATACACCAAGGAATTCGAACACCAACTCTGGAGGTGTGATCTAAAAGAAGATGAACCTCAAACTCTAGTGAGGTATCTTGTTGGACTGAACGAAAACATAAGGTATGTGGTGGAACTTCAACCTTATGAAACTCATGATGAATTGAGTACTTCGGCTAACAAAGTGGAACAGCAAAGAAAAAGAAGAGGCAAAGAGGCGTCTGCCAGAAACCCTAACTCTCAAAGAACCACCTACTCGCCTCAAAATTACACTTCATAAAAAAGCCAAACCCCCTCCTAACCGATCGCCACAAAAACGCCCCAAACACCCTCCCAAGCCGTCCCAAAACCCGTCCAGGCTACGCTAACAGACAGAAGGAGGGGTTTCAGGTGCCAAGGGCTCGGTCACTATGCTTCTGAATGCCCTAACAAGAGAGCCATCACACTCATGGAGTTCCAAAATGCTCTCTTTGAACCTAAACCGGATGATAAAGAGGAGGAAACCAACGCCACCCATAACGAAACTGAAGAAGAGGTCGTGGAAGAACCAGATCAAGGAGAGATGCTGGTTATGAGGAGAGTCCTGAATAGCTCTCCAGTTCCTGAAGATCTGCAATAACGGGAAGCCATCTTCCGTTCTCATTGTACTGTACAGGGGAAAGTTTGTTCTTTGATCGTCGATGGTGGAAGCTGTACCAATGCAGTTTCAACAACTATGGCGAACAAGCTACAACTCCCTACAAGCCCACACCCCATGCCATACACTGTCTAGTGGCTCAATCAGGGTAAAGGCTTAAAGGTGAATCTACGCTGTTTGGTAAGCTTTTCTATTAGAAAGTCTTATCAAGATTCAATCTGGTGTGATGTACTACCTATAGATGCCTGTCATATTCTGCTTGGAAGACCATGGTTATTTGACAGGAGTGTTACACATGATGGAAGAGTTAATACCTACACACTGATGGTGAAAAACAAGAAGGTCACATTAGCTCCTCTAAAGACATCACCAACGGCTCCTAGGAATGAATCAAAGCTTATATCTTTCATGATCACTGAACGCCCTGAGTTTAGTGAACACAAGGAAGTCATTCCCACAAGCCCTAATCACGAAAATTCTGAAAAGGGGCTCCTTGTCGTCATCCAGCATGAGAGCTCAACTGAAGAGGGCTCATCAGAGTTGAATCAACGTGAACTCCAACCTGCAGGAGATCACAAGAACCCTAATTCTGCTCCAAGGGTTCGAAATACAGCTGATGGCCATGCCAAGGGTATGATCAAGAAGGAAACTGTTCATCCAAGTGCCCTAGTGATCGCAAAGAAGAAGGAAACCAACGTGGTTCAAATTCAATTAGGGATTACTGCTATCGAAATCCCAAGAAGTCTCCTTGTATGGTTAGTCACACCTTGTGATCTAACTTATGTTCTTTTTACTATTATGAGACTTATGAATCAAGTTCTGAAGTCATTCATCAGCAAGTGCGTCATGGACTTATTCATGCACAATAAGAGTGAGAAAGATTGAATCTTTCACCCCATTGAGGAGATCACAGTTCACGTGAAGGTCCTAAATCGTGGAAGTTACTGAAGAGATCATGATTCATGTGAAGGTCCTGATTCACATGGAGGTTACAGTTGGATCCACCGAAGTCTTTGAACTTGAACCTCCAAGTTTGAGGACAAACTTCCTTCAACAAGGGGGGAATGATGGAAATCAGCCCACGCCTACTCCCCTAAGCCCAATCAAGAAGGCTTAATTGAAATACAAGTATAAAGATAGGATCTTTCAGGAAGGAAATCCAACTAGGCTCAGCCTAATAAAGGAGATGTTGCTCAAGGTAGAGGCCCGAAGGCCCATTCACATGATTTGCCTCCTATGGCAAGACGATGTCCAAACATCCTAGGTGAACCAAAACCACGTCAAACATGCTCCCAAGAAGCCCAAGTTCACGTCTAAAAGTCCATTTCAAGATCCAAAGTGAATTTCACATGTTGCTCATTTCAATTTTGAATTTCACAGTTTTGATCTTTTGGATGTAACTTTATTTCTATTAGCTTTTAATTGTTTTTAGTGTGATTTATATTATCTTTATAGTATTTTGAGTCATGTAAGATGCCAAGTAAGTTATAAACTTGAGCATAAAGTCATAGGAGTGTAGATTAGTCTAGAATATTCTCAAATGTTCTAGAATATTCTAGAAAGGTGTGTGTGTGTGCTTTAGGCGTGTGATAGGATAGATTTGGCGCCAATTTGGTTGTTATTATCCTAGATTAGGTTGGCTTATTTTGTAACTAATCCATCTTGGATTAGGAAAGCCAATTCCAATTAGGATAAGGTTGTTGTAACCAACTTCCCTTAGGATAAGGAGTCTTAATCCAAGAGGAGATTGGAATAGATGGCGCCTAGGAGTAGTCTCCCTTGGCTTGCACGCCAAGTTAGGAATCTTAGGAGTTCTAGGATTGAGTCTATTATAAATAGCTAGGCTTGTAGCCTCTCAAAGGCATCTCAGTTTATCAATCATGAATAGAATCAAGCTTTTAGCTTACCCCTTGAGTGTTTCGTGAAGAACCTCGTTCAATCTCTTCTATTGTATCTTGGTTTGGCAACCAAGTGGTTAGGAAGAGCTTGATTCTAAACCTAGAAGGTGTTTCTGTAACTAGGTTGAAGGTCAAGTTAGCCCTAGGGTTTCTTTCTTGTGGTGTTTCTGTATCAAGATAGATCCCTTGAACTATCTTGCTACTTTATCTTTCTATTTTCATAGTTAGATACTATCAAACCCTAAGGTCACTCCCAACGTCCCTCTCTCCCTCCCAAATCATGTCAACTCTCTCTCCATCCCCCTCTCTTTCGTCTACTCTCTTTCTCTCACTAAAGAACCCTAACAAACTCCCTCTCTCTCCATAACAAACTCTCTTTCTCCCTCTTCTCTCACAAAGGCCTCACGCCAAAACAAACTCTCCCCCTCTTTCTCCCTTCGCGTCACCTTTCCCCCTCCATCCAAGAATCAATCCTTCTTGATTCTTTTCCCCCACAAAGACCTCACGTCATAAAAGCCTCTATAGATCCTGGTTATTCACGTGAATCTTTCCCCTCTTTTCTCTATAATCACATGAAGCATCCCCTACTTTCTAGTTTGGTTGCACGTGTAATGATTATTACTGGATCAAGATTCATTCTTTGGTCCCGTAATACATCAGGGATAATAATGCCAAATGAGCTTATCCTAGGGCCATTGCACAGCTAGAGGGATGGAGGTGATGACGTCAACATCTGTCTGTAATTTTTTTCCACCATCTCCTTTTCCATACTCCTCTTTCTCTGTCAATAAGATTACCAACTTGAATCAGGGCATACTCTTGCTTTTTTGTTGTTATCACGCTGAAAGATGGAGGTTTGGGAATCCTTCTCAATTCTTGTATGTTTAGGGAATAATCGTCTCCGACTAGTCATCGAGGGCCCATCTGAATGTCCCGAATCACAATGTATGTACTCTTCCAGGTGTAGCTCGCATTAGCAATAATTGTAGCCTCCATGATGCTCGTCGTAGGAAAATACTTCACCTTCAGGAGCTGTTAACAAGTGAGTCAGGCGCTTACATCAATCTCAAAACTTGTTTGGCCAAAAGTGCATCATTGAAATCTTCCATTTCTCTAAACTCAAAACCTCCCTACTGTTTAGCTATACGTAACTTATGTCTGTTCACCCAACTAATTTTTTGAGCCCCCTCTTTTGCAACCCACCATTATCTATTGATAACTGAGTGCAAGTCATCAGAAAATGTGGCTGGAAATTTAAAGATGTTCACGACATAGGTTGAATTGTCTGAGGCATAGCCTTCATAAGGATTTTCCTCCCTGCCTATGATAATACTCCCTCCATCCAGGCAGTGATATTTTGACGACCCAATCCCAAATGCTAGCAAAGGCTTTCTTCTTCGGATGACCCTTATGAGTAGGCAAGCCAAGGTATTTCTCGTGGGATAAGGCTTCCCTTATATCAAGGACAATTTCTTGTCATTTTTTGTTATGGGATCTCCATATTGAACACCACGAGATTCTTCGAATAATTAACTTTCTAGCCCGAAGCATTTTCATAGTCCTTGAGGAGTTGCTTTAACCTTCTTGCTTGCTGTGCATCCGCCTTAGCAAAGACTAAAGAAGTAGAGAGTTATCCGAGAACAAAAGGTGTGCAATAAGCGGAACACCTCTACAGATTCTGTGTCCTACCACTACTTCTTCGTTTATCGCCCTAGAAATCATGCAAGTTAAGACCCACGCCACGAACAAGAATGAGGCTAGATTCAGTTAGTAGCACCCGAAAGGGCATGACAAAGCTACAACGTAACTCGTTAATGATAAATGAGAAGGTAGCGGAACAACACACCTCATAGCAAGCCCCACCCAATGTATATGGAACCTTAGTTTCAGCTGTCACACCAAGTACAAACGTCCATTCAACCCTTACATAAGCTTTCATCTTATATAGCTTGATTGACATGCTCCTATTTGTCGTGTCACTCTATCTCATAGAGTGAAATGCCTCAAACGCTATAAGGATGCTATATATGATTAAATGCCCCGAGGAAGGCACTCTGATTTAAGGAAATAATATCGGGCGAAATAGACTTTAGGCAATCTTTAATATTTAAAATAGTATATTTATGCTAAATAAAACAAAGCTAGTTATGATAATTATTGTCCCTTGTAAACTATCAATAATAAATTGTACTAAATTTAACACTAAATTAATTAAAAATGACTTATTTCAGGATGTTATTGACTCGAATCAGTCCGACTTGTTTAGTGATCCGTTGATATGCTTTTTTGGGGCTGATATGTTGTAGACTAGTACCATTAATGACCCGGTATATTATTGAACATTTTTAAAAATATTTGGCATGGCCTATCTAAATCTTGTGAAGACCCAACCCATCATCTACCCATGCTCTAATATTGTCGTTATTCAAAATGTTGACCAAATTCTAATAAGGTCCTCATCATTTGATGTGTATCAATATATGTGACCTGACCCATTGCCTACCATAGTTTAATATCTTCGTTATACAAATATTGACCAAATTTCTGCAAACCACATGGTCATTTGATACAAAAAATACATCTCCATTGTCCATAACATAAAAACTACTGTCTCAGAATTGAGTGTATGGGATGTGTTCAAAGTTTAGGTCACTGATATCGTACACAATGAATAATTTCCCCGCGACAGTGAAAGAGTTCATGAAATACTGTCATTGATAAATCCACAAAACTTTATCATGCAATCCAACTTGGAACTTGTTATGAAATTGACCTTTTGAAAAATTTAAAGCGCACTACAAATCTTATCATACAATCAACTTGGACCTAATTACGATATTGCCCTTTCAAGTGAAGGAGCTTAATACACAGTTTCTTTCAAGAACAAGTACAAACACTGACACAAAATCTATACATATAATGCAATATTAAACTTTAAGCCTATTGCTTTTCAATGATCAAAAAAAAGAAAAAATAATGCACTATCGAACTATGTGGGTCACACTTAATGAATTCATAAGAAACTTGGCACAGATACCATAAACTAACGTAACCCATTTTCCAAAATTATTTCTTTCTTTTGTGGTAGAGCTCATTTCATTCCCTTTTTCTCTTCTTTTTTTTTTGTTTTTTTTTTCTTTTGGAAGGGGAGGAGGGGGGGGGGGGTCAATTCCATATGTATAGTGGCCTTTTCTGTTGGAGACAGACAATGAGGCTGAATTACAGCCTTAGAATCCATACCACTGGCTATATATAATTAGAACCAATGTTGATTCTTAACCAGTCAATAAAGAATCAAAAGGATCTTTCCTTGTGGCTCACATGGATTCACTAGCTCCATTTGGCTTCCGAGAGAGATAGTAATGGAAGGATCCGAAAGAATCAATTGTTTTTTCTGCAGTTATCCGAATTTGGGTCACACTTACAGATTGGGATCGGTTTGATAGTAGACAACATCCCCGGAGTCACTAACATAGTGATCTTTCCTCATGCTTCTTATGAGGTCACCTAACAAGTGAAGAGGAAAAGGTGCTGATTTCTTTGGCTCCCTATAGTATTTCCCAAGAACTGGCCTTGCTGCCTCAGTCTGCAAATTGAATTCACAACTTGTCAGGGGAAAAGAAAATAAACCCAGTAGTAGGGCAAAGAAGAAAAGGAAAACAGGATGAAATATATATAACACAATGTAATGGTAGATGATGATACTCACTGCTTCAATGAGATGGTAGTGTGGAATTTGGGGGAAAAGGTGATGTATAACATGGGTTCCGATATCATGGTGGATGTTGTTTATCCATCCATAATCACGGTCTAGCGTTGTCAGCCCACCTCGAAGGTAGCTCCATTCCTGGTTAATCAATCATGCAGGGAAAAAGTCTCAGATTTCTGAACTGTTACAAATAACAAAACAAATCCCATTTTGGCAAGAGTCGCTTCCAATGGGTAAGTGGTTCCACTACTTCAATGTCACAAGCAATCTTACAACTATTACTTTTGTTGGTGTGACAAAATTGGTACATTGGCCTAAATATAGAAGTGCAAGATGGTTTGTATACCTGGCCACGATACCATGGAAGCTTGTCCTCATGGCCGTGATGATGCAAGTAAGTCACCAAGTCCAACCACATGACAAAGATCTGAAAAGAGTTGCAATGTATCAGATGAAACACAATCCTAGAGTAAGACTAGTTTCACTCCATTCAATTCTTGATTATGAAAACAAACAACAAAACATACCGCATAAGGAACCCCATAGAGTTTGAGCACTTGAATAGGACCCATGACGAAAGACAAACCCACAAGCAGAGCAGCCATAGCACACCAACATGCTGTGGATGTTATGACGTCTTTCCTCTCATTAGGGGCGAACAAGTCACTGTCTGGATGGAAGTGCGACCCTGACTTTCCAGGGCTTCTACTCCACTGCAATCAAAATAACAAGCTAAATGTCAGCAGAAATAAAGAAGAAAATGGGACTGAAAATAAATGCAGCTTAGTTGAAATGACAGCTCACCAGATAGATGGGGTATGCAAGCAATGGGAATGGCAAGGTGAACCTTAACTTCTTTGTTGAATCATCCAAATTCTTGTATATCTTCTCAGACAACTATATATTTTTCAGAAAAAAAAAGGGGATGAACAAGTTGCCAATATACTCAGTACAAGGTTAAAAACATGAAGAATGGGCTAAAAACATACCGGGTGCCATGATTCATCATTTTCAACATGACCATGGTTTTGATGGTGAGTTCTGTGACTAATCCTCCTATATTATCAGCAAAAGATCCCAAGTTAGGAATTTGACAGGCCAACATAATGACAAGTTATCAACAAGTTCGGTAGTAAGCTGCAGAGGTTTATGAAGTACCATCCATGATAGGGAACGAGGATTGACGAATGAAGCAAATGGCCAACCACACTGTTCAGCTTTGGGTCACTAGAAAAGCTTCCATGTCCACTGCCAATTCCAATAGCAAAAAGATATTCAAACACATTGTCAAGCAACAACATATTCTACTGCACAAAGGATCGGACAATGAAAACAAGGGTAACAAAATCAGAATAAAACAGCAGCCTTCATTACAAGCAAGGAATCAATACCATACTGTTGGAAAGATCCAGCTAGAATACACTAAGATTCACCACAAACATCCTGCTCTACAAACCGAACTACTTAGCTTTTCCAATATGCATCACATAGAAGGAACACAATGGGTTGAATGATTAGACGTCAAATACAAATACAACAATATGGGACAATCTTACACCAAAAAATCAAGATCCCCATCACAAAGGAACCCTTTTTTTTTTTTTTTTGGTTGGTGGCTAGAAACACAAATATAGGAAAACACAACAGAGCAACAAGACTTGGAAAAAATGAAAGACTGACATGTTATTGGGCAATATTGCATTGGGAACTAGAGCAATTCTCCACAAAAGTAGGAACTAATAAAGACCCAGACACACAAACAGAAGGGCAATCAGAGACTGAACAATTCAGAAACACTGAAGGACAAGAAAAGCAACAAAAATAAGGGAAATTTAAGGGGTAATCTGACTTACCAATCATGGCCAAGAACGAAAAGAGCCCAAAACATGGTACCCTGAGCAAACCAATAAAGAGGCCAAACAAGCCAGTTATTGAGATAAGTAGCAGCAGCAGCCAAACCAAAAACAATGGCAACATCCCTAACAACATAACTCATGGATCTCCAAGGGTCCTTAACCCAGCAATGCTTAGGGATGGCATCCCTAATATCTGCCAATTTGAAGGGTGGGGGTGCCCCAGGGTCAAACTCCCCCATGTTTTCATTGTTAATTGCTGCATTGTTTGTGTTTTCATCCAAGGAGACTTCTCTCAGTGGGGCACTCACCTTCACCTCCCAGTTTCTGTCTCTCGAACAGCAGAAAACAGGGAATTTCAGATCTGAAGAAAAAGAAGAAGAAGAAGGAAAAGACCTGAGCTTTGAGGGATTAGAGGATAACCCTGTTCTGGGTCGAGGGTAGGTTTTAGGAAGAGGCCTTATGCCACATTCTGAGAGTACCCAACTCGCCATTGATGAGGGTAATTTGGAGTTGAGAACCCTCAAAAATAGCAAGGAGGGTATTTTTGTTGTAGAGAGAGACTGAGAGAGAGAAGAAATAGGAGATAAATTGGGAGGAGGAGAGGATGGTATTGGTATGGCTATAAAAGAGGGAAAGGGGAAGGATATTGTGAGGAGATAACACAAGGGCAACTCAGTGCCACAAAGCTTGCAGGGATACCACAAATGAGAAACTAAACAACACAAGTTGAATGCTATGCCGCTTGTTTCTTGTCCTCTCCCCTTCCTCGTTGCCCTCTTGTAGGAATCGGATCCAAGTCAAGTTGCTGTGTTTTCCAGTGGAAAAGTAAAAATTAAATTAATATTTACAGGTCGGAAAGGGTTACGGGGAACTTGGGAAGTGGAAAACTCGATATTTAGCAGCAGGAGTCGACTGTACAAGTCCTGATTTGATTTGGGGAATTTTAGGTGAATCTCTGTTTCTGGGAACGTTAATATTCCGTGCTGATTTCCTTTTCTACTGTAGTTCCAAATTTCGCGTAGATTTCATCTAATATTGTCAATCAAAGCGATGAAATGAGTAAATGTGCTTTTCGATTTTGGTGTTTCTTGCAATCTTGCAGCCCATTATTACTTAAATACTGAGAATGATAGGAGCTTTTGGTTAAGACAATTTTTAAGTATGTTGCCCTATTATTGAAACTATATTATTATATATTAAATAGAAAAAAGATATGATTTAATTCTATAACTATAATGTAAATTGCACAAAATTATATTTTTATTTATTAATTTTTATATTTCAAAAAAAATACGTAAATTATGTCTAATGGATGAGTTTGTTTCGATTATGATGTCAATTGTGCTCATTTGCTTAGGGATGCATCCAAACTTTATTGTAATTGAAAATTAATACTTACTATTAAAAAAATTAGTGCAAAAAATCTATAAAAATAACAAATTTGGCTAATGGTAAAACATAGACCTGGCAAAGCTGATCCGAGATCCGAAATCCGATCTGAAAAATCCGAATCCGAATCCGATCCGACACCGAAATGGATGATCCGGTCTTGATCCGAACCCGGAGATAATCCGACCCCGAATCCGATCCGAATCTCAACCCGAATTTTACCGAATAAGAAAGAGATCCGAAATAATCCGATCCGATCCGAACCCAACCCGAGCATTGCCAAATCCGAGTTAACCCGAATCTGAAATTGCCCGAACTGATTTTTACCCGACCTGAGCCACATCCGAAATAATTTGATCCGACCAACACTCGAGCATTGCCAAATCCGAAGTTAACGAGAATCGAATTTGCGACCGAGTTTTATCTCGACTCCAAGCCAAATCCGATTTAACGAATCAGAAAATTGCTGACGAATTTTATCTTATTCAAGTGCATCCAACCGAGTCAAATTTGATTTAACCCGAATTTGAAAATTGTTGAATGGAGTTTCACCGCCGACGCACATTCGACCCGAAATAGAACCAAACTAAGCCGACTCGATTATAATTCGACCAATCACAATAAAAAATGTCTGGTACCATTATAATTTATAAATTATATAATTCAACTTTACTTTTAAGTTGGATTTTTGTAAATTTTGTGATGATTACCTTTAATTTATAAATTATATATTTTGATTTTTAAAATTATGAATTTAGAGCTTAATAGACGTTTATTGAAACCATCCGCCAATCCACAACCACTATATATCTAAACTACAAATTTTTCAAACAAGGTCTGTAATTGGCATAAAATTATAGACTAATTTCATTACTTGGTGTATATGACATGTTTAGATTGTTTACCCAATATTATAAACTTAGATCCGAATTTGGTCCGATCCAAAAACAACCCGAAGATCTCGATCCGATCAAACCCAGTCCTAATCCGATCCAAACTCGACAAAAACCCATCCGAGTGAATCCGAACCCGAACCCCACCCGATCCAACTATAACCCGAAGATCCTGATCCAATCAAAACCGCTCATATTCCGATCCGAACCCGACACAACCCATCCGAGTCAATCCGAACCCGACAAAAACCGTCCCGAGTCAATCGAACCCGAATCCCACCGAACATTACGATCCGATTAAACCGATTCGAACCCGACAAAACACATCCGAGTCAATCCGAACCCGAACCCCATCCGATCCGAATCCGAATCCGAACCAGAGTACGGCTGATCCGAACAATCCGAATCCGAGTTAATCCGATCCGAATCCGATCCGATCCATCCGATTGCCAAGTCTAGTAAACCACTTAAGGAATGTCTTGAGACAACACATGTATCACCACTCATTAGTTAAATCTCAAATATATACAATAACTGGTTTTAAGCTTTTCCCCAAAATTAAAAGTACCATGTATATTACTACCTCGGTTATTTTTATTTAGGGTGTGTTTGGTTGAGAGGAAAACGATTTCTGAGGAAATAGTTTTCCATAAGAATTGATTTTCCAAGAAAAATGGTTTTCCATGCCAAATTTTCCTTTGTTTGGTAGGAGATAAATTATTTTTCGGAAAATGATCATTTATGTCGATATAAGTAGCGATATATGTTACAAATGAAAATATTTGGAGCTCAAAATTCATATTTGTGCTTTTCTTAAAAATTTCTATCGTGTTATAAAGTTTCGTGACAAACCGTTAAAATTCAATTTTGCTTTTAAGTTTCAGTCATATTTAACCGCAAAAAAATGTCGACAAAAGTGGCGATATATGTTACAAATGAAAATAATTGGAGCTCAAAATTCATATTTGAACTTTTTTAATCATTTCTATCGTATTGTAAAGCTTCGTGACAAACTGAGAAAATTGAATTTTGGTCTTAAGTTTCAGTCATATTTAACCGCAAAAAAAATGTCGATAAAGGTGGCGACATATGTTACAAATGAAAATATTTGGAGTTCAAATTTTATATTTGAGCTTTTCTTAGTTCATACTATCAAATCATAAAGTTTCGATTCAAACGGTTCAGTTTGAATTTTTAAAAGTTTCAGTAAGTTTTAGGGCAAAAATTTCTGATTTGATGTATATCGAGATAAATGTTATCAAATAAAATTATTTTGAGCTAAAAATTTATATTTGAGGTTTTTTTAATCAATTCTATCGTGTTACAAAATTTCAAGCAAAATCGTTAATGTTAAATTTCAGCCTCAAATTTCAGTTAGGGTTAGTAGTAAAAATCGATCCCACAATCAATGGTGGAAAATGATTTTTCTAGGTTGATCAAAGGAAGTCAATTTCCTCCCTTTAAAGGAAAATGATTTTCTTTGGAAATGATTTTCTAAACTTTTTTTATACCAAACACTAGAAAATTGGGAAAACATTTTCCAAACAAATATTTTCTCCCCTACCAAACACACTCTTAATTTTTCTCATTTCGTATTATCTTTCACTTTGTAATCTCAACATGCATGGTATTAATTATTATTTTTTAATTTTATCCATAACATTTATTACATAAAACACCAAAATTAACTTTAATGAAATTTATTTATGTAATTTTAACTAATTACGTCAAAATTTTTGTGATATTATTTTGCTCACTATTTTCAAATATCACTTAAAAACTGATGGAATATATGCTTAAAAAGTTGGAGTTATGTTTCTCGATAAATAAGATCACAGAGAGTATGGTCAAGCATCGTGAGTAGACATGGCAATTTCTGACCCGACCCGATAATCCAACCCGAATCCGCCCAAAATTTATGGGTTTTGAACATGGTTTTTTCGACTAAACCCAAAATACACCAAACTCAAAAATTAGCGGGTCAAACCCGACCCGCCCGTTAGACCCGAAAAATTAACTTTTTAAGTTCAATTCTATTAAAATTTGTGAATTTCAATGGAATTTTCAACTATTAAACTATAAGCGCAACTTATTTATTTATTATTTCTCTAATTTAAGTTAAAATAGTTACAATAATCTATCATTACTAGAAGATAATCATATTTTATTGTGCATATTGTACAAAAAGTAGTATTTAGAGATCATTGTTTTAAAAGAAAAAACGAAAAAATGTTGCTATTATAATCCGTTGGGTTGACCCGTGTGGGACTTGGGAAAATCCCCGTTGGTGTCTCACGCGGTACCAACGCGGTGTATGACGAGCCGAATGAGGTGTCTTAATCTTTAAATGATTTAAATGTAATTTATTATGATGCTCAAGTGAATCAAAATAATAAAAATAAAAAGAGTCGCCAATTAATTTTTAATGAGAATTAATAAACTCAAATTTAAACTCCATAAACCACGAACCATGAGATTCGGATCCGGGGGTAAGGTTACGAATTCGAAAGTAAAAACCCTCGAATTCGCCCGTTCAAAGTACGGACTCTACTAAATCGGTTAATTTAAAGAAAAGAGTAAAAGAGAAAAATTAATTAGATTAATCAATACTATTTAGAACATATAATTGAAATGATTAAATGTAAAAATAAAATAAAATGTATAAATGCAAATAATAAAATGAAGTAAAAGAACAAAAGCATAAACATTTATAAGTTTACATTTAATCAAATTAATTAGAGCATCAATATTATTATTTAAGTTGGATTTACATCATAATAAAGTGAGAATAAAATAACAAAAACAATACTAACCTCAAGTTAATGCCAAAATTAATGAATGCAAGATGATGATGATGAGGAAGGAGGAGGAGGTAAAATCGCATAGTGTCAATACTCCTAAAATGATTTTGAGGTGGGAGGAGAAGAAAGGGAAAATCACCTCTGTATGAATACTCCTAGGATGATTTTGAGGTGTGGAAAAAGAGTGGAAATGAGGGTGTATTTATAGTGGTGGAGGTGAGTTTATTTATGATGGTAGATTAGAAAATATTGAGAGGATAAAATCAAATAAATGATGATTTTATTTGATTTGGAGAATGGAGGAAGAATGAAATAAGATAAAGAGGGATTTGATTTGGTTTGATTTTGGGGATATTCTTCATCATTTTTTGCATTTTAAAATTCTTGACATTTTTCTAAATTATTCTAAAATAAAATAAACTCAAAATAAATTACAATATTTATAAAGCTGGATTAAATGACAAAATTTCAGCGTCTATAGTTAGCCCCCACTTTGATCGAGTCCGAGTAGGACGCTGATCAAAGTATAGCGTGGTGTTTTTCGATCTTTCCCAACGTTAATATTGATCTTCCCGTCTTTCCTAGTGTCGCCCAGTCTTTCCCGGTGTCTCCCAGTCTTTCCCGGTGTCGTCCTGATGTCGTCTAGTCTTTCTTAATGTCTTTCAGTCTTTCCCGATGTCGTTCAGTCTTTCTCGATGTCGTTCAGTCTTTCCCGATGTCTTTCAATCTTTCCCGATGTCGTTCAGTCTTTCCCGATGTCGTTTAACCATTCCCGATGTCTTTCAGCCTTTCTCGATGTCGTTTAGTCTTTCCCGATGTCGTTCAGTCTTTCTGATGTCATTCAGTCTTTCCCGATGTCGTTCAGTCTTTACCGATGTCTTTCAGTCTTTCCCGATGTCGTTCAGTCTTTCCCGATGTCTTTCAGTCTTTCCCGATGTCGTTCAGCCTTTCCCGATGTTTTTCAGTCTTTCCCGATGTCGTTCAGTATTTCCCGATGTCATTGTAGTTTGTTGAAGATGATGCAGGTTGAGTTTAAAATTAAAATTATTTTCTGAGTTATACGGAAATTATATTCACGTATTTTCTCTTGAAATAATTAATTTCTTCAGGTACGATTTTTTTTTTTGTTCGGAATACTGACCAGGCTGCCATGCCTGCGAGTGTGGTGCTCTGTCCAGTTTTCTTTGTTTTTGCACAGTCTTGCCGGATTCGGGCCTAGTCAGGCTGTCATGACTTCAGGCATGCAACTCTGTCCAACTTTCTTTGTTTTTATGTACAGTCCCGTTAGTTTTGAGTCTAGTCAGGCTGTCATGCCTCCAAGCATGCAACTCTGTCCAGCTCGGGGTCGATCGGCCGGATTTTACGTGTTGCTCAGAACCCTAGGTAGGCTGGCATGCCTGCAGGCATGACGCTCTGCCCGATGTTTTTTTCTTTTTTTTTGTCTTCGCATGGCCCAACTTTGAGTCCCCTCCGCCGAGCATACCGCCAGGTATTGCTCTGTGAAATCTTGCATTTTGTCTTCGCATCAGGTCCTCTTTTTTTCTTGGTGGTGTTGTATGTAGAACCCGAGTTTGTCCGTATGCTTGAATCTTCTCAGTTTAATTCAGAAATGAGTTATTTCCAAACTAATTCTCGTGAACATTGTGAATTGAATTTTTAGAGTTTAACTCAGAAAATGAATTATTTTCCCAATTATTTCTCATAAAAATTTGCGATCCATTTTAGAGTTTAACCCGAAAAATGATTTATTTTTCGAACTAATTCTCATAAAACTCCAATAATTTCTTTATTGATAGTGTCATTGGAGCTTCTGGTGATACGTCTGACGATGATCAAGATTCCAAGCGAGCTTGCTTGAGTTGTAGCAGCCATAACTGCATTTCTTTTGAGGCTCGGGCGAGCGACAGATGAATGCAAATGTGGTCTTATGCATGCTATGCTACATGAATTACGTGGAAACAAATATATACAAGACTTTGTTGTGTGCAATACACAATTCTATTACGCATTTTATACTAGAAGACTCTTTATGCAATCCTAATGTTAAAGTATGATATGACTCTTTTTGTTTTATTTGACTCAAGAAGAATGAAGGAAACAAATTAAATAAAAACTAAAAAAAACTAACATGACTCAAAATGAAAATAAATAAACGAATTGATGTGACTCGAAATGCAAACTAATATGACTTAAAATGAAAAAAAAAACATATGACCTAAAATAACTAACATGACTCAAAATGAAAATAAAAAAACGAAATGATATGACTCGAAATGCAAACTAATGCAACTTAAAATGAAAGATGCACATCATCTAAAAACAAAAAACTAAAAAATGCACATTGATTTGCTACATGTATGCGATATGAACATCCCCCACTTTCCTAAGGAAAAAAAAAAAGAATAAGGAAAAGTAAATCAAAAACTCTAAATGTCAAGAGTGATTTCGAAGTGAGTTTCAGGACAAGGTAAAAATAGTGAAAATGATGAGTTCTCTTGTCGAACTGGCTCGTAAGTTGCCATGATATGGATATTGAGTGATGGGCGAGCCCCCAGTTGGGATGCTGCAGAAGACGATTTTAATGGAAGACCCGACCTGCTTAAGATGCATGATGGGATAGTCAGGATGCTCGACCTTGATGTCATGGTTAGGAACTCCAAGCACTAAGAAGGATCAAGCGACAAGTCTTGCCTTTTCTCTATTCTTCATGATTCTTTTAGGTAGGAACATGTAAGCACCAAGCCCCCAATATCAGTGAACAAGCTTCTTTAGGTGAGTCAGAATGATTGACCTAGGTGGGTGTTACCTTCAAGTAACTCCCTATTTTGATGCAACTGACATCTTGTTCTGCTAAAGGAGTTATCCCTCACTCAAGCGTTCTGAAAGCAGGGATTAACTGACGAATGCATAATGACCGAATCAGAAGAGCTCACAAGGTGATGGGGTGAAAATAGGAATGATGGAAAAGATAGTGAAAGCTCACGCCCAAATAGAAGGCGGGATAAGGTTGTGAGTGGTTCGGTGAGGGTAGCGATTAGATATATTGGACAAAGTGGTGAATGGATGGGTAGGTCGATGGACAAAGGCTCGAACTGATGGAGGTGGATGAAATGGTCTATAGATGGAGTGCCATGTGATAAGCCGCAAGTGTACGGGTGCTCGTGTAGCAAGTATCAAGGTCGATCCCACAGGGACTTTGCTAACTACGCACCAAACTAGCCTCCTAGGTGATTGCTAAATCGGTCGGGTTGTAAATTGAGAATAACTAATTCTAGTTCTAGTCACTAAAAAAGGTCAAATAAATCAAATATTCACACAATTCACAAGATGAAATCAATATGAGAAAGACGTTCAGGGGATAAAACCTAAGTAACTCTATGAATCAAACAAGTGGATTGAACATGTATGTCACTAATGTGGTACATTTTAGGGTCGATAATCGCATAATGTATTCCGTAGCAAGCTTTTGGCAATGAAACGGATTGCTTAGTAAAATTGATCTATTGGACTCTTTATTGTGTCAATTTTGTCTAAGTTAAAGATCAAATTATCTAATGACCCCTAATTACAAAGTCTTCTATCTCTAGTTCACTTCATAACCAGTTTAATCCTAAGGGTTCCGATTATCGAAATTCTCCTTTCGGTACTTCATTCAACAATCTAAATCCATGCTAATAGTGATCAAGCAAAAGCAATGACATACAAAATCAAAGGATAAATAAAATGCATTCAAACAAGGTAAACAAACTTGTTCAATCCAACAATACTCAATCCATAAGAGAAACTTGAAAGGGATTATCCCCCAAACTGAAAGAATTTACTAACTACTCATGTTCAAAACACAAAACATATCAAAATCTATTCTAGAAAGCATGAAATCTAAAAGAAAGAGAAGTAAACCGAGACGGAAATCATTCCTCGCTTGAATGGTAGTCGGTGGGGACTTTTGCTCCTCCACTTCAATGGATTTCTTGAGAATCGATCTTCGAACTCTAATAAACTCTCAATCTTCAATTAAGGATGAATGTGGATGAATTTGTGGAGGAAGAGATGGATTATGGTAGAGATGGAGATGGATGGTGAATGGGAGTGAATGAATGAAGGTAGATGGTCATGGATGAATCAGCCGAATCTACAATTATATAGCCATTAAGAGAAGTTGAAACGGCCAAATCGTCATAAACAGGGCCAACACGGTCCGTGTTGGTCTAAACACGGGTCGTGTTGATGGTTTCTGGGGAAATTGAGCTCTCTGGAGGCCAACACGGACCGTGTTGATATCAACACGGGTCGTGTTGGTTCTGGAGTTTTTTGGGTCGTCTTGTTTCGTCCATATCTCCTTCGTCCGACGTCCGATTGACTTGGTTCTTGACTTTTCAGAAAGCTCTAGGAGTCTACTTTTCATTGGCATAAGTCTCAAAGTCATAGCATACTTATGGAAATGATGGTGACCAAAAGAGTGGACATATATCCGTTTTCGCACACTTTCTGCTGTTTTACTCATAACTCCATCATCTCAACTCGGCATTGACCTTATAATATATCGTCGGAGAGCTCTTTTAGTGACGAATCAAGTAATGGATGTGAGCTTTGGAGTTCATATCACTAATCTGCACAAATTGAACAAAACACAAAGAACTCAGTTAAGATAGCGAAATAAGATCATAAAAGATCAATTAAGCACATTAATCCCCAAATTTCACTATCAAAATGCTTCCAATATATAGTCACTATATGCTCTCATCAAATTCCCCCATGCTTAGTTCTTGCTTGTCCCCAAGCAAGTCCAGACTCACAAAAGAAAAGAAAAGAAAAGAAAAGAAATAAAAACACGGGGACAAAAGACTCAAAAACAAAACAAAACAAAAGACTCAAAATGAAAACAAAGATTTTTATTTATAATCTCCTTTGAAAAGCATCAACATGATCTTTCAATCAACTAAATCTAATCTAGAACACCCCAAAAGTGAATCAAAGTCCATATAATAGAGAAGGAAAAGCTTTGGAAAGATTTACAAGCACTACACTTCTCAAGTTCAAACCAATCATCCCTAATCACAAAAGAAGCAAGCAGGCACATGTTTAAAAAGAATTTTGTCAGATCGAGAGCAACCTCACTTTTGGGAATGTGGCAACACTCCTCTCATGTGTTTAAATGTGAATAAATCATTGAAGGTTCGCTCAATACTCAAACCAAAGCAACATCCTACCATAAGCTTGCAAAACATCTCAATTCTCTACCGCTAATATGCAATGCACAATGACAATTAAGAGGACTTTCAAAAAGGTTGTAATGGGGCTAAGGTTAAGGGTAAGAAGTTGAAATATATTTGCGGAAGTGGAGCTAAAAACCGAAGCTTGGAGCATAAACCTCACCAAATTTGTACAAACAAAACTTTCACACCTTATATTCACTACAACGCATCCCATAATCAAGTGGAAATCGCCTCAAATCAAAGGAAATAAACTAACAAACTACTAAACACTTTATTTCTACCTTTTTTTCATTCTTTTTTTTCCTTTTCTTCTCTTTTTTCTCTTTTTGCTTTTTTTTGTTTTTTCTTTTTTTTTTCAAAATGAACTACAACTCAAAACAAATATATATACAATAATAAGGCAAATTTCCAGCTCAACCCATATCAAGCTACGATTGGGAGCAATCTCATGATATTCAACTTCACAACATCCCCAACAAAACCAAACGACAAAAACACTATAATAAACCCAACTCTTCACACTCTAACACTCCAAGCATAGGCTTAAGGGTAGGAAATTCAATATTCAGCCATGGCTTTTAATATAGGTAATCAAAAGAAAGAGTGATACAAGGCTAAAAGAGGGTTAAAGGCGAATTTTAACATGTAAAGGGTAGCTATTTGGCTATGTAGCCAAAATATATATAACAATGCATCTATCATATTACCAAAGCACAAGCAAAAATGTAATTTCAAAGAGATACATTGCAAGTTCTAGAGAATGAAACTAAGGATGAGTCACACATGGAAAATATGAGACTAATAAAAATGATTAGTCATTTTAAGGCTTTTGTGGTCTCACGGGTAAAAGCTCTCAAATAAACCTAGCTCAAATAGATGTATATGCCAAACTCATTCCAAAAGATCATAAAAGGGCAATCAATCATCACTTTCAAAATGCAATGCTCAACTCACTAAGCTTTCACAAACTCTTTTTATGACTGTTATTCACAAATGGGCTACTCAAGATTAAATCTAGTTAAAAGAAAACCTAGACTTTTTCCCTCAATTTTTTTAATTTTTCTAATTTTCTGATTTTTTGGAATACTTTTTTCTCAAAATAAAAACTAAAACTAAACTAAATGCAAACCTAGAAAATAAACTAAAAACTAAGAAAAAAAAAGAAAATAAAAATCTTAGATGAATCTAACTAATGCAACTAGGTGGATGCAATTATTTATAAATAAACAAAACCAAAAAACTAAGAAAAACAAACAAAAACAAACTCAAGACACTACTACACATTTATACAATTCCCCCCATGCTTGGACAAAGCATTGCCCTCAATGCAAGCACAATCAAATAAATTGCAATAGGGGAAATAAGGAAAGATCTCACCAGGTTAGGTGCTAGATGCACCTAAACTATCGCCTCTTCAAGAATGAGGCGAATGGAGCATCAGCCGCTCCATCAAGAACTCAAGACTGGGGCCATTACTTCAGATGCCGCCAATGCCCTTAGAAGCTTGTCAAATTCTTCAGCATGCGGTTTACAAGCTTGTAAATAAGAAAGCAACAAAAGAGTTATAGCAGAAAATGTAAGTATCGCTTTCTTAAATAGATCAAAGGCCTTAGAAAAATCAAAAGAATCAAAATAAGTTGTCCACATGAGTTTTCTAGGCAAGTCCTCTAGGTAAATACAATATGGATCAAGAGAGGAATGGTACCCTCTTAATGTACCTATGGACAAAATAAAGAATATTGTTGTCCCCTCAAGCATATCACAAGAATTAACCACATAGCCCACATCAACGTGAACACATATGGTCTCTTCAACAAAAGGTGGCTCATCTAGGCATTTAGGGGAATAGTAAAGTGGTGAACAAGGAGTAGAAGCATGGAATAAGACATTGGAAGTAGGGAGTACAACATCATCAAATTCTTTGCTTGAAGGATCTAATTCACCCACAACCCTCTCACAAGCCTCCTCATCAATAGTATCAACTGACCCATGACAAAAATCATCATTATACCTAGCATCAAACCCATGGGATTCACTCATCTTAAACCCCGTCGACTGAGAAAAAGGGAAGGGTACATCATGAAAAGCAAAGACACCATCAGTAGTGTCTCTAGGTAAGCTAGGATGGAAATGAGCAACAATTGGCAAAGCTGACTCAGAAAGGTCAACTATTTCCTCTAGATTAGCTTCTAATTTATCTTGTTGCTCTAGCATTGCCCTCATTTAAAATCTCAAGTCTGGCTAAACCAGGGCATGTAGAATCATCATGGTCAAGAGAACAACATAAACAAAAAGGAGACAAACAATGGGATTGAGTATATAATCTAGCATGAGATGCACAGGGATTTGGTGAAGAGTAACCAGATGCACAATAAGAATTTTCAAAATCACGAGTATCACGTGAAAGCCATTCAAGCAAACTCCAAGCTTCATCAACAGTTCTATCATAAAAACCAAAATACTCTAATAGAGTACGAGTCTCACTATTCACCCCCTCAACAACAATATCAAGAATATCTGATTTCCCAGGCTCAACACCACATGGAACAGGGCAAGCAAGTAATCGCTCAAAATAGCGCCAAAATAACTCCTGCTCAAATTGGGGGAAATACATAATTGCCATTTTTTTTTGGTTTTTTTTTTGAGATAAACAAAAAGAAAATGATCTAGTCAATCTAAGGATATTCATTCGATGGCGGCTAGGGACAAGGTCCCCAGCAACGGCGCCAAAAACTTGATAAGCCGCAAGTGCACGGGTGCTCGTGTAGCAAGTATCAAGGTCAATCACACAGGAACTTTGCTAACTACGCACCAAACTAGCCTCCTAGGTGATTGCTAAATCGGTCGGGTTTTAGATTGAGAATAACTAATTCTAGTTCTAGTCACTAAAAAAGGTCAAATAAATCAAATATTCACACAATTCACAAGATGAAATCAATATGAGAAAGACGTTCAGGGGATAAAACCTAAGTAACTATATGAATCAAACAAGTGGATTGAACATGTATGTCACTAATGTGGTACATTTTAGGGTCGATAATCGCATAATGTATTCCGTAGCGAGCTTTTGGCAATGAAACGGATTGCTTAGTAAAATTGATCTATTGGACTATTTATTGTGTCAATTTTATCTAAGTTAAAGATCAAATTATCTAATGACCCCTAATTACAAAGTCTTCTATCTATAGTTCACTTCATAACCAGTTTAATCCTAAGGGTTCCGATTATCGAATTTCTCCGTTCGGTACTTCATTCAACAATCTAAATCCATGCTAATAGTGATCAAGCAAAAGCAATGACATACAAAATCAAAGGATAAATAAAATGCATTCAAACAAGATAAACAAACTTGTTCAATCCAACAATACTCAATCCATAAGAGAAACTTGAAAGGGATTATCCCCCAAACTGAAAGAAACTACTAACTACTCATGTTCAAAACACAAAACATATCAAAATCTATTCTAGAAAGCATGAAATCTAAAAGAAAGAGAAGTAAACCGAGACGGAAATCATTCCTCGCTTGAATGATAGTCGGTGGGGACTTTTGCTCCTCCACTTCAATGGATTTCTTGAGAATCGATCTTCGAACTCTAATAAACTCTCAATCTTCAACTAAGGATGAATGTGGATGAATTTGTGGAGGAAGGGATGGATGATGGTAGAGATGGAGATGGATGGTGAATGGGAGTGAATGAATGAAGGTAGATGGTCATGGATGAATCAGGAGAATCTACAATTATATAGCCATTAAGAGAAGTTGAAAGGGCCAAATCGTCATAAACAGGGCCAACACGGTCCGTATTGGTCTAAACACGGGTCGTGTTGATGGTTTTTGGGGAAATCGAGCTCTCTGGAGGCCAACACGGACCGTGTTGATATCAACATGGGTCGTGTTGGTTCTGGAGTTTTTTGGGTCGTCTTGTTTCGGTCATATCTCCTTCGTCCGACGTCCGATTGACTTGGTTCTTGACTTTTCAGAAAGCTCTAGGAGTCTACTTTTCATTGGCATAAGTCTCAAAGTCATAGCATACTTATGGAAATGATGGTGACCAAAAGAGTGGACATATATCCGTTTTCGCACACTTTCTGTTATTTTACTCATAACTCCATCATCTCAACTCGACATTGACCTTATAATATATCGTCGGAGAGCTCTTTTAGTGACGAATCAAGTAATGGATGTGAGCTTTGGAGTTCATATCACTAATCTGCACAAATTGAACAAAACACAAAGAACTCAGTTAAGATAGCGAAATAAGATCATAAAAGATCAATTAAGCACATTAATCCCCAAATTTCACTATCAAAATGCTTCCAATATATAGTCACTATATGCCCTCATCACCATGTCTCATGGGTTTATCTCATAGGTTAAGAGATGGTCAAATGACAGGTGGGTGTGCTTTGGTGAAAGAAATCTGACAGCTTGTCAATGTCATTATAGACCAAGGTTTCCTCTCCTTTTTCCTAGCTCGTCTGGTGAGATTTTCGAGCTAGCCACTATTTATTCTATCTCTCAAAAGACCAAATGACTTGATAATGGATTTTCTCTAAAGTGAATGCAGCGGCCGGGCCTCACAGAGGTTCTCCTACATATCCAGTATGGAATCAGGACATTCGTAGTTCAACAGGTGCATCTTTAAACGATTGATGCCTCAAGGACTTTGAGATGGGTCGAAAGTTTAATGGGAAGGATAGGCATGAAGGTTGGACGGCAAGGTTTTGGGATTTGTGCGAGTGACCAATGTAAACCAACAATTTCGTCTTATGCCTCTTATTCTTGCTTTCTTTTTTCTATTTTTTTTGTATTTTTTTCCTTTTTCCTTTTTCCTTTTTTCTTTCTTTTTTGAACTCGATAACCTCAATCTATATTTCTCTTATCCATGATATTTGTCACTCGCAACACATTAGTCGGCTTAAATGGATTTAGGGATGAGGTGGTCATAAAATGAATGACCGGGTTCATGGTGGTGGTTAAGAAGATGGTGTGAGAAGGTGATGATGCCGGTGGTGATGATGTCGGTGGTAAGGGGTGGAAGCCTTCTATCATAGGCATGTCTTTTTAAGTTGCATGATTTATTTGATAGTGAGATTCACTTTTAGAGACTATTGGTTGCTTTGAATTCTCTCCTTTTGCCTAACCTATTGGATGAGTGTCCAGGTTAGCTTCTTTCCTCTTAATATTTACTCATTCACCTCTCCTTTTGCCCAACTTGTTAGATGAGTGTTCAAGTTGGCCTCACTCTTTTTTATTTGTCTCTCCTTTTGCCTAACTTCGCTTTAGTGGTGAAGTTAGCCTCTCTTTTTTTCTCTATTAACCTTGGACTCGGGGTAGGGCAAAAAAGCATAGAGAAAAAAATGATAGAGATATGAGATGGAGGAAACCAGCAGATGGATGTGTCAGACTTGGATGGTCATATGGGTGAGTGAACTCTTCAATTCAAATCAGGAATGCTAACACAAGATTCTTTCCTTAGCAGTTTAGAAACAAATGAAGGGTCAGGGAAGTAAGAGTCATAATCATGAAAGGTTTCATCTTTATTGAATGCAGCTAAGATGAATACATTATAAAAAATTTGCTTGGGATATATCCCAACTGACTCTGAAAATGAAGACGATTGCCATGAAAAAAAAAGATCCAACATGAGGGGATCGCCTAATTGATCTTTGCAGATCAGGGTTTTGGAAAGACCCCGTTTGACTCTGTAGTAAGCCACGTTCAAATTAGGTTTCTATGCTGCGATTGGCAGTGACATCTTCCCGGATTGGAGCATTTCTTCTATCTTGGCCTCCACCATTAACCCTAACTTTTTCAGAGCTGAAAAGTCTGGGGTTAACTGGCATTCCATCAAGCTAGCATATCTTGGCCTAAGCCCTTGTATAAACACCTGGATTTGATAGTCAATGGTTACCTTGTCAGTCATCAAGGCCTTTTGAACGTTTCAGCGATTAAAGTAACTTATGAATGACTCTCCTTCACTTTGTTTGATTACCGCCATGCCACTCATGGTTACATCAGCATCTTGACTAGCTGCGTATTGTTGAATGAAGGCTTTATAGGTAGCTTCCCAGCTCTCTTGGACATCCAACGGTAAGGTGTAGTACCATTTTAGGACTTCATCAGTTAAAGTCCATGGGAAAACATGAGCATATAAGCTAGGGTCCACTTCCTTTAAGAACATCATGCGCGCGAAGCTACGCACATGGTGAGTAGGATTCTCCATGGCCTTAAACTTCTTCTCAGGCAAAGAGAACTTGTCAGGGAGTTTAGCTTGAGGAGTGCTTGGTAATCCAATATCAAGAAAATGTTCCCTGAAATTGAGGGATTTGTCTTAGCAGATTTTGAAGATTGTCGACCCTACTATCCCTGAATGGCATGAACTGCTCATCTCGGGGTATAGTCCTTTCAGTGTGCACCCTTCTGTCATCTTCATCAGGAGTATCCTGCCCTATGCCTATCTTTTCATTGATGGTTTGAATGGCTTGGACAACACCTTCCGTTCTACGATCTTGTTGGTTGGCTCTTGTATCAATAAGGCTACGGATATCTCGCACTAAGGCTGAGAGGTCCGCTACCGTAACAGGCTGGCCATGAGTTTCCTGATCTTGATCATTAATTTCAGCCATGAAGTCAGACGGAATGGGCACAATATCACTGTCTATGAGCGAGGTTTGGGAGGAGGTATCCGAGTTAGTGCTGGTGGACAGGCTCCGGTTCGGTGTTGCAGTTGGGTTTGGTGAGAAACTTATCAGCCTTCGAGATCCGACCCTAGCCTTCTTTTGGATTGTGTTTGAAATTCGCCGTGTGGCCGTGTATGTTTAATGTATGTTTTGGATTGAAATTGAACTCCGACGTGTGGCCGTGCATGTTTAAAGTGTCTTTTGGATTGTGTTTGAAATCCGGCGTGTGGCCGTGTATATTTAATGTATGTTTTGGATTGAATTTGAACATCAGCGTGTGGTCGTGCATGTTTAAAGTGTCTTTTGGACTGTGTTTGAAATCCAGCGTGTGGCCGTGTATGTTTAATGCATGTTTTGGATTGAATTTGAACTCCGGCGTGTGGCCGTGCATGTTTATGTGTGTTTGGATTGAATTTGAACTCCGGCGTGTGCCCTTGCATGTTTAAAGTGTTTTTTGGATTGTGTTTGAAATCCGGCGTGTGGCCGTGTATGTTTAATGTATGTTTTGGATTGAATTTAACCTCCGGTGTGTGGCCGTGCATGTTTAAAGTGTCTTTTGGATTGTGTTTGAAATCCGGCATGTGGCCGTGTATGTTTAATGTATGTTTTGGATTGAATTTGAACTCCGGCGTGTGGCCGTGCATGTTTAAAGTGTCTTTTGGATTGTGTTTGAAATCCGGCGTGTGGCCATGCATGTTTAATGTATGTTTTGGATTGAATTTGAACTCCGGCGTGTGGCCGTGCAAGTTTATGTGTGTTTGGATTGAATTTGAACTCCGGCGTGTGGCCGTGCATGTTTTATGTGTGTTGAGATTGAATTTGAACTCCAGCGTGTGATCGTGCATGTTTAAAGTGTCTTTTGGATTGTGTTTGAAATCCAGCGTGTGGCCGTGTATGTTTAATGTATGTGTTTGGATTGAATTTGAACACCGGCGTGTGGCTGTGCATGTTTATGTGTTTGGATTGAATTTGAACTCCGACGTGTGGCCGTGCATGTGTTATGTACGTTTTGGATTGAATTTGAACTCCGGTGTGTGGCCGCGCATGTTTTATGTGTGTTGGGATTGAATTTGAACTCTGGCGTGTGGCCGTGCATATGAATTTGAACTCCGGCGTGCATGTTTAATGTGTGTTTGGAGTGAATTTGAAATCCTGCGTGTGACCGTGCATGTTTTATGTGTGTTGGGATTGAATTTGAACTTCGACGTGTGGCCGTGCATGTTTAAAGTGTCTTTTGGATTGTGTTTGAAATCCGGCGTGTGGCCGTGTATATTTAATGTATGTTTTGGATTGAATTTGAACTTCCGCGTGTGGCCGTGCATGTTTAAAGTTTCTTTTGGATTGTGTTTGAAATCCGGCGTGTGGCCGTGTATGTTGAATGTATGTTTTGGATTGAATTTGAACTCCGGCGTGTGGCCGTGCATGTTTAAAGTGTCTTTTGGATTGTGTTTGAAATCCGACGTGTGGCCGTGTATGTTTAATGTATGTTTTGGATTGAATTTGAACTCGGGCGTGTGGCCGTGCATGTTTATGTGTGTTTGGATTGAATTTGAACTCCCACGTGTGGCTGTGCATGTTTTATGTATGTCTTGGATTGAATTTGAACTCCGACGTGTGGCCGTGCATGTTTTATGTGTGTTGGAATTGAATTTGAACTCCGGCCTTTGGCCGTGCATGTTTAATGTGTGTTGGGATTGAATTTGAACTCTAGCGTGTGGGCGTGCATGTTTTATGTGTGTTGGGATTGAATTTGAATTCCGGCGTGTGGCCGTGTATGTTTAATGTATGTTTAGGATTGAATTGAACTCCGGCATGGGGCCGTGCATGTTTTATGTGTGTTTGGATTGAATTTGAACTCCGACGTGTGGCCGTGCATGTTTTATGTGTGTTTGATTGAATTTGAACTCCGGCGTGTGGCTGTGCATGTTTTATGCCCGTTTTGGATTGTGTTTGCTACTTATGTATGAATGTTTACAGGAAACATTTCGCCAAAAATTAGAGGAGCGTGGCATAAGTGAGAACTCCCCGGAAGCTAGGGAGTTGTACCTCCAATTGGCAGGGGGGTACAAACCAAAAGACCAAGCTGTCTATGGTCTTGGGAGTGCGACCTCGTACTTCTACGATACTCCACCCCCCGCCCAGGGTAGTTCTTCTTCGAGGCATGTCGGCACAACCCCGTCCACTGAAGCTATTATGCGGGATCAACTTGCTACCCACTCATCCGCCCTTTCTCAGATTCAAAGCCAACTAACACAAGTGTTCCAACATCAACAACAAGCTGGTAGTTCTTCTTCCCTGTCTCAATATCTAAATTTATCAGGATCCCCGCAATTCCCTCCCCAACCTTGAACTTATGAATTTTTGGTTATTATATATTTGTACGTATATTAAGTAAGTATATGTATGAAACTTATGAATATTTAACGTATGTACGTGGGAAACTTAGCTTATGTATGAAACTTATGCATGAATGTTCAATATTATATATGTTTAATTATATTATGTATGAAACTGACAGGTGGATAAATATGCAGCTGAATATATATATATATATATTGGATAATATAATAATAACAGCGACCGATAATTCATAAACATATCGACAAACACAACGTGATTATAACCAAATCGATCACAATCTTGAACTTTTCAAAAAAAATTAAATTAAATTCTGCGACCGATAAGTATCAGTCGCTAATTAATGGTCCCTGTTTTGTGATTGTTACCTTGCGACCGATATTGTATTAGTCACTATTTTGCGACCAACATGTTGCGATCGATACCGTATCGGTCGCTGAACTTGCGACCGATATATTAGCGACCGATATGTATCTGTCGCCCGTGCTTCTATCGGTCGCAAGTTTAGTGACCGATACGTATCGGTCGCCCAGCTAGGAAAACGACGGATATGCGGCGACCGATACGTATCGGTCGCTGATATCGGTCGCCCGCCCTCTCCTGCGACCAATAGAGGCCTATTGCGACCGATAGTAACGGTCGCCTCAGACCTGTTCTGTAATAGTGTTGACTCTTTAGGTCCTATTTTGCCTGTATGAAAATTTCATATTAGAACAACATTAACTCTCAACACATGCCTATCCGATGCATGCCATGACTTAATAACCTATATGAGACAACCTAATGCAGACGATGCTTATGTACTAACTTTTTTTGACTTGACTCACCCAATATTGGGTTTGCATGTTGACCTCTAGCGTAAGATGAGACTATGTACGAGGAAGGTCCATCGGGCCATCATAAGATCGAGTCAACATTAAAGACTTAATGAACTCAAATTCGAATAACGACCGGATACACACTTTATAGGCCCAAATACCTCCAAGGGTTGGGCAAAATCAAGCTAAGATCTTGGGCTTAATCAAACCTCTTTGATTCGGGCCCAAGAGAGACCTCTAGGTCTTCTTTAACTTTTGTTTGATTATTACACAAGCTAAAGTAGTATTTGGGGGGAAAAACAATGAGACCGACTCTTAAAAAAAAACATATAGCACATAATTTACACATATCACAACAAGACTGCACATAGCATACAAAATGGGTAATGTACCTAACCAAGATTCTATATTCACGGGTTTAAGGTCGGATACCTAAAACTAACATACTCATGTCTCTCACTCGTCACAAATTCTATGGAGTTCATAGTAGTGTGGCCCGTGTGTTTCTCGCAAAATTAAAGGGAAAATGTAAATTCATAATCCCAAGAATTTTGGAGTGCTTCATGAGTTGGAAAGTAATTTGCGATCTTCTTGAAATGTGGGGTTCATTCCTTGAATCCGGAAATATACTTTACCCAAAAGGGAAAAAGGGTTAACCTAGACGGTACCTTTGGGTTCATCCCGATTTATAAAAATCGAGATGGAGGTTCGTATGCACGATGCCTAACTAAATAATAAAAATTACAAAAATTAATTTCTCCTTTTCTACTCAAAAATCTAAAAAATCGGTTTTTCAAGTTTTACCCTCTTAAAGTAAGTCTCCAGTGGAGTCGCCATTTGTGGGACCCGGGAAAACCCCCGTAGTGTCCCACGCGGTGTATGACGAGCCGAATGAGGTGTCTTAATCTTTAGAGGATTTAAATGCATTTTATTATGATGTTCAAATGAATCAAAATAATAAAAATAAAAAAAGTCGCCAATTAATTTTTAATAAGAATTAATAAACACAATTTTAAACTCCATAAACCACGAACCATGAGATTCGGATCCAGGGGTAAGGTTACGAATTCGGAAGTAAAAACTCTCGAATTCACCCGTTTAAAGAACGAACTCTACTAAATCGATTAATTCAAAAGAAAAGAGTAGAAGAGGAGAATTAATTAGATTAATCAATATTATTTAGTACATACAAATGAAGTGATTAGATGTAAAAATAAAATAAATGCAAATAGTAGAATGAAATAAATGAACAAAAACATAAACATTTGCAAGTTAACATTTAGTCAATTTGATTAGAGCATCAATATTATTATTTAAGTTGGATTTATATCATAATAAAGTGAGAATAAAATAACAAAAATAATACTAACCTCAAGTTAATGCCAAGATTAATGAATGCAAGATGATGATGAGGAAGGAGGAGGAGGTAAAATCGCATAGTGTCAATACTCCTAGGATGATTTTGAGGTTAGAGGAGAAGAAAGGGAAAATCACCTAGTGTCAATACTTCTAGGATGATTATGATGGTAGATTAGAAAATATTGATATGATAAAACCAAATAAAGGATGATTTTATTTGATTTGGAGAATGGAGGAAGAATGAAATAAGATAAAGAGGGATTTGATTTGGTTTGATTTTGAGGATATTATTCATCATTTTTGCATTTCAAAATTCTTGCACTTTTTCTAAATTATTCTAAAATAAAATAAACTCAAAATAAATTACAATATTTATAAAGCTGAATTAAATGACAAAATTTCAGGGTCTACAACCCGAAACTGAAATACACCGCCCGCATTTATCCGAACCCAAAATACAACTGACTTGTTTTACCCGAACTCAATATACGACCGACCCGAAACCCGCCCGTCCGCCCGAATTGACAGGTCTAATTTATGATTGTATATATGACAACAAAATTCATATATAATTTATGATTGTATATATGACGTACGTACTTTATTTATTTTATTTATTTATTGCCCTGGAGAGTGTTGTGTAAGTGTTTGGGTGAAAACAATTGCAAACGTTTCCGTAGCATTTGGATTCTGCGAATGTCAAAAGCCAAAGTGAAATTCATTACGCTATGTCTATGTTTGGCATGTGTTGAAAAGTGTCAAAAGAGCGTCCTGGAATATGGATGTCCCATACATGTCGGAGATGGAGACGAGGAAACAAGCCAACTTCGCAAAATATTGAACAACACGAGATTGTTGATTTAACATAGAAAAATGGAGAATATAAAATATAATCCATAAGCGTCAAAAGATCCCTAACATAGATGAAGCAAGAGAAATATTTATATATCTCTTCCACGTAGGAAATAAATATCTCGGCATAGTCTGTAGATAAAAGTAGGAGGGAGTGAATCAATTGTGAATGGATAATTGTGCGTTGATGATAGCGTCACTGATGCCATCAGCATATGGGAACATATGGCCAGCCCCTGTGAGTTCATGGTAGCGGACCCAAGGAAGCTTCTGAGCTATGTATCGCTGCAATGTGACAGGCACCAGTATGTCTTCATCTCCTTGCCACATGTGAACCCTCACCTCATCATTGTCTGAGAACGGGTTTTCCAGTTGAGTTGGATCGAATTCCCACTTCCCAAACCCAATGATCAGGTCACGGTGGAGGGACTCGAACTCCCCTTGTTGCCTCACTGGAGCCTGCACGTACCACATTCACATTCACATTCCCTTCAAACCATCATCAATTCCTTGAATAGGTAATGTAAGGCAATAATAATGTGAAGAATCCGCCACACAAAATACATGAAAATGAATATATGTACATACCCCATCTTCAATTCCTGCAAATTCTGCAACGAGTAGTTTGTCCTGGCGAGAGAATATCTCAGGAAGATGCTCAATCACACTTAAAGAGGGGAACAATTTCTGGGTGTGCCACCAGTAAGTTAGCCATGGAGCATAGTGAGCCACACGCAACGACCATATGTCCCGAACCAATGGCTGGCTCTTGAATGCTTGGCTCGATAGGTTAGCTGGTAAACCTGACCACCAGTAGTTGACAACTGGAGCTATCAACGTTGCTCCTGCTAGCCTATAAACATGCATTCAACCATTTGGATTAATTAAATTAACTCATGAAATCAAATAATGAAGCTAGCTTGACATACATATACGTACTGAACAAAATAAGGAGTTAATTAAGTACCTGTGAGGGATATACTTGAGACAGCTCCAGACCACCTGACCACCCATGGAGAAGCCAATGATGTAAAACTTCTGTCCAAGTCCCATCTTGTCAGCAAAGTCTTCTATGTCCAGCGCGATGCTTTTAACTGTCCGGTTCAGGTCAGGGTCGCTTTCTCCATACCCAGGTCGATCAAATGACACGATATATATTCCCAATCTTTCAAGTGTTTCCTAAATGTACACATATATGTTGACCAAATGGAGCAAAAAGTTAATCCAAACAAGTGACTTGAAAGAAGCAAGGAAAACGGTGAGAATTGAAAGTTAAGGAGGGATAGTATAATCATACAGGGGAGAGTCGATTGGCAACAGGGACATGGTGTCGACAAGAGTCAAAGCCATGGACATAGACAAATTTGTAAGTGGCAGCGTGTTTAGGAACGCCGTGCTCCTTGTAGGCCAAATGTCGGCCATCCCTCAGCTCGATTCTTGGAGCAGTTACCGCTGGGCCATCTGGGGTTCCACATATTTTTGAGGGAGGTGGAAGGATTGCCTGATAAGCTAATGCTGAGATTGCCACAAGGCTTACTATAACAAGTTTCCTGTACAACCCTGAAAATTTTTCATTCGTTAGTCGTCCATCTCTAAATTCGAGAGCTCTTCTTTGAAAACATAATACCTACCTAGGATGCCATTCGACTAAAATTATCTGTCAAATGGCATGTTACATGAAGATTCAATGCATTTACAACCAAGAAGCCAAGAGAATCACCATTAGTTAGACAGGTGTTGGTTTAGGATTGCAAGTCATTAATAGAAGCCAAGGAGACAAATGAAAGGCACAAAGTTTTTCTACCAATCAAACCGACAAGCAACAATCATGCTAGTTGATAGAAATGTTGAATACTCCTTTTTATATGGCGCGTTTTTTAGGGGGTAAACTATGACTATCAAGAGGCTATTTTCCTTTTGTTTAATACTTGTTAGGGTTTCGATTCACTCTGCCTCCGGTTTATTTTTGTTTAGGGCAAGTACCAAAATTTATTTTCCTCTAAAAATTATTTCTTTCAAGTGCCCATTGCTAAATTCATTTACTAGATATATTTTTTCATTTTCTTTTAATACCATTTAGCCAGATAATATTATCTCATTTTTTTTTGTACTTATTTCTTTTATTAATTGCAAATCATAAATAATTGCAACTGCAAGTGGCAACTTCACTATATCTTTTACTTTATTATAGTATATGCAAAAATTATTATTTTCAAATTTTATTAAATGTTCATAAGTAAAGACTATGGCCCAGTTCTTTTTTGCGGTTGGCAAAGTCCGGTACCACAGCCTACCGCAGTTTGCCACAACCCACCACAAAATACCTTTCCACCACAATTTACCGCAATCCACCACAAATTACTTTTTCACAATTACCAATACAATATTTATATGTATATATAAAAAAACTCACCACAACATACCAATAACCCGCCACAATTACACCACAACCCACCACAATTTCAACACATCATACCGCACCATACCGCAAAATACCGCATAAAAGAACAAGGCCTTTATTATATATTTGTCATGCAATTACTATTAGTTCTATTTTTGCGAAAGATTTAGCTTATTAAGAACATCAATATTTAAATAAATCTTTGAACAAAAATGTACTTTTTAGTAGGTATTTACTTGAAATTTGAATTAGTAAAAATGACAATTTACGATATTATCTGAAAGGTTTAAATAATGAATTTATGTTTAATGTTTTACGACTTAAGAATTTGAACGTTTAATTATTTTAGTATTATGCATCATGTCTTGGGGGTCCTCCTTAATAGAATGTTCTGGTTCCACCTTTGGCCCATGTTTTTTTTTAAAAAAAAGTATCTCTTAGTTAAGGTCCTAATATCAAGAATTGAATATATTCCCTCCGTTCCATATTAACTCTCATCTTTAGAAATTGTGCAGTCAAACTTCAAAAATTTTGACCATAGATTTTTCAATATATACAATGAGTTGCTATATAAAATTACCACCATTAGATTCGTAATGAAAAATACTATCATAAAAGTATAATATTGCAATTGTTAATAACATATTGTGCAAGAAATATCAATTAAAGAATGATATTGAAGATCGTGCAAGTTAAAATTAGGACAATTAATATGGAACGGAGGGAGTAGATAGTAGTATTAAAAGGCTCAACATACTATGTAAATAAAATAAGAAGTCAAAAAGGAAAGGAGAGAAAAAAGAGGCTCATATGTTTCTTTGTCAAAATAAAACGACATTTTTCTGGAAGGGTCAATTTTGAGCGGGATGACTGTAATGATATATTCCTTGCTAAATTTTCATAAAAAAGTCACATTTTATATCAATTTCATGGTAAAAAATAATTAGTCTGTCGTCAAGTACGAATTTTTATTAAATTTTAATTCTGTATCGTTGTTTAATATGAATGTTGACGCATTTTTTTTAAAGGGTCCCAATCTACAATATGATTTACTATGTTGCCTGCCAAAAAATATCAATACGGGCCTAATTCCTAGTAAACTGATTTGACAAAAAAGGGTGTGACAACAGAAATCGGAGTCCCTGTCTGAGTTGTGCAATAAAAAAGTTGGGAGACAATTTGAGAACCGAACAGTCGTTGATTTGGGGGCTTCAACCCCAAACTACGCATAAACATGATAGAAAAGTAGATACATACGTAGCATGAGCATTAATGATTGGTAAATATATATATGATGATTATTGATGATGGTTTTATAAAACGTAGAGTTGATAAGTACTTGCAATTTATTAGGTGCTCCTGGAGCACGTGCTCCAGATTCTATAATTGTTCACTCATATGTATTAGGTTGTTCACTCTGATTGTTATGATTGTTCACTCTAATTCATATGATTGTTCACTCGCAAGTATCTGGAGCACATACTCCGGGTGCATGTAATATATATTGATAAGTACTAGCTAGCATCTAAACCAACTTCTTGAAAACGTAAAACTAGATTTAGAGGGGAAAGAAAACCTGAAAATGTAGAGGGTTGGGTGGATTTGCGGGTGTGGGATCTGGCGGATGCTGCTGATATTTTCTTGTTGGCGGCCATTACTGTGAAGTCCACACTTGACAACTCAACTCCAAACACAAAGGAGATATGGAGGCAGGGAGAGTATAAGTAGCCTAGCTAGCTGACTGACAAGTCACCACTCAGCACTCCAACAAAGACTCCCTTTTTTTAAAATTTATTATTACCCCCCCTCCCCCTTTCCCTTTCAATTATTGCACTAGTGCTATTCCATTCATCACTCTTCTGGGCGTTTATTTGCTTCAATTCAGGTTCCCATTTTTAAAACACCATTTGTCCTGGGTCTTGTTTGGTTAGGTGGGAATTGAGTTAGTTGGTTCATATATCACAAATTCAGATACTTGTTTTATTGACCAGATCGATCACCTACCCTTCCGCCAATACATTCTTTTATTAAGTGAAAATCTTCTTCTGCTGCCAAATTTCTCCTCGTTTTGTTTAATGTTATTTTTCTTATCGTCATCTAGAATCTGTTTTGGAGCCAAGTAAACTAACTAGAAAGAAATAAGTAGGGAAATAAGAGCATAGAGGGGAAAAAGGGGAAGAAATCAAGGCCTGCTTTTCTATGATTATTATTATTTTTTTTAATTCCTAACATCTTCATCCTGAGTGATTTTTGATAGCATCTTGATTGTTTGATGTATTTGGCAATTTTATTTGATTTTTTTTCTTTTTTCCACCAAGCCAATTTCAAAAGAAAAAAACAAACGGGCTAATTTAATTAGCATTTTTTGAGTTTTACTTTTTTTCGATTATTAAGAGCCAAAAGATTTAAAATTCATAAAAAATACTGTAAATAAAACAACAAACAACTACCTCCAAAACAGAAATGTTACAGTCAAATTGATACACAAAAAAAAAAAACACAACAACACAACAACCAAAAGAAACTTTCATATTTCAAACACAATGTAAGATCAATAGCTTTAGAGTTTTACTTTCCTTTATTATTATTAGCTAAACAAAACACCAAAAAAAATAAAAGAAAACTCTTAACAATACACACCGGGAGAAGGAAGACGTCTCAAAACAACGACTTTTTTGCGTTTGGCAAATTGGGGTTTACAAATTTCCCATAATTTAGTCAAAATTGTGCTAATTGTGATGTTGACAAAAAACCCCCGCCCCCCATTATTTTGACTCAAATTTGTGCTTATTGCTTATGTAAACACATATTTTATACCCTCTTTGTTGCCAACTGATAACTCTTTGAGGGTCAAAAGGTCCCCCGATCAATGGGGCACAACTACTACTTCACAAACTTGTTCAAATTCAACCAGTAGAAGCCAAGTACAGAACACTTCATCCACAACTAGTGGGTAGGTCATTGCTTAATCATATAAAATTTATTGATTGAGATACACAAAATAAAGGGTAGATTGAGATACTCAAAATCTTATAAGTTTATTGATAAGGACAAAAATAACACTTATATATAAGACCAACTCAAACCACTCTACATTACAGCTTAACACCTTTCCTTCAAAGGTTTAGAAATAGTTCATACGATAGACTAAATACTCAAAACGTTCAAGTTTCAAAAGGGATGGCATATGACATCCTGCGCAAGCTAGTAAAATTCAATGCTTTTTTTTATTAGGATTATTGGATGATACTACACTGAACTTTAGGGGTATTGGACAATAATGCACTGAACTTTTTTCTTGGACTCTAATACACTGAACTTTGAGGGTATTGGACAATAACGCACTGCACAATTCAATTTGGTGGTTGTGTGACGCGCTGTCCTATTTTGAGATGTCGTTTTTCTATTTTTTTCAAAAAAAAAACTTTTGCCGTGTAAGAAAGTACACATAAACAGGATGACTGATATATTTTTTTTGGAAAAAAATAGAAAAACGATACCCAAAGTGGGACAACCACCACGTCAACCACCAGCTGAATTGGTCTGAGTGCATTATTGTCCAATACCCTCAAAGTTCAGTGTATTAGAGTCCAAGAAAAAAGTTCAGTGTATTATCATCCAATAATTCTTTTTATTAATACTAAGAACTATTGATTGTTTTTGTACCGTCAAATGCTCTTTGTTATTAATTATCAACAATAACAATAAATTATAGTATAATATCGTTAATGTGAATTATGAGGAGATTTTAGAAATAGGCAATCTCCTGCTCACATATAGGAGGAATAAAAAAGCTTATTTTATTGAGTACAACACCTTTTGAAAAGTTTTTAGAGTTCAAGCAAGCATTGTAAGCTACCAGTACAATACTCCATTGCTAACTAGTGCACCTCAGATAATAAACAAGATAAACATTCAAAACAAAAAATAATTAAACTTGTTCAACATATGTGTGTCCACAATTTTCTTATGAAGACCATACCTTAAAAATAGTGTTTCATATTAGTAGAGGTTCACTATTAAAAATGTGTGTATTACCAATCATTTTTTTCCAACCAATTTAAAATGATTGAAAACCAACTATTTTAGTAATCATTTCATATTCCAACTATTTTTCAAAAAATTTAGTGGAAAAGAGGGTTAGAAATTCCAACCAATTTTGCTAAAATTGGTTGAAATCCTTTCTCCTACTATTTGAAATTGATTAGAAAAATCGTTACCGAGGGGTTTCTGCCTTTATGAGCGATGCAGTAAGCTTAGGAACTCTTGCCGGCACCCAAATCTGAAGAGGGGCGCCCATCATATCCCACCTTTTATTTACAAATGACACCATAGTATTCTATACAGCCACAGAAGACCAAGCCAGGGAGATAAAGAAGTTGTTGAACTTGTATGAAAAAGCCTCGGGACAACAAGTAAATTACAATACGACGGATGTGGTCTTCCACAAAAATGCCCTAGAGGACAGGAGGAGGGAGATCACAAGCATTCTGGAGATTTGCGAAGTTCTATCCCACAACAAATACTTGGGTTTACCTACTTATGTAGGGAAATCAAAGTACAAGGACCTACTCCCAATAAAGGATATCGTAGCAAAGCGGTTGAGTAGCAGGGATGACCGTTTTCTCTCACGGGTCGGACGTGAAGTTATCATCAAGGCAGTGGCCCAAGCCCTCCCTGTGCATGCTATAAGCACATTCAAGTTACCTACCTCACTTTGCAGTGACATCCAAAGACTCATCTGACGCTATTGGTGGGGTGCTAAACACTCCAAGAGGAAATTACATTGGGTTGATAAGAACACCCTATGTATGAGCAAAGAAAAAGACGGTATGGGGTTCAAGAATTTGGAGGATTTCAACCTAGTCCTCTTGGGTAAGCAGGTATGAAGACTATGGAGATACCCCAAGACCTTAGTAGCGAGGCTACTGAAAGCCAAATACTATGCAAATGGGGACATATTCACTTGTAACACCCCCAGATTCATAATCACCGGATTATCACTAAATATTTCATAATCCAATGATTAGCGCAGCGGATCAAGAAACGACCCAAGGGCATTACCGTCGTCCATCATCTTGGACAAGGCTTAGCTAGCCATCAAAAGCTCCAACACAATCAAACCTTTCAAAAAGAACTTGAACATCATACAAAAGCCACGAACATGTGCCAACAAACCTTTAAGCTATCAAATTACAAACCAAGATAGGAGAGTACAATTAAAATTCTAGTTCACAAAATACACTGATGCAGCAACTCGTATAACACAATATAATTGGTGTAACTTCAGTTTACAAAAGACCACTTGCATTCCAATCTCACTAGATTTCTTCCAGTACTTGGCTTACCACCTTTAGGCGCACTACCTAAAACAAAACACAAAATATTTTCGCAAATGAGTCGAAACTCAATACGTATACCCCTATACATTAAAATAAATTTAAGCAATTCATTTTATTTTGCGCATTTTAATTCATTAACTAAACAATAAAATAACAAACAGAATAAAACTTTGCTTGTCGTATTATTATTATTATTATTATTATTATTATTATTATTATTATTATTATTATTATTATCTGATGGTCTCTTGCTTGCGATCATCGGATTAAGCCTCCGTATACGCATATCTGGACCGATCGAGAGGTCCGGATGGGTTGACACAGGCTAGGTATTGACTTGGATAGTGCACTATGGAACAAATAACTTGGGTTGGGACCATATTTACGTGAGGAAAAACATGTAAATTGCTCAATTACGTTACGTACAATTATTAACTTGCTTACTTGAACGCAAATAAATGAGTTTTGGTAGAGTACATGCAATATACATACCTTGCAACTGAAACTCGGTGAAGTAACTTGAACTTGAGCGGACTTGAACAGACAGTAGCAATGACCTCTAGAACAGTAATTGAGATAAGAATAATAAAAAGGAAGTAAGGGTGGTTCTTGGTACGAAAGAAATTTCCTAAATAAATCAATAAAGGCAATTTCTCAATAAATTGGAAGGCTTCAGAAATTTTCATGGTGAAAGAACCCTAGAGGGGGGGGTGAATAGGGTTATTGAATTTTTCTGCACAAATAACAACTCAGCAAGGACGTTAGGTTCTCAGTTTTGACGGACTGAGAATTTCCTTCACAGGAAGCAGAAATAGAATTAATAAAGGACAGAATATATAAACTGGAAACTAACACACACCAAATTCTGGAAACTAACACACACCAAATTCAATCTTTGGTGTTCAAACTTAGTCGATCCTAATTCCGTCTAGGAAACAACTTCACAAGCAACAATCAATCCTAGATCTGTTAAGGATTGATTTCACTCAGACTACTCGTACACCAATTCTCACAAGAACACCAAAACAGAAAACTCTATTTCTATTTTGAACACCCGATTTCTTCCGTGGAATCGTTGAATCTTTGTTCGGGATTGTTTCTTCAATTTAAGATGCCGTCGATGCTGTGCAGAATGGAGTCGTTGGAATTTGATTCTGCGAGATACTTGCTCTCTTTAGCTTTGCCTTTTCTTCCGATTTTCTTCCTCATTCTTTCCTTCCTTGTGCGATTTCCAGAATATCCATGTTTGCCTTCTTTCCAAATTCTTGCTGGATTGTTTCCTGCATTGTGCATAGTAGCAAACGATTAGTTCTGTTAAGAGATTGGATCAATTGGTCAAGTTTTATTTCTTAGAAAAACTTCCCTGATTTGGCTTCCTTTGTCTTTAACGTCAAACCCCAGTGTCTGTGCTAAATGACCTTGAGGCACAGTTTGCTGAACGTCCTTTAGCAACTTCAATGTTAAGGACCTTGAACCTGTAATGAGAGGGCTTCTACAATCTCCCCCTTTTTGAGTGAAAGACAAAATACTAACACAGGCATAGTCCTTAATACAAGCATACTAATATAATGGATAGGAAGCATTAGTAGTAGGATAAGTTTGGATATTTTACAGACCAAAAAATATTAAAGCAGTCAGAGTAGTTCGAAAGATGTTCACCAAGGACAGTAGTCCACCAAGGGACTATGCAAAATTCATCTCCCCCTTTTTGACTTTCATTCAAAAAGGAAACAGGAGGAATGTCTGGCAACAAAAAAACGTTTCAAATCAGGCGAAAAGAAAAAAATGTTTTTAGGGCTGGGGGTCGATGGTGTGAGATTCATCTGCGGCTGGGAGGGATGGCGGTGTGGAAGAGGCGGGAACTGTTGGTGCGCTTGTAGCAATGTCCTTCAGTGCAGCTGCTGTGGTGTCCATGTTAGTGCGTATGGCTCCAAGGGCCTTGATCTCCTGGCGAAGAGCCGACAGGTCCTGCTGTAGATTGTCCACCACCTGGTGAAGGCTGGTCAGTTGTTCGTGCAGGGCGGCTTGAGCATCCTTCGCTGCGGCGGCAGAACTGGAAGCCTCAACGGCCTTGATCTCATCACTGTGCAGCCAAATACCAGTTGGTTGTGGCTGGTATCCAAGGTAGGATAGGAGAGATATGTCAATTCTGGGGAGGGTTTGAGAGGTGGGCTTAGCTCCGTCGAAGGAGACGCCGCAGTGGCGAAAGATCTTGGTTAGAAGATTGCCATAGGGAAGGGGGCCGGAGGTAGAGGAAGCATCTTTAATAAAGTGATGAATGACCAGATCACCTATTTCTGGATGACGGTCATGAAGGACGTTTAGGAGAAACGATGCACATGCTGTATTGACAGTTTCTTTGTTTGTTCCTCGGGGCAGGATGGTGCGAACAAGGGTGTAGTAGAGGAACCTGGGTTCGGATATTAGGCAGGTGTATTGAGTGTTTTTGTGCTCGGTGGATCGTCCAAATTGACGACGGAGTTCATGCTTGGGATCAGATGGAAGAGACAGAGGTTGTTTTGTGGGGTTGGGAGAAAGTTGAAGAATACGTTCAATGAGGGATGGGTTGAGAAAGATGTCGACTCCAGCGACAGAAGTTGTGATGGTTGGTTTGGTAGAGTTTGGGTTGAGATTAGCATAGAACTCAAAAACAAGAGAGGGATAGAGTGCTGGTTCACAATCAAAGAAGGATAAACACTCCAGATTGTTCAATGTTTTAAAGGATGGAAAGATGGGGATGAGGGAGTCAAGATCGACATTTTCGCAGCACAGGATGGGACGCTTGTGAAGGTTTTGGAGACGTTGGTCAACTGAGAGGGACAGGGTGTTTGGGTGTGGAGGTTGGATGGTGAGAGCATCGGAGGAGGAGGAAGAGTGGGAGTGAGTGGATTCTTGTGGGTTGGGAGAGGATTTGCTGGAGCGAAGCCGTTTGGCAACGCTAGTTGGGGGTGTGGGGGCAGTGTTCTTTTGGGCGGGTCGCTTCTTCATGATGATAACTGGAGAATGAAGGTGAGGGGGAAGGTTGATGATGGAGATGGTAGTGATGGTGAGAGGGAGTGTGGGGTAAAAGGGGCGAGGGGTAATTAAATAGAGTCGGAGTGAGGGGAAGAGGCAATAATTAAGGAAGGGAGGAGGGGAGATATGGGGAAGGTAATAATGTGAAGGATGACGGTTGGGGAAGTTGGATGGGACGGGTTAATTATGGAGAGAGAGAGGGAGTGGGTGAAGATTTTGATTTCGAATTTTTTTGGAAAGAGGGGAAATCGTGTAAAAAGAAGAAAGAGATGACAGTAAAAAAAAATGAGGGTGGGAAAAGATATTTGAAGAAGATTTTGTTTTAAAAATAAACGGTTATACTCATGATTATGAGGAACCGCGCCCAAACCGAATGCCAGGAATTTTATGTGAGTGATGCTTAATGTGGTTCTGTGACAACAGTGTCAAGGACCATTGTGAGCATAGAGGGCAGAAAATGTACCTGATAGTAGAGGTCCTTAGCTCCCCCTGGAAAGGAGAATGCTAGCTCCCCCTCAACTGGTCATCTGGTTGTAACATGCCAAGCTCCCTTCTATTTATGAGAAATAGTTCAGTGGGAAGGGCCTTGGTGAAGATGTCTGCCAGTTGTTGATGAGTGGGGACAAAGTCTAGAGTTATGTGACCTTTGTCGACATGGTCTGTTATAAAGTGATGTCGTACTTCAATGTGCTTAGTGCGAGAGTGCTGAACTGGGTTCTTGGTGATTTGAATGGCACTCTTGTTGTCACACTTGATAGGAATGTTTGAGAGTTCTATGCCAAGGTCGTTCATGTGCTGTTTGATCCAGAGGATTTAAGCACAACATGCACCGACTGCTATATATTCCGCTTCTGCAGTCGACAGAGCAACGACATTCTGTTTCTTGGATTGCCAAGATATTAAGGAGAAACCGAGCATTTGACAGCCTCCAGATGTGCTTTTTCGATCTGTCTTGGAACCGGCAAAGTCAGCATCTGTGTATCAAATGAGGTTCAGGGTGTTGTTCCTGGGATACCACAGACCAAGGTCCTTGGTGCCTGCGAGATATCTCAAAATTCTTTTGACAGCAATCAAGTGAGATTCTTTGGGTGCACTTTGAAAACGAGCACATAAGCAAACACTAAACATTATGTCTGGACGACTTGCAGTTAAGTAAAGTAGAGACCCTATCATACCTCGATACTGCTTATCAGGAACGTCCTTACCATGTAAATCCTGATCAAGTTTTAATGTGGAGGACATTGGTGTACTGCAGTGTTTAGCTTTCCCCAACCCATATTTCTTCAGAAGCTCTTTGACATACTTACTTTGGTTGAGGAAGATGCCATCATTGTTTTGTTTGATTTGTAAGCCAAGGAAGAAACTTAGTTCCCCCACAAGACTCATCTCAAACTCTTTGCTCATTAGATCAGAGAATTCCTTCACTAGATATTCATTAGTAGCACCAAATATAATGTCATCTACATAAACTTGAATTATAGTAGAGTCCTGACCTGAAGTTTTAATGAAGAGAGTTTTGTCTATGAGACCTCTTGTAAATCCGTTTTTTAAGAGAAATGAGCTTAATCTCTCATACCAAGCCACAGGGCTTGTTTCACCCGTAAAGGGCCTTTTGAAGTCTGTAGACATGAGTGTCTGGATTTTGCTGTTCAAATCCTGGAGGTTGTTCCACATAGACTTCTTCCTTTAGGTATCCATTTAGGAAGGCACTTTTTACATCCATTTGGTACAGCTTCATGTGAGTTGATGCAGCGTAGGCTAGGAGTATCCGAATAGCCTCTAGTCTTGCAACTGGCGCGAAGGTTTCTTCATAGTCAATGCCTTCTTCTTGGTTGTATCCTTTGGCAACTAGCCTTGCCTTGTTTCTCGTGACGGTGCCATGTTCATCTAATTTGTTACGGTAGACCTATTTTACACCAATGACTGGGTGGTGTTCGGGTCTTAGGACAAGCTTCCAGACTTTGTTGTGCTCGAATTGATTTAATTCTTCTTGCATAGCTAGGATCTAGTTGCTGTCCTTTAGAGCTTCTTTAGGTCCTTTAGGTTCAATCTGAGAGACAAATGCATGAAAAGCACAGAAGTTTCTAAGAGAGGATCGTGTTCTAATACTTGTTTCCAGACCTGAAAGGAGATTATCGGCTGGATGAGCAGGTTTGAACCTGAAGGTCCTTGATGAATCCTCGGTGTTCTGCTGTGCAGTATCAGCTATTTGAGGAGTTTCTATCGGTGAAGGTCCTTGTCCTTCACTTGAAGGAGGTCCTTGTCCTTCACTGGAGGAAGGTCCTTGTTCTTCATCATGCTGTGATCCTTGAGCTTCATTTTCCTCATGTTCTGAAGTTAATTGCATGGTGTCAGCAGGAGGAGGTTCTTCATTTTGTTGAAGAGGACCTTGCTGAAATATACGAGGGGTGTCCTCGTCATCATCATCTGGATGAATCTGGAATTTGATGGAGGATCTTTCTGATGAAGTGGTGGAGGTTTCATCGAAGACAACATGAATTGATTCTTCCACCTTTTTAGATGCTTTAATGTAGACTCTGTAGGCCTTCCTAGATAAGGAATATCCCACCAGAATTCCTTCTTTGCTTCTTGGCTCAAATTTGCTTAAGGCCTTCTTACCATTGTTATGAACAAAACATTTGCATCCAATGGCCTTGAGATGAGCTACATTTGGTGTTTTACCCTTGAACAACTCATAGGGTGTTTTCTTCATGAATGACCTTATGGTACATTTGTTGAGAATATAATTTGAAGCATTTATAATTTCAGCCCACAGAAAAAGTGGTAGATTGTTCTCACAGATGATTGTTCTGGCCACGTTTTCCAGTGTGCGGTTCTTCCGTTTAACCACACCATTCTGTTGAGGTGTCTGATGGGAATCTGCCCAAGCATGCTCAAGTCATCCAAGCTTGTTACTTGGTTGTGGGTGAAACCAAGAAGGGAGTTGATCGTTTGGCAGGCCAATGTCCTTCACCTCGTGAAGCCTCTCCAGTGTTTACTTCAATCTTCCAGACATAGCGGCCAATTTGCTCAGAATGAAGCACATTCACTTATCATGTCATTTGCTTGGACTGAAGGACGTTCACACACCACGTTCTGGATGCGGGTAAAGGACGTTCATCCGGAGCTGCTTATGTTTGAAATATATTGGCTAATATAATAAAACGTTATTAGCTTCTTTAAGTCAGATTAGGAGGTTTTCTTTTTGCTCAAGAAACCCCTAATTACCTGGACTAGTTACAATATTCTGTTGGGTATATATAAACCCCCTTTGTAATCAGTTTTGGAGAATCAGTCTGAATATTACCCTAAAATTCGAGAAGCTTCTTGCTCTCAAGGTTGTGAGTTTCCCTCAACTCTCATTTCTACTACTGTAACTTGATTTGGCTGATCAAGTAGGTGATTGGTAGAGCTTAATCGAATTCTTAGAAGGTGAATCTGTAACTAAGAAGGAGATTAAGGAGCCCTTGTGATAATCGATCATGGTGAGTCTGTATTGATTGATTTCCACTTGTTCTATCCTCTGTTTTGGTCGTTTTCTATGTGCATTGTTGTTGGTCAATCCATTTTGGTTGTTGTTGTGCTGAAATTGGGGCGCTAAACCACATTGATGATCTCTGCTGTTTAGAGAATCCCATTGTTTTGGCTAGGATACATCATAATTTGGTATCAGAGCTAGATTTCTGTCTTGTTGGAGGTTTTGTTCGATTTCATTTCATACTCTGTTTTTAGCAATGTCATCTGGTCAAGTTTCCCAAAATCAAGAGCAACTTATGAAAGAGAAGAAGGAATTAGAGATGCGAGTGAAGTTCCTTTCTGATCAATTGAAACATTATATGTATTTACACCGAGAAGAACTCCACGATTCAGAGGAGGTTGAATCTGATTCGGGAAATCCATTTGGGGATGAGGACATTGGGGTACGAAACCATTGCAGAAGACGAGCACCACAGGAAGAAAGGCTTGATTTCAAGGTTGACATTCCTTAGTTTGAAGGAGACCTTGACCCTGAGGTTTTCTTAGATTGGCTACAAACAGTGGAGAGGGTCTTTGATCTCAAGGACATTCCAAACGATGAGAAGGTAAAACTCATTGCCTTGAAGTTCAGAAAACATGCCTCTATTTGGTGGACTAATTTGCAGAAGAAGAGGGTTTCTATGGGAAAGGAGAAGGTGCGTTCATGGGAGAAAATGAAGAAGAAGCTTCAAGCAAAGTTCCTTCCAGCTAGTTACCTCAAGGACAATTACGTGAAGCTCCAACACTTGATTCAAGGTAACAAGTCAGTTGAAGAATACACTAAAGAATTTGAGCATTTGCTTTGGAGATGTGACCTCAAGGAAGATGAACCTCAAACCCTTGTGAGGTATCTCTCTGGATTGGATGAAAGGATTAAAAATGTTGTGGAATTGCATCCTTATTCTACCCTTGATGAGTTGAGTTCATTGGCACACAAGGTTGAGTTGCAAAAGAGAAACAAAGGGAAGGAAGTAACCCATAAACCCCAACCTCAAACACGTTCATATCCATTTCAGAACCCAAACCACCCTCCACAAAAACAGCCTTACCCGTCCAAATTTCCAACCCCTAAACCCCCACAAAATACCCAACCATATACCCCACAAAATCCTACCCCTACTGAACCCAAAACCTACAGTCCTCGAAGGTGTTTTAGGTGCCAAGGATTAGGACACATTGCATCTGAATGTCCTAATAAACGAGTGGTGTCACTTATGGAATACCAAACTGCCTTGTTCGTTGCACCTGAACTAGATTTGGAAGAGGAGTATGAGAAGGAATTATTGGGTGAACTCGTTTATGATGAGGTGATTGAAGAACCAGATGAAGGGGAAATGTTGGTGGTGAGGAGAGTTCTTAGTAGCTCTTCTATGCAAGAGGGACAGGAGAAAAGGGAGAACATCTTTCATTCACGATGTACTATCAATGGGAAGGTGTGTTCATTGATTATTGATGGAGGAAGTTGCACCAATGCTGCCTCACAGTCCATGGTGAACAAGTTGAGGTTGCAAACCAACCCTCATCTGGCTCCTTATACTATCCAGTGGCTTAATCAAGGCAAGGGCATTCACGTGAATCAGAGATGCTTGGTGAATTTATCTATAGGTAAATCCTTACAAGATTCACTTTGGTGTGACATATTACCTATGGATGCTTGTCATGTTTTACTTGGTAGACCTTGGTTGTTTGATAGAGATGTGCATCATGATGGAAGAGCCAACACATATACCTTTGTGTCTGACCATAAGAAGATTACCCTTGTACCCCTCAAACCTACCCAACTTTCGAAACCCAAGGAGAATGTGGTTGCTGAACCCAATTTGATCACACTCTTGGTTGCTAAACACCATGAGTTTCATGAACATAAGGACCTTATTCTCCTGAACCAAAACACAAGCCTAAGCTCCACAAATAGCAACCCCCTTCTTACCCCTCTTTTGGAACACTATTCCTTTGTGTTTCCTGAAGAGATGCCCTCTGGATTGCCTCCAAAGAGAGATATCCAACACAAGATTGACCTCATACCTGGGTCAATACTCCTTAATAAACCAGCTTACCGCATGACCCCCAATGATACCTAGGAGATCCAAAGGCAGGTAGATGACCTTCTTGCAAAGGGATATATCAGGGAGAGTCTAAGTCCTTGTGCTGTGCCAGCCTTGTTGGTACCAAAGAAGGATGGAAGTCAAAGGATGTGCATTGATTGTGGAGCCATCAACAAAATCACAATCAAGTATAGGTATCCTATACCTAGACTTGAGGACTTATTGGATGAGCTCCATGGTGCTAAGGTCCTTTCGAAGATTGATTTAAGAAGTGGATATTATCAGATAAGGATCTTTGAAGGAGACGAATGGAAGACTGCTTTTAAGTCTAAAGGAGGTTTGTATGAATGATTGGTGATGCCATTTGGTTTAACTAATGCTCCTTCAACATTTATGCGATGGATGAACCAGGTTCTGAAGGTCCTTATAGGCAAGTGTGTTGTTGTCTACTTTGATGACATACATAGTCACAATGAAGAGGATCATGTCAAGCATTTACAAGCGGTGATGGAGATTTTAGCCCAAGAGAAGCTTTATGGGAATTTGGGAAAGTGTCAATTCTTCACCGACAAGGTTACATTTCTTGGTTATGTGATCACTGCTGAGGGCATTCACGTTGATGAAGAGAAGATCCAAGCCATCAAAGATTGGCCGGTTCCAACCACCATTCAGCAAGTAAGGAGTTTCCATGGCCTGGCTTCCTTCTATAGAAGGTTTGTGAGAAACTTTAGTACCATCCTAGCTCCCATGACTGAGCTAGTGAAGGCTAAGGAGTTCTCTTGGACCCTTTCTGCCCAGAAGGCCTTTGAAACAATCAAGGAGAAGCTAAGCACAGCCCCTGTGTTAGCCTTGCCCAGTTTTTCCAGTTTTTCTATAGTGTGTATGATAAGGAGTTTTATGCAATCATTCGAGCATTGGACCATTGGAGACATTACCTCATTGGTAATGAATTTATTTTGCACAGTGACCATGAAGCCTTGAAGTTCATCCAAGGTCAGCATAAACTAAACCCACGCCATGCCAAATGGATTGAGTATATGCAAGCCTATCATTTCATGATCCATCACAAGGCCGGTCATTTGAACAAAGGAGCTGATGCACTGTCAAGGAAGTTTATTCTGTTACATGTGCTGGATTCTAGAGTACTTGGCTTTGATCAAATCAAAGCTTTGTATCCGGAAGATGAAGATTTCAAGGAGGTTTATGAGCGTATCGTGGCGACCCAAGGTTTATTCCACCTTGAGCATGGGTTTCTCTTTAAGGAGATAAATTGTGCATTCCAAAGAGCGACTACGTGAACTTCTCATCTTGGAGGTTCATGGAGGTAGTTTGGCAGGACATTTTGGGATTGAGAAGACTACCTTGATGATGAAGGACCATTACTATTGGCCTAAAATGAAGAAGGACGTTGAGCATCTGATCAGGAGGTGTTCAATCTGCCAGCTTTCGAAGAGTCACAGTTTGCGTCAAGGACTTTACACACCACTGCCCATTCCTGAAGGTCCTTGGGAAGATATCAGCCTAGACTTCATTATTGGGTTGCCTAGAACGCCCAGAGGTAAAGACTCTATTATGGTAGTTGTTGACCGTTTTTCTAAGGTGGCCCATTTTATTCCTTGTCACACTACCTATGATGCTGTGAAAATTGCTGAATTGTACTTTCAAGAGGTGGTTAAGTTGCATGGAGTCCCTAAATCTATGATCTCGGATAGGGATGCCAAGTTCTTGAGCCATTTTTGGGTAACTTTATGGAAGAAGCTTGATACCCAACTCAAATTCAGCACTGCATGTCACCCCCAAACAGATGGTCAAACGGAGGTTACCAATAGGACCCTTGGTACACTGCTAAGCTCCTTGGTGAACAAAAATAAGAGGGGATGGGACACTTTGCTACCTCATGCTGAGTTTGCATTTAATAGAGCTCCTAGCAAGGCTACTGGTTTGTCTCCATTTCAAGTAGTATATGGGAAAAATCCAATCACCCCTATGGATTTGGCCCCTATTATTACCTCAACCAGGTTTAGCCATGACGCTAGTGTGAGAGCCAAGGAGATTCAAGCACTACATCAACAAGTCCGAGAGAAGATAGCCAATTTCAATGAGAAGGTTTCCAATTCAGCCAACAAGAACCGAAGAAAGATGGTTTTCCAACCTGGGGATCTTGTTTGGATTCACCTAAGGAAGGATCGTTTTCCATCTAAGAGGAAAGGTAAATTGGTTCCAAGGGCTGATGGACCATTTGAAGTGCTGGAAAAAGTTGGAGAGAATGCCTACAAGCTTTAACTTTCGGATGATTATGGAGGAAGTGCCACATTCAACGTGTCTGACTTGAGGCCTTATTATGCTATGGATGAAGGTCTTCCAAGTTTGAGGACAAACTTTTCTCAACTTGGGGGGATGATGGGAATCTGCCCAAGCATGCTCAAGTCATCCAAGCTTGTTACTTGGTTGTGGGTGAAACCAAGAAGGGAGTTGATCGTTAGGAAGGACAAAGACCTTCACCTCGTGAAGCCTCTCCAGTGTTTACTTCAATCTTCCAGACATAGCGGCCAATTTGCTCAGAATGAAGGACATTCACTTATCATGTCATTTGCTTGGACTGAAGGACGTTCACACACCACGTTCTGGATGCGGGTAAAGGACGTTCATCCGGAGCTGCTTATGTTTGAAATATATTGGCTAATATAATAAAACGTTATTAGCTTCTTTAAGTCAAATTAGGAGGTTTTCTTTTTGCTCAAGAAACCCCTAATTACCTAGATTAGTTACAAGATTCTGTTGGGTATATATAAACCCCTTTTGTAATCGGTTTTGGAGAATCAATCTGAATATTACCCTAAAATTCGAGAAGCTTCTTGCTCTCAAGGTTGTGAGTTTCCCTCAACTCTCATTTCTACTACTGTAACTTGATTTGGCTGATCAAGTAGGTGATTGGTAGAGCTTAATCGAATTCTTAGAAGGTGAATCTGTAACTAAGAAGGAGATTAAGGAGCCCTTGTGATAATCGATCATGGTGAGTCTGTATTGATTGATTTTCACTTGTGCTATCCTCTGTTTTGGTCGTTTTCTATGTGCATTGTTGTTGGTCAATCCATTTTGGTTGTTGTTATGCTGAAATTGGGGCGCTAAATCACATTGATGATCTCGGCTGTTTAGAGAATCCCATTGTTTTGGCTAGGATACATCAGTGTCCTTGGGGCAGAGAAATTATGTGTAACCCCTTCTTGATCACAGAATCTTCCAAATTGATTTCGATTATCAAACTCTTTTCCATGATCTGTTCTTATAGACACCAGGTTGAGTCCTGTAAGGACCTTGAGTTGCCTGTATAGTTTCTCAAATTCTGGGTAAGCCTATGTTTTATCCTTCAAAAATAGAACCCGGGTAAATCTAGAATAATCATCAATAATGACTAGTATGTATGAACGTCCTCCTAGACTTTTGTATGGAATTGGTCCACAAAGTGCCATATGCAACAGTTCTAAGCATCTAGAGGGAATTACTTGAGATACAGGTTTGAAGGAGGTTCTGGTCTGTTTGCCTCTAGTACATGCATCACATACTTTGTCACGAATGAAATTTTGAGATGGTAGTCCTCTAACCAAGCCTAGGTGTTTTAGCTTTTGAAGGGTTTTCATGTTCACATGTCCCAATCTACGATGCCATAACCAGGTTTCATCTGATGCAACTCTAAGACAGGTGAGGTCCTTTGTCATATGATCACTGAGGTCAATAACATACACATTGTTCATTCGATGACCTTTAAGGACTATTTCATGAGATTCTTTTTCTACGACGCATGAGTTCTTATTGAACCAGACTTTATAACCTCCATCACAAAACTGAGAAATACTTAAAAGATTATACTCTAAACCTTCTACATAATATACATCATTTATACAGTTGACTGAGCCCTTACCGACCTTGCCGACTGCAAGGATCTTCCCTTGGCTTTTGTCTCCAAACGTTACCTTCCCACTTCTGATGTCCTTGAGTTCTCTGAATTTGGTTGGATCTCCATTCATGTGTCTTGAGCATCCGCTGTCCAAATACCAGAAGTCGTTGTGAGCCCTGAGACATACCTGCACTGAAGGACATTATACCTTTCTTTGGACCAAGAGGTTTTTGAAAGGTTTCTTTGTTTGGGGGAACATGTTTGTTGTTTCGTTTCTTTGGAACCCACTTTGTTTTGGTTCTTGGCTTTGGTATATTTGTGGGTTTGTGAGGGGGTAAGATTTCTGGTTTGGTTTTGGGTGAACCAGGTTTGTCTATAGAGGTTTTCTTCTCAGGTTTTTTGGTAAAATGATATTGGTTTATTTCTTGATTGAGAATGGAATTCAGCTCTTTTCGATTCTGTATCATTTCATTTCTCATGCTGACATTATCAGAGGTAAGATTTTTTATTATCTTCAGTTGAGTTTCTATGGTTTTGGAGTTTGTTTCAGCAATTCTAGTGAGATATTGTACTTTGTCGGTGAGGGTTGCAATGTAATCAAGCATATTGAGTAACCTTGGTTTCAAGTTATGTGGAGGACATTTCAGAAAGAGATTTGTTAATACCTCATCATCGTCATCCGCCTGTGTTTCATCTGCTTGTATTTTTGTAAGGCCCTTTGCCATGAGACAAAGGTTTGCAATTTCCTCGGACTCACATTCACTTTCACTGCCTTCTCTTTCACTCCAGGTGGCAACCATGGCTTTGCTGCTCAATCTTTTTCCTCTGAAGTCACTTTGTTCCTTGACTTTCTTTACATGAGGACATTCCCTGACCAAGTGATCTGTTGCACCACAAGCAAAGCATTTATATTCATTATCATCCTTGGTTTGAATTTTACCTTTGGGTGAAGGTCGTTTAGAGGATGATTCTCTTAGATAGCCACGGAATCTGGGATTCTTTCTGTATAGTCGTCTGAAACCTTTAGCTAACATGGCCATGGTTTCTTCATCATCATCCTCAGATTCTTCTTCTGGTTCCTTGGTGCTTTTGAGGGCAATGTCCTTGGTCTGACTGCCTTCTGACAGTCGTATCTCATGTGCAAGGAGTTTGCCAATCAGCTCTTCAATTTTCAAGGTCTCTAGATCTTGAGCTTCTTCTATTGCCGTTACTTTTGGTCCCCACTTGTGCCTAGGAAGACACTGAAGGACCTTGTTCACTTGTTCTTCATTGGAATAGGATTTTCCAAGGGACTTGAGATAATTGATGATTGCACTGAATCTTTTGAACATTGACTCAATGGACTGATTTTCTTTCATCTTGAAGCCTTCATACTTTTGAACTAGTATGTTTACCTTGGTCTTCTGTACTTGGTTTGTTCCTTCATAGGTTGTGACCAAGTAGTTCCATATCTGCTGTGCTGTGTCAAAATTAGACACTCTTTCAAATTCATTAGAGTTAAGACTGCAAATTAAAAGATAATGTGCATGAGTATTTTTCTTTGCTTTCTCCTTTTCTTCAGGTGTATACTCAGATCTTGGTTTGTCACTTGTAGTTCCATCTTCAGTAGTCTTCTGGGGAGTAGGATAATTTCCCTTGGTGACTACGTCCCAAATGTCCTCATCTTGATTTCTCAAGAAGATCTCCATTTGACACTTCAAAATTCTGTAGTTGTCACCTGTCAGTAAAGGTGATCTGTTCCATGAACGTCCTTGACTTAGGTCTCCCATGTTGTGATCTCCCATGATCTTTGCCACAGAGCGATTAGTCTCTGAGTTATCAGTGGACCAGGCTCTGATACCAATTGAAAGAACCCTAGAGGGGGGGTGAATAGGGTTATTGAATTTTTCTACATAAATTACAACTCAGCAAGGACGTTAGGTTCTCAGTTTTGACGGACTGAGAATTTCCTTCACAGGAAGCAGAAATAGAATTAATAAAGGACAAAATATATAAACTGAATAACCTCCGTTATTGTGAACAGAACACGATGAACCTAGGATGAATGTCCTTAGGTTTTACAATGAACCAAGCGCCTTGCAAGGACGCTTCTTATTTTCTGGAAACTAACACACACCAAATTCAATCTTTGGTGTTCAAACTTAGTCGATCCTAATTCCGTCTAGGAAACAACTTCACAAGCAACAATCAATCCTAGATCCGTTAAGGATTGATTTCACTCAGACTACTCGTACACCAATTCTCACAAGAACATCAAAACAGAAAACACTATTTCTATTTTGAACACCCGATTTCTTCCGTGGAATCGTTGAATCTTTGTTCGGGATTGTTTCTTCAATTTATAGATGCTGTCGTTGCTGTGCAGAATGGAGTCGTTGGAATTTGATTCTGCGAGATACTTGCTCTCTTTAGCTTTTCCTTTTCTTCCGATTTGCTTCCTCATTCTTTCCTTCCTTGTGCGATTTCCAGAATATCCATGTTTGCCTTCTTTCCAAATTCTTGCTGGATTGTTTCCTGCATTGTGCATAGTAGCAAACGATTAGTTCTATTAAGAGATTGGATCAATTGGTCAAGTTTTATTTCTTAGAAAATCTTCCCTGATTTGGCTTCATTTGTCTTTCATGTCAAAACCCAATGTCTGTGCTGAATGACCTTGAGGCACAGTTTGCTGAACGTCCTTTAGCAACTTCAATGTTAAGGACCTTGAACCTGTAATGAGAGGGCTTCTACACATGGCAGCTAGGGAAGTGTAGACACCAGAATTTGGCACACAGATATATGGCATTCCTATATAAAAATGAAGCAAAAATAAAGAAGGAGAAGTCAGTCGATAAGCTCGATTTTAGCATAGATTTTATATACTTTTTAATGTAATTTTTGTTACTTCCTTTTTATGTAGAGAATTAGGAAATTAGAAAATAAGGTAAGCCAAATCATGCAAGCCATAAGAGCAAGTGCCAGAGGTTGCAGGATCGAAACCTCACAAAAACACTCTAACAATACCTCATTTTAGCTCACCACAAAGGCTATCTCCGTCCAGTGTGAACCACCACTTCCCGAGGTTAGTGAGTTCACACACCACCGTCCAAGAATGCATGGACGAAGCTAGTACATCCCCCCTTCCAGCTGGTGGCCGACCGACCTACAGCACCGACCACACGTGGTTAATTGACCACGTGCTGCAGTCCATCATCATACATCTCCCCCTACTGCCTTGTTATCTGCATTGTTGACTGCAACAACCGAGGTGAATGCATGTGCATATATATGCATGTATTCTCCACCCTCTACTCCTCCTATAAATACTACCTCTCTTGAAGCCAAACTCACTCAATTATTCACTCATCCTCCCCCATAAACCCTCATTCATCCATTCTCTCATTCCTCTCATCACTCCCAACTAATCTCTATTCTAATATCATCATTCTACCACTCTTTTCCTATCACCTTTCCACCATTCTCTTACCATCTTAGTCCCCTTATAATCATCCTCTTAAACCCCTTAATCCATACTCTCATACTATCCCCACCATTATTACATAAAACCCTCACAAAAGCATCCTAAAACACCAGTAAAAACCCACAAAAAGCCCTTTCTTCCTACCCCTTTTCTTATCCATTTTCCATACTTTTCTCCATCCACTTTTGACACCACTTTGGCATCTTCAGGAGGAGTATTCAAGGCTTCCAAAGGAATTCAAAGAGGCTTCTACAAAGGCTAGGCAAGGCTTCCCTTCAAAAGGCATAATGTAAGCTCTTAAGTGTTGTTTCCTTATGTAAATAAAGTGTTGTACATGATGTATCTTTCTTTCTTTCATTCTTTTGCGTGTTCCATGAAGTAATTCTATAAAGTTCTTATTTATTGTCCTTCCAAACTTTATCAAAAGCGCATCTTTAAACTTTTAGTAGAGTTTTTCCTTTTGTGAGAGGCGAACTCTTAAAGTTTACTTTTCGAGTTCGTAGCCTTACCCCCGAATTCATTCTTGGGTTTCGCAGGCAGGGTCTTTCTTTCTTTTCTTTTGGTTTTGTCTTGGCTTTTCCCTTAAAAAGTCGGGTGGCGACTCCCATTTCGAACCAAAACACATCGAGGATTGCCTAAACTATGATTAACAAGGTTTTACAATGTAGCGATGCAACTTTAGGGCATTCTTCTTATATTTCTAAATAATATTTGCATAGATCTTTTTCTTCCGAGCCTAACATTTAAATGAGCTTAATTTAGAAGAGTTTGGAACAAGTGGATGTTCACTCTTAAAGGTTTGATTCAATGACTCATAAAATGCATTAAGTAAAGGGAAAGTGATTTTACAAAGTATTATTCATGAAATGTACGATTAATTCCTTAAAGAGTTTTTAAAGGTTAAACCCCAGCACAAAACACCGTATCACACCCCAATCCAACGTGGACGTTCAGAAGCCCGAACGATGAAAAAAAATGTCCACAGGATTTTTGGCGACTCCACTGGGGAGTTTTCTAAAGTGGGTAAAACTTGAAAAAAGTTTAGTGTGTTTTAAAATTTTTGGAAGGAAAATAAATTTTCACTTTATATTATTAAGTCACTCTTTTTAGGCATAATGCATTGCATATACCGGGGCACTCCCTTGACATGTAATATGTCGTAGGAGCACGTAAATCGGCGGTATTAGGTTTTTTTCTCTTCAAACCACAAAAACAACCCATGGGATGCCGAACTGGCTATACTCAAGTGGTGCATTTACACCGAGAGAGCATTAGTCACCACATCCACTCATGCATCACTCTGCGAGGTCTCCACTTAAGCCTCCAAGAGCTACACCCCACACATTCAAGTTGCCTTTACAACAAGAATGCACTGGGGCGAGTACATGAGCTGCTAAGCCTTATCCAGCCAATAAACCCTTTTGTACATAGAGCCTTAGTTTAGGATACCTTTTGTTCATGTGTATGCTATGTGCTACGTGTTTAAATTCGTTGTAAAAAGTCGGCCCAAATTTAGGAGTGTTGTTCTAGTCTATATAGTAGTCGTTGGGTTGAGAAGAGTCATGTTTACCTACTAAGTTAATTAACCTCAAAAACTATGGTTAACCCGGTGGTTGGGCCCATTTATCTATAAAGATTAATTCTCTTGATTCATAAAGTAAACTCAACTCGCCCTTGATGATTCTATATGGCCCTTTACGACATCTTCTTAACAAAGGTCCAATAAACCTGATTAAACTCAAAACAAAGTTAGTGGGTAAAGTCTTGGACTGCATGATAATCACCGGGCTAGAGTAAATTAATTTATCGAGTTAATTATTGAATCTGTCACACTTTTGGCCGGCCCGTGGTTAGACCCAACCATATCGGATTTGGCAATTAAGTCCATAAATTAATTATAACTCGTCCATTGTTGGTTTTATTCAGTCCTTTATGATACTTACTTTTTGGTAATTAAATAAATAAAAAAACAAAGTAGAAAGAAGGGTCGTCGGTCCTGTTGATCGTGATTTTAGTCCGCATGGCAGTCAACATGGCTCGAATTAAGTTTGAGTCGGTAACCCAAATTACGGATTCTCCTTAAAACTGTCAGCCTCTGGATGGGGCCCATCCGAATTGAGAAACACTGATTTGTGCTCCTTGACTTAGGCTTGATTCGCCATGCTTGACTTTATTCGGCCTCTTGTAATGATTAATTGTCCTTAGGTCCAAAAACATTTGACTAATAAATCAAACAAAGTTAGCAGACAATGTCTTAGATTGCGTAATAGTCACTAGGCTTGAGTAAATTGATTTAACAATTTAATTATCAAATCCATCACACTTATGGCCAGCCCGTGGTTAGGCCCAACCATACTGGATTTGGCAATTGACTTTATAAATTAGTAATAACTCGCTTATTGTTGACTTTATTCAGTCCTCTATATTATCTGCTTTCCATGAGTAAATAAATAAAACTTGTACCACGTGTTTAAGTTTGTTGAGTCTATACCACGTGTTTTAGTTTGTTGTGTCTTTGCCACGTGTTTTGAGTCTTTGGTAAGTGTAAATATGTGTTTGTGTTTTTATTTGTATTTGTTGTGTCTTCATTAGAGTCGGATCTAATTTTGAGATATTTTTTTAGTCCGCATAATAATCGTTGGGTTTGAGAAGAAATGAATTTATAAACTCGATTAATTAACCTTAAATTTTATGGTCAGCCTGGTTGTGAGGCCCATCCGTTTCAAAGGTTAATTGGCCTTGTTTATCGATTCATTTTAACTCACCTTTGATGATTTTATTCGGTCCTTTTCAATATTCTCTTACTTAGGGTCCAAAGAAAATTGATTAATAATAAAACAAAGTCAGTGTGTGTTGTTCTAGCCCGCCTAATAGTCTCAAGGTAAGAGAAAATAAAATTATAAACTTGATTATTAGGTCTAAACAAAATCCATGGCCGGCCCGTTGGTAAGCCCATCCATGTTGGATTTAATGATTGAGTTTATAAGTCAATTTTAACTCACCTTTTGATTGCTTTATTCGGTCCTTTATGACATCCGCTTTCCATGAGTTTAAATAAATAAATATGTTGGGTCTTAAAGAAAAAAGAGTGTGTAAATAGAAGTCAGGTTGTCAGTTCGTCGAGCATTATTCTAGTCCGCATAATAGCCAACTTAGCTTGATTAACACAAGTTTGTTAGTTGAAGTGACAGATTCTCCTTAAAACGGTCGGCTTGTGGTTTGAGCCCATCCGAATTGAGAAATACTCGCTTGCGCTTTCCAACTTATGCCGGCTCGCTATGTTTGACTTTATCCGGCCCTTTATAATGCTCCTGTTGTAAAAAAGTGTTGTGGTTTGTCTCAGAATTATTTAGAGGTTAGGTGTCCCTGAGTCAGTAAATAGGTGTCTTACACGTTAGGAGGTATCATATATGGTCTAGTAAACCCAAGTTATGGGTAAATCTTTGTTCTAGAGTCTGCATATAAGTTTCTTGCATTCTTTTAAGGGGTCTTACATAGGTGTATAAGGCGTGCAAACCCAGGTCATGGGTGAGTCTTTGTTTCAGAGTCTGCATATAAGTGTCTTGCATTCATTATAAAGTTTCGTGTAAAGTCTAGGATGAGTCTTTGTTTTAGAGTCTGCATGTAAGTGTCTTGCATTCTTTAGAAAGTTCATGTAGAGGTCTAGGATGAGTCTTTGTGTTAGCATCTACATGTAAATGTCTTTCATTCTTTATGAAGTTTTCATACGAGGTCTAGGTCATAGGCGAGTCTTTTCTTGAGTCAATATGCGTCTGTCATTTTAGAAAGTTCCATGTATACCCAGGTCATGGGTAAGTCCTTGAGTCATTGTGTAAGTGTCTTTCATTCTTTAGGAAGCCTCATATAGGGTCTAGGTCATGCAAATCCAAGCCATGGGTGAGTCGTTGAGTCATTTTTTGAGTTAGCATGTAAGTGTTTTTCATTTGTTAGGGATTCTCGTATAAGGTCTAAGTCATAGGTAAGTTTGCATCTAGAGTCATCAGGTAAATACCTATTTTCTTTAGAAGTCCTGTTTAATCCCATGCCCTGGGTGAGTCTTTTCTCATGTTAGCATATCATGTGAGTGTCTTTCATTTTTTTTAGGAAATCTAGTATAAACCATATCATAGGTTAGTCTTTCTGGGTCAACATATAGGCATTCACACTTTAGAAAGTCTCATATAGATTTTAGGACATATAGACCCGTGTCGTGGGTAGGTCTTTTCCTTAAGTCAGCATATAGAAGTCGTGCATCCTGGGAGGTCCCATGTAGGTGAATTAGCATATTCAAACCCATGTCCTAGGTGAGTCTCTCTCGAGTCAGCATATGAACATTTTTCATTTTTAGGAAGTCCCATATAGGTCATTTAAGACATGCATGCATTGGGATGGGTTTTTCTTCTTTTGTCTAGTGCCATGGTCAAGGCCTGACCCAACAATAAAGGGAGTATTGGTACAACAGGAAGTTCTACAACTACAATGAATCCCATGGGGCACTACACTGAGGATTGTTAAACTTTGAAGAATAAGATTGAGGACATGATCCAGTAAGGGAAATCTTCTTCTACCAAAAGCAGCACAAAGGACCAAATAGAGCATGGGTTCCCCATACGAAGATAGGGAGGGCGCATCATCAAAGGAGCTTTAGAGTTAGCTACATTCCTGGTTGTCAAGCATTCATTTCCGGAGTCTGTTAGAGTTAATAGTCAGTTCTTAATTTATTTCTTGAACTCAGTTGCTCTTGTTGCTACTTGTTTAATAAGAATTTTGGGCTTGTACTTCTGACTTGAGTTGAAAAGTTCTCTTATCCATCCATCCATCCATCCATACAAACCAAGTCTGACAAATTCACCTTCTCTTACCCTTCCATTTTTGTCATATACCTCATTCTCTTCATTTCTTGAATCCAGGGTTAGAGAGATAAAGAGAGAAATTTAGAAAAAAAAAGAATTAAAAAAAAGAGTGAAAAACTATAGAGTGGCCGGTTTGAAAACCTTATTGAGGCAAATCGGGCAAAAGGAGAGAATAAAATTGATGAGAGAAGTCAGCCTGCACCTCCCATCCAGCAGGCTGAGCAAAAGGAGAGAGTGTTGTCAGGAAAGACCAAGTCCAATAACCTCTCTACAGTGAACACTCCTCATTAGAAATGTTGCAACTTAACTAAATGTGCCAATGAACGGGGGCTTCCGCCCAGCCTTCATTTTACCAACCACATTACCCTCGTCTTTTCATTCAATCTCGACCTACCACTTACTACCTACCATTTACATTTCTAGCCTTTTTTCCATTAAACCTTAACCTTTTCAAAACCCTTTCATTCATTAAACCAAATCCCAAAAGGTGTGCTATGACCAAGGAGAATATGAGGCAATCCATGAAGAATAAGTTCAAAAAAAAAGTTAAAGCAAAAAAAGAGGGTGAAAGTAAGAAGAAAAAAGAAGAAAAAATAGAGAGAGATAGCAAAAAAAAAAAAAAAAAAAGAGGATGTCTATCCCATTTGACCATCTCTTCACTCTTTCAAGACACCATCATCCTTAAGTGTCTCTTTATCCCCATGTTCCAACCTTTTCCTAAGCCATGATGTATATCCCACTTGACCATCTCTCCTTCCTTTTTAAGGCACGTTCATTCTTAAGTGTCTCCACTTCCTATTCATTAATAATACCTCCCCCATCATTTTTTTCACCAAACACTTTCTAACCAACCTTTCCAATCTTTGTCATCCTTTCACACCCTTTGAGGACTTTTGAGCTCAGTCGTTACTATAAGTATGATGTTCTTAATACCCACTTTTAGCACATCTGAGTGTGGCTCACTTCTCAGTAAGAGCGAAAGTCGTCCACATCAAATCAAGCGGCTAGCCGATAACTAGATGATTATGAACAGACTCAGAGACAAGCTACTCTAAACTGGGGGCTCGCGCTACCTTTGTGACCATCATTCATGACATTTTTCAGAGATAGTTTCTAAGAGGGACACCTACTCCCTATTCTACAAGGCTCTGAATCTTCATTCTGATGTCCTAATAGTGGTCTCGAAGGAAAAAAAAAAAGAAAAAAAAAAAGAAAAAAAGAAGAGAAAAAAAAAAGAAAAGAAAATAAAATAAAAGAAAATAAAAGAAAAGAAAAAAAAAGGAAAAAGAGAGGCTAACATGAAAACCCTTTGGGGCAAGTTAGGCAAAAGGAGAGATCGAGACTCACGACTAAGGACATGCCGGACCTCCATCAGTGCAACAAAGGAAACAATGCCTCCTTATGTTCCATGGTATTCGGGCATCACATCGTCAGTCCTCACGAAATTGGGGGTGGCAAATCTCCAAGGTGGCCTCCAATGTCATCAAGAGTCTATACCAAACTGGGGGCTTGTCGTACAACAACATGGATTTGGAAGCGAGCAATCAAGGTCATCTGCATAAGCATTCAAGAAGCACATCCTTTAGGCCTAGCGCCTCCATCATCATTCCCTGTCCCACAGATCGAATATTCCTTATCCAAGAATTTTCCTGAAATTCCCCACAAGTAGCCTTGACCCTTAGGAAATCATTGTCCTAGAAAAATAGAGTATTAGGAAAGCATTGTCCTAGAGAGTCATTGTCTAAATAAAGAGTCGGGGGGTTATCTGCATATAGAATTGCATGTTTAGAATCATAAAGCATCATGTACGTGTGTCTTGTCTAAGCATAATAGGTTTGCATTACATCCATCAGTCATGTCAGAGTCATATTGAGTTAGTTGATCATGCATAAAGTCCATGGTCATGTATAAACGCCTAAGTGCATAAATATTTGTGTCAAAAATAAAAAATAAAAAATGCATTGTTTGTGCATGAGTCTAGTGCACCAGTTGCATGCATACCTGCATCCGTCCGAAAAATGAAAAAAAAAGAAGAGAAGCAAACAAGTGCCACATCATTGCTCCAGGGCGCAACACTGGAGCTGGTTAAAGCCCATATGCCATCTTTTTCAAACCGGTCGACATGGTTTCTTATCACTAAGAGCAAGATTAGAGCCACCTCTAATCCAACTCTAGCGTGTCAAGCTAGCGTCCAATCAAGTCATAAATCGATCAACACGAAGGACATAATCGTCTTCATCCGCCAGACACGAACGGCGATTGTCCGACACGAAGGACAAACTCATCATCAGCTAGACACGAATGGCGATACGAAGGACATAATCTTCATCATCCGCCAGACACGAATGGTGATTGTCCGACACGAAGGACAAAATCATTCTCAGCCAGACATGAATGTCACTTGTCCGACATGAAGGACAACATCCTCTTCAGCCAAACACGAATGGCACCTGTCCAACACGAAGAACAACTTCTTCACATGACTGATGTGGATCGGTGACCGGGCGAAATTCAAGAATCCATGTTCCCCCAGTGGAATTCTAAACTCATCCAACCATGAGCAAAGAAGATGTTGGCATCTATGCGCTTAAAGCAAAATTTGAAGTATTGCCTACTTTAAATTCAACTTAAAGTGCTAAAACAAGCAGTAGCATGCAAGTCATTTCAACGATAACATGCTACAAAAATAAGCTTGTAGAAGAAGTAAAGCATACTAAGGTACGAGAGCAGAAGAAGCCATCACTTTTAAAAGCCGAAAATACCTAAAAAGAAGAAAATCCAGAAAACAAGAAGAAGGCCAAGAAGAAGCTCCAATTTATAATCACAAGAGCTCGATTCACACAGTCACATGTCATGCCCTCATTTGCCCAGGCTCAAGTCTGATCAGCCGTGGGGCTATCTTCAATAATTGCAACCAAGTTGGTCTCTTGCATGGCCTGCCAAAGCTGGAGTGAATGCAAAGATTCCTCTCTTCTCTCTAGTGTCCGGTCGTCCTAGGGAAAGAAGGATCCTTTATCTTTTCTCCATGCTTGTTGCTAAGGGCCCGAGTGAATGCAAGGATTCCTCTCTTTTCTAGTGTCCGGCCGGCCTAGGGGAAGAAAGAGCCTTTTTCTTTTCTCCATGCTTGTTTCCAAGAGCTCAAAGCTTGTATATTTTGAAGGAGGAGCATGGCCAAATGTGCCCAATAAGGAGGGATGGTCTTCTCAAGACTAGAGCATCAAGTCCCCAAATAAGAGCATCTTCCCAATGATCAGGCTAACATAATCTGAGGAAAATAAGTGTTTATTCCGTGTTTTTGCATGTTTTACCCCTTTATTCTATGACTTTTTGTTGGTTCTTAATAAATTAATTAGGTTTATTATCATGTTTTTATTCAGTTTTATTAGATTTTATTTCATTATATTATTTTAGTTGTTATTATCATGAAATGAAACAAAAATACCAAAAAATTGAAAATAAACCTAAATTCTATTTCCCACCTAATTCTATTCCCCCCCAGCCCACCTTACCTTCCAGCCCAGAACCCCACTCCTAATCCCCTCTCTAACCCTAGCCCAATCACACTCCTTCTCTTTCTCATTTTCTTTTCTTTCTCATTCTCTCGGCCCACATCTATTTCCAGCCTATTTTCCCTATATTTACCCGGGCCACCAAAATCCCAATCCCCTAACCCTATTCTCTTTCTTATTCTAATTTTCCCCTTTTCTTTCCTCATTTCCCCCTTTCTCTATCTCCCTTTCTCCTCTTTGTCTCTTTCTCTTTTGCAGACAACCCAGAAACGCACCCCACCTCCATTACCAACCCGTCACCATTCTCCATCTCCTCTTCTCTTCATCTCTTCATTTCACTCTTCTTCTCTTCTTTTTCTCAATTTTTCGCGATATTTCTAATCCCTCACTCACTCTCTTCTTCTCTTTTGCAGAGCAAAGTACAACTTCAGAAGCATCCACCACAATTCGAGCCTCCACCAGCGATGCATACCTTGAGAGTCGAACACATCTTCACCGTCCGATTGAGAAGGATTCGACGACCAAGATTGAAGAAAGAGTCTGAGAAACCGAGTATAAAAGGAGATGGAAGCCGATTTTGAGGAGTTTCATGGTTGGTTTTGGGGATGATAACCCAGGCCTCCATCTTAGGGTTAGTTCTTAGGTAGATTTTAGGGTTAGATTACTTTTTTTTGTTGTTTAATCAGTATTAGCGAGCATGTTATGTTAGAATTCCTTATGTTATTCGATTTTGGATGCTTTGATTTTGTATTTGATTGTGCTCGGTTTTGTTACTTGTTTTTATTCCGTTTTTCTACATTACTATCGTGCTCAGTTTTGATATGTTTTTGGTTAATTTTTGCTTCCGTTTTGTTTCTCTTCATCTTCCCCTGTTTCTTCGTCCTTCCTTTTTTTTTTCCTCTGTTTTCTTCTACTGTCTCTCTCTCTCTCTCTCTCTGTTTCTATGTTTTATTCTTTTTCCTCTGTTTTAGTTTAGTCCAGCAATAGTGTAGGTTTATTTTGGTTTTGTTAAATAAGTTGGATTAGCTATAGTTAGTAGTCATTAGTTAAGTAATGCTAGTTATTAATGTTGAATGAGTTAGGTTAGTATTAGTTAAGTTGAATGGCCTTTAGGTTAGGTTAGATTATGATTAGGATTAGTTTTATTAGGTTTTTGCTTTGTTTAGTTTAGGTTAGTTTACTAAGTTAGTGGGCCAGATTAGTTAATGGTCTTTAGTTGGGCCTCAAGGTTAGGTTGGTGTCTTTTGTGGGTCAGTTTGGTCAGCTTAGTTTGGTCTAGGGTTAGTATCAGTTGGGCCAGTTTAGGGTTGTGTTTTGTTATTTGGGTCTTAGTTGTTTTGGGCCAGAATATTTCTAAGTCAGTTTTTAGGGTTTTCTTAGGGTTTTGCTTAGGTTAGTGTATGTTTTATCTAAGGTTATTAGGGTTTTGGTCAGTTTTGTTAGGTTAGGTTAATAGGGTCTGTTTAGGGTTAGGATTGATTTGGGTCCTTATTTAAGTCATTAGGTTTTAGGTTTTAAATGGTCCAAGTCCTTAGGTCACTAGCAGGTAGTTTAATAAAAACCAAGTTCTAGTTTTACTAATTGAGTTTCTCATGCTCACCACATAATCTGATAAATCTTTAAGCAATGAAAGTTGCCAAGTGTGAGTGGGGAGGATAGTTTGGGGTTTGTCACGAGAATATTCAAATCTTTAGCTAGGTCATTGATATTGTCATCTTGTAGTTTCATTTGATTGATTACATGAGATTAGTAATTAGGAGAATTTGTCTAGCCTTTACATCCTTGAGAGAGGGGCGTTGGTGAGCTAACATGGGCAATTGATCACTTATTTTGGTTAAGTTAGACTTGGTGATTAGGTCCTCTTTTTGCTATTTCTCCTAGCTTATGTGTCTAGTTCATTTTACCTTTTTCCTTCCTTTTTGTGGTTTTTAGTGTGTCTTCTTTTAGTTTCTAAAACCTTCAAATGAACATGAAATCTAAACCTAGTAGGTGAGAGTTCGAGTGACTTTTAGATTCGGTACCCCAACTCCCTGTGGATACGACAATCAAAACCCGCACTATATTGCGATACGAACAATAAGAGCCATCGACATCGTAATCGATGAAGTCTCCAAGCGTTGAATTGCCACCAAAAATCAAAAATCAAAACCACCGACAGAGTTCGGTTCAGTCTCAGCAATAAGAGTCGTCGACATCAGGTTCGACGAAATCACAGGAATAAGAGCCACCGACATTGCGTCCAGTGGAGTCTTATCAGCATCAAAAATGCCATCATCATCAGAGCCACCGGCAGAGTTTCGGTGAAGTCTCAACCCCCAGGGCCATCGGCAGAGTTTCGATGCAGTCCTAAATCCTCGAGCCATCGGCATCATGACCGGTGAAGTCTCTACCTCAGGGCCACCGACATGGCGCTCGGTAAAGTCCCTCGGCATTGAATTGCCATCATCATCATCATCATCAACGACTTCTAGTCTCGCGTCTGGTTAGTCTCGGCATCTGGCCTCGCGTCCAGTTTGTCACTACCATCGTCATCATCTTCATCATCAATGGCTTCCAGCCTCGCGTCTGTTTAGTCTGGCATTTGGCCTTGCATCCAGTTTGTCATCGTCATCGTCAAAGAAACCAAAAACAGGGTAGCCCATCGGCGTAAGTTCCCATCAGCATCAGAGCCACTGGCAGAGTTTCGTGAAGTCTCAACAACCAGGGCCATCGGCAGAGTTTCGATGCAGTCCCAATCCTGAGCCACCGGCAGAGTTTCGCTGAAGTCTCAACCCCCAGGGCCATCGACATCGCGATCGGTGAAGTTCCTCGGCATTGAGCATGCCAACAATCATCAACATCGACACCGGGAAAGACTGGAACCGACACTGGGAAAGACTGGAAACGACACTCGGAAAGACAAGACAATCACCACCAACATCCAAGAGCCACCGGCATCGTGTCCGATGAAATCTCTCTAACAAGTAAGGCGTCATTCTCGCCTGAGATCACCTATCGGCGCAAGTTCGCCAACCGCGACATAGGACTTAGCTTCCAAGTGTCAGCCCACACCTTCAAGTAGGACGCCTCAAACGTCAACGATCATATCAAGTAGGACGTCATCAAACGTGTGAGATCATCTCAAGTAGAGCATCATTCTTGCTCGAGATCAACCCCTACAGAGGCGCATGTCGCCCAAAACTACGATGCAGGACTCAGCTTCCAAGCATCACGCCAGGCTTTGTACTCCAAAGTCATATCCCTAGGCTTTGCACTCCAAAGTCATATCTCGTCCGGTTGTAGACAGTAGATTTTGTACCGGGACAAGTGTACAAATCAGGAGCAACAAGAAAAGAGGCTAGAAGGAAAGCCAAGCCAATGGGCCTCCATCAATCAAAAGCTACCGAGCCAACCCATCACAAAAAGCCATCATTTTCCACCATTTCGAAGCTCATTTTTTCCACAAGTCTCGTTGGCCCTATTTCTTTTAGTGAGAGTAAAGTATACATCATAAGCTTTCCAACGACTTTTGAATTGCCTCAATCGGAGTCCGGATGAAAGAGTTATGGCCGTTCGAAGTTGCACTTAGCAATTTCAAAACCCACGCGGGTTTTAACAATTCTCAAGCCCAAAAATCAGGCCCAGTAAGCAAATCTGGCAGAGAAGACTTCCAAAACCCGCGCGAGTTTTAGATGTCAGAAGCGGCCCAGAAATAAGAACCAGCCCAAGGCGCGCCCCGGCCCAGTTGCTTCAAAACCCGCACGGGTTTTCTACCATCTGAAACACGTCGTTTTGCCACGTCCACGTCAGCGATCCATGTGTGGGTATTTTTCAAATCCCGCGCGGGTTTTATCTTCCAGAAGCTAGCGCCAATATCTTGATCATCCCCCTTATTTTAGCCCATGTGCCTTGACCATTCTGCCTTTGACTTGGATAACCTGCACGGGTTTGTGCTTGCATGGAAGAAGGCCATGATCTAAGGGATGTCCCCCTCCACTTCCCTCCTAAACCTCACCTCCTTCACCTATAAATACCCCCTCCATTCCATTCATTTTCATCAACTAATACCATCATTCTACCCAAACTCTCATCAACTATCATCATCATACTACCAAAACTCTCTCAAAATCCTCCCCCACCTATGTCCATACTCTTTTAAACCCACTTCTCTAATCACTCATACACCATTATTATCCATCCATTTCATCCATAATCCAAGTGCTATCCTACCATACTCAAGTCTCCATTTCATACAAGCGCCTCTCCAAGGATTTGTCAAGAGAAGTTCGGTCCATCCATCCCCATACCAATACTTTAAGTGAGGTTTGAGCATCTTTCATTTCAATCATGTAATTTCATTTGTTTAGCGCTTTACATGTACATTTTTATGTAAAACATTTCTTTCAAATTTGCATGATTCGGAATATAATTTTGTGAAATTAATTAAACTTCTCCCTGCTCTATTTCATTTTAATGTCGATTTTAGTAGAGTATGTTTTCTAACAGGCGAATTCGAGAATTCTTATAATTCACGAATTCGTAACCTTACCCCCGGACTTAGAATCGGGTTTCGTAGACTGGAGTCATTTTATCATTTTCATGGTTTGTCGATTTCCTTAAATCAGCTGGCGACTCTTTTATTCCTTTTATAATCCGTTTAATTATTTAATATTGGAATTTACACTAAAATAATTAAAAATGGCATAACATTTCCCTCTCACCCCATTCAAGGTTAAAACCGAGAGAAAGTGGGCTAGGAATCAATAAAACCCACGCAAGTTTTATTGTTTCCAACCCCCTTTCTCTGGCCCAGGGAAACAGGCGGCCCGGCCCAAGGTTTGTCAAAACCCGCGTGGGTTTTGGCAGGCTATGGTGGCCCGCCTGCTTCTTATTGGGCCTGAATTTGGTGTTTTGGGACGGTTTAAACCAATATTAATATATTTCGGTGTAATTTCAAGTATTTAAATAATAAAAACGGATTTGTAAAATAAATAAAGTTTCATCACTCTGAAAATGAATTTCGAAAATAAAAATATCCTTATTTAAGGATTAAGCAACCTTAGTCGGCTCCCAATCACTTAAGTAGCGCATCCGAAAAATTTCCCCGAACGGGAATTTTCCGGGTCCTACAGATTGGCGACTCCACTGGGGACTTAAACTTAAAAAGAGGGTAAAACTAGAAAAAATTGAATTAAATTGAAATTGTAAAAGGGAGAAGTTGATTTATTTCGCGATTTTATAATTCTTTTAAGGCATCCTTTGCATACCGGGCCACTAATTGCGTCTTTTGACACGTTAGCACAAAGGTGACGGTTAGGATATACCTAGATGATTCCCTTGAGAGCGGGCGGACCACTACTTGTGGGATGCACCCTACATCGCCAAGCATTTGGTCCCCTCTCTCCCCGCGTTACACTCAAAGGGCTTCCTTGAAGTTCTTTGAGCAATACCTCACACTCCTTACCTAAGGGTATGGAGCACCGGGATGAAAACGTGCGGTAGGCCATGTAAGCCAACCATAGAAAATCTGTGAACATAGAACCTTGGTTTAGGGTATCCCTTCATGTTGTATGCTATGTGCTATGTGCTACCCCTTCCCTTTTTTCTTTTGTTTTAGAGTCGACTCTAGTTTAGAGATTTTGTTCTAGTCCATATAAAATTCATTAGGTTGAAAAAATGATTATTTATTAATTAGGATAATTAACCCAAAAGACGTCATGGTTAGCCTAAGTGGAAGGGTCCATTTATGCTTGAAGGATGATTATTTTAATTAATAAATAAAAATTGACTTGTCTTTGATGATATTATATGGCCCTTTCCAAAATTCTCCTAACGAAGATCCAAAAAAAATTAATTAAAGTCTAACAAAGTTAATGGATAGCGTCTTAAACTGCATAATAGTCACTAGGCTCGAGAAAATTAATTTGTCGATTTAATTAATAAATCCATCGCATTTATGGCCGGCCCGTTATTAGGCCCAACCATATTGGATTTGTCAATTAAACCCATAAATTAATTATAACTCGCTTATTATTGGCTTTATCCAGTCCTTTACAATATTCGTTTTGCTTGAGTAAATAAATAAAGCTTGTTGTATGCTATGTGTAAATGCGAGTCTGTATGTTGGGTCTTTATTAGAGTCGGGCCTAATTTTGAGATATTGTTTTAGTTCGCGTAATAATCGTTGGGTTGAGCAGAAATAAATTTATAAACTCGATTAATTAACCTTAAATGTTACGGTCGGCCCAGTGGTGACGCCCATCCGCTTTAAAGGTTAATTATCCTTGTTTATCGATTCATTTTAACTCACCTTTGATGATTTTATTCAGCCCTTCTCAATATTCTCTTATTCATGGTCCAAAGAAAATTGATTAATAATCAAACAAAGTCAGTGTGTGTTGTTCTAGCCCGCGTAATAGTCTCAAGGTTAGAGAAAATAAATTTATAAATTTGATTATTAAGTCTAACAAATCCATGGTCGGCCCGTTGTTAAGCCAATCCATGGTGGAATTAATAATAGAGTTTATAGTTTTGTTTTAACTCGACTTTTGACGGCTTTATTCGGTCCTTTACAATATCCACTTTCCTTAAATTAAATAAATAAATGTGTTGGGTCACATTAAAAAAGGGAGTGTCAGTCATGTCGAGCATTATTCTAGTCCGCATAATAGCCAATAAAGGTCGAGTTGTCTGAGTTGTTGGGCCAAGTTACGGATTCTCCTTAAAACGGTCGGCCTATGGATTAGGCCCATCCGAATTGAGAAACACTGACTTGTATCTTTCGACTTATGTCGACTCGCTATATTTGACTTTATCCGACCCTTTATAATGCTCCTGTTGTAAAAAGTGTTGTTTGTGTTATGATTATATAGAGGTTATGACCCGCAAACCTGTTGTTTCCTAAGTCAGTATATAAGTGTCTTACAATGGTCCTGGATGAGTCTTTGTTTCAGAGTCTACATGTAAATGTCTTTTAGTCTTTAGAAAGACTCTTACAAGGTCGTGTCATATGTAAGTCTTTTCTTAAGTCAATATGTGTGTTTTGTTTTTGGAAGTCTAAACCCAGGTCATGGGTGAGTCTTTTAGTCAGGATATGAGTGTCTTTTTCTTTAGAAAGTATCATATAAGGTCTAAGATGAGTCCTTGTGTTAGTGTTTGCATGTAAGCGTCTTGCATTCTTTAGAAAGTATTATATAAGGTCTAGGATGAGTCTTTGTGTTCGTGTCTGCATGTAAGTGTCTTTCATTCTTTAGAAAGTATCATATAAGGTCTATGATGAGTCTTTGTGTTAGTGTCTACATATAAGTGTCTTGCATTCTTTAGGAGATCTCATACAGGTTCGTAGGGCATGGATGAGTCCTTTTACATAGTCAATATATGAATGTCTTACATTATAGAAGTCTCCTATAGGGTCTACAACGTGCAAACCCATGCCATGAATCAATCGTTGCGTCGTTTCTTGAGTTAGCGTGCAAGTGTCTTCCATTCTTAGGAATTCTCATATAAGATCTATGTCATGGGCAAGTCTGTGCCTAGAGTCATCATGTAAATATCTGTCTTTTTATTAAGAAGTCTAGTGTAAACCCATATCATGGGTGAGTCTTTTATCGTGTCGGCATATCATGTGAATATCTATCTTTTTATTAAGAAGTCTAGTGTAAACCCATATCATAAGTTAGGATTTCCTAGTCAGCATATTGGCATTTGCACTTTAGGAGGTCTCATATAGAACTAGAGCTGTTCATCGGTTCAAAACCGAACCGAACCGGGCCGAACCGAATAAACCGAAAACCGATTAAGGGGTAAAGTCCAAACCGAAAACCGAACCAAATAAACCGGTTTGGTTTCGGTTCTCGGTTTATCCGGTTCAAAACCGAATAATGCACACATTCATACGGGACTTTCACCGGAAGGAGTCAAACCGAATAAACCGAAAACCGAATAAAGGCTAAAGTGCAAACCGAAAACCGAACCGAATAAAAATCGGTCCGGTTTGAATCGGTTCGAACCGGTTCGGTTCTCGGTTTATTCGGTTTTGAACCGAATAATGCACACCCCTATATAGAACATGTAGACCCATGTCGTGGGTCAGTCTTTTCCTTAAGTCAGCATGTAAAGGTCTTGCATCCTAGGAAGTCTCATGTAGGTCAGCTAGCACTTTGAAACCCATGTCCTGGGTGAGTCTCTCTCAAGTCAGCATATAGGCAGTTCATGTAGGTCATTTAGGTCATGCATGCATTGGGACGGGTTTTTCTTCATTTGTCTAGTGTCAGGGTCAAGGCCTGAGCTAACCATAAAAGGAATATCTGGATGACGAGAAATTCTGCAACTACCATAGATCCCGAGGGAACAACATGGAGAATTGTTAGACTGTGGATTCCCCATACGACGACAAAGAGGGCACATCATCAAAGGAGCTGTAGAAGTAGCTACAATCCTGGTTGTCAAGCATTTCATGCTCAGAGTTTGTTATAGTCAGTTCTTCATTCATCTCTTTGCTCTTGTTGCTATGTGATCAAACAAAATTTCATGCTTCTGTTTTTTACTTGAGTTCAGAAGTTTTCTCATCTATCCATCATCCGTGCAAACCAAGTCTAACAATTTTCATCTTCCCTTATCCTTCCATCTTTGTTGTGTACCTCGTTCCCATATTTTATTTTATTGAATTTAGGGTTTAATTAAAGAAAAAAAAGAGAAAAATAAAAAAAAAGAAAAAAAAAGAGAGAAGCCAGTCTGCACTCATCAAGCAGGTTGGGCAAAAGGAGAGAAGACCAAAATCATTAGTCTCTTGAAAATGGACATCTCTATGCTCCTAGACCAGCAACTCAACCAAATGTGCCGAAGACTGGGGGTTTGAACCCAACCTTCATTTCATCACCCACATTACCCTCATCTTTTCATCCAATCTCGACTTACCACCTACCACTCACATCTTTGACCTCTCCATCAAACCTCAACCCTTTTCAAACCCTTAACCCAATCCAAAAGGTGTGGTATGACTAAAGGAGAATAGGAGTCAACCCATGAAGAAGGAGTTTGAAGAAAAAAAAAGAAAAAAAAACCTTAGCCTTGACCAACCTGGTCATTCTCCTCATGACCAATCCATATCTACCCAAAGCCAAAAGGTGCATTGTGACTTATGTCATCAGAAAGGCGAACAGGAGTCAATCCCATGGAGAAGAAAGTCGACAAAAGAGAAGGAAAAAAAAAAGAGCAAAAAAAAAGGTGAAAAAAGTGAAAGCAAAAAAGCCAGAAAAATGGAGTTCAAAAAAAAAAGAAAAAAGTTGAGAAGGAGATGAAACAAGAAAAAGGAAGAAAAAAAAAAAGGGATTAGAGGAGAATAAGAAGTGAGAACGCGAAAATAAGAGTCATGCACACCTCAGAAAATCTCGTCTCAAACCTTCATCTCATCATCCATACACCTCAACCTTCTATAAACCTTTCATCCATCCATAACCTGCAAACCTTCATAACCGTTAAGCCTTCGTCGAGGCACTATCCATCAATGTTGCGCTTAAAGAACTACGACTGGCCTGATTCCACCTTGGATACATATGAGAACCTCTTTGAGACCCGGCTGCTACAAGGAGTATCCTTTGTCCTCAAAATGTTGGTCTTCGAGAGAAAAAAAAAAGAAAAAAAAAGAGAGGCTAGCTTGGAATCCCAGGCTAGGCAAAAGGAGAGTGAGAGAATAAGAGAGGCTAGCCTGAAAACCCGTCATGGCAGGTTAGGCAAAAGGAGAGGAAACCCTGGATTCTATCTATCATCGTCATTAACCCTCCATCATCCTTCTATCAGACTTGGATATCATTCCATAACCATGTTCCAACCTTTTCCCAAGAGATGATGTCTTACCCCATTTGACCATCTCTTCACCCTTTCAGGACACGATCATTCTTGAGTGTCTCCCTATAAACACTTTCTTAAGAGATGATGTCTATCCCATTTTACCATCTCTTCAAGATACGATCATTCTTGAGTGTCTCCCTGTCTCATTCATCAATAAAAGTCTCATCTACCATCCCTTTCTCTAGAGATGATGTCTATCTCATTTGACCATCTCTTCCCCCCTTCAAGACATGATCATTCTTAAGTGTCTCCACATCCCATTCACCATCGTCCACCGTCTCTTTCCCCAAACGTCTTCCAACCAACCTTTTCTAGCCTCTTCATCCCATCTCACCCTTTGAGGACTTTTCAGCTCAATCATCAATGCAAGTATGAGGTTTTGTGTGGCTTACTTCTCACAAGAGCGAAAGTCGTCCACATCAGATCAGCGGCCAACTTGCAACCACATGATCATGAACAGACTCAGAAACAAGCTACTGTAAACTGGGGGCCTCGCGCTACCTTTGTGGTATCAGTCAAGACATTTATCTGAGAAAGCTTCTAAGAGGGACACCTACTCTATATCCTACAAGGTATTGCATCTTCAATCTCATAAACGTCCTAATAGTGGTCTCATCATGAAAAAAAAAAAGATAAGAAAAAGAGAGAGAAAAAAAAGAAGAAAAAAAAAGAAAAAAAAAGAGGGGCTAACTTGAAAACCCTTTGGGCAAGTTAGGCAAAAGGAGAGTTTGAGACTCACTACTAAGGACTATGCCTTCTCCTATTCTATGGTCCCTATGCATCATCAATCCACATCGAAATTGGGGGATTGTAAATCTCCAAGGTGCTCTCCAAAGCAGGACAGTGTCATCAAGACTCTACGCCAAACCGGGGGCTTGTCATACATCAGCATACATTTGCAAGCAATCAAGGTCATCTGCATGATCATTCAAGAAAAATATCCTTCAGACCTGTTGCCTCTATCATTGTTCCCTATTCCATGGATCGAAACATTACTCATCCTGAATGTTCCTGAAATTCCCCACGAGTGGCCTTGATCGTTAGAAAGCATTGACTTAGGAAGTCATAGTTTTAGGAAAGCATTGTCTTAGGAAAGCATTGTCTTAAAAAATCATTGTCCAAGAAATCTTTGTCTAAAATTAGAGTTGGGGGTTGTCTGCGTGTAGAATTGCATGTGTAGAATAGCATAGAGCATTATACATGTGTCCTGTCTAAGCATAATAGGGTTGCATTGCATCCATATGTCATGTCAGAGTCACATTGAGTCAATTTGTCATGCATCGAGTCAATTTTTCATGCACCAAGTCAATTTGTCATGCATCGAGTCAATTTGCCATGCACCAAGTCAGTTTGTCATGCATCGAGTCAATTTTTCATGCCTTAAGTCAGTTTGTCATGCATCAAGCTAGTCTATCATACATTGAGTCAATTTGTCATGCATTGAGTCAATTTGTCATGCATCAAGTCAATTTGTCATGCATCAAGTCAGTTTGTCATGCATCAAGTCAGTCTATCATGTGTTGAGTCAGTCTGTTGTGTATCGAGTCAATTTGTCGTACATAAAGTCGATAGTCGTGCATGAATGTATGAATGCATGAATGCTTGCGTCAAAAATTTTTTTTGCATTGTTTGTGCAAGAGTTTAGTAGACTAGTTGCATGCATGCCCGTATATCTAAAAATAAAAAGTAGAAGAAGCAAGGAAGTGCTACATCGTTGGTCCAGATCGTAACACTGGGGCTGTTCAAGACCAATCAGACCGATCGACATGGTTTCCAGTCGCTGAGAGCAAGATTAGAGCAATCTCTAATCCAACTCTTGATTGACAAGTTAGGATCCAGTCAAGTCATGAATTGTTAGCCAAACACGAATCGCATATGTCCGAAACAAAGGACAAAATCTTCACTTAACTAGTACGGATCAACGATCGGGCAAATTCAAGAATCATTCCTCACAGTGAAATTTTGGCACCTATGCGCTTAAAGCAAAATTTAAAGAAAAAAGGGTCATCGATAGAGTTTCGGTGAAGTTCCTCAGCATCAAATTGCCATTATCCAGAGCCGCTGGCAGAGCTCGGCGCAATCGCAGCAATAAGAGTCATCAACATCGGGAAAATCTGTTGGGCATCGTCATCAATCTGCCAGACAGGTAATTCTCTATATCTCTAACCATTGTTCAAACTGATCTGAAATTCTGCTTCGATTTCTGTGCAGGGAGTGATCACAGACACCAGGTCGCCGCTAAAAGTCGTCATCATCATCCACCTTCCGGTCGCCATATAAAAGAGCATCGACAACATCAACCCACCCAGTCCAAAGTTGACGGACCAAAGACTGCGGCCCAAGGGTTACCAACGCTCAGGTAAAAATCTGAACCCTCATCACATTTCCGAAAAAACTAATACTTGGTTTTCTATGATTTTCAGGTTGCCACATAAAAGAGCACCATCATCCTGTTGCAGCATAAAAGAGCACCATCATCCGGTAGCCACATAAAAGAGCACCATCAGCGATAGTCGTCCCACGGTTGCCACCTAAAGGCCTCCAACGATGTTGTCAACGACAGTCGTCCGAGGGTTGGCACTTAAAGGCCTCCAACGATGTCGTCAGCAACTGTCGTCCAACGGGTTCCACATAAAGGTCTCTGACGATGTTAGCCACAGCAGTCATTCAAACGGATGCCACACAAAGGTCTCCAACGACATTCCCAGCATCAGTCGTCCAACGGTTGCCACCTAAAGGTTACCGGCGACCTCATCATCAGCGTCAGTCGTCAAACGGATTCCACTTAAAGGTCTCCAACGACGTTCTCAGCATCTTCAGTCGTCCAACGGTTGCCACCTAAAGGCCTCCGATGAGACCATCGTTCGCATCATTCGTCCAACGGTTGCCACCTAAAGGTTTCCAACGACATCATCGACATCTCCAGTCGTCTAACGGTTTCCACCTAAAGGCCTCCGACGACATGAAGTCGACCATCTTCATTCATGACGCCGTTGAAAGGCATCATCTTCGCAGTAGACCACCGACAACATCCATCTTCAAGTCAGACATCAAGCAGACAGCATCTCAGGCTACTCTGACCTTATTCGGACTCGATTAAAGTGGGGGCTTGATAGGCCGCAAGTGCACGGGTGAAATTGTAGCATGAATCAAGGTTGTTCCCACAGAGACTTGTCCTTTCAACGCACTGAACTAGCCTCCTAGTTGATTGCTAAGTCGATCGAGTTTTTGTTTGAAGCAACTAACTCTAATTCTAATCACAATCAAGGTCTAAACAAACTAATATTCACACAAACTTTTCTGAATTAATCAAGATAAAAAGACGTTCAGGGGATAAAACCTACGTCAATTAATGAATCAACGATGTTGATTAAACATTCATTTCATTAGTGTGCACAATCAAGCTTCGATAATTGCATAGAATACTTCGCAATGAGATTTTGTCACTAGAACGAATTGCCAAGACTAAACAAGCACCTACTTTCGTGGTTATTTTGATTTAATCAAGATTAAAGATCTAATTTTCACAAGAACCCTAATTAAAACTTCTATGTCTAGACAATTTTAATTAGTTAAGCCTAGGTTTTCGGGAGATCAAACTTCTCCTTTCAGTAATTCATTCAATGACCTATTTACATGCAATTGGTGATCAAGAAAAAGCAATATCAAATCAATTCAAAGGCCAAATAGATTGAAACAAACTAAATTCATGATAATTCAATCCAACAAAGTCAATTCATCAAGCAACTTCAAAGGTTCATCCCCCAAACTAAAAAGAACTACCCACTATTCATGTTTGAAACTACAAAGCAATTGAAATCTATTTTAGAAAGCATATTTAAATCTATGAGAGAATGAGAAATAAACCAAAGGGAAGAACAATCTTGCTAGAAATCACCAATGGAGGACTTCTGCTCCTCCACTTCAAAGTGTGTTTGAAAGAACCCTAGAGGGGGGTGAATAGGGTTATTAAAATTTTCTGCACGATAATCACTTGATAAAGGACGTTAGTTCCTTAATCTTTTCAGATCAAGGTTCAAAACAGTTTAATAATAGACTTCAAGTAAAGGACAATATATATATCAACTGAATAACCTCCTATATTTAAGTAGAACAGAAAGTGGTGAAAATGACATAAGGTAAACGTCCTTAAGTTCACTTAGAGCCAAGCGCCTTGCTATGGACGCTTCTTATTTGTTGAGGGATGGCCACCCACCAAAGCTTCTGTTTGGTGTTAACACTATTCAAATCCTAAGTCCGTCTAGGATCTGATCACAAGAGTCTATCACAGTTTTAGATCCGTTAAGAACTTGAAAGCACTCTTACAAGTAACCTCACATACAATTTTCTCTCAAACACGAAAACACTATTTCTATTTGAAACACCCTATTTCATCCGTGGAATAGTTGATTTTCCCTAAGCAAGATGTCTTCTATTTAATTAGCTTCCAGACGCAATAGAGCCGTTGCAATTTGGATTCCTTCCTTCTTTGTGTTGAATGATAACTTCCTTAATTGCTGTTTCTTCTTGGTCTTGATTTAGAATATCTCTACTTCAATCTTTTCTTCTCTTTCCTTGATTCGGTATTTCCTGAAATAAGGGGATCAATTAGTTAATCTTAAATCAGAGAATAGGCGGCTAAAACTATAGAAAATCAATTTGAGAGATACTTCCCTAATTTTGTTTTTGGTCTTCTTTGGTCTTTCACTTCAAAATATATTCCCTTGCTGTAGTTGCCATGACATTTAAATAAACGTCCTTGATCCATCCTTGATCCTGCACAGATCAATGTCCTTTGCACGGAAGAGGATCTTTCAATCTCCCCCTTTTTTAGTGAAAGACAAAACGCCATGGCAGTTTAGCAAAAACAGATATGCAGCATATAGAGAATTTAGCTAGAAAAGCATGCATATTAGTAGAGAGCAGTTTAGCAGTTTTTAATTACAGACCCAAAATAGAATTCAACAGAGCAAAAGAGGTAGTTCATCTCCCCCTTTTTGGCTTTCACCAGAAAGGAAACAGGAGGTATGTTTGGCACAAAAGTTTTTTTGAAATTAAAAGAGATTTCAAGGAAGGGGGACATCGGGAATGTCTGCATCAGGAGTGGGGTTGGGGTCAGCAGAAGGAGAGGTGCATGGAGTGGCCTGAATGGTTGAAGGGGGCGGCAGAGATGAGATGACATCTTTGAGAGAGGTGATGGCAGAGTGGAGAAATGCATGCACATTCTGAAGGCCTTGAATTTCTTGGCGGAGGGCAGAGTGGAGAGATACATGCACATTCTGAAGACCTTGGATTTCTTGGTGGAGGGTGAGGACTTCACTCCTGAGGTTGGAGACTTGGATCTGCAGATTGTCCTGAACGTCCTTGGCAGCGGCAGCAGAAGAGCTCTCATGAACAGCCTTTATCTCATCTGAATGAAGCCAAGTCCCGTCTTCTTGTTGTTGATAGCCTAGACTCTTGAGAAGAGGAATTCCTATGTTTGAGATATGGGCAGGGACTTGTTCTGAGGTAGGTTGAGGGACCACATAGGCTTGGAAGCCCTTCTTTAGAAGGTTGCAGTAGGGCAAAGGGCCAGATGTGGAGGATGCTGCGCGAATGAGGTTGGTGATAACAATGTCACCTATCTCAGGGTGGCGGTCATGCAGGATGTTCAGAAGGAAGTAGGCGCATGCTTCATTTAGAGTTTCTTTGTTTGAGCCACGGGGTAAGATTGTTCGAACAATGGTATAGTACAGAAAGCGGGCTTCAGAGGTCAATGCAGTGTATTGAGTGTTTTTGGTTTCAGAGGGACGACCATACAGTTTCAAGAGTTCTTGCTTTGGGTCAGAGGGTAAAGGGAGGGGAGATTTGGCTATGCTGGGAGTGATATTCAGAATTTTTTCAACAAGATTTGCAGAGAGAAAGATGTCAGTACCTGAGACTTTCGAATGAAGGGAAGATTTTCCCGGATTGACCACAAGATTGGCGAAAAATTGATGAACAAGGGATAGGTAGACACTTTGGTCACAGTTGAAGAACGATTGACAACCGATGTCTTTTAGGGTCGAAAAGGAGGGAAAGGCTTCAATGAGGGAGTCTAAGCCGACAGTATCACAACACATCAGTGGGCGTTTGGAGAAGAGTTCCAGGCATTGGGAAGGTGTGAGTTGAAGAGTGGAGTTGGAGGGTGGTGGAATGGGAAGTGCATCAGAGGAACTGTGAGAGTTGGTATAGTCGGGGGGAATGGGTGAGGATTTATTGGATCGAGTGCGTTTTGCAACCCCGGAGGAAGCTGCTTACTTGATGGCAGGTCGCTTTCCCATGGTGAAAGGTGAAGATATGGATGAATAAGAGGGATAGAGATGGTTGGTGGGGATGAGTGAGTGAAAAGTGTGAAGGGTGGGGTCAGTTAAATAAGGAGGGTAAATGGTAAAGGGGGAAGGTCGGATATGGGGAAGGAAAAGGAAATGATGAGAGAGCACGATTACCGATAAAAGGAGAGAGGGAGGATTGAGTGTGACGGTTGGAAATTTTTATTGTGATTTGATGGAGAAATTAGGAGATTTTGGAATCTGTAAGGGGGAAAGTGGAGGACGGATGAGAAGGGAAGGAGAGAAGTAGGTATGGAAGGAGGAAATAAACTTCCAAAACATAAACAAGAATTTTTGGAAAGAAAAAGTTTTGGGAAAGGAAGGAGAGAAGCAGTTATAGAAGGAAAAAAGAAAAGGCGGGGATTGATTAAAAATTTTAAAAATATCAGTTACCTAGAGCAGTTATAGAGTGAACTGTCCGTATAACTGTTTGCCAAGAATTTATATGAGAATGCTCAACGTGGTTCCAGGACAAGAGTGTCAAGGTCCTTTATGAGCAAAGGAATTTAGTGAACATACCTGGTGGGTGAGGTCCTTTGGCTCACCCTTGAAAGATGAGCCCTGACTACCCCTCAACTAGGCACTCAGTTGAAGCATGCCAAGCTCCATTCTGTTAGTGATGAACTGCTCAGTGGGAAGGGGCTTGGTGAAGATGTCTGCCAGTTGTTGATGTGTGGGTACAAAGTCTATAGTGATATGGCCTTTGTCCACATGATCTCTGATAAAATGATGTCGTACTTCAATGTGTTTGGGGCGAGAGTGCTGGACTGGATTTTTGGTAATTTGAATTGCACTTTGATTATCACATTTAATTGGAGTACTTGAGGTTTCAATGCCAAGGTCCTTTATCTATTGCTTGATCCACAGGAGTTGTGCACAACAGGCACCAGCGGCAATGTACTCAGCTTCTACTGTGGAGAGGGCAACAACGTTTCGCTTCTTTGATTGCCAAGATATGAGTGATAGGCCTAGCATTTGACATCCTCCTGAAGTGCTTTTTCGATCTGTTCTTGATCCAGCAAAATCGGCGTCTGAGTATCCCACAAGATGAAGGTGGTTGTTGCTAGGATACCATAGCCCAAGGTCCTTTGTGCCTGCAAGATATCTCAGAATCCTTTTGACAGCAATCAAGTGAGATTCCTTAGGGGCACTTTGAAAGCGTGTACACACGCACACACTGAACATAATGTCTGGACGACTAGCAATTAGATAGAGGAGAGATCCAATCATACCTCGATATTGTTTGTCAGAAATGTCCTTACCATTTTGATCATGATCAAGCTTTATGGTAGAGGACATTGGAGTGCTACAATGCTTGACATTTTCAAGCTCATACTTCTTTAGGAGTTCTTTGACATACTTACTCTGATTGATGAAGATGCCATCTTCATGCTGCTTGATTTGTAGGCCAAGGAAGAATCTAAGTTCTCCCAAAAGACTCATTTCAAATTCCTTGCTCATAAGATCAGAGAAGTCCTTCACTAGGAGTTCATTAGTAGCACCAAAAATAATGTCATCTACATAAACTGGAATAATAGTGGAGTCCTGACCTGAGTTTTTGATGAACAGTGTTTTGTCTATAAGACCTCTTGTGAATCCATTTCTTAGAAGAAAGGCACTTAGTCTCTCATACCAAGATCTGGGAGCTTGTTTTAGCCCATAAAGGGCCTTCTGAAGTCTGTAAACATGAGTGTCTGGATTTTGTTGTTCAAAACCTGGAGGTTGTTCCACATAGACTTCTTCCTTTAGGTATCCATTAAGGAAGGAACTTTTTACATCCATTTGATACAGTTTCATGTGAGTTGACGCAGCGTAGGCAAGGAGTATCCGAATGGCCTCTATTCTTGCAACTGGTGCGAAGGTTTCTTCATAATCAATGCCTTCTTCTTGGTTGTATCCTTTGGCGACTAGCCTTGCCTTGTTTCTAGTAACAGTGCCATGTTCATCTAATTTTTTGCGGTAGACCCACTTCACACCAATGACTGGATGGTGTTTGGGTCTTAGGACAAGCTTCCATACTTGGTTGTGCTCGAATTGATTTAATTCTTCTTGCATGGCTAGGATCCAGTTGCTGTCCTTGAGAGCTTCCTCAGGTCCTTTAGGTTCAATCTGAGAAACAAATGCTCGAAAGGCACAAAAGTTTCTCAGAGATGATACCTGTTTCCAGACCTGAAAGGAGGTTGTCGGCTGAATGAGCAGGTTTGAACCTGAAGGTCCTTGATGACTCCTCGGTGTTTTGTTGTGCAGTATTAGTCATTTGAGGAGTTTCTGTCGGTGAAGGTCCTTGTCCTTCACTTGAGGAAGGTCCTTGTTCTTCATCATGTGGAGGTCCTTGAGCTTCATGTTCCTCATGTTCCGAAGTTGATTGCACGGTGTCATTTAGAGGAGGCTCTTCATTTTGTTTCAGAGGACCTCGCTGAAATATACGAGGGGTGTCCTCATTATCATCATCTTGAGAATCTGGAATTTGATGGAGGACCTTTCTGATGGTGAAGCATATCGTGATGGGTTCCGATCCCTAAAATCCATGGTCTCCAAGTCTTCCCGTACCCCTTTCATAAAACAAAAGAAACATGACTTCAAGGTCGGGTGTGAGGTGCATTATAAGGTGGACCCGGGACCCTGGAGGCGTGGTTTGATCGGCAACGGGTGTGGCATCCACTTAAAATGGGACCCCGGACCATGGAAGTGGAGCTACGAGTCCACGTCGGGACCAACTTCGGGCCTTTAAAATGGTTCGAAGTCTTTCGGCAGGAATAAGCGTGAAGGCGTCGTGGAGCTCGCCGCCGGCGTCTCTGTCGGGTTTTCATCGTGCGCACAACCACGTATCGGATGGATCGCCGCTCGGCGGCACCTTTGCTCGCCCGAGCCGAGCATCTGCCCGACCCTCGTCGTGCATGCCACCATCCATCCAGATGGACCGCCGCGGCGCCTTTGCTCGCCGAGCCGGCATATGCGACCCTCGTCGTGCGCGCAACCATCCATCGGATGGCGCCCGAGCCATCTTATGGCTCGCCCGAGCCGAGCTACTGTCCGGGTATGCTGCGCACGCGACCTTCCGCCCTGCGATGGCTTGCGGCGGACAGAAGGCCTGCTCGCCCGAGCCGTGCCCTTGCTCGCCCGAGCCAACGTTCTGGAAGACGTCGTTTCTTCGCTGTTTTGACTTAATTTTAGAATTAGTATAAATAGCTAGTTGTTATGTGTTTCCAGAAGCTTTTTGATGAATTATGAACATGCTTATGCATTGGTTAGGGTTTCCCTAAGTTTTCTCTCAAAATCTAGATTACTTTATCCATTGATTAATGGTGGTGTTTCTAGTCATTCCTTTATTGATCATTTGGTGGATTCTTCCTTTATGATGGTCATGGTGGGGTGTTAGGCCTTTGGTGGTGGAATCTCCTTTATCCAAGGTCATATCCAATCCTTTTGGGGTTTCAAGCTTTTGTTGATTCAAGATTCTCAAGCTAGTCCATCAATCTCTCCCACCGCGGCACGCTTCATTTGGTATCAGAGCTCAAGGTTTTCATCTAGCTTGAGTTTTTTCCATTGTTTATACTAGTAGTTCTCTATTGTTGGATTTTGGTATTTTGATTGAAATATTGGTGTTCCCCATCCCTTGTGACTCCAAGTGTGTTGGAGAAATTGTTATTGCTATTGTGTTTGTTGATTTTGATGCATATTGGAGCTTGAGGAAGAGTTGGAAAATTTGTGCACACAAGGTGTTCGATAAAATGCCCAAGTGATAAAAACACAAAGAACCCTTAGCCAAACACAAGCCAACTACAAGAAAACCCCCAAACTCCACAAAATATCCCAAACACAATCCGTCCCATACCTTTTCCCTCGACATCGAAGATCACGATGACTCCGATCGAGAGGAACCTAGCTACCGGGGTAGCCCCCAACTTCGAGTTCTCGAGAATCGACTTGCCACCCATGACGAGCAATTCTCCTCCATCAATCGAACCCTTAATGCCATCATGGCACGGTTTGACAGCCTCACCCTAGAGCGTCAAGCTCCACCACTAGTTGAACGACGGAGGCTTGCACAAAGCCCCATCCGTCCTCCTCCCAACTTTGAGTCGAGCGACGATGCTAGAGGCTCCCCTCGACGTCGAATTCGTCGAGACGTGCACGATCGACCTCCTCGTGACGACTTCCAAGACATCAAGATCGACATCCCCGAGTTCAATGGTTCCAATGATCTGGATGACTACATCGAATGGATCCAATTGATGGATAGGATCTTCGAGACTAAGGAGTATGATGATGAAAAGGCTTATAAGATCGCGAGCTTGAAACTCACCAAGGCCGCTTCGCTTTGGTTTGAGAATATGAAGGTACAACGGGTTCGTGAAGGAAAGGCGAGAATTTCTACTTGGACACGACTCAAACAAGTGATGAATCGCCGCTTCTTGCCGAACACCTACCGGCAGGATGTCTTGAGGAAAATGTATGCTCTTACCCAAGGAAAACGATCCGTCGGTGATTACATTTCGGAATTCGAGCAACTTCTTATTAGGAGTGGCCTTCAAGAGCCGGAAGATCAAACCATGATGCGTTTCTTGAATGGTTTGGACTCCACAATTGCTAAACGGGTTGAGGTCCAACCATACTATTCTATGGATGAATTGTGCAGTTTGGCTCTCCGAGTTGAGCGAAGAAGAATGGAAAGGTCCAACACCAAGCCCTTGTCTAGACCCGTCTACTCACCATCTAGCCTACCTCCTCCGGATTCAAACACTCCAAAGTCTAGCGAGCCACCCAAGTCCACACCGGTACCAAGACTTGACAAAGGAAAGGGACTTGCTTCGGAGCCTCTAACGGAACCTCCTAAACGAACGGAAGGCCGGAAGTGCTTTAAGTGTCATGGTTACGGCCATTTTCAAGCCGATTGCCCAAACCGTCGGACTTTGACACTCCAAGAGGTCCACGACATCGAAGATGAGCTTCGGAAGGCTCAAGAGGAACCCGAAGTATTGGTTGAAGATGCGAATGCTAGTGATGATGAGGATACCATTCCCTTACCCCCCGTGCGTGGAGACGCACTTGTTGTGAGGAGAGTTTTGCATAACCATGAGACTCCTCTCGACAAGGCCCAAAGGGAAATGTTGTTCCAAACGCGGTGCTTCGTAGGTGGAAAAGTGTGCACTCTTGTCATCGACGGAGGGAGTTGCACGAACGTCGCATCAACCACTATGGTTGAGAAGCTTGGCTTGCCTCTATTGCCGCATCCTCGACCCTATTCACTCCATTGGCTCAACAATCACAACGGTGTCAAGGTAACTAAGCAAGTCTTAGTGAATTTTTCTTTCGGATCTAACTACGATGATTCCCTTGTTTGTGATGTTGTCCCTATGAGCGCTTGTCACATTTTATTGGGTCGTCCATGGCAATATGACAAGAAAACGGTGCACAGTGGGTTTAACAACACTTACACATTCACCCATAAAAGCAAGAGGATCAAACTGCTTCCCCATTCTCCGCGAGAAACCGAAACTGCAAAAGCCGGGATGGGTAGTGAGTTGAGGAACCTTCTCATGATGAGCGAAACACGGCATGAGTGTGCTCTTGGCGAGGATGAGCTCCCTCTTGCTTTGTCTTTGCCTCGTAGCGAGCCTAGTGAGATTGAGAGTTCCCAAGCACCACATAAATTTCCCCTACCGCCCCTTAACCCCTCACCTTCACAAAACAAGCCACCCTCTACCTTCTTACACTTGGACGATGGGTACATTGTGGGGTTCGATGCTTGTTTGACGGCTACCACAAATGTTCTTGGCGTTCGGGAAGTTCGAAGCTTCATGGAGCCAATCGATGAGGAGTGCTTCGGTTTTAACTCCCAAGAGTTGAGGGCAACTCTTTTTCAAGAAGGGGAGTATGAAGCATATCGTGATGGGTCCCGATCCCTAAAATCCATGGTCTCCAAGTCTTCCCGTACCCCTTTCATAAAACAAGAGAAACATGACTTCAAGGTCGGGTGTGAGGTGCATTATAAGGTGGACCCGGGACCCTGGAGGCGTGGTTTGATCGGCAACGGGTGTGGCATCCACTTCAAATGGGACCTCGGACCATGGAAATGGAGCTACGAGTCCACGTCGGGACCAACTTCGGGCCTTTAAAATGGTTCGAAGTCTTTCGGCAGGAATAAGCGTGAACTGGGCGTCAGGGAGCCTGCTCGCCCGAGCAGCGTCTCTGTCGGGTTTTCATCGTGCGCACAACCACGTATCCAGATGGACTGCTCGCCCGAGCAGCACCTTTGCTCGCCCGAGCCGAGCATCGCTCGACTGCGCGCCACCATCCATCGGATGGTGCTCGCTGGCGGCACCTTTGCTCGCCCGAGCCGAGCATATGCCCGACCCTCGTCGTGCACGCAACCATCCATCCAGATGGCCCGCTCGCCCGAGCCATCTTATGGCTCGCCCGAGCCGAGCTACTGTCCGGGTATGCTGCGCACGCGACCTTCCGCCCTGCGACAGCTTGCGGCGGACAGAAGGCCTGCTCGCCCGAGCCGTGCCCTTGCTCGCCCGAGCCAACGTTCTGGAAGACGCCGTTTCTTCGCTGTTTTGACTTAATTTTAGAATTAGTATAAATAGCTAGTTGTTATGTGTTTCCAGAAGATTTTTGATGAATTATGAACATGCTTATGCATTGGTTAGGGTTTCCCTAAGTTTTCTCTCAAAATCTAGATTACTTTATCCATTGATTAATGGTGGTGTTTCTAGTCATTCCTTTATTGATCATTTGGTGGATTCTTCCTTTATGATGGTCATGGTGGGGTGTTAGGCCTTTGGTGGTGGAATCTCCTTTATCCAAGGTCATATCCAATCCTTTTGGGGTTTCAAGCTTTTGTTGATTGTTGATTCAAGATTCTCAAGCTAGTCCATCAATCTCTCCCACCGCGCCACGCTTTAGATGGAGTGGTGGAAGTTTCATCAAAAAACACATGAATTGATTCTTCCACCTTTTTGGATGCTTTAATGTAGACTCTGTGGGCCTTGCTAGATAAGGAATATCCTACCAGGATTCCTTCTTTACTTCTTGGCTCAAATTTGCTCAAGGCCTTCTTGCCATTGTTATGAACGAAGCATTTGCATCCAATGGCCTTGAGGTGTGCTACGTTTGGTGTTTTATCCTTGAACAGCTTATAGGGTGTCTTTTTCATGAAGGATCTTATGGTACATCTGTTGAGAATATAATTTGAAGCATTTATAATTTCATCCCAAAGAAAAAGGGGTAGATTGTTCTCACATATTATTGTTCTGGCCATGTTTTCCAGGGTGCGGTTTTTCCATTCAACAACACCATTCTGTTGTGGTGTCCTTGGGGCAGAGAAATTATGTGTAACCCCTTCTTGATCACAGAATTTTCCAAATTGATCTCGGTTATCAAACTCTCTTCCATGATCTGTTCTTATAGACATCAAACTAAGTCCTGTAAGGACCTTGAGTTGCCTGTATAGTCTCTCAAATTCTGGGTAAGCCTCTGTCTTATCCTTCAAAAATAAAACCCAGGTAAATCTAGAATAATCATCAATAATGACTAGTATGTATGAACGTCCTCCTAGACTTTTGTATGGAATTGGTCCACAGAGGTCCATATGCAGCAGTTCTAAACATCTAGAGGTGATTACTTGAGACATAGGTTTGAAGGAGGTTATGGTCTATTTTCCTCTAGTACATGCATCACATACTTTGTCACTAATGAAATTTTGAGATGGTAGTCCTCTAACCAAGCCTAGGTGTTTTAGCTTTTGAAGGGTTTTCATGTTCACATGTCCCAATCTACGATGCCATAACCAGGTTTCATCTGATGCAACTCTAAGACAGGTAAGGTCCTTTGTCATATGATCGCTTAGGTCAATAACATATACATTGTTCATCTGATGACCTCTAAGGACTATTTCATGAGATTCTTTTTCTACGTCGCATAAGTTCTTATTGAACCAGACTTTATAACCTCTATCACAAAACTGAGAAATGCTTAAAAGATTATACTCTAAACCTTCTACATAATATACATCATTTGTATAGTTGACTGAATCCTTACCGACCTTGCCGACTCTAAGCATCTTCTCTTGGCTTTTGTCTCCAAACGTTACCTTCCCACTTTTGATGTCCTTGAGTTCTCTGAATTTGGTTGGATCTCCAGTCATATGTCTCGAGCATCCGCTGTCCAAATACCAGAGGTCGTTGTGAGCCCTGAGACATACCTGCACTGAAGGACATTATACCTTTCTTTGGACCAGGAGGTTTATGAAGCAAAAAATTACTAAGGGGGTACCCTAATTTTTGGTGAAATGTTTTTCTGGTACCCCAACTTTTAAAAACTAATTTTGGGGTACCCTAACTTTTAAAATTAGAAATAATTAGGTGAATTTCCGACCATTGATTTGAATTCACCGGTGAGTTTTAGGCGGGAAATTGATTATGTGTCTTTGTGGACAAAAATGCCCTTTGTTTTTGTGGACGAAAATAATTTGAATCTATCGGAGTTTCGCCGGAAATTCACCTAGTAATTTCTAATCTTAAAAGTAAGGGTACCCCAAAATTAGTTTTGAAAAGTTAGGGTACCAAAAAATTGTTTCTTCAAAAGTTAGGGTACCTCTAAGTAATTTTTTGTTTATGAAGGGTTTCTTTGTTTGGGGGAACAGGTTTGTTGTTTGGCTTCTTTTGAACCCACGTTGCTTTGGTTCTTGGTTTTGGTATATTTGTGGGTCTGTAAGGGGGTAGGGATTCTGATTTGGTTCTGGGTGAACCAGGTTTATCTGTAGAGGTTTTCTTTTTAGAAACTATGGTAGAGTGAACTTGGTTTATCTCTTTATTGAGAATGGAATTCAGCTCTTTTCGGTTCTGTATCATTTCATTTCTCATGCTGACATTATCAGAGGTAAGATTTTTGATTATCTCTAATTGAGATTCTATGGTTTTGGAGTTTGTTTCAGCAATTCTAGTGAGATATTGTACTTTGTCGGTGAGAGTTGCAATGTGATCAAGCAGATTGAGCAATCTTGGTTTCAAATTATGTGGAGGACATTTCAGAAAGAGATTTGTAAATACCTCATCATCATCATCTGCCTGTGTTTCTGTAAGGTCCTTTGCCATGAGACAAAGGTTTGCAATTTCCTCGGACTCACTTTCACTTTCACTGCCTTCACTTTCACTCCATGTGGCAACCATGGCTTTGCTACTCAATCTTTTTCCTCTGAAGTCACTTTGTTCCTTGACTTTCTTTACATGAGGACATTCCCTGACCAAGTGATCTGTTGCACCACAAGCAAAGCATTTATATTCATTATCATCCTTGGTTTGAATTTTACCTTTGGGTGAAGGTCGTTTAGAGGATGATTCTATTAGATAGCCACGGAATCTGGGATTCTTTCTGTATAGTCGTCTGAAACCTTTAGCTAGCATGGCCATGGTTTCTTCATCATTATCCTCTGATTCTTCTTCTGGTTCTTTGGTGCTTTTAAGGGCAATGTCCTTGGTCTGACTGCCTTCCGACAATCGTATCTCATGTGCATGGAGTTTTCCAATTAGTTCTTCAATTTTCAAGGTCTCTAGATCTTGGGCTTCTTCTATTGCTGTTACTTTTGGTCCCCACTTGTGCCTAGGAAGGCACTGAAGGACCTTGTTCACTTGTTCTTCATTGGAATAGGATTTTCCGAGGGACTTGAGATGGTTGATGATTGCACTGAATCTTTTGAACATTGACTCAATGGACTCATTTTCTTCCATCTTGAAGCCTTCATACATTTGAACTAGTATGTTGACCTTGTTCTTCTTTACTTGGTTTGTTCCTTCATAGGTTGTGACCAAGTAGTTCCATATCTGCTGAGCTGTATCAAAATTAGACACTCTTTCAAATTCATTAGAGTTAAGACTGCAAATTAAAAGATAGTGTGCATGAGTATTTTTCTTTGCTCGTTCTTTTTCTTCAGGAGTATACTCAGATCTTGGTTTGTCACTTGTTGTTCCATCTTCAGCAGTCTTCTGGGGAGTAGGATAATTTCCCTTGGTGACTACGTCCCAAATGTCCTCATCTTGATTTCTCAAGAAGATCTCCATTTGGCGCTTCCAAATTCTATAGTTGTCACCTGTCAGTAAAGGTGATCTGTTCCATGAACGTCCTTGACTTAAGTCACCCATATTGTGATCTCCCATGATCTTTGCCATAGAGCGGTTAGTCTCTGAATCTTCAGTGGACCAGGCTGTGATACCAATTGAAAGAACCCTAGAGGGGGTGAATAGGGTTATTAAAATTTTCTGCACGATAATCACTTGATAAAGGACGTTAGTTCCTTAATCTTTTCAGATCAAGGTTCAAAACAGTTTAATAATAGACTTCAATATATATATCAACTGAATAACCTCCTTTATTTAAGTAGAACAGAAAGTGGTGAAAATGACCTAAGGTAAACATCCTTAGGTTCACTTAGAACCAAGCGCCTTGCTATGGACGCTTCTTATTTGTTGAGGGATGACCACCCACCAAAGCTTCTGTTTGGTGTTAACACTATTCAAATCCTATGTTCGTCAAGGATCTGATCACAAGAGTCTATCACAGTTCTAGATCCGTTAAGAACATGAAAGCACTCTTACAAGTAATTTCACATAAAATTTTCTCTCAAACACGAAAACACTATTTCTGTTTGAAACACCCTATTTCATCCGTGGAATAGTTGATTTTCCATGAGCAAGATGTCTTCTATTTAATTAGCTTCCAGACGCAATAGAGCCGTTGCAATTTGGATTCCTTCCTTCTTTGTGTTGAGTGATAACTTCCTTAATTGCTTTTTACTTCTTGGTCTTGATTAAGAATATCTCTACTTCAATCTTTTCTTCTCTTTCCTTGATTCGGTATTTCCTGAAATAAGGGGATCAATTAGTTAATCTTAAATCAGAGAATAGGCGGCTAAAACTTTAGAGAATTAATTTGACAGATACTTCCCTAGTTTGGTTTTTGCTCTTCTTTGGTCTTTCACTTCAAAATATATTCCCTTGCTGTAGTTGTCATGACGTTTAAATAACCGTCCTTGATCCTGCACAGATCAATGTCCTTTGCACGGAAGAGGATCTTTCAGTGTTCAAATTGCTCTTCGATCTTCAATCTCCTCACAATTTTCAATGGTGGATGGATTATAGATGATGAAGGATATAGATTAGGGTTAGGTTATCGAATGGAAGATGGTAGAATGATGATTCCCTCCAAAAACAACCGGAAACAGCATCATATAGGCAAATTGCAACTCAAAACCGCTGGAAATGAAGAGACATAGGCGACACGGACCGTGCCAGGGGTGACACGGAACGTGTCCCTACTTACACGGACCATGCCACCCTAGGCACTACCCGTGTCAGCTCCCTGCATCAAATTCCACACTTTCTGGATGAAGACACGAGGCGTGCCCCTTCTTTGGGCACCTGTGTCACTGCAATCTTGGGCCTAGGAGGTCTTTGGGCCATTGTTTGGGCCTTGGGTGATCCAACTTCTCACTTGTTGGTCCTTTATGCTCATAACTTGGATCTACACTTGATTTTTGGCACGGTTTACATCGATTCTTCACAAATTACATACAAAACTCACCAAACTCCAAGCCAAGCATAATATGGGAAATTCGGGCATAAAATAATATAATCATATCAAATATTCCCCAAATTCTCATCAAAACTACCAAGTTTTCATATATACAAGAAGCACTTATCAAAATCCCCCATGCTTAGTCCTTGTTTGTCCCTAAGCAAGTCCAAACTCAAAAGAAGAAGCAAAGAAAGAAAATAAAAGAAAAAGAAAGAAATCGGGACAAAAAGGACTCAAGAACTCAAAGAAAGAATAAAAAGACTCAAAAGTAAAAATAATAAAAACGAAAATATTTATTTAATTACAACTCCTTAGGATGGCACTGATAGAACATTCAATCAACCCAATCAAATCTAAAGTTTAGCCCAAGGATGAAGAAAAAGCAAAGTTACACGAGTAAATGAAGACAAATTATACAAGAATGACACTCATCATTTTCAACCAATCACCCTTATTCACCGACGAGATAAGTATGAATATGTTAAGCATGGAACTAGGTAAGATTGAGAGCAAACCTCACACGGTAAACACTCCGCTCATGTGTTTGAACATATAAAGAATTACTTTCTCTCATTACTCTAACCAAAGCAACAACCAGCCACGTACTTGCTAAGAATCTGAACTCTCCACCGCGAATATGCAATGCAACAATGACAATCAAGAGGACTTTCGAGGGGGCTAGGGTTAAGGGTAAGAAGTGGAAAATATTTGGGATATGTGGAGCTAAAAGCTAAAGCTTGAAACTATTTCGCACCAATTCAACATACATTCACTCTCACCACTTATAATCAATCTAAATCAACCCCACAATCAATTGGAAATTTGCCTCAAAACAAAAGAAACACAATGTCAAACACTTTATTCTCTTTTTTTTTTCATTTCTCCGGAATTTTCCGATTTTTCTCTTTTTCACTTTTTTCTGTTTTTTCTTATTTTTTTCTTTTTTTCTCTCTCTTTGATTTAAACACACACACAAACAAACAACACACTTATATACAACTCACTAGGCAAGTTTCCAATTCCAACCTCAATGCACATAATTGGGGAATCAAATCAATATTTACAACTCAAACCAATCCCCATCACAAACCAAACCACAAAAATATCTACAATCAACCCAACTTCATACTCAAAACATTTCAAGTAATGGCTTAAGGGTAGGAATTATATAATTGGTCAGGGCTTATAATGCGGGTTCAAGAAAAGAAATGGTCAAGGCAAGAAGGGGCTAACTACGGATATACTGATATTAACGGGTGGCCAAGGCTTGTGGGCTCAATTCCTAATGCCTCTATCATCTTGTCAATGCACAACGCATATCAATTTCAAGGAGATGCAAAGCAAATGAAGGAGGATGCCACAATGGTGAGTCACTCATGGAAATAAGACCAACAAAAATGATTAGTCTTTTCTTTTAGGCTTATGTGGTCTCACGGGTAGCGCTCAACAATCATTACCAAGTTTAAAAGATATGCATATGCACAACTCACTCTTAAAATAGTGACAAAGGCAATCGTTCTCATTTTCCAAGCACAATTCTGACAACACTTAGCTTCACAACTCGTGTCAATTCACAGTCTTTCACAAACGGGGTATACAAGATCAAATCAAGTCAAAAGAAAACTATCTCACCTAATCCTATATCAAACTATTTTTTCTAATTTTTTCAGATTTTCTAATTTTTTTTTCAGATTTTTCTTTTTTTCAAAAACTTTTTACAAGACTCAAAATGAAAATAAGAAAATATAAAACGAAAACAAACTACGAAAAGAAGAAATTAAAAACTTTTTACAAGTGAAACTAAACTAGAAAAATAAATAAAAGTGAAAGACTCAAAACAAGTTAAAAGTCAAAATAAAAAAAAACGACTCAAAACACACATATCCACAAAGTTTTACACAAACCCCCCCTCCCCCATGCTTGAACCGAGCATTGTCCGCATGCAAAACCTCACCCGAGAAGCAAAGGAAGGAAACACAAAGAGATCACATAGAGGTATCATGGAGGGGGAGGTGGGGATGGGTTGCAGGTATGGTTAAGCTGCCAATCACGAACAGAACGCATTAAGGCAAACATCTCATCTTGGCTACGCTCAAATCTACCCTGGGAGTCCCAAAGGGCTTGAAACTCAAGCTCACAATAGATTTGGAGGTCGTTAAGCCTCTCTTCAAGGGTAGGCTCACCATCACCGTCATCACTTTGCTCATCATTGCTACTGTCACCACTCTCTCCATCCTCTCGGATGGCAAGTGGAGCCTCAAGAGCGGGCTGGTTTGGGTCCATGGGAGGTAGAAAGAGTATGTTGGGGACATGTTGGATGGACACATGATCGTGGGGAAGCCGCATCAACTCATTGTTAGGGTACCGCCACAAAACAGCAGCCCCGACCAATGCACACATTTTCATAGAACAAAAAGTCTTAGCATCCAAAGGCAAAGGTCCACCAACTAAATCTCGCTGATGGCGAGCAGGGTCCCAACCAAAATGTTTCGCTAATATATTGAGTAGACCCCCCATAACAATATCCCCTTTCCCGAGGCTAGCGTGTCTCTCTAAATGAAGAGCAAAAAGGGCAGCGGGGTTAACATCAGGTCAAGCATAATACATCCCCCACAACACATAAAATTCAGCTTTAGAAACCACATTCATACTATCACCTCGTCCAAACATTCCACAGGATAAAATCCGCTAAGTAACCCGAAATGTCGGATTGCGGATGGCGGTGCACTTAGATTTATGGGGATTATAGTCAGTCCTTGTAGTGAGGAACTGCCAAAAGGCTTTGGGGTTCCATTCATCATCATCAGGCACCTCTCTCTTCCCTCTATCAGTTATAACAGGCAGTTGAAATATCACTACTAAAAACACTACTAAGGTGAATGACAAAGTACTACTAAAAACCAAACAAGTCACCAAAAACAAACTCTTATTTACATCCTAGAAAACCAAACAAACCAAACTCAAAAACAGCACTACTAAAAACACTACTAAGGTGAATGACAAAGTATACACAAGTCACCAAAAACTCTTATTTATGACGAAATGAAACTAAAACTAAAGCAAGAAACAAGCTATCTAGACACAATGACGAAATTACTACCACCAAAGACTCAATGTATATACAACAACCAAATAAACACACTAAAGTTTGAGACAAACCACACCAAAACACAATCAAACCCAAAGCATATCAATTGCTCTCCTAAACAATTCAACCCAGATTACAGAAATTAAAGTTGAACAATTCACACCAAAATAGCAATAGGGTTCGAATTAACCTTAGCAATTGAACTGGGCATCAATTAAACCAAACCAATTAAGCACAAGAAACCCTAAATTTAAAAACCAAGACAATGTATCTCAAAAATTAGTAAATTAAGCAAAGAAAACTTAAAATAAACAAGAATCAAACCTTTTTACAAGAGAATTGAGAAGAGAGGAGAACAGGGAGGGGTTAGGGTTTAGGGAAAAAAAATGGTGCTTGGTGGGGAAGTGGCGTGCGTTGTGGAGCGGTGAGCGTAGAGGCGAGTGGAGAAGGGGCGTGCGCTGCGAAGCAGAAAAAGGTAGGGAGAAGTGTGGAGTGGGGGGGGGGGAGGGTGTGCTGGGCGAAGGAGAGAAGGGTGGAGGCGAGTGCGCGCGAAGTAGGAGAGGGAGAAGAGGCGCTGTGAATGGTTCAAAGAAGAAGCACGGACCAAAACAAGAGGAAAGGCAAAGCTGTATTTTTTTTTAGGGTTCGATGAGGACACGGGTCGTGCCAGATGGGCACGGACCTTGCCTCACTTACCTGATCAATTTTGGATCTGCTGGAGAGGTGCACGGACCGTGCCACCCTAGGCACTACCCGTGCCCCTTTCATTGCTGTTTTTCTGGACTATCTGGAGGGGTGCACTGACCGCGCCTCAGTAGACACCACCCGCGCCCCCTTCCTTTCACCTTGTATGGTCTTCAGTTCGATCCCTACAACTCCCTTCCTTTCATCTAGGTCATGGGTGAGTCTTTTAGTCAGGATATGAGTGTCTTTTTCTTTAGAAAGTATCATATAAGGTCTAAGATGAGTCCTTGTGTTAGTGTCTGCATGTAAGCATCTTGCATTCTTTAGAAAGTATCGTATAAGGTCTAGGATGAGTCTTTGTGTTCGTGTCTGCATGTAAGTGTCTTGCATTCTTTAGAAAGTATCATATAAGGTCTAGGATAAGTCTTTGTGTTAGTGTCTACATATAAGTGTCTTGCATTCTTTATGAGATCGCATACAGGTTCGTAGGGCATGGGTGAGTCCTTTTACAGAGTCGATATATGAATGTCTTGCATTATAGAAGTCTCCTATAGGTCTAAGACGTACAAACCCTTGCCATGAGTCAATCGTTGCGTCGTTTCTTGAGTTAGCGTGCAAGTGTCTTTCATTCTTAGGAATTCTCATATAAGGTCTAAGTCATGGGCAAGTCTGTGCCTAGAGTCATCATGTAAATATCTGTCTTTTTATTAAGAAGTCTAGTGTAAACCCACATCATGGGTGAGTCTTTTGTCGTGTTGGCATATCACGTGAATATCTGTCTTTTTATTAAGAAGTCTAATGTAAACCCATATCATAAGTTAGGATTTCCTGGTCAGCATATAGGCATTTGCACTTTAGGAGGTCTCATATAGAACATGTAGACCCATGTCGTGGGTCAGTCCTTTTCTTAAGTCAGCATGTAAAGGTCTTGCATCCTAGGAAGTCTCATGTAGGTCAGCTAGCACTTTGAAACCCATGTCCTGGGTGAGTCTCTCTCAAGTCAGCATATAGGCAGTTCATGTAGGTCATTTAGGTCATGCATGCATTGGGACGGGTTTTTCTTCATTTGTCTAGTGTCAGGTTCAAGGCCTGAGCTAACCATAAAAGGAATATCTGGATGACAAGAAATTCTGCAACTACCATAGATCCCGAGGGAACAACATGGAGAATTGTTAGATTGTGGATTCCCCATACGAGGACAAGGAGGGCACATCATCAAAGGAGCTGTAGAAGTAGCTATAGTCCTGGTTGTCAAGCATTTCATGCTAAGAGTTTGTCATAGTCAGTTCTTCATTCATTTCTTTGCTCTTGTTGCTATGCAATCAAACATAATTTCATGCTTGTGTTTTTTACTTGAGTTGAGAAGTTCTCTCAACTATCCATCATCCGTGCAACCAAGTCTAACAATTTTCACCTTCCCTTATCCTTCCATCTTTGTTGTGTACCTCGTTCCCATCATTTATTTTATTGAATCCACGGTTTAATTAAAGAAAAAAAAAACAAAAAACAAAAAAAAGGAAAAAAAGAGAGAGAAGCCAGTCTGCACTCATCAAGCAGGCTGGGCAAAAGGAGAGAAGACCAAAATCATCAGTCTCTTGAAAATAGACATCTCTATGCTCCTTGATCAGCAACTCAACCAAATGTGCCGAGGACAAGGGGTTTGAACCCAACCTTCATTTCATCACCCACATTACCCTCATCTTTTCATCCAATCTCGACTTACCACCTACCACTCACATCTTTGACCTCTCCATCAAACCTCATCCCTTTTCAAACCCTTAGCCCAATCCAAAAGGTGTGTTATGACCAAAGGAGAAAAGGATTCAACCCATGAAGAAGGAGTTTGAAGGAAAAAAAGAAAAAAAAACCTTAGCCTTGACCAACCTGGTCATTCTCCTCATGACCAATCCATATCTACCTAAAGCCAAAAGGTGCGTTGTGACTAATGTCATCAGAAAGGCGAACAGGAGTCAATCCCATGGAGAAGAAATTCGAGAAAAGAGAAGGAAAAAAAGAGCAAAAAAAAAAGGGGAAAAAAGTGAAAGCAAAAAAGCCAGAAAAAAGTTGAGAAGGAGATGAAACAAGAAAAAGGAAGAAAGAAAAAAAAAGGGATTAGAGGAGAATAAGAAGTGAGAACGCGAAAATAAGAGTCATGCACACCTCCGAAAATCTCGTCTCAAACCTTCATCTCATCATCCATACACCTCAACCTTCTATAAACCTTTCATCCATCCATAACCTGAAAACCTTCATAACCGTTCAGCCTTCCTCGAGGCACTATCCATCAACGTTGCGCTTAAAGAACTACGACTGGCCTGATTCCACGTTGGATACATATGAGAACCTCTTTGAGGCCCGACCGCTACAAGGAGTATCCTTTGTCCTCAAAATGTTGGTCTTTGAGAGAAGAAAAAAAAAGAAAAAAAAAGAGAGGCTATGTTGGAATCCCAGGCTAGGCAAAAGGAGAGTGAGAGAATAAGAGAGGCTAGCCTGAAAACCCGTCATGGCAGGTTAGGCAAAAGGAGAGGAAACCCTAGATTCTATCTATCATCGTCATTAACCCTCCATCTTCCTTCTATCAGACTTAGACATCATTCCATAACCATGTTCAAACCTTTTCCCAAGAGATGATGTCTTACCCTATTTGACCATCTCTTCACCCTTTCAAGACACGATCATTCTTGAGTGTCTCCCTATAAACACTTTCTTAAGAGATGATGTCTATCCCATTTTACCATCTCTTCAAGACATGATCATTCTTGAGTGTCTCCCTGTCTCATTCATCAATAAAAGTCTCATCTACCATCCCTTTCTCTAGAGATGATGTCTATCTCATTTGACCATCTCTTCCCCCGTTCAAGACACGATCATTCTTAAGTGTCTCCACATCCCATTCACCATCGTCCATCGTCTCTTTCCCCAAACGTCTTCCAACCAACCTTTTCTAGCCTCTTAATCCCATCTCACCCTTTGAGGACTTTTCAGCTCAATCATCAATGCAAGTATGAGGTTTTGTGTGGCTTACTTCTCAGCAAGAGCGAAAGCCGTCCACATCAGATCAGCGGCCAACTGGCAACCACATGATCATGAGCAGGACTCGAAACAAGCCATCAGAACTGGGGCCTCGCGCTACCTTTGTGGCATCAATCAAGACATTTATCGGAGAAAGCTTCTAAGAGGGAAACCTACTCCCTATCCTACAAGGTCCTGCATCTTCAATCTCATAAACGTCCTAATAGTGGTTTCATTAAGAAAAAAAAAAGATAAGAAAAAGAGAGAAAAAAAAGAAGAAAAAAAAAGAAAAAAAAAAGAAAAGAAAAGAGGGGCTAACTTGAAAACCCTTTGGGCAAGTTAAGCAAAAGGAGAGTTTGAGACTCACTACTAAGGAGTATGCCTTCTCCTATTCTATGGTCCCTATGCATCATCAATCCACATCGAAATTGGGGGATTGTAAATCTCCAAGGTGCTCTCCAAAGCAGGATAGTGTCATCAAGACTCTACGCCAAACCGGGGGCTTATCATACATCAGCATACATTTGCAAGCAATCAAGGTCATCTGCATGATCATTCAAGAAACATATCCTTCAGGCATGTTGCCTCTTTCATTGTTCCCTATTCCATGGATCGAAACATTACTCATCCTGAATGTCCCTGAAATTCCCCACGAGTGGCCTTGATCCTTAGAAAGCATTCTCTTAGGGAGTCATAGTTTTAGGTAAACATTGTCTTAGGAAAGCATTGTCTTAGAAAATCATTGTCCGAGAAATCTTTGTCTAAAATTAGAGTTGGGGGATGTCTGCGTGTATAATTGCATGTGTAGAATAGCATAGAGCATTATACGTGTGTCCTGTCTAAGCATAATATGGTTGCATTGTATCCATTTGTCATGTCAGAGTCACATTGAGTCAATTTGTCATGCATCGAGTCAATTTGTCATGAACCAAGTCAGTTTGTCATGCATCGAGTCAATTTGTCATGCATCAAGTCAGTTTGTCATGCATCAAGCTAGTCTATCATACATTGAGTCAATTTGTCATGCATTGAGTCAATTTGTCATGCATTGAGTCAATTTGTCATGCATCAAGTCAGTTTGTCATGCATCAAGTCAGTCTATCATGCGTTAAGTCAGTCTGTTGTGTATTGAGTCAGTTTGTCGTACATAAAGGCGATAGTCGTGCATGAATGTATGAGTGCATGAATGCTTATGTCAAAAAAAAATGTGCAATGGTTGTGCAAGAGTTTAGTAGACTAGTTGCATGCATGCCCGTATATCTGAAATTAAAAAGAAGAAGAAGCAAGGAAGTGCTACATCGTTGCTCCAGAACGTAACACTGGGGCTGCTCAAGCCCAATCAGACTGATCGACATGGTTTCCAGTTACTGAGAGCAAGATTAGAGAATCTCTAATCCAACTCTTGATGGACAAGTTAGGATCCAGTCAAGTCATGCATCATTAGCCAGACACGAAAGGTATATGTCCGAAACGAAGGACAAAATCTTCACTTGACTAGTACGGATCAATGATCGGGCAAATTCAATAATCCATTCCTTACAGTGAAATTTTCGCACCTATGTGCTTAAAGCAAAATTTAAGGAAAATAAGGGTCATCGACAGAGTTTCGGTAAAGTTCCTCAGCATCAAATTGCCATAATCCAGAGTCGCTGGCAGAGCTCGGCGCAATCGTAGCAATAAGAGTCATCAACATCGGGAAAATCTGTTGGGCATCGTCATCAATCTGCCAGACATGTAATTCTCTTTATCTCTAACCATTGTTCAAAATAATCTGAAATTCTGTTTTGGTTTCTGTGCAGGGAGTCATCACAGACACCAGGTCGCCGCTAAAAGGCGACATCATCATCCACCTTCCGGTCGCCACATAAAAGAGCACTGACAACATCAACCCACCCAGTCCGAAGTTTACGGCCCAAAGACTGCGGCCCAAGGGTTACCAACGCTCAGGTAAAAATCCGAACCCTCATCACATTTCCGAAAAAACTAATACTTGGTTTTCTGTGATTTTCAGCTTGCCACATAAAAGAGCACCATCATCCTGTTGCCGCATAAAAGAGCACCATCATCCGGTAGCTACATAAAAGAGCATCATCATCCGGTAGCCACATAAAAGAGCACCATCAGCGAGAGTCGTCCCACGGTTGCCACCTAAAGGCCTCCAACGATGTTGTCAGTGACAGTCGTCCAACGGTTGCCACTTAAAGGCCTCCAACGATGTCGTCAGCAACAGTTGTCCAATGGGTTCCACATAAAGGTTTCTGACGATGTTAGCAACAGTAGTCGTTCAAACGGATGCCACATAAAGGTCTCCAACGACATTCTCAACATCAATCGTCGAACGGTTGCCACCTAAAGGTTACCGGCAACCTCATCATCAGCGTCAGTCGTCAAACGGATTCCACTTAAAGGTCTCCAACGAAATTCTCAGCATCTTCAGTCGTCCACGGTTGCCACCTAAAGGCCTCCGATGACATCATCATCCACATCATTCGTCCAACGGTTGCCACCTAAAGGTTTCCGACGACATCATCGACATCTCAGGTCGTCTAACGGTTGCCACCTAAAGGCCACCGACGACATGAAGTCGACCATCTTCATTCAGGACGCCGTTGAAAGGCATCATCTTTGCAGTAGACCACCGACAGCATCCATCTTCAAGTCAGACATCAAGTAGACAGCATCTCAGGCTACTTTGACCTTATTCGGACTCGATCAAAGTGGGCGCTTGATAGGCCGCAAGTGCATGGCTAAAATTGTAGCATGAATCAAGGTCGTTCCCACAGGGACTTATCCTTTTAACGCATTGAACTAGCCTCCTAGTTGATTGCTAAGTCGATCGGGTTTTTGTTTGAAGCAACTAACTCTAATTCTAATCACAATCAAGGTCTAAACAAACTAATATTCACACAAACGTTTCTGAATTAATCAAGATAAAAAGACGTTCAGGGGATAAAACCTAAGTCAAGTAACGAATCAACGATGTGGATTAAACATTCATTTCATTAGTGTGCACAATCAAGGTTCGATAATTGCATAGAATACTTCGCAATGAGATTTTGTCACTAAACCGAATTACCAAGACTAAACAAGCACCTACTTTCATGGTTATTTTTATTTAATCAAGGTTAAAGATCTAATTATCACAAGAACCCTAATTAAAACTTCTATGTCTTGAAAATTTTAATTAGTTAAGCCTAGGTTTTCGGGAAATCAAACTTTTCCTTTCAGTAAATCATTCAATGACCTATTTACATGCAATTGGTGATCAAGCAAAAGCAATATAAAATCAATTCTAAGGCCAAACAGATTGAAACAAACTAAATTCATGATAATTCAATCCTACAAAGTCAATTCATCAAGCAACTTCAAAGGTTCATCCCCCAAACTAAAAAGAACTACTCAATATTCATGTTTGAAACTACAAAGCAATTGAAATCTACTCTAGAAAGCATATTTAAATCTATGAGAGAATGAGAAATAAACCAAAGGGAAGAACAATCTTGCTAGAAATCACCAATGGAGGACTTTTGCTCCTCCACTTCAAAGTGTGTTTGAAAGAACCCTAGAGGGGGGTGAATAGGGTTATTAAAATTTTCTGCACGATAATCACTTGATAAAGGACGTTAGTTCCTTAATCTTTTCAGATCAAGGTTCAAAACAGTTTAATAATAGACTTCAAGTAAAGGACAATATATATATCAACTGAATAACTTCAAGTAAAGGACAATATATAAACCAAAGGGAAGAACAATCTTGCTAGAAATCACCAATGGAGGACTTTTGCTCCTCCACTTCAAAGTGTGTTCAAATTGCTCTTCGATCTTCAATCTTCTCACAATCTTCAATGGTGGATGGATTATGGATGATGAAGGACATAGATTAGGGTTAGGTTATGGAATGGAAGATGGTAGAATGATGATTGCCTCCAAAAACAGCCGGAAACAGCATAATATAGACAAATTGCAACTCAAAACCGCCGGAAATGAAGAGTCACAGGCGACACGGACCGTGCCCCTACTGACACGGACTGTGCCACCCTAGGCACTACCCGTGTCAGCTCCCTGCTTCAAATTCCACACTTTCTGGATGAAGACACGACCCGTGCCCCTTCTTTGGGCACCCGTGTCACTGCAATCTTGGGCTTAGGAGGTCTTTGGGCCATTGTTTGGGCCTTGGGTGATCCAAATTCTCACTTCTTGATCCTTTTTGCTCATAACTTGGATCTACACTTGATTTTTGGCTCGGTTTACATCGATTCTTCACAAATTACCTACAAAACTCACCAAACTCAAAACCAAGCGTAATATGGGAAATTCGGGCATAACATAATATAATCATATCAAATATTCCCCAAATTCTCATGAAAACAACCAAGTTTTCATATATACAAGAAGCACTTATCAAAATCCCCCATGCTTAGTCCTTGCTTGTCCCTAAGCAAGTCCAAACTCAAAAGAAAAAGCAAAGAAAGAAAATAAAAGAAAAAGAAAGAAACCGGGACAAAAAGGACTCAAGAACTCAAAGAAAGAATAAAAAGACTCAAAAGTAAAAATAATAAAAACGAAAATATTTATTTAATTAAAACTCCTCAGAATGGCACTGATAGAACATTCGATCGACCCAATCAAATCTAAAGTATAGCCCAAGGGTGAAGAAAAAGCCAAGTTACACGAATAAATGAAGACAAATTATACAAGAATGGCACTCATCATTTTCAACCAATCACCCTTATTAACTGACGAGATAAGTATGCACATGTTAAGCATGGAACTAGGTAAGATTGAGAGCAAACCTCGCATAGTAAACACTCCGCTCATGTGTTGGAACATATAAAGATGTTGTTTCGCTCATTACTCTAACCAAAGCAACAACCAACCACGTACTTGCTAAGAATCTGAACTCTCCACCGCGAATATGCAATGCAACAATGACAATCAAGAGGACTTTCAAGGGTTGTAACGGGGCTAGGGTTAAGGGTAAGAAGTGGAAAATATTTGGGATATGTGGAGCTAAAAGCCAAAGCTTGAAACTATTTCGCACCAATTCGACATACATTCACTCTCACCACTTATAATCAATCCAAATCAACCCCACAATCAATTGGAAATTTGCCTCAAAACAAAAGAAACACAATGTCAAACATTTTATTCTCTTTTTTTTTCATTTTTCCGATTTTTCTCTTTTTCGCTTTTTTCTGTTTTTTCTGATTTTTTTTCTTTTTTTTTTCTCTTTGATTTAAACATACACACAAACAAACAACACACTTATATACAACTCACTAGGCAAGTTTCCAATTCCAACCTCAGTGCACATAATTGGGGAATCAAATCAATATTTACAACTCAAACCAATCCCCATCACAAACCAAACCACAAAAGTAACCACAATCAACCCAACTTCATACTCAAAACATTTCAAGAAATGGCTTAAGGGTAGGAATTATATAATTGGTCAGGGCTTATAATGCGGGTTCAAGAAAAGAAATGGTCAAGGCAAGAAGGGGCTAACTACGGATATACTGATATTAACGGGTGGCCAAGGCTTGTGGGCTCAATTCCTAATGCCTCTATCATCTTGTCAATGCACAACGCATATCAATTTCAAGGAGATGCAAAGCAAATGAAGGAGGATGCCACAATGGTGAGTCACTCATGGAAATAAGACCAACAAAAATGATTAGTCTTTTCTTTTAGGCTTATGTGGTCTGACGGGTAGCTCTCAACAATCATTACCAAGTTGAAAAGATATGCATATGCACACCTCACTCTTAAAATAGTGACAAAGGCAATCGTTCTCATTTTCCAAGCACAATTCTGACAACATTTAGCTTCACAACTCGTGTCAATTCACAGTCCTTCACAAACGGGGTATACAAGATCAAATCAAGTCAAACGAAAACTATCTCACCTAATCCTATATCAAACTATTTTTTCTAATTTTTTTAGATTTTCTAATTTTTTTTCAGATTTTTCTTTTTTTCAAAAACTTTTTACAAGACTCAAAATAAAAATAAGAAAATATAAAACGAAAACAAACTACGAAAAGAAGAAATTAAAAACTTTTTACAAGTGAAACTAAACTAGAAAAATAAATAAAAGTAAAAGACTCAAAACACGTTAAAAATCAAAATAAAAAAAAACGACTCAAAACACACATATCCACAAAGTTTTACACAACCCCCCCCCCATGCTTGAACCGAGCATTGTCCACATGCAAAACTTACCCGAGAAGCAAAGGAAGGAAACACAAAGAGATCACACAGAGGTATCATGGAGGGGGAGGTGGGGTTGGGTTGCAAGTATGGTTAAGCTGTCAATCACGAACGGAACGCATTAAGGCAAGCATCTCATCTTGGCTATGCTCAGTTCTACCCTAGGAGTCCCGAAGGGCTTGAAACTCAAGCTCACAATAGATTTGGAGGTTGTGAAGCCTCTCTCCAAGGGTAGGCTCACCATCACCCTCATCACTTTGCTCATCATTGCTACTGTCACCACTCTCTCCATCGTCTCGGATGGCAAGTGGAGCCTCAAGAGCGGGCTGGTTTGGGTCTATGGGAGGTAGAAATAGTATGTTGGGGACATGTTGGATGGACACATGATCATGGGGAAGCACACATTTTCATAGAACAAAAGGTCTTAGCATCCAAAGGCAAAAGTGCACCAACTAAATCTCGTTGATGGCGAGCAGGGTCCCAACCAAAAAGTTTCGCTAATATAGTGAGTAGACCCCACATAACAATATCCCCTTTCCCGAGGCTAGCATGTCTCTCTAAATGAAGAGCAAAAAGGGAAGCGGGGTTAACATCAGGTCGAGCATAATACATCCCCTACAACACATAAAATTCAGCTTTAGATGCCACATTCATACTATCACCTCGTCCTAACATTCCACAGGATAAAATCCGCTAAGTAACCCGAAAAGTCGGATTGCGGATGGCGGTGCACTTAGATTTACGGGGATTATAGTCAGTCCTTGTAGTAAGGAACTGCAAAAAGGCTTTGGGGTTCCATTCATCATCATCAGGCACCTCTCTCTTCCCTCTATCAGTTATAACAGGCAGTTGAAATATCACAGAAAATTCGGCCAAGGTTAGGGAATGGGTCTCCTCATCAATGTGAAAACAAATCAAGCCATCCCTAGTGGTCAAGTCAACTTCGAAAGTGCTAAGCACCTCCAAGGTCAGGTTTCGATAAGTAGGTTCTCTCATTCGAGCAAAGCATAACATGCCACATCTATTAAACAACATTCAACATCAGTTAACATGCCAGTCTATTCCGAAAATGGTTAATGCATAAATCTAGTGGCCACAACTTTACGCTTGCTCAAAGCAAGATAACGATCATACATTTCACCTTCGAGATTAAATGGATTGTTACCTCGATTTAGCCGTGAAGAACGCGCGCCTTTATCCTTGCCCTTGCCTCCATCAGCTTTCCTCCTCTTAGAAGATGGTTCCTCTTGAACTTGACCTCAACCCCTAGCCATCTTTTGATAACAAAGGGTTACAACAACGTTAGTTATATACAAAAGTGCAAAAGACTCAAAATGGATGGTGGAGTTAGTTTTTACAAACCACCATTGACTCAAAAACAAAGCAAGAGAACACGAACCTAGACTCCTATGACAAAACACAAAAAAAAGGTAAGCTAAAACAACATTTACATCCTAGCAAACCAGACAAACCAAACTCAAAAACAACACTACTAAAAACACTACTAAGGTGAATGACAAAGTATATACAAGTCACATTAAACTCTTAACTATGACGAAATGAAACTAAAACTAAAGCAAGAAACAAGCTAGCTAGACACAATGACTAAATTACTACCACCAAAGACTCAATGTATATACAACAACCCAATAAACACACTAAAGTTTGAGACAAACCACACCAAAACACAATCAAACCCAAAGCATATCAATTGCTCTCCTAAACAATTCAACCAAGATTAGAGAAATCAAAGTTGAACAATTCACACCAAAATAGCAATAGGGTTCGAATTAACCTTAGTAATTGAATTGGGCATCAACCAAACCAAACCAATTAAGTACAAGAAACCCTAAATTCAAAAACCAAGACAATGTATCTCAAAAATTAGTAAATTAAGCAAAGAAAACTAAAAATAAACAAGAATCAAACCTTTTTACAAGAGAATTGAGAAGAGAGGAGAACTGGGAGGGGTTAGGGTTTAGGGAAAAAAAATTGGTGCTTGGTGGGGAAGTGGCGTGCGTTGTGGAGCGGCGGGCGTGCGCTGGGTGAGCAGAAGAGAAGAGTGGAGGCGAGTGGAGAAGGGGCGTGCGCTGCGAAGGAGAAAAAGGTAGGGAGAAGTGTGGAGTTGGGGGGGCGTGCTGGGCGAAGGAGAGAAGGGTGGAGGCGAGTGCGCACGGAGGTGGAGAGGGAGAAGAGGCGCTCTGAATGGTTTCAAAGAAGAAGCATGGACCAAAACAAGAGGAAAGGCAAAGCTGTATTTTTATTTTTTTTAGAGTTCGATGAGGACACGGGTTGTGCCAGATGGGCACGGACCGTGCCTCACTTACCTGATCAATTTTGGATCTGCTGGAGGGGCGCACGGATCGTGCAACCTAGGCACTACCCGTGCCCCTTTCATTGCTGCTTTTCTGGACTTTCTAGAGGGGTGCACTGACCGCGCCTCAGCAGACACCACCCGTGCCCTCTTCCTTTCACCTTGTATGGTCTTTAGTTCGATCCCTACAACTCCCTCAACTCTCAAATATCCCTTTTTCTTGCACTTCACTCAATTTCTTACATTCAACTCTTATTTCCACTCAACCTTTTTTTTCACTCATTTTTTTCTTCAACTCTCTCCTTTTCTATTTTTTTTTTCTTTTTGTTGTTTTTTTTAATCTCTTTTTTTTTCAAGATTATCTTTAATATAAAAACAAAACAAAGAAACCTCTAAAAATCCAAAAAAAATTGAAAAATAAAATACGAAAAAAATCTAAAAAAAAAGAAACCTAAAAATAAAACAATCAAAATGAAAAGTGTCAAATAAAAAAAAAATAAAAATAAAGCATTAAAACTTGGGTTGCCTCTCAAGAAGCTCTTATTTAACATCCTAAGCTTGATCAAGTACCTCTCAAACCGCACCGGGAGCGGTGAGGTTGAAGTTTTGGCGATCTTCAAGAGGTTGACCAACCAAATAGGGCTTAAGTCTATGCCCATTGACCGTGAATGGCTCGGAATCGTCCCCACAAATCTCAACCGCACCATGGGGCAATACCTTCAAGACCCGGAATGGGCCCGACCATCGGGACTTAAGCTTGCCCGAAAAGAATTTCAACCTTGAATTGAACAACACTTGGTCTCCTTCTTCAAATCTCTTCTTGAAAATGTGTTTGTCATGCCATCTCTTAGTTCTTTCCTTGTATAACTTGGCACTATCATAGGCCTCCAACCTCAACTCATCAAGTTCTTGAAGTTGCAACATCCTCTTTTCTCCAACCTTTGCAAGGTCGAAGTTGAGAGTTTGAACAGCCCAAAAAGCCTTGTATTCCATCTAAACCGGCAAATGACATGCTTTTCCATATACTAACTGGTACGGAGTGGTTCCCAATGGAGTCTTGTATGTGGTCCGGTAGGCCCACAATGCATCATCTAACTTAAGAGACCAATCTTTCCTCAAACGGTTGATCGTCTTCTCCAATATGCTCTTGATTTCCCGATTAGAAAGCTCCACTTGGCCACTAGTTTGGGGATGATATGGTGTAGCAACTCGATGTGTCACCCCATACTTGGCTAGAAGAACATCAAGAGGCCAATTACAAAAATGAGTGTCATTGTCAATCAATAAGGCCCTTGGAGTTCCAAATCTTGCAAAAATCTTCATGAGGAACTTAATCACCACCTTGGAATCATTGGTGGGTGTTGCAATTGCTTCAACCCACTTTGAAACGTAATCTACTGCCACCAAAATGTAGAGGTTGTTGTGAGAAGGAGAGAAGGGACCCATGAAGCCTATCCCCCATAAATCAAAGAGTTCTACCTCTAAAATGTAATGTTGTGGCATCTCATTCCTCTTGGAAATACTCCCGGATCTTTGGCACTTGTCACATGAGAGCACAAAATTTCTCACATCCTTGGAGAGTGTAGGCCAATAGAACTCGACTTGGAGCACCTTTGCAACGATCTTGTCGGTGCTAAAATGACCACCACAAGTAGTGGCATGACAATGGCGGAGCACACTTTGAACTTAATCTTCCGGAAAACATCTTCTATACATTCCATCCCCACACAGCTCGTAAAGTAGAGGCTCCTCTCAAACATATCTCCTCAACTCGGAAAGAAACCTCTTCTTTTTTTGCCACGACATCTCCGGGGGAAGTACACCACTAACAATGAAGTTCATTATATCCGCATACCAAGGGCGACTTGATGAGCAAGAACAAAGAGTTGTTCATGTGGGAAAGAATCATCAATGGGAATATCATCATCGCTTTGAGCCTCAAGTTGCAATCTCGACAAATGATCGACCACCACATTTTGCAATCCCGGTTTGTCTGGGATCTCGAGGTCGAACACTTGAAGTAAGAGGACCCATCGAATGAGGCGAGGCTTAGAATCCGCCTTAGTCAATAGGTGCTGTAGAGCAGCATGATCCGTGAAAACAATCACCTTGGAATTGATCAAATAAGAGCGGAATTTGTCAAAAGCGAAGATAACCGCCAAGAACTCCTTCTCGGTGGTGGCATAATTAACTTGAGCTCCATCCAACGTCTTGCTTGCATAGTAAATCACATAGGGCTTTTTGTCCTTCCTTTGCCCCAAAACAGCCCCCACCGCATGATCGTTTGCATCGCACATCACTTCAAAGGGAAAATCCCAATCCGGTGCTTGTACGATGGGGGCGGTGACCAAAGCTTCCTTCAACCTGAGAAAAGCACTCAAGCACTCTTCATTAAAGTCAAAGGGCACATCTTTGATGAGCAATTGGGTGACTGGTTTTGCAGTTTTTGAAAAATGTTTTACGAACCGCCAGTAAAAACCAACATGTCCAAGAAAACTCCTCACTCCCTTTACAGAATTTGGTGGCGACAATTTTCAATCACCTCCACCTTTACTCTATCAACTTCAACGCCCTTAGATGAAACAACATGACCAAGAACTACCCCATCTTGCACCATTAAATGGCACTTTTCCCAATTCAAGACCAAGTTAACTTCTTCACATCGATTTAGCACCTTTTTCAAATTATTTAAACAATGTCCAAATGAGGTGCCATAAACAGAAAAGTCATCCATAAAAACCTCCATTATGTCCTCAATAAATTGGGAGAATATAGCCATCATACATCTTTGAAAAGTAGCGGGCGCATTACACAACCCGAAAGGCATTCTCCGATATGCAAAGGTACCATAAGGACATGTGAAAGTGGTTTTCTCTTGGTCTTTTGGGTGAATCGGGATTTGGAAAAATCCGGAATAACCATCTAGGTAGCAAAAATGGGAATTCTTTGTAAGTCTTTCTAACATTTGGTCTACAAAAGGAAGGGGAAAGTGGTCTTTCCGGGTGGCTTTGTTTAATTTCCTATAGTCAATACACATTCTCCAACCCGTTACCGTTCTAGTGGGGATCAATTCATTTTTATCATTTTTCACAACAGTCATTCCTCCCTTTTTAGGCACAACATGGACCAGGCTTACCCACTCACTATCGGAGATAGGGTAGATAATACCGACCTTCAACAGTTTCAAAACCTCGTTTTTCACAACATCTTTCATGGTAGGTTAAGCCTCCTTTGATGCTCAATGGATGGCTTATGGTTTTCCTCCATGAGGATGCGATGCATGCAAAACGAAGGGTGAATTCCCTTTAGGTCATCAAGAGTGTGTCCTATGGCATTGCGGTGCAATCTTAAAACTTCCAACAAAGCAGAATTTTCAGATTTGTTTAAGTTTGCATTCACAATGACAAGATATGTGGAATTAGGACCTAGAAACTCATACCTCAAAGAAGATGGAAGAGGCTTCAATTCTACATCCGGAGCCTTTTTCGCAGCATGTGTAGGCTCTTCTTCAACCTCCAGCTTCTCAATCTTGGCAAACCCCGGTGGGAATGGTGGGGATTCTTCCAACAACTCAGCACAAATTGCAACCGGGGGGTTGTCATCCTGCAAATAGTCACAAAACAGCAAACATAGCTCAAGTGGATCATCAGTTGGCCAATGGTTAGTCTCATGTTCCCTAACTATTCCCTCAATCGAATCAACGAAGTTACAATCATCAGAAATAGAAGCAAATTTGGAAGCTTTATTCATATTGAACTCAATCTTATCACTTCCCACATCAAAAGTCATCTTGCCATTTTTCACATCAACACAACACCCCGAAGTAGCCAAGAAAGGCCTTCCAAGAATGATTGGGGTGCGCAAGTCCTCATTCATATCAAGTATCACAAAGACAACAGGCACAAAGATGTCACCCACCTTGATAGTGACATCCTCAAGTATACCCAAGGGGTATTTCACAGAACGGTCAGCAAGTTGTAGGGACATGGTAGTGGGTTTCACCTCACCCATACCAAGTTTTTGAGACAAAGAAAGGGGCATCAAGTTCACACTTGACCCCAAATCACACAAAGCATGTTCAATGAAAATGTTCCCTGCAACACATGGAATGGTGAAGCTACCGGGATCCTTAAGCTTAGGAGGTAGCTTGTTTTGGATCGCGGCGCTACAATGGTCAGTCAAAGCCATTGTCTCATGCTCTTCTAGCCTTCTCTTGTTGCTTAAAATTTCTTTCAAAAATTTGGCATAGGCGGGCATTTGAGACAAGGCCTCGGTGAATTGTATGCTAATCTCGAGCTTCTTGATGACCTCCAAGAACTTCCCAAATTGTTAGTCAAGTTTAGCCCTTGCCAATCTTTGAGGGAAATGCACGGGCGGAGTATAAATCCTTTGGGGAGTTTTCGGTGGGTCATTAAGAGGCTCTTTCTCCTTTTGCACATCAACATCAATCACAGAATCTTTGAAGGGCGGAGACACCTCCTCATCAACCACAACATTCTCAACATCAATCACATCATTTTCAACATCTTTAGGCACATCAATCACCACATGCTCAATCTTAGGATCTTTAGGCCCCTCCAATTGTGTCCCACTCCTTAAGGTTATGGCTTGACATTGTTCCTTAGGGTTAGGTATGGGCTTTCCGGGAAGCATTTTCGGAGGGTGTAGTGGAGGTACTAGCTTGTATAGCAATTTGATTCTCAAGCATTTGAGTGTGGGTGCTCATAAGGTCAACTTTCATAGCTAAGGCCTTAATCACCTCATCTTGTCTTTGTTGATGCTCAAGTTGTCGTTGTTGGTGTTGTTGTTGAGACGACATCAAAGCTTGTATCATGGCCTCTAGGTTAGGCTTTTGGGAAGCTTGTGGTGGAGGTGCTTGCGGTTGTACGTCTTTGCCCTTGGGGTTGACCCATTTGGTTATTGTTCCAGTAAGAAAAATTCGAGTGGAACCTAAAACCGGGATTGTAGGTATTGGAGAAAGGGTCAAAGTTTTTCCTATTAGAAGGGTTACCAACATAGTTAACCACTTCGGTCGATTCATCGCTAACCAACCCACTAGGACAATTCAAGGTCTCATGCTCATATGATTGACACGACGCACATGGTTGGGGAGGGGGAGCATTCACATTCAACAAATCCATCTTCTTATTCATGGCATCCAACTTAGAATTCAACATGGTTATAGCATCAACATCATACTTACCTCCCGTCCTCTTGGAACGGGGCTTTAACCACTGGTAGCTATTGACCGCCATCTCCTCAATCAAAGTTTGAAGTTCCGCCACTGTTTTGGACATGATGTTGCCTCCCACCGTCGCCAAGATGTTGGCCCTCAAGTTGTCATCCACCCCGTTGTAGAAGGCTTGTATCGGGACCCAAGGTTTGAATCCATGGTGGGGGCATTGACGTAAGAGGTCCTTGAACCTCTCCCATGCTTCATAGAGGGACTCATCCGGCTCTTGGAAAAATGTTGAAATTTGATTCCGGAGGCTCGTCAACTTGCTAGGAGGAAAGTACTTCGCCAAGAATACGCTAGAAAGTTTGTCAAAAGTCTGATGGCGGAGCTTGATGGAAGAGAGTCCAACCACTCCCAAGCCTTCCCTTCAAGTGAGAAGGGAAACAATTACAACTTGATTGCATCGGGCGTTGCACCATTTGCCTTAAAGGTCTCACATGTTTGGTTGAATAGGCAAAGGTGCCGGTTGGGATCTTCATTGGGAAGGCCATGGAATAGGTTGGCCTTCACCAAATTGATGAGTTAACTCCTTAGCTCGAAATCATTTGAAGCCGCATTTGGAGGATTTATGGCGGAAGGTTGATTTGTGACATTGGGCATCACATAAGAGTCAAGCGTGACTCTATGCTCGCCGCCGCCGCCGCCGCCGCCGGACATCGCGTTCTTTCGCTTGGAGTTCTCTTCTTGTCTTCTCCGGACGTGCTCTAACTTTTGCTTCTTCCGCTGGGAGCGAAAGGTTCTTTCGATTTCTGAACAAAGTGCGGGCTTGATAGGCCACAAGTGCACGGGTGAAATTGTAGCAAGAATCAAGGTCGTCCCCATAGGGACTTTTCCTTTCAACGCACTGAACTAGCCTCTTAGTTGATTGCTAAGTCGATCGGGTTTTTGTTTGAAGCAACTAACTCTAATTCTAATCACAATCAAGGTCTAAACAAACTAATATTCACACAAACTTTTCTGAATTATGCAAGATAAAAAGACGTTCAGGGGATAAAACCTAAGTCAAGTAACGAATCAACGATGTGGATTAAACATTCATTTCATTAGTGTGCACAATCAAGGTTCAATAATTGCATAGAATACTTCGCAATGAGATTTTGTCACTAGAACGAATTGCCAAGACTAAACAAGCACCTACTTTCGTGATTATTTTGATTTAATCAAGGCTAAAGATCTAATTATCACAAGAACCCTAATTAAAACTTTTATGTCTAGACAATTTATTTAGTTAAGCCTAGGTTTTCGGGAAAGCAAACTTCTCCTTTTAGTGCTTCATTCAATGACCTATTTACATGCAATTGGTGATCAAGCAAAAGTAATATCAAATCAATTCAAAGGCCAAATAGATTGAAACAAACTAAACTCATGATAATTCAATCCAACAAAATCAATTCATCAAGCAACTTCAAAGGTTCATCCCCCAAACTAAAAAAACTACTCACTATTCACGTTTGAAATTACAAAGCAATTGAATTCTACTCTAGAAAGCATATTTAAATCTATGAGAGAATGAGAAATAAACCAAAGGGAAGAACAATCTTGCTAGAAATCACCAATGGAGGACTTTTGCTCCTCCACTTCAAAGTGTCTTCAAATTGTTCTTCGATCTTCAATCTTCTCACAATCTTCAATGGTGGATGGATTATGGATGATGAAGGATATAGATTAGGGTTAGGTTATGGAATGGAAGATGGTAGAATGATGATTGCCTCCAAAAACAGCCGGAAACAGCATAATATAGGCATAATGCAACTCAAAACCGACGGAAATGAAGAGACACAGGCGACACGGACCGTGCCAGGGGTGTCGCGGACCGTGCCCCTACTGACACGGACCGTGCCACCCTAGGCACTACCTGTGTCAGCTCCCTGCATCAAATTCCACACTTTCTGGATGAAGACACGACCCGTGCCCCTTCTTTGGGCACCCGTGTCACTACAATCTTGGGCCTGGGTGGTGTTTCGGCCATTGCTTGGGCCTTGGGTGATCCAACTTCTCACTTCTTGATCCTTTATGCTCATAACTTGGATGTCCACTTGATTTTTGGCTCGGTTTACATCGATTCTTCACAAATTAGCTACAAAAATCACCAAACTCCAAACCAACCGTAATATGGCAAATTCGGGCATAAAATAATATAATCATATCAAATATTCCTTAAATTCTCATTAAAACAACCAAGTTTTCATATATACAAGAAGCACGTATCAGGGTTCTCTGTAGACACTGGATTTTATACCAGGACAAGTGTACAAATCAGGAGCAACAAGAAAAGAGGCTAGAAGGAAAGCCTAGCCACTGGGCCTCCATCAATCAAAAGCTATCGGGCCAACCCATCACAAAAAGCTTTCATTTTCCACCCTTGCCACATACATATACCCACCATTTCGAAGCCCATTTTTTTCATAAGTCTCGTTAGCCCTATTTCTTTTAATGAGAATAAAGTACACATCATAAGCTTTCCAACGCCTTTTGAATTGCCTCAATCGGAGTCCAGCTGAAAGAGTTATGGGCGTTCGAAGTTAAACTTAGCAATTTCAAAACCCACGCGGGTTTTAACAATTCTCAGGCCCATAAATCAGGCCCGAAGCAAACCGCCCAGAGATCGCAAAACCCGCTGGTTTTAGATGTCGGCGGCCCGAAATAAGAACTACCAAGGCGCCTCCCTAGCTTGCTTCAAAACCCGTACGGGTTTTCTACCATCTGAAGCGTGTCGTTTTGCCTCGTCCACGTCAACAATCTGTGTGTGGGTATTTTAAAACCCGCGCGGGTTTTATTTTCAATAAGTTGGCGCTAATATCTTGATCATCCCCCTGATTTTAGCCCACGTGCCTTGACCATTTTGCCTTTGACTTGGATAACCCGCATGGGTTTTATGCTTGCATGGATGGAGGGCATGATCTAAGGGATGTGTCCCCTCCATTTCCCTCTTAAACCTCACCTCCTTCACCTATAAATACCCCCTCCATTCCATTCATTTTCATCAACTAATACCATCATTCTACCCAAACTCTCTCAAAATCCTCCCCCACCTATGTCCATACTCTCTTAAACCCACTTCTCTAATCACTCATACACCGTTATTATCCATCCATTTGATCCATAATCCAAGTGCTATCCTACCATACTCAAGTCTCCATTTCATACAAGCGCCTCTCCAAGGATTTGTCAAGAGAAGTTCGGTCCATCCATCGCCATACCAATACTTTAAGTGAGGTTTGAGCATCTTTCATTTCAATCATGTAATTTCATTTGTTTAGCGCTTTACATGTACATTATTATGTAAAACATTTCTTTCAAATTTGCATGATTCAGAATATAATTTCTTGAAATTAATTAAACTTCTCCCCGCTCTATTTCATTTTAATGTCGATTTTAGTAGAGTATGTTTTCTAACAGGTGAATTCGAGAATTCTTATAATTCTCGAATTCGTAACCTTACTCCCAGACTTAGAATCGGGTTTCGTAGACCGGATTCATTTTTATCATTTTCATGGTTTGTCGATTTCCTTAAATCGGCTAGCGACTCTTTTATTCTTTTTATAATCCGTTTAATTATTTAATATTGTAATTTACACTAAAACAATTAAAAATGACTTAACATTTCCCTCTCACCGCAGTCAAGGTTAAAACCGAGAGAAAGTGGGCTAGGAATCAATAAAACCCACGCAGGTTTTATTGTTTCCAACCCCTTTTCTCTGGCCCAGGGAAACAGGCAGCCCGACCCAAGGTTTGTCAAAACCCGCGCGGGTTTTGGCAGGCTATGGTGGCCCGCCTGCTTGTTATTGGGCCTGAATTTGGTGTTTTGGGACGGTTTAAACCATTATTAATATATTTCAGTGTAATTTCAAGTATTTAAATAATAAAAACGGATTTGTAAAATAAATAAAGTTTCATCACTTCGAAAATGAATTTCGAAATAAAAATATCCTTATTTAAGGATTAAGCAACCTTAGTCGGCTCCCGATCACTAAAGTAGCGCATCCGAAACAATTTCCCCGAACGGGAATTTTCCGGGTCCTACACAGGTGTCCATCAAATCTACACTACTTTGATTTTCGTCCTATCCTCGGACTCAATCAAAGTGGGGGCTCTGTGTAGGCACCGGAATTTGGCACTTAGATATATGGAATTCCTATATAAAAATGAAGCAAAAATAAAGAAGGAGAAGTCAGTCGATAAGTTAGATTTTAGCATAGATTTTATAAACTTTTTAATGTAATTTTTGTTACTTCCTTTTTATGTAGAGAATTAGGAAATTAGAAAATAAGGGAAGTCAAGCTATGCAAGCCAAAAGAGCAAGTTCCAGAGGTCGCAGGATCGAAACCTCACATAAACACTCTAAAAATACCTCATTTTAGCTCACCACAAAGGCTATCTCCGTCCAGTGTGAACCACCACTTCCCGAGGTTGGTGAGTTCACACACCACCGTCCAAGAATGCATGGACGAAGCTAGTACATTCCTCCACCGGTGATGGCGATCGGTTTACTGATCACCACACGTGGTCAATTGACCACGTGCTGCCGTCCATCATCATACATCTCCCCCTACTGCCTTGTTATCTGCATTATTGAATGCCATAGCCGAGGTAAATGCATGTGCATGTATATGCATGTATTCTCCACCCTCTACTCCTCCTATAAATACTACCTCTCTTGAAGCCAAATTCAATCATTCACTCATCCTCCCCACTAAGCCCTCATTCAGCCATTCTCTCATTCCTCTCGTCACTCCCAGCTAATCTCTATTCTAATATCATCATTCTACCACTCTTTTCCTATCACCTTTCCACCATTCTCTTACTATCTTAATCCCCTTATCCTCATCCTCTTAAACCCCTTAATCCATACTCTCATACTATCCCCACCATTATTACATAAAACCCTCACAAAAGCATCCTAAAACATCACTAAAAACTCACAAAAAGCCCTTTCTTCCTACCCCTTTTCTTATCCATTTTCCATACTTTTCTCCATCCACTTTTGGCACCACTTTGGCATCTTCAGGAGGAGTATTCAAGGCTTCCAAAGGCATTCAAAGAGGCTTCGACAAAGGCTAGGCAAGACTTCCCTTCAAAATGCATAATGTAAGCTCTTAAGTGTTCTTTCCTTATGTAAATAAAGTGTTGTACATGATGTATCTTTCTTTCTTTCATTCTTTTGCATGTTCCATGAAGTAATTCTATAAAGTTCTTATTTATTCTCCTTCCAAACTTTATCAAAAGCGCATCTTTAAACTTTTAGTAGAGTTTTTCCTTTTGTGAGAGGCAAACTCTTAAAGTTTACTTTTCGAGTTCGTAGCCTTACCCCCGAATCCATTCTTGGATTTCCCAGGCGGAGTCTTTCTTTCTTTTCTTTTGGTTTTTTCTTGGCTTTTCCCTTAAAAAGTCGGGTGGCGACTCCCATTTCGAACCAAAACACATCGAGGATTGCATAAACTATGATTAACATGGTTTTACAATGTATCGATGCAACTTTAGGGCATTCTTCTTATATTTCTAAATAATATTTGCCTAGATCGCTTTCTTCCGAGCCTAACATTTAAATGAGCAAATTGGGTTTAATTTAGAAGAGTTTGGAACAAGTGGATGTTCACTCTTAAATGTTTAATTCAATGACTCATAAAATGCATAAGTAAAGGGAAAGTGATTTTATAAAGTATTATTAATGAAATGTACGATTAATTCCTTAAAGAGTTTTTAAAGGTTAAACCCCAGCACAAATCACTGAATCACACCCCAATCCAACGGCGAGGAAAAATATCCACATGAAGGCATAATTCTTTCCACATGTCTCGAAAAATATTGCAAGAGGACTTTTTGGAAAGCTAAATTTTACTCCTACAACTTTTGTAATTAGGAACTAAGGCTAAAAACAATTGAAAAGGGGTTAAAATTTTACGTTATAGCAAAGTTGTCCTGCAGAATTAACACAGTCGGGAATGATAATTCAGAAAATGATAACTCAAGATCTAATTATCGGTTGAGTGCATGTGAGCAGCCTATGGAAAGCTTGAATTGCATGCTACAACTCTTATGCTGACCATAATCTCATATAAGCCCAAGAAAAACTTCAAAAAGTGTCTTGAATATGCTATGACCTCCTAAATTTTCTGGGCAAAACATATTTACTAGCTGAATAAAACTGTTAATAACTTTCTCTTCCGATATCCAATGAACGCATAAGAACTCATTAAGGAAAGCTTGCAGAACATACTACAACTTTCATTTTGAACTCTTAACCTAATAAGGTCTATTTATCCCTTGAAATTGCTCAAGAACCTATTGCCCAAACAAAAACGTATATAATAGAACACCCATACCAATTTCACCATAACTTAATCTATACATATCGAAATCCCGAAATTCAAAGCTCGACTAGAAGCTTATTACTAAGGCTACTTTTCTCCGTTAAATACTTTGGTTACAGGACACTGTAACTTCCCCGGAAAACACCCTCTTTCTCCTCAATGCAATTTAATCCATTTTTCCTTCTTTCCTTTTTCCTCTAACCTAATTGATGCCCTCTTTTATCCTCAAGAATGGACTTATGAATGGAAACAAATCACACCATACCAAAATCAACATATCTCTCATTGTTTTCTTCTTCAAGAGAGCAATTAAAACTTAATTTACCTATCAAAATCCAAAATTTACTTGTACTCTACTCGATTAGTACTTGTTATATCTTTTCTTCACTACCTAGTTCAATGATGTGCATTTAAACTTACATGCAACAACTTAGACTACCTAATTCTTCTCATATCCTCATGGAAACTCTAAATTTTTTACATGGATTTATAATTCATCATAAACAAGTATAAATCAACCAAATTCCTAACACTTTTCTTCTCAAGAATCATCCATAACCTTCCCTACTTCCACCTAAATAGCATGCACAATCTTACTTAATCTCAGATTACCATTGAAACAACATGCATAAACAAGTGGCAACATTCAAACACACTTTCCACCATATCTTACTTGATTCATCCACACCTCAACATACTTTATCCTCTAATACTAGTAAAAACCCAAGTTTAAAACTTTTACAAGAATTACAAAACCTTATGGGAACCCTAATATTCTTGCAGAATTTATAGCCGGACAATTAAAAAATAGGGTATCCTTTCGAAAAGCAATGAAAAAAGCTATTGAATTAACCGAACAAGCTGAGACAAAAGGAATTCAAATACAAATCGCAGGCCGTATCGACGGAAAAGAAATTGCACGGGTTGAATGGATAAGAGAAGGTAGAGTTCCTTTACAAACCATTCGCGCGAAAATTAATTATTGCTTACTCTTATTACTATCTAGTAAATTTACCAAGAAATTCATGATTTGTATCATTGAATTCACAGAACTTGATTTGAAGGGTTAGAGTTTAGGGATTACCTCAGAAAAGAAGAGGAAACAAGAGGTGCAAAGGGAGAAAGAGGGCAGAATTGAAAAGGGACGCCGGCCACCGTCCCTGGTGGCGTCGCTGGTTTCCGGAAGCCGATGGTCGTCGTCCGGCAGGGAGAGGGACAACAGAGACAGACAGGCGGTGAGAGTGAGAGCCAAGAGAGGGAGAGTGCTGAGTTTTTGTGAATCTGTGAATTTGAACTGGAAGAGGAGGAGTATAATATGAACCCTCCTAATTATATTGTCTATTACCGCCAATGGCGAAGCCAGGATTCAAAGATAGGGGTGTCAAGATAAAATTTAATAAAGAAGACAAATTATATTGGAAAAATTCTGAAAAATTAATATATTCAAATAACATAAAACTTAATTACATAGTTTTGAAAATAAAAATACATTCCTTAATTCTAAAATTAACATATTCACCCGGATCTGCAAGAAGAGTTTTTATATGAACACGAGCTCTCCTAGAAGAAGAGAGATTAGTGACTGGGGGTGGTTCATTGTCAGATCATGGATGAGTGCTTTCTTGAGGCGATGGGAAATTTTGTGTCGCAGAACCTGAACCATGTGATGTCTTCACTCTCTTACTGAAAAATTTCTCCATTAACATGCCACCGAGTAAGGTTTTTTTGACTCGCCGGTAAAATGACTTGGCAGCCGCGGCATGTGCTCCCTCATGTTTGACGTTGCCACCTCAGCCATTGACCAAAAAAAATGTCAACTCACCCTTTTATTTTTTTTTCCTTTTTATTTTTTAACCCCTCCTTTTTCTCTGCAACTTCACCTTCTTCTTCCTTCTTCTTCCACCCTCATCCATCTCCACCATATCTTCAATTCTTTCTTTTCCTTATTGATTGACAAAGAAAGAAACCCTTAAATCTTGACATTCCCCCCCTTTCAAAATCTTCAACCCAAAAATCCAGGAAGAAGCTTTTCCGTGGTCGGACATTGCGGGAGGAGAAATTTGGGTCGAAGCCTGTCCAAGAAGAAACCCAGAAATCGAGCAAGATTCGTTGCTTGAAACCCATCAATTACAGTGTTGGCTCCCCTCCCAATTGGGTTCGTCGTGTTCATGGTGGCCACCATCCCAACAGTCACTGGCATTGGTATCAACAGCAAGGCTTGGGATGACCACGTAAGTCATCAAATTCACCATTAGAGCTTTAAAATGAATTTGTTTGATTTGAATCATTTTGTGTGACATATATACTATTGTTTTGGACGATAAAATGCCGTGAATTTTCTGGGTCGGGCCATTCATCGGAGCTGCCACCGCGACTTTCTACCACCAGTACATATTTGGGACTGGATCCGGGATTTTCCTTGATTTTAGCAAGTGGGTATCGAGCAATTTTTGGGTTTGATTGGTGAATTACTTGGATTCTGTGTTGAAATTTTGTTGTATGATTCTAAAATTGGTTTGTTGTTTGATTGGCCCCTATTCTGGGGCAGTGGATTTCATTTTCAAGGTCCCAAATTGAAATTCTGCGACTTGTTGTTGTCTACTGATTTCGAAATTTGACCTTTCCATCTTTCCCTCAACTCATTTTGGTGCATTTTGTTTGCCATCATCAGTAAGATGAGCTTGAATGCATCTGGTATGATTGTCTTGTCTATAACAAATATGAATATGGTTATTGTGTTGGTATGATTGTCTCTGGGTTAATGGTGATGAGAGAAGGAAGAAGAAGAAGAAGAAGAAGAAGAAGAAGAAGAAGAAGAAGAAGAAGAAGAAGAAGAAGAAGAAGAAGAAGAAGAAGAAGAAGGAGGAGGAGGGAGAATGATTTTGCCTTTCTGGGAATGACGAAGAAGAAGAAGAAGAAGAAGAAGGAGGAGGAGGAGGAGGAGGAGGAGGAGGAGGAGGAAGAGGAGGAGGAGGAGGAGGTCAGACAAGGTTGCAGATTTGCCGCCGGCGAACACAACCCCGTCTCCGGCGAATTCACGGCGGCGTTCACGGTGGTCCCAGGGTTCAAGATCGGAAAGATGGTGGTCCAGAGCCAGGTATATTAGGTTTTGAAATGTAGAGAGAGGAAAGAGAAAGAGAGAGAAGGGGTTAAAAAATAAAAGGAAAAAAAATAAAAGGGTGAGTTGGCATTTTTTTTTTTGTCAATGGCTGAGGTGGCAACGTCAAACATGAGGGAGCACATGCCGCGGTTGCCAAGTCATTTTACCGGTGAGTCAAAAAAAGCCTAACTCGGTGGTGTGTTACTGTGCGCAACAGGGGGTCAAAGTTCGTATTATTAAGAATCAAATCGAAAGTTCGTATTATTAAGTCTTATATGACCCAAAGTTCGTATTATTAGAATCCAATTTCCCAATCAACAATGAACAATAACAAAATCACCATGACACCATCTCACAAGAATATTTTAATTTGTCACCAATTAATGAATCAAAAAAATAAACTACATAGTTTGAATTATGAATATTTGAACAAAATAAAACCAAGAACTCTGATCGTTATATTCATAGATTGCTACTTCATCACAAAATTCACAAATTTATTAATTGTTCAATACAAATTTAAATAATATTAATAAATTAAACATAATAACTTACAAAATAACATACCTCAATTCAAGTTTTTGATCAATTTGTGCATAAAAAAGGCAAATTGAACTAGTTGCATGGTAGACCTAGAGGTAGTCAATGTACATCAAGATGGCTGCTGAATTAAAAATTAGGGTTAAAAGAATGACTAAAGTTGGGCTTTAGGCGTGTCGAACACAGGATCTCAATGAATAGGCCCACGCACAGTGCACAGAAAAGAAAATACTCAAATTTGGAAATCCGCAGAATCAAACCCCTAACCTTAAGGGTCACAGAGGCGCACGCCCAAAGACTTCTGCTGACCAACCATCGGGCTACATAAACACAATTGTGTACATTTTCCCACAAATTGTTATATAGGGAAATTGGATTCTAATAATATGAACTTTTGGCCATATAAGACTGAATAATACGAACTTTTAATTTGGCGATTAATAATATGAACTTTGACTCCATATTGCTCCGAATAGTACATCACCGAGCTGGCGAGATGACGTGGCAACCGGAAAATTTTAGCTTGACTTATTTTATTAGTTTGACTGCCAAGTGGATGACATGTCATCATTTTTTTCTATTTTTTTTAAAAAAAATTCCTCTTCTCTCTCTTCCTTCCTCTCTCTCTTCATTCCTCTTCATCATTTCACTTCTTTTATTCTCTCTCTAAAAATCCAGATCCCCTTTCAATCTTCTCCAAATCCTAACGTATACCCATTAACATTCATCAATTCTTCAACAAATAACACCAAATTCGTTCCCCCTTTTCTCCTTCTTGCCTCCTCTTTTAATTTCTTCTTCCATACATTTCCTAGATTCTGACCTTCTTTAAGCAACAATGGGGAATTGTTCCCTTCCCTAACACCTAAAAGGCTGAAATTCTTCTCAAAGATTGAATCCAAAATCTTTAAGCATGTTCGAATTGCATATACATTTAGAGCACGTCTTTCCCTCTAGCATACAATACAAGAGAAAAATAAGAAAAACATTTTAAGTATAGGTATGCAATTTCAGGCTTCAACTAGCTGAACGACCCTCACAACATTCCGATTTTAGGGGGGGTTAAAACTATTGCTACAATTCTCCTGTCACTCCTCTCGTGTAATTGATAAAGCAGTTGGCCCTTTGTTCAAAATCCATTCACAAGGTGGCAGGAGAAAGTAGACAAAGTACAATCTTTGCACAGTCACAAACCATTGGGATTGGACATTGGCATGGCTCACAAATCACAACCAAACCTGAATTTATACGCATTTTTTAATCCCCCCCCCCCCCCCCCGCTCTCTCTCTCTCTCCCCCCCCCCGGTCCCCCCTCTTCTCACCATGAAGATTGAATCTTTTGGTAAAGTTTGCAAAACATTGAATCGGATTCAAGGCTGAAATTCTTTTTTTTCCAGAACTAAGAATTTCCAGCAAGTATCAAGGTCGATTCCACAAGGACTTTGCTAACTACGCACCAAACTAGCCTCCTAGGTGATTGCTAAATTGGTCGGGTTTTAGATTGAGAATAACTAATCCTATTTCTAATCACTAAAAAGGTCAAATAAATCAAATATTCAAACAAACTTTTTTGGATTAATCAATATAAAAACACGTTCAGGGGATAAAACCTAAGTAACTCTATGAATCAAACAAGTGGATTGAACATGTATGTCACTAATTTGGTACATTTTAGGGTCGATAATCGCATAATGTATTCCGTAGCGAGCTTTTAGCAATGAAACGGATTGCTTAGTAAAATTGATCTATTGGACTCTTTATTGTGTCAATTTTATCTAAGTTAAAGATCAAATTATCCAATGACCCCTAATCACAAAGTCTTCTATCTATAGTTCACTTCATATACTAGTTTAATCCTAAGGGTTCCGATTATCGAATTTCTCCGTTCGGTACTTCATTCAACATTCTAAATTCATGCTAATGGTGATCAAGCAAAAGCCATGACATACATATTCAAAGGATAAATAAAATGCATTCAAACTAGATAAACAAACTTGTTCAATCCAACAATACTCAATCCATAAGAGAAACTTAAAAGGGATTATCCCCCAAACTAAAAGAAACTACTCACTACTCATGTTCAAAACATAAAACATATCAAAATCTATTCTAGAAAGCATGAAATCTAAAAGAAAGAGAAGTAAACCGAGATGGAAATCGTTCCTCGCTTGAATGGTAGTCGGTGGGGACTTTTGCTCCTCCACTTCAATGGATTTCTTGAGAATCAATCTTCGAACTCCAATAAACTCTCAATCTTCAACTAAGGATTAATGTGGATGGATTTGTGGAGGAAGGGATGGATGATGGTAGAGATGGAGATGGATGGTGAATGGGAGTGAATGAATGAAGGTGGATGGTGATGGATGAAGATGGATGATGACGGATGAATCAGCCGAATCTACAGTTATATAGCCATTAAGAGAAGCCGAAACGGCCAAATCGTCATAAACAGCGCCAACACGGACCGTGTTGATGTCAACACGGGTCGTGTTGATGGTTTCCGGGAAATTGAGCTCTCTGGAAGACAACACGGACCGTGTTAATGTCAATACGGGCCGTGTTGGTTCTGGAGTTTTCTGGGTCGTCTTATTTCAGTCATATCTCCTTCGTCCGACGTCCGATTGACTTGGTTCTTGACTTTCCGGAAACCTCTAGGAGTCTACTTTTCATTGGCATAAGTTTCAAAGTCATAGCATACTTGTGAAAATGATGGTGACCAAAAGAGTGGACATATATCAGTTTTCGCATACTTTCTGCTATTTTATTCATAACTCCATCATCTCAACTCGAAATTGACCTTATAATATATCGTCGGAAAGCTCTTTTAGTGATGAATCAAGTAATGGATGTGAGCTTTGGAGTTCATATCACTAATCTGCACAAATTAAACAAAACACACAAAACTCAGTTAAGATAGCCAAATAAGATCATAAAAGATCAATTAAGCACATTAATCCCCAAATTTCACTATCAAAATGCTCCCAATATATAGTCACTATATGCGCTCATCAAATTCTCCCATGCCTAGTTCTTGCTTGTCCCCAAGCAAGTCCAGACTCACAAAAGAAAAGAAAAGAAAAGAAAAGAAATAAAAACACGGGGACAAAAGACTCAAAAACAAAACAAAACAAAAGACTCAAAATGAAAACAAAGATTTTTATTTATAATCTCCTCAGAAAAGCATCATCATGATCTTTCAATCAACTAAATCTAATCTAGAACACCCCAAAAGTGAAACAAAGTCCGTATACAAGAGAAGGAGATGCATTGGAAAGATTTATAAGCACTACACTTCTCAAGTTCAAACCAATCATCCCTAATCACAAATGAAGCAAGCAAGCACATGTTTAATAAGAAACTCGGCAGATCGAGAGCAACCTCACTTTTGGAAATGTGGAATCACTCCTCTTATGTGTTTAAATGTGAATAAATCATTGAAGGTTCGCTCAATACTCAAACCAAAGCAACATCCTACCGTAAGCTTGCAAGACATTTCAATTCTCTACCGCTAATATGCAATGCACAATGACAATCAAGAGGACTTTCAAAAGGGTTGTAATGGGGCTAAGGTTAAGGGTAAGAAGTTGAAATATATTTGCGGAAGTGGAGCTAAAAACCCAAAGTTAGGAGCATAAACCTCACCAAATTAACCATATAAATATACTCTCACTACTTATATTCACAATAAAGCATCCCAAAACAAATGAAAAACGCCTCAAAGCAAAGAAAACAAATTGCCAAACACTTTATTTCTCTTTTTTTTCATTTCATTTTTTCTGATTTTTTTTCATTTTGTTTCAATTTTTTCGATATTTTTTTCCTCTTGTGAATGGCAACGCAACACACATACACAACATTAGACAAGTTTCCAACACAACCCATATCAAGCTACAAAAATGGGGAACAATCTCAAGCTTCTCAATTTTCTCAACATCCCCAAACAAACCAAACCACAAATATACCACAATCAACCTAACTTCTCTCTCTAAAACACTCTCCAAGCAATGGCTTAAGGGAATGAAATTTGCATTTGGCCAAGGTTTTATAATATAGGTTATCAAAAAGAGGAGTGATACAAGGCTAAAAGAGGGTTTAAGGCGGATTTTAACATGTAAAGGGTGGCTATTTGGTATGTAGATAAAATATATATAACAATGCCTCTATCATATTATCAATGCACAAGCAAAAATACAGTTTCAAAGAGATACATCGCAAGTTCTAGAGAATGAAACTAAGGATGAGTCCCATATGGAAAATATGAGACTAATAAAAATGATTAGTCACTTTAAGGCTTTGTGGTCTCACGGGTAAAAGCTCTCAAATAAACCTAGCTGAAATAGATGTATATGCCAAACTACTTCCAATAGATCATAAGGGGTAATCAAATATCACTTTCAAAATGCAGTGCTAACTCACTAAGCTTTCACAAACAATTTTCAAAACGTTAATTCACAAATGGGCTACTCAAGATTAAATCTAGTTAAAAGAAAAGCTAGAATTTTTCCCTCAATTTTTTTTTATTTTTCTAATTTTCAGATTTTTTGGAATTTTTTTTTCTCAAAATAAAAACTAAAACTAAACTAAATGCAAACCTAGAAAATAAAACAAACTAAAAACTAAGAAAATAAAGAAAATAAAAATCAAGGATGAATCTAACTAATGCAACTAGGTGGATGCAATTATTTATAAATAAACAAAACCAAAAAACTAAGAAAAACAAACAAAAACAAACTCAAGACACTACAACACATTTATACAATTCCGCCCATGCTTGGACAAAGCATTGCCCTCAATGCAAGCACATTCAAATAAATTGAAAAAGGGGAAATAAGGAAAGATCTCACCAGGTTAGGTGCTGGATGCACCTAAACTATTGCCTCTTCAAGAATGGGGCGAATGGAGCATCCGCCGCTCCATCAAGAACTCAAGATCGGGGTTACCACTTCAGATGCCGTCAGTGCCCTTAAAAGCTTGTCAAACTCTTCAGCATGCGGTTTACAAGCTTGCAAATAAGAGAGAAACAAAAGATTTATAGCAGAAAATGTTAGTATCGCTCTATTAAATAGATCAAAGGCCTTAGAAAAATCAAAAGAATCAAAATAAGTTGTCCACATGAGTTTTCTAGGCAAGTCCTCTAGGTATAAATAATATGGATCAAGAGAGGAATGGTACCCTCTTATTGTACCTATGGACAAATCAAGAACATTGTTGTTTCCCTCGAGCATATCACAAGAATTAACCTTGGCCACATAGCCCACTTCAACATGAACACATATGGTCTTTTCAACAAAAGTTGGTTCATCTAGGCACTTAGGGGAATAGGAAGGTGGTGAACAAGGAGTAGAAGCATGGAATAAGACATTGGAAGTAGGGAGTACAACATCATCAAATTTTTTTCTTGAAGGATCTAATCCACCCACAACCCCCTCACAAGCCTCCTCATCAATAGTATCAATTGACCCATGAGAAAAATCATCCTCATACTTAGCATCAAACCCATGGGATTCACTCATCTTAAACCCCGTCAACTGAGAAAAAGGGAAGAGTACATCATGAAAAGCAAAGACACCATCAGTAGTGTCTCTAGGTAAGCTAGGATGGGATTGAGCAACAATTGGCAAAGATGACTCAGAAAGGTCAAATATTTCCTCTAGATTAGCTTCTAATTTATCTTGTTGCTCTAGCATTGCCCTCATTAAAATCTCAAGTCTGGCTAAACCAGGGCATGTAGAATCATCATGGTCAAGAGAACAACATAAACGACAAGGAGACAAACAATGGGGTTGAATATATAATCTAGCATGAGATGCACAAGGATTAGAGTAAGAGTAACCAGATGCACAAAAAGAATTCTCAAAATAAAGTGTATCACGTGCAAGCCACTCAAGCAAACTCCAAGCTTCATCAACAGTTCTCGCATAAAAACCAAAATACTCTAATAGAGTACGAGTCTCACTATTCACCCCCTCAACAACAATATCAAGAATATCTGATTTCCCAGACTCAACACTACATGGAATAGGACAAGCAAGTAATCGCTCAAAATAGTGCAAAAATAACTCCTGCTAAAATTGAAGAAAATAGATAATTGCCATTTTTTTTGAATTTTTTGAGAAAAACAATGAAAATGAGAAAAACAAAAAAGAAAAATGATCTAGTCAATCTAAGGATATTCGTTCGGTGGCGGCTAGGGACAAAGTCCCCGACAACGGCGCCAAAAACTTGATACGCCGCAGGTGCACGGGTGCTCGTGTAGCAAGTATCAAGGTCGATTCCACAAGGACTTTGCTAACTACGCACCAAACTAGCCTCCTAGGTGATTGCTAAATCGGCCGGGTTTTAGATTAAGAATAACTAATCCTATTTCTAATCACTAAAAAGGTTAAATAAATCAAATATTCAAACAAACGTTTTTGGATTAATCAATATAAAAACACGTTCAGGGGATAAAACCTAAGTAACTCTATGAATCAAACAAGTGGATTGAACATGTATGTCACTAATTTGGTACATTTTAGGGTCGATAATCGCATAATGTATTCCGTAGCGAGCTTTTGGCAATGAAACGGATTGCTTAGTAAAATTGATCTATTGGACTCTTTATTGTTTCAATTTTATCTAAGTTAAAGATCGAATTATCCAATGACCCCTAATCACAAAGTCTTCTATCTCTAGTTCACTTCATATACTAGTTTAATCCTAAGGGTTCCGATTATCGAATTTCTCCGTTCGGTACTTCATTCAACATTCTAAATTCATGCTAATGGTGATCAAGCAAAAGCCATGACATACATATTCAAAGGATAAATAAAATGCATTCAAACTAGATAAACAAACTTGTTCAATCGAACAATACTCAATCCATAAGAGAAACTTAAAAGGGATTATCCCCCAAACTAAAAGAAACTACTCACTACTCATGTTCAAAACATAAAACATATCAAAATCTATTCTAGAAAGCATGAAATCTAAAAGAAAGAGAAGTAAACCGAGATGGAAATCGTTCCTCGCTTGAATGGTAGTCGGTTGGGACTTTTGCTCCTCCACTTCAATGGATTTCTTGAGAATCAATCTTCGAACTCCAATACACTCTAAATCTTCAACAAAGGATTAATGTGGATGGATTTGTGGAGGAAGGGATGGATGATGGTAGAGATGGAGATGGATGTGGAATGGGAGTGAATGAATAAAGGTGGATGGTGATGGATGAAGATGGATGATGATGGATGAATCAGCCGAATCTACAGTTATATAGCCATTAAGAGAAGTTGAAACGGCTAAATCGTCATACACAGCGCCAACACGGGTCGTGTTGATGGTTTCTGGGAAATTGAGCTCTCTGGAAGACAACACAGACCGTGTTAATGTCAACACAGGCCGTGTTGGTTCTGGAGTTTTTTGGGTCGTCTTGTTTCAGCCATATCTCCTCGTCCGACATCCGATTGACTTGGTTCTTGACTTTTCAGAAAGCTCTAGGAGTCTACTTTTCATTCGGATAAGTGTCAAAGTCATAGCGTACTTGTGAAAATGATGGTGACCATAAGAGTGGACATATATCAGTTTTCGCACACTTTCTGCTATTGTATTCATAACTCCATCATCTCAACTCGGAATTGACCTTATAATATATCGTCGGAAAGCTCTTTTAGTGATGAATCAAGTAATGGATGTAAGTTTTGGAGTTCATATAACTAATCTGCACAAATTGAACAAAATACATAAAACTCAGTTAAGATAGCGAAATAAGATCATAAAAGATCAATTAAGCACATTAATCCCAAATTTCACTATCAAAATGCTCCCAATATATAGTCACTATATGCCCTCATCAAATTCTCCTATGCCTAGTTCTTGCTTGTCCCCAAGCAAGTCCAGACTCACAAAAGAAAAGAAATAAAAACACGGGGACAAAAGACTCAAAAACAAAACAAAACAAAAGACTCAAAATGAAAACAAAGATTTTTATTTATAATCTCCTCAGAAAAGCATCATCATGATCTTTCAATCAACTAAATCTATTCTAGAACACCCCAAAAGTGAATCAAAGTCCGTACACAAGAGAAGGAGAAGCATTGGAAAGATTTATAAGCACTACACTTCTCAAGTTCATACCAATCATCCCTAATCACAAATGAAGCAAGCAAGCACATGTTTAATAAGAAACTCGGCAGATCGAGAGCAACCTCACTTTTGGAAATGTGGAATCACTCCTCTTATGTGTTTAAATGTGAATAAATCATTGAAGGTTCGCTCAATACTCAAACCAAAGCAACATCCTACCATAAGCTTGCAAAACATTTCAATTCTCTACCGCTAATATGCAATGCACAATGACAATCAAGAGGACTTTCAAAAGGGTTGTAATGGGGTTAAGGTTGAGGGTAAGAAGTTGAAATATATTTTCGGAAGTGGAGCTAAAAAGCCAAAGTTAGGAGCATAAACCTCACAAAATTAACCATATAAATATACTCTCACTACTTATATTCACAATAAAGCATCCCAAAACAAATGAAAAACGCCTCAAAGCAAAGAAAACAAATTGCCAAACACTTTATTTCTCTTTTTTTTCATTTCATTTTTTCTGATTTTTTTTCATTTTGTTTCAATTTTTTTGATATTTTTTTCCTCTTGTGAATGGCAACGCAACACACACATACACAACATTAGACAAGTTTCCAACACAACCCATATCAAGCTACAAAAATGGGGAACAATCTCAAGCTTCCCAATTTTCTCAACATCCCCAAGCAAACCAAACCACAAATATACCACAATCAACCTAACTTCACTCTCTAAAACACTCTCCAAGCAATGGCTTAAGGGAATGAAATTTGCATTTGGCCAAGGTTTTATAATATAGGTTATCAAAAAGAGGAGTGATACAAGGCTAAAAGAGGGCTAAAGGCGGATTTTAACATGTTAAGGGTTGCTATTTGGTATGTAGATAAAATATATATAACAATGCCTCTATCATATTATCAATGCACAAGCAAAAACGCATTTTCAAAGAGATACATCGCAAGTTCTAGAGAATGAAACTAAGGATGAGTCACATATGGAAAATATGAGACTAATAAAAATGATTAGTCACTTTAAGGCTTTGGGGTCTCACGGGTAAAAGCTCTCAAATAAACCTAGCTTAAATAGATGTATATTCCAAACTACTTCCAATAGATCATAAGGGGTAATCAAATATCACTTTCAAAATGCAGTGCTAACTCACTAAGCTTTCACAAACTCTTTTCAAAACTTTAATTCACAAATGGGCTACTCAAGATTAAATCTAGTTAAAAGAAAAGCAAGACTTTTTCCCTCAATTTTTCTTTATTTTTCTAATTTTTCAGATTTTTTGGAATTTTTTTTTCTCAAAATAAAAACTAAAACTAAACTAAATGCAAACCTAGAAAATAAAACAAACTAAAAACTAAGAAAATAAAGAAAATAAAAATCAAGGATGAATCTAACTAATGCAACTAGGTGGATGCAATTATTTTTAAATAAACAAAACCAAAAAACTAAGAAAAACAAACAAAAACAAACTCAAGACACTACTACACATTTATACAATTCCCCCCATGCTTGGACAAAGCATTGCCCTTAATGCAACCACATTCAAATAAATTGAAAAAGGGGAAATAAGGAAAGATCTCACCAGGTTAGGTGCTGGATGCACCTAAACTATCGCCTCTTCAAGAATGGGGCGAATGGAGCATCAGCCGCTCCATCAAGAACTCAAGATCGGGTTACCACTTCAGATGCCGTTAGTGCCCTTAAAAGCTTGTCAAACTCTTCAGCACGCGGTTTACAAGCTTGGAAATAAGAGAGAAACTAAAGATTTATAGCAGAAAATGTTAGTATCGCTCTATTAAATAGATCAAAGGCCTTAGAAAAATCAAAAGAATCAAAATAAGTTGTCCACATGAGTTTTCTAGGCAAGTCCTCTAGGTATAAATAATATGGATCAAGAGAGGAATGGTACCCTCTTATTGTACCTATGGACAAATCAAGAACATTGTTGTTTCCCTCGAGCATATCACAAGAATTAACCTTGGCCACATAGCCAACTTCAACATGAACACATATGGTCTTTTCAACAAAAGTTGGTTCATCTAGGCACTTAGGGGAATAGGAAGGTGGTGAACAAGGAGTAGAAGCATGGAATAAGACATTGGAAGTAGGGAGTACAACATCATCAAATTTTTTTCTTGAAGGATCGAATCGACCCACAACCCCCTCACAAGCCTCCTCATCAATAGTATCAATTGACCCATGAGAAAAATCATCCTCGTACCTAGCATCAAACCCATGGGATTCACTCATCTTAAACCCCGTCAACTGAGAAAAAGGGAAGAGTACATCATGAAAAGCAAAGACACCATCAGTAGTGTCTCTAGGTAAGCTAGGATGGGAATGAGCAACAATTGGCAAAGATGACTCAGAAAGGTCAAATATTTCCTCTAGATTAGCTTCTAATTTATCTTGTTGCTCTAGCATTGCCCTCATTAAAATCTCAAGTCTGGCTAAACCAGGGCATGTAGAATCATCATGGTCAAGAGAACAACATAAACGACAAGGAGACAAACAATGGGGTTGAATATATAATCTAGCATGAGATGCACAAGGATTAGAGTAAGAGTAACCAGATGCACAAAAAGAATTCTCAAAATAAAGTGTATCACGTGCAAGCCACTCAAGCAAACTCCAAGCTTCATCAACAGTTCTAGCATAAAAACCAAAATACTCTAATAGAGTACGAGTCTCACTATTCACCCCCTCAACAACAATATCAAGAATATCTGATTTCCCAGGCTCAACACTACATGGAATAGGACAAGCAAGTAATCGCTCAAAATAGTGCCAAAATAACTCCTGCTCAAATTGAAGAAAATAGATAATTGCCGTTTTTTTTGAATTTTTTGAGAAAAACAATGAAAATGAGAAAAACAAAAAAGAAAAATGATCTAGTCAATCTAAGGATATTCGTTCGGTGGCGGCTAGGGACAAAGTCCCCGACAACGGCGCCAAAAACTTGATACGCCGCAAGTGCACGGGTGCTCGTGTAGCAAGTATCAAGGTCGATTCCACAAAGACTTTGCTAACTACGCACCAAACTAGCCTCCTAGGTGATTGCTAAATCGGTCGGGTTTTAGATTAAGAATAACTAATCCTATTTCTAATCACTAAAAAGGTCAAATAAATCAAATATTCAAACAAACTTTTTTGGATTAATCAATATAAAAACACGTTCAGGGGATAAAACCTAAGTAACTCTATGAATCAAACAAGTGGATTGAACATGTATGTCACTAATTTAGTACATTTTAGGGTCGATAATCGCATAATGTATTCCGTAGCGAGCTTTTGGCAATGAAACGGATTGCTTAGTAAAATTGATCTATTGGACTCTTTATTGTGTCAATTTTATCAAAGTTAAAGATCAAATTATCCAATGACCCCTAATCACAAAGTCTTCTATCTCTAGTTCACTTCATATACTAGTTTAATCCTAAGGGTTCCGATTATCGAATTTCTCCGTTCGGTACTTCATTCAACATTCTAAATTCATGCTAATGGTGATCAAGCAAAAGCCATGACATACATAATCAAAGGATAAATAAAATGCATTCAAACTAGATAAACAAACTTGTTCAATCCAACAATACTCAATCCATAAGAGAAACTTAAAAGGGATTATCCCCCAAACTAAAAGAAACTACTCACTACTCATGTTCAAAACATAAAACATATCAAAATCTATTCTAGAAAGCATGAAATCTAAAAGAAAGAGAAATAAACCGAGATGGAAATCGTTCCTCGCTTGAATGGTAGTCGGTGGGGATTTTTGCTCCTCCACTTCAATGGATTTCTTGAGAATCAATCTTCGAACTCCAATAAACTCTCAATCTTCAACTAAGGATTAATGTGGATGGATTTGTGGAGGAAGGTATGGGTGATGGTAGAGATGGAGATGGATGGTGAATGGGAGTGAATGAATGAAGGTGGATGGTGATGGATGAATCAGCCGAATCTACAATTATATAGCCATTAAGAGAAGTTGAAACGGCCAAATCGTCATAAATAGGGCTAACACGGATCGTGTTGGTGTCAACACGGGTCGTGTTGATGGTTTCTGGGAAATTGAGCTCTCTGGAAGACAACACGGACCGTGTTAATGTCAACACGGGCCGTGTTGGTTCTGGAGTTTTTTGGGTCGTCTTGTTTCAGCCATATCTCCTTCGTCCGACGTCCGATTGACTTGGTTCTTGACTTTTCAAAAAGCTCTAGGAGTCTACTTTTCATTGGCATAAGTTTCAAAGTCATAGCATACTTGTGAAAATGATGGTGACTATAAGAGTGGACATATATCAGTTTTCGCACACTTTCTGCTATTTTATTCATAACTCCATCATCTCAACTCGGAATTGACCTTATAATATATCGTCGGAAAGCTCTTTTAGTGATGAATCAAGTAATGGATGTAAGCTTTGTAGTTCATATCACTAATCTGCACAAATTGAACAAAACACACAAAACTCAGTTAAGATAGCGAAATAAGATCATAAAAGATCAATTAAGCACATTAATCCCAAATTTCACTATCAAAATGCTCCCAATATATAGTCACTATATGCCCTCATCAAATTCTCCCATGCCTAGTTCTTGCTTGTCCCCAAGCAAGTCCAGACACACAAAAGAAAAAAAAAGAAAAGAAATAAAAACACGGGGACAAAAGACTCAAAAACAAAACAATACAAAAGACTCAAAATGAAAACAAAGATTTTTATTTATAATCTCCTCAGAAAAGCATCATCATGATCTTTCAATCAACTAAATCTAATCTAGAACACCCCAAAAGTGAATCAAAGTCCATATACAAGAGAAGGAGAAGCATTGGAAAGATTTATAAGCACTACACTTCTCAAGTTCAAACCAATCATCCCTAATCACAAATGAAGCAAGCAAGCACATGTTTAATAAGAAACTCGGCAGATCGAGAGCAACCTCACTTTTGGAAATGTGGAATCACTCCTCTTATGTGTTTAAATGTGAATAAATCATTGAAGGTTCGCTCAATACTCAAACCAAAGCCACATCCTACCATAAGCTTGCAAAACATTTCAATTTCTCTACCGCTAATATGCAATGCACAATCACAATCAATAGGACTTTCAAAAGGGTTGTAATGGGGCTAAGGTTAAGGGTAAGAAGTTGAAATATATTTGCGGAAGTGGAGCTAAAAACCCAAAGTTAGGAGCATAAACCTCACCAAATTAACCATATAAATATACTCTCACTACTTATATTCACAATAAAGCATCCCAAAACAAATGAAAAACGCCTCAAAGCAAAGAAAACAAATTGCCAAACACTTTATTTCTCTTTTTTTTCATTTCATTTTTTCTGATTTTTTTTTCATTTTGTTTCAATTTTTTCGATATTTTTTTCCTCTTGTGAATGGCAACGCAACACACACATACACAACATTAGACAAGTTTCCAACACAACCCATATCAAGCTACAAAAATGGGGAACAATCTCAAGCTTCTCAATTTTCTCAACATCCCCAAACAAACCAAACCACAACTATACCACAATCAACTTAACTTCACTCTCTAAAACACTCTCCAAGCAATGGCTTAAGGGAATGAAATTTGCATTTGGCCAAGGTTTTATAATATAGGTTATCAAAAAGAGGAGTGATACAAGGCTAAAAGAGGGTTTAAGGCGGATTTTAACATGTAAAGGGTGGCTATTTGGTATGTAGATAAAATATATATAACAATGCCTCTATCATATTATCAAAGAGATACATCGCAAGTTCTAGAGAATGAAATTAAGGATGAGTCACATATGGAAAATATGAGACTAATAAAAATGATTAGTCACTTTAAGGCTTTGTGGTCTCACGGGTAAAAGCTCTCAAATAAACCTAGCTTAAATAGATGTATATGCCAAACTACTTCCAATAGATCATAAGGGGTAATCAAATATCACTTTCAAAATGCAGTGCTAACTCACTAAGCTTTCACAAACTCTTTTCAAAACTTTAATTCACAAATGGGCTACTCAAGATTAAATCTAGTTAAAAGAAAAGCTAGACTTTTTCCCTCAATTTTTTTTTATTTTTCTAATTTTCAGATTTTTTGGAATTTTTTTTTCTCAAAATAAAAACTAAAACTATACTAAATGCAAACCTAGAAAATAAAACAAACTAAAAACTAAGAAAATAAAGAAAATAAAAATCAAGGATGAATCTAACTAACGCAACTAGGTGGATGCAATTATTTATAAATAAACTAAACCAAAAAACTAAGAAAAACAAACAAAAACAAACTCAAGACACTACTACACATTTATATAATTCCCCCCATGCTTGGACAAAGCATTGCCCTCAATGCAAGCACATTCAAATAAATTGAAAAAGGGGGAATAAGGAAAGATCTCACCAGGTTAGGTGCTGGATGCACCTAAACTATCGCCTCTTCAAGAATGGGGCGAATGGAGCATCAGCCGCTCCATCAAGAACTCAAGATCGGGGTTACCACTTCAGATGCCGTCAGTGCCCTTAAAAGCTTGTCAAACTCTTCAGCATGCGGTTTACAAGCTTGCAAATAAGAGAGAAACAAAAGATTTATAGCAGAAAATGTTAGTATCGCTCTATTAAATAGATCAAAGGCCTTAGAAAAATCAAAATAATCAAAATAAGTTGTCCACATGAGTTTTCTAGGCAAGTCCCCTAGGTATAAATAATATGGATCAAGAGAGGAATAGTACCCTTTTATTGTACCTATGGACAAATCAAGAACATTGTTGTTTCCCTCGAGCATATCACAAGAATTAACCTTGGCAACATAGCCCACTTCAACATGAACACATATGGTCTTTTCAACAAAAGTTGGTTCATCTAGGCACTTAGGGGAATAGGAAGGTGGTGAACAAGGAGTAGAAGCATGGAATAAGACATTGGAAGTAGGGAGTACAACATCGTCAAATTTTTTTTCTTGAAGGATCTAATCCACCCACAACCCCCTCACAAGCCTTCTCATCAATAGTATCAATTGACCCATGAGAAAAATCATCCTCATACCTAGCATCAAACCCATGGCATTCACTCATCTTAAACCCCGTCAACTGAGAAAAAGGGAAGAGTACATCATGAAAAGCAAAGACACCATCAGTAGTGTCTCTAGGTAAGCTAGGATGGGAATGAGCAACAATTGGCAAAGATGACTCAGAAAGGTCAAATATTTCCTCTAGATTAACTTCTAATTTATCTTGTTGCTCTAGCATTGCCCTCATTAAAATCTCAAGTCTGGCTAAACCAGGGCATGTAGAATCATCATGGTCAAGAGAACAACATAAACGACAAGGAGACAAACAATGGGGTTGAATATATAATCTAGCATGAGATGCACAAGGATTAGAGTAAGAGTAACCAGATGCACAAAAAGAATTCTCAAAATAAAGTGTATCACGTGCAAGCCACTCAAGCAAACTCCAAGCTTCATCAATAGTTCTAGCATAAAAACCAAAATACTCTAATAGAGTACGAGTCTCACTATTCACCCCCTCAACAACAATATCAAGAATATCTGATTTCCCAGGCTCAACACTACATGGAATAGGACAAGCAAGTAATCGCTCAAAATAGTGCCAAAATAACTCCTGCTCAAATTGAAGAAAATAGATAATTGCCGTTTTTTTTGAATTTTTTGAGAAAAACAATGAAAATGAGAAAAAGAAAAAAGAAAAATGATCTAGTCAATCTAAGGATATTCGTTCGGTGGCGGCTAGGGACAAAGTCCCTGACAACGGCGCCAAAAACTTGATACGCCGCAAGTGCACGGGTGCTCGTGTAGCAAGTATCAAGGTCGATTCCACAAGGACTTTGCTAACTACGCACCAAACTAGCCTCCTAGGTGATTGCTAAATCGGTCGGGTTTTAGATTGAGAATAACTAATCCTATTTCGAATCACTAAAAAGGTCAAATAAATCAAATATTCAAACAAACTTTTTTGGATTAATCAATATAAAAACACGTTCAGGGGATAAAACCTAAGTAACTCTATGAATCAAACAAGTGGATTGAACATGTATGTCACTAATTTAGTACATTTTAGGGTCGATAATCGCATAATGTATTCCGTAGCGAGCTTTTGGCAATGAAACGGATTGCTTAGTAAAATTGATCTATTGGACTCTTTATTGTGTCAATTTTATCTAAGTTAAAGATCAAATTATCCAATGACCCCTAATCACAAAGTCTTCTATCTCTAGTTCACTTCATGTACTAGTTTAATCCTAAGGGTTCCGATTATCGAATTTCTCCGTTCGGTACTTCATTCAACATTCTAAATTCATGCTAATGGTGATCAAGCAAAAGCCATGACATACATAATCAAAGGATAAATAAAATGCATTCAAACTAGATAAACAAACTTGTTCAATCCAACAATACTCAATCCCTAAGAGAAACTTAAAAGGGATTATCCCCCAAACTAAAAGAAACTACTCACTACTCATGTTCAAAACATAAAACATATCAAAATCTATTCTAGAAAGCATGAAATCTAAAAGAAAGAGAAATAAACCGAGATGGAAATCGTTCCTCGCTTGAATGGTAGTCGGTGGGGATTTTTGCACCTCCACTTCAATGGATTTCTTGAGAATCAATCTTCGAACTCCAATAAACTCTCAATCTTCAACTAAGGATTAATGTGGATGGATTTGTGGAGGAAGGTATGGATGATGGTAGAGATGGAGATGGATGGTGAATGGGAGTGAATGAATGAAGGTGGATGGTGATGGATGAATCAGCCGAATCTACAATTATATAGCCATTAAGAGAAGTTGAAACGGCCAAATCGTCATAAATAGGGCTAACACAGATCGTGTTGGTGTCAACACGGGTCGTGTTGATGGTTTCTGGGAAATTGAGCTCTCTGGAAGACAACACGGACCGTGTTAATGTCAACACGGGCCGTGTTGGTTCTAGAGTTTTTTGGGTCGTCTTGTTTCAGCCATATCTCCTTCGTCCGACGTCCGATTGACTTGGTTCTTGACTTTTCAGAAAGCTCTAGGAGTCTACTTTTCATTGGCATAAGTTTCAAAGTCATAGCATACTTGTGAAAATGATGGTGACCATAAGAGTGGACATATATCAGTTTTCGCACACTTTCTGCTATTTTATTCATAACTCCATCATCTCAACTCGGAATTGACCTTATAATATATCGTCGGAAAGCTCTTTGAGTGATAAATAAAGTAATGGATGTAAGCTTTGTAGTTCATATCACTAATCTGCACAAATTGAACAAAACACACAAAACTCAGTTAAGATAGCGAAATAAGATCATAAAAGATCAATTAAGCACATTAATCCCAAATTTCACTATCAAAATGCTCCCAATATATAGTCACTATATGCCCTCATCAAATTCTCCCATGCCTAGTTCTTGCTTGTCCCCAAGCAAGTCCAGACACACAAAAGAAAAAAAAAGAAAAGAAATAAAAACACGGGGACAAAAGACTCAAAAACAAAACAATACAAAAGACTCAAAATGAAAACAAAGATTTTTATTTATAATCTCCTCAGAAAAGCATCATCATGATCTTTCAATCAACTAAATCTAATCTAGAACACCCCAAAAGTGAATCAAAGTCCATATACAAGAGAAGGAGAAGCATTGGAAAGATTTATAAGCACTACACTTCTCAAGTTCAAACCAATCATCCCTAATCACAAATGAAGCAAGCAAGCACATGTTTAATAAGAAACTCGGCAGATCGAGAGCAACCTCACTTTTGGAAATGTGGAATCACTCCTCTTATGTGTTTAAATGTGAATAAATCATTGAAGGTTCGCTCAATACTCAAACCAAAGCCACATCCTACCATAAGCTTGCAAAACATTTCAATTTCTTTACCGCTAATATGCAATGCACAATCACAATCAAGAGGACTTTCAAAAGGGTTGTAATGGGGCTAAGGTTAAGGGTACGAAGTTGAAATATATTTGCGGAAGTGGAGCTAAAAACCAAAAGTTAGGAGCATAAACCTCACCAAATTAACCATATAAATATACTCTCACTACTTATATTCACAATAAAGCATCCCAAAACAAATGAAAAACGCCTCAAAGCAAAGAAAACAAATTGCCAAACACTTTATTTCTCTTTTTTTTCATTTCATTTTTTCTGATTTTTTTTTTCATTTTGTTTCAATTTTTTCGATATTTTTTTCCTCTTGTGAATGGCAACGCAACACACACATACACAACATTAGACAAGTTTCCAACACAACCCATATCAAGCTACAAAAATGGGGAACAATCTCAAGCTTCTCAATTTTCTCAACATCCCCAAACAAACCAAACCACAACTATACCACAATCAACTTAACTTCACTCTCTAAAACACTCTCCAAGCAATGGCTTAAGGGAATGAAATTTGCATTTGGCCAAGGTTTTATAATATAGGTTATCAAAAAGAGGAGTGATACAAGGCTAAAAGAGGGTTTAAGGCGGATTTTAACATGTAAAGGGTGGCTATTTGGTATGTAGATAAAATATATATAACAATGCCTCTATCATATTATCAAAGAGATACATCGCAAGTTCTAGAGAATGAAACTAAGCATGAGTCACATATGGAAAATATGAGACTAATAAAAATGATTAGTCACTTTAAGGCTTTGTGGTCTCACGGGTAAAAGCTCTCAATTAAACCTAGCTTAAATAGATGTATATGCCAAACTACTTCCAATAGATCATAAGGGGTAATCAAATATCACTTTCAAAATGCAGTGCTAACTCACTAAGCTTTCACAAACTCTTTTCAAAACTTTAATTCACAAATGGGCTACTCAAGATTAAATCTAGTTAAAAGAAAAGCTAGACTTTTTCCCTCAATTTTTTTTTATTTTTCTAATTTTCAGATTTTTTGGAATTTTTTTTTCTCAAAATAAAAACTAAAACTATACTAAATGCAAACCTAGAAAATAAAACAAACTAAAAACTAAGAAAATAAAGAAAATAAAAATCAAGGATGAATCTAACTAACGCAACTAGGTGGATGCAATTATTTATAAATAAACTAAACCAAAAAACTAAGAAAAACAAACAAAAACAAACTCAAGACACTACTACACATTTATATAATTCCCCCCATGCTTGGTCAAAGCATTGCCCTCAATGCAAGCACATTCAAATAAATTGAAAAAGGGGGAATAAGGAAAGATCTCACCAGGTTAGGTGCTGGATGCACCTAAACTATCGCCTCTTCAAGAATGGGGCGAATGGAGCATCAGCCGCTCCATCAAGAACTCAAGATCGGGGTTACCACTTCGGATGCCGTCAGTGCCCTTAAAAGCTTGTCAAACTCTTCAGCATGCGGTTTACAAGCTTGCAAATAAGAGAGAAACAAAAGATTTATAGCAGAAAATGTTAGTATCGCTCTATTAAATAGATCAAAGGCCTTAGAAAAATCAAAATAATCAAAATAAGTTGTCCACATGAGTTTTCTAGGCAAGTCCTCTAGGTATAAATAATATGGATCAAGAGAGGAATAGTACCCTCTTATTGTACCTATGGACAAATCAAGAACATTGTTGTTTCCCTCGAGCATATCACAAGAATTAACCTTGGCAACATAGCCCACTTCAACATGAACACATATGGTCTTTTCAACAAAAGTTGGTTCATCTAGGCACTTAGGGGAATAGGAAGGTGGTGAACAAGGAGTAGAAGCATGGAATAAGACATTGGAAGTAGGGAGTACAACATCGTCAAATTTTTTTTCTTGAAGGATCTAATCCACCCACAACCCCCTCACAAGCCTCCTCATCAATAGTATCAATTGACCCATGAGAAAAATCATCCTCATACCTAGCATCAAACCCATGGCATTCACTCATCTTAAACCCCGTCAACTGAGAAAAAGGGAAGAGTACATCATGAAAAGCAAAGACACCATCAGTAGTGTCTCTAGGTAAGCTAGGATGGGAATGAGCAACAATTGGCAAAGATGACTCAGAAAGGTCAAATATTTCCTCTAGATTAGCTTCTAATTTATCTTGTTGCTGTAGCATTGCCCTCATTAAAATCTCAAGTCTGGCTAAACCAGGGCATGTAGAATCATCATGGTCAAGAGAACAACATAAACGACAAGGAGACAAACAATGGGGTTGAATATATAATCTAGCATGAGATGCACAAGGATTAGAGTAAGAGTAACCAGATGCACAAAAAGAATTCTCAAAATAAAGTGTATCACGTGCAAGCCACTCAAGCAAACTCCAAGCTTCATCAACAGTTCTAGCATAAAAACCAAAATACTCTAATAGAGTACGAGTCTCACTATTCACCCCCTCAACAACAATATCAAGAATATCTGATTTCCCAGGCTCAACACTACATGGAATAGGACAAGCAAGTAATCGCTCAAAATAGTGCCAAAATAACTCCTGCTCAAATTGAAGAAAATAGATAATTGCCATTTTTTTTGAATTTTGTAGAAAAACAATGAAAATGAGAAAAACAAAACAGAAAAAAGATCTAGTCAATCTAAGGATATTCGTTCGGTGGCAGCTAGGGACAAAGTCCCCGACAACGGCGCCAAAAACTTGATATGCCGCAAGTGCACGAGTGCTCGTGTAGCAAGTATCAAGGTCGATTCCACAAGGACTTTGCTAACAAAGCACCAAACTAGCCTCCTAGGTGATTGCTAAATCGGTCGGGTTTTAGATTGAGAATAACTAATCCTATTTCTAATCACTAAAAAGGTCATATAAATCAAATACTCAAACAAACGTTTTTGGATTAATCAATATAAAAACACGTTCAGGGGATAAAACCTAAGTAACTCTATGAATCAATCAAGTGGATTGAACATGTATGTCACTAATTTGGTACATTTTAGGGTCGATAATCGCATAATGTATTCCGTAGCGAGCTTTTGGCAATGAAATGGATTGCTTAGTAAAATTGATCTATTGGACTCTTTATTGTGTCAATTTTATCTAAGTTAAAGATCAAATTATCCAATGACCCCTAATCACAAAGTCTTCTATCTCTAGTTCACTTCATATACTAGTTTAATCCTAAGGGTTCCGATTATCGAATTTCTCCGTTCGGTACTTCATTCAACATTCTAAATTCATGCTAATGGTGATCAAGCAAAAGCCATGACATACATATTCAAAGGATAAATAAAATGCATTCGAACTAGATAAACAAACTTGTTCAATCCAACAATACTCAATCCATAAGAGAAACTTAAAAGGGATTATCCCCCAAACTAAAAGAAACTACTCACTACTCATGTTCAAAACATAAAACATATCAAAATCTATTCTAGAAAGCATGAAATGTAAAAGAAAGAGAAGTAAACCGAGATGGAAATCGTTCCTCGCTTGAATGGTAGTCGGTGGGGACTTTTGCTCCTCCACTTCAATGGATTTCTTGAGAATCAATCTTCGAACTCCAATAAACTCTCAATCTTCAACTAAGGATTAATGTGGATGGATTTGTGGAGGAAGGGATGGATGATGGTAGAGATGGAGATGGATGGTGAATGGGAGTGAATGAATGAAGGTGGATGGTGATGGATGAAGATGGATGAATCAGCTGAATCTACAATTATATAGCCATTAAGAGATGTTGAAACGGCCAAATCGTCATAAACAGGGCTAACACGGATCGTGTTGGTGTCAACACGGGTCGTGTTGATGGGTTCTGGGAAATTGAGCTCTCTGGAAGACAACACGGACCGTGTTAATGTCAACACGGGCCGTGTTGGTTCTGGAGTTTTTTGGGTCGTCTTGTTTCAGCCATATCTCCTTCGTCCGACATCCGATTGACTTGGTTCTTGACATTTCAGAAAGCTCTAGGAGTCTACTTTTCATTGGCATAAGTTTCAAAGTAATAGCATACTTGTGAAAAAGATGGTGACCATAAGAGTGGACATATCTCAGTTTTCGCACACTTTCTGCTATTTTATTCATAACTCCATCATCTCAACTCGGAATTGACCTTATAATATATCGTCGGAAAGCTCTTTTAGTGATGAATCAAGTAATGGATGTAAGCTTTGGAGTTCATATCACTAATCTGCACAAATTGAACAAAACATACAAAATTCAGTTAAGATAGCGAAATAAGATCATAAAAGATCAATTAAGCACATTAATCCCAAATTTCACTATCAAAATGCTCCCAATATATAGTCACTATATGCCCTCATCAAAATCCAAACGTATACCTAGAACTCACCTAAGATTGAAGCCCTCTTCCCTGCCTACGATCCAAACTCAAGGTGCATCAACTGACGAGCGAACCATCGGCGAGCTTCAGACCCACGAAACTTAGAAGCCTGACGAACATCAGTAATGTCGGGGCTACGTTGGTGCTCATCATCATACTCAATGGAGGAGAGCTCAACTTCAATGGATTCAGCAACAGAAGTAGCATTAGTTTGAGCAGGGTTGATTGATAAAATTAGGGTTGATAGAGAAAAAGTAGAGGAAGAAATTGGGGAGTAATTTGAGGTGAGGAAGATGAGATGAAGATGTAGATCTAGATCTAGATGAATCAGAATTAAATGATAGAAAAAATTAGGGTTGAATAGAGAGAGTAATGTGAGACATGAGAGTAGAGGAAAATTTTACAAAAGAATAAAATAAAATGATGACAGATCATCCACTTGGCAGTGAAACTAACAAAATAAGTCAAGATAAAATTTTCCGGTTGCCACGTCATCCCGCAACCGAGTTAAGTTCAAGTTAACTTGGTGGCGTACTATTCGGAGCAACATGAGGTCAAAGTTCGTATTATTAATTACCAAATTGAAAGTTCATATTATTAAGTCTTATATGGCCAAAAGTTCATATTATTATTAGAATCCAATTTCCCTATACATATATTATTTTTAACTATGAAATAGCCCTAACTGATTTTTTTTTTTGGCAAAAAAGCTGGGGTGTCAATTGACTACCCTTGACCCTTAATAGCTTCTCCCCTGATTACCTCAAAAGCATTGGGCTTCCAAAAGAAAAAGAATTTAATCATGCCCAATTACTTGATAAGCCCTCCACTTGTCTCTTCTCTTGTAATTATTTTTTTCTTGACCCAAAACTATTAATTTGAGATTCCGGGTAAAATTTTACGAGGCTAACTATGAGAAACTTTAATAATAAAAATTTCATGATTACACTCGTTTCTAATAATAATTCGGAATAAGAAATTGGGTTGACGGGCAATTGTCAGAAAAATGAACCGAATATTCTAGTTTACTAAGAAAGATCGGGAATACTACTTGAGGAGTATCTACCGAAATTAATACACTGGAGAATAGATGGTCGTTGCACTGTTCAAGTCCTGCGAAACACAACAGTTAGGTGAATTGAAATGCGTGACTTTGGTTGGTTAACTTGATTAATTAACTTAAGTAAACAACACTATAGTCTATTTAACGCTAGGTTATTACAGTCTACCCCCCTTAAAAGAAGTTTCATTCTCGAAACTTGATAGAAATTATTACTCCATGGGAATTTGTGAATTGATTCCATTTTGGGCATATTGCCTTGATTTTGTTGCTTATTGTACTTAACGCCATTATTTTAAACGCATATTCTCACATAACTATTTGGGTAGGCTATTTCTTGTGAATATTAATCTTACATACTACTCACACATTGGGTTTCGATCAGTTTGGTTATTTGGGTTGACCCGTTTTGTTTCTTTGTATGAGAGTGAGGGTCACAAGGTGTGTCTCAAATATAATTTGTCCATATTACTTCAACTCTTCTTTAAAACGACCCAAGCACTCTTCAAGTACTATATATTCTTAATTCAACATTCAACTTAATCTCAAATTGTCTAGACCCAAAGGTCGTTGCGTTTTTCTTTAAAAATTATTTCCCATATTGTTCGACTCTCCACTATTAGTCATAAAACCCCCTTATAAAATGCTATGCATGTCACTCCTCTTATTTCGTTGAACTTACTCTAAGGACATTTATTTTCCTATAATTGTCCTCATTTCATGGTCACTAGCACTCCTTCCCTGAAGTTGATGATTAGAAAGGAGAAAAATGTAGTAAAATAGGTGGGTGTGGGGAATAAATTAAGTAATGGAAAGATAAAAAGGTAAGATTGATGATAAGTACATTCATGAATATCAAGAGAAATGATGGAGCCAAAGTCTAAAATGATGGTTTTACTGTTTCATTATAAAAGGTAGATAACTTATCAGTTCAAAATAAATATTGGATGTGAATGATGATTAAAAGATGATTAGGAATGATAGTGATCATGATGACTCCAAAAACACGACAAACACTGAGAAATGATTAACTTGAATTAATTTGGAAAAGGAAATATTGGGGCGAACTTTTGACTTTCAAAATGAGAACAAAAAATGATTATGATGAATGACTAGTAAAGATAGCATCAATGAGAAAAAAATCAAAACGAGTATGGGAATTTGAAATTTAGGGGTCCACGGTGGGTGTAATAAGTAACAAACAAAGAATCATTCATAATGGTAGTTATCGGTAACTATTTGAAGCAACACAAGGTATAGATTATTGAGCTTGAATTAACTACAACATATATGGAGAATAAATTTTGAATTCAATGTGTCATTAATTGAAGATAATAATGATCACTCATGAGAAAGAAAAGATAGGCCAAGTGAAACGCCACCTGAGGTAAATAAAGTTAATCAATGAGGATAAGGATTGATGGTAGTTGAAAGAGAAAGACAATAGCCATGAGAGAATTAATTGGAATTTAGAGACAAAATAGTAAGGGCATACTTTGGGGTCGAAAATAAGAGCGTATACTCAATACAATAATAGGCAAACATAATAGTATGGATTAATGAGGAATAGAAAGGTCATATGTCAGGTAAAGGTGAGTAATGACATAAAATGTTCAAGTTGGATTCGTTGCGAAAAGTACTGGAGTAAACATAATATTAGAGAAAAGGGAGTAAACTTTGGATTAATCAGATTGATTGATGAAATTGGTCAGGTGCACAAACTAAAAATCAAGCATGAATATGTAAGGTTGAATTTAAGTTTCTAATAGGATCATAGGATAAAGGGGAGTAGTTGATCCCAATTAAAATGGATTAGATATCGAATGCTTATCTAAGATTCGCAAATATGATGATGAAAGGAACCTCACCATAAGGGTTTGTAGCATGAATATACGACAATTGGTTCATGTAATAGAAATAGAGTATGTGATAAGTGATTTTTATATAGTATTTTTAGGGCTCAAAACACATGTATTTCATGCTTTTTATACCCAAATTTCCATGTTTTTATACCAATATCTGTGATTTCTTCACTTGGTTACGAGATTGGTGCATTTTGTAGATAATATTGGAAATACACTCAAAAGCATGAAGAATTGATGGAAAAAGGGAGAAAATAGGAAGAAATTGAAAAGAGTGTTGAAAGAGAAAGAGATTGAAGGAAGAATGGCCCAAAATGCCAAGGACCGGCCCAATATTGTGGCGGATATGGGAGACGCTGCCAGCGCCTAAGGCAGGGAAAACGTACGCTGAAGAAAAGTGCAAGTGCTACCAGTGTTTTTCAAATGCTGCTAGCGTTTGAATGCAAAGACTTTTGGAAACTTGGGCTAGACGGTGCCAGCGCTCAGGAAGCGCTGCTAGCGCCTAACGCCCTAATCAGAACCTTATAAAAGGTTTCGTCCGCCAGTCGTTAAAGACATCGATGTTTCATGGGAGATTTTACCGAGAGTTTTTAGAAAGCTTTTAGAGGTACTTCTTAGTTCTTTCATTAAAGTTTTTTCTTAGGTTATATTAGTAGTTTAGATTACTATAAGTGATTGAAGGATACGAAGAAGATCGATTCGGGTGACACGAAGAGATTGATTCCGCTACTTCAAACACCTGATTATTTCTATTTTCTCTATGTTTTCCAATTTACATTCAGTTTGTGTTTTGTTTATTTCTAGCATTATGAGTAGCTAATTCCCTTTGTTTGGGGGATAAACTCAATGTCTTTTGATTGATTATGAATACAGTCTCGGTGTGAAGTTATTCCTTTTATTCGTTTAGTCTTCGTAATTAATCTGTCATAGTAAAATCTGGCTAACCGCCTTTTACTTGGTATTAGATTCTCGATAATATGACGAAAGTTTGAGTCTTGAATTGGAAAAACGAAGATTGAATAGGCTAGAAAACAGTTAGAAATAATTGTTTCTTCCTTAGGGTCAATTATAATCGGTTCTTATCTTTGATTAGATTAAATAGCCATGAAAATAGGATGTTTAGTTTAATTACTGTAACTCACTTCGAATCGAAAGATTGTTGTGAAAGGCCTTAGAAAGATTATAGACTCCGAATCTTTTTATCACTTTACACCGGGATTGTTGATTAGTTGATTGATTGACTCAAGTGGACCCCCTGAACGGTTTTAAATATTTGTTAAAACCCTAAAAATTTTTGCTTTCTTAATTTAGTTTTCTGAATCATTACCACAACACTTTGATCGACCTAGCATCCTTTGTAGTGAACTAGTTTAGTGCGTAGTTGAAGACAAATCCTTGAGAGAGAACGATATTTTATTACTACACAGACTCGTACACTTGCGGTACACAGACCTGATACGTTTAGGGCCTGTCAGTATGTTGGTTCAGTAAAAAGGCTTGAATTTGCACAAGGGCTACTTAAGGAAATGGTTAAGTATATAAATATTCGAAACAGAATAAAGGATGAGAGGAGCTTTTAAATCCCAAAATCATACTAGATATCACCCAAAGTAATTCCTCCATACATATCCAAATAAACTATATTCACAAGATATGATCATTCTCCCCTTTCTTTCTTTCTTTTTTTTAATAAAAAATTTTGGCCTCCAAACTTTTCTCCTTTCTCAACATATATCTTTCCTCCAGAGTTCTTCATTACACATGGATATCATAATATTAATAACGCCCTAAATAAACTTAGGATCCTTGTGCCCACGATAATACTTCTAAAATATCTACTATGTCTATAATGTTCCGAATCTACCTCTTAAACTGCTATTGAAAACCCTTAAAACTAATGTGAAAATTGGGAAACCATAAGCATTTCTTTTTCCTGAATATCCTAGAGAAATTTCGACAGAGTTTCCTCTATAATATGGACTATCCCAACTTAAAAATGCTTATCATAAACCTGCAAATGATAATTTGAACTCAATTGGTACAATAAGGGGCCACACGCCAACTTAACCACAATCAACAACTACCCAATAGTTTTGTTTACACACAAATCTCAATCTTTAAACCAATTATACATAAAAAAGAATGTGTGCTTACTCCAGCACAAGTAGCGTACAGTATCCCTGCTCCGAGCTTTCAAAGCTTGGTTATGAAGAGAACTCTAACCCACCTTGAGGTGATCTGAATTCTATAGTGGTTCGATACTCCTGGATTTCTGGAGAGGTCATCTATTAAAAGAGGACAACATAAAGAAAATAATAAAGTTAGAAGCTTACACTGATACACTTAGCTAATTGACTCACAAACCCAATTATTCATCCATCCTTCTAACCAATCTAATTGGTGGGATTTCCCACTAATGTTAGTAGGACCATATAAAAGATGCAAAACCTTCAGCTCCAGGCATGATAATGAACTTAATTAATTAACTTTATCAACTAACCATGCATATATACTCTAAAATCATGACTTGACTCTTGATTTCGACCACAGTTCCTCTTGTTTACACCTTACTTGCTCTAGTCATAACTTGACCTTAAATTTTACTGTTGCATTCAAGGCATACTCATCTCAAATTCTAAGATATTTACAACCTCAACATTATAAAAAGCAACGATCCAAACCCAAGGATGACAATTCATACTTTGCCATAACTCCCTGTCTTCATACCTTAAACAACTCACACCTACTCCAAAACTTTGGAGATGTAAATCGACCCACGCCAAGTTCCCCAAGTCCAACCAAGGAGGCCTAATGGAAACACAAGGGCATAGATAGGGTCCTTAATGAAGGAAATCCATCCAGCCCAAGCCCAACAAAAGAGATTCAACTCAACTACAAGGACATAAAGAGGGCCAAGGAGTAAGGAATCATGGTGGAGGCCCAAAGGCCAACCCATATGGAATGCCCTTTGTTCCAAGAGGATGTCCAAACATCCTAATGGGTCCAAGTCCACGTCAAGTCCACGTCCAAGGCCCAAGCTCCAAGCCTAAAGTGAATTTCACAATTTTGACCATTTCAGTTTGAAGTTCACAGTTTTGGCCTTTGGATTTAAACTTCACATTTTTAGCATTTAGTTAATATTAGTGAGTTTTATACTGTATTTTTATTATTTCTAGTTGTGTGAGATGCCATGTAATATATATAAACTTGGACATCAAGTCATAGGAGTCTAGGAGAGTCTAGATTGTTCTAGAAGGCATGTGATAGGCGTGTGATGTGTGTCTTGGGCACCAAGCTTGATAATCCTAGATTAGGTTGGGTTATTTTATAACTAATCCATCTTGGATTAGGAAAGCCAAGTCCTAGAAGGATTAATATTGTAGTAACCAACTCCCCTTAGGACAAGGAATCCTAATCCAAGGATAAGGTTTGTTAGGCGTCTAATAGTAGGAGTAGGAGGCTTGCAAGCCAAGTATAGAGTCCCAGTATGATTAGGACTAGTCTAGTGTAAATATCTTAGGCTTGTAATCGTTTTGGACAATCAGTTTTTAGCCATTAATACAAACAAGCTTTTAGCTTACCCCTTCAGTGTTTCTTGAAACCTCGTTTTGATCTCTTCTATTGTATCTTGATTTTGGCAAATCAAGTGGTGAGGAAGAGCTTGATAACTAAACCTATAAGGTGTTTCTGTAACTAGGTTGAAGGTCAAGTAGCCCTAGGGTTTCATCTTGTGGTGTTTCTGTATCAAGTTTGATCCTTTGAACTATCCCTTTATCACAAAATACTCTCTCATCCTTCCTCTCTCCCAACGTCAACTCATACTCTCTCCCTCTCACAAAATCTCCTCAATCGTCCCTCTCTCACAAATCTCCTCAAACGTCCCTCCTCTCTCAAACCCCTCTCAAACATCCCTCTCTCAAATCTCTCACAGCAATTCTCATAATCTCCATCATCAAACATTCAAACCTCACGTCAACCCTCATACAACTCTCTCAAATAATCGTCCATACCTCTCTCTCCTCTCAAAGATTCCACCTTTCTCATACTCTTTCTCACAAAGACCTCACATCACAAATTGCCTCTCTCAAATATCTTGTCTTTCTCGTGATTTCTCTCTCCCAAACCCTCATCCTCACGTGAAGTACCCTAACCCTAGATTGGTTGCACGTCTCTCACTGATGTGTAATTGATCAAGATCTAATCTTTGATCCCATTATACATCATTTGGCTTTGATACCATAATTGTAATACCCCCAGATTCATAATCAATGGATCATCACTAAATATTTCATAACCCAATGATTAGCACAGCGGATCAAGAAACCCAATGGCATTACCGCCCTCTATCATCCTGGACAAGGCTTAGCTAGCCATCAAAAGCTCCAACACAATGAAACCTTTCAAAAAGAACTTGAACATCATACAAAAGCCATGAACATGCAAACAAACCTTTAAGTTATCAAATTACAAACCAAGATAGGGGAGTACAATTAAAATTCTAGTTCATAGATACACTGATCCAGCAACTCGTATAACACAATATAATTGGTGTGACTTCAATTTACAAAACACCTCCTGCTTTCCAATCTCACTAGATTTCTTCTAGTACGTGGCTTACCACCTTTAGACGCACTACCTAAAACAAAACACAAAATATGTTCGCAAATGAGTCGAAACTCAATACGCATACCCCTATATAGTAAAATTAATTTAAGCAAAATTAATTTTATTTCGCGCATTTCAATTCATTTTGCAAATTTCTAAACAATAAAATAACAAACAAAATAAAATTTTGCTTGCCGTATTATTATCATCTTGATGGTCCCCTACTTGCGATCATCGGACTAAACCTCCGTATGCGCATACCCCGACCGATCGGGAGGTCCAGATGGGTTGACACTTGTCAGGTATTGACTTGAGTAGTGCACCATGGCACAAATAACTTGGGTCGGGGCCATATTTACATGAGGAAAAACAGAGTAAATTACATTTACCCTACCTGACATTTGTGGTAATAAATTTTACACACCCGACATTTGTGAAATAATTTTTACCTTACCTGACATTAAGTGTTCATATATTTAAACCTCCTAAGATATTTTTTATTTGATTTTTGTTAGATTTTCCGGCGAACATTAAAAAGATAAATATGAATTGACATTTTTACCCTTGATATTAATTCTTTTTCATTTTTCATTTTCATTATAAGATATTTCTTCCATTATGATTGATTTTTCACCCTTGATATTTTATAATTTTTTTTTTTTAATAATTGGGTTTTCATTTTCAAAATGGGGAGGGATTGGGTTTTCGAAAAGTAGAGAAAAGGTTGGGGTTTAAATGTCATATGAATTAATATTAAGGGTAAAAACATCAATTCATGTTTAATTGAAAGTCATCTGAATTAATATCAAGGGTAAAAAAGTCAATTCATATTTATCTTTCTAATGTCCGCCGGAAAATCCAACAAAAATCAAATATAAAATATATTAGGAGGTTTAAATATATGAACACTTAATTTCAGATAAGGTAAAAATTATTTCACAAATGTCGGGTGTGTAAAAAATATTAACACAAATGTCAAGTAAGGTAAATGTAATTTACGTGAGGAAAAACATGTAAACATTACTCAATTACATTACAATTATTAAACATGCATACTTGAACTCAAATAAATGAGTATTGGTAGAGTACAGGCAATATGTGTACCTTGCAACTGAAACTCCGGTGAATTAACTTGAACTTGAGCGGACTTTAACATATAGTAGCAACGAGCTCTAGAAAAGTACTTGAGATAAGAATAATAAAAAGGAATTAAGGGTGGTTCTTGGTAAGAAAGAAATTTCCTAAATAAATCAATAAAGGCAATTTCTGAATAAATTGGAAGGCTTCGGAAATTTTCATGGCAACTGGGGAAGGCATAACTCTTTTGTTAGGAAAGTGTCCTAAAATCACCAAATCTCTTGATCTCACAATTATTTGTTTCCTAATTGTATTAGGATATTATTTAGGTTTCCTTATTGTGTTGGGTTACCTAATTGTATTAGATTCTAAATCTATTTGGAGTGGGAGTCAAGTTAGGTTATAGGGAGTTCTCCCTATAAATAGGGTGCATGTTTCTCCGCCAAAAAATATCATCAGAAAACACAGAGAGCTAGAGAGAGAGAGAAAATATTGAGAGAGAAAGGGGTCTCACCAATATTTTCCCCAGTGTATCCTGAGAGATTGTGAGTTGAGTGTTGAGAGATTGTTATTGTAATCTCCTTTGTGGATCGCATCACACCCTGTGGTAGTGATCAGGTTGTACTCCTCCTTTCTCATAGTGGATTATTTTCTGGCTGTCGCCGTCCGTCGGTTTTTCTCCGAGTTCTTCGGTTTCCCACGTAATTCTGGTGTTTGATTTTATCTCTTATTTTTCGTTCCTAAATTTTATCGTAATATCCGTCATCTCGTTTTCGATTCTATTATTCGTTTCCGCTGTTACCTTGCTACTCACTTTTCTCTAACAAGTGGTATCAGAGCAAGGTGGAGATGGCTTCAATCATGAAGTGCGATATTGCAAAATTTGATGGAACGAGGAGTTTTACTATGGAGATCGCAGATGAAGGCGGTCCCGATTCAAAGACGGGTTATGGGATGTGATTGAGTATCCCGACACGAAGACTGATGCGACAATGAGCGATGATGAATTCCAAAAACTCCAGAAGGATATCAAGGGGAATCTGACTCCAAGGGAGTGGAAGAAGCTTGATGATAAGACTCTGGCAGGGATTCAGCTGTGCTTGGCAGAGCACATTCTGAGAGAGGTGATGCATATCGAGAAACCTCGGGTGCTCTGGACCAAACTGGAAGAGCTGTACATGTCGAAGAGTCGTGCAAACAAGTACCGAATGAAGGAGAAATTCTACAGGTTGAAGATGCCCCAAGGTACTTCTATTCAGGCATATCTTAGTGAATTTGATTCTATTATTACTGAATTGGAATCAATGGATATAAAACACACTAATGAGGATAAGGCTTTTCATTTAATTGTGTCCCTACCTGCATCACATAAACAATTTAAGGAAATCATGTTGTATGGGAATCGTGGTGACCTTAACCTTAGTGAAGTAAAGGCTAGTTTACTGTCTAAGGAGAAACTTGATACCGATGGTGATGACCAGGGTGGTGATGATTTGGTTGTTTGGTGTAGAAATACTGATCGTAAGGGAAACGGGTATAGAGGGAGGTCTAAACAGCGTTCTAAGTCTAGGAATCCTGTCATTAATAAGAAGTGTAACTACTATAGTAAGATGGGGCATATAGAGAGAGACTTGGGCAAAATAGAGAGACCGTAAGGAGGGTAAGGATAATCACACCAAACTCGATACCTCAAACCGCAGAGTCCGAGTCCGATGGTGATGGGTTTGTAGTTACGATGATGCCTTGGCTACCACATCGAGTAGGATAGCTAGAGATGAGTGGGTTCTTGACACGGGGTGCACCTATCATATGTGTCCTCCTAAGGACTGGTTCGAGTCTTATGAGAGTGTTGACACCGGGGTCGTAGTCATGGGTAACGACACAGCCTGCAAGGTTGCAGGAATCGGTAGCATCAAAATCAAGACTCATGATGGCATCGTTAGAACTCTCAAGGAGGTTCGTCATATCCCTAACATGACTCGAAATTTAATTTCTTTGGGTACTCTTGAAGCTAACGGCTGCAGGTACAAAGGAGAAGATGGTGTTTTGAAAGTGTGCAGGGGTTCCATGGTTCTTATGAAGGAAATCAGGAAGGACGGTCTATACATCCCGCAGGGGTCTACAGTGACAGGATCTGCAGCGGCAGTCCTAAATCTTGATGAGTCCGACAGCACAAAACTGTGGCACATGAGACTAGGCCACATGGGCGAGAAGAGAATGTCAATGTTGAGCAAGAAGGGATACCTTGAAGGCGCAAAGATCGGCAAGTTGGAGTTTTGCGATCACTGTGTCTACCGGAAACAGAAGAGGGTTAGCTTTTCAAGGGCTAAACATACAACAGCAGGGATCCTTGATTATATGCATTCAGATTTGTGGGGTCCTGCTAGAGTGCCATCACTGGGTGGCAAGCTCTATATGTTGACATTCGTGGATGACTTCTCGAGGAAGACTTGGGTTTATTTCCTGCGGCACAAGAATGAGGCATTCTCATATTTCAAGAAGTTCAAAGCTTTGGTGGAGAACCAGACAGGCAGGAAAATCAAGAAACTCAGGACTGACAATGGGTTGGAGTTTGTTGATTCTGAATTTACTGAATTCTGCGAGGAGCATGGGATTGCGAGGCATCGAACCTTGGTGGGTAAGCCTCAGCAAAACGGGGTAGCCGAGAGAATCAACAGGACACTCTTGGAGAAAGCCCGCTGCATGCTCTCGAATGCAGGGCTTTGGAAGAACAAATCGTTCTGGGTAGAGGTGATATCTACTGCCTGCTACCTGCTGAACAGATCACCTCATGCCTCTATCGAATACCAGATTCCAGAGGAAGTATGGACAGGTAATCCAGTTAATTATTCTAACTTGAGAATTTTTGGATGTCCTGTATATGTCCATGTGAATGGTGGGAAGCTGTCTCCCAGGGCTGTTAAATGCATGTTTCTAGGTTACGGGTCTGAGTCTAAGGGATATAGAATGTGGTGTCCTGATTTGATGAAAGTTATTCAGTCTAGAGATGTAACCTTTAATGAAACTGCTATGTTATCTGGAATGGAATCTACCGGTACTTCTGATGATGCAGGAAATCAGGAGAAGGATGCAAGAAGAATGGTGTTCGAGGTGGAGCAGGCTCAAAGTGGAGTCATAGAATCGCAATCGTGAGCAACCATCGATGCTCTGAACCAACTCAGGTTGATGAGCCTGAGATTGAGATGAATGTTCCTCAGGTGGAGGAACAACCATGCACTGCTAGAGATCATCCCAGGAGGGAGATCAGGAGACCAGCGCGATATACTGAAGAAGATGATGCTATGATTGCTTATGCGTTGAGTGTTGTAGAGGAGACTCCAGAAGGTGTTGAACCTTCTACCTATCAGGAGGCCATCTCTTGTCCGAATGCCTCAAACTGGATAGGAGCTATGCAAGAGGAGATGGAGAGTCTGCAGAAAAATCATACATGGGAGCTATGTGAGTTGCCTAAAGGGCGACGAGCTCTTACTGCGAAGTGGGTGTACAAAAGAAAGGAAGGTATCCCTGGTGTAGAAAGTGCAAGGTGGAAGGCCAGATTAGTGGTAAGGGGTTGCAACCAGAAAGAAGGAATCGACTACAACGAAGTATTCTCGCCAGTCGTGAGGAATACGTCGATCCGCACCTTGCTTGCCTTTGTTGCTCTATTTAATTTGGAGTTGGAGCAACTTGATGTCAAGACAGCTTTCCTCCATGGCGAGTTAGAGGAGGAAATATATATGAGGCAGCCAGAGAGTTTCATCGTTCCTGGTAAACAGGAACAGGTATGCAGATTAAGAAAGTCCTTGTATGGACTTAAACAGGCACCCAGGCAGTGGTACAAAAGGTTTGATACCATAAGGTAGGGCAAGGGTACACAAGAAGTCACTATGATAATTGTGTGTACTAAAGGCAATTTGAAGAAAGGTCTTTCATTTATTTATTATTGTATGTGGATGACATGTTGATTGCCTCCAGGGACATGTCACTAATAAAGAAGCTGAAATCTCAACTCAACCAGGAGTTTGAGATGAAAGACCTCGGAGCGGCGAAGAAGATTTTGGGTATGGAGATCCAAAGGGATAGAAAGGCAGGGAAGCTGTTCCTGTCTCAGAAGAAATATCTGGAGAAGGTGTTGGACAGATTCAACATGAGAAATCAGAAGCGCTTTCAACTCCTTTAGCTGCACACTTCAAGTTGTCTGGTGAGAACTGTCCTAAATCTGATTTGGAGGTAAGGAGGATGTCTAATATTCCCTATGCTAGTGCAATTGGTAGTTTGATGTATGCTATGGTGTGTACTAGACCTGACCTGTCCCACGCAGTTAGTGTGGTGAGTAGATATATGCAGAATCCAGGGAAGGAGCATTGGGAAGGAGTGAAGTGGATCCTTCGCTATGTGAAGGGTACTTTGGAGAAGGGCATCCTGTATGATAGAGGTAGTGCTGCAACGTCTGATGTTGCAGGTTATGTTGATGCTGATTATGGTGGAGATCTGGATAGGAGACGCTCAATTTCAGGGTATGTGTTCGTCATGTGTGGAGGAGCAATATCTTGGAAAGCTTCACTTCAATCTATAGCAGCCCTGTCTACTACAGAGGCTGAATATATTGCTGCAACGGAAGGAGTGAAGGAGGCCATCTGGTTGAGAGGATTGGTCATGGAGCTTGGAGTACCACATGGCCAGACCGTGGTTTATTGCATACCGAGTGCTATACATCTGACAAAGAATGACACTTATCATTCGAAGACCAAGCATATAAGCGTCAGGTATCACTTCATCAGAGATACAGTTGCTGCAGGAGAGATCGTGGTGAAGAAGGTTCATACTTCTGATAATCCTGCAGACATGTTAACCAAGCCTCTATCTATAGCTAAGTTCGAACATTGTTTGGACTTAGTTGGTGTTCTAAGCATGTGAGAGCCCTGCGGGGCCACACCCTGCGGAGGGGCATGTTGATGGCGACAGTCAAGATGTTTATCTGGACCGATGATTCGTTGATTTTTAGTCCAAGGTGGAGTTTGTTAGGAAAGTGTCCTAAAATCACCAAATCTCTTGATCTCACAATTATTTGTTTCCTAATTGTATTAGGATATTATTTAGGTTTCCTTATTGTGTTGGGTTTCCTAATTGTATTAGATTCTAAATCTATTTGGAGTGGGAGTCAAGTTAGGTTATAGGGAGTTCTCCCTATAAATAGGGTGCATGTTTCTCCACCAAAAAATATCATCAGAAAACACAGAGAGCTAGTGAGAGAGAGAAAATATTGAGAGAGAAAGGGGTCTCACTAATATTTTCCCTAGTGTATCCTGAGAGATTGTGAGTTGAGTGTTGAGAGATTGTTATTGTAATCTCCTTTGTGGATCGCATCACACCCTGTGATAGTGATGAGGTTGTACTCCTCCTTTCTCATAGTGGATTATTTTCTGGTTGTCGCCGTCCGTGGGTTTTTCTCCGAGTTCTTCGGTTTCCCACGTAATTCTGGTGCTTGATTTTATCGCTTATTTTTAGTTCCTAAATTTTGTCGTAATATCCGTCATCTCGTTTTCGATTCTATTATTTGCTTCCGCTGTTACCTTGCTACTCACTTTTCTCTAACATCTTTCCACTGTCTCGAAAAACTTTGCAAGGGGACTTTTTGGAAAGCTAAATTTAAGTCCTACACATTTTTAATTAGGAGTTAAGGCTAAAAACAATTTAAAAGGGGTGAAAATTTTTCGATATAGCAAAGCTGTCCTGCAGAATTAACACAGTCGGGAATGATAATTCGGAAAATGATAACTCAAGATCTAAGTATCGGTTGAGTGGACGTAAGCAACCTATGGAAAGCTTGAATTGCATGTTACAACTCTTATGTTGATCATAATCTCATATAAGCCCTAGAAAAACTTCACAAAGTGTCTTGAATATGTTATGACCTCCTAAATTTTCTGGGCAAAACATATTTACTAGCTGAATAAAATTATTTATAACTTTCTCTCCCGATATCCAATGAATTCATAACAACCAATTCCGAAAAGCTTGCGGAACATACTACAACTTTTATTCTGAACTCTTAAGCTAATAAGATCTATTTATCCCTTGAAATTGATCACGAACCTACTGCCCAAACAAAAACGTATATAATACAACACCTATACCAATTTCGCCATAACTTAATCTATACATATCGAAATCCCAAAATTCAAAGCTCGGTTGGAAGCTTATTACTAAGGCTACTTTTCTCCGTTAAATGGTTACGGGACACTATAACTTGCCCGGAAAACACCCTTTTTCTCCTCAATGCAATTTAATCCATTTTTCCTTCTTTCCTTTTTCCTCTAACCTAGTTAATGCCATCTTTTATCCTCAAGAATGGACTTATGGATGGAAACAAATCACACCATACCAAAATCAACATATCCCTCATTGTTTCCTTCTTCATGAGAGCAATTAAAACGTAATTTACCTATCAAAATCCAAAATTTACTTGTATTCTCCTCAATTACTACTTGTTATATCTCTTCTTCACTACCTAGTTTAATGATGTGCATTTAAACTTACATGGAACAACTTGGACTGCCCAATTCTTCTCATATCCTCATGGAAACTCTAAATTTATGACATACACTTATAATTCATCATAAACAAGTACAAATTAACCAAATTCCTAACACTTTTCTTCTCAAGAATCATCCATAACCTTCCCTTCTTCCACCTAAATAGCATGCACAATCTTACTTAATCTCATATTACCATTGAAACAACATGCATAAACAAATTACAACATTCAAACACACTTTCCACCATATCTTACTTGATTCATCCACACCTCAACATACTTTACCCTCTAATACTAGTAAAACCCAAGTTTAAAACTTATACTCTTATTACTATCTAGTAAATTTACCAAGAAATTCATGATTTGTATCATTCAATTCAAAGAACTTGATTTGAATGGTTAGGGTTTAGGCATTACCTTAGAAAAGAAGAGGAAACAAAAGGAGCAAAGGGAGAAAGAGGGTAGAAGAGGGACGTCGGCCACTGTCCCTGGTGGCTTCGCCAGTTTCTGGGCGCCGGCGGTCGTCGTCCGACAGGGAGAGGGACAACAGAGACAGACAGGCAGTGAGATTGAGAGCCAAGAGAGGGAGAGTGCTGAGTTTTTGTGAATCTGTGAATTTGAAATAGAAGAGGAAGATTATTATATGAACCCTCCTAATTATATTGTCTATTACCTCAAATGCATTGGGATGCCAAAAGAAAAAGAATTTAATCGTGCCCAATTACTTAATAAACCCTCTACTTGTCTCTTCTCTTGTAATTATTTTTTTCTTCACCCAAAACTATTAATTTGAGATTCCAGGTAAAATTTTACGAGGCTAACTTTGAGAAACTTTAATAATAAAAATTTCATGAGTACACTCATTTCTAGTAATGATTCGGAATAAGAAATTGGGTTGACGGGCAATTGTCAAACAAATGACCCGAATATTCTAGTTTACTACGAAAGATCGGGAATACTACTTGAGGAGGATCTACCGAAATTAATACACTAGAGAATAGATGGTTGTTGCATTGTTCAAGTCCTGTAAAACACAATGATTAGCTAAATTGAAATGCGCGACTTTGGTTGGTTAACTTGATTAATTAACTTATGTAAACAACACTCTAGTCCATTTAACATTGGGTTATTACATCACTACTCGGCTCGGACCTAGACCGAGCTATACTTGGTGCAGCACATTCGAAGCAAGAGATTTTGTGCAAAAGAGGCTGAGATGGTTCGTAGGAAATGGGGAGCAAATTGACTCGCCTGGAACAAAGACTAAGAACGGGGAATATGTAAACAATCTATTGCACAAAAGGTCAGTGAACTCATTGATAAAGACCGTGGAACCTGGGACCTTCAAAATATCCAATACGTTTTCATCCCCGCAGATATAGAGGCGATCACTTCGATACAGCTATGTCCAACACTATCGAATGATAGACTCGCCTGGAACGAGACTAAGAACGGGGAATATGACGTTAAAACTGGGTACCATGTCCTATCGGATGAACGTCAACCAGTGGCATCCAGCTCCAACACATAGCTCTGTCGGCCCTTTTGGAAGAAGCTATGTAATATTAATGTCCCACTATGAGTCCGGACTTTTGCATGGTGACTTGTTAAAGGGATTCTGCCCTCGGCTGGGGCAATTACCCAACGAGTACGAGCACATGATGGGAGATGTCGCATCTGCGGATACATTACCGAGACTAAAGTCCACGCTGTGCTCCATTGCCCACCTGCTGCATCAATTTGGGAGGTGAGTGACTTCGGCGAGCATGTTGGGTCACACCCTTACCCGAAGGCGATGGACTATCTGTACAGGGCCTTCTCCGAGCTTGATAGTGGAAAACAAGCAATGTATCTGATGCTGGCCTAGCAATGTTGGAATTCGAGGAACAAGCTGTTGCACTCAAATATGCATACCCTAGCCCAGGTGTCCTTCCGCATCGCACAAGACATACTAGAAAAATTCCAAGCTTTGCCTCCATTAAAACCGAGCCCAAAGCCTCAGCTCTGATCAAAGTGGAATCCACCACCAAACGAAACCTGAAAACTAAACTTTGATGCTGCAAATCCTGGAGAATGGGGTCGCGGGTGGGTAGCGGTGATCAAGGACTTTGAAGGACATATTGTAGCCGCAAGATCGAAACAATCTGTTGGTTTCTCGACGACAGAGATAGAAGAAGAGGAGGCCTACCTCCTCGGGCTTCAGCTGGCAAGGGAGAAGGGGTTCGATACGTTGATGGTGGAAGGAGACTGCCTTCCTCTTATCAACCACATTAAAACCCGCTTTTAGGGGAGTAACACAATAGGCATTATCATATATGCAATTTTGAACTTTTTGGTAAAGTTTTCTTCAGTTTCTTGGCACTATGTAGTTAGGGCGGGGAATACAGTGGCACATTCCTTAGCCCACCTCCAGCCGTATGATTCGATTACTCGAACTTGGTTTGAGGAGGAAACCGAGGTCTCTCTCGCCTTGGCCCAAAATGACATGTACTGCTTCTCAAATATTAATAATAGCCGCTCGGTGGCGATTTTCCCTAAAAAAAAAGGTTGGCTTTTCCAACCATTTTAAATTGGTTGGAAAAAAGTTGTTGGTAATACACATATTTTTAGTTGTGAACTTTTTTGACAATAATTTATCATAGGATACTTTATCAAAATTTAGAATATCATATTTTTTAAGATTATTTTTTATTACAAGTTTTATAATTGTAATATTATATAAATAATGAAAGATTAGCAATATAATTTGTGACAATGACAATTAGAAAGAAATAAAGCCAGAACTTGCATATGAAATAACTCAATGATTCTTTAAAGATGTAACATGTTAAAAGCATTTGCTTGGAAGCCTCCTCAAACTTTATCTCCATACTCTTAATTAAATTGAGGTGATTAAGATCATAATATTATATTAAAACAATAGATGATTAGACCCTACAATGACCTATGTTTAACATCGTTCTCTTATTGATGGGAATCTGCCCAAGCATGCTCAAGTCATACAAGCTTGTTACTTGATTGTGAGTGAAACCAAGAAGGGAGTTGATCGTTTGGCAGGCCAATGTCCTTCACCTCGTGAAGCCTCACCAGTGTTTACTTCAATCTTCCAGACATAGCGGTCAATTTGCTCAGAATGAAGAACATTCACTTATCATGTCATTTGCTCAGACTGAAGGACGTTCACACACCACATTCTGGATGCGGGTAAAGGACGTTCATCCGGAGCTGCTTATGTTAGAAATATATTGGCTAATATAATAAAACGTTATTAGCTTCTTTAAATCAGATTAGGAGGTTTTCTTTTTGCTCAAGAAACCCCTAATTACCTGGATTAGTTACAATATTCTGTTGGGTATATATAAACCCCCTTTGTAATCGGTTTTGGACAATCAATCTGAATATTACCCTAAAACTCGATAAGCTTCTTGCTCTCAAGGTTTTGAGTTTCCCTCAACTCTCATTTCTACTACTGTAACTTGATTTGGCTGATCAAGTAGGTGCTTGGTAGAGCTTAATCGAATTCTTAGAAGGTGAATCTGTAACTAAGAAGGAGATTAAGGAGCCCTTGTGATAATCGATCATGGTGAGTCTGTATTGATTGATTTTCACTTGTTCTATCCTCTGTTTTGGTCGTTTTCTATGTGCATATTTGTTGGTCGATCCATTTTGGTTGTTGTTGTGCTGGAATTGGGGCGCTAAACCACATTGATGATCCCGGCTGTTTAGAGAATCCAATTGTTTTGGCTAGGATACATCATAATTTGCATCGAGCTAGATTTGCCTCGTGGAGGTTTTGTTCGATTTCATTTCATACTCTGTTTTTAGCAATGTCATCTGGTCAAGTTTCCCAAAATCAAGAGCAACTTATGAAAGAGAAGGAGGAATTAGAGATGCGAGTGAAGTTCCTTTCTGACCAATTGAAACATTATATGTATTTACGCCGAGAAGAACTCCAGGATTCAGAGGAGGTTGAATCTGATTCGGGAAATCCATTTGGGGATGAGGACATCGGGGTACGAAACCATCGCAGAAGACGAGCACCACAGGAAGAAAGGCTTGATTTCAAGGTTGACATTCCTGAGTTTGAAGGAGACCTTGACCCTGAGGTTTTCTTAGATTTGCTACAAACAGTGGAGAGGGTCTTTGATCTCAAGGACATTCCAAACGATAAGAAGGTAAAACTCATTGCCTTGAAGTTGAGAAAACATGCCTCTATTTGGTGGACTAATTTGTAGAAGAAGAGGGTTTCTATGGGAAAGGAGAAGGTGCGTTCATGGGAGAAAATGAAGAAGAAGCTTCAAGCAAAGTTCCTTCCAGCTAGTTACCTCAAGGACAATTACGTGAAGCTCCAACACTTGATTCAAGGTAACAAATCAGTTGAAGAATACACCAAGGAATTTGAGCATTTGCTTTGGAGATGTGACCTCAAGGAAGATGAACCTCAAATCCTTGTGAGGTATCTCTCTGGATTGGATAAAAGGATTAAAAATGTTGTGGAATTGCATCCTTATTCTACCCTTGATGAGTTGAGTTCATTGGCACACAAGGTTGAGTTGCAAAAGAGAAACAAAGGGAAGGAAGTAACCCATAAACCCCAACCTCAAACACGTTCATATCCATTTCAGAACCCAAACCACCCTCCACAAAAACAGCCTTACCCGTCCAAATTTCCAACCCCTAAACCCCCACAAAATACCCAGCCATATACCCCACAAAAGCCTACCTCATCAACCCAAAACCTACAGTCCTCGAAGGTGTTTTAGGTGCCAAGGATTAGGACACATTGCATCCGAATGTCCTAATAAACGAGTGGTGTCACTTATGGAATACCAAATCGCTTTGTTCGCACCGAACCAGATTTGGAAGAGGAGCATGAGAAGGAATTATTGGGTGAACCAGTTTATGATGAGGTGATTGAAGAACCAGATGAAGGGGAAATGTTGGTGGTGAGGAGAGTTCTTAGTAGCTCTTCTATGCAAGAGGGACATGAGCAAAGGGAGAACATCTTTCATTCACGATGTACTATCAATGGGAAGGTGTGTTCGTTGATTATTGATGAAGGAAGTTGCACCAATGCTGCCTCACAGTCCATGGTGAACAAGTTGAGGTTGCAAACCAACCCTCATCCGGCTCCTTATACTATCCAGTGGTTTAATCAAGGCAAGGGCATTCACGTGAATTAGAGATGCTTGGTGAATTTATCTATAGGTAAATCCTTTCAAGATTCACTTAGGTGTGACATATTACCTATGGATGCTTGTCATGTTTTGCTTGGTAGACCTTGGTTGTTTGATAGAGATGTGCATCATGATGGAAGAGCCAACACATATACCTTTATGTCTGACCATAAGAAGATTACCCTTGTACCCCTCAAACCTACCCAACTTTCGAAACCCAAGGAGAATGTGGTTACTGAACCCAATTTGATCACACTGTTGGTTGCTGAACACCATGAGTTTCATGAACATAAGGACCTTATTCTCCTGAACCAAAACACAAGCCTAAGCTCCACAAATAGCCACCCCCTTCTTACCCCTCTTTTGGAACACTATTCCTTTGTGTTTCCTGAAGAGATGCCCTCTGGCTTGCCTCCCAAGAGAGATATCCAACACAAGAATGACCTCATACCTGGGTCAATACTCCCTAATAAACCAGCTTACCGCATGAACCCCGATGATACCCAGGAGATCCAAAGGCAAGTAAATGACCTTGCATATCATTTCATGATCCATCACAAGGTCAGTCATATGAACAAAGGAGTTGATGCACTGTCAAGGAAGTTTCTTCTGTTACATGTTCTGAATTCTAGAGTACTTGGCTTTGATCAAATCAAGGCCTTGTATCCGGAAGATGAAGATTTCAAGGAGGTTTATGAAGCATGTCAGTAGCGACCCTAAGGTTTATTCCATCTTGAGCATGGGTTTCTCTTTAATGGAGATAAGTTGTGCATTCCAAAGAGCAGCTTACGTGAACTTCTCATCTTAGAGGTTTATGGAAGTAGCTTGGCATGACATTTTGGGATTGAGAAGACTACCTTGATGATGAAGGAACATTATTATTGGCCTAAAATGAAGAAAGACGTTGAGCATCTGATCAGGAGTTGTTCAATCTGCCAGCTTTCGAAGATTCACAGTCTGCCTCAAGGACTTTACACACCACTGCCCATTCCTGAAGGTCCTTGGGAAGATGTCAGCCTAGACTTCATTATTGGGTTGCCTAGAACGCCCAGAGGTAAGGACTCTATTATGGTAGTTGTTGATCGTTTTTCTAAGATGGCCCATTTTATTCCTTGTCACACTACCTATGATGCTATGAAAGTTGCTGAGTTGTACTTCCAAGAGGTGGTTAAGTTGCATGGAATCCCTAAATATATGGTCTCAGATAGGGATGCCAAGTTCTTGAGCCATTTTTGGGTAACTTTATGGAAGAAGCTTGGTACCCAACTCAAATTCAGCACTGTATGCCACCCCCAAATAGATGGTCAAACGGAGGTTACCAATAGGACCCTTGGTACACTACTAAGGTCCTTGATGAACAAAAATAAGCGGGGATGGGACACTTTGCTACCTCATGCTGAGTTTGCATTTAATAGAGCTCCTAGCAAGGCTACTGGTTTGTCCCCATTTCAAGTAGTATATGGGAAAAATCCAATCAACCCTATGGATTTGGCCCCTATTATTACCTCAACCAGGTTTAGCCATGACGCTAGTGTGAGAGCCAAGGAGATTCAAGCGCTACATCAGCATGTCCGAGAGAAGATAACCAATTTCAATGAGAAGGTTTCCAATTCAGCCAATAAGAACCGAAGAAAGATGGTTTTTCAACCTGGGGATCTTGTTTGGATTCACCCAAGGAAGGATCGTTTTCCATCTAAGAGGAAAGGTAAATTGGTTCCAAGGGCTGATGGACCATTTGAAGTGTTGGGAAAAGTTGGAGACAATGCCTACAAGCTTGAACTTTCGGATGATTATGGAGGGAGTGCCACATTCAACGTGTCTGACTTGAGGCCTTATTATGCTAAGGATGAAGGTCTTCCAAGTTTGAGGACAAACTTTTCTCAGCTTGGGGGGGATGATGGGAATCTGCCCAAGCATGCTCAAGTCATACAAGCTTGTTACTTGGTTGTGAGTGAAACCAAGAAGGGAGTTGATCGTTTGGCAGGCCATGTCCTTCACCTCGTGAAGCCTCACTAGTGTTTACTTCAATCTTCCAGACATAGCGGCCAATTTGCTCAGAATGAAGAACATTCATTTATCATGTCATTTGCTCAGACTGAAGGACGTTCACACACCACGTTCTGGATGCGGGTAAAGGACGTTCATCCGGAGCTGCTTATGTTAGAAATATATTGGCTAATATAATAAAACGTTATTAGCTTCTTTAAGTCAAATTAGGAGGTTTTCTTTTTACTCAAGAAACCCCTAATTACCTGGATTAGTTACAATATTCTGTTGGGTATATATAAACCCCCTTTGTAATCGGTTTTGGACAATCAATCTGAATATTACCCTAAAATTCGAGAAGCTTCTTGCTCTCAAGGTTCTGAGTTTCCCTCAACTCTCATTTCTACTACTATAACTTGATTTGGTTGATCAAGTAGGTGATTGGTAGAGCTTAATCGAATTCTTAGAAGGTGAATCCCGTAACTAAGAAGGAGATTAAGGAGCCCTTGTGATAATCGATCATGGTGAGTCTGTATTGATTGATTTTCACTTGTTCTATCCTCTGTTTTGGTCGTTTTCTATGTGCATTGTTGTTGGTCGATCCATTTTGATTGTTGTTGTGCTGGAATTGGGGCGCTAAACCACATTGATGATCCCGGCTGTTTAGAGAATCCAATTGTTTTGGCTAGGATACATCACTTATCGTGTTATACATGGAATTTTTTGGCAAATGGGGTATCCTTGAAAACTACACTTCCAAGCCTTCCTATCAACAACACAATCTTTGCCTAAAGGTCCTTTGCCTGCTCGAAAGTCAGCTTAGCGTGGATGCGTGGAAATTAGAAAATTGGAAACGAAAACAAAAGGTGAATTTGAAGGGGAGAAAAACCAAGCTGATTAAGCTCCTTATTTATGATCACTACTGATTGCCTTGGCCTACATGCTATATAGGACCCTTAATTAAAATTTGTCAAACTCCTCTGAGGATGGCCACCTAGAATTCCATTCTCAAAGCTCATTATTCTTGTGAACTTAAATGTTAACTTAACATACCCTACTGCTTGTCGAACTTGAGGCTTGATCCATTTGCTCACCAGTCACCACCAATAATTCAAGGCATAGTTTTAACATGTTACTCCCTCCTTCCCATATTATCTATCACATAAAACATATATAATTTTAAAAATAAAAAAAAAACCTCCACTTTACATGAATTAACCTCTTTGGAAATATGAAAATGTTGAATAAAATGGTGAATAAAAAAGGGAAAAGGTGAATAAAAAGGAAAAATGGAAGAAAAAGATGTACTACCTCGTCCCAAAATGTTAGTCACCATAATTAACTTTATTGTCCCAATTTGTTTGTCAGTTTTACAATTTCAACAATTTTGGTTCCATTTTTACCCTTAATAATAAACTGTTTATCACTTCTTACAATTCCAACATCTATTATTCCCACTTAATATAGGGGTAATTTGAGAAAACTATAAACTTTTCACCTCAATTCCAATGCATTTTGGTTTTTCCAAGTTAGGTAAATTGACAAAGATGATGGGATGGAGGTAGTAATTAATAAGGTTAATTTGATAAATTAGTAATTAATTTGTTATTAGAATTATAAACATATAGATACTATGGGAAAAAGAACATTAATCAATTAAAGTGACAGATAATATAGAAAGGAGGAAATAATTAATTCACCTCTCAAGAGCATGGTTCGAATTCTTTTGTGAGTTAATTAAATTAGTTAAATACAATTTTCAACACATTAGACATATAGATATAAGCATTTATGGATTTTAATAGTTTCAAGTTTCAACTCTGGAATATTTAAGTTTGACAATAATCTTAGCTTCAACCCCCCCCCCCCCTCCCAAGAAAAAAAACAAAAATAATTTTTTTGGACATATTTTATTGTACCACAACCGCTTTTTTCAGCCACAATAACTCGGGCACTTGCATTTCTTCTCAGCCACATATTCTCCCTTTTCTCAATTTCCACCTCCCCCTCTTCTTCTACCTCCTCATCTTGTAAATACTAAATACCAGTTAATTATACCACTGAGTTATTACAGTACTTGAGTATCAGTGTTAATATACTCCTTTCTTCCCAAATTATTTGTCACTTTAAATATAAATTTACAAAGCCAAAAAAAACTTTCACTTTAAATTAAATTGTTTCTTTGAAAATGAGAAAAAAAGTTAATAATATGGTGAACAAAAAAGAAAAATTGAAGAACAAAAAATGTATTTAATAAGGTCAATTTGAAAAATTAGTTATGAATGTGATATTCAAATTGTAAGGTGATAGATTTTATGAGGAAAAAAATAAAGTTAGTTAAAGTGACAGATAAATATGAGAAACAAGGAGTATTACAATAAAATAGGTCTAAAGTTGAAATTGATAGAGAATTTTCTTTAATGTTGAGTATATTAGCAAATCAATACTTCAAAATTAAAATTGATATAATCTAAATTATAAACTCCCTATATATAAACAGTGGCACTAAATACTTTTTATTTTAAATTCTTAACTGCCAATTTACTGATGATGAAAGAGTTTGTCAAATATTATTGTCAACAAATAAAAGTCATCATGGTCATCAAATAAATCCTTTTTGTATGCTACCATAAGGGATATCGTAGGAAGAACTTGGTACTTTGTTTTAGCTAAACTTTTATGGTGCAAAGTTTATCATATTGACTTCCACTTAGTCAAATTTTATGGTTGAATGATTATCATGTCCATTTAGTCTACCACCTCTTCACTTGTGAAACGGAGGTTAACCCAATCAATCCCTCCTCGCAATACAAGAGCTCTATTCAAGAAGTCCCAAATCCCAATGCATGCTCGTACGAGAGTTAAATTCAAAGCGGAACAAGGGGCCTTAAGGGGAGCAACAATCATCCATTGGATTGATCAAGAGATCCTCTAAGGGGGCCTCAACTCATTTTTCCAAACTTTTTAAGAGTATCAAGGAATAAGGCATGAACTAACCTATGTTCAAGGAGGCAGAAATAGGCCCAATGTTAGTTTTAGGCCATGTTTTGATCTTAATCAAGTCTATATTAGAGCAATACTACACATTATTGGGTTTGTACTTTATGGTGTTATATTTCATGTGGAATAATTTAGAAGGTAAGTGTACATCATTTGGGGGAGTTATATAATGTCTTTTGGGGTGATTCTTGAGCATAAATTGTGTCAAAATATTTAATCTACATGCTCGAAAAAGTTGGGTTCAAGACTCCCTTAATCCTTCGGATGTCCTCACCACCATCCAATTTTGGAATATTTTGAGTTAAAACTTGGCAGCTTGTATTGTCAACATCAAAGTCAACTCTCACTTGCATTCTTACTCCTTTTGGACAATTATATGTATCTTATACTACTTAAGAGCTACCAAATCAGGTCTATGGTCTAATCAAGCCTTTGACATCTTCAAAATTCATATATGGGTTGTTTCCAAGCTTGGGTATGTGAAGTTTCGCATGTATGGAGGCTTTATCATGCTTACAATAACAATAATAAATACTAAGGGGAAACATGTTTGAACGCAATCTAAGGGACTCAGATATAAGCAACATTTCTACCATGACGTTCATGAATAGGTTGAATCCTATGAGCCCAAAAAGACTTTCCGAAAACCAATTTGAGAAACAGTTTAGACAAAAATAGAAGCCCAATTAGAAAATCCTTGGTAAACAAAATGAAAGCCCAAGAAAATCAGATGCTTGTGTAACTAAAGTAATACATATGTGTGCATTCTATGCTATTGAGGAAGATTTAAAGAGGCTTTATCATGCTTGATTTAGCTAATTAACTTTTGTATTCTTTTTTTTTCCAATTCCTTGTTCAAACATGTGTGAGGCAGATTGGGAGGGGGTTTGAAGTTGCAATCAACCTTAATAAGGCCCTCATTGTATTATTTGAAAAAAACTTGGAATATTGAATGAAACAAACTCTTAAGCTTTCTCTCTCAAAGCATAAGTTTCTTTATCCATTTCTGTAGTGGTGATGTTAAACAGAAACCTTTAAAGATTGTTGGTGGTTGAGCATTTAGGTAATATTAATGGATCCTTTTAGTCTTAGATGGTGGCAAAACTTTAATATAAGTCATGTACCTTCGTGTTCAAAGTTTGCACATTCGGATGGTGTTGGTTCAAGGTCTTTCATTCAAGCTTGATTGATCTTCATTTCCCACATGCTCCAACTTGTGACCAAATGCTAAGAAGAGACGTTTACTTGCTTTGCATGAAGAAATTGTGCAAATACTATTGTAGCTAGACTTTTAGCATTATCCAAAATATGAACTATTTGGTACTTCAAAGTTTATGAGCAAGATTGTTGCTAGACTTTTGGCATTATCCGAAAAATGAACTATTTGGTACTTCAAAGTTTGGGAGCTGGATTATTGGATCCCTCAACTTTTTTAGTTGTTTGACAATTTAACTTTGAGTGGCAGTGGTAAGGTTGCAAATACCCATTCAATAAACTTCAACGTTGTTGCCAATTGACTTTGCACAGAACTTGAAACACTCAGTAGTAAGTCTTGTTGCAATACTTTTACGTAGGCTTGGCTCATGGGCACTGTAATTTTAGGATGAGAAAAAGGGTTTTTTTATTTTAGTATTGGTAACGATCATGCCTTAACAACAACTCAATCAATAGCCCAATTAATTTAAATAAAAATGATAAATATCTTGGGGAAGACACAAAATATGTGTCCTACCCATTCCATGTATATTAATTAAATTAAATCTATAAAAGAGATATGTTAGGTTTTCTGGTGTCTGAAGGTAAAAGTGTTTTGTGGAAATGGAGGAAGGATTGTATAAAGGACAAGTTTTTTTTATTGATGGAAGGAGAATGGGTTACAACTCCTGGTTGTTGATGATACATATGAGAACCCTACCACCTATATTTATAGTTGTAGAAAGGAGGTGGTGGTAGGAAAATCTAGAACTGTAATTTACAATAATATCTTCTCAAATTATCTAGAATTTTCTTGAAGATTTTTCTAGTACCTCTATTCAAGACTTTTCTAGATTATTCATCATTTTTAACACACCCCCTTAATCTAAAAAAATCTTGAACTCCAATCTGCTCTCAGAAGTAATGAAATTTCTCAATTGGAAGCGCTTTTATGAGTATGTCTGCCGAGTTCGCGAATGAAGTGATGTCAAATCTCAATGTGCTTTGTGCGACTATGGAAAACTGGTTTCTTCGTTATTGCTATCTTTGACATGTTGTCACAGAGAAGTGGCGTTGGTTCTTCATCGCCTTGTTGTAGATCCTTTAGTAATCTTCTCAGTCATACTGCTTAACACGCTGCACTTGTAGCTGAAATGTACTCCGCTTCTACAGTTGACAATGTTATCATTGGTTGCTTCTTGGATGTCCAGGAGATAGCCTTTCGGAACCGAGTTGAAACAAATATCCAATTGTAATTTTTCGATCATAAACACACCCAGCCCAATCACTATTTGTGTACCCTTGAGTTAGGGGTCATACTCTATTTTGTATAGAAGAGCATAACTCTTCGTTCCTTTGATGTATCTTAAAATTCGTTTAGTTGCTACAACGTGAGCTTTACTTAGCTCGCTCATGAATCGAGAGATGATGCTAACCGTATGAACAATGTCTGGCAGAGTGTTTGTTAGATATATTAATGGACCAACCAGACTTCTGTAGAGTGATCCATCTACTTTTTCCTTGCCATCATTTTTGGAGAGTTTTACATTTGTAGCCATAGGTGTTAATCTTGGCTTGCAATTCAGCATATGGAACTTTTTAAGCAAATCATCAATATATTTCTTTTGAGAGAAGAAGATCTCACCTGGGCTTTGCTTCACTTGCATCCCGAGAAAGTACTTCATTAGGCCCAAATCTGTCATCTCAAATTCCGCCATCATATCCTTTTTGAAATCTTGGATCATTCTTTGATTTATGCTTGTGTATATAAGATCATCAACATAGAGGCACAAGATTATAAGATCCTTCCCTTGGGTCTTGATGTATAGGAATGGTTCACTGGGACTCTTTTTGAATCTGTTGTGAAGGAGATACCCATCGATTTTACTATTCTCTTATAAGATCATTATAAGAGAATTGAAGTTGTTTTATTAGATTTTAATTGTAGTAGTTACGAAGTGTGGACCTTGGTTGGATTAGGGTAGAGACCTTGACCTTAGCCATTGTTTAAGGCCCAAATTAGGATCCAGGGATCGAATGGTGAAGGTTAGAACCGAAATTACCGACTATAAGGGAACCGGGAACGGGACATATTCGATAGTGTGTAAAGAACGGGTCACCATAAATTGTATTGTCTCCTTTTGACCGAACAATTTGAGCTGGAGGTCCCTTACGATGTTAGCTTTCATATGAATTTTGTGGATCGGACTTTGGAGGTGTATAAGTCGAGTTATGTCCCAATTACCAGATCTAGGTCAGATTTGGATATGTTTGATTGGTTGCTATTTTTAGGACCCTTAGAGCATGCTTTAGGTCTCAGAGTCAGCTTAAGAGTTTTAGTAGACATCCCAAGTTTTCCAGAAAGTCTAAAACTAGACCCATAGGGTGTCGGGAAGTCAAGTTATGTCCTTGAAATGTGAGTGATGTAATCTGCCCAGTTTAATGTTTTGTTAAATGTGTTGTCATGTGGGAGGTGTTATTTAATTGTAATATGTTGATTGTTTGAAACGTGTGAAGTAGGTTTAAAATGTTACTTAATGAATGTTGGGAACCGTAGGGTGTTCCTAAGGGAGGGTCAAGTAGAAGGTAGTTAATACTAACTTCGAAGAGCATGTTGTTAATTAGAGTTAGGTAGAAGGTAGTTAATACTAACTTAATGAATGTTAGGCCCGAGCTAGTTCGCGTCGTTAGTGAGCTCAAGTGTGTCCGTTATTTGAAATGAAGTGAAGATAATCAGGTAATGTCAATACCCTAATCCCCACTGGAATGCACTTTAAGTGTTTTTATCGATTTCTAATCTGTTTTGAATTTGCATCCCGAAGGGGACTTTATGTGGAAAATTTAGACCATATGTTTCGATTATTGTTTGTGATTGTGGATTTATGAGTTGAGGAAATTGAGATGGTCTTTTATTCGTGGTTTTGTTACTAGTTTTGATAACCTGGGTTGGGTTTGAGTAAAGAACTGTGAGCTGAGATTAGCATAATATACTAATAATTCAAAGTGAAACAATAAGCGGGTTTTGATGGCCTATGGTAGGTGAACGTTTTGATGCCTGTGGTAGGCGAATGTTTTGATGTCTGTGGTAGGTGAATGTTTTTATGCTTGTGGTAGGCGAATGTTTTGATGCCTGTGGGCGAATGTTTTGATGCCTGTGGGCGAATGTTTTGATGTCTATGGTAGGCGAATGTGTTGATGCTTGTGGTAGGCGAATGATTAATGCCTGTGGTAGGTGATGTATCAGTGATTCGGTTATTCAGTTACTTTAAGGGATGTGGTATGCCGCTCACATAATAAAATGAACTGGTTGGGTTGAGGAAAATAGTTATAAGGGTTAAAGGTTTGCGAAATGGTTTGACTTGTTCCCTCTCCCTTAAATGAATTGAAACGAACTTTAACTTGTTTTGACGGTTAGGGGTGGACATTATTGAGTTTCCCCCTCATGTTTGTAATGTTTTGTTTCTAGATGAAGATCTATATGTTAGGGACAGGAATTAGCAGTGAGGATTGGCCTGCCTAGCTTTTACTAAATTATGTTGTGTTTAAATTCGAAAGACTTGAAGTTAGTGATGTTGAGTTTGATTTCTAAGTTTGAGTTTGTTTAGTTTGGATTAAAGTTGTCGAACAGTTTTAGTTTTTCCTTCTCGCCTCGTACTCCTTCGGGGACACGACAGTGACGTCCAATTAAAAGAAAAAAATAATACTTTCACTATTAACGTTAGTTTGACTTTGACTTTTTCATAATTGAATTTCCGAGGCATTACAGATGGTATCAGAGCCGACCCGCGACTGTGAGCTGCGCCAGTGGACGGGAGATCCATGAGCAGTCACCTAGCAAGGCAAAGTTTCTGGAGTGGATTGTGGCACAACGAGGACGTTGTGCGCTTAAGTGGGGGTGATTCTAATACCCCGGATATATGAATATATGGTTAAATGTAGCTTAAAGGGATTGAAATAACTACTTATATCACTAAGGTGCACCTTCTTTTATGGTAGTTCATCCGTTGGGAACTCCTCAGCTAAGCGTGCTTGACTGAGAGTAGTCTCAGGATAGATGACCTCCTGGGAAGTTTTCTCAAGCAAGGTGTGAGCGATGACGAAGCACGCTGGAAAGACTCGTGGTGATTTATAGGACCAGTGAACAATCCATTAAGCATTTATTGGATATGATTGCGGCCCGGGAGCGGCCCGAGCATTACACAAAGCATCAAGCTTGCCATAGACAAACGAGCTCAAATTCCTTAGAATCAAGCTCACTACCTCAGCTGAAGCTGACATGCTAAAAACTTTTATTTTGATCAATGTAGCGAACTCGGGGTAGTTTTGCATTCATTATAAATCACATACTCTTGTTTCTCGCTTCAGGCTAATGAACAACACTAAGTTTATTCACTAGCACTTAGTACACTTTCAATGGTGACCTGACCTCTGTTGTTTAAGCTTATTAACAAATGTACACTCTGACCAACTTCTCTATCCAATGGAAACCTCTCCTTTTGGGATTCTTTCCATAGTGACCTCTCCTCTGTTGTATGTAATCAAGAATCGATAACGATCCATCAAGAATTGATTTAGAGGTTGCCCTGTACAGAAGGAAGGGGACAACTTCCATGGCTTCCCGTCACCAAACCCCTTGATTATAACGAATACGATGACAACGTTGTTGAATATCACGGAGATTATCTTCGCCCTGAGCACCGCAAGCACAACAACGACCGCCAATACCATAACTGCAATTGGGTCCATCAAATTGAAACCCCCTCAATTGCGTCGATCACATCTGGAAAACCGTTAGATTTGAGATCGAAGAACAATGAAGAGAAGATCAAAAAAACTTCAACCATTGAAGCTCTGGAATTTGAGATTGAAGAATAGTGAAGAGAAGATGAAAAAAATTTCAACCATTGAAGCTCTACAATTTGAGATTGAACAACAATGAACAGACGATGAAATATTATTTCCTAATTCTCTCTCTTTCCAATTTTCGATACAACTTACATGAGCAATGAAGAGCACCTTTCGATACAAAAAAAAATGAAAAACAAAATTAATATTTACACATTATCCATTCTCTCAACTTTTCTTTATCTATAACTAGTCCCTATGTTTGTACAGTCAGCTGTAGACTCATCAAATAAGACAGAAAACTTTTTCCTTGGGGAAGACGCTTAGCAGCATCCTAATTTGAATTTGCTACTTTGTCATTTTTGAACATAAAATACTACTATTTTTTTTAAATATATAAATTGCAAAGGTTGAGGGAGCTGATGATTAAAATTTTAAATCCAGCTGGTAAATCTCAATGAATCAATTAGTTAATTTTCCGCATTATCGTGCTCCATTTCACATGCTATTAACTTATAACCGAGTTGGCTTGAGATAGTAGCCCAGTTGATTCACTTCCTTTTCAGAAAATTAAAAAAGATAGCACTTGGTGACTGAAGCTTAATAATGGAACCCTAACCAAAACTCAAGCTTCCTGCCTCACATTTTGGCCTCTGCTCTGCTATAGGAAAAGGCTCGCACACGGCAACACATTGTCATTGGTCCTCTGACTTGACTTGCCTTCACCGAGACCAGAACATGGAAAATCAAAAAAGACCAGTGTAATAGAAACAACTACTTGACATCAACTGAAAATTCTGATAAATAATATTGTAATTAAGAGTAGTTTGTTGCAAAGCTCTTAACTGAGAATCACCGCCTACATGAACTATAGATGTACCAGTGGCGGATCTAGACTTTCGACTTAGGGGTGTCCAATATGCTTATTATTTATACGTGCTTTTAAAAAATTAAAAATATTTTTAAAAAAAATAAAATAAAATAAAAATTTAATGACATATTCACAAGATTAATAAAATTTCACATCATTATATAAATATATCAACCAAATAAATTAAATTTTCAAATTAGTTAAATATTTATCTCTTAACCCTATATACTTGAACTAGAAGACTTGGAGCTAGGACATAAGTTAGCTACCAGTTTAAACCTAGATATTTCATCAATATCTTTAGTCATAGTCATAAGGCATTGCCCAAATAATGAAAAATAGATTAGCAACGTATTTACACAAATTATAATTATTTGACAATTATCTTTTTAACACTCAAAGTTCCCTTGCAAATTACAATAATATTTTAAACTCTTGGCTCCCCACACCTAAAATTGTCTACTTTGTATATCTTTGAAACAATTAATAGGAAACAATTAGTACAAGCTCCTATAAGTGTCTATCTTGAGAAGAAGATAGGGAGAGAAAAGATAGAAGAGAGAGCTTGAGTGTGAAAATTGAAAATGGATGTTGACATACACATACCCAATACATTGTCTTACATCTTTTTAAAAATAATTTAGTAAATTGGACACCCCTATTACGTTTTTTTGGGTAATTTTTTACGGTGTCCACTTGCTCCAACCAAGAAAATTTTCTCCCAATCATATTAGAGAATCACAAACTTTTCTTGAGTTAAGGGTGTCCATGGACACCCCTCACCTCAATGTAGATCCACCCATGGATGTACAATGCATGAAGACATGGAGTTGATGCAACAAGGGAGGACGCATAACTGTTTGCAGAAAGGAAACAACAAATTCATTCAAGTAATCAAAGATAAGTAGTAATTGTAAGGAACAAGCATATGCATGTGCACAACTTTAAGGATATACACTATAAGGGCTAGGCACAGCCCTCTGAACTGAGTACAATAGAAAACTACATACATGGTGTGTCCTTACAGGGATATACATGCTAGGGTCACTGCCAACAGCAACCAATATGGGCTCCGCTGAGGAGAATTTCACGGAAAGTGCAGATATGCATGTGCAGGTTACTCCTAACAAGCAGAAACCTCAAACCTTATCCCCAAAACGTCAAAATTATGTATAAAATCAGCATAACATAAAGCACCAAGGATTGCCTGCTCCCCCAGTAGATATTATGGGGGAACTCCAATGGTTAGCCTTGTTATATGGGATCAAGCAGCTATATTGTTCTCATTACAATTGCCACCATTTACGATTCTCCATCCTCTTTGCCAATTCTTTTGCCATGTCCGCAAAGTTTTCCGCACCATCTCTCAGTTCCTCAGTGTTTTTGCTGAGCCTCTGAAAATTTAGAATATGATCACATTCAGGGAAGTTGGACAACAAAGTAGAAATGCTGAATAAAGAAGACCATTGGTGTACTAGAGCAATGGTACAATAGAAAACGGCAAGCAACAATCACCAAGACACAATTTGCACCGCAAATGTAGCCGTTGCTAAATCACAAGTGTCTACACCAAGGATTTAGGGTGTGGTTTAGGTCACAACAGAGGTAAAGCAATCGTTCTATTGCAGCAATTGTGGACTAAATATGGGTCATCCTAGTGTTAAAGCATAGCCTGTTGAATCTCAAAGCCTTTCCGATGTGGCCACAGTGTTGCAAAAAGACCTGCATAGAATCCATTCTAGACTTAACAGCTCAAGCATTTCCCATGCAATTGCATTACACAGGATTGCACCCTCAGGAGCCTATCCCCCCAAAACACCCCCAAAGGAAAAAAGAAGAAAAAAGAGAGAGAAAAGGAGCAAGAGGTTTTGTTTGTCTCATGGCAATGATCTTGAACTTTAGACAGCAGTAACCTGTTACCTGACAAGGATGGCGTCAGGCTTTGCATTCAGAAATCTGTACAGATTTGTAAAAGTATTAACGGAATGATTGGAATCCGTTGCGGACTAGTTTAACTCAAACCCCAGCTCAATTTGACTATTACCGCAGCGCTTGTTAATAATAATAGTAATAGTAATAGTAATAGTAATAGTAATAGTAATAATAATAATAATAATAATAATAATAATAATAAAACTAATAATAATAGTAATAGTAATAGTAATAGTAATAGTAATAGTAATAGTAATAGTAATAACTTATTATTGTTACTACTACTACTACTAGTAAGCCAAACTATAGCGGTTGGAACAATGGCAAGCCAAATTTTAGCAATGTATCACAATAAGCTAAACTATTAAACCCTTGAATTTCAGTGCTCCACCACCGACTTGGTCCAAACCAACTCGGCAGTTTTCCTACGTGGCACCGAAGGAGGCTTGTTTTCCTACGTGGAACCTTGTTGATGTAAAATGGGTGTAAGATGGGCATTACATAGATAACCAAGAGAGCCGTAGGCATACCCACTCTCCTTTGATTTATATACCAATCATATATAGTCGCAAAATACAACTCTTGTCTTATAGGGAGAAAATTAATCAAACTCTCTTACCAAACTTAAGGAGTGTTGTGATCACTGCCTAATAGAGGGTATTTAAGGAGGAATGAATCACACATGAAAGAGGCAAATGGCACCCCTATTTATAGTGCAAGAAATGCACTCTTGAATAGGGTAATAGGAGGATGACTCAATAATATGGATAAGGTAGTTAGGATATCCAACTAATCCTAACTACCCTTATCAGCATAAGTAACATTTGCTTAAAATGTTTTAGCAAACACATGAAAGGCAAGAAAAACAAGCAAAAAACAGCTTCTGGGCCTGGCACGGTCGTGCCAGCACAATGGCACGTCCGTGCCAAATGTGCAGAAACCAACTGTCAAACTGTCGAGGCTTGGGACACCCGTGCCAAGCTTCCCTACACACAATTTGACCATGTTGAGGCTTGGCACGCCCGTGTCATAACCCGATATTCCCGTGCCAAGCACTCTTCACCAGGCCTTTTTGGACCTAGGAAGTCATTAAATGACTTCTTAGGTTCCTTAGCTTGTCTTAGAATTTATACTTAGTTTTTCATGCCTTTTAAGTTTACAAAACACACACGTACACTTAAAAAAAAAAAAAAAAAAAAAAAAAAAAAAAAAAAAACCTCAACAAACCTGTATTGTAGTAATCCCAAATTTCAATATTTTGGATTGCAATTAGTCCAAATTATCATATATTGGATTATAATATACCAAATTATGTTATATTGGATTGCAGTTGTCCAAAATATCAGTCAGCTTGGAGCAACTCGGTGGTGGTACACTGAAATCCAAGGATTCAATTTTTCAACTTACTGTGGAACATTTCTAAATTTCGGCTTATCATTATCTCTGCCCCTATAATTCAGCTTACTAAAAACCAATCTTCTTAAATAAATAAACAAATATAAGGATTTAAGTATGATTATTAAATAAAAATGTGGAGCACAAAGGGGCAAGGCTGAGCAAACATATGGGGGGGAAAAAAAAGAACCTAGGGTGTTGGTTTCTATAACTCGCCTGTAGTAGCAAAAGGGTAAGGTTCTAAGACAATAAACAATTCAGTTTTATAATGATATGCTCCGCTCAGCCTCATAATGCAACAAAGGGTTGAACTTTTAGGAAGCCTTTTGCATCAACAGTTGCCTAGTAAAAGCATAAAACAGCCCCTAACCCTGGCGTTGGTTCATCTTTTCACAGAGTGTCTGGCTAAAACATCAGACTATTATGGAAAAGCATAAATAGAATGAGAGGGAAGCAAATCCTAATTGCAAAGTTTAGGTAGCAAAATAAGGACAGGAGTGTTGGTGTTATGCATTGAAAACCATGGAAATACTTGTGTCTCTGCAAATGGGGGGGGGGGGGGGGATTCGGTTCCAGGATCTCGAAATATTCAACCAACCTCTGTTCACCAAGCAGGGTTGGAGAATCATGTCAGGAAACGACAAACTACTGATCAAGATTCTGCAAGCTAGATTCTTCCCAAATCAAAATTTAAGAGCCCTTAGGGGGTGAGGCTTGAGCTTTCATGGAGATCTAAACACGGTTCGAAGGCTATACTCGCTAGCGAGTTAAGCTGGGATGTGGCAGATGCAAAACCTATTCAAGTATGGGAGGATGTGTGGCTGCTGCGACACTCAAGAGAGGAAGAGCTTGAAACACAAACCGAGGGAGCATTGAAAATTGACTGTATGGGACTTATTGAAGAGGCAAAATGTTAGATGGAAACTGTACCTCATCTAGACTAATTTTACCAAGAATGAAGATGTAACCCAAGCATCTTGCTCAGTGAGAAGGAAGGCCCTGACACAACATTGATAGTCATGCAAAGATTGTATTTTCACCATCATCAAGTCAGCTTATTGGCTGGGAGAAACTGGGCACGTCAAGGCTTGGACAGATGAGGGAAACATTGATCAAATGGTTGCTGCAGGATATTTACAGCAATTCCAAAACTAAGCACTGTACTTGGAGGGTCCCTTCAGTGATTGTATTTTACACATGTTGCATATTACCTCCGTCCCATAATACTTGTTGCTTTGACTAACATTTTTGTCCCATAATATTTGTCGCTTTACAATTCCAATGCAACTTTTTCAACTAACTACTTTCATTAATTTTTCTGACACAGAGAGAAGTGTGACAGGAAAAGTTGTATGAGTAATTTAATAATAAATGTATCACAACTTTTCATGTAATACAATACTCAACTAATTTATTTCATTAGTTTTCTAAATTTTGGCTAAATGGTCAAGTAATATGGGACGGAGGTAGTAAGTGCCAAGTGTCAAGGGAAGCCTGTCGAGTGACGGATAACTCTGAAAGAGACAGTGACAAGTTTGATCAAGGACACACTCAAATGGACTAGACAAATTTGATGGGCATGGCCATTATAGACAGTGAGAAACAATGTGGCATTCAAACATTAGAAGACCAACAGAGTGCAATGACACAATGCTTCATTACTGTGGCAAGAAATGCAGCTGAACACCATAACAGGGCATACACAAACATCTATGAGCCGATAAAGCTATCCTTTGAGAACTGGAAATCCCACTGCCCAGACCAGTCACAATAAACTCTGATGCACTTGTTGAACTGGGGTGCAGCACACAGTGCAGGGACTTGTGACCTAAAACGATAAAGGGGACTTGATGTGGAAGGGAATGAGAAGAACAAACATGATGCTGGTAATGGAAGAAGTGGAAACTGCTGATACTCTCTTTGAGTTACAGGATATGATTCAGATGGCCTTCAAGTATATCATAATGGAAAGTAAGTAGTCTAGTGTTAAAATTGCAATTGGGAAAGAAAATCCCGGCCCCTGCGAACTTGATAATGGAAAAGATTGGAGCTTTATTAATAGTTGTGATGTTTTGTCAGCTGGTCATCAAAGAAGGGTAACACAGTTGGCAACCTAATCACAAAACATGCTTTGCATCACATAGCCAGGTGAATCAGATATGACATTTCTGTAAGGGATGTTAGCACAAATGTAATGAAGTACGGTCATAATAAAGAACAAGAGTACCTTCTTATTCCAGTGCACTCTTAACGAAGAAGGTAGAACAAGTACAGAAGGGGGCATCAGAACTAAGAATCCACACAAAAAACAGAAGAATCTACTTACAAAAATGCTAGCAGCGCACCACACACTTAAATGGAGTAAATTACATTTACCCTACCTGAGATTTGTTGTGATAATTTTTACACCAAAAAATGACTAAAGGGTCCTCATATTTTGCTGTAATTATTTTGAGGGCCCTGTATTTTGATAAATAATTGTAAGGTGACATTATCTTTGTTGTAATTATTTTGATAAATAATTGTAAGGTGACATTATCTATTTCCGGCAAACAAAGCATTAATTGCGGTATTTATTGTTCATTAGGGTTATGTATCTTTGACTAACTCTAAATATTAAGGCCTAAAATGATAGTTGAATTCGATTAAAAAAACCTTAAATACAAAAATCATTGTTTCGCCCATGTTTAGACCGGAAAATTGGTCGGAGTGTCTCCAATAAAAAATTACCGCAAAGATAATATCGCCCCATAATAATTTATCAAAATACAGGGCCATTAAAATAATTACATCAAAATAAAAGGACCTTTTAGTTGTTTTTTGATTTTTACACACCTCACATTCCTGAAATAATTTTTACCTTACCTCACAATAGCTCTATTTTTTATCCTACTTGAAGTTTGGATACACCCCACCTTTGTGAAATAATTTTTACCTTACCTTACATAAACTGTAAGTGATTTTTACCCAATCTGAGGTTTGTTGTAAGTGTTGCTACAACACTACAACAAAACAAGGATACGACGACTTAACAGAGCAATTAATATCGTATTAGTCGCAGAATTTTTTCGCGCGACCAATAGCTTATATAAGGAAGCGTTTAGCTTGGAGTAGGGGTATTCTTGATTTATCACTTTTTATTATTTTTTTATAATGAATAACTTAAATCATAAAGTGTATGAATCAATAACTAGCTATGTATGGGTAGATTCACATTTTGGTGGAAATCGACGACCAGTAAAAGGTTTAGGATTGATCTACGTGATCGGCAGTGGCGAGGACAGTAAGGGAAGAATGAGAGGTTAGGAAAAGTTTAATGGAGCATAGATGACGGAGACTAAGATTTCATTATAGATTGTTTTCTATTTTGTTCCTAGGATAACATTTCATTGCATTCAAATGTCATCTTGGATTCTAGATCTTCCGTAGTAAAGGTGGAAATCGAAGATCTAGATTTTCAGTAACACTTACAGCTATAACAAGTGAAGTAAAAGTCACTTACAACTATTGTGAGGTAGGGTAAAAATTATTTCACAAAAGTGGTGTGTGTAATAATTATTACGGCAAACCTTGGGTAGGATAAAAAAACACTTAGAGCTTATGTGATGTATATTTGATAGCCATATACATCAAGGTCATCAAGGGAGACATCAAATACACACCAAAGGAGCCAAATACTTGATTACATGGAAAAGGAGCCCCATTCACTCTTGTCTCTTACACAAACGAATGGCTTCAACAAGGGCAACTCGGTAATTTGCTCCATATCTCAAGAACAATAAAGCTTTTGAGAAAGTCATCCTAGAGACAAAGATAGACCATTCAAAGAGCTTTCCAATGGTTTTTGAATCTTGGAATTTGGAGAAGAAATGAGCAAGTTATTCAAGTTTTAATCTAGCTTAGTTCATTTTGATTCTTTATGATGTCATACTTGTATTAGATGATGTAAGCTAGGAATCCCTTGTATTCTTGAAATAGGCACGCCTAGGGGGTCCTCTTCTACTATAAATAGACCCCTTGGGAGGCCCTTGTAATCATTCATTCAATATATGAAATACAAATCAAACACACATGGTGTTGTTTTCTCTCTAGCTTTTGTGCTAGTTTTCGTTTCTCTTGAGGGAGAATCGTCCTATCCCTACTTCTAGCCTTAGGTTGGCATCCCTTGGTGGTGAAAGGTAGAATTGAAGAGTTCCTTGGGGCGGTGTGCCTCTATCCTCATTGGAGTCTTCAAAGCCAATATCATTCATCATTCGTTCATCATTCAAATCGTGAGTTTCTTTCTAGTTTTCATTTGATCTTGTTTTTGTTTCTTCATTGTTTCAATCTCAAGATCATTCACATATCATTCTAACATCCAAGAAACTTACACTCCATTCATTCCCACATTAATTCCATTCATTCCATTCGCTCATTACATTCGTTTAATCATCCATCCATTCATTTCCATTCATTTCATTCATCCACTTCATTTCGTTCATTTATCCATTCGTCCACCTTGATAAAGATTTCCATTGATCTTTTTCGTTTTCCATCTTCTTTCATTCAATTTGGTTGATCTTTAAGAACTTTGAGAAGCAAGATTCTTATCTTAGTTTTTAAAGATCCTGATTTCTATGTGTAATAAGATCTCTTGATCCCATTATACATCAAAATTGGTATCAGAGCTTAGGAGATTGATTCTCTTAGTTCTTGCACCATCTTTTTACCATCTTTCCATCACAAATCCATTCCCAACATCCCTCCATTACACGTCCACCAAGAACACCACAAAGAACCCCTAGCCTAAAAAATATTGATCCAAAAACACATACCCCTTCTAGTCCCTACATTCTAATCTCAAGTTTGTGAGTTTCTTGTGATCTTTTGTATCAAGATTCATATTCTATGGCTTGCAAAAGATCTAGCATGAATTCACAAAATGATTTGCAACGTTTGGAGCAAGGGAGCAAGGATGTGGTTGAATATACAATAGAATTCAGGCGACAACTATGGAAATATGCTCTTAAGGAGAATGATCAACGAGTTTTGGTATGTTACTCTCTTGATCTTAATGATTACATTCGGCGTGTTCTTGTAATCTTACAAAAACTTGGAGGAGTTAAGTTCTTTAGCCCTTTACGTTGAAATACAAGTAAAGAGTAAAGAACTTTGGGATAAAATCCATATACAACAAAGACCCCCATTCCCCACAAAACAACCAAACACAAAAGCTCCACAAAATCAGCCCCCATCCCATCCTAAACCTCTAGTCCAAACGCCTCCAAAACAGCCCTTACAACCTATTGCCCATCACTCCACAAAACAGCCCCTAAACCTCCCCACACCTACTATCCAAAGCTCCTCAAAACAGCCTATAAACCTTCCCACTCCCATTGTCCCAAGTACATGTCTATGTTGCCAAAGTTTTGATCATGTTGAAAGTGCATGTCCTAAGGAGAAAGAAGTATCTTTGGTTGATTGTCAAACATCATTAAGCATGCGACGGAAATTGAAAGTGTGGTATTTGATGTATTTGACGAGCATGAGGATGTTCATGAAACGAGTAATAACCTTGGCATGAATGAGGTATGTAGCGTGCCTCATGAAGTACACGAGGAAGAAAAAGAGGAGGATATTGTATTAGAAAAGATGTATGAAGAAGAATTAAATGGAGAAGAGTTGCTTGTTATAAGTAGAGTCTTGAAAGAGGCTAGTGTACCGCAAGATCAACAACAAAGAGAGCTTATTTCTTACTCTCATTATACCATCCAAGAAGAAGTATGTTCATTGATCCAAGAAGGAGAAAGTAGTGCCATCTATAAGGACCATGGCAATGATATTGGCCTCGCTACAACAAGGGTCCAAACATTACAAATGGAGAGCTATTCACACGGTCATTCATTTCATGACAAGGACATTCATTTTGATCCAAGAAGTTTAGTAAGTCTTTGTTTTTACAAGATTTGCAAAAATTCATTATATTGTAATATTACTTCTATGGATTCTTGTTATACTTTGTTGGAGGAATCAAAGTTGTATGATAGGAGTATCATGCTCCAAGAGGCGTCCTTATTACCACCTTGTGTCTCACGGCTCAAGGAGGATCAAATCACTCTTATGACACTTATGGAGAATAAGTATCATGAATTTGAAGAACCAAGGAGTCTCATTCTTACACCAATAGAGGTTGGAAACCGTGAGCTTACAAAGGATCAAGATCCTATGCCATCACTTGTTCTCATTTGTGCATATTTGGATGAAAGATAAGCACCATCAACAAGAGACCACTCTTTCTAATCTTTTTGGAAACGTTTCTCTCCTATGAGTATCATCATACAAAGTAGAAGTAGAAAGGAGTATGTAAATCCTTTGGAGTTAGCCTTATCGAAGCATGAGAAATACTTGGAGAAATGTCCTTACCTCTCGTCCAAGAATATGCTATCTCAACATATCTCATCAAATTGAGTAATTCAAGTGGACAAAAGGAAGAAAGGAATTATTCAAGAAGGGTCCATACTTGCATCCATACTTGAGGTACTATGTCTTTTAAAGGATGTGAAAGATCATCATATTCTTTTATTCCCTATTCTTGCATCATATTTGTTCATTACAAATGGAGTTGAGAAAGGTGAAGTCCTATCTCAAGGAAGTTGTCCCATGGATTATTTTGGTGATATACCAAGTGGAGAAAAGAAGAAGCTACATGCTTATGGCTTAGCATTCATACTTGTTGCTATCATGAGGGTATTTGAGCAAAAGGATTATTATCTTGGAGGATTCATGCTTAAGCTTCGTGATTCTTACAAAGTATTGGAGTATGTTTCATATGATAAGGAGATCAAGCCATCATTATGCTTTGAGATGAAGTACTTGATTCGTTCATCAAAATCAAGTCACTTGGAGGAAGCAAGTCCTTTGACTAAAGGAAGTTTTCTAACGAGGAGATACATAATTTGATTCAAGATTACTTAGGCTTGAATATATCAAGGAGTTGTATGAAGATGATATTATGATCGTTGAAGGTCATTCTTCAAAGATGGAACACCATATTACCATTGTCTTCAACAGAAGTTACAAGTTTGTGAATCTATACTTTGAAGTTTAGAAGTTATATGAGATTTCTACAATCTCCATGAATAAACGAGATTTGAAGCACCATGATGTCATTGGATTATTCATGAGAAAACTTGGAAGAAAGTGGAAGTTCATCAAAGGGATCTATGATGATTTTAAAGCATTTAAAAAGAGAGTTTGTAATCTCTTCAAGGAACGCAAGAGGAAGAAGCAAGTTGATGTGAACAATACTTTTAGAAAGATCTCTTATAAGAAGAAGGATGAGCTTAGAAGAAGTGCTATGTAACGGTTTAGAAGAAGTTTTGTCTAAGTTTGAGGACAAACTTTTTTAACCGGGGGAGTATGATGTAGATTTGATAGCCATATACATCAAGGTCATCAAGGGAGACATCAAATACACAACAAAGGAGCCAAATACTTGATTACATGGAAAAGGAGCCCCATTCATTCCTGTCTCTTACACAAACGAATGGCTTCAACAAGGGCAACTCGGTAATTTGCTCCATATCTCAAGAACCATAAAGCTTTTGAGAAAGTCATCCTAGAGACAAAGATAGACCATTCAAAGAGCTTTCCAATGGTTTTTGAATCTGGGAATTTGGAGAAGAAACGAGCAAATTATTCAAGTTTTAATCTAGCTTAGTTCATTTTGATTCTTTATGATGTCATACTTGTATTAGATGATGTAAGCTAGGAATCCCTTGTATTCTTGAAATAGGCATGCCTAGGGGGTCCTCTTCTACTATAAATGGACCCCTTGGGAGGCCCTTGTAATCATTCATTCAATATATGAAATACAAATCAAACACACATGGTGTTGTTTTCTCTCTAGCTTTTGTGCTAGTTTTCGTTTCTCTTGAGGGAGAATCGTCCTATCCCTACTTCTAGCCTTGGGTTGGCATCCCTTGGTGGTGAAAGGTAGAATTGAAGAGTTCCTTGGGGTGGTGTGCCTATATCCTCATTGGAGTCTTCAAAGCCAATATCATTCATCATTCGTTCATCATTCAAATCGCGAGTTTCTTTCTAGTTTTCATTTGATCTTGTTTTTGTTTCTTCATTGTTTCAATCTCAAGATCATTCACATGTCATTCTAACATCTAAGAAACTTACATTCCATTCATTCCCACATTAATTCCATTCGCTCATTACATTCGTTTAATCATCCATCCATTCATTTCTATTCATTTCATTCATCCACTTCATTTCGTTCATTCATCCATTCGTTCACCTTGATAAAGATTTCCATTGATCTTTTTCGTTTTCCATCTTCTTTCATTCAATTTGGTTGATCTTTAAGAACTTTGAGAAGCAAGATTCTTATCTTGGTTTTTAAAGATCCTGATTTCTATGTGTAATGAGATCTCTTGATCCCATTATACATCATTATGTGAGGTATGGTAAAAAAAATATTTCACAAAGGTGGGGTGTGAAAATTATTAAACAAACCTCAGGTAGGATAAATGTAATTTACTCAACTTAAATGAGGGCAAGAAACAAAAGATTTTATGCCAACTAGGTCAAATAATTTAATTTGCAGAATCATCGTTGCTTGTTTGGACTTGTACACATAGTATTAATTTGGTCATGTTAGAGAAAAGTGAGTAGCAAGGTGACAGCGGAAGCGAATAATAGAATCGAAAACGAGATGACGGATATTACGACAAAATTTAGGAACGAAAAATAAGCGATAAAATCAAACACCAGAATTACGTGGGAATCCGAAGAACTCGGAGAAAAACCCACGGACGGCGACAGCCAGAAAACAATCCACTATGAGAAAGGAGGAGTACAACCCGATCACTATCACAGGGTGTGATGCGATCCACAACAGAGGAGATTACTATCACAATCTCTCTCACTCACAATTCACAATCTCTCTCTGGGGATACAACTGGGATCAAAAATATTGGTGAGACCTTTTTCCCTCTCAATATTTTCTCCCTCTCTGACTCTCTATAACTCGATCATTGTTCGCCATACTCGACGAGCGCCGTGCACCGGGCCGTAAAATAAAGTGGAGAATACCGAACCCTATTTATAGGAAAAACTCCCTATAAACCTCACTTGACTCCCACTCTAATTAGATTTAAAATCTAATACAATTAGGAAACCCAACATAATAAGGAAACCTAATTAATATCCTAATGCAATTAGGAAACAAATAATTGTGAGATCAAGAGATTCGGTGATTTTAAGACACATTCCTAACAGGTCAAGATTCTAATTTTTTAACCAACTCATCTCCCCAGCCTACCACATAGGATGGCCACCGCCGGAATCGTTCCATGCGCATCATAGTCCAACACCCTCAAAGTACAGTATATTAGCATCCAAGAATCCTTTAAATAAGAGGGAAATGTGGAAAAAATATGATTTGAAATCCTTTATAAAGACACCGAAGGCCGTCACCCATATACAAAAGCAGACTCCCCCCCCCCCCCCCAACAAAAAAAAACCCCAGAAAACCTCAACACCTCAAACACTCTACAGTAATCTCATCCACAAAATCCAAGAATGCAAATCTTTACCACAATGAAGACACTGACTCCAACTACACAATGTTTTCAGAAATAAACGTGTTTGTCCATTGTACTACTTTCTGTTATCCTATCTCCAGTTTGAAGTCCACTTAGGGAAAAAAAAAAAGAAAAAGAACAAGAAAATAGACTCAATACCTCAAGTTTCTCTTGCCGCTCCAGCAGCTTGTCTTTTGCTTGTGATGCTGCAGCGGCAGCAGAAGTGGCAGCTGAGTTATCCTGGACAAAACCCACATTATGAATCTCATCAATCATAATGAAATACAATTAACAATAATGTTTCTAGCTAAACACCTACTATCCCAAAGAAAGATTTTGTAGAAAGTGCATCCGTTCTTTTGTTCATAACATTTCTTTTTCCATATCAAAAATAAAGTAGTAAAGGCCATTTTTTGTCCGTACCTTTCTGTACTTGGCTTTGATTTCTTCAACTGTCCGTTGTCTTGGTGGTTCTTCTTTGGTTACACCTCCAAACAACTTTTTTCGTTCTGATTTCTTGTCTGAAGAAAGAAAATTCACAAAGGTCACTTACACACTTAGAAAAGCAGAAAGGCATTGGGAAGTTTGGTACAGACCTTCAGGTTCATTCTTGCTTTTTTGAACAATCGGCGAGACAAGTAGAGGTCCATCAATGTCTATATCATCTGGTTCGACAGAGGGGAAAAAATTAAAAAAAAATAGAGGGGATAACGGATAGAGCAACAAAGGTGAGGAGAACCTCACATACCAATGTTAAGCTCCACTATATCATCGTCATCTTTTGAGGCTGTGGAAGTTTCTGCAGGATCAATGCTCTGATTTTCTTTGCTTAGTCCTGAACCTACTATTGTTCCACCAAAAATTCCAAGAGGTTCCTGCTTCATATTGAGGTGACAGACACAGGAACCAAGGTCATGAACAAGATACTCCCTCATTTCCAAAAACGAAGTAAAATTTTGAAAAGTAACAAGTTCAGGAACTCATTTTAGAAGTTTGCTGCCAAATAATTTCCTGAGTTCTATTGGTTAACAGGGCTGCTTTTAAGCATCATTTCTGAATATACCATGATTTCCACTCCCCATTGTTACAGCCCAGCAGGACTCATACCAGATGTTGACGTTATTGATGCTCAAAATTCTATGGGCCTAGAATATATATTACTCTTTTTGAATTTAAATAGGTGATCTAATGAGGTTCTGTTGCTTTTCTACCAAATAATCAGATGTTTACTAAACATAAGCATAGATATTGTCTGAAAGCCAGTGGTAAAGGTAGTCGACTGTCCTTCCCTGAGGCCCAGGTGGTTTTTTGCTTTTGGAGAGGGGGGCATAGTAACCGTCCAGTTTCCAAAATCGACTATTTTCCTAACCAAATACTTAATCTTTTACATTGAAATTATGATAATATTAGTTTCTTATGATGTTTTGTCCATTTTGTAGGTAATAAGTGAATTGTAGAATGTAGACCAATTAGGTGACTTTCGGTTTTTTTTTTTTTTTTTTGAAGACAGTGGACTTTCATTATCAAGGAGTTGGTGAACAAAATCTGGAACCATTTATGTCAATTTGAAGTGGTCGTGTTGCTTGCGCCCAAAGCACGACAGTGCCCCCTGCAGTAATGGTCTGCTGCAGGCTTTACTCAACTTTGATAATTCCAGCGAGAAGGGACGGTTGCACTGTGCCCTTGGCAATGCCCATGCCACCTGCAATCCACTCCTATACTTGTGATTATTGGCTTGATTAGTATAAATAACCTATCCTACTTTGTAATGGAATGTTTTACCCTCTTTTAATCATCATTTTTTATTTTTATCCTCTCTTTTAATCATTGTTAGATTAGGATTAAGGTTCATCTATTAAGTTGTAAACACTTGAACTCATCTTAATTTCAACACAATTTCTATTCAATCCTATGACTAGTGAAAACTTGTGAAGATTAGTGTTAGATCAACAAACTTCATCAAGATAAGTGTCACTTTTAGCTTCTCCCATGATGAACACTACCCAAATTTCTCTCTCCCCTCTTCCATCTTATGGTTTCTCCAAATTTGCTACAGCCTACAGTTACAGGTAGATTACTGATAATAAGTGGAGATTAGGAGTAGATAGCGATAGCAACCAATCTTTGGAGTGGAGATTGGAGGTATGCCCATGGCCCATGAGTGAGTGTAATGACCATGATAGTAATCTTTTTAATCTTTTCCTAATCTTTATGCTTTCTAGTCTTAACTCAAATTCAAATCCAATACTCCAAAATCCCGCCATAGGGCAAGTTATGGAAGGGTCGGATGTAGCGCTCTTACTCCTAAATTTTGCAATTTAGAGAGACTGGTTCAAATGGGTCCAAGATTCAGAAGTCGTTTGCAAACTACTCTATGGAAAAAGCACAGGAGGTTTAATAAGGCATTTTGCTTTCTAGTCTTGACTGAGCATAATTAATGTTTGTATGCTTCATTTGTTAACAGATTTGGTTCAAACTTTAGTTGCATTAAATTAGTGCACCCCAGATGTTTGACAACATGCCTAGTTGAGCTTGAGGGTGTTTTAGTGTACTTTTAGTACTTGATTGTGTTTCCATTACCTTAATCACTCTCTATAAACTCTCCACACGCATACATCTAAACCAAGACCTAAATATACTTCCAATGGTAATCAAAGGGAAAAAAAAGTTATTTCTGGTCACCTTGATCCCATACCTCATTCATGTTTTGGCCGGAATTCATATCTAAAGCAGCTGCCAGGAGCTTGTCATGCAGGCATGGTAAAGACTCTGGCAATCTAACATTGTAAAAATGACAGGGGTAATAAGTAGCAAAAAGAAAATGAAAGGAACACCAGAAGTGGATGGATTTCAATTGTACAAAAATACAATGAGTGCAGAGATTACAAGGATGGAAATGAAGGTATGGGAAAACGCAGAGAGTACAGACCTGAAATCATTTTCATGAGCCAAAATAGCCACAATAGCAAATTCACAACCATTCACCTGATTTATTTAAGGGGAAAAAGAGTAATTATTCATATCTTCAAACAGAACAGAAACAGATGATGATGGCTAGATGGACCCAGACTAGACCTGTCAATTCCGGTCGGCTTGGGTCGGATTCGGTATGCATTGTTTTACGGGTTTTATATTTTAGATTTGGAAACCAGGTCGGTTTTGGGTTGGGCCAGATTCTGCCAGGCCTCCCAGACCAATTACCAGATTTCACAAAGAGTAATTTTACACTTTCACACTTTGGTTTTTTGAAGTTTCTATGACCTTTGTTATTTTACACTTTCACACATCGGAAATTGATTTCGGTTTAGTCCGAGTAAATAGGTTAAAAGTTTGGATTATTTTCAGCCAAAAAGTGAGTTTGGATTATTTTCAGCCAATGACCTCCGACTTCGGATTATTTTGAGCCAAAAACCCTATATTAATTGCCTTCATTTTTCTCAAACTGTCCTCTGTCTTAAGATTCAGATGCACCTTAAATTTTATTTCCTTTGTGATGAGTCAAGATGCATCTTAGACTATATATCGTACATTTGGAAACAACATAAGAGAATGCGCCAAACTGATGGCCCTAACTCAGGGAGCATCAATTCCAAAAATCCATTGGGGAATTCAAATATACACCCCATGAATCAAATGCAAAAATACATGCATATTAAGTAAAGAGACAAACCAATGCTATCTGGCCATTTTCTGTGGAACTTGTAGTTTTGCCCATGCTTGTCTTGAAATTCCATCGCAGCATGGACATTAAGGGGAGTTCAGCCAAGACTTCAAGATTCGGCAAAGCCCTGTCCATTCACAAGATCAGCAATGAGAATATATGACCTTGAATCATCTTACTTAAAACCATTACAATATGCATAATGCAGTCCAGAGAAATATAATATGCAAAGGTACTTCTCCAGGTCTATGTGGTTCCTTCTACAAGTGTTGGGTACATGATGAAGTACCACCACCATGCTAGACATTTATGTTTTAGTAAAACCTTATTGCTTTCTATTTCTTTATAATTCATAGGAGTAATGACGCCTATATAGTGCGGATCTCATTAGTGAAGATTTCAAGAAAGTATTCTAGCATAATGGTTTGTATAATCTTTATTGATTTCTTGAAGAGCAGGAGAAATTATCTGACTAGTTTTACTAAGAATAATCAACAGTTTGGTCAGGTCAAAGGAAGAAAGGCATCATCGATTCCCGAAGAAGAATGCCACACTCTAATGATCACATAAAGTAGCTCTGAAGAATCACTTGTTGCATAAATCACCTAAACTCAATGGACCCAGTCTCATAAAGTATAATCAACCCAGAATCCTTCTCATTTTTCTTGAACGGTGCTGTCCAGCAGCTAATTTTCACAAGATTAGCTTCATGGACGGTGTGAAGATGTCCCTGCATAACAATTAAAAGCAATACATGCATTAATGATTGCAGAGGCAGCATCGAGAAGGGAAGTAAGAGATGTTACCAACTTGGAAAACAGGTAACAGCGTTGGGGTTTGGGTTTGGGTTGGGTTAACTTCAGTCGGCTGTGTAATTGTGTTCGGGTCAATGAGATTACAGTTGCCATCAGGTCATTGTATTTTGCTGTGTTCATGGTTGGTCCAATATAGTTTTCTTTCAAGTAAAGAATATTTTAAAGGAAACTTCTGATCATGCACTTGTGTTAGATAAATTCAGGTCCATGTCAAAATCAGGTTGGCCCTATTATGGGTAGTGGTCTAGTGGGCTGAGTAGCATCCAAGTTAGTCAGGTTAGGTAATCAGGTACAGGCCAGTTTAGCAAAGTTGAAATACTAGAAAATTGGGTACATGAGAACCTGAGTTGCGGACTGTAAAGAATACAGTCGTAATGCATTTGTGCAGCAAACTAAAAGATTCAATTCCTCTGAGTTTTGGAAAAAGTTTTTTGATTTGGTAACTCCATGAGAATTGGCCTCAGAAAATTGTGCATATTTTCCACCAGCCACTTGAGTGACACACTTGGTACCATCTGCAAAAGCCAGTTCAGTAAGCATAAGGTAAACCATCGAACAACAGGACAAACTAATCTTCCAATCATCAGAAGAGCTACTTGCCTAGAATGTACATGGAAATTGCAGTTGATGACTCCTTGTTATGATTTATGGGCAAAGAGCTCACCAAACTGCCATCGGAACCATCAAGAATGTCAACATGCAAAGCACTTTTCAATGAAAATATAATTTCCTTTGTACGTTCACTCAGTCCTTGACATTCAGAGTTGTCCAAACTTTTTGTCAAGTCATGGCCATCTGATAGTACAACAGATGTAAATGAGACGACAGGGGAACTAGTGGGCAGACCATCCAGAAGAAACACAACAGAGGGAAAATTGATATTGACCACTGCCACCTAAGATGGAACAAGAATATCAATATCAAGAGTAGCAGCTTTCAAGATGATATGGGCTGCACAATAGGAAATATTTGATTGAGTTTAGGGAATCACCTGTCCACTCTCATATCCAATAGCAAGTCTAGTTCCAAGAGTTGTGAATCTCAAGGTACATACAGGAGAAGTACCCAACATGAATACAGCTGATAGGAGAGATCCATTTCCTTGATCCATATCATAGACTTAAAAGACAAATAGAAGAAACAGTAAGCTTATGTTCTAGCAAGCAAGAACCTACAATTCATATGTGCAAACAACACAAACTACACAATCCTGATGAATTAGAGAATGACTCATATCCATACACCAGTGTACATAGGCCTAAGAAGTCGCAGAGCTCCGTCACAGAAGTCTATGAAACCAGTAATTTGCATCCTACATGCCCATCACAGTTTATCATGTATTATTTTCAGCTAATTTAGCTATTAAGTCATCAAACTCACCATTCTCTTAAAACCAATTTCCACTAATTTCCACGGGGATGTGAAACGACAAATTATAGGAAAGACGAATCATCCTATCTTTGCAGTGATCTCTTCCCCTGAGCTGGGAGAATGTTTAAAAGATCAGGGCTCTTTTTTCATAAAAGGTCACATATTGTGATCACTATTAATTTTGTTTTTCTTTTTTTTCTTTTTTTTTCTTTTTTTTTTTTTGTTTTTGGTTAATAGGATGGGTGGAGGATCTACGATTTAATTTCCTATTGGTAATTGGTGTATTGTTCTTTTTCTTGAAGGGGGTTGAGGATGGAGAACAAGAGAAGCAAGCAGTGAAAAGCGAATTTATCATTGTTAGAATATGCCTTGAATCTGTTTTAGCCCCCTTCGCAGACTTAGCGCAGTGGTCTAGTAGCAATTATTTCCTTGTAATACATATCCGTACATAGCTATGTTGTGGCGAAAGGTGATTAACATTGAGACGAAGTGTGGGGTTGATGAGTATGCTTGGTTTGGTCTCACAACTAGGGGTGAGCAAAATTTCCAGGAGTCTCGTTCCTGTACAGATCTTGGACAAGTCCTGCTCCCAGTGGGAATGGGACCGGGAGTGGGACCAAAAATGAGGTCCCGGTCAAAACCAGGAGTGGGAATGGGACTTAAGCTTAATTCCCGGTCCCGATTCCCAGTTACAAAAGCACTGCCCAAAATACTAGTAATAGCACTAAACTGTGATTCTATGTGAATTGATCAGTTTAAGATTATTATGCGGCCTAATCTGTAGAATAATCTGACCAAGGTCATGCTCTTCATTTTTAAACAGCTGTAGATTCCTCTCTTGCCAAATGCAATAAATTATAGTTGAACAATTGTTGATCTTTATTGCATTTTCAAGTGGAGAATAGGTTTTGTGTCTTGTCTTGGCACGAAAGACTAAATTCCCTTATTATCATTTTCAGATGCTTCATTTGAAAGAGGCTACTGTCCAAGATGTGGTCTCTTGGAATGGCTCACAAAACCATTGGAACATAATTTGTTAAGAAGTTGAAATGATTGGAAGAGGAAAGTGTGCAAAACCATTTGATGAAGCTAGCTGAATTTAAGGTTGCATTTGAAGGCAATAATGACATTCTTGGCCTCTTTATACAAGTGGGCTAGCTGAATTTAAGGTTGTGTTTGAAGGTCATAATGACATTCTTTGGCCTCTCCATACAGGCAGGCAGTTTACTGTGAACATTTTTGTAAAGAGATGCTTAAGGAGTTAACTCAAGTTGATGGTGTGTTTGGCCAAGCTACTACTTCAAAATAACTTTTTGGAAATAGCTTTACAGAAACGTTTCCCCAAAAAGTTTATTTATTCATATTATAAAAGTAACTTTTTGGTAGTTCATATTATAAAAGTACCTTTTAAAAGTAGAAACTATTAAACCACTTACTTTTACTACTTTAAAATCCCACAGTTGATTATTAGATTCCTTTTATTTATTCATTTTTTGCAATTTTTAATAACCGTTTAATTTCCTTTGTTATACTATTTTATTATCTATCTTCTAAAAGAATTCCTATGGTGGTTCTCCTCCAAAAAGTTTATGTAATTTATATAAAATAGTTAAATTGAATTTTATGAGCAAGAAAAATTTATTATCAAGCATTACCTATTTTCTATTGATAAGCATGAAAATTTCAAATCAATTAATAAAAGAAGATAGAGTTTCCTCACAAAAAATTAGAAATGTCATCAAATTAAAAAATGGAAATATATTTTTATTACTAAGAAAGTTTAAATGTATTTGTGGGGAAAAAATTCCTTAAATTTCCTTAGTAGCTCCAAAGAAACTAGAAATTAGAAGCTACCAAATGTAGCTTCAACTTCTAGGGGTCTTGCGAGCTAATATTGGCTTTCATAAAGTTGGAAATCTCCTTGTTTGGCCTAATTTCATCTCTTTCTAATTAAAACCTGACAAGAAGCTTGGCCAAACATGCACTGGGTTTCCTTATCAAGCTATTAGAAGTCTACAGCTCCTAGCAAAGTTTGCTTATTTGTTGGCCAGCCGTCAAAGGAAAGGTGCTCATCAAAGGCTTGCTTAAAGGAGAAATTTTAAGTTGGCTAGTAGGTGTTATATGAGTTTTGAAAAGGCAGAGACTATCAACACATTATTCTGTGTCAACGGGTACCCAATTTTTGGAATATGGTGTTCTAGGGGGGTTAGTTGGGTGCAACCTCAAGGCTTTAGGTGATATTCTAGAGGCTTGGAAAAGAAGATTGCAGAGGAGTTAGATTCCTACTGCGAGGAATTTGATACCTTAACAAACCGGGGATGCACTTAGGAGAGAAATTCTCTGATTTTGAGGACACAACTAGAACTTTAAACAATTTTAAGCTTTACTTTTTGAGAACTTTGTTTGGATGGGGGGAAAAAAACTTGTCGTTTGATAATTGTACAAAGGTCACCTTCTTGGATTTTGTTGATAAGTTGACTATAGAGTGCCTAAAGGCTTGAGTTTTGGTGAGTTTTTGAGATTGCCTCCTTTTGCAATTGGGTGACATCCCTTTGGTGCCTATTAATATACCTTCTGATTAATTAACAAAAGAAGGATAAATTATGAAAGGCAAAAAACATAAATTGAAATTGAGATTATCATGTCTTGGACCACACCTTCGCTTTTGTTTCCTGACACGACATGTAACTTGGTTTCACTGCGATTCCCGGAAAGATTGCAAAGACGAACCTATGTGACAAGCATGTAATATATTTACTTTTAGGACTTCATAAATGTCAACTAGAAAAGAAGAGATCAGATAAGTACCAAGCCATTGTCACTGCCAACAGCTATACTTAGAGTCTCAGATGAGAAGTCCAGAGCAGAAACTGATGCAGTTGTACCAGCAACATTGACACCTCTGACCTACCATTTTTAATACATCATTAGCAAGTCCGTGATAATTGAAAGGATCAATAGCGAAGTGGAGAAAAGGAGGAAAAACACATGTGGTGGATTTCAAAAAATGTGCAAACCTCTGGATCTAAATGGCAAAGAGGCAACATCATAGGATATGTTGCATCCCATATTCGAATTGACCCATCTTGGTAACCAGCTATGTACAACCTTTCAATATCCCTCTCTCCCAGTGGAGGCAACTGACCAGGAACGCCACCGTTTATTGGCCACTTCGAACTTGTCTCGTTTGATATGTAAGTTTCTTGAGATTTTGCAGCTGCAGCCATCTAGGACATTAAAAGAGCATCCGTGAATAAGAAGTGATCTGTAAGTTACTGATTATCAATCACTGAGCAACTTAATCATACCTCTGAAATAGCAATTAAACCCTTGGTATTTCCATGCACTGAAATAAGCCTTCCAGCAGTCAAGTATGGCTCAGTTGTTGGTATAAGACTTTTATAATGGGTAGGAAAGGTACATGTTTTATCCTGAGGAGAAATTAATCTTGACAAGCAAGAACTGTCATAAAATTGCAGCTGGCCAGGACTGCTTAATATGAATAGAGAAGGAGCTTCCTCATTATCGAGGACACTACAACTATGAAGCAGTATCATATCTGTGAAAGAACCCTGAAGCGTGATGTTTTTACGCCTCACATTCTTTAATGCTTCTCTTCTAGAAGACCATTCAAGACTCAATATCTGCAGAAACCAGGAAGTACATCAATATTGTCTGCGACATCATGCAACCATGCGGCAGTTGAAGTTCCATATGTACGCACAATCCAAACAAAGAATCCAAAAGATCAGCTCCCTCACATCTAGATAGGAGTCGGCAACACAGAATATACCACCATGGCATACATACTATAGACATGGCAATAGAACAATTCCTAATTGCATTTATGCAAGTGGGAGAATCAAGCCTTACAGAGGCTTGCAAGCGGATCTCTAGTGTCACAAATTTTGATGCACGATTCACATGGATATCCTAAACCTAATTCCAACAAAGTTATGAACATGATGGATAGGACTTCAGGCAACAACTTATAACCCTCTACTAAACAGTGCTTCACAATAGCTTACTGAAAATTGAGGGAAAACATTCAATAGTCACAGTACCAATTGTAGGGGAACTGTACGTTAATGAGATATTGAAAGCAGATATTTAGGTTTAAAAATTGACCTAAACAGAATGTCAGACAATCATACTGAGTTGAAAACATGAAGACACAACTCCCTCTGTGAGTTCCACATTCATGTGGTTTGGGGATGCAAGCAAGAAGATACCATTTCTAAAATGGTAGCAATAACTGAAAAAGTAATTTTGCAGGAGTCTAGAGCAAGAAATGGACCGTTAGAACTTCAGTAGATCCAATTTCATCGCCACCATAGACAAAGAGTTGCCCTCCATTATCTTTGTGCACACCACCTGCAGACCACTGCAGATAAATGACCGGGAATCTGCTATTGGCTGATGATAGTTGAAGCTTGACCATATTATTAACTGGTTTTGCCTTTTTGTGATGATCAGTTGTTGCACCTTCAGGCAAATTCCACAACATAATGTCTCCGTCCACATAGCCAACAGCTAGAATAGACCCATCTAAAGAAGCCCAACAGAGAGAGGTGATTTCTTTCTCCTCTTGTTCATCTCCTGATGCATGATCCTCTGACCCATTGCTCCCAGCACTTGCAGAATTATACCCAGACCCATCATTACATCCTCTAATAAGGAGGAGCTTATCCTTACTGATATCCCAGAGGACAAAAATTCCACTATCATAAGCAACCAGCAACCTGCAAGCAAAATTCTGATATGTAATAGAATACATGTAATCACAGTATATATGACACCAACAACAGTCATTACAAACAATATGATGAGAACAAGTCTAGTGTAGTTATTGACTCTGACTTTTACACAGGAAAGAATCCAAGAAGAAGTTTTGGTAAGGCTTCATAGATGCTTACTCCGATAACTTGGTTTGCAAAATATGCATTAATATGCCTGTGATGCATGTGATGCCATTTTTTTATTGTATGAACTTCTAAGGTGCACTCAAAGAGGCAAAAATGGTTATGACATTCTCTTCACCCTATGTTTAGAAGAATAAGTTCAGTTTAGAATAAGTTCAGAAAAATAAGTTGAGTCAATAAGTTCAGAATAAGTTATGCAAAAACTGCTCCAAAAAGTAAGTTCAGAACCATTCTAGTTTAGAATAATTTCAGTCTAACGTAAGCTGAAAAGAACAGGCCGTTGGTCTATCAGTTGGCACATCACTTGCCAGTTGCCAAGGATTGAACTCATTGAAGGGAGATCTTAAATATGTCATTTTAGTATACATTAGTGTGCTGATATTTAACATCTAGTGGTCAACAGTAAATCAACAGCCCTAAGCAAAATTATACCTTATTGAAAATATGCCAGCATGCATTAACAATGTATATACCTCCAAATACCCAAAATTCCAAACACAGTATCAATCAGAGTATTCTATAATAGCTCTAATGCAGCATATCGCAGTTGCCATTGGGTGACTGGTTCAGTCAACTTTTAAACCTTTCTGATCTGATGATTTCATCACAGAACAGCAACATTTGAATCAACGGTGGCTCTTGTGAATGAAGCGTTTGAACATAAAAATCATGACCCACCCACAGGAGAGCCCATGTGCTTCCAACCCAATCATAACACCCCAACAGATTCCATCTCTTTCCCGAACACATTGGTATCCACCCCCCCCCCCCCAATATATAAATAAATATATATATATATATATATATATATATATATATATATATATTTGTCATTGTACATACATACATACATACAGGGGCAGATGTCAAGCCCCTCTAGGGGTGTCCACGGACACCATTGGCAAAAAAAAATTGTGATTTTCTAATACTATTCGGAAGAAATTTTCTTAATTGGAGTAAGTGGACACCGTAAAAGAAAAGTCTCAAATATTTTCTTAATAGAGGTGTCCAATTTAGTAGCATCCCAAAAAGCTTAAAATATTACTCCCTCCGTCCCAAATAAATTTTCCAAGTATGACTAATTAGGTCAAAATTATATAAGACTGCCACTGTTAGATTTGTGGTGAAAAATATTTTTTCCTGAATACAATATTATTAGTCTTGTTAAGATAAAATGTGAAAAATTAGTGGTAAAAGTGTTGTATCGGAGACCATAAAAAAGTAAATTGGACAAATTAGTTGGGACGGAGGGAGTACCAAATTATGTTTTTGTAATTAACAAAAAGTATAAGTCAATGAATTTGGTACTTGTGTATCAGTATAAGTTTAAGATATAAATATCTAGTTAATGTGAAATTTTAATTTATTTGGTGGGCATATTTATATGATGATGTAAAATTTTGTTAAGTTTGTGAATATGTCATTTAGTTTTTATTTTTATTGATATTTATTTAAATTTTATTATTTTATTTTTTAAAAACGCTTATGTAATAAGAAATATATTGGACACCGCTAAGTCAAATATCTAGATCCGCCACTGCATACATACATACATACATACATACATACATACATACATATGGGAATGGATCCAGTAGGAAGAGAGTTTAGGTAGGAAGGTGAGAAGAGCAAATCACAGCCCTTGATTTTGCATTTGACGGTGTGTGGTCATGGATATCAAGGAGTGTGGTTATAGATTTCAAGTATTGTGGTCATGGATTTCAAGGACTGTGGTCATGCAATCCATGACCACACTCCCATGATATCCATGACCACACACCGTCAGATGTAAAATCAAGGGCTGTGATTTGCTCTTCTCACCTTCCTACCTAAACTCTCTTCCTACTGGATCCATTCCCATATATATATATATATATATATATGTATGTATGTATAATGACAAATGATTCGCTTCGTTATTTGTTCAACGAGAGGCAAAGGACATGTTAGATTGCATTACATGGAGACAGTGTTCACAGCCTCAGCCCTCAAAAGACATGATTGAAGAAAGAGGGAAAGCTGCGAATTAGGATAATTGGGAGTAGACCAACTCCTTTCAAGTTCCACCTAATTCACAACCAGTTCAATAGTCAAGATAGATACCCAAAAAGAAAAAATAAAGATATTCAACTAGCATGTAGTTCGCAAAAAGCAAAACCCCAACCTTTTAATAAAACTAGTGAATCAAGAGTCAGAATTGATGCCAACTTAGCTTTCACATGATACGAGAAAATTGTGGAAATCCTTTTGATGCTTCTAATGGTATGTTATGGGTTCACAGATCCCAAAGCAAGATGGTCACAATGACGTACCCTTTAAAGTAGTATAACTTCGAGAATGTTGAACTATCCCTTCATGGGTATAGTCAAAGTGCAAGACTTAGGACCATAAAGACCCATGTGGATGCAGAAAATATCCATTATTCTTTAATCCTCTGAACAAAGGTGAGGGCACCAGTGCATAAAAGCCTTAATGCTAAAAGGCTAAACAAAATGGCATCAGAAGCGGAAAAGATAGAAATCTTCCAGTAAACATATATGGAATCTTTTCGATTGCAAAGACACTTCCGTACGATAATGTGATTAGTAACTAGCAATGTATTACTTACCAAACACTACAAATGTTCCCATGAAGAACAACCTGCTTGGGTACAAATTCATGCCAGCTATGGATTAATCCAGGGACATCATTGGACTCAAAAAAAGTTATACCTTCTTAAGACTCATCTGATTTTGTTGTATTGGATGTCAATGTAGCAACACAAAAGTGCAACCCAAATGCCCCACTGGCAACTAAGTAACAGACAGTACTTAAAGATAATGAATGGCTCAACCCCTAATTGAGCACACCTTGGTCTTAAGAATATATTCTGGTTTTCATTATTGCAATCATCAAATCAGAACTAGAGAACTACTGTTTTTCAAATGCCTAGATTCCTCTAGTAGTGGGATTGTGTCATTAGCTGTTCCCAACAATGTTTTTTTTAAAGTGCTGCGCTAAGTACATCAAATCTACTGGCTTGTGGCAACAGATCTATTTGGCATGGCAGTAATCATATTCCAAATAGCATCAAGACCAAGAGGGAAAAATCATAATAGAAAGAAAATGTATCAAACAAACACACAATGATGGTAATAATTTAAACAAATGCAAGAGCTATAAGATATGAGAAAATCCCTAAAAGGCAACCCATGTCTCTGACATTCAAAAACCATGAGAACAAATATAGGAACTCCAATTAATTCTTATCTTGCCTCTTTCCGAGGGAACAGGGCTGAGGAAGAATTCCAACGACAGCCTGATGTTTAGGGAACACAACACCGGCAGCTTCTGTAAGTCAAAAAACAATGAAAGCCTAAATCAGAAGTTGTTAATTGCAACAAAGCTACCAGGATTTCAGAGCATCTTCAAGACTTATGTTAATAAAGACAGTGCTTGCTTAACATAATTAAGGAATTTATTCTCAAATATGACACGTCAGATGCAACAATGGATGGAAACAGTGCACAATAAAAAGAATGAGGCCACCAGAGGTAGAACCCGCAGCATTTCAAAAGTTTAGAAAAATACAGGGAGGTCTGAATAGACAAGGAGAGTTCGGAAGAATTAGCTGATATGATAATTAGAAGCAATAGTATAGCAGACAGCCATATGAGGAAATCAATTTTTTTTTTTATATAGAAAATAACTAACCACTAGAGCTGTCATACTTTTCTGCTTTAGCAATTTAAGCATACTCTAAAGAAAGATGAATTATGAATTTTAAATGAAAACAAAACTAATTTTTAAAAAAAGGCACATTTAAGCCTGAACTATGCAAATGTTTCAAGTAAGCAAGCTTCCCATAAACGAAGGCAATCAAATGCCAGAATGTAGCAGTTGAAAATACTACAAATAACTAATAGGATAGTGGTTTGTTAGAAGTAAAGGCCACTGAACTCCATGCATAAGCACTTTGCGAAATAAAGCGTTATACAAAGTATGGAAAGAACTGTTCAGATTTGCAGAGAAAAGGCAATCTTGACTCCAGTAAGTTTATTCTCCTAATAACAGTACAACCCTTGACCAGCAACCTGGCCATGAGCAGACCACAAGGATTAATCAAACCAAGTCTGTCGAGACTGCAGAACAAGGGAGTAGGGACAACCGGAAGAAGCTTCTCATATGATGAATAAATGAAGAAAAGAGTACGGAAACACGTTTTAAGAATACTTAGTAGCACAAGTTATTATCAGCCAACAAGAAATGTTGTAACTAGTAGCAGCTAATCTGAAGGAACAGAATGATGAGTATCAGGAGTCCAGCTTTGACGTGTTCTCCATTTAGGTTCTATAAACAAATGGATAATGAACAAATCATTCCATAATCATAAACAGGGCATCACCAACCCCCCTGCATTGACTTATGGTCATGAATGAACATGTGGCACATCTCAATAAAAGAACTCAATAACCAATACATGAAGATTCATAACTACATGAATCAGTTAGATTGTCCAAATCTGCTTGAGTCACATATTAGCCTTACAAAAATAAAAAGGAAGCTGAAAAAGAACAGGCAAGGAATACATGTCCCATTGAACAGTTATTACCTATGCTTGTATGGCTAATTTGAGGTAGCACTTGTTCACTTGCATATCATACAAAATGAGATATTGACTAATGATGAAGGGAAGAACAGTCACTGTCGAGGACGTGTAGGAGGGGGGGGGAGCAAAATAACAAAGCCCATGTGAATAAAAATTAAGGATTCATGTCATTACCTGAAACTGAATGTGCAGAGATACTGTATGGAAGCTGCAGAAGCTTTCTTTCTTTAACATCGTACTTAAGAACCGAGACCAATCCACAGTCATCTCCTATATACCTGTATAATAATACAGACAGAAGATTACGGACAGTATTCTTGTTAGCTGAAGGAAAAAGGAAGTAATGAGTCTGAGAACTACATATAGTTGGTTTCTTGGATGACAGCAAATGCAGTTATATTTGAATTCCATAGCAAGGAAGAAGCTATACATCTGTGCTCGAGATCCCACATCTGCCACAAATTGGTACTTTCTATCGTTACAAGTTATTGAAAGATTATGAAAGAACTCTTGATTGACCAACAGGGTAAGAAATAACTAAACGGAATAAGACAAGATGCACGAAAGAACTTTCCTTTACCAAAGAAACAAAATCAATACCTGAACTTCATTATCATGTGAAACACTGACTAGGAAACCTTGATTTTGCAGGAACTGGTAACAGAGAAAAAAAGCAAATAACAATCAGTGTGAATGCTGAAAGTTGAATCTGATAGTCATCATTTTCATTGAATAAAGAAATCTATTAATAGGCCTAAGGTACAGTGTAGAAATGTTCGCCCTACCAGAGCAGCACAAATATAGAAAACACAAAAAGACTTACAAACACAATAACATTCAATGAAGTCCTTCGAATGGAAACACTACACACAAATAATGAAATGTACTTTAGAATCTCAATCATCATAGAAAAAAACAAATACGTTAGACGGTTTAGGCACATATATTAGAGGCCACAGCCCTGTATAGAGCTTTGGAAGGGCTGAAGACAGTAAACAGCCTACAAGTAGCAGAGGGAAGTGATCAAAAAAGGTTATTCATATGTAACTGAGGACATAAGCGTTGACAGGATATTGTAGCACCTTGGCATAATCTATATAGGGTATGTGCTGTCCAACTTTTTTGTCAAGGTTGTGTGTTCCCATCTTGGGCTTTCGTGCCTCATATTGTATGTCTTTGTACTCTTAGCTTGTTTATGTTCGTTCCTATCCATGCCCCTACTATTACCCTCTTTTATCATTACCTCCAATCCAATATTATTGTTCATCAAGAACGTTTCTATCTAGAAAAGGTTTATTTACTCCTAGACAACATAGACAAGATAGCTAGAAAAGGTTTCTGAATTGTGCGAAAACATTTCCGCCCCACAATAGCCGTAATATAGAATGCTATTGCGGCATTTAAGGGATTTCACATGCTCATCCCCCATTTTTGAAAATGCTTTTGCCTAGGGCACATTATAAACAGCCTATGTTTAGTCTTAATTAGTTTGTGATAAGTATATATAAATGAAGAATAAGAAGATACAGATGCATCTCAATATTTGCATATGTGAAGCACTCGATTTTTTTATGATCTTCATAGGTTCATTCATTGCATATTTTAAGTGCTTGTTTGGCCTAGCTTTTGACAGCATTTTTGGAGTTAAAAAGTACATACTAGGCCAAACAGTGTTTTTTTTTTTTTTTTTTTTTTAGAAACTAATAATTGTTTACCAAAAACAACTCCAAAAGCAGAAGCAGTAAATTGCTGCTTTTGCTTCTTATAAGCTAATCATTATTCAATCTATGAGATTCTTTGGTGATTAGTTTCCATAATTTCACATAAATATTCTGATTTTTATAAAGATAACATTTAAATATTTTAATATTATGTTAGAACCTTTGATATTATGTTGGACATTTTTATTATCTAATTTCTTTACAAATATGGTATTTAGTAAATTTTTGATATATAAATATTTAATTTAAAGAATTGTATAGTTAAGTAAGACCATATATAGTTATAATAATAATTATTATAACTATAACTATAACTATACGATTATAATTATTGTTAAAATTAAAATTTGATAATCTATTTAAAAATTAATAAAAAGAGAAAATGTAAATAATCATATGATAATTTACTCCAAAAAAAACACATGATAATTTTTAAAAGTTAGGTTAAACAATCAAATTAAGTAAAAACACTATATCATAAGTTAGGCCAAACACTTTAACTTAGTAAAATCACTTATGTCAGAAGCTAGGCCAAACACTTCAATACCTCTCCAAAAATAGTTTTTATAAAAACTGTTTGTAAGAAGCAAAAACACTTTTTTAGAATTTAGCCTAAACAGGCACTAAAGATAAGTGTTTTTTGTGTTACTTATCAGGATTCAATTTCTTGGTCTATTAGGATTAAAGCTTGAGTTTATCATCATTTACTAGTTTATTTGATATCTTTAGGTTTCATGTCGTTTTTTTTTTAGAACTTTCATCTATATAACTTACCCTATGCGATGGTGATCTTAGCATATTATGAACGAGCATTAAATGAAATTGTATATCATTTCTGAGCAAGAATTTCCTGTTCTGTGAGAGCCAAGTATGATGGAATCTGGCTGAGCATCCAAGACCCCCTATCCCATAGCAAGTGGAGCGAGAGTATCTTACACAACTATTCCTTTGAAGAATTGCTATCAGAGCATCCTGCATCTATCCTCATGTGCCAAGAATTGGCAAGAGGCTTCAAAAGGAAAGCCACTCAATCGAGATGCCTAATGAAAATAGATATCCGTAAAGCTTTCGACACAGTTCACTGGGATTTCGTGCAAGAAATTCTTACGGGGTACGGTTTCCCCCCTATTTTCGTCAATTGGATTGTCACATGCATCTCTACCCCTTCTTTCACTCTACAGGTGAATGGGCAGAACTATGGTTACTTTCAAGGAGGCAGAGGGCTAAGGCAAGGGGACCCCATATCACCACTCCTCTTTGTCTGGACAATGGAATATCTTTCCCGAAGCCTATCAAGAGTGGCAGACAACCCAAGATTCAAATTCTATCCTAAATGCAGAAGGCTCAAGCTAACTCACCAAGTTTTTGCTAACGATTTAATGATCTTTAGCTCTGCTGATCCCCAATCTATTCAGCTCATCATGGAGGCACTAGGACATGTTCACGCCGCTGCGGGACTTGAAGCCAACCCGCAGAAATCAACAATTATGATCAATGGAGTTTCAGCATCCATCAAGGCTGAAATCAAGCAAATTACGGGGTTCAAAGATGGGGCTCTCCCCTTCATCTACCTAGGAATGCCCATTACAGACACAAAGCTCTCTAAATTGGACTGCTTGAAGCTGGTAAACAAGATAACTGACAAGATCAACTTGTGGAAGAGGAACAACATTTCTTATGCTGGGAAAATAATTCTCATTAACTCGGTGCTGACTAGGCTCTATTCTTTCTGGGCGTCAGTCACCATACTCCCAACAGAGGTCATTGACAACATCACAAAAATTTGCAGGGATTTTTTCTGGGATGCCGACGACTCCAGGCACAAAAGCCCCCCAATTGCTTGGAACACAGTCTGTCTGCCAAAATCTAAAGGAGGACTAGGCATAAAGAACCTACACCACCTCAACCAAGCGCTAATAGCAAAACAGGTTGTAGCTATTTGGGAACACAAGGAATGCCTCTGGGTCAAATGGATCCATGAGAGGTACATCAAGGGGAAAGATTGGTGGGAATACAAGCCAAAAGGAGACTGCTGCTGGTATTTCAAAAAAACTATACAGGGCCAAGGATAAGCTCAAGCATTCTCCCGAAACTTATCAAGATTATACAATTGCAAAAGGCTACGCCTGGCTCACTGGTCACGGAGAAAACTGGAAATGGGCGCGTATTGTATGGAACCGAGCCAATACTCTGAGACACTTCGTCACGGCTTGGCTTGTATTTCATGACAGACTTCAAGTCCAAGCCAAACCGCATCAGAGACAACCACAAATCCCCCCCACATGTGGGATATGCGAGAATGAGGAGGAAACTATCCCTCACCTCCTGTACCACTGCAGCAAGGCAACGCGCATCAGAGAATGGGTAAAAACATGGATAAACACGCCTACTGCAAGATCCCTGGAACAATGGTGCAAGAAGGTGCAAGAAGGTGCAATCGGCGAAGAACCCCCAATGGAGAAAAGACATCCAAACTGCAACCATCGTTAGCTGCATATATCACATTTGGAGCGCAGAAACCATGCAGTGTTCAAAAACAAAAATGATGAAGATGAAGCAATTTGCAGGGCGATCAAGAGCAACATTACCAGCAGAATTCTTTATATCTCTAGTAGATCTCCAAAATATAGAAGCTGTATAGATTTATTTTAATCTCCTCTAGTTTTGTAATTTTGGGGTTTTTTCCCCTGGTTTGGAATGAAGTTCACATTTTCTTCAAAAAAAAAAAGAGCATCCTGCATCATTGGTTCTCTAAACCCACAAAGGATCAACAGGTGGCATCCATGTCATTCAAAGGAGCTAAAATAACTTCACCAGGCTGGGGTTATATAAAAATTTACAAAGTAAATGACTAAAAAAACAACTCTGGGTACTTTATCATGAAACAAAATTCCATTTTTTAAAACCTAAATAACCACCTCTATCACCCAACAAGGTTTTTGCCAATGTTTGTTTCTGGAAGATAACAATAAATATTGCATACTAATTCATAAATGCTAAAATTGCCTCAACAAAGCATGAAACTTTGAAGCATTAGTATAGTTGCCTTTGAGTCACTATGATTACCATTGCTGAAATTTCTTCAGCAGCGCTACTGCCCAAGCATAACTAATAAAGTCAGCTATAAATGAAACTAATTTGTCAAATCAAAACAAAGGCGAGAAGGCCATAAATAAAGTAATCAATTCCTACTTCTTACTCAAACAGCAGCATAACACCCAACGCTACATGCTAAAAAGTTGCATTTGCTAGATTCCAGCATAATAAAACAACACAAGTTACAATGAACCATCGTAATTGGTGCAAATGGCAGCTTTGGTCACAAATTATTCTTTGTATCCATACTCATGTGAAAGTTCAGTTCCTGGGTACGATGTGAGCATACCTCTAAGTTTTTGAAAGAAACCTCTTTTGGAGATGTAAAAAGGCCTTCAATCTTGTCACCGCCGATTATCTTAATCCTTCCATCCCTGTTGAAAGCAAACAGATTGAAAGCAGCTGTTTATAAAATGAGTCCACGTACTTCTGGATTAAGAGATTGGTTCATGTAAATAGGGAAAACAATAGATGCATGACTAAAATGCTACAACAATCTACCAAATTGACAAGACACTGTTTGTAAAGCTCAGAACAAAGTTTATACATCAATCATTTAAACACCCTTCTTATGATACTTTTTCCATTGATAATTTGATACAAGTCACATTTGTAACCAATTCACAACATGCAATCTTCAACAAGATGCATTGCCAATAATTACTCTGGTAAGTAATCAGACAAAGCTCAAGTTCTACTCACTGAGTGCCAGCTGCCAAAAGCTGCTGAATGGGATCATAAGCCAGATGAGACGCTGTAGAGGGAACCCCATAATGAACAATAAGCCTTGGGTTTAAGTTGATAAGTTTCACATTTTCCTCTGAATCATGCTGTTAGTTGATCAGCAAAAAAAGGAGTGGTTAGTAATGTCGTACATGAAAGTGTGCACTTACAAAGTGTCAGACAAAGATAGTAAAAATAAATAAATCAATAAATAAACCCAAATGACTCATTACCAACAATATGATAACTGCATGAATTGGTGATTGGTGATTGGTGGTTGGCGTTTATGTCCCAAACCCCTAATAAAGCTTTTTGAGTAATTAAATAATTAAATGAATGAGACATAAAGGAGTGACACCCAAATACAAAAAGGGGCGACCAAAAGTATTATGCCGTCAAGCTGTCAAGCTAGTTTATCAACAAAATCCGGAAGAGAAACCTTAGTGCCACAACTGGGAACTGGGTCCATCTATGAAACAACCCCAAAATGTATTGCTTGAAATCATGTAGGGATAAAGCTTTGCCCTAAAAGTTCACCTAGCTATCTCTTCCCATGAACACAACACAACCAAATAGCCAAATGGACCAGATTCCAAACTCCAAGAGTCCAACTCTTCATAAATCTTCTTCTGCACTCAACCAAAACATCTCTGACATTAGAAGGCTGAATCAGCTAATGCCTCTCAAAAAGCCAAAGTGAGGAGAACCCATGGCAATCAACAAAGAGATGATCAAATGTCTTTCCCTGCTCAAGGCACATTGCAGACCTATCCATGTGAATCTTGCCTTTGGATGTCTCCCATAAAAGAGAATAGCTTTCATAGGAGAATCAGATTTCCAAATGGCCTTGGCAGGAAATTAGAGACCATTGGACCATCACCAAGAAAATCGTACAAACTCCTAGCAGCGAATGACCATCAGAATTATCTTATCATTAGCTATACATTGCCAACAGCCAGAGAATGTTCTCTTCCCAATCATTCGGGCTTCGTGAACTGTGTTTGAGAGTGTCAGACTTACCTTTTTTCCTTCTGGCAACGAAATGCTATAAATATCACTGATATCGACTTGGGAAATTCCATCTGGTTGGCTACAACTTTTGCATGTTCCAAGTTGTGAACCACTTTAGAAATTATTTCAAGTGATAACCTTATTTTCAAAAGTATTCCATCCTGTGAGCTCTTATTGTACTGTCATTAAGTCATTGCCTCCAAAAATTCTCCTCCTCTCCCTAACATCACTCGTCACTCTCAATCTCACTCAAGGATTTTGATTTCAGCTCCAAATTTGTGGGATATTGTGAGGCAACGACTTAACGGCAATACAAGAATAGCTCATAGGATGGAATAGTTTTCAAAATGAGTCTGCCACTAGGAATAATTTCTACAGTGCTCGACAACTTAAAATAGGCAAAAGTTGGAGCCTACTAGATGGAATTTCCCTATTTTCTTTCATTTGTTTCACAAACATCCTTTCAATATTCTGTGGCACCATTAACATGTTCTTCCACTTGTACAGGAGCAGCCTGTAACTTTTGCTTTTAAACTAGTAAGCTTAGTCATACATTGTTGATTTCTCATTTCTTTACAAACACATGGTGTAACCCTATGTTCCTTGATAAGCAAACATCATGAATGTGATTTGATCTTATGTTAGATGCAAGCAAATGTCAGAACGTTTTATAAACAAACAAGTAATTTCACAGCATGTTCATTCGTTTGGCTATTTTTCCATTGTACATCCAGACGGAGGAAAATCAAAAGAGAGAGGGGTGAAGCATCCATATAGAGAAGTAGAGAACACTTATCTACTAAGCTTTGTTAAGAGGAAAGGTTTTGGTAACAGAAATAAGCATCCATAGAGAGAAGTAGAGAACAGTTATTTCCAGAACTACCTTTCCTCTTTCAATAATTGTAAATAAGGTATACATAGAAAAATATTAACATAAGGAAGAGAAAGTAATAAAAATTGAAAAAATAGTTTAAAAGAAATTATTAAACATCAATACCGCAACTAAAAATAAAAATGACAATGCAGCTTAATATAACTTGTATAAAAGTTTGAAAATTAAAAATCAATAGATGTTAATAAGGCTAGATTTGTGCTTCCTCTTTTAATATGATTGAGAGTGTAGTCTTCATGATTTCAAGCTATATTTTTTTCAGATGTCGTATATTTGGAGTGTGGTGTTTAGGGATCTTAATTTTGCATTTTTGGGGTTTTGTAGATAATATTAGTGATGAGAGATTGAGGGCACAGTCTTTTTTGTATTTGACCTTTTCGTAAATGGGCAATATTCCCTTGGTGTCTTTTCAATACATCTTTTGATTGCTTATGATAAAATTTGAGATTGCGTGTGTGAATAATTTGGTTGTATATAGTCTTGCATAGGATTAAGATGTAAATTGTGCATCGATTCTTTTGACTACTTTATATAGAACTTTATTTTTCTCTGCTGCTTGGACAAATTTTAGCAGATGATACCGCAAAATTGACGGCAGACTTGCTTTGGGAAAAAGAACATATTAGTCGCTTATATGCCATAGGAAGGTTAGAATTTTGAAGATGTGGTACTCCCTCCGTTCCAAAATAATTGTCATATTTCATAATTTTGCATATACCAATGTATAACTAAAAAAACTTCCTAGATAATTAAACATTACTATTTTCTAACGTATTTTTCACATATCAAGGTGTGGATAGTGAAAGAATGTGAGTAGGAGTAGTTTTATTGATTGGAAAACTAAAAAGTTAACATAATTATTAAAGTTAAAATAATTAAGTTATGTATTGAGAAATGGAAAGTGACAATTATTTTGGAACAAAAAAAAGTTAGTTTAAGTGCCAATTAATATGGAACGGAGGGAGAACTTCTTAGTGAGTGTCTTGTATATGAAGATTTTTATACTTCTTTTCACATACGGGAATCAGGAATTCAAACTTATATGACATGTCAACGACTTGAAAGGATCACTAATGAAATACCGCATTTAAAAGGCCATTTACTCCACAATTTAGACAAAAACCGAATTGTGCGGCTGGGAACATAGCAACAGGTGATATTTTGGTAGATAAATTAACAACCCAATAGGCAAAAGAATCATGGTATGCTCTTGAAGATAGACCACCAGCCTAATATGCCATCAATGAGCACAATGACACTAGTGCCAAGCGCCTCACAACATAGGTCGTATCAAGCAAAGAGTTACGTTACTTGGACTCTTCATTCTCCCTCAACTACAAATGTTGGACACTCCACACTTAGATATGGGCATGGAAAGTCAGCCTTTCATTTTCGATCAAAACGTACAAAAATTTCCAAAAAGTTGTGAATTCGATTTGACACCCATGTCAAACACTCAACACTTCTCATCGGTGAGGTCACATCTGAGTAACCCAGGCAAATAGAACAAGTGCTCAACAATGGTCACCGTCACAAGTGTCCTAGTATTCCCCTCTGTTTCCAATAAGTCCTCCTACTCAACCCAGATCCTTAGCACTCCAACTTCCAAGGCAATATGAGTAATGAGTTCCTAGGTATCGCCCTCTCTTTAGGCTTTGTACCCCTTCCCATGAACCCTCATCATTGAGACACTCGTCACTTCAGAAGATTGAGGCTGAGAGTTGGATGGAGGTAAGGGAGCAACAACAAAGCATAGACCTCAATCTACTGAGGTATAACAGAAAAGGGAGAAAGAGATAGGAACAGAACCATGTGCAAAATGGAGGCCCCTATTAGACATGTTGATCGACAACAACACCTAATTTGGGTTCACCAGCCGCCAATGAGCAAACAAGGTTAGCTATGGGAAGTGGAGGTAGAGGTTTCAATAAGAGTGAGCAGAACAGACTGAAGCTAAAAATCCTACCTGAAACCAGAAAATTGATCTTGAAAACCAGTAAGCGGAGCAGATTTCTTGGAAAGGCAGTTTGGTTAACCAAATGGAATTTGTTAAGGGATTTTGTTTAGGGTCGTGAAAAAATTGAAGCAAATTGATTTTAAAAATAAAATAAAATGAAATTAACTTATGTTTGCCTCCCACCAGACTCATCATACAACCCCTCGCCGGTAGGGGATTTTGGTGGAGCCAGGAAGGGGCTAGGTTTCTTTTTTTTCAGTAAGGAAAAGAAGAAAGAATATAATGAAATCAAAAACAGGGTGAATCAGAAAAGCCCAAGGGGCAAAATGCACACAAGGTCCTGAAGCCTAGGCCGAGGCAAAGGCGCAGGGCACGGGCCTTTTCGACACGAGGCGCACTTCACATATTTGAACCTTTCTTATTTTTATTTTCACTGTGATTAAAAAGCCAACAAAAGGCAGCAAGGTCTGCCTCTCACCTCCCTGCGCCAGCTGCCTAGGCGCGCCTTGAAACTAACGTAGCAAACTACGAAAGACTAAACGCCTCTCTATACAAGACTATCCACAAAATCTACAGGATGAAAAGAAGAATATTGACAAAAGTCTATTTTCAAACAATTGTTCTTATTTTCACTTTACTTGGGAACAATTTGGGCTTTTCACTTCAAATTTAGCGGTAGATCAGTCAACTCCTTGATTCATGGAAAAAATTATCTTCTAGTCGCTACAGAACATACCTCCACATTAAAGCAATCACTAGATCCTCTCTATAACCCTTACCAAGCTTGAGGCCAATCCTTATGCCTAACATGGCATCTTCACCCAAATGAGGATTTGTTGGTCGAAGGGAGAGTCCTCAGTCAAGACATTCCAGATTACAACAGGAACCCCCAAACAACACTAGCACCCCCTATCTTGTCAGTTGTCCCTTTATAGGTTTATCCTAATCTCACTCCCTGCCCATCACCTAATCCTTTGGCATAGCACCTGCAGAACTTTGATGGTAATGCTTGCAAATCCCAGAATTCAGCTGACAAAACCTCTATGCCATTGGCAAATGCTAACAACTGCCAATCAAGGGCAGAAATAGGTTTGGAAAATGGCCCTGGACTTGGAAAGAATAAAAGGGAAATGGGTCAGGAAGGACTAGTCTAACAAAGACCAAAAGGTCTATATAATCAATGGACTCACTATTCAGCTGTCACAAAAACGGTCTCACCATCAGCCATGTTGCGCCTGGAAAGGATGGATGCTCTCTGCCACTTGACTTTGGTAGGGTGGGCATGCTACATGTTACAACTTAGTCCATAGGTGGCATTAGGGGTGTAAAGAAGCCAAGCTCAAGCCAAGCCGCCTACGCTCGGGCTCAGTTCAGTTAGGAAAATCTTGGCATGAAGCTCGCCAAGCTTTCAAAGTCAAGGCTCAGGCTTGGTTTATATATCTGGGCTCGGGCTTGCAAGCCAGCTCGACTCAATTTTTATTTTTTTTAAATTTACAACTGTCCAAATTCAATTAAAAAACAAAGAAATTTCTAGATATTTATTAAACTTAACTAGAAAATAGCATTTTTTTACAATAAAGGCAAATCAAGCAAAGTTTAAACATTAATGCTTGATATTTACGGAGCTTAACAAAAAAATAAAGAAAAACAACAAATATATCCTCTAATATTAAATTTTAAACATCTAAATTAATATATAATTTATCAATATTCATATGGCATAACTTACTTCCTACTTAAATTACTTAAACGAACCTAACCAAGCCGAGCCCGAGCTGAGCTCCCCTAGGCTCGGCTCGGTAGACATCTGACCCGAACTCGAGGCGAGGCAAACTTTGGTCAAATCGAGCTCAAGCCGAGCTTTGACCAATTTGAACCTGTGCGGCTTGCAAGCTGCCTCGGTTCAGTTACAGCCCTAGGTGGCATATAATGAATAATGACATGTTTCAGCACCTAAGTAAAGACATAATTATTGCAATATGTGTGAAACCATGAGAAGGTGAAATGTATTACATATCTGCATTCTCATTTTAACCTTGGTCCAGTTTTAAAGGTTGATAATTTTTCACCAAAGGTCCTTTGGAAATCCAACTGATTTATGAAGCCATGAGCAGCATCTGATTCACAATTCATGGAACTTGTGAGGAATGAAAGAACCCTGTCATCTGGCATCATCAAGAACAATGATCCAAGTAACAACTAGATGCCCATCTTCCATTACATTCTTGTTTAAATTCCCTTCCATCTGTCAATAACAGTCTCAAAGATTTGCATATCCTTGGCCATCCATGTCCCCCAATTGAACAACAAAGTTACGGACTATTGCTTACTTGGAGGACAACCAGAAGCTCATCACATCTACGGCCTAAAAATTGGGACGGGAAACCTGGCTGTAAATTATTACAACCACAAGATGTCTCGTTTAATTTCATTTTCAATGGGAAAAGATGCTGAACTCAATAGTCCAGTGCTGATAAAAGCGGGAGTATCCTCCCAAAACTATTGACATTAAAATCTGATTGGAACACTAGACCAATACCCCTCAAGGATGAGTTACAGAGACAGTATCTTTACCACCAGTTCGAAAGAATAAAATCAGAAAATGGAAAGGGGAGGGAAACGAGACATCTATGACTCAAGAGTCAAGAGTATTTGCTGGTCGCTTAGTATAAACACCAGTTAATTCATTTTGGTATGAAATCATTCAAATCGATAAATTGTTTCTTAACATACTGAAAGAGTCTGTCAAATCAAGCATCTTGAATGGTATGTCCAAGTCCCTTTGCTGGTAGTAATATCTTAACCGTGTGCATTAGTTGAATGTTAAAGAAGCTAGCAGCAGCCAGCAGGCCCCTAAGGACATCAAACTAATTGATAACTATTTAATTATTTATTTATGTATTTATTTATTTAATCCTCAGCTGGTTAAGTTAGAAGGGAACTACACCCTTATCTTCAATCAATTTTCTCCTCTTTACCTCATAATCCCAACAGTTAATACAACAATCAATAAAGCTTCAGTATCAAACCCAACATAAAACCTCCACTAATCACCAAAAAAATTAAAAACTAACATTCCAACAAATGAGCAACTTTTCAACAATCCACCCTTAGATTCTGCGACAATCAATTTCTGGGATGACAGTAAGTAATGCAAAACCCTAAAACAATGATCAGATGGAACAAACACATAATCCCATCAAAATTAAAACATTCCAACAAAGAAACCAAAACAATTTATGCAAAAATTGTAAAGAGAAAATCGAATAGAGTACCTGAGAGTCAGATGCATGCTTATGGAAGATTTTAGAGAACATTGCGAGTCAAACAATTGATCAGCTGCGAAAATTAGAGTTAGCTGCCAATGCGAAAAGGGGAACAAGCATTCAGCGAGTAATTGTTGTGCAATATCAAATCAATGGAAGTATAATTGTGATCAATTTTATGCGATTGTTGCGTAGAGAGATCAAGGGAGATGAAATAGAAACAGTGTTGAATTTGTTTAGGAATATTATTTGATTCTGGGAGTGTTTTTGTTGGTGGGAGGAAGGAAGCCAAGTTTGAATCGTAGGTAAATCCGTTGAAAAGTGAAATGCTTGGGTTTGTCATTTGTTTTCCCAAAAAAAAAAACTATAATTAATAAAACAAAATTAGTACACCTACGTGCATGGTATCAAAAAAAAAAAAGATAACTAATGGCAAAAAGTAATTGACAAAGACAATGATTTGGATCCTTCGGAGTCCTAAACTCCTAATTACATGTTTCAATCACAAATCAATGTTAGAAACTTAGAATTATTTGTATTACTTTATTTTTTTTAATTCACTAATAAGAAGATACCAATTAAATTAGAAAAAAAAATTGCAAAAATGGATAAATTGTAATACTTAAAAGATATAACTAGCCTTCAAAAAAACAAGAGCAAATTTTGCAAAAGAAATTGCAAAATTTGCATTAAATGCATAATAACGTGGTAGGGTCTATTTTTGTATGAACTTAATTACAATTATTTAGGTACTTAGTGGTGATGATCTTTGTAATTTATTCACCATTTTTCTAATAAGAAAAAATATTTTATTTGTTTTTAGTAACCATAATGATCTCGAATTCTCAATCTTTTATCTTATAGATTGAGACAAATTTTGATACTTTGTATTTTATGTTCATTTTAATTTCATACGACGTCTTAATCACTTATGTAATTATTAATTTACATTGTTTTTTCCTAATGTTAATCAAAACTATATTTTCTTTTTACAATTATTAAAGATAACATAGAGCAATAATATATGTTTTTATATGGAAGTTACATTTTACACTTTAAAATCATTTAAAATTTAGTTTAGTGTATTTTTTATATTGAGATCGATATATTATAATAGTAAATTTGGTAGAAGAAAGACTAACTAATGAATATTTTTTATAAATGCTCATCAATATTATTTTATTAGGAAATTGGATTCTAATAATATCTATTTAAAAAATAATACGAACTTTTACCTATGTTGCTCTGAATAATACGAACTTTTTTCTCTCTCTAAAAATTTCAAATCCCATTTTTACTTCTTCATCTTCTTCAACAACCCCATCCGCATCCGTTCTCTCTCTATCTCTCTCTCTGCATTTGTCAGCTCGAAGCTCTCTCTAATGGCGGTCATGGAAGCCCTTTACACCTCACCCATTCCTCTCTCCCTCTCCTCAGCGCCGTCGGATTTCTCCGCTCTCATTCTCCACTGTTCATCACTCACACTCATCGCATTGTCTTTCACTCTCTCTCACTCTGACTCTTTCTCTTTCAATCTCCGCTCGTCGCTTCAATCTAAAGTGCTCTGTTGTTTCATCTCCTCCTCTCGGTAATCTCTTCTTCGTTTCGGTCCAACTTTTGATATCTCTCTCTCTCTCTCTCTCTCTCTCTCTCTCTCTGTGTGTGTGTGTGTGTGTGTGTGTGTGTGCATTTGACATTGGGGTTGTTGGGAATGAGATGTGAATGGGAGGTTTGAAAATGGCATTTGGAAATCAAAATCTGGGTGTGATTGGAATTAGAGTTGGAATTTAGGCTCAAGGAGGGATGGGATGAAGAAATTAGGATTCTGGTTTTCTGGGGTTTTCTGGAAATGGGGAGGGGGAGGATTGAAGAAGATACAGAACTGGGATTTTTAGAGAGAGAACAAAGTTCGTATTATTCAGAGCAACAAATGTAAAAGTTCGTATTATTTTTTAAGTCAACGTGGATGACGTGGCAAAGTCAAAACAACCAGGCGTGTGCCTCCGCCGCCACGTCAGACTGCCACCGAGTTAAGTTCAACTTAACTCGTTGGCGTACTATTGGGGGCAACAGGGGGTCAAAGTTTGTGTAATTAATAACCAAATCAAAAGTTCATATTATTAAGTCTTATATGACCAAAAGTTCGTATTATTAGAATCCAATTTCCCTATTTTATTTGTGTATTAATATTTGTAACTTATATGTATATGAGTTTATTATTTTTGAAGTTAACATTTTGTTAGTCGAGTGGTTTGTAAGACAACGGTTTTATCGTTCTTCCACAGGGAGCTAGGGGCCTTAGCTGCAACTAGTTGACTCTAGGTATGGTTTATGATCATGAAAGGATGAAAGACTTTAGGGTGAAAACAAAACAAACACGCTATGTTCAGTTAAAAAGGTGAAACAATGGGTGTCGGGAGACTTTCGGGATGCAAACGGGAATGAGGAAATAGGTTTTGCAACAAGAGAGTAACGAAAAAGGGAAACCAAATGGTAATTCCGTTGGAAAAATACCCACCGGACTTCCTCTTTCAAGGATAATCCGAATTAACTTCCCCGAAATCCATAGACAGACCCGGGAAGGTTAATAGAACCGAATTTCCTAGTTAGTTTCTATTCGCTTTCGCGAACTAGAATACTAACTATCCTAATTCCTACCTTCCAACAAGCATTGGATGTATTCGGGATGCTTTCGCACCTAAATACATCCCACTTGAAGGAAGGATAGGATTAGGAAGTTGATTTCCTAACTAGTTACTCACTAAAATTGCTAACCCAAACCTAATTACCCATTCACACCCTTAATATCTCCCTAACCCATTAAGGTTCTAGCCACTAAACATCCTAACTATCATGATAATAACTTCAACAACTTCATTCATGCCTAAAAGAGTAAACAATATAACAATAAGCATTCAATAACACCAACAATATCAATAATAACAAAACAGAGATTAGTAAATAAGCAATAAATTAGAGAGAGAAAGGTAAAGAAATGCTCAATGATTGTGATGACAAGGGAGAAAACTTCAGAATAATAAAGCTCCAATGCTCCAAAGTCGAGAATAATCTTCAAACTTCCAATAATAATCAAGAAAATCCAATACAAGAACTAATAATCTCAACAAAGATCTTCCTTCATCCCTCTAATCTAAGACTTCAAAAATGTAATAAAGAGTGCTAAAGTATCATAAAAGATAGGTAAAGCTGCTGTCTAATCTCCCCTAGCTAAAATGTCCTAAATACATTAAATAGTAATCAAGGTTGTTACTCAAAACTCATCATTTTACACAATAGACAAAACTGGCCCGCAGGGGACCGTGGGCACGGTCAAGGTGACCGTGGCCACGGTCCTGCGTAAGGCAGGCGATTTCTTCTCTTCGCTTCGCATCGCCGTGGGCACGGTCCCCATGCACCGTGGTCATAGTCTAGGCGATTAGGGCTGACAACTTTTCGCTCCTTCGCACCGCCGTGGGCACGGTCAAGTTCGGTCGGATTCTTCCTTAGGTAGGGTAAAGATCCCACCGTGACCATGGTAGAAGTGACCGTGACCACGGTCTAGTTCGGGTGCAAGGCCTCTTCACTTTGGTCTTGGCTCCACCATACCGTGGCTACGGTCGATGTGACCGTGGCCACGGACTCTCTCGGCCACAGTTCCCTTCAAAGTACTCTTCAGTCGTTGCCTCCGCTTCCGCTGCCTTTCGACATGACCGGTCCTTCTAATCCTCTGCCTTTGACACGACCAGGGCTCAGGGAATCTTAGGGAGTCTCGGGATTCCCAAGATTGGTGCAAAATTGGCCCATTTGGAATCGTTTTGAGTGAAACCCTTCGGAACTACAAAAGTAACTAAAACGCATTAAAAGTTACTAAAACAAACTACGAAACAAGTCAAAAGCCTAAGGATTCAAGCGGTATTTAGACACGAAATCGGGTCTAAACACCCCCCACACTTAAACCTTTGCTCGTCCCGAGCAAAACAAAACAAAACAAAACAAACTAACACTAACTCCTCTGTCGTGGGAGAGAAACGTGTGCATTTAGCGTATGCACCAAACCCTTTGAACCCCCCGGCAGCTCGGGTGGACGAGATGGACTCGTGAGGGTTTGTAGCGGCTGTACCCACAAAAGCCAAAGAGGAAGGAGAGAGGGAAAGTGAAAACAAAACCGAAGAAAACAAAAAGAATGAAAAACAAGGGCTTTGATTCGCAAGATCTCGCAATCCAAACTAAGAAAACACGATTAAACCTCCCAAAGTAACCGTTAGGAGCATCTCATAAACACCAAATCAAAAAAAGGTTGATCTTGAAGATTTTTAACTACCTACACCTTGTAAAAGCGAAACTCCACAGCAAAAGCACAACAAGAGTTTAACAGGAACCAAGAGACTTTAAAAACTCGCATCCGAATTTGAAAACAACGAAACAACCGAGAGGAGTGTTGCCCTCCCTCGCATTTGGTCGCCCTTGGCTTGGTGACGGCCGTAGGTGATGCAAGGGGAGGCCCCGCTCTTTTTTTAGAAGCAAAACTTTTCTTTTCTTTCTTCTTTTTCTCTTTTTCTTTCTTTTTGGTTTTTAAAAGTCGATATTAGCCTTACTTTCGGGAATTGGACGGCCCATATAAGGGGTATACCCTCCCAACATGGTCTTTTCCATACGCCTCTTCGTCGCAAAGCGACATAGGAGGAGGGTTAAGGGGTATCCAGTGCCGTATCACGAATACCGGGCCCGTGTAGGTTGGCTAAGTGTATGGTGGTTAATGTCTTCAGCGACACGCTCCACTTATTCAGGTTATTATGTCTTATGAAAGCTTTCTTCTTTCTTTCTTTTCTTTTTCCTTTCTTTTCTTTTCTTTTTGCACTTTTTGCTTTTGCTAAACGAGAAACAAAAACAAACTCAGACACAAGCCCTTAGAATCTCCGGGTTCCCAGCAAAACGAGAAGGGAACGGGAGTCTCACAAGACACTTAATAAAGGGAGTCTATTAAGGATAAGTCTCGACTAGAACCCGAGTTAGGGTCGAAAATGCTCCAACCGATTACTTTTAGAAAGAAGTTTAAGAACGGTTTCTCAACTTCGATAACGAGATCCAGGAAATAAAGCAAAACAAAAACAAAAAGAAAGGAAAAACGAAAAAGGTTTTCACTCCCTTTTTTCTCCATTTTCACAAAAAAAAAAAATTTAAAATTTTAATCAAAAACTAGGAAACAAAGAACGAAACGACTAGGTGATCTACCCTTGAAATAGAATATCTCCCCCCCCCCACACACACTTAAAACTCCACAATGTCCTCATTGTGGGAAGGTGTCGCATGAAAAAGGTAGAGGGCCTACAAAACACAAACAAACAAAACAACTAGCAGGTAAAAAAATGGTGGCGACCCGAACCCACACGGCTCCAACAGCAATCGAAATCCCAACACAGACACTCATAGGGGTTCGCCACCCAAAAGAAAACCAAACATGCGACAGATCATGATAAGGATTCACATAAAAAGAGTAAGGTGGAAAGATATTACCTCAACCTATTCATAAGCGTTGAAAATAGCGATCCGAAGTCGTCGTTCAAGAGAGTCAGATTAACGTTAGAGTAAAAGACGACTTTTCAATTATAGAATTCACATGCGAAACCAAAAGCAAAAGGAAGGAAAATCTAACTTAAGAGATTATAAAAAAACATTGAAAAGATGAAAAACTGAAAATATGAACAATATATACATTGCCAGTGACTTACCTTATCCCCGAATCTCACTGGTTGAGGCGGGAAATAAGGGTGAAACTCGATACGCACTAATTGAAATAACTAAATCATTGCATTTATCACAAAAACATTCGGTTACATCCATCAATGACCAAGATACAAACCAGAAATGCTGAAACAACAGTCCAACCCACCAAAAACAACAAACAAACAACCCTAAGACAACCATCCAACAACCCGACAAACATGAAAGATAAACAAGGCAAGGGAAAACCAAAGCAACCTAACCGAACAATCCCCAAAATATGTGAGCTCATGCCAAAAGAAATCGAGAGACCAACAATCCAAAACCACGGACATATGACTCAAAACCCGAAGAAGCACTCCGCCACACTTATACTTCACAAAATAAAGTAAATAGACAATGATAAAGGTCGGGTGGGGGTGGGGTGCTTACAAACGGTCCTCAAGCGGACCCTCCTGGCGGAGGACAGGGTTGTGGTGGAAAGAAGGATGGGTAATGGGGATTCACATAGTCTGGAGGTGCTGGGATACGACCCTCAACAGTGTAATTATGGAAACTCCAATCGCGCATGAAGCGGTTTTGTTGGCGAAAGTACTCTTCGTGGTGCTGCAGGTGTCGTTGGATGTTCACAAGCTGCTTTTGTTGATCCTCGAGCAACTTCACCTGGGAATGGAGAAGTTTGTTTTGCTCACGAATCTCAATACTCAAGCCTTTGATTTCAGAAGTGATTTGGTTCAGATCGATGTTGTGCCGAGCTCTCTAGCATCTTCTCATTGGTATTCTCCTCAAACTCTTGCAATAAACTAGAAATGGGGATAGGTGCACCGCCAATTATCCTCGGCCAACAATAAAATTGTCCGCACGACCAATTTTCATTATTTGCAATATCGAGCCATTCTTCGGCATGAGTGGGGTCGAGAGGAATGCGGATTTTCCAATCGCCATAACCATGATGGTAGACGGTGCGTGAATGACGCTCAGAAATTATCTCCATTTCGATCAACAGCCCCTTATCAATGGGGATAGGGACATAGTGCGGCTTCCATAATCCCAGGTAATCACCAAACCCTTGCTTCCGGAGGAAGTGACATATTATATGGCCCATTCCCAGGTTGGTGAAGTTATCAGTTCTACTCATCTCCCCTAACCAATGTAGGATGCAAGAGCCTAAGTTCACTCGGTGCCCCTTCAAAGTATTGTAAATTATGAAGAGATCGTCCGGACGAACATGTGATCGTTCCTCATCTCGCCCAAACACTGAATTAGCAATCACCAAATGGAATAACTGGACAGCAGGATTACAAAAATCTTGTGCTCGAGATTCCGTAGGGCAGTAGAACTTCGCCTGACCTTCTTCGGAGTCAACAGGTGCTCTTCTCCAACAAGTTAACCGCTTCCACGCTTCTTGTTCATCGAATTCCTCACACTCCCAGAAGTATACCCCATCCTCTGGTAAATCCAAAGCTTGGAAAAACTCTTGAACAGAACATTCTAGCTCCCTATCACCCACTCTATAGCTGAAAATGGCCTCAGGGTACCCATCACTAAAGACTTGAAGTGAACTCATGAATTTAAGTACGGGCTAGTCTATGATTGGTTCCTTGATATTGAGAAGTGCTTTCCAGCCAAGTACCTGAGCGAGAGTGTCGAAACTGGACCGACAGTAAAGAGTGTTGATTGTCTCATCACAGAGAATCTCTGGAGCGTAGATGTGTCGCTCTTGGAGTTCATCATAGCGAGTCTTGTGCGGTTCACCACAAAAAGTAACCTTGGTACGGGGACAACTTTTGATGAACGTAGCTGGTTGAGTCCTTCTCAATTCGAGAGAAGATGGCAGCTGTGGTGGTGATGGAGGGAGCTTCCTAGGTCGACCCCTTTTTGGTTTCATCATTTTAATGTTCAAAATTCAAGAACCCAAGATCTAGGTAGAGAAATGCGCACACAACAACCAAAATCAACTAGTAAATCGAACTTGGATGCATCAACAAACAAGAAATACCTGAATTGAAGTGATGGGGAACTCCTCTTGCTAATTTCGACCCCCACAAGCAACAAGAGACCTGAAATTTGCTTGAAGATGGCCCGAAAATGGCGAGCGGCGCAGCTAGGGCACGGTATGCAGGAGAGATGGAGAAGAAATGGAGGAATTGGCGAGAGATTTGTCAAATTTTGGAAGGGAATCGGTGTTATAGGGTTTTAGGGAGGTTTTCGAGTGTGAGGGTGAGGAAGAAGGTGAAAGAGAAATGAGGGGAAATGAGATTAAAGTCCCGACATATCGCAGTTTTTTTTCGACAGACCGTGACCACGGTCCATTTGACCGTGGGCACGGTGTGATTCGGGTGAAGGAAAAAGAAGGAAAGAAGCAGGGCGGAGACCGTGGCTGCGGTGAATCTCACCGTGGTTACGGTGATTTTCGGGACCAGCAATTTTCAGGAATGAGCTGCGATGAGACCATGGCTGTGGTGAATCCCACCGTGGTCACGGTAATCTTCGGCTTGACACAACTGGAGGCAACTTGCGTACGCTGACCGTGGCCACGGTCCTGGCTACCGTGGGCATGGTCTCTTTCGGTCCATCCCCAACACCTACAAGGCTCAAAACATGGAGAAAAAAAATGTTAAGTCCTAAAATCTACCCTCTTGTCATCCGCTCCCTTTTCTTTCTCGCTCAATTTTCATTCAAGGACACTCTCCAATCGCTCAAGAACACTCTCAAACCCCAACCTTCATAGAACCACTCTCAATTTTTTTTTTCTTCTTTTCAAACTTTTCTGATTTTTCTTGATTTTTTTTTCAAATTTTCTTTTTTCTAAAGTAAAACAAAGGAAGAAGAAAGGCACAAAAATAAAGGAAATAAAAATGAAAGAACTAAAAATTGAAAGAAAAACACTAAAAGAGGGGGAAGTAGTTCATACCTCTCCCGGGTGCTTGTTTTGTAGGTCCTAGCTCGACTTTTTCCGATGCTTTTCAATTTCCAAAATCCGCGAGGTATGTCACAACTATCCCGACATATTCCTCGCCCATGATGTATGGTTTGAGTTTCGATGAGTTTGCTTTGAAACACTTTCCTTGGGCATCTTTCAACTCAACTACTCCGGCGGAAAGAATTCTCACTATTTCGAATGGTTCGGACCACCGTGATCTCAATTTCCCAAAGAACAACTTTAGCCTTGAATTGAAAATGAGAACCCTATCGCCTACCACAAACTCACATCGGTTCAACCTCTTGTCATGCCATGCTTTCGTTCTCTCCTTGTAGATCTTGTTGTTCTCATATACATGACGCCTCAACTCCTCAAGCTCTTCTAATTGAAATAACCGACTACCTCCGGCCGCCTTGAGATCGAAGTTCAACTTCTTGATTGCCCACATGGTTTTGTGCTCAAGTTCGACGGGGAAGTGACACACCTTCCCGTAGACAAGACGGTAAGGAGTGGTGTCGATCGGTGTCTTGAAAGCGGTGCGGTATGCCCACAAGACTTCATCCAATTTTTCTGCCCAATCTTTCCTTGAAGAGCTAACCGTCTTCTCTAAGATCTCCTTGATGGCACGGTTGGAGATTTCCACTTGACCTTGTGTTTGTGGATGGTAAGGAAGTCCCTTCTTATGCTTGATGTCGTACTTCCCCAAGAGAGACTCGAATCTCTTTTCGATGAAATGGGAACCGTTGTCACTTATGATGATCCGTGGAATGCCAAATCTTGGGAACATGGTCTTTTTCAAGAATTTTGAAACGGATTTCCCATCGCATCTTACACATGGTAGGGCCTCGACCCACTTTGTGACATAGTCTACCGCCACTAGGATGTATTGGAAACCCCTTGACGACGGGAAAGGACCCATGAAGTCCAATCCCCACACATCGAAAGCTTCCACCTCAAGAATATAGTTCAATGGCGCTTCATTCTCCTGGGAGATGTTACCGGACCTTTGACACCTATCACATTGCTTGACATGCAAGTGGGTGTCATGAAAAAGAGTCGGCCACCAATAGCCGGTTTGCAAAACCCTTGCTGCCGTCTTTTGGGGGCCGCCGTGACCTCCCACCGGAAATTCATGACAATGGGTCAAAATAGATTGCACTTCACTCATCGCCGGTACATCCCGTCATTTCCAAGACGGAAGAGGAAAGGTTCATCCCAAAAGTAATGCTTCATGTCGTGGAGAAATTTCTTCTTTTGATGATGGTTCAAGTGTTGAGGGATCACTTCGCTCGCCAAATAATTCACAATATCCGCATACCAAGGATGCGAGTTGATAGCCAAGAGTCGCTCGTCCGGGAAAGCATCTATAATCGGTTGGGTGTCTTCCAAGTCGACAAGAATCCTCGAAAGGTGATCGGCTACGACATTCTTCGTGCCCGCCTTGTCGCGGATTTCCAAATCAAATTTTTGCATAAGCAAGACCCACCGTATAAGTCTCGGTTTTGTCTCCTTCTTTCCCATCAAGTATTTGATAGCGGCATGATCCGTGTAGACTACCACCTTAGAGAACATGAGGTATTGCCGGAATTTGTTAAGCGCAAAAACGATCGCCAAAAGCTCCTTTTCCGTGGTAGTGTAGTTCCTTTGGGCGCTATCAAGCGCATGGCTTGCGTAATAGATGACCTTTGGCTTCTTGTCTACTGTTTAGGTCAAACACACTCCTACGGCGAAGTCGCTCGGGTCGGCCATAATCTCAAAGGGTAGCGTCCAATCCGGAGGTTGAACTACCGGAGCAGAAATCAAAGCCTGCTTCAACCTATAAAACGACTCATGGGACTCCTCAGTGAAAATGAAAGGGGCATCTTTGCACAAGAGGTCAGTTAGAGGTTGAGCAATTTTTGAAAAATCCTTGACGAACCGGCGATAAAAGCCGGCATGGCCAAGGAAACTACGCACCCTTAGCAGGCGGGGTGGTAGGCGCTCTATAACCTCAACTTTGGCTTTATCTACTTCGATGCCCTTGGAAGAGATTAAGTGACCCAGAACGATACCTTGTTCCACCATGAAGTGACATTTCTCCCAATTCAGAACTAGATCCACTTCCTCACAACGAGTTAACACTTTTTCCAAATTTAGCAAACAGGCATCGAAAGAATTACCGTACACAGAAAAATCATCCATAAAGACTTCCATGCATTTTTCAATGAAATCGCTAAAAATAGCCATCATACAACGTTGAAAAGTCCCAGGGGCATTACATAAACCAAATGGCATGCGACGATAAGCAAATGTCCCATATGGGCAAGTAAAGGTGGTTTTTTCTTGGTGTGAGGGGTGGATTGGAATTTGAAAGAAACCCGAGTACCCATCCAAAAAGCAAAAATGCGAATGACCCGCATGGGAAGGGGGAAATGGTCCTTCTTTGTTACTTTGTTTAATTGGCGGTAATCGATACACATCCGCCAACCGGTGACAGTCCAGGTACTAACTAGTTCTTTCTTGTCATTTTCAATTACGGTCAATCCACCCTTCTTGGGTACACACTGAACCGGGCTTACCCATTCGCTATTTGCGATGGGGAAGATGATCCCAGCAGCTAGCAACTTTACTACTTCCTTTTTAACCACTTCTTGCATGTTGGGATTTAAACGACGTTGGGGTTGCCTAGTAGGCTTGGCATCTTCTAGCAAGTCAATTGAATGCATGCATATGGAAGGGGATAAACCTTTCAAATCTTCTATTTTATAGCCTAATACACCCCTATGTTTTCTAAGCAAATCTAACAACTTGGATAATTCAGAATCATTCAAATTCGCATTCACAATGACAGGATAAGATTTCTCATCATCTAAGAAAGCATATTGGAGGGAAGGGGATAAAGCTTTAAGCTCTAAAAGAGTAGAAGATTGAATTTGAGAGGAAGACATACCTTTGTAGATCACATCTTGAATCTCCATGCACTCCATATAAGGTTCATCAATAATAATCTCCGCATGCATGGGTGAAGAGTCAAGAAGGTTGGTGAAGAAAGCAATATCGATGCCGTCGGTCTCAAATTGGAAAGACTCCAATAAGCAAGCTCCCAAGGGATCGTCGCAAATAGATTCAAGGAAATGGGAGTCCTCAATATACTCATCAATAAGGAACTCCATCATATCAATAGCGTAGCATGAGTCCCCATACGAAGGACCTTTCAATGACCCCTCAAGTTGAAAAATTATGCTTTCATTCCCGACATTCAACGACATGCTTCCATTCTTCACATCGATAATTGCTCCCACCGTAGCAAGGAACGACCTTCCCAAAATAATGGGGATGTTGTTGTCTTCCTCTATCTCCAAGATCACAAAATCACAAGGAATCAAAAACCGCCCCACTTGGACCGGGATGTCTTCCAATATTCCCCAAGGTCTTCGCACAGAACGGTCGGCCAATTGGAGGTTAATTGTTGCAGGAGCTAGATCGTCAAGATTTAATTTCTTGCAAATCGAATAAGGCATGACGCTTACACTTGCTCCTAGATCGCAAAGGGCACGACCAATCCGCATATCACCAATGGTGCATGGAATAGAAAAACTTCCGGGGTCGGCTAATTTCTCCGGTGATTTGTTATCGATAATTGAACTATAATCCACCGTCAAATGGATCGTAGATTTCTCTTGAATCCTCCTCTTGCTCCTGAGAAGCTCCTTCAAATGCTTCTTGAAGGACGGAACTTCAGAAATGGCATCAAGAAATGGAATGTTCAGTTGAAGCTTCTTGAGCATCTCAATAAATTTTGAAAACTTTGCATTGGATTTTGGTTTTGCTAACCGATCAGGAAAAGGGACCGGTGGTAATTTTGGCTTCTCAATAGTCTGGATTAGTTCTTCTTCCACCATTTTTTCTCCCTTTCCTTAACTTCTCCATCTCCTCTTGTTCTTTACTAGTGTAAAACCTCGAGTTTTAGGAGAAAAGAAACCGTTAGTTTCCTTACCGGACCGTTAGGGTTAAGTTTAAGTTTAAGTTTCGAGGACGAAACTTCTTTTAAGAAGGTAATGATGTAAAACCCCGAAAAATCCAACGATGTTGACCGTGACGTCGTTAATAGAATAGGTTTGACTTCGTTATTTCGTTGTTAAGTAATGTGTTTATTTATGCTAACGCTTGAGCTCGTAGGACCGTTGAGGGACTAACAAGGGTAGATTAGTAATTTATGCTGGTTAATTTTATTATGTGAATAATTACGTGAATATTATTTGTTATGTGATTATATGATTATTAAAATTAATATTATTATTACTATTATTAGAATTATTAGGTTTTTAGAAAAATCAGGTTTTAATTGTTAAATGGGTTGGATTATGATTAGTTTTTGGGCCTAATTAAATGGGTAATATATAAACCTCTTTTTCCCCTCTCAAACCCTAAACCCTAATAATCCCTCCCTCAAACCCTAGCTCTCTCTCCCTCCCTGCTCTCCCCTCGGCCAGTGACCACCGCGACCACCGTGACCACCGCCCGTGGTGTCGCCGGCAGCCACCGCAACCAACCCCCCTCTCTTTCTCTTTTCTTCTTCTCCTCTCTCTTCCTCCCTCTCTCCCTCTCTCGCCCAGCCTGACCCACAGCGCCCTGCTAGCCGCCAGCCCTGGCCATCGCGACACCGCATGACCTCTCCCTCTCTTCCTTGCACTTTCTTTTCCTCTCTTTCACCCTCTCGCTCTCAGCCTACGCCGCGGCCAGGACCGACGACCAGGACCACCGCAGTCGACTCCCTGACGCCAGACAACCGCCGCACGATCGTTTCCGCCCGCGACCACCGTCGCGAGCCACGGTAGCGAAGGATACGTCCGACGCTGCTGTGAATTTCGATCGCCGCCACGACCACCGACGCTCCAACCACCACCACTCCCGCCGTCGCCTGACGTGGTCGCCTTGATCCGCCTCCGCCCGTCGGCGCCCACCGCCCCCGTAACCACCGAGACCACCTACGTAAAGCCCTAATCTGCCCTAACCCTAACTGATTGTTTTATCTTTCTTTATTTTCCTTTTCTTTTTCCTTTTCTTTTCTGTTTTCTTTTTATTTTATTTTAGTTTCAAAAATTAATTTTCTGTTTTTATAATTATTGTATTGTTAGTTTTGTAATTAGGAAAAATTATGTGTAAATAATTTCTTGGTTGTAATATCGTGTAGATTATTTGTTATGTATAATTTGTTTATTTGTTATGTGTAATTTTATGTTGTAAATTGTAATTAGATTTAGGTTGTAATAGTTGATTATTAGGGTTGAAAGTGATTCTTTAATATTCGTTATATTCTTTACATGAATCGTTAAACCATGATATTATTGTATGTACGAACTTGGAAATTTATTACTTAGGTTATTTTCTTGAATGTTTAGTTGGTTAATCGTTAAGTCTTTTATTGTTTCCTAGGAATTAATCTTGTTAAAGTTTGTTAAATAAATTAGGTTGATTCTTGTTATTAAAACCCTAGGTTCTTGATTAGTAGTTTAATGTTACTAAGTTCTTTATGATTCTTGTACATGGAAACCTAAGTCTTCTTGATTCTTGTAAATTAGTTAGGTTTCTTGTTCATTAAGTTAAAAATCATGTTCTTTTATTTCTTAGGGTTCCTTCTTGTTTAATTCATGTTTAATTTTGCCTAAATAAGTTAGGTTGAGTTTATGTTTATTAGTTCTTGGTTCTTGAGTTAATCTTGTTTAAAAGAAATTAGTTTGTTTAGGATTCTTGATTAGAAGTTTAAATATTTATATGTTCTTTATAGGTTATTCACATGTTCTTAAGGTTCTTGTTTATTGGTTAAGAAATTCATGTTTAGGATAGCGTTAATATTTCATGCGTGATTATTATAAGGTTAGTAATAGAATATATGTACATGAGGTATGCCATGTTAGTGTATGATATTTTATACATGTTTTAGGATTAGATTAAATTATTAAAGTTGATTTCATGTGTTGTAAATTGATTCTTATGATGGGAAGGTTGATTGTTGGACCTAAGCTAAGTTGGACTTTATATCTTAGACCCTAGTTACTGTTTTGAGCCCAAATTAGGACCCCGGGATCGAATGGTGGAAGTTAGAATCGAAAGTGTTAATTAATTGATAACCGTTAACGGGACAGTTTTGTTAGTGTCTAAAGATCGGGTTGCCACGGTTAGTGTAGTCGTCTTTTGACCAAACCCTTTGAACTGGAGGTTCCCTTAGATGTTAGGAACCATAGGAATTTTACGGATCGAACGTTTGATTTGTATAGCCCGAGTTATAACCGTTTTACCGGAACCTGTCAGATCTGGACCAATGGGAAAGACGGGTGTTTTTGAGGTCCTTCGGGACTGAGTTGGGCTTAACCATCAACATAGAAGTTTTAGTAGACATCCCGAGGTTTCCGAAAAGTCCAGAACCAGCCCCATAGGATGTCGGGAAGTCGAGTTGTGACCCGTTTTATGTGAATGTGATAATCTTTCCTCTGTTTGCTTTTATTTATAAAAAACTGTTGAGTGAAATTAATGTGTGATCTTGTTATGTGTTTTCTTGGAGGTGTTAAGTGTAATTTCGTAAATGATAGGAACCTAAGTGTTCCTAGGGGATGGGTTAGGTAGTTAATAGTTAATACTAACTTCGTTAGAACGCGTTTTGATTAGATAATTACTTTTATTCTAGGCCCGAGTTAGTGCGAGACGTTAGTGAGCTCAAGTGTGTTCTTCTTTTGCTGTGCTGTGAAGTATATCAGGTAATTGTCTATGCTCTAATCCCCACCGGGATGCTCTTTAAATGTGTTTTGATGTTTTATAATTTATTTTGAGAATTGCATCCCGAAAAGGAACTTTTGTGGAAATACGACCATCTGTTTTGATAATCTTTTTGTTTCGATTGTGATCTTGATTTATTTGAGTTGAGAAATTGGATGGTCTTTTATTCGAAGTTTTGATAATGGTTTTGATAACTTGGGATGGTTTGACTTGAGGGTCGTGAGTTGAGTGTTGAATTCTGTGTAAATAATTCAGAGTGGAAACCTTAAGCGGGTCGTTGTGTTGATGCCTTTGACAGGCTAATATTTGTGCGGGTGATAACCCCGAGACCAGGATTCGAGGCCTGTATGGGTTATGTGCCAGGAGATCAGGGTTGTACTCCCGATATAGGACAGATGTTTTGATGCCCTTGGTGGGCGATTGGTTGATGCCGTTGAGAGGCTAATATTTATGCGGGTGATAACCCCAAGACCAGGATTCGAGGCCTGTATGGGTTATGTGCCAGGAGATCAGGGTTGTACTCCTGATATAGGATAGTTGTTATGATGCCTTTGGTAGGCGATGTTCTTTAAGGGATTTGGTATCCCACCCGCAAATTAAAATATGGATTGGATGGGTTGAGGAAAACAGTTAAGGGTTAAAGGTTTGTAAAATGTTTGATTCGATCCCTCTCCCCAAAATGAATTGAAATGAACTTAAACTGTTTTAAACGTTAGGGGTAGACATTATTGAGATTTCCCCCTCATTTTCTGAAATGTTTTGATTTCAGGTGAAGATCTAAATGCTGGGGACGGGAGTTAGAAGTGAGGACGACGAGTCTAGAAGTCCTTGAACCTTTTATATTGTTTTCGTTATAAATTCTTAAAGTTTGTTTTGAGTTGTTAGTAGTTACCGTTAGCAGACAGTTGTGTTTTCCTTTCTCGCCTTGTATTCCTTCGGGGATACGGCAGTGACGCCCAAACTAAATTTGAAGTCTTCCGCTAAGTTTTGTCTGTTAACGTTAGTTTGACTTTGATTTTTTTTATAATTGAATTTTCGGGGCGTTACAACTAGACTCTCCCAATTCATCCTCATGTGCTCTCTCAACTTCCTCACCCAATACTAGCTCACTTTCCCGCTTCTCTAACAAATCTTCCTCATCCGAGATATCCACCACGTCACCTTCCTTGTCACCCAAGACCTCCTCTCCCACCATTCTAGGTCCATCAATCTCCTTGCCACTCCTCAAAGTAATCGCATTAAGTTGCCCCTTCAGGTTAGGTTGGGATTGGCTTGGCAAACATTGGATAGGTTGAGATTGTTGTGCCAATTGGGCCAAAAGTAACTCGAGGTTCTTAATGCGAGTTTGGTCTTTTTCTCGGTCTAAGGCCATCTTTTCTTGAGATAAGGCTATCTTCTCTTGAGTTAGAGCCAACTTTTGGAGGGTTTGGTCAAGGGTTTCTTGTTGTGGTGGTTTGGGTGCTTGGGAAGATTGACCCTGGTGAGGATTTTGGTGGTGATTTTGGTGGTATTGGCGGCGATTTTGATTTGGGAAATCGGGGGGTGGGTTTTGGTTTAGGGGAGCTTTAGGTTGTAGACGTAATTCCCACGTGGACGAATGGGGGTTTGATTGGTGTAGGAGAGGTTATTGTTAGGATAGATGGCTTGGACTTGCTCGGTTTGATACTCTTCACATCGCTTCGAAGAATGTGGTCCTCCACAAAAATCACATACCAAGATTCGGGCATCCGGAATAAGCATAGGTACTTCTTGAGCCGCCTTTACTTGCCTCGTGGTTTCCTCCAAAGTTGCCTTTTGTTGCATATCAAGAACGGCATTCATGAGAAATTTAATGGTAGGGTTACTTTCTAGATGAGGACCATCTCTTGGGCCACAGCCCCCTCCCAAATGAGGAGAGTTTTGAGATAGCTCGCGAAGAAATACGTTTGCTTCCTCCGCCGTCTTCTTGAGGAACATGCCCCCAGAGGCATGATCGATGGATTCTCGCAAAGAGCTACTCAATCCGGAATAGAAGTGATGCAATAATAACCAATCCTCAAGATTGTGGTGTGAACACCTCCGTTGGAGACCTTTGAATCTCTCCCATGCTTCAAATAACGACTCATCGGGCTCTTGCTTGAAGCACATGATGGCTTGCCTCAACCGACACGTCTCATCATTGGGAAAAAACATTTGAAGAAAGTCGCGACTAAGGGTATCCCATGTTGAATAAATTCCGGGCGGACACGTTTTGAGCCATAATAATGCTTTCCCCTTCAAGGTAAGAGGGAAAAACTTCAGCTTCATGTATTCGGCGGAAACTCCATTCATTTGTACGAAGGCGATGCGTTGCTCGAATTTGTTGATATGGTCAATAGGATTTTCATGCTCTCCTCCATGGTACGGGGTGTTCTCAAATATCTCCAACGAATATGGCTTGAACTCAAACGATGCATTCGGTGGTAAATCTGGTAATGTGATGGGATCGCCTCCCGTACCCGACGATGGTAAGGAATATGATGCTAAGGTACGGGGTGGAATTTGCTCTCCTTCAGCCATTGGAATTTTGATCGTCTCTCGCTCCCTTTGTTGTCTAGCTCGTCTCGAACCGGCGTTAGCTTGTCGAACAATGCTCTCCGGATTTGGGTTCGGTGGAGTTACAGGAGTTTGGCCTCGTCGAGAGCGAGTCCGCATGCACAAAAGGAACAAACAGAAGAATCAAATTTCCAGTAACCAAGGATAACAAAATCTCTAGCAGTGAAATGATCTTAGACAACCTAAAGACAAAGAGCTAAGCTAGGTGCGCTTGCTCCTCGGCAACGGCGCCATTTTGTTAGTCGAGTGGTTTGTAAGACCACGGTTTTATCGTTCTTCCACAGGGAGCTAGGGGCCTTAGCTGCAACTAGTTGACTCTAGGTATGGTTTATGATCATGAAAGGATGAAAGACTTTAGGGTGAAAACAAAACAAACACGCTATGTTTAGTCAAAAAGGTGAAACAATGGGTGTCGGGAGACTTTCAAGATGCAAACGGGAATGAGGAAATGGGTTTCGCAACAAGAGAGTAACGAAAAAGGGAAACCAAATGGTAATTCCGTTGGAAAAATACCCACCGGACATCCTCTTTCAAGGATAATCCGAATTAACTTCCCCGAAATCCATAGACAAACCCGGGAAGGTTAATAGAACCGAATTTCCTAGTTAGTTTCTATTCGCTTTCGCGAACTAGAATACTAACTATCCTAATTCCTACCTTCCAACAAGCATTGGATGTATTCGGGATGCTTTCGCACCTAAATACATCCCACTTGAGGGAAGGAAAGGATTAGGAAGTTGATTTCCTAACTAGTTACTCACTAAAATTGCTAACGCAAACCTAATTACCCATTCACACCCTTAATATCTCCCTAACCCATTAAGGTTCTAGCCACTAAACATCCTAACTATCATGATAATAACTTCAACAACTTCATTCATGCCTAAAAGAGTAAACAAGATAACAATAAACATTCAATAACACCAACAATATCAATAATAACAAAACAGAGATTAGTAAATAAGCAATAAATTAGAGAGAGAAAGGTTAAGAAATGCTAAATGATTGTGATGACAAGGGAGAAAACTTCAGAATAATAAAGCTCCAATGATCCAAAGTCGAGAATAATCTTCAAACTTCCAATAATAATCAAGAAAATCCAATACAAGAACTAATAATCTCAGCAAAGATCTTCCTTCATCCCTCTAATCTAAGACTTCAAAAATGTGATAAAGAGTGCTAAAGTATCATAAAAGATAGGTAAAGCTGTTGTCTAATCTCCCCTAGCTAAAATGATCTAAATACATTAAATAGTAATCAAGGTTGTTACTCAAAACTCATCATTTTACACAAAGCGGCCGCAGGACCGTGACGCGGCGAGTGACCGTGGCCACGATCCTGCGTAAGGCAGGTGATTTCTTCTCTTCGCTTCGCATCGCCGTGGGCACGGTCCCCATGCACCGTGGTCACATTCTAGGCGATTAGGGCTGACAACTTTTCGCTCCTTCGCACCGCCTTGGCTACGGTCTTGGGAGACCGTGGGCACGGTCAAGTTCGGTCGGATTCTTCCTTAGGCAGGGTAAAGATCCCACCGTGACCACGGTAGAAGTGACCGTAACCACGGTCTAGTTCGGGTGCAAGGCCTCTTCACTTTGGTCTTGGCTCCACCATACCGTGGCTACGGTCGATGTGACCGTGGCCACGGACTCTCGGCCGATTCCTTGAGTACTCTTGATCGTTGCCTTCGCTCACGCCTTCGACATGACCGGTCCTTCTAATCCTCTGCCTTTGACACGACCAGGGCTCGGGGAATCTTAGGGAGTCTCGGGATTCCCAAGATTGGTGCAAAATTGGCCCATTTGGAATCATTTTGAGTGAAACCCTTCGGAACTACAAAAGTAACTAAAACGCATTAAAAGTTACTAAAACAAACTACGAAACAAGTCATAAGCCTAAGGATTTAGGCGGTATTTAGACACGAAATCGGGTCTAAACACATTTATGTAGCTAAAGAAGTGATAGCTACGTAGTAATTACCCTCAATTTTCACACTCCCAACCAAGTTTCAAATCTTGTCGGAAGCAAAATAGTTTCTAATACATTTATAGAATATAGATTATGTATCGATCCGACTTGGCATCCTTCTCTTTCTTTCTTTCTTGTATCTTATTCCTCCTTTTTGTGTTGTCTCCATTATATTAGGCATGTTTGGTTCAGCTAGAGAGGAATCGAATGGAATGAAACTTGATATGGAATGGAATTTGATTCTTTGACATCATGTGTTTAATTGATTAAATGAATGAAATCAATATTATTGTTAATATTTTAACTTTATTATATTAATAATAATAATATTGTCAAATTAATTTTTAATTTTCAATTTTTAATATTTTAACTTTATTATTATTTTAATTATTATTTTATTATTTTTTAATGTTAATTTTTATTTTTATTTGAAATGGGTTCAAAGGTGAATTAAAGGAAAATATGAAAATAAATTTATCGGTATAAATTATTTTTATTTTTGATGATAAATATTGATATTTTAAAAAAATGATATGTGAAACCTCCCAAAAACGAGAGGTATCAAGTCCCCCACAAATGGGGGGAACTTGATTCCTATAGATATGAAGTTTTATTTCTTAAATTTTCAATGAAACACAAAATAAAGGAAGTTGATACATTTAGGTATGAAATTTCATTCCACAGTCTCCAACCAACCACACCCGATATCATTTTGTCAAGCCTCATATAAGGCATGCATACAACTAGTGATTGATATTCGTTGCAATCAAAAATAAATTTCTGCCAAAAAACATTTGGATTTAAACAATTAAAAGAAATTTTGATTATTTTTTTGAATTACTTTGATTTCCCACTAATCTATATTTATGCAAGATGATAATATTGCCACCATTTTTCTTTAAGAAGTCAAAACACATGAAAAAATATCATAAAATAAAATATGATAAATCATAATGAAATTCCTAACTTGAATTTGAAAATATCGACAAGAAGATGACTTCAATTTACAGGAACCTCAAAGGAGTGTTGTAAATTTCAAACCTCAACTTAGCTATTGCTTCTTTAATGGTGGAGCTTAGTCTCGGCCCTACTATCAGAAGCGGATCTAATATGAGTTCACGTGGAGTCAAGTGACCCCGCTTAAAAAAATCGAAAAATTTCTTATTTTTATAAATAAAACTGGGTAGAAAAAGTATAAATACAATATGTGTCAACAAAAAATTAAAATATGTGATGTAGCTGAGTGGCACTCACCAGTTTTAGTGTCAAAGTGATGGCAGGTCGTGTGTTCAAACCTACAGCTTAGTTTTTATAAATAAAACTTGGTAAAAAAAGTAAGTATAATATGTAACAATTAAAAATTAGAATAAATGGTACAGCTAAGTGTAGTGGCAAAGTGATGATAGGTTGCGTGTTCAAATCTTACGAAACTTGTAAGCCTCGTTCTCTTTTAAATGATGACATTATGGAATATTTTTAAGTAATTAATGGCACCTCATCGAGGACAACTACTCATAAGAAAGCACTAAATCCTCACTTGAAAGTATAATTTGTGAAAGCTTCAACCTTCACTTGGATTTCCCCCGAACAAACAATGAAAAGTTGAGAGTAGAATTAAAAGCAATTAAAAGCAAGGAATGAAAAACTAGAATAAACAATGAAATTGGGAACAAGGAATTATACCTTCAAAGCACTAAATCTTCACTTGAATCTTCAACCTTCACTTGGACTTTCTCCCGAACAAACAAGAAAATTGTGAATTGGATTACTAAGAATCCCCAAATCCTCACTTGAGAGTAGAATTTGTGACCCTTAGCCCTCCTCCTTACTAAAAGTTGGATTGGTGGTGAACTAGCACTAGAAAGCTTGAATCAAAGCATCAATGGAAACCGAGAGAGAGAGAGAGAGAGAGAGAGAGAGAGAGAGAGAGAGCAAAAGCTTTGTAAATTGCTTCAATGGAAATTGCTTGGAAAGAAAGTTGAATACAAATTGCAAGAGAAATGAAAGAAAACTTGAAGAACAATGAAAGCTTAATGAGAAATTAAAGCAAGAATAAAGAAAGCAATTAAACCTAATTCTACTCTAATCCTACTCCTAATAATGAAAAACTAACTTAAAACTAGATTATAATAGTGCTGAATTATATGGGGTATTTATAGAAGGAAAGAAATATCCCAAAACCCTAAAATTAATCTTAGCAGCCGCGCGCACATTTCCGCAGCTTCTGACAGGTCGCGGGCGCGACGGTCCTCTGGCTGTTTCCATCCGTCAATCTTTCATCATCCGTCGCGGGCGTGATGCAACCTGTCGCGGGCGCTACTCCATTCTGTCCGCAGGCCTTTCTTCTCTCAGCAGCGCATAGCGGGAGCGACATTCTCCGTAGCGGGCGCGACCTCTGGCTGCTTCCGTCCGTTGGCGATGTCTTGGCCAGTGAAGCTTGTCACAGTGTGTTACTTTGTGACTCGGGTGCGACACCTTACCGCCTCTTTCCTGTTTTGGGCCAATAATGTAGATGGAGTTCCCGGGTTGGTCTCGCCTCGGTTCTCGGCTCGGGTTGGCTCAGGTTGACTCGGGTCGGCTCGGGAAATCACTCGGGATTCCCTAAAAAGCCTCAATTAAGCCCAATTTTCTTCTAACTCTTTATTTTCCTACAAAACACGAAATCATCATATCTAATATATAATTAAGGGACTAGAACAAGCAAAAATATCCTATAAATGATAAGAATTCGGCTTGGAACGAGATCGAACAACACTCCCACACAAGGGTTTGGTCGCCCCGAGCAAACTAAAAACAAAGATAAAGAAAGGGAAAAAGAAACTAACTACCCTAACTCACTTTCGCAAGAATCGCGGATGCATTTAACACATGCATCAAGCCCTTAGAACCCCTTGGCAGCCCAAGTGGACGAGGAAGGTCTCGTGAGGGTTTCTAGAAGCTATACCCACAAAAGCCATGAAAGAAAAAGGGAAAGAAAAAAAAGGTGAAAAACCAAAAACAAAAACTAAACAAAGGCGAAGAAGATATTCTCATCCACAATCATGCACTTAGTTCCCCAACCCGCCTCATCAATCAAATGGAAGAAGCAAATATGAACAAACAAAGACACAAAGGTTCGAAAACTGCCAGTCCTTGAGGTTTTCAACCCCATCACTTCATGATGAGCAAAAATCCTCGTGCACAAGTGCAAGTGGGCCCTAATCGATCCTTCTTAACCTAAGCCAGACAATCAAAGTCATTTTCGTGCTCAAGCTCGGGGTTATTAGCTAACCTAACTTCACTCTTTTTTTTTTCAACTTCTCTTTTCTTTACTTTTTCTTTTTCACTTTCTCAACTTTTTTTTCTTTTTCTTTTTTCTTTTTCTTTATCTTTTTTCTTCTTTATTCTGCTTTCTTTTTTCTTTTTCTTCACTCTTTTCTTTCTTTAGCCTTACTCTCAATCCGTTTTGTAAGATTTTAGGGCGTCGGCGTCGGTTTGTTCGGGAATAGGACCGGCCTTCGCAAAGTTTATCCTACCTGATTTGGGTTGCTCCATACGTAAACATTGTACTTAAGGGGCATTGGCGCCGTCCACCCATACCAACCCTCATCGGCAGAACCGACAGTAATTAATTAATTCATTAATTAAGGCGAGCAAGAGCATTGAACAACTAAGATCGTCTAACTTTGGGTAAGAAATTCACAATCGGGGCGTGTAAGATGTGAGGACTCTGCTTTCACATTCCATGTCAAGGTATAATAGAGATAAATCATGGCAGAAATCCTTCCTAAGGCCTATCATTATTCATATCGGCCACTTCTAAATGATTAAATCGACCAATTAGACAACTACCTACACAATTGTGAACGAAAGCATCTTCAAAAAGAAAAAGAAACACTTTTGGGGGGTTTTCACAACCTTTTTCCTTTTTTTCTTTCATTTTCACAAAATTTTCAAATTTTAGCAAAAACTAAGAAAATCAAAAATAAAAAAACTAGGTGAACTACCCTTGAACATGAAAAATATCACCCCCACTCCCACACAAAACATCACAATGTCCCCATTGTGAGAAGGGTGTCACAAGTAAGGTAGAGAACCTAAGAAAAGCATATATACAAAACACCCATCACATAAAAAGCGATGGCGACCCGAGCCCACACGACTTCAACAACAAGATAATCCCAACATTCACACACAAGGGGTTCGCCACCCAAAAGGAAAAATCAAACATGCAACATGGATCAAGAATATATACACTCAAAGAGAGGGTGGAAGGAGGTTACCTCAAAATCTTCAAGTAAAGACATCTCGATCCGCAATCCAAAAGCACCAAGCATAAGGTTAGGATATACAATTAAACTACCTAAATGCTTAGAACTTGGCATGCAAGATTAAAACAAAAATAAAAATATATACAAGACACTACTAACTAAAGAACTAAAGAAAAACCAAAATATTTACAAGATGAATCTCACTCTTTTTTTTTTCTTTTCTTAGACTCAAAATCCGAAATGCATACTAACCCCCCCCCCCCCGGCAACTCCCACACAAAGAGGTTGCAATGTCCTCAATGGAAACAGAAGTAAGGTAAGCAAGCACTCCAAAAGGAAAGAAAAAGAAACACACAAAAAGAAACACAAAAGAAGAAAAGAAAGCCAACTCACTAACTGTACAAGAAAGGTGAGGAAGGATATTACCTAGAAGGCTTCTTATCAAAAGACTCACTCCTTCTCACCTCAAGATATCGGGCGCCATGTCAGAACCATTTAGTGCATGTAGTAACAAGTCATGCATCCGTGAATGCATCTCAGAATGGTGTAGATAAGAGCACAATCTCGAAATTTCATTAGCAAACGTTAGTGCTCTTAACAGTTTATCAAAAGCTTTAGAAAAGTCAGTGAAATAATGGAATGCAGGAATGTACACAATTTTTCTAGGCACCGTAAAAGGAAACATGACAAATGATTCCTCTCATTGACTTGTAAATGGAGATTGGGTATGCAAATCAACGAGAGGGGACAATACAACACATTCCTGAACATGCTCATGCAAAGGCTTGAATGCAAACAATGATTCAAACTCATTTTCCATGCAATTTTCATCAAACACTGATTCCAAATCACAACTTTCATCCAATTCATCATAATCATCAAGGGGTGATAAGGAAAAAGTAGGGTTAGACCACATCATAACACTCCCTACATCACAAACATGCACATCTTCATTTTCATCAATTTCAGACTCATCAGAAGAACTATCAGCGTAAGAAGACAAAGGTGCATCATTTAAAACAACATCAAAATTGAAAGTGGAAGGCTCAGGATCATAACCCATCGTGAATGACTCATAAAGCATATCGTCATCAAAAGCATCATTGTCACAAACCAAGTTCAAACAATTAGGATCAATCCCCAAAGACTCAAGCTCATCATCACAAGATTGTACATCCATGGACTCACAAGAAAGGGTAGCTAATGCCTCACTAATGCAATGATTCTCAATGAAAGTGAATAATTCAGTATCAAGCACACATTCAATCATAAAGGATTCAATTTCTCTCTCAACAAGATCATGCTCAATTACATCACAAGTGTCATGGCATTCATCAAACTCAACGATTTCTTCACATAAAGGCATGAATATCGGTGTGGACAATGGTTCATCATCAAGCATATTTTCATCAAGTTCTACATCATCACACACAAGATCATCATGTTCCTCATGCTCACTAGGTGCAGCTAGAGCTAAGGGAGGCATGCAAAAGTAAGTCTGTTATAGTAGTCATCCTCCTCATCATAATCATACACAGGAGAATCAACACGCATTTAAGGACTCAAAGATGATGAATGATCTACTTCAACTATCGAATTAACCATATGTGAAGAAGAAACTTCTACCCTAGTACAAGTCTCATGTAAAAAATGCACGCGTGTACTCAGTCATTTTCGCACACATATCATTCATCTTCGCACACATGTTAGCTTGGAAATCATCCATTTCAGCTTTCAAACAAGAAGCAGAACTATGGCACGGCGAATCACAATATAAGCACAAAGGATGAGACTCAACAACATCACATTGGGGAAGATCAAAAGAGGTCTCTACATAATCCCTACCATAAGATTGATCATCAAAATACGCAGGATAATCACATGATTGTTCAACTACAGTCCCAGAGGGTGGTGCATAATAAGAAGGTTGGTCGCTAGGAATAACATTTTGTTGCTCAAATTCATAAGAACCCCTAAACAACCACTCAAGTAATTCTCATGCTTTGTCCTCTCCTAAATTGGAAAACTCATAATAATCTAAGAGGTTTCGGGTCTCATAATTCACACCCTCATTCACAATTCCCAAAAGATCTAATCTACCATAAAAGATACCATACATTTCACATTGAGCGCGATAATCATGTAATCTCGCAAAATATCTCCAAAATATTTCATGCTCAAATTGGGGAAATTGGGGACTAGCCATAATCTATATCTCTTTTTTTCTTTTTTTTCGGTATTCAATTTTTTTTTGTGCTACATTGTTCTTGAAAGATCCTAGAAAGCAATAAACTATATACACACAAACCAATAACCTAATCTACCAAATAACGCCATCCCTGGCAACGACGGCATATTGTTCGGTTGCGTATTTTTGGGTTTTTGTGAGGTAAGGGTTGTAGAATCCACATGGATGGGTGTTAGGCTTGACAAGAGAATTAGTTTGCGTAAGGGGTTTTCAAATGCAGAAAGCGGTAAATTATGTAAAGAAAGCGATTAAACTAACCTAGAAAGCGATTAAGAAAGCAATTAAAAGCAAGGAATGAAAAAGTAGAATAAACAATGAAATTGGGAACAAGGAATTATACCTTCAAAGCACTAAATCTTCACTTGAATCTTCAACCTTTCACTTGGATTTTCCCCCGAACAAACAAGAAAATTGTGAATTGGATTACTAAGAATCCCCAAATCCTCACTTGAGAGTAGAATTTGTGACCCTTAGCCCTCCTCCTCACTAAAAGTTGGATTGGTGGTGAACTAGCACTAGAAAGCTTGAATCAAAGCATCAATGGAAACCAAGAGAGAGAGAGAGAGAGAGAGAGAGAGAGAGAGAGCAAAAGCTTTGTAAATTGGTTCAATGGAAATTGCTTGGAAAGAAAGTTGAATACAAATTGCAAGAGAAATGAAAGAAAACTTGAAGAACAATGAAAGCTTAAAGAAAGATTAAAGCAAGATAAAAGAAAGCAATTAAACCTAATTCTACTCTAATCCTACTCCTAAACTAATTCTTAATAATGATAAGAGTGTTGAATTACATGGGGTATTTATAGAAGGAAGAAAAACACAAGTCAAAACCCTAAAACTAATCACAGCAGCGCGCTTCAGTTTCCGCAAAAGCCGTCAGGTCGCGGGCGCGACCCCTTTCTGCCCCTATTCATCCGTCGCTCGTTCAGCGTTTGTCGCGGGTGTCACAGACATGTAAAGGGCACGACATGGTCCTGTCGCGGGCGCGACTCCACTTGTAGCGGGCGCTACAAGGTTCTGTCCGTAGGCAAAGTCTCCCTCCCGTGACAGGTCGCTCGTGCGACAGTCTCGGTAGCGGGCGCGACCTCTGGCTGCTTCCGTCCCTTGGCGATGTCTTGACGCGACAGAAGCTTGTCACGGGTGTTATGGACTGTGACTCGGATGCGACCTGCTTCTGCCTCTTTCCCCTGTTTCGCGCCAATAATGTAGATGGAGTTCCCGGGTTGGTCTCGCCTCGGTTCTCGGTCGGGTTAGCTCGGGTCAGCTTGGGAAATCACTGGGGTTTCCCTAAAAAGCCTCAATTAAGCCCAGTTTTCTTCTAACTCTTTATTTTCCTACAAAACACGAAATCATCATATCTAATATATAATTACGGGGCTAGAACAAGCAAAAGTACCCTAAAAATGATATAAATTCGGCTCGGAACGAGACCGAACAGATGCTAATCAAGGATCAGTTGAGAGTGACTAAACTGAGATGGTCCGGGCATGTCCTTAAAAGATGTGAAGATGCCCCCGTTGAGAAATGTCAAGAGTAGACCTGCTAATCTTTGACCCGACCCGATAACCCGACCGAACCCAACCGGAAAATTCTGGGTTTTGAACACGATTTTCTTAACTCGAACATGAAATAAACAGAACTTGAAAACTCACAAATTAGTGGGTCAAACCCGACCCGTTCGTTTGACCCGAAAAATTCATTTTTAAGTTTCAAACCTATTAGAATTTGGGTCTTTTCGTTGGAATTCATAACTATTATTCTATAACTTGAACTCATTCATATGTTATTTTTCTAATTTAAGTTGAAATATTTACAATAGTTTATCCTTACTAGAAGATAATCATATTTTATTATGTATATTGTACAAAAAATAGTATTTAAAGACAAATATTTTTAAAAGAAAAAGCGGAAAAAGGTCATAGTTATAACCCGTTGGGTTAAAAATGAAATATACCGCATGTATTTACCCAAACCCGAAATACACACGACTTGTAATTACCTAGACCAGATATACGACTGACTATAACCCGCCCGCCCACCCGAATTGACAGGTCTAGTCAAGAGATTATAGTACCCTTGAGGGCGTCATTGCGTCAAGTAGGGACGGCGATGGATATTCGATTCGATCCATATTTGCAAGATTAAACTCATATCAAAGGATCCGGATTCATTAATCCGAGATTCAATGAATCTAAAATTAAATCTTGATCCTAAATGAATACTCCCTCCGTTCTATATTAATTGTCCAAAATATCGTTTTTGACTAAGAATTTCTTATAGTATATTTTATTAAAAAATTAAAAAATTATATTCTTATGATAGTACTTTTCATTATGAATATAATGATGGTACTTTCGTATATTAGAACATTGTATATGTTGAGAAATTAATGACACGTCAGGACAATTAATATGAAACGGAGGGAGTATTATTTATTAGATCTTGAGACCCATATTCATTTTTGGGCATAGATTCATTCAATTCCGTATGACTCATAGACCCACTGGAACCCCACTAATAAACCTTAATCTATGCCCAAAAATGTAACAAACTCAAATACATTTTTATTGTTTTGATTTATATTTCCACATACTATAAAAAAAAGATTATAGAAAAGCTAAAACATTAAGAAAACTACACAAATCACATCTTTATTATCATCATCATAGCTAATATCAGAAATAGTTACATCAATTAATCTGGCAGTGAATAATCTAGTGGGCACAACAAACCGCATAAAGAAAGACATAGCAAGATTACCCGACTCATCACCCTGCATAAGCTCTTGATCAACGTTCCTCACATAAGGATTTACTTAATTTTACAAGAGATAGATTTCATTGAGATTTATTAAAGATTCATTTAGGATTCATAGATCCAATTAACTTTGAACAATCTGAAACCAACAAATATGGGTCGAATCTAGATATAGATTCATATAATTTAAATTGAATATAAATATCAATGAATTTGATCCAGATTCGATCCATCGTCATCTCTAGAGTTAAGGGCATAGACAGGGGCTGATTTGTTTGGGGGAGGGGGATCAGAGGGACCACGACATCCCTCCAATAAAAAAATTACTTTATTTCTTCTTTTCACCGAAAAAGTTGTGCATGTTATATTTTTCAAACAGGATTTTTTGCACTGTATATGTGAAATATTCATAGGCGCGGCCTACATGAATGTTATATTGCTCTATCCCTTTGTCAGCGTGCAGACTTGGAGTGTATGTGGGCATAACTTTCGTCTCTCAATTTTGCAATTCTGATACAACCTCAATTCAATAACTCAATTCACATAGCATTATATTGTAAATACTAATTTTCACTTTTTCTCTCTTCTCTTCGTTTTGTCTTCTTCCTTTTTATATAATACATGCTATATTTTATATTACATTTCTTTGTTATTTTGATTAATTCACATCATCACATCTTTGTTCTGTGTTGATTTATTAACGCATGCATATTGCTAATTGTTGATACAAAATAACTAGAGCTTTGAGTTCATCAGACTTCTTTTCTTTTTTTTTTTGTTTATTCGGGTTCACCAAATTTCTTGGTTAGGTGTGCAAAAGTTTATCACTTTTCAATATCTATAACCTTTAAAAAGTGCAAATGTCCGCTTTTAAACTTTACTATAGATTGTTACAGTGCATGCCTTCTACAGTAAATGTTAGGCGGTGGTAATTTTGTTCTTTCGTGTTCTAGGGTTTTCAAGAGCCTCCTTTCATTCCCATCTCATTCACACATGGAGGCTCTCTCTTTGTCTCTCGTGCCTCTTAGATTATAGGCAACAAATTTGAGTGCAAATCATTTTCTTTACTACAGTTCTCATAGGGGTTTCGTATATATATATGATTGATTGTTGCTAGCAACCCAAACATCGATGTGCTCTTATTATTAGAATTCTTTTTATGAATTTAGAAGTTTTTGCTGGATATAATGAATTAATCACTCTGTAGTTATCGTGTCTTACAAATTGATTTGTGACTTTTATGTTCTTGTGAGTTTAATTTGCCTTCTTATTGATCCCCTTAATTGTATCTTATTCCTATTTTCTAGGCATCTTTTAGTATTGTAGTAACCTTTAGAGAACTATTTTTTGGGTAGGTATGATAGCATAGTGTTGGGGAGATCCGGGGGGCCCATTTCAACCAAGACCTATGGTATACAAGTTAAGTGAGGTTCCATCTTAAAACCAATTGGTGTTAAGAGGAGTATCCTACTTGACATATATACCATGTCCTTTCTCTTTACTTTTCCGATGTGGGACATTTTTACTCATGGGTGAATCCCAACAATCTCCCCCTTCACACATGAGTCGCTCCCCCTTGATCGGAAGCCTCTTTTTGCCAAAGGTTTCAAGTCACCATCAGGAGCTCATCATAGCCGCACCTTAGTCTACAGAGCCGCACCCTACTCCACCTGAGTCTCATGCCACCACTCTGCCTCAAGAGTCCCAGCCGCACCTTACTCCACAGAGTCGCACCCTACTCCACCCAAGTCTCATGCCGCCACTCTGCGCATTTAGGAGACCGAGCCGCGCACGCGCCATGGTCCCTGCTCCTGTCCATGGTGATCTTCCCGCACCTTGCATGCGCCCAGCCGAACGAACCATCGGCTCTGATACCACTTGTTGGGGATATCTAGGGGGCCCACTTCAACCAAGACCCATGGTATACAAGTTAAGTGAGATTCTATCTTAAAACCAAGTTAGGATCGAAGAGTACTCAAGTAAACCACAAACAATTGGAAATAATAACGGAAAAGAAATAAGAAATTTGACACCAGGATTTTAACGTGGAAAAAAACCCAAAGCGGGAAAAAAACCACGGAATCGATGTACTAGTAATATGAGGATTACAATACAAGGTTGTGTTTCTCTCTATCTCACTTGATGATTTTGGGGAAACACCTGACCCCAATTTATACTAGAGAACCAAGTGGGGAACAAGGTTAAGAATAACCTAAAATAATGAAGACTTGCCGTAAAACATACTTGGGCCTGCGAGAGACGACCCAACATAACAATGCGCGTGTAGCAGCTGCCAGGCGCTAGTAGCGCCTCAATAAGCGCTGGCAGCGCGAAGCTTCTCAAACTCTCTGACCAAGGCGTTGGGAGCGCTGCTTCAGGCACTGGTAGCACCAGCTTAACAACGCGTGAGACAAGGGCGCTGTGAGCTTCGCTTCAAGCGCTGGTAGCGCCAGCTTCTTCTCCTCGTCCCTTCTTCCCCTTATTTGGTCTCCACACCCAACAATCTCCCACTTGGAGACCAAATCTCTATCATCCTCACTTTTTCCACAAGTTCCCCCAGTGCATCGAACGACCTCTTCATCAGTCTGAGAGGTCTCCTAAGACCGCACCGGGCCTCAATTTCCCAACATCCACTGACTTACCCTTGATCCTGTAAACCCAATTCTTCCCGGCCTTCTTCCCTACAGACAATCTCACCGGCTTCCAAGTTTTCTCAAGTGACGCAATCTCATCAACCATTCTGTGCTCCCACTTGATCTGAGCCTCCGCCTGCACAGCCTTAGTATGAGTCTTTGGCTCCCCAGCATCTCTGGTAGCCTTCTTGGATCTCTTCACAATGAATGGTGCGTTGGAGCTTTCACCTAGCTCCTGTGGTTCAGGTTCTTCAGCAACCTGATCTGCAACCTGTGGAGCTTCCTGTGGTTCCTCTGTTTCCTCCCTAGGCACACCCAGCCTACTAGAAACCTTGACTGCCACAGCTCCATCGGCTTGTCACTGAGTCACCCATACCTCCTCGGGTTCCTGTCGCTTTTGGCGAACCGACCTCTTCTCATTCCTGCAAAGCCATAAACTAGAACAAGAAGTATAAGAAATCATGTTAGTGCTTTCCCTGGTAGAGTACAACGTACCGGATCTCAATCCCTTCGCCACTACCATAGTACCCTTCATGATCTTCCACATCCCATTCCCGAAGTCTGCAGTGTAGCCCATCTCATCGAGTTGATTCACTGAAATGAAATTCCTCCTAATTCCAGGAATATACCTCACATCCTCTAACTTCTAAAGACTACCATTAGCAGTCTTAATCGTCACGTCTCCTGTACCTGTTATCTCATAATACTTGTCATTGGCAAGATACACCTTGCCAAAATTCCCACTCCTGAAATTATGAAATAACTCCCTGTTTGAAGAAACATGAAAGGATGCGCCAGTATCAACTATCCAAGACTCTTCAGGGCTAGATACCCCCAAAACTAGGGCTTCACAAAGGTCTTCCGCAGAGTTGATAGAGCCCCGGTCATCATTACCCTTCCCCTTCCCAAGTCTAGGGCAATTCCTCTTAAAGTACCCTTATCCCCACAACCATAACACACAACATTGCTAATGTCCCTAGGCTTGCCTCCCCTGGAATTATTCGAATTCCTATTGTTCTTCCTACCCCTGACACTTAGCGCAATTCCCGAAGATTCCTCACCAAAATTCTTTCTACGAAGACCCTCATTAAGCAATACAGACTTGACATCATCAAATTTCATCTTGTCAGTATCCTTAGCACTACTAACAACAGTTATAAGGGTTCTCCAAGACTTAGGCATAGAAGAAAATAATACGCAAGCTCTAACATTCTCAGCAAAAACCATCTTTACTGAAGCAAGTTGTGATAAAATTTTAGTAATCTCATTAATATGATCAGTCACATCCCCACCTTCAGCCATCTTACAACTGGTCAATTTAGTGAACAAATATACCTGATTTGTTGCACTAGACTTCTCATACATATTCTCCAGTGCTTTCAGCAATTCCTTCGTTGTCTTTTTCTCCATGACGTTAAACATGACGTTCCGAGCCAATGACATCCTGATCAGGAACATCGCCTGTCGATCCAACAGATCGTATTCAGCCTGCTTCATCTCACCTGGCTTCTCCAGCAGCGGAACATGCAGCGACTTCGCATACAGCAGATCCTCAATCTGCAACTTCCAGTTGGTGAAGTCAGATCCATCAAATTTCTCTATTTCATACTTATCTCCTGCCATTGTTTGAAAGCGAGTTCTCTTTCGCCAACCCTGTAGGCTCTGATACCAGTTATTAGGATCGAAGAGTACTCAAGCAAACCATAAACAATAGGAAATGATAGCGGAAAAGAAATAAGAAATTTGACACCAGGATTTTAACGTGGAAAAAATCTAAAGTGGGAAAAAAACCACAGAATCGATGCACTAGTAATATGAGGATTACAATACAAGGTTGTGTTTCTCTCTATCTCACTTGATGATTTTGGGGAAACACCTGACCCTAATTTATACTAGAGAAACAAGTGGGGAACAAGGTTAAGAATAACCTAAAATAATGAAGACTTGTCGTCAAACATACTTGGGCCTGCGAGAGACGGCCCAACATAACAATGCGCGTGTAGCAATACTAGCGCCTCAATAAGCGCTGACAGTGCGAAGCTTCTCAAACTCTCTGACCAAGGCGCTGGGAGCGCTGCTTCAGGCGCTGGTAGCGCCAGCTTGACAATGCGTGAGACAAGGGCGCTGTGAGCGCCGCTTCAAGTGCTGGTAGCGCCAGCTTCTTCGCCTCGTCCCTTCTTCCCCTTATTTGGTCTCCACACCCAACACATAGGTCTCTTGATATTTCTAGAAGTAAATATCATTTCCTTCCCATTATGTTTAGGCTTTACATGTCTAGGTTCTCCTATTTTTTGGTGTTTTTGTGTGAAATTGTTATCTCCACCATTGAAAAATTGGGGTTATGTGGAGTTTAGTTGTTATTGCTTTTGGTAAAAATTGGGGTTCCATTGTTGAAAAGTACATTCAATTGAGTCCAGTGAGGGGATTAGATGAAGAGAGAGGTTCAAAATCTTTAATCTTTAAGTTTATTATAAGAATGGTGGAATGCAGGGGCATATTGATTTGGTTTCATTTGTTTAACCCAAATTTAGTTTCACTTACATAATTTTAATCTCTTCTTTGCAGTGTGGACCAGTTTTGTTTGTGAGTTTGTGACCATAGAATTGCATTTTGGAGCCTTGTACTTCAAGCTGCTTCCGTGGCTTTGGAAGGTTCATTAATGACTGAAGATGAATATGTGTTTTACCAGCCTTAAGACATTTCATTTGGCAATACTTTGTTCTGGATGGATTTAGATAATCTAAACTTTGGCCGCATAATAGACTTAATAATCTGAACTTTAGATTTGTTTCTCAATAGTCTGAACTTTGGCCCTTTGGATTCCTGTAGCATGCCACCGAATTAAGAACTGAATAACTCGGTGGCGCGCTGATGCGGCGACGAAGGAGTGTGTGTTGACCGTTATTAGTTGTCCAATTAGCTTGACTTGCCACCTTACCATCCCCATTTCTAGTCTCTCTCTTCTAGCCCCTTTTCTCTCTCCCCCCTCTCCTCTCCTTCAATCTAGCCAGCCCTGGCTTCTCCCTCTGCTCTCTTATTTTCTCTCTCTAATCCATCTCCTTCCCTCTTTACTCTTTCTTTCTCTTATCCTCTGTCATCTCCTCTTGGTTCCAGTAAATTTTCAATTCTCCCTAATAGTTTAAGAAAAATAGTTCAAACACTCCAAACAGATGATAAACATTTCAAGTAAAAAAAGCAAGCGAAAAAGGGCAATCGAAATTAATGAAGCTCCTGAAACTTATTGAACCACCATAGTTTGACGAGAACGTCGTCGCTTACACAACTACAGTCGGATTTTCGAAACTGAATCTCTATAAGCAGCCTGGATACATACAAAAACTAAAGTCGAAGCTCCAAATCAAATTCAGTGAAAATTCTCAATCACTTTCGCTCACACAAACTTAATATTCAGCACCAACACAATAATCCACCAACCGATCCAAACTCCACACCCAAAACACAGAGAATCAATCAAATTCTAACAAAGGAGCAGCCACTTAGTCGATGGACAAAAACCCATTCTCTGACTCAAATTTGACAAATTTCCAGCTCAAATCACATAAGATCAAACCGAATTGCTTGATTTTTTACTCGATTTGGTTATGCCCATACCGATTTCATTGTTGAATTGAACAAGCTCCTGGTGGTAGTGGATTGAATATATGTCTTAGGGTTTTCTTGAAATAATGAAAAGCTTACCGTTAATTTAGTTGTAATGATATTATTGGCAGGTCAAGGAGGTTGGCTACTAACGAAGCTGAGGAAATCCTGGAGGAATACAAGGGGCCTCTACATGAATAGAGACCCAAGAGATGGTAAACATTAGGCCCAAAATTTCATTCACCGGATGGGGAAATTGGAAAAAAAAATAAAAGGGTAGTTTAGAGAGAGAAAATGAGAGAGGAGAAGGAGAAGCCATGACTTTCTGCATTGAAGGAGAGGAGAGGGAGGAGAGATAAAGGAGTTGGAAGAGAGAGAATAGAAATGGGGAGGGTGAGGTGGCAAGTTAAAGCTGACTGGACAAATAATAAAGGTCAACACACACTCTTCCGCCGCCACATCAGCGCGCCATCGAGCTATTCAGTTCTTAACTCGGTGGCGTGTTACAGGAATCCAAGGGACCCAAAGTTTGTATTATTGAGAAACAAATCTAAAGTTCAGATTATTAAGTCTATTATGAGCAAAAGTTCTGATGATTTAAATCCAATTTTTCTTGATTTATTATGATAATTAAGCTTATCTTATACTATCTCTTAATTTATTTATTATTTTCTGCTGAAAGTTGATTATTATATGTCAAAATGTTTAAGTTGATTTATTTTGATGCAAATAAGTTATTTTGTTTTGGAGAAACTTGCATTGCTCTAATAAATTCTTTTTCTGTTTTTTTTTTTGTGTAGATCAATCAAGTATGTCAAAAAGAATAATCGACTCATTTTTTTAAAAAAAAACAAGTAAAGGATCATGGTCATGGTCATGAGAATGACGGTCAAATTGACAAACAAAATGTCAACACAAATATTGGGTCATCAAATAACTTGGAGTCGGATCCAAGTCTTCGTAGGGAAATCGATGAATATCCCGTAAATATGAGCATGATGCGATTAAAAAATCCTACATAAGCTTGGGCCCCTTTGAACCTAAGGAAGACTATCGATTTTCTAATTTAGCAAATCACCTTCATAGATTTCAATATAATTGGTTCAAAAGCTTTTCCTGGTTAGAATATTCATCAACTACTCATGAAGCTTATTGTTTTCCATATTATTTATTTTCCAAGAAGCTAGTTGGAAGGCCAAGATCAGATGTATTCTCTGTTAGGGTATTTCAAAATTGGGCCAAAATTTTGAATGGAAAAGATTGTGCTCTATAGAAGCATATGGGGAATGATCCAGATTCAGCTCATAATTTTGCTGTTAGATGTTGGAATAATTTGATTAATATGCCAGGACACATTGAAAAGTTGATTAAGAAACAAATGGATGAACATATTCGAATGAACCATTTGCTAGTGAAAACATTCATAGACACAGTACCATATGATTTTTGACATTCCAAGCATGTGCATTTAGAGCACATCATGAAAGACCTGATTCAAATAATAAATGTAATTTTCTTGAACTGATGAAACTCTTACGTTCATATAATGAACAAGTAGATGTTGCTACATTAGGCGCTACAAAGAGTGCAAAGTACACATCCCCATTGATTCAGAAAGAGATTTTAGAAGTCTTTGCAAGAAAGGTACACAAGAGTATATGTGAAGAAATTGGAAGGATGAAGTTTTGCTTGATTGTGGATGAATCTAGGGATGTAGCTAAAAGAAAAAAAGGGCATTGTACTTAGATTTATAGATAAAGGTGGATGTGTACGTGAACGCTTTGTGGACTTAATATATGTCAAAGACACTCCTTCGTTAACTCTGAAGAATGAGATTTACACTGTTCTATCTCGCCATAATTTGAATATTAAAGATCTTCGAGGCCAAAGATATAATGACGCTAGTAATATGCGTAGAGAATGGAACAGATTGCAAGCTTTATTTATCAAGGAGTGTCAATATGCATTGTTTAGCTTTGGCATGGAGAACCTGGACAGAGGACTATGCATGGAGAATGGTATAATGATTCTAGTAATATGCGTGGAGAATGGATGGATTGTAAGCTTTGGCTCAGGAAATTTAGGGATGACAACTGAGCCCCCCTCCCCCTTTCTCCCACACACACATACATATTTGTCGGTAATGTAATGGCCTAAATGACATTGACACTTTTTTTAATTCACTATGTTTAATTACATTTTTTTGAATTTATTATCCTTATTTACCAAACATATAAAAGGTCATTTATTTCCAAAAGAAGTTACAGTGTTCTCCTACCTACCAAATAGATGAAAATATCAAATGAAAATCATTTTAAAAGACATTTCCTACCCTTCCTGAAATGAATTCAAAAGAAATGGGAAAGAAGAGGGCGATAGGATCATAGAAGAGTACCAAGATTAATCTTTGGACACGTTATCAAGGTTTAGGACATGCTTCCCTTCTCCATAACGAGAGGGTTTAGCAGTCGCAAGCTCCTACCTTTCTCTTTTTCTCTCATGGCGGCTTCTCCTTCTAGGGTTTCTTCCTTCTCAACTGGTTCACCCCTCAATTCTCCAATGAGGCGCATCGGAACCCACAATGGAAGCTTCCACTGCGACGAAGCTCTCGGCTGCTTCATGATTCGTCTCTCCAACAAGTTCTATGGAGCTCAAATCGTCCGGACTCGCGACCCACAGGTGCCCCCTTTCACTTTCTTCTTCTTCTTTGTCTCTCTTTCTGTGCTTTCTGTTGTTTTCTCAAATAAAGGTGGTTGCTGAACTTTTGCAGATTTTGGACACGCTGGATGCGGTGTTGGATGTTGGGGGAGTGTACGATCCCAACAGGGATCGATATGATCATCATCAGAAGGGTTTTGGGGAGGTTTTTGGACATGGCTTCACTACCAAGCTCAGTAGTGCTGGCCTTGTCTACAAGGTGAGTTTTGTTAATTTTATTGGGTGGGATGACTGGGATAAATTCATTTTTAAATGGGTTTGTATTTGTGATTTTGATTCAAACAAGTGATTATGCTTTGGTAAAACATGATATATGGGACTTGAAATTAATGTGGGCAGTTTTGTGGAGTCGGGTTTTGTTAGCTATTTGTTTTGGGTTTAAAGTTTGTATTTTGGTTGTTGTAGCATTTTGGGATGGAGATAATTGCGAAGGAGTTGGGGGTAGATGAAGGACACCCAGACGTGTTTCGGCTGTTTATTGCTGTCTACAGGAACTTCATGGAGGTTTGTCACTTCAGTTTCTCATTACTTTGCTTTAAACTCTTCTTCACAGGCCAAAATAGATGCATTTCAAACATCGAATAAACACGAGGGGCTGCAGCTAACTAACTATGTCTTCTCATCATGTTAGATTAGGATCTTTTTCTTTGTCTTACTTTTTGTTTTTGGTTGTATGCCCTCTTTGGCTGTATGCACTACCGTGCATGAAGGGAATGCCAGGAAATTGAACTGAGAATATTGGTTGTCAGAAGACATGATATACCTGCTTGAAGTTGAACAGTTTGTTTGCAGTGAACTGTAATCTATTTGGTTTATGCTGATGTGTTGCGGCATTCTGGGAGTCTTTAGAGGGTGGTTCTTGGCCATTGCTTATAGCAAGTTACAAACAAGAACGGGATGTTGACCGCCGTTAAGCACCCTACTCCAACTCATAATGTCCTCAAAAAGTATTTTGTATTTGCCTCTTTTTGAACATGGATGATAACCCCTTGGTATCCTTGCAATACATCTTTTGATTACTCATGGTGATATTGGGACCTACTTTGAGTGAGATAGCATGGTTTTCAGTGTAGAACTCAGTGTACTCGTGATATTCCTTATCTATTATGTAACCTATGTCCTTCTACTTTGTATCCTTCTTTTGTGTTCTTTTAATTAACTTTCAGTTACTATGATCATGACTTGTACTACCATACATGTATACTATGCAAACTGTGTTGGGAAAAGATTGATCTTCTCCCCCAACTTGAATGGATGCCAGAATGTTTTGGATAATATTGAACTTTGTTACCTGGATGTGAAGGCTTAGGTCATTTTTGAAATTTCAGTGAATACGGTATATCTGCTGATTGTACATCCTCCCTTTTTTTTAAAGTTTTGGATTTGGGCTTTTTTTTTTTTTTTTTGGGAGGACATTGGGCTAGGGGCTACTTGATTGACTGAGAGGATTGTGGAAAGAAGCATCCTGAAGATCAGAACCCTCACAGGCTAGACTTAGAAGTTTACGTTTTCATTTATTTTGTAATTATAACAATGTGAAGTGTTTGATGATTGGTGCAGGCCATTGATGCAATTGATAATGGAATTAATCAGTTTGATACTGATTTGCCGCCAAGATACACCAACAATACCCATCTGTCTTCGAGAGTAGGGAGGTTGAACTTGGATTGGACTGAACCTGATCAGTCTGCTGAAAAGGAGAACGAAGCGTTTGAGAGAGCCATGAATCTAGCCGGTGGTGAATTTTTGGATGTGAGATCCTTGTGCTCTGGTTTATCCTTGCGATACTTTATTCGTTGCTGCTTATGGTTCACTTTTTGGTTGGTATATTGATGTCTAAGCTTTAGCTATTGTTTACTAATTGTAACAAGCTTCTGTCCTCAGAATCTTCGACATCTTGCCAAATCGTGGTTGCCAGCTCGATCAATTGTCATGGAATGTCTTCAAGCAAGGAAAGATGTTGATCCTAGTGGAGAGATTATGCTCTTAGACAGGTTTTGCCCTGTAAGTAGACATGAATCTTTTCTGCCTTATATGTTCATTGGATTTTATCAGGCTATTTTGAATCACTTCATGCTGAGGCATTTAATGACAGTTAAAATTACTTGCTTGAATAGCCGAACGGAAGCTACTGTAACTATATTGTCAATATCTAATGACATAAAGGATTAAAGGGTTTCCGACTGAGGCTTTCTGGCTTTGGTTGTGCAGTTCTACAACAAGAGTTAAAACATGAGGAGGCCATCACAATGTGAGGGTAGTTTTAAACTTGGTACTGGTTCGGGCTTGAGGCTGGGATAGGGGACAATAAAAGTGTTAAACATGCCAACATGGATGCCAAAAGTAGTTTCCATTTTGCTTGAAATTCTTTCTTTTCTTTAGGTTGAAAATCAGATGTATTCTCTACATTGAAAGTAGAAAAATCCAATTGCGCTATCCTACTGTCTGGGTTTTAGGAGATTGCTTATGACATGATGTTCCTCCTTGCAGTGGAAACTACATCTTTTTGAGCTTGAACAGGAGATGAAGATCGAACCTCTTGTTAAATATGTCATTTACCAGGTATGTCTCTGTTGATCATATTCCCAAGGCGGTGTATGAGATTGATACTATCCAGTGATTGTATCCTTACTTCAAAAATGTATTGCAATTATCCCTACTTTGCGCCTTTTGGATTGTAGTATTCCCTACTTTAAAAAATGGAGAATTGGATTTTAATAATGCCTTCTTAGGGTCGTTGGAGACTAATAATCCTTACTTTAAAAATGTACTACAGTGATCCCTACTTTGCACCCTTTGGATTATAGTAGACCATCACCGAGTTGATGGAAATGAACGCGGGGGTTTCATGAAGTGGCACACACATGGCACCGCATTAAGTTTTTCTTAATTTTTCTGGACAAAATCAACATGTAAAACAATTTCACTCAAGAGATACCCAATTATTCATCCACCCAAAATCATTTTGCATTGTAAGAAACAAGCTCTCTCCACACTTCCTCCCTCTTTCATCCCCATATTGACCACCCAAAACAAGAAATTGGAAACTTAAAAAATTAGCAATTTAACTTAACCTTACATACTTAAACAAAATTTTGCAACACAAATTTGAAGCCAAAACATCTGAAGCCTAGAAAAAGATTCAACTTCTCAATAGCCATTGGAGCTCTTCAAAGCACCATTGGTAGAAAAATATGAAACTCGTTGGTGGTCTACTACAATTCAAGGGGTGCAAAGTAGGGACCACTGTTGTACATTTTTAAAGTACGGATTAATAGTTTCCCAATGGTTCTATGTAGATATTAATCGAATTTTCCTTGTAAAATAGATTCAAGGAGAACAGCTCTTAAGCCTTTATCAAAGTCTTGGTGTTCATGATAATTACTCATAAAGTCCTGATCACATGGTTTTCATGAACATTGCATCTTATAAGCTGTGCAGAATCACAGATGTACTTGGAGACAGATTTCTTAGTAGTAGTTTTACTGTTTGATAGGATGAAAGGAGCAAACAATGGAGAGTGCAGGCGGTTTCGGTTTCCCCTGAAAGGTTTGAGAGCAGGAAGGCTCTGCCCGAGCCATGGAGAGGTTTCAGAGATGACGAGTTATCCAAGGAGTCTGCTATCCCTGGCTGTGTGTTTGTGCATATGAGTGGTTTTATTGGCGGAAATCAAACTTACGAGGGTGCTCTTGCCATGGCAAGAGCTGCTTTAAAGTTTTAAGAACATTTTGACTGCAAAAACCCTCTTATGCGATTAATCTTCTCACAAATACAGATTGAGTTGAGACACTTTAGTTGCATTTTAGGCACAAAAAAGGTAGGACAGTACAGTTGTTGAGATGCTTTATGGTGACTCATTCTTTAAGATGAGAAGATGCCAATGTAGCATTACAGTTTACAACTATTTCAATTCTTGTACGGGGAACTCATTGTTTGAGATGAATTTAAAATTGACACACATCCCTTTGTTTTAGGCGTTTTATTAATTGTACTACTACTAGTATAAACAATGGACATCTCTATTTTGACTGTGTTTAGTATTTTGTTTAATGTCTCATGAACCTCGTTTGTTTGTTTCTTTTTTAAGTGAAATATTTTGCTTGCCTTGGAAAGAAAGAGAAAAAAATTGACAGAAAGGAGAAAACCAGACAGAATGATGTAGGGGAAGTAGTTGAAGTACAACTACAAGACATTGCTGCGTACTTGACCATGATTATAAGTTAAAAGTCTGAATGGGATGTATTATATGATTTCTTATACTTTACTTTTCTCTTAAACTAAGCTACTAATTAGCTAAAGTCCAGGTTTAGTTAGTTCCTAAACCTAATCCTCAACCTAATTAAGTTGTATTAGTTTTTCTTGATTAATGATGTCTCAGCTGCCCTATCATTAATTGGATCCTAGAGGTTTAATTGTCACTTTAATCACATGTTAGCAACTTTGGTCGTCTTTGTTGTTTGCTTAATATATTACCGCATTGTATGAAAGATTCAAGATTGTATAACAATGAGTATATCTAATTTTGACTTTGCGTTTTTAATGAAATTTAGGTTTAGTTTGTTATAGATATTTTTTTTCCAGTGATATGTTGGACCCTTCCTATTAGGCTCCTATCTCAGGGTTTGCTAGAAGAAATCCAGGCTCAAAGCATGGTTAAAGGTTTTGTAGAATTCCACCCAAGAAATTTTATAAGTAGTTGAATTTAATCCTTTCAAATTGGAGGACATTCCTCAATAGCATGTGAAGTATGATTACTATGCAGTTCACTTGGTAGGTTCAGATTGTTTGTTGTATACCTACTGAAACGACTCAAGTCCTTGTTTCTTTTCTTTTTGGACTGATATTGTCTAATTCTGCTGAAGTTTTATCATAATAATGGGAAGGGGAATATGCGCCACCTAAGACCTTGTTTTATTAATTACTATGTTGCATATATATAGTGATAATTTATTTTTTGCCATTTGCTTTTAATATGTTCTTTGTTTTGTTTCTGATTTTATAAAACTATGTTGTTGCCACATAACAAGCATGTATATTAATTTTTGCCATTTCTCAAAACATTCAAAATACCACATCCATCCCTAAATAATTATCAAATTACCTAATTTTCTTGTCCTTTTTTATTTATTAATTTTACAATTTTAATAGCTAAATGTCCATTTTACCCTTAATTAATTAATGTAATTTATTTAGTTTTATCTTTCCTTTTTTTTTGTATTTAATAGTGTTAGCAACATATTTGATAAAATCTCAATTTTTTTACTTATTTTCTTATACACATTAACTTTCGAAAATAGTTACCATAATGATCATTCAGGGATAGGGTAGTATATCAATTCAATCTTTACAATCTTCAACTTTAAAAGGTCAAAAGCTAGAGCTGAAGCACTAACAAGTTGGGGCATGTGTCAATGGAAGGCTAATGTTTCACAAACATTTAGGCCCTGTTTTTTTATACGTCTGACTGCGGTATGACGCGGTGCAGTGTGGTGGAATTGTGGCGGGTGTGGTGGGTTATTGGTAAGTTGTGGGTTTTGTTATTTATAAATGTACTCCCTCCGTCCCTTTTTAAGTGACAAAAAAACTAACTTTACAAAACCTATGTGTCTTGGAAATAGAGTGAAAAAGTTATGTAAGGACAAGTATACCCCTCATTAAAGAAAGATAGGGATAAAGGAGAATTTAGGTAAATTAAAAATCTCATTCAATAATTAAGGCTAATATGGGTATTTTAATAATTGGAAATGCAAAATTGACAAATAAAAAGGAACAAGATAGTTAGAAAAATTGACACTCATTAAGGGACGGAGGGAGTAAATTGTATTGGTAAATGTGAAAAAGTTGATTGTGGTGGGTTGTGGTAAATTGTGGTGGATTGGTATGTTGTGGTGGGTTCTGGCAAAGTGCGGTGTGTTGTGGCACCGCAGCTAGCCAACCGTATAAAAGAACAGGGCCTTATAAGACATTATCATTATGAATGACACTCCATTATTTCTCACAGATTACAATGAATTACAATATAAAATTATCGCCATTAAAAAGATACATTTACTAAAAATTACAATGATATTTATTACATGTTATAATTCATTATAATTTATGAGTAATTAACCATTAAAGTTAAATTAAATACTCCCTCATTCCCATATTATCTGTCGCTTTAACTAACTTTCTTTTTTCCCACAATATTTGTCACTTTATATTTCCAATAACACATTAATTACTAATTTATCAAATTAACCTTATTAATTACATCTTTTTCTTCAATTTTTCTTTTTTATTCACCTTTTACCTTTTTATCAACATTTTAATCAACACTTTCACATTTCCAATGATGTAAATTAAGTAGATAAATAATGGAAGTGTTTTTGGTTTTTTAAGTTGTGTCCTTAAGTGACAAATAATATGGGAAGGAGGGAGTAGACAAATATTTTAGTACCAAAGTAATAGTAACATCGAAGCACATATTGATAATTCCATAATTGATAAACCCTAACCACAATACAGTAAGAAATAGAGTACCAACCGATACTGCAGTACCCACACGAATACAGTAAATCGAAGATCCCAGTGATGAAAAACCAACACCCAGTCCATCAAGGGTGAGTCTCCAAACAAAAATGTAGCACCTCTATATTATTCTTTTATCATTGCATGAAAAAAGAACCCCTTAAACCTTAATATTCTTATTACTATTATATTTTTTAACTGTACTAACTATTCAGGAAACAAAAAGAGGCATCAATTCATGAAGTGTTTCTTTTGAAATCTAATTTCATTTCCTTTCTGAAGTTACCGAAATGGAATTTGATAAATTGTTTTAGATAATTAGTTGCAGAGAAATCAAATGAAGATTAAACCACATTCTTTATCCTTTTTCCTTTTCACATCCAAGAATCTTGATTGTTACAATATGAAAGCATATCACCTTAACAAACCAAAGGTTCTCAAACATATAAAAATTAAAGCATTTTCTTGCTCCTTCATAACAAACCACATCTTCTTTCTTTATTTCTTTTCCCTTTTTGTTTTTGTCTTTGTGTTTATGGCTACATCTCAACAACAGGGTCGAAAATGACTGTAGTTCTGCAATATCAAGAGTGAAGAAGAAAGCGTTGAATCCACTCTACACTCTGTTTTCTTAAAGAGATATACGAATATAGTTAAGCAATGGAGTAAAATGAGCATAACCCACTTGAGAACGACACTTCTCCCTTCACCAAAACAAAGAAATTTAATCGTAAGTTTCCTTCCAAACCAACCCCATGTCACCAAACTTCCATTAAACTAATTCAGACGACCCTAATCTTTCTTCAACTTATGCTGCTCCTCTTCTTCTTCTTTATATTTCCCCTGTTTTCTCTTCATCGTCATCATCAGGAATTCGTCTCTCTTCAATCAATCCAATGGCTCGGAAGTCCCTTATTCTCTCTTCTGACGGGTCGATGAAGCAGAAGAAGGCAAACAATCTCTCCGTCTTCATCGTTGTATTCTCCATCCTTCTCTTTGGGTTCTTCATGTACAACGAGGACATGAAATCAATTGCAGAGTTCCCTTTTTCCCGCCAAAAAGCTCAAGAAATCCAGGAGAACCAAATAAAAGATGAAAACCCAGTTCAATTGAAGGGAAACCCAGTTGATAAAAGCGGAATCCCGGTTGAGGAAAGAAGTGAAGGTGTCACTGTGGAAAGAAAGGAGCTACAAACAGAGGAAGTAGGAGGCTCAGGGAACGATAATGATGTGAAGATGGTTACAGAGATGAAGAAGGAAAATACCGATGAAAGGGAGAAAGAAGATGAAGATGATATAGTAGAAAAAGTAGAAGAAAAAGCAAAGGAAGTTGTCGAAGAAGAAGAAGAAGAGGAAGAAGCAGAGGAAGAGGAGGAGGCAATCGAATTGCCTCCAAAAGATTGTGATTTGTTTACAGGGGAATGGGTTTATGATAATGTGAGCCACCCTCTATACAAAGAGGAAGAATGTGAGTTTCTCACAGCTCAGGTCACTTGTATGAGGAATGGCAGGAAAGATTCCTTGTATCAGAACTGGAGATGGCAGCCCAGAGATTGTTCTTTGCCCAAGTATAACCCTTTTCTTTCTTTTTTTTTTTTGACTGTTTTATTTGTATTTAGACAATCTGTTGTTGATATGTAGTTTGTGTTTTTTGGGTTGATTGAAATTGGAAGGTACAAGCCCAAATTGCTGTTGGAGAAGCTAAGAAACAAGAGATTGCTGTTTGTGGGGGACTCATTGAACAGAAACCAGTGGGAGTCAATGGTGTGTTTTGTTCAGTCTGCTGTTCCTCCTGGTAGGAAGACCTGGTATAAGTCTGGCTCATTCAACATCTTCAGAATTGAGGTTTCTCTTTCTTCTTTCTCTCTCTATACTTGAATTCTCCCCACTTGATATTATCAAATGTGTCTTCATCTTCACCTATGTTACATTCTGCAGCTTTTACTTCATTTGGATAACTGGGTCCATTTGTCATTATTCATTAGTAAAACCAATTACACCTAATCAAGTGTGTAATATGAGACATTTGGAAATTAATTGTTTCTGTCCCACATATAATTAGGCTCAAAGAATGTTTGTCATTTTTAATATTATTATATTCCAATCAAATCAGTCTTGAACAGGTTTTCCTTTTCTTATAAAAAAAAAGCATTTCCCCATCAACTCAAATTGCCTGCCAATCCTAATGTGAGGGGTCAAAGTAGTAAATTTTGCTTGGGACTGAAGAAATGATGGATCAAGTTTAAGATCATGATGAGTGATCGGGTGTGGCGCAGGACTACAATACATCGGTGGAGTTCTATTGGGCACCGTTCCTTGTGGAGTCAAATTCTGATGATCCAGAGATGCACAGCATTCAGAACAGGATCATCATGCCTGAATCAATCAAGAAGCATGCTGTTCACTGGAAAAATGTGGACTACCTCGTCTTTAACACCTACATTTGGTGGATGAATACCTTCAACATGAAAGTCCTGTAAGTATCACAATCATCTTAGTATACTAAACTTAAAAATCTTAGTATACTAAACTTAAAAATGCTCCTGGCTAAACAAGATGATGATATATGGATTGAACAGGCGAGGATCATTTGATGAAGGGGCAACGGAGTATGATGAAGTAGAAAGACCGGTTGCTTACAGAAGGGTATTGAAGACATGGTCTAAGTGGGTGGATAAGAACATCAACCCTAATCTTACTCGAGTCTTTTTCATGAGCATGTCTCCTCTTCATATAAAGTAATTCTCTTTTCCATCCAGTTCACTACTTAAATTTGAATCATTGCCCTTTCATGTACTCGACATCAAGTTATAATCTCTTATATATGGTGATGATGATTAATATAGGAGCTTGGACTGGAACAATCCTGACGGCGTTAAATGTGCATTGGAAACAATGCCGATCTTAAACAATACGACACCGTTGAACGTTGGAACAGACAAGAGATTGTTTGTAATAGCCCACAACATAACACAATCAATGAAGGAGGTGCCTGTGAGCTTCCTCAACATCACAGCGCTGTCAGAATATCGAAAGGATGCACACACTTCAGTATACACCATAAGGCAGGGTAAAATGTTGACGCCGGAACAACAAGCCGACCCTGAACACTTTGCTGATTGTATACACTGGTGCCTACCTGGCCTACCCGATACTTGGAATGAGTTCCTCTATGCACAAATTATCTCTCGTACATGACACTTCATTCCTTGCCATGTCATCACTCCTCATACTCTTTGATTTTTTTTCTTTTCTATATTTTTTTTTTGTGTTATGTCCATTTTTTTTGGGTTCAGCAAGTGAACGAAGGGATGGTAAAAAGAAAGGGAAGTTCTTTCTTTCATTTGTACTTTAGAGACGTTTGGGTCAATATGTAGTCATCATTTTTTTTGAAGGTTAATGTGTAATGGCTTCAAAATAGGTGTTAATAATAAGATGTGCAAAGAAATGTATATAAACTGGAGGATGTTGCTCCAAAAAAATTGGCCACATTTATTTATAGTTATTTGGAGACACTAGTAAATTTTCTTATCTTCCTATTGCGAATTGAAAAAAAAAAAGCCAATATCTTATTTACATTTCTTTGATTACTCCATTTGTTTTTTACGTGATATTTGGAGGTGACCCAGGAAAATTAATATGACAAATACTATGGTTGGTTAGTAAGAAAATTAATTAAATATGTTTAATTAAAATCAATATTTGGGGTTATGGGCAAAATAAAAAAGTAAAAATTAACAAATCATTTAGATTATAAAGTGACGGACAATATAAAATGATAATAATTAATTAAAAAATTAGATAAAAAAATTAACTCTTTGTTTGTATTAAGGTTATGAGAGGGGAATGGAGGGGAAGGGAAGGGAATTATATTAATTAACCCCCTTTCATCTTGTTTGGCAAAAATAATAGGAGGGGAGGGGTGATGTATGCAAGGTCACCAAGATCAGAGTTTGACCCCACAGTACACCACACAAGAAATCACACACAATGCTGTTGATTTAAAACAAAGCTAATTGGAAACAATTAGCTAGAATAGATGACAACCCAACAAGGAATTAAAAGGATAGGCTTGCATTCACTCTGATACATGCACACCACAGAATAAACACAAGGGCAAAGGACTTAGTTACCTCAGCAGATACAGACACACCACCATTGAAGCAGTAAGCTCTACACACACCACTAGGATTGCCAACTCCTAGATACTGAAGTAGATTCAACCCAACGAGAGTTTGCTGACACTCACAAACGAGAGGCTCAACTAAGGCACTCAAAATGCTATTGAAAATATCACTCATTAGTTTGCAAGCTGCTGGATACATCCCTATATATAGCTAATTCTAAACAATTTGATTAGAGGCACTTAATTAAAGTGTCCTGCTAATCTCCCTTCTAATCTAGCTGCTAAACTAAACCAAATACATCAAATTACAACTTATACTAACTAATACAATCCGGATACATTGAAAAATAAAAGGAAAATAATGCTGGCTTCTGATTGGACCAAAACCACAAAGGTTGGCAATTCTGACCAATCAGAACCTTTCCTAGCTAGGAGGGTAATTCTAAGTTACCTCAGTAACTTTCCCGGACCTTTCCTAAGCTGGATGTAATCTCAACAGCTTAAGGAAGGTGGGGAAAGACTTAAATAACCCTCATTGTAGCTGAACAAAATAACTTAGCCTCAAAATTGAGGTTCTGGAAAAACTGATAACAAACAACCATTGCAGGGTTACTTGTTCTGAAGCTTGCAACTTGATCCCTCCTTGCTTGATCATGCTGGGACTTGTTTGGAACTTGAAAATTGCATGTCAAAGAACAAAAATCTCGTAGGGACCCTTGGCTGATTCTCACTCAATCCGTAGATACGTAATCGAAAGATGCCCGCTGGTCGATTTTCTTTGGGAACCGATTGGACCTGAATGGCCAATGCTGGTGGTATGGATAGCTGTGCTGGCCAGGACTTGCCTTACTAAGGCATAGCAAGCCTAGATGGATGATGTTGGTGGGCTGATGGCTGCTGAAGTATCCTTGATCTGTTGCTGGGATTGGAAGCCTGTTGTTTCTGCTAGAATTGCTCCAACAGCTGCTGAGTTTGGCACAACAAGGCTACCTGCTGATAATGCTGCTGCTGAGGGTACTGGTGTAGCCTCCTTGGGTGATGAAGATGATGTAGAAGCTGCTTGTGCTGCTGCTGTGGCTGAATCATCTCCCATCTCCTGGTCTGAACTTGCTGGTGATGCTTGAACTACTGGATGGTCTCCATCATCCTCCCAAGGTTGAGGAAAGTTTGTCCTCAAACTTGGAAGGTCTTCATGCTCAGGAAAATAGGGCCTTAAATCTGCAATGTTGAAGGTGGCACTCCCTCCATAGTCTTCTGAAAGGTCCAACCTGTAGGCATTGTCTCTTATTTTCTCCAAGACTTCAAATGGGCCATCTGTTCTTAGAACTAACTTGCCTCTCCTCTTTGCTGGGAACCTGTCCTTCCTTAGGTGTATCCACACAAGATCTCCTGGCTAGAAAATCATTTTTCTCCTGTGCTTGTTGGCTGAAGTAGCTGCATGCTCAGAATACTTGATGATTTTCTCTCTAACCTGCTGATGAAGCTTCTTGATCATCTCTGCATGTGTACCTGCTTCATAACTGAACTTTACAGAATTTGTTAGTAGAGATAAATCCAAAGGAGTGATAGGATTTCTCCCATATACCACCTGAAATGGGGAAAGGCCAGTTGCCTTTGAAGGGGCTCTATTGAATGTAAATTCAGCATGGGGCAAAAGAGTGTCCCATCCTGTTTTATTTGTGTTTATCAGTGATCTCAATAGAGTTCCAAGTGTCTTGTTGGTCACCTCTGTCTGCCGATTAGTCTGTGGGTGGCATGTTGTGCTGTATTTAAGCCTTGTCCCTAGCTTCTTCCATAGAGTCACCCAGAAATGACTCAAAAATTTGGCATCCCTATCTGACACCATGATCTTAGGGACTCTATGAAGTCTCACTACTTCCTGAAAGTATAGCTTTGCCACTTTTACTACATCATTTGTGGTGTGGCATGGAATAAAATGGGCCATCTTGCTGAATCTGTCTACTACCACCATCACTGAGTCTTTTCCCCTCTGTGATCTTAGCAGACCAAACATGAAATCCAAGCTTACATCTTCCCATGGACTTGTAGGGACTGGCAATGGTGTGTATATCCCTTGAGGTAGGCTATGGCTCTTTGCTACTTGACAGACTACACACCTTTTCACCTAATGCTCCACATCTTTTCTCATTTTAGGCCAGCAATAGTGCTCTTTCAGCATGAGAAGAGTTTTCAATGCCAAAGTGGCCTATTAAGCATCCTCAATGGACTTCTGAAAGTAGTAGTTCCCTGAAACTACTCTTGGGTATACACAACCTTGCTCCTTTGAAAAGAAACCCTTGGTCTATATGATACAGACTCTGAGGGTGTCCCTGGCACTTTTGAAAAATCTCTCCAAAATCCTCATCTTCCTTGTACAAGGCTTTCAACTGCTCAAAGCCAAGTACCCTTGTATCTAAGACCTGCAACAATAAATATCTCCTTGATAAAGCATCAACTCCCTTGTTCAGCTTCCCTGGTTTGTGGTGGATCATGAAATGGAATTACTGCATGAACTCTACCCAAGTAGCATGCCTGGTGTTGAGTTTGTGTTGCCCTTGAATGAACTTCAAGGCCTCATGATCACCATGCAATATAAATTCTACTCCAATTAGGTAGTGTCTCCAGTGTTGAAGAGCTCTAATGATGGCATAGAACTCTTTATCATAGGTGCTGTACTTTCTCTTGGCATCATTCAATTTTTTACTGAAGTAGGCAACAGGTTTGCCTTCTTAGGCCAGAACTGCTCCTATGCCAACACCTGAAGCATCACACTCCACTTCAAAAACCTTAGAGAAACTTGGTAAAGCCAGGACTGGGGCTGATGTAAGCTGCCTCTTGATCTCTTCAAACGCTCTTTGTGCTGCTGGTGTTCAAGAGAAACTTTTGCCCTTCACTAGCTCTGTCATAGGCTTTAGGATGGTGCTAAAATTTCTCACAAACCTCTTGTAAAATGAGGCTAAACCATGAAAACTTCTAATTTGTTGAATTGAACTAGGAATAGGCCACTCCCTGATTGCCTTGACCTTTTCCTCATCCACCTGAATCCCTGCTGCTGTCACAATGTAGCCAAGAAAAGAGACTTGGCTTGCAAAGAACTGGCGCTTCTTTAGATTCCCATACAGCTGCTCCCTGCTCAATATCTCCATCATACTCTTTAGGTGGTCAATATGCTCCATCTCAGATTGACTATAAATAAGTATGTCATCAAAATAGACAACAACACACTTACCAATCAATGGCTTTAGAACCTGGTTCATCAGCCTCATGAATGTGGATGGTGCAGTTGTCAGGCCAAAAGGCATGACTAACCACTCAAATAACCCTCCTTTAGTCTTGAAAGCTGTCTTCCATTCATCCCCTTCACAAATCCTAATCTAGTAATAGCCACTTCTCAGATCAATCTTGGAAAACATCACTGGGCCATGCAGTTCATCTAGCATGTCTTCAAGCCTTCGGATTGGGTACCTGTACTTATTAGTGATCTTGTTAATAGCTCTACAGTCAATACACATTCTTTGACTGCCATCCTTCTGAGGCACCAATAAGGCTGGTACTGCACAGGGGCTCAAACTCTCCCTTATCATACCCTTCTCCAGTAACTCATCAACATGTCTTTGTATCTCATTAGTCTTAGCTGGGGTCATTCTTTAGGCAGGTTTGTTTGGCAAGACAGATCCTGGGATAAGATCTATCTTGTGCTGTATGTCTCTCTTAGGGGGTAGGCCTCGGGGCATTTCTTCAGGAAAGACATGTAGGTATTGGTTTAGGATAGGCTGACATAGGGGGTGGTCATTTTGTGAGGTTAGGTCTTCCTCAATGTCAAGCAAGATGATACCACTTTGCTCACTGAACTCATGCTGTTCAGCTGGCAAAAGGACATCAAGAGTTGGCTCAACAATAAGGTTTTTGGGTCTTTTTGTGAGCTGGGATGGTCTAAGAGGGGTAAGGGTGATTTTCTTGCTGTTTAGGCAAAGGGAATATGTGTTTGCTCTCCCATTATATCTAACAGACCTGTCATACATCTAAGGTCTCCCTAACAATAGGTGATAGACATCCATAGAAATCACATCACACCAAACTTCATCTCTATAAGCTGAACCAATTGAGAAACTGACAAGGCATCTAGAAGAAATCTTGATACCTTTACTTTGGTTCAACCATTGTATGGTATAGGGTGCTGGATGGGTGCTGGTGGCCAAATTGAGCTTCTTCACCATGGTTTCAGAGGCTGCATTGGTGCAGCTGCCTCCATCTATGATCAAAGAACAGATTTTCCCACCAACTGTGCACCTGGTGTGGAAAATGTTCTCCCTTTGTTCTGCTGCTTCATCCACCGCAGAACTGCTTAGGATCCTCCTGATCACAAGCATTTCTCCTTCATTAGGGCCTGCTTCAACTTCCTCACCATCATAAATAGGTTCTCCATGGGACTCTTCAAACTGGTCTTCTTCCTCGAAGGGCTCAGGATCAAGCAAAAGAGCTACTTGAAACTCAGCCAAGGTGACTGTTCTGCTGTTTGGACATTTAGATGCTATGTGTCCAAGACCTTGACTGATCCTAGGTGATCTCCTTACATATCTCCTCCTTCTTTGTATGGGCCTAGGACCTCGACCTCCTTTTCCTGTTTTACTGAAAGGATTTTCACCTTTTCCTTCTTCAAACTCTTCATCAGTTTCCTTATTAAGCTCAGTCCTATACAATCTCATATAATATTGCATTTGTTCACTCAAGAATTTCATTTTTTGCTCTATTTCTTCTTTTTCTTTCAAGGTTTGTTCTAAGACTTCCTGAGGTGTTCTACTTGCTCCGGCCATCTCAAACTATCGCAATAACACACTCCAAGATAGAACACAGCTTTGATACCAAGATGATGTATGCAAGGTCACCAAGATCAGAGTTTGACCTCACAGTACACCACACAAGAAATCACACACAATGCTGTTGATTTAAAACAAAGCTAATTGGAAACAATTAGCTGGAATAGGTGACAACCCAACAAGGAATTAAAAGGATAGGCTTGCATTCACTCTGATACAGGCACACCACAGAATAAACACAAGGGCAAAGGACTTAGTTACCTCAGCAGATACAGGCACACCACCACTGAAGTAAGTAAGCTCTACACACACCACTAGGATTGCCAACTCCTAGATACTGAAGTAGATTCAACCCAACGAGAGTTTGCTGACACTCACAAACGAGAGGCTCAACTAAGGCACTCAAAATGCTATTAAAAATATCACTCATTACTTTGCAAGCTGCTGGATACATCCCTATATATAGCTAATTCTAAACAGTTTGATTAGAGGCACTTAATTAAAGTGCCCTACTAATCTCCCTTCTAATCTAGCTACTGAACTAAACCAAATACATCAAATTACAACTTATACTAACTAATACAATCCAAATACATTGAAAAATAAAAGGAAAATAATGCTGGCTTCTGATTGGACCAAAACCCCAAAGGTTGGCAATTCTGACCAATCAGAACCTTTCCTAGCTGGGAGGGTAATTCTAAGTTACCTCAGTAACTTTCCCGGACCTTTCCTAAGCTGGATGTAATCTCAACAGCCTAAGGAAGGTGGGGAATGACTTAAATAACCCTCATTGTAGCTGAACAAAATAACTTAGCCTCATAACTGAGGTTCTGGAAAAACTGATAACAAACAACCATTGCAGGGTTGCTTGTTCTGAAGCTTGCAACTTGATGCCTCCTTGCTTGATCATGATGGAACTTGTTTGGAACTTGAAAATTGCATGTAAAAGAACAAAAATCTCCTAGGGACCCTTGGCTACTCAATCCAGAGATACAGAATTGAGAAAGATGCCTGCTTGGACTGGTTTTGCTGGGAACTGGATTGGACCTGAATGGCAAATGCTGGTGGGATGGATAGCTGTGCTGGCCAGGACTTGCCTTACTAAGGCATAGCAAGCCTGGATGGATGATGTTGGTGGGCTGGTGGCTGCTGAAGTATCCTTTATCTGCTGCTGGGATTGGAAGCCTGCTGTTTTTGCTGGAATTGCTCCAACAACTGCTGAGTTTGGCACAGCAAGGCTACCTGCTGATAATGTTGCTGCTGAGGGTGCTGGTGTAGCCTCCTTGGGTGATGAAGATGATGTAGAAGCTGCTTGTGCTGTTATGGTTGAATCATCTCCCATCTCCTGGTTTGAACTTGCTGGTGATGCTTGAATTGCTGGATGGTCTCCATCAAGGGGAGGGGAACCATTAACCCCCATTCCCTTCCTTTAACCTCCTTTTCATTAACCCCCAATATGAGGGTTAATAGAGGAGAGGGGAACTCATTATGTTTAAAATAAAAAGAAAATAACTTTATTAACATAATAACTACTTCATTTTTCTTCCCTTTCCCTCCTTCCCTCCTTTTTCTAATCCAAACATAACAATTAACCCCTCTTACCTTTCATTCCTCTCCACTTATAATCCAAACGAGATAGAAATAAGTCCCCTCCCTTTCCCTCCCCTCCCTTCCCTTCCCCTCTAGTACCCTCCCCTCCCCTCCCCCTTTAATAACCAAACAGACTGTAAATGAATATTATTTATGAAAAGTAAAAATTAGGAAATCTCTATATTATAAATGGTAGAATGATGATGTTGCCTATAATTGCTTCCCTCCCTGGGTCCTAAATTGTCATACCATAAGTAATAATCACCGTTGATCATCTTTACATATTTAATCTGAGCCTTTCATTAAAAAAAACTTTAGTTATGCATCGAACTGTTACAGCTGATGCAATTATCAAATTTACTTGACAGTCCCCTAAAAATTTGGAAAACGTCCCCCACTTAAAGCACGTTCTCGCTATTGCACTGCAACTAAACAACTCTGTCAGTTTCGCTTCTATAGCCATAGAATCATTAGTCCTCTTGGTTACCAACATCTATAGCCATAGCATTGTTAATATAAGTCCCCTTATTAGTTTCACTGTCTACAAGCTCGAACTTTCCCATTAAATTGATCAGTTTGTTGACATCGTGGTAACATCTTGATGATGAGATTTGTTATTCTGATGTAGACAAACAAGGGGCTCACTCAAAGTAAAAGAAGGAGAAACTCGATGAGTCCTATAATTTGTTTAATTGATAGTTTCAGAGTAAGAGAGCAGGAGAAAGAGAATAAAATGTGGGAATAACCTTCTGATTGCCATTCCCAAATTCAATATGGGCTTTAAGTACACAACTACGCCCACTTTTCCTCCATTACTAACTGCTTACAAATAAAAATAAACAAGGAAAAAGAAACCCAACAAATGGAAAATAAGTTTTCAAAGTAGAAAAATATAAAATAATTAAAATTACTGCATCATTGCTTTCTCCTTGAAAAGCCTTGACCTCAAGGATGAAATTGAGGGTGGTTTCTTTCAAGCACATCGGTAAAATCTCAGCTGGCTTGGTCTTCATCACATCCTTCCCATTGAACCAGATATTGCACCACAACTCTATTGTGTCTATTGGTCATCCTCCGAGCCAGTATTTTGTGTTGTACCTTAGGGACATCTAGGTTGGTTCCCTGGAGGCACTCAGGTATGTCAAGTTGTGCAGGAAACTCCCAACAAAAGCTCTTAACTGTGACACATGGATGGTGGGGTGTATTTGTGATGACTCGAGCAAATTAAGCTTGAAAGCCACCGCGCTGATTTTGTTAACGACCCGAAATGGACCAAAGTACTTAGGTACCAACTTGGCATTCCCTCATTACTGGACACTTGCTTTCCTGTAGGGTTGGAGCTTCATCCAAACCCAGTCTTCTACTTCAAAATTTATGTTAGATATGTTTTTATCAACTAGCTGCTTCATTTGGGTATGAGCCTTGTGTAAATCGCTCCGAGTCTGCTAAATCATTTGCTCCCTCGTCTATAATGTTCTGTCCACTACTTTGTTGGTTGTTTCCCTTGGTAGGTATGGTAGGTGCAGGGGAGGTGGTTGATTGTACACACACCTCAAATGGAGTCAATTGGATGGCTGATTGAAATAAATGTGGTATTATACAACCATTCCATCAACAGTAGCCACCGTGCCCATTCACACGGATCGCTAGCACAATGCACCTCAAATAGTTCTCCAGACATCTATTGAAAACCTCTCTAACCAGCCCTCTGTGGATGGTAGGAGGAAGATAGCAGGAGTTCGACATCGAGTGTCGTAAACAGCGTCTGCCAGAAAGCACTAAGAAAGATTGTATCCCTGTCACTCACCATTGTCCTGGGCAATCCATATAACTTGTAGACATTATCCAAGTAGGATTGTGCCACATTTTCGACAGAGAAAGGGTGTGGTAAGGTGATGAAATAAGCATACTTGCTCAGTCTATCCACCACTACAAATATCGCCTCCTTTCCTCGAGATTTTGGCAGGCCCTCTATGAAATCCATAGAGATGTCCAACCACACTTCCTCAGGAATAGGTAACGACTGCAACAACCTGGGAGAAGTATTGGAGTCGTACTTACAAGCCTGACAAACTATGCATTGACGAATGAAGCTTTGAACAGATTTGGTTATTCCTTTCTAAAAAACATTTGCTTCAGCCGTCTTAAAGTAGCACCTCTTCCCTAATGTCCTCCTTGAGATGATGTGTGTACCTGTTGTAGTATTTTGCTTTTCAGTTGAAGATCTCACCCTACTACCAACTTCCCATTCCTCCTTAGTTCCCCATTGATGAATTGATATTTGGGAAAAAGATTGGAATTAATACGTTTTTGCTGTAAGATGGTCTACAAGTAGGTATTTGACGACAAGGACTATTTATGAGTTGGTAAAGACTAGATTGGATGCCCGTTAGTGCCAGTGCAAGCAAGATCACTCCCGACACTCTAGATAATGCATCAACAACAATGTTTTCGCTCCCGCTTTTGTACTGGATGGTTGTAATCCAATCCCATAAACTTTGATAGCCAATATTGCGGAAACGGGGTTGATATTTTCTGCTCCAGGAGATGCTTGAGGCTTTCCTGATCTGTCTTAAAAACAAACGACCTACTAGGGAGGTACTGCTCCCACTTCTGCATAGAAAAACTATGGCTAATAGTTCTTTTTCGTATACCGAGAGCCTCAACCATTTTGGACCCAACTTTCTGCTTATAACGACAATTGGGTGCTTCCCTTGCCACGAGACAGCTCCTATGCTCTGACTGGAGGCATTTGTTTCCACAACAAATTGCAGCTCAAAATTAGGGAGCGCCAATATAGGAGCAGTAGTCATATCTGGAATGCTTCATTGTTTCAAGAGTCCATGCAAACCCATCCTTTTTCAACAGGTCAGTGAGGCAGGGGCGGAGCCAAAAATTAATCAATGGGGGTGCCAAATTTTTGTATTATTGTTAGCTTTATTGGACATATGTTTAATTATCAATATATAATAAAATACTTTTCAAGTAACTGTAGACGTTGAATTTTGTTGTAGTTCAACTTTGTAATTATGTAATTTATTTTGAGCATTTTTTTATTTTTATTTAGGATTAAATGCCAAGTATTATTGATATGCATAAATGATGAAAAAACCCACAAAAAACCTTAATAAAGTTCCTCCACAAAAAAACCTTTCACATTAGTACATTTCCATTTCTAGCCCTTTCGCGTTCAAATATTCCAAAAAATTGACTTTTGTTCATTTACTCGAGCCATTTCTTTAAATTATCAATTTTCCATTGACTTCCATGGGTTTCCTCACTTTGGGAGCTAAAAGTATTCATTACAAGCTTTACAACAACACTCGAATCCAGTCAATCGGAGATCGGATGAGAAAGTTATGGTTGTTTGAAGTTGTACAGCTCGAATAACCCAACATATTGGTCTGCACGACCCACTTTCTTTCATTCCAACATACTGGGTCTTGTGCTAATTTGAATGACCCAACTGACCCCTCTTTATTTCTTAACCCTAATTTCCTCACTTCATTGCCCTATAAATACAACCCTATTCCTATCATTTTTCTTTACATCGAAACTACTTATGAGTATCAACACTAGGTGACTTTCTTTTTTTTTTTTTTCCTGTCCCTCTCACTTGCATACATCCATACCTGACATATTTATTTTGCGTTTTTATTTTCTTGTAATCACTTATAATATTGTAATCTTGATGTTAATATCAATTATGACTAATCTAAATCGGATTACTTGAAAAGATAGCTTGAATTTCGCATTTTATTTATTTATGTTTTGTTCATCGCATTTATTTAGTTATCACATTCAATTATCGCATGCATGTAAATAAAATCAATTAAATTAATTAACTTCTCCACTTCTACTCTTGTATTTAATAAATCGATTTAGTAGAGTATGTTCTTTGAATTGGCAGATTCGAGGGTTTTTATTCTCGAATTCGTAACCTTACCCCCGTATCTGAATCTCATGGTTCGCGGTTGCGGAGTCAAAATTCGAGTTTATTAATTCTCTTAAAAAAATTAATTGGTGACTCCCAATAACATTATAACTTTGATTTATTCGTTTTTATTGTATTTTATTTTAATATTAATGTGTTCCATCTACTCGAAAAAAATTGTATCTGGGAATGACAAGATTTGGAAGGAAATCGGTTCGACAAGTCTCGGGGCAGCGTGCTGACCTGCACAGAGGTTAGTATCCGATCCCGGTTGTCATAGAGGGTCTTGGGGTGGGTTCTAAGGCCTCGAACCAAGGGCGTGCTAACCAGCACAGTCCTCGGGCCAACGGCTCAGATCTTCCTCCAAGTCCATCGGTCTATTTTCCTTTTCATCTCTCTTTCTCGGGTTCCAAGGGTTTTTTTAGTAGATCGGGCACATTGAAATTAAAACGGATTGTAAAAAATTCGTTTAAACATCGTGATAAAAATAAAAAAAATCAATTTTAATTAAATTTGATTCATTCAGAATGTTTATGTTTTATTTGAATTTCAAAATTTATTTATTTCCCGAAATAATTCGACTCGAAAGTCATAAATAATAAAAAAAAATCGCTGGTCTCGGTGTAACACCCAGCACCTTGTTCGGGTTCGCATGGATGTTGGCCTGAGCCCACTACTGTTACCGAGGCACCCGGGTTGTTCCTTGTTTGCTTTGATTTTTTTTTTACTATTTTTGATTTTTTGGGTTTTCTTATTTATTTCGGGCAAATTGTAAATTTTAATGTTCATAATAAAATTCAAACATTTCATTTGAACATTTTTAATGTGTAAAATTCAATTTAAATCCCTTAAAGACTAGACACCACTTTCGGCTCGCCAAACACCGCGTAGGACACGTTTGGAATTTTTCCAAGGTCCTACAAATGGCGACTCCACTAAGGACTTACTTTAAGAGGGTAAAACTTGAAAATCGGTTTTTTAAATATTTGAGTAGAAAGGAGAAATTAATTCTTTTAGTTTTTATTATTTAGTAAGGCATCAAGCATATGCGCCTACATCACAGTTTCTTTGATAAATCGCGATGAACTCGAAGGCATTGTTTATGATTTTACCCAATTTTCCCTTTTCGGGCAGAGTTTACTTCCGACTTAATAAACTCCACAAGACCCTCTATGACAACCAATTTTCCCTTTTCGAACCCAATTTTCCCTTTTTGAAGGAATGAACTCCACATTCCAAGAAGATTGCAAGTTACTTTCTCACGAATGAAACTAGTCCTATACCCGAGTGATGCACGGTATATGATGAAATAATTATTTTGTTTGAAAATAAAAAAAATTAAATTATCACTAGTAGAATTTATATGATTTAGTGTATGAAAATTGGCATCTGTTAAAAGATCAGACGCTAAATCAAAGAAATCGAATTAACAAAAAAGATAAATTACAAATTGGCGTCTGTTTGTTTATAACAGACACCAATCTATCAGTAAAATAATTATCCCGTTTTTCATATTCAACGTATGCAAATTTCAAATTTTTTTAATTTATTGTCAAAAGTGGCGTCTGTTTCAACCTAAAACAGATGCCAATTACCAAAAGGCGTCTGTTTTAGGTTGAAACAGACGCCACCTTTGACAATAAATAAAAAAATTGCACGCCTGTCTCTCTCTGTCGATCTCGACTGCAGTGAAATTTAATTATATTGGAATAGGTGTCTGTTAAACCCTAAAACAGACGCCTAGTTGACTAAAACTGAAAATATTGGGTTTGTTTCATTCGGCTGCCATTGTCATCGAAGAAGAAGAACCACGCGAGAGAGATTGAAGAAGAAGCTCCCTACATGCCCCGCCAGTTCAACAAAAATCAGGTAATTTTATCAGTTGTTTTTTGTTTCAGATCTGTTATAATTTCATTAATATTATGAAAAATGATTAATTTATAAATTAAATATGATGAAAAGCGAATAATTTGAATATTTATAGTATTGCTTCGTATTTGTTGAGTTTAATTTTAGATTTAGTTTAGTTGAGTGCATATAAGTTGAAAAATTGAGTAGTTTTAGTTAATTTGTATGAATTGTAATATATTTTGGATGTTGAATTAGAATTTTAAGTGTGAAAATAGGGTTCGTAATGTAGATTTATTGAATTTAAATATTGTTTGTATGTTATAGTTTGAGTTTAATTAATTGTGTATATGATTTAGTTTAGGTTTTAGTTTTAGTTCTAGTTTTAGTTTTAGTTTTAATTTATAATGTTGAGAAGTATAAATATGTTGAGGTTGAGCATAATGCTGAATTTTATATGTTTTGTAGTAAATTTAAATATGAATTATAATATTTACTGTGCAAAAAAAAAAAATATAATAATGCATGTAAAATATATTTAAGTTGAGCATTATGATAAATATTAATATGTAATATGAATTTTGTATGTTTTGTATGTCCTAAATTTGTGGGAAATTATAATGTGTTTCGGTTGAGTATAAATATGTCATATTTTAGGATGATTTTTATGAATTATAAAAACGATTTAATTAGTTAACATGTGTAATATACAATTAGGAATACATTTAATTTAATTTAATTTATATGTTTTGAATTCATAATTTAATTTGTTTAGTTAATAAGTTAATACTATAAAAAATAAATTTACTATATATAAACTATTATTTAATTTGTACATACGTAGTGAATAATTATAAACTATTTATTGTTTAATTTGTAATTAAGTATGTTTATGGGTATAAATTATGAGCATGCATAGATCAGTATGGGTTAGGGTAATGTTTGTGAAAAAATTATTTAGTGTAATTAATTATGAATAGTTTGTTTAATTAATTTAGTGTATTGGTTATGATAATTAGTTTAATTAATTATAGGATGTTTGTAGTATGGGTTATGGGGAATATTACCTAAACTTGAAATAAAATAACACAATGTCACCAAGTACCTTTTCCATGAAATTCATTGTAGTTCGACGCTAATCAACAAATTGAAAAGTTAGGGAATATCATCCTCAACTTTTGAAATGTTGTTTAGCACACTTCAAAATCATTTGAAACTACGTCATGGAACAAGTGTATGGGACGTTTTTTTTTCATATATCAAAAAATTAAATTACTTACATGTTCCAATAATTAAGCATATATATATGATGATTATAGTGATCAACAGCATCTCGAAGGTAATATATATTATACATTTAATTAATAATAAACTATATAAATTATTGTATCCCAGGTACGTAACCTTTTATTTCAAAGTGCCGACGATTTGTTACACGGTGATGATCATGATGATGATGACAACGACGCTGAGGAGCAGGAAACTGATGGCAATGCGAGTGAAGATAAATAGAGTTCACATATGTTATTAATTATTTTGATTATATTTTTACAATATTTGAAAATTTCAACACTTTCTTATTAGACTTATACGTTAAAACATCGATATATTTACTAATTTTGTACGCACGTACGTACTAATTAATTAACTTAACATATATATAAAATTACACCATGTACGTAGACATGATAATATATATATATATATATATATATATATATATATATATATATGTACTAGCAAATACCCGGGCGTTGCCCCGAACTTAAAAATAAAAACCTGAGCGTTAATAATTTAATATATAAATAAATGCATCTTCAATTAAAAAATACGTTAAAATTGTGAATACTTTGAGGATCCGTAATAGTAAGTTTGAGTTAATTTCACTGGACAAAGGTAATATGTGATACGCCGCAAGTGCACGGGTGTACGTGTAGAAACATTGATATATTTACTAATTTTGTACCCATGTACGTACTAATTAATTAACTTAACATATATATAAAATTACACCATGTACATACACATGATAGTATATATATATATATATATATATATATATATATATATATATATATATATATATATATATATATATATATATATGTACTAGCAAATACCCGGGCGTTGCCTCGAACTTAAAAATAAAAACCTGAGCGTTAATAATTTAATATATAAATAAATGCATCTTCAATTAAAAAATACGTTAAAATTGCGAATACTTTGAGGATCCGTAATAGTAAGTTTGAGTTAATTTAGTTCATTGGACAAAGGTGATATGTGATACGCCGCAAGTGCACGGGTGTACGTGTAGCAAATATCAAGGTCGATCCCACAGGAACTTTGTTAACTACACACCAAACTAGCTTCCTATGTGATTTCTAAATCGGTCGGGTTTTTTTTTATTATGAAAAACTATTTCTATTTCTAATCACTAAAAAGGGCAAAACCAACAAATATTCACACAATTTACTTGGATTAATCAATATGAGAAAAGCGTTCAGGGGATAAAACCTAAGTAACTCTATGAATCAAACAAGTGGATTGAACATGTATGTCACTAATTTGGTACATTTTAGGGTCGATAATCGCATAATGTATTCCGTAGCGAGCTTTTGGCAATGAAACGGATTGCTTAGTAAAATTGATCTATTGGACTCTTTATTGTGTCAATTTTATCTAAGTTAAATATCAAATTATCCAATGACCCCTAGTTACAAAGTCTTCTATCTCTAGTTCACTTCATAAACTAGTTTAATCCTAAGGGTTCCAATTATCGAATTTCTCCGTTCGGTCCTTCACTCAATAATCTATAACCATGTTAATGGTGCGCAAACAAAAGCAATGACATATATAATCAAAGGATAAATAAAATGCATTCAAACTAGATAAACAATCTTGTTCAATCCAACAAAACTCAATCCATAAGAGAAACTAATAAGGGTTTATCCCCTAAACTTATGAAACTACTCACTACTCATGTTCGATTCACTAAACATATGAAATTCTATTCCAAAATGCATGAAAACTATAAGAAAGAGAAATAAACCGAGTTGGATCTCAATTCTTGCTTGAATGTTGATCCGCGGGGACTTTTGCTCCTCCACTTCTCTCCAATTCTTGAGAACCGATCTTCCAAAACTCAACAAATCTCTCTATCTTCACAATGGATGAATGTGGATGGAAATATGGATGAAAGAATGGATGAATATGATGATGAGGATGATGATGAGTAGGAGTCAATGCCAGCAAAAACCACCGGATACATCAATTATATAGCATTAAGAGCAACCGAAACGCCATTTTTGCATTAAATAGAGCCAACACGGGTGATTCCAGGTCAACACGGACCGTGCTTCCTTCAACACGGGCCGTGTTGAAGTGACACGGACCGTGTTGGTCACTGGAATCATATTCTGCGCTTTCTGGAGGCTGAAACGACCCGTTTTGGGTCTTTTCTCACCCGTGTTGATGTCTACCAGTATCCAATGTGTTCTTGGGCTTGAGCTTGGGCCTTGGGGTGGATCTCTCTCTTGATTTGTGATCTACTTGGACTCCTTTGACTTGGTTTTGAGCTTGATTTGATCCAAATAACTCCATTTTCCTACAAAGCTTATACCAAACTCCAACCAAGCATAATATATAGAATTCAGGCATAAAAATAACACATTCATAACAAAAATCACCCAAATTAACTCTAAATAACCCAAGATCACATATATATAAAATACACTTATCAAATCCCCCCATGCTTACACCTTGCTTGTCCCTAAGCAAGGCTAATACTCACAAACAAAATAGAAAACAACGAAAAGAACGAAAATAGAAAATAAATGGGACAAAATGACTCAAATCAAAAGGAAAAAGTTTCAAGGTAAAATTGAAAAATTTATTTACAAATCTCCTCTGGAAAGCATCGATAAAACATTCAAGTAATCCAACTTAATCAAGCATAGCCCAAGTATGAACGAAAGTCTATATACAAGAGAAAATGAAACCATAAAAAGAATTACAAAAACCATACCTATCAAGATCAAACTAATCACCCTCCTAATCACAAATGAAACAAGCAAGCACACAATAATGGATGAAACTAGGAAATTGAGAGCAACCTCACTTTAGGGAATGTGGAAACACTCCTCTCATGTGTTTGAAAAATAATATTCAATGAAGGTGCACTCAATACTCAATCACATAACAACACTCTTCCATAAGCTTGCAAATAATCTCAATTCTCTACCGCTAAAATACAAAGTACTAACGATAATCAAGAGGACTTTCAAAAGGGTTGTAAATGGGGCTAAGGCTAAGGGTAAGGAGTGGAAATATATTTGGGAAAGTGGTGCTAAAAGCCAAAGCTAGGAGCATAAACCTCACCAAATTTGTACAATTAAGAACTCTCACACCTTATATTCACAATAGAACACCCCAAAATCAAGTAGAAATTGCCTCAACTCAAAGAAAAATAAACTTACACACTTTTTTTCATTTTTCATTTTTCTGATTTTTTTTCTTTTTTGCTTTTTTTTTCTCTTTTTTTTTTCAATTTCAATCCATAATCAAAGATATATACACCAATGAGGCAAACTTCCTAACTCAACCCATATCAAGCTATAATAGGGAGCAATCTCTAGATTTTTTTTTTCAACTTCACAACATCCCCAACAAAACCAAACCATAAATACGCCACAATCAACCCAACTTTCACACTCTAACACTCCAAGTAATGGCTTAAGGGTAAGAAATTATATATACGACCATGGCTAATTATATAGGTAATCAAAAGAAAGAGTGATACAAGGCTAAAAGAGGGTTAAAGACGGATAATTCACATGTAAAGGGTGGCTATTTGGCTTTGTAGCTTACACAATGTACAAAAGAATGCCTCTATCATATTATCAATGCACAAGCAAAAATGCGGTTTCAAAGAGATGCATCGCAAGTTCTAGAGAATGAAAACTATGAATGAGTCACACATAGAAATATGAGACTAATAAAAATGATTAGTCATTTTAAGGCTTTGTGGTCTCACGGGTAAAATCTCTCAAATAAACCTAGTTCAAGTAGATGTGTATGTGCTAAACTCAATCCAAAAGATCTCAAAAGGGCAATCAATCATCACTATCAAAGTACAATTCTAAACTCTCTATGTTTTCACAACTCTTTTCAAAACTTTAATTCACAAAAGGGCTATACAAGACTAAATCAAATCAAAAGAAAACTTATCTAGCATTCATCACCGGAGAATTTTATTCACTAATCTTAACATATCCTAATTTTTTTCTTCTTTTTCTCTTTTTTCAAATTTTTTAATTTCTGAAATTTTCTGATTTTTTTTGGTTCCTTTTTTTTTCAAAAACGAAAATCAAAAGTCAAATGAAAAACTAGAAAAGAAGGAACTAAAAACTAAGAAAAAGAAACAAAATAAAATCTAATATGATACTAACTAATGCAATTCTATGTGGATGCAAAATATTTACAAATGATAGCTAAAAATTAGAAAAATCAAAAAGAAAAACTAAACTAAACAAAAGAAAAACTGAAGAAACAAAACTAAAACTAAAACTAAAACTAAAATAAAAACTAGCAAACTAAAAGAAAACAGAAATTAAAGATAAACAACAATAAAATCATATACACAAAGATGAGGACTCAAAATTTTCAAATTAATCCCCCCCATGCTTGGACAAAGCATTGTCCTCAACGCATAGATCAAGAAGAAACTAGCACGAAGGGGAAAAACAAGACAATAACTGCGGTGGTGGAGGAGGAGGTGGGTAAGGATATTGGTGAGGGTAGTTCAACTGCCAATCGCGCATCGCTTGCATCATCTCGAGCATGCGAGCTTGTTTGGCAGTTCGGGCGGCATTGGCTTGGTCAAGAAGGTCGAGCCTCTCAAAAAGCTGAGTTTGGTTTTGTAAAATTTGGTCCGAAGTGGTTCGAAAATAACCAAACTCATTTTCATAATAAGTTCTAAGGGAGGCATGGTCCGCACGCAAAGAATTAAAATTATCTTGGAAATCGAAAGCGGCAGCGGGACCTTATTCATCATCCCCACCACCCTCGTGATGAGGAGGCGAAGGAACGTGGGCGGGAATAGGGTTAGGTTGAGGAATGGGTGAGTTAGGAAGGAAAAGAATATTCGGGAGCTCTTGAATGGTAAGGGTCGGATGAGGAAGCCTCATCAACTCATTGTTAGGATACACCCACCAAACTTCTTCCCCTCGTAACTTGCACATTTTCATGTCTCTAATAGCCCTACTATCTAAGGTCATTGGGCCCTCTACCCTATCTCGTTCGTGACGAGCCGGATCCCATCCAAAGTGCCTAGCCAAAACCGTGAGAAACCCACCAACAACAATATCACCTTTTGTGTGAGATGTGATGCGGGCTAAATGTGTGGCAAAAAGAGCGGCGGGGTTAACCTCGGGCCGTGCATAATACAGACCCCATACCGTGTAAAATTTAGCTTGAGCCGCAACATTCATACTATCCCCCCGACCAAATAACCCACAAGCAAGGATGGGCTGCGTGTAACGCAACACGGGGTTCCGTATGTGCATGCACTTAGACCTACTCGGGTGGTAGTCATCCTAGTTGTGGTAAACTGCCAAAATTCATTGGCGTTCCATTCGGCTAAAGGGGGCACATCTCGTGTGACGATACCTTGGACAACTGGTAAACGAAAGATCTCGGCAAATTGGGTGAGAGTCAATTGATGTTCCTCTTCATCTATACTAAAGGAAATCCTACCCTCTTGTGTTCTAAGATTTACATCAAAGGTGCTAAGCACCTCTAGGATAAGGTTCCGATAGGTGGGCTCTCTCATCCTGGCGAAATCTAACATCCCTTTCCGATTTAAAAGCCATTCTACATCAGCTAGCATGCCAGTGGTTTGCAAAAACGACTCATTCATGTAACGAGTAGGGATTATGTTTCACTTAGACAAAGCAAGGAAACGCTCAAATTGTACACCTTCTAAATTAAAAGGGTTATTACCTCGCGTTTGCCGGGAGGACGAACCCGCTTTGCCCTTGCCTTTGTCTCCGTTGTCCCTTTTTCGCTTCTTTGACGCTTGCTCCTCACCACGCGAAGTCCTGACCATCTTTTATACAAAATAGACAAGCTAAAATGTTAGTAATATACAAAGAAAAACTAAACAAAACTAAGAAACCTTAGACCTAAACTAATCCTAAACTTATGTACATAAGACTCAAATCAAACTGAATTCTAAGGTTCTATATTTTTTTAAGACCTTGAAACTCTTAAACACTACTAATTAAACTAAGGTTAGACTAAATCTAAGGCAAATGTTAAGGAACTAAAGACTCTTACTACACTAAGTTATACTCAACCAATATACAACAAGATATACATGCTAGTTAATCGAACACTTCAAAATATACAACATTAAACAACACCAAAGTACCACAGTTAGAGACTAAAGCAAGGTAAACTAACTAAATTAAGACCCCAATAACAAAAAAGGAACTAAAAACAGAAAACAAAAGCTAAACTAAACTAATACTAAGTTAAACAACTACTTAAGATAAGAAAACAACTAATGTACACCCTAAACAAAACTAAAACAGAAAATCAAAACTAAAAGAAGCAAGATTAACAAACTAAAACAAAAGAAAGAAACTAAAACAAAGAAACAACAATTATACAAGAAAGTCACACTTCAAAAAGCTTGAAACATAATAATGGTGGACAACAATGGAGACTCACATATTATACACAAAAATTAAACCTAAAAACGAAAATATAAAACGAAAAAAACGAAAAAAAACAAAGAAATTAGAAAAACCAAACCTTTATACACTTGAAGAAGAAGAAAAGAGCTTGAAGGAAGATGAAAATGAAGGGTTTTGGGAATGGGGTGAAAAATGGAATGAAAAGAATGAGGATGAAATTGGTGGGATCTGAAAGAGGAAGGAGAAAGATGAAGAATGGAAGAAAAACGGAGTGATTTGGGTGAGAATTGAGAGAGATGGAGCAAAAAGAGGGATGGAGGAGTAAGGTTAGCTATGGAGGTTTGAGGCTTCTTGAGGGAGTATGAAGGAAGAAGAATGAGTGAATGAAGGAAGAAAAATTAGGGCTTACATGAGTGTGAGGGGGCCAAAACGGACGAATAAAAGGAATCGGAAAAGCAGGGCATCAAAACGGGCTGAAAAACCCGTGTTGCTGGAAATCGGGGGTCAACACGGGTCGTGTTGAACCAACACAGTCCGTGTTGACCCGTGTTCAAAAATTTTTCCTCTCTGGAAGGCAACACGGGTCATGTCAGGGTTGACACGGTCCGTGTTGAGCTTGTTCTCTGCATTTTGCTCGCGTGTTCGAGGCTTGGCAGCAGCTTTTCCTTTCCTTTATTCGTTTCCTCCTCTTTCACTCACTCTCATACTCTATTGTTCAAACTCTCTTTCTCACCTCTCTTTTTTTTTCTAATTTTTGTTTTTCAAACTGTTTTTGTTTTTCCTCTCTTTTTTTCTTGTCAAATTTTTAGATTTTTTTTCTTTTTTATTTTCCTAAAACTAAAACCTCAAAAAGGAAAAATAAAATAAAATAATCTAGAGAAAAAAACCCAGAAAAAGAAAATAAAAAGGAGAGAGTTGTCTAAAAATCCTAGAAAAATCAAAATATAAAAGAAGAAAAATAAGGAAAAATTTTAGAAAAATCCTAAAAATGAAAATAAAGTCGAAAAAGCTTGGGTTGCCTCCCAAGAAACGCTTGTTTATTGTCCTAAGCTAGACAAGGTACCTCTCAACCCGGTGAATAGTCCATAACTCCATAGCCAAGGGCTTTTGGAGCTTCACATTGCATAGTACCTCCAAACATCTTCAAATTGACCCCACAATTTTGGTCAAACTCATCACCTCCTTCAAAAATGGAAGGATCTCCATCATCAAACCTGAGATTGAAAATCTCATCCAATGTACCCTTGTTAATAGCATAAGGCACGTTCTTGATGATGTTAGGTGGGAGAAAAATTTCTTTTATTCCCACTCTCGCATCGCTAAGTTCATGGCCTTTATCAATAAATAAACCGCAAGGATCTTCAACAATATCATCATGAGATTTTTCAAGGTTTTCTCTTTCCACTACGTGCACACAATCATCATTCTTTTCACAAATCAAACCATCAACATTCTTATCTTTCTCACATAGCACATCAACACCAAAGCAAGGGGAAACTCCACGTGGCAAAACATCACGGAATAAATCAAACTCAAGTTCACGTTCCCCTATCTTAAACTTCATCTTTCCACATTGTACATCTATGACACACCCTACGGTAGCAAGAAAAGGTCTCCCCAAAATGATTTGGGTACGGGAATCTTCGGGCATATCAAGGATGACAAAATCAATCGGCACATAGCAATCACCCACCTTAAGGGGAAAGTCCTCCAAAATACCCTTAGGGTACTTGATGGAATGATCCGCCATTTGCAATGACATGGTAGTTGGTCTCAACTCTCCTAGGTTCAACCGTTCATACAAAGAATAGGGCATTAAGTTTACACTAGAACCCACATCACACAAAGCTCGGTCAACGATTAAACTACCTAGGCCACATGGGATATTAAAGCTTCCCGGGTCCTTAAGCTTAGGAGTAAGTTTGTTAAGAACCACGGAACTACACTCTTCAGTCAATGCAACTTCCTCATTTTCATCAATTTTCCTCTTTTTAGAGAGGATTTCTTTCAAAAACTTTGCATACGTAGGCATTTGAGATAAAACATCCAAAAACGGCACATTCACATTCAATTGCTTTAACATATTAAAGAACTTGCCGAATTTTGCATCAAATTTAGCCTTAGCATATCTTTGAGGAAAGGGTAACGGTGGTTTGTAAACCCTAGGTGGAGATGAAGGTTGGGTTTCAGTGTTTTCTTTTGAAGGCTCACTCTCAAGGTCTTTCTCTCTCTCAATCCCATCACTAGACTTCTCAACCTCAACCCCCCCATGCTTAGCATTTGGCATGCTAGGTCCCTCATATTGAGTCCCACTCCTCAAAATAATGGCATTACATTGGGCATTAGGGTTAGGAATGGGTTGTCCGGGAAGTGATCTCGAAGGAGGGGTAAAAGTGCTAGCTTGGTTGGCCAAACGAGTCTCGAACATTTGGTTTTGGGAGGTTAAAAAGTCTACTCTAGAGGCCAAGGCTTTGATCACATCATGTTGCCTTTGTTGATGCTCAAACTCTCTTTGTTGGTATTTAAGGACAACATCTAACATGACCTCTATAGTCTTTAGGTCTTGGATTTGGGGTTGGGGTTGTTGGGTAGGCCTTTGTCCTTGTCCTTGTTGGGCACCCAAGTGATTATTGTTTCGGTAAGAAAAATTCGGGTGATTTCTCAAACCGGGGTGATATGTATTCGGGTTACCAACATAATTGGCTTGTTCATTAGGCTCTCCACTTTCCACACCACTAGGACAATGCAATGTTACATGCTCAAAAGAATGACATGATGCACATTGAGGTTGAGGGGGAGGGGTAGCATTCACATTCATTCTATCCATTTTTTCCGTAATAGCATCTAATTTTACAGATAAAAGAGTGATAGCATCTACCTCATACTTACCTCCCGTTCGTGCGGAACGGGGCTTAGACCATTGATAGCTATTCACGGACATTTGCTCGATGAGTTCATGGAGCTCTTCCACGGTCTTGCTCATGATGTCACCTCCCGCCGCTGCCAAGATGTTGGCCCTCAAATTGTCATCCACTCCGTTGTAAAACGCTTGAATCAGCACCTAAGGCTCAAAACCATGTTGGGGGCATTGCCTCAAGAGGTCCTTGAACCTCTCCCACGCATCGTAGAAGCTCTCTCCCGGTTCTTGTGCGAATGTGGAAATTTGGTTCCTTAGGCTTGTCAACTTGCTAGGCGGAAAGTACTTCGCCACGAATGCACTCGCAAGTTGGTCAAAGGTTGTGAAGGGGGTAGTCGCCGGTAGGGAATCCAACCATTCCCAAGCCTTCCCTTCTAGTGTGAAGGGGAAAAGCCGGAGTTTGATTGCGTCCTCCGTCGCTCCATTCGCCTTGAACGTCTCACAAGCTTGCCGAAAGATGCGGAGATGTCGGTTGGGGTCTTCATTGGGAAGGCCATGGAAAGGTGAGGCCTTCACCAAGTTGATGAGGGAGCTCTTCAACTCAAAGTCATGTGCGTCCACTCCTAGTGCGTTGATGGCCGTGGTTGATTCGCGACTGGGGGAGTCACGCATTGCCCAAAAGTACGTCTCGGTTGGGCCATCTTTGGTTCTTCCTCGGCTTCTTCTTGCCTCCTTCTCGCTTCCTTTATTTGCTGCCGCTTCCGCCTTGAACGGAAGGTTCTTTCTATCTCCAGATCAAACTCGAATAGCGGTGCCTTTTGCATACACCGATTGAAAACCTTGCAAGAGACAAAAACAAGAACAACCAAGGAAGATCAAACAGGAAAAATAAAAGAAAATGATCTAGTCAATTTAAGGATATTCGTTCGGTGGCGGCTAGGGACAAGGTCCCCGGCAACGGCGCCAAAAACTTGATACGCCGCAAGTGCACGGGTGTACGTGTAGCAAATATCAAGGTCGATCCCTCAGGAACTTTGTTAGCTACACACCAAACTAGCTTCCTATGTGATTGCTAAATCGGTCGGATTTTTTTTTTTTATTGTGAAAAACTATTTCTATTTCTAATCACTAAAAAGGGCAAAACCAACAAATATTCACACAATTTACTTGGATTAATCAATATGAGAAAAGCGTTCAGGGGATAAAACCTAAGTAACTCTATGAATCAAACAAGTGGATTGAACATGTATGTCACTAATTTGGTACATTTTAGGGTCGATAATCGCATAATGTATTCCGTAGCGAGCTTTTGGCAATGAAACAGATTGCTTAGTAAAATTGATCTATTGGACTCTTTATTGTGTCAATTTTATCTAAGTTAAATATCAAATTATCCAATGACCCCTAGTTACAAAGTCTTCTATCTCTAGTTCACTTCATAAACTAGTTTAATCCTAAGGGTTCCAATTATCGAATTTATCCGTTCGGTCCTTCACTCAATAATCTATAACCATGCTAATGGTACGCAAACAAAAGCAATGAGATACATAATCAAAGGATAAATAAAATGCATTCAAATTAGATAAACAAACTTGTTCAATCCAACAAAACTCAATCCATAAGAGAAACTAATAAGGATTTATCCCCTAAACTTATGAAACTGCTCACTACTCATGTTCGATTCACTAAATATATGAAATTCTGTTCCAAAATGCATGAAAACTATAAGAAAGAGAAATAAACCGAGTTGGATTTCAATCCTTGCTTGAATGTTGATCCGCGGGGACTTTTGCTCCTCCGCTTCTCTCCAATTCTTGAGAACCGATCTTCCAAAACTCAACAAATCTCTCTATCTTCACAATGGATGAATGTGGATGGAAATATGGATGAAAGGATGGATGAATATGATGATGAGGATGATGATGAGTAGGAGTCAATGCCAGCAAAACCCACCGGATACATCAATTATATAGCATTAAGAGCAACCGAAACGCCATTTTTGCATTAAACAGAGCCGACACGGGTGATTCCATGTCAACACGGACCGTGCTTCCTTCAACACGGGCCGTGTTGAAGTGACACGGACCGTGTTGGTCACTAGAATCATTTTCTGCGCTTTCTGGAGGCTGAAACGACCCGTTTTGGGTCTTTTCTCTCCCGTGTTGATGTTTGCCGGTATCCAATGTGTTCTTGGGCTTGAGCTTGGGCCTTGGGGTGGATCTCTCTCTTGATTTGTGATATACTTGGACTCCTTTGACTTGGTTTTGAGCTTGATTTGATCCAAATAACTCCATTTTCCTACAAAACTTATATCAAACTCCAACCAAGCATAATATAGAAAATTCAGGCATAAAAATAACACATTCATAACAAAAATCACCCAAATTAACTCTAAATAACCCAAGATCACATATATATAAAATACACTTATTAATATGTGAGCTCCAATTAAGAAAGTTAAAGCTTGTCTCTGTATTTGCCTAGCTTGCTCGCCAAAGATAAGTATGAGTTTAACTCATATTAATTTAAAAAGTGAGTGGATCCTACTTAATAATATAATTAATTTGGTTATATTGATAAAAAGTGAGGTAGAGGAAGAGGAGAGAGAAAACATATAATTAAAATTTGCATGAGAAACTCACCATTAAACACATCTTGTGAGCAGCTCAGTGTTGGTCTCGCGAGTCAAGTCACATTCTAACCACTGTAATGTACTACACAAACTCTTCACTCTATTTCTCACCTCATGTCTTATCAGGCTATCAACAATGAGACACACATTTAACTCACCATTGGAGATAGTTTTACATCTTACAATTACTTCAACACTGGCTAAATTTGCACGTCACAATTTATTATTTATTAAGCAGTACACATATCCAAAGTTCGGGTCGGGTTATGCTTAAGGCCAAGTTAGCCGGATCAGAAGTCACATGACCCTCAACCCAGACTCAGGGTCTGAATTTCTGGATATGACCCTGACCATATGGGTTTCGAGTCAAGTCATCGGGTCGACTAACCCGAGTCTGGATTTCCTGGCCATCACCTTGACCATACGGGTCGTAGATAAGGTCATCGGGTTGGTTGACCTTAAAATATGGATTTAATCTTTATCATTTTATCCATTTCCATTAGGAAAAATTCAAAATTTAACTTTTTAGCATATAGATCTACCATAAAAATTCTAAATTTCAAATTTGAAACAAAGGGAAAAAAAAAATTCAACATCAAACGTCTAACTTATTACAAACATTAAAGTTTCCAATTAATTTCTTGTCCATGAAAATTATGTTATACTTTTTATTTATTGAGTCATCAGGTCGAGTCAAGGAACCTTTGACCAACACCTACCCATAATTAGGGCAATGTCAAGAAGTTGTCAGGTCGGGCCGGGTCAGGTCGAGTCGTGATAAAAAAGTTTGGCTCAGACCTACAAATGTTCAGGGGCGAGTCGTCGACCTACTGGTCAAATCTATTTAGAAGTAATCAATAACCAAAGTTATTCATTTTCGATAGGTAAGTCTATTATGTTAAAAACAAACAAATCCAAAGTTAGCCTCGCTAATCACCTCTTGCTTGAGTGGCCAGAGGTCCACCTTCTACCCCAGGTGTCCAGGGTTCGAATCCTGGGACGACATCTCTCTCTTAGCATTTCGGAGAGTGCTGTGGGTTGCAGTGGGGCCCATCTTTGGGCCATTGGCATCCCCCGTCCTGGTCCGTTACAAAGGCTTGTTGGGTTATACCCTTTAGATAGGGGCCCGCTTTATAAAAATAAAAAACCACATTTTACAAACTCTACACCAACCATATGTTACCAAATTTAGACATAATCACAAAGGACATAGCACAAAAAAAAAAAAAGAACAGGGCCTAAACATTGTTAACCTAAACATGACTCGGCTTAAACCTGACTTAAATAACCCATTGTTAAGTCTCTCATCTTCGAACTTTGTTAATTAAAAAATAACTTTAATAATATAAGTATATAGTGGCACTACAAGAAAGTTTGCTTCCACACTTATTTTAGCTACCAACTACACTTATAAATGTGGAGACAATAGTTGCCCACACTTAAGGCAAGTGTGGGGAAGACAAGTGTGTGGAAATGTTCCCCACACTTACTAAAAGTGTAGGTAGAGATCTATTCCCCATATTTATAACTATGGTGAATTATTGATAACCCCACGTTTCTTGTGTGGTCATTTTATAATATGCAAACTCATCTAAGTGCGGCAAGATAGAATTTCCTCCACACAAACAAATGTTGTTAGTATTATATTTTATTTAAAAAATAATAATTGTTGTAATTAATATACAACTTATTAATTAGAAAATTAATCCAATTATAAATAATTGACATACTTTCTAATTAACAAGTTGTATATAATTACAACTACTATCCTGCATCTTAAACAAGGAAATTGATAATTGTAAATCAAGCACCAAAAGTTGTAGCTGACATAAATCAAGACCCATATATATTGATCACCAAGTATCTTCCAAAAAAAAAAATCCTTGTAAACTTTACATAATCAAGACAAAGAAATTAAAATTAAACATTGTCAATATCCATAGTAAATGCTATTGTTACAACTTTTACGTAATTTAACACAATCTATACGAGTATTTTCCGTAAGTTAAACTGTACTTTGAAATGTGCGTTTGAAAAGGAATGACTATATAATTGTAATGTCCTTTGCCATATCATTCACCCCGAGATCGACATTAATTAGAAGTCCCAGAAATGTCGCCTGCAAACAAAATGAATTTAGTAAGCTGAGTTATGGTGTAAAAACAAATAGACCAACAGCCATAACAAGCAAATCAGGCTAATGGTGTAAAAACAAATAGACTAACTGCCATAACCAAATGAATTTAATAAGCTGAATTAGAAGTCCCTGAAACACGTCTGTCACAGACTGAACTCAATTTTCTACAAGAGTAACTTAATATTGCCCTAACGGTGTAGTATGAGAGCAAATCAGGCAGTTACAACGCATTTAAGAACCAAAATTCACTCCCTACTTCTAAAATGCACTAATACTACTCTATATCACTCCATGGGTATCAAATAAACATTTGTACACCTCAACCCAGCAAGAAGCCACGATGAAATTAGCATCATAATTGGTAAACTCAGCCAGAACAACAGCAAGCATAGCAGCAAGTTTTAGTAGCCAGAAAAGAGTATCAATAGGTTCTTATTTTAATGGATTTTGGCCTCAAATATACTCCAACTTAATGTAAACTCCTCAAAACACACAATTTCCATCACTAAAAACCCAGAGAAAATAAGTCATTGGAAAGATCAGGCAAACAACACAAGTTAGACAACAGCTCAAAAGTCAAGCAACTAATTTTAAACAACCCCACAGTGAGCTCTAATACTGAACAATCTGGATAAGATCATACAGATTAATCTTTATGATGATTCAATGCTAAGCAAGTAGTACTATTCTGATCATGTTTTGTGCCATTAAGTTAAAACAAACAGCTAGGTACTACTATGTAGATTGTACTTAGGTACTAGTGCAACATTAAGAAAAACAAATTGTGGGCAGGATGATTCAACCAAATATGGTACATGTGTGTACATAAAACTGTACCAGTTAGAAGCTCCTCATTTGAATCATTCTCATATCTATAAATATGTCATCCATTAGAGATTGATACTTTGATTCCCTACGAGCTAAAACTAAACAGACAAGCAATCATTGAATTACTGAATCCAACTTTCCTTTGATACTTGCATTTACTATTCTCTTAAGTATATGAACTGTAAACTTGACAGTTCACCGTTGTATATGACAGACCACTTGACTAGTGAACACTTTGAAGAACATGCACAAATTATTTCTCTAAAGCAAGACTAAAAACTATCACAAGTGTAGTAGAAATCACACAAATTCTTTCTCAGAAGCATCAAAAAATTGATTTATACAACAACCTCAATGACCATTGCATCTATAGGGTTCAATTTAATTCCAACAAAAAACTGTTTCATGAACAAGACACAAATTAATAAATTATACATTTGTCACCTCTCTTGACTCTTATCACCTTACCTAATTAAGTTTTATTCACTCTTAGTTAAAAGTGTTCTGATTGGGAACTGTCACATTAGATACTTTCCATAATCTAGACATAGGAATTAAACTCTGCGCCTTAATTCCAACAAAAAACTGTTTCATGAACAAGACACAAATTAATAAATTATACATTTGTCACCTCTCTTGACTCTTATCACCTTACCTAATTAAGTTTTATTCACTCTTAGTTAAAAGTGTTCTGATTGGGAACTGTCACATTAGATACTTTCCATAATCTAGACATAGGAATTAAACTCTGCGCCTTAACCAACATCCTAAATGCACAATAATCGGTCACATACTTGAGCCATCTTGATAGGACAATCAATGGGTTAGAAAGATTCTCAAACCGTCAAAAACATCCATTCTTCACTAGCATTTTAACCTCCAAAAGTGAAAAAAACTATGCACCAGTAGAGAAACTAAACACCGCCATACGCGATGTGGGAAACAAGAAAAAAAATTGTCCTTCAAAAACACTACCAGCAGAGAAATGATTTGCTAAAGATCAACAATTGCCACACAAAAAGCGAAAAAATGGACATATTTGAAACAAGAAACTAAAGACCTAGACAAAACATAAGATGTCTGCATAGATCTACAATAAAAGACAGAACTTTTAGCTACTACAACTCAAGAATCATATAGCATAGTTGCACTTTAAAAACCTAATAGCACCATTCTTAACTCTCGATCTAAAATGAAATTGTCTGAACATGTAACCTGTTCTAGCTCTAAGCGCCATCATCAAAGAGATATAGCCTTCACAAATTTTAAATTAAAGCTTTAAACTCCTACATTCTACAAAGATCAATGGGATAACAAGTTGCAAGCAATGCCACAAATCTCGAAGGTAAAACAAATGAATAGCAAAAAGTAGTAACTATACAAGAGGACTGTAATTCACTAACCTTTTTACCATCAGAAAGAGAATCAGTAGAGTAGTATTGTCCAACAACAATTCAAGAATGCTCAAATTCCCAACAAATAGGCTCATTCTTAGTGAATCCACACACATCAGCATCCATACTTCCAGCACTGTCATCCAAAGCTAAGGACTAACCTAAATACTAATACGTAGACACATTTAAGTTACTTTAAAGTATTGAATTACTTGACTTAAATAAAGGAACCAAACCTAGTTGCTCTTGTAAATCAGTCATATGCCCACCATGAGTCGAACAATAAAAAGGCACCCAAGATTCTCTTTAATCCAAAGTAGTGCACGCCTATCAGTCAATAGAAAAACAAAGAAGTTAAAATTCAAAAAAATGCACCCCAATCCCAGCCAACATGGATAGAAACCAGGACAGGCAGTTAGATAAACAAAACAACAAAGAAGGTCAATTGCAAGAAATACGTCAAAACAGCCTATGCCACAATCACGTACTTATTGTTCTTCTACTGCCAAGACAATCACCTTTTAAGTCACCAACCTATGCAAGAAATGAGTCAAACAATAAAAAGGCACTCTTTAAGACACGAGACTCACCTTATTGTTCTTCTACTGCCAAGACAATCACGTCCTTTATCATTTGAGGAGACCAAACATAATAACTAGAAGCGGAAGGGAATTTGAATCAATTAGACTGAAAATGAATTGACCTTAGACATACATAAAACCCAAATTGGACAATAAGAATATTAATCCACCTTAGATTGAACAAGAAAGAAATCCCAAATTGCACAATTGGAGAGATAAAAGTTGTAATAATTGAATGAGTTTACCTGTAAATTGGAAGCATAACAGAGCAATTGCAGGTCGAGGACGTAACGAGGCGCACTTGCCTGGCCTTGGTGGAGCAATTGGCGGTTGTCTGAGTAGCAAATGCGGTGGGGCGTTGGGGGATAAAGAAGTCGCGACTGGGTGTGAAAGGGGTGGCAGTCACGAGCTGGAGACTTGCGTCGGTGGTCGGGGACGCACGACAGGGGTTGCGCCGGACATGGTGTGGGGGTGGTGACAGGGCGCCGGGGTGGTGGTTTCGCAGGGAAAAGGAGAGGCGTGGGATTAAGGATTTGGCTGCGACCGGTTGCTGAAGGGTGCGAGATGCAGGCGTGAGGTGATGAGGAATTGTTCAACGCAGTCAAGGGCTCCACTGCATTTAGGTTTTAGACTCGGAGAAACCATTCTCGACCCATGAATTCTGTTTTCAAGGGAGAAAGGCAAAAGAAAAACCAAAATACTTGTGACCTAGTTTTATTTTGAACAAAGCTTTAGTCAATTTGACTAATTTTATGAGTTTAGGAGGGAATTAAAATTTTAATGAAAAAACTCCCTCCCAAAACCAAAAATAAAAATTTGGTGAATTTCAATTTCCCTCTCCTATCAAGTTTTTAATTATAACTCTCTTTACTTGGATAGTTATAAATTTGGATGAATTTATCGTATATTAAATTTGATTTTTATGACTTAATTATATATTTAATAATTTTTGTTCATCTCCACTTTTATAAATGTGGAAAGAGGCTTTACGCATTCCCCACATATATAAGTGTTACAATGAGGACAAATCTAATTTTCCTCTCCACACTTCTTTATATGTAGGGAAATAAGTGTGGGAGGAAGCATTATTTATAGTAGTGTGGTATCTAAGCTTTGTCAAATTTGACCGAGACAATACCTTGGTTTAATATGACCCAAGGAAAAATTAAGTGTGGTCATAAACAACCAAAAAATTACTAAGGGGTACCCTAATTTATGGTGAAATGTTTTTCTGGTACCCCAACTTTTAAAAACTAATTGTGGGGTACCCTAACTTTTAGAATTAGAAATAATTAGGTGAATTTTCGGCAAATGATTTGAATTCACCGGTGAGTTTTAGGCGGAAAATTGATTAAGTGTTTTTGTGGACAAAAATGCCCTTTGTTTTTGTGGACGAAAATGATTTGAATCAATCGGAGTTTCACCGGAAATTCACCTAGTAATTTCTAATCCTAAAAATAAGGGTACCCCAAAATTAGTTTTGAAAAGTTAGGGTACCAAAAAATTGTTTCGTCAAAAGTTAGGGTACCTCTAAGTAATTTTTTGATAAACAACTTATCTAAATTTTGAAATCAATCATGTATATTGTGAAACCGGGTTCAAGGTCAGTTTAACAAAATTTAGGTTATGTCTATTAAAACAATTTAAAAATGGCTCAATCCGGTTTGAGAGAGAAAGTTTGGCTTATATTACTCGTAATGTAATATATATTCTTAATTTATGAATTATGTTTAATCTTGTTTATTGAAGCATGCAATTTGATCATATAAAACTCATGATGCTATCAAAATTTCTTGGAGGGAGAGAGAGATCAAGAGGGACGATAACACTTTAAGAGTGGGATTGCATATTTGCATGTAATTTGGAGTGAGGGAAATGAGATGAACGGGAGGTTATATAGCAAGCACGATAACATGGTCGAAATCTAAGATTAATGATGGCAAATACACAGTGCTATGAAATCACGCTTAACACTTGGAAACTGATTCTTCTTTTATGATATGTAGACTCGTAAATATCTGAACATTGCCCCGAATTAGAAACTAAATATCCATGGATTGTTTTGAAATTAGTTTAGAATTTATATAATTAAAAATTATTTCGAAGGTAATATTATTTTTTTTTCATGGAGAAGGTAATATCATTATACCATCTGAATCTTCAAAATCGTTTCGTAGTGTCAAAACTTCAACGCTAACTCCATAAATCTCCTCAATTAATGAATGAAAACACCGTGCAATAAAGAAATTTTAATAGTTAGATAGTTAAAATTAAAAAAAAAGTAATAAAAATCAGAAAAAAATATAATAAAATAAGGGAATCAGATTAAAAACAAACAACTATTGAAGCTCTCTGAAACTAAAATTAAAAGGTGAAATCATGAAAGAAGATCAAAGCACCCATAACAAAGAACATTGACACTTACCATGGTTGACAATGAGGGTACCTAAAATCATGTCAAAGGTGTTGCCAGATCAGAGTTAGAGGAGTATCGGAGATAGAGGTGTGAGGGATAGTTGACAAAAAGAAAATAGGAAATTTTGCATGGTGCTATATAGCGTTGGCAAAATTTTTGTCTGGCCCGAATGATGTTCGAATTTATTCGAATCGGAAAAAATTCAGTTTTGTCCAAACAAAGTTTTGACATTGATCGAATATTCGGATAAAATATTTCTTTTTTTTATTGCCTAAACCCAATTTTAACCCGAATGTAACTCCGTCTGAATTGTTCGAACCAGTTTTACTCGAAAAAATTGGATTCGGACATCAATTTCTTGTCCGAATTTTAATGTTGACCAAACTGGAAATTAATCGGACCCCAAAATTTTACCCGCATATGGGCAATAGAGTATATCTTTTTCTTGTATTTGGTAAAAGAAAGTTAATTATGGAGAGAATTAAAATTTTTTATATTGAAACATGAAAATAAGCAAATTAACAAATAGTCAAGTTAGTGTTATAAAAAAAAAAATAGTGGAGTATGTGGGTAGAAGCTGTCATTTTATCAGTCAAGAATTACACTTAATGGGTAGAAATAAATAAATAAATAAATAAATAAATAAATAAATTTGAACGTAGGATTTGATCAAAAGAGTTAATCAATGGTTGTGATTTGTCAATGTCCCTGGATTAATCATGTGCAAGTCAAAGGGATTCTCCAACTATAATAGTATAGTAAGATATATATATATATATATATATATATATATATATATAGCATTAATAACAATAATTATTATTAACAATATAATTAACAATATAAATTATCTAGCTAGCTATAGCTATAGCTAAAATAAATTAAAAATTAACAATAATACTAATTAATAATTAACTATAACTAAAATCATGTACGTAGGTATATACATGCACATTAACAACAATATATATATATATATATATATATATATATATATATATTAAATTTATCTATCATGCAATTAATTATTATGGGCACCGGGCCAGGATTCATATTATTTTAATTTGTCTTTTTATTTACATTTAATTAACAATTATATATATTAATTATATTAATGTAGAAATTATAATAACTACAATAACATTAACAATTAATAATATAAATATTATTAAACATATATACTATAATAATGCGTAATTAATAGTTATAATTAATAATAATAAATAATATATATGTATTAAATTAATTAATGGCCGGATATAAATTGAACAAAAATACACAGTACCAAAATGACGTCTGTTTGTGGGCCCTGACAGACGCCATTTAACGTCTGTTTGCACCTCAAAACAGACGCCATTTTGGTACTGTTCAAAATGGTGTCTGTTTTCCCCCAAAACAGACGCCATCTTTCACTACTATATAAACGAATCAATCTGAATTTTTTCCTCCGAATTTTTTTCCCTCCTCTTCATCACCACTTTTCATCTCCCCTCAATGTTCTCTTATCTTCTCTCAACATCTACTCCCCAAATCCATGTTGTTAAATAATTGAAGATGATAATGTTTGAAGATTAAAGATTGAAAATTGAAGATTGAAGATAGAAGATTGAAAATTGAAGATTGAAGAATGAAGAATGAAGATATATTCATTACAATTTAGATTTTATTTGGATCCTATTAATTAGAAAAATCAACATTATTATAGTAATTAAATGTTTAGGGTCATGATGAATATGTTTAATTAGTATGATTTTCAATTTTTTTAATTTGTTATTTTAGTGATTAATTAATTTCACTAATTATATACTACACATACATATATATATATGAAATGTACATGCATGGGAGATATATATTATTTCTTATTATATAAAAATGTATTTTTTTCATTATTTGTGCCTCCACAAATTTTTTTACACAACTTTCTTACAAATTAAAAATAAATTAATTTGCTCCATTTTAAATTTACAATTCACAAAATATATTGTGTGGTGTAATTAAGTATATTGGAATATGTTTAATGGAGCACTTGGGTCTCATCAAAGAACCCCGGACTTCTTTGGCGATAGCGAACAATTGTCAGAGAAAGAGGAAGTACACCGATCTTCCCTCGGTAACGGAATGATTCACATTCTTAAAGGAGCCTCGGGAGATCTTATGGTGGATCGAATGGTGGCACATTTCCGAATATGTGACCCATGACTTTCGCAATGCCTATGTGTGTCTCGCCGGCTTGACGCACATGACCTTTTATTTTCCGGCGCGAGTGAAGCGCCCGATGGGTCGCAGACAGGATATTCCCGAGCTTATGTGTGTCTCGCCGGCTTGACGCACATGATCTTATGGTGGATCGAATGGTGGCACATTTCCGATTGAAGCTTCGAAGCTCGGTGATTGAGTCGTGGCTAAAATACTAGGAAAGAAGGCCAACTCTGAAAGCCCCTCCAAAGATACATGTGTCTCATATTGCCGATGCTGATTACCATGAATGGTTGATTGCTGCTATTGAATCTCGCCGTGCTGGGGAAGCACGACGAAGGCAGGCATCCGTAAAGGAGAGATTGGGTCCTCGCACGTCGATAAGGGACCGTCTTGGCGCAAGAGACTCGGTGAAGGATATACTTGGTCCGAGAGTGGAGGCACGAAAACCAAGCAGGCGGGTCTATAAGCCCAAAGACAAAGAGAAAGCCCTTAACGGACCTAGAGACACGGAGACTGACTATGAGACAACTGGCGAAGTAGAGAAAGTGAAGCAAGATTAGAAGATGGACTGAAATGAAGGAACTGAAACTGCTTTGCCATAATAGTCTTTTATTTAATTATCCCTTTTGAATTTTCTTATGTTACAAGCAGTGTACTTGCATTATCGATTAATAAAGAAGAAGTATTGTTCACATTTATTGTGTTCTTGCAAATTTTATTTTCCTTATGTACATGAGCATTTATTAAATATATCCCAAGTGTCTGAAAATTGGTTTTCCAGTTGCTTGGTTATATTAAGCGTAGTATCTCTTGAGTTGATCCAAGTTCGTGGGCTAAATTATGTCTTCTCCATCCATAGTAGCAAGCCGAGCTGCTCCTCCTGGTAAAATGTCCTTAATCATGTAAGGACCCTTCCAATTAGGTGCAAATTTTCCTCTCAGATCTTGTATAGGTGCTCTCATCTCCTTAAGCACCAAATCACCTACTTGAAGTGAACGACTTTTCACCCTCTTATTAAAAGCACGAGCGATCCTACTTTGGTATACTTGCACATCATGTAACGCTCTCCATCGCCTTTCATCCATCAGCATTAACTCCTCGAACCTTGCCCTAGCCCATTCTGCTTCTGGCAACTGACTTTCGGCCACTATCCGTAACGAAGGGATTGCTACTTCAATCGGTAAAACCACTTCCATCCCATATACTAAAGAATAGGGTGGTGCACCTGTAGCAGTTCGTATAGAGGTTCGGTATCCCTACAGGGCAAATGCCAATTTATCAGGCCAATCTTTGTAAGTGACAACCATTTTCTTAACGATTCCAGTCACTGTCTTATTGGCCGCTTCCACAGCTCCGTTAGCTTGAGGCCAGTATGGTGAAGATCGGTGATGCTGAATTTTGTAGGTGGCAAGCAAAGTTTCTAATTCCTTCCGAAAATGGCTTCCATTGTCACTAATGATCTCATGAGGCACTCCATATAGACTTATAATGTTTTGAAGGATGAATTTGGCCACTTGCTTGGATGTGAGTTTGGCGAAAGAGGCTGCCTCTACCCATTTCGTGAAGTAATCGATGGCGACCAATATGTATTCATGTCCTCCTGTTCCAGTTGGGTTTATCTTGCCAATGATGTCGATACCCCATACTGAGAACGACCATGGAGATGTCAAAGTAGTTAGATATGATGGGGGTTGATGCTGTAGGTTGGCATACTCTTAACATTTGTGGCACTTCCGAACGAACTCTAGGCAGTCCGCCTCCATAGTAGTCCAATAGTAACCAGCCCTTTGAATCTTCTTCGCCAGCATACGTCCATTCATGTGGGGACCACACTCTCCTCCATGTACAGTAGCCATGATCTCCCTGGCGCTCTTAGCATCGATGCATAATAAATTGATGTCTGTAGGTGACTTCTTGCACAGTCGATCCTGGATCAAGCAGTATTGTGCTGCTAGAGACCTGACCGCTCGCTGTCCTCGAGCATCCAACTCAGCTGGATATTCTCCTTTCCGAAGAAAACTGTATATGTCATGGAACCATTCCTCAGTTTCCTCCTCTTGTGCCTCCATGTTGCTGACATATGCAGGTTCAGACTATCGCTCTACTACTACTGGTAATTGGAGCATGCCTGATGGTATCGATATCCTTGAAGACAACTTGGCTAGGGTGTCAGCTAACTCATTGTGATCCCTTGAGAGGTACTAGAAGATGATTTGCTCAAATTGGTCAGCGAGTCCCAAGAGCTTCTATTGGTACGCCATAAGACATTCATTCCGAACCTTCCATGTATTTTTAGCCTGATTAATGATGAGGCTAGAATATCAAAAGACTTTTATATGACGTATACCCAAGGTCAACGCAGCTTGTAAGCCCTTGATGTATGCTTCAGATTCGGTAGCGTTGTTAGTAGCATCAAAGTCTAATTTCACAGACACAGGGACATGTGCCCCTTCTGGAGAGATCAGTAGTACTCCTACTCCACAACTCGTTTGGTTAGAAGCTCCGTCGAAATACATTTCCCATGTTATTTCGTCAGTGAAGAATACATCCTCATCTGGGAACTCCAAGTGAGTGCTTGGAGGTTCTTGTAATGGTGAAGCAGCTAGGAAATCTGAAAACAACCCGTCCTTTGATGGATTTCTGAGGCAACTACTGAAGATTGAACTCTAAAAGCATGACCACCCATCGAGCGATGCGGTTGTTGATGGTAGGTTGCTCCATGATGAACTTGATGGGATTATTCTCAGCTATGACATACATTGTATGTGAAAGCATGTAATGCCTTAACTTCTTGGTGGCCCATACTAATGCGAGAGCCATTTTCTCTATGTCTCCGTATCGATTTTCATAGTCTAGGAACTTCTTATTGAAGTAGTAGATGGCGCTCTCTTTACCTTTAACCTTCTGAGCTAGCATAGCCCCTATTGCAGAGCTAGTCACGGTAAGGTAAAGGAGTAGAGGCTCATCTGGTACTGGCGGCATGAGGACTGGAGGATGCTGCAAATACTCCTTGATTTTATCAAAGGCCGCTTGATATTGATCGTCCCATTCTATTTTGCCTCCTTTCTTTAGTTTCTTGAATAAAGGTTCATAAGTCATGGTGAGCTTTGAAATGAACCTGCTGATATATTGAACTCGTCCTAGGAAGACTCTTATCTCTTTTTATGTCCTGGGTGGTTGCAATTCTTGGATAGCCTTTATCTTTTAAGGTTCAACTTCAATGCCTCGTTGGCTAACCACATAACCCAGCAGCTTCCCAGAGGTAACACCAAAGGTGCACTTTGCTGGATTAAGCCGCATCTTGTATTTGCGAAGTCGCAAAAAGAACTTGCAGAGGTTACGAATTTGATCCTCCCTTGTCTTGGACTTAACAATCATGTCATCCACATAAACCTCTACCTCTATGTGCATCATGTCATGAAGTAGGGTGTTGGCAGTTCTTTGATATGTCGCTCCGGCATTTTTGAGACCAAAAGTCATAACCACATAATAGTATGTTCCCCATGGTGTAGTGAATGAGGTTTTCTCCATGTCTTCTTCTGCCATTTTGATTTGATTGTAACCAACATATCCATCCATAAAGGATAAGAGCTTATGTCCGCAAGTGTTATCTATTGTGAGGTAGCGGGAAACTATCTTTGGTACTAGCTTTATTGAGGTCTCGAAAGTCTACACACATGCGCACTTTCCCATCTTTCTTGGGTACCGGGACAATGTTAGCAATCCATTCAGGATACTGAACTGTTTTGATGAATTTAGCGTTAAGCTGCTTGATCACTTCTTCTTCAATTTTCTTGGCCCATTCAGGCTTAATCCTCCTAGCCTTTTGTCGAACTGGCTTTGCATTAGGAAGCAAAGGTATGGTGTACTCCGCAATTTCCCTGTCAATCCCCGGCATGTCCTCGTAGGACCATGCGAAAACGTCCACAAACTCCTTGAGAAGCTCCGTGAATGCTACCCGTTCTTCTGCCGTGAGTGAGCTACCTAACTTCAAATCCCGGGGTTGTTCTTCCGTGCCCACGTTTATGGTGCTGGTGTCTTCCAACAACGTCATTTTATGCTCATGTTCATTAGAAAATTCTTTTAAGGGTTCATTAAATTCCAGATTATTATTGGCGCAGCAGTTCAGGGAAGAGGGGAAAGAAGAATCAGAGTAAGCAGAAAGGTTCATCTTATTGAATGCAGAAAGGGATACATCGCCAGCAGACTCAAGACCAGACTCACTTGACTCTAGACCCTTAAGACCTGACCCTATGTCCTTAGGAACAGACTCTCCTAGAGATAAAGCAAAATTATTCTCCTCAGCATCGACCCACGAGACCGCCTTAACTTCTCTGTCTTCAGTAATCATGAGACTTGGATCGAAGCTTGGGTTGGACAAAACAGCAATAACAGCATCAGCTTCAGACTTCTCTTGACAGCTTCTTGTCCAAACAGCATGCCAAAAATGTTGCTCCCAACAAGATGAGTCCATTCTAATGGAGGCTGTTTGTCTCGAGCGGGAACAAAGACAGTAGCCATATTAATGGAGCAATCATCGAAGACTTCCAATCCAGCCCTTGAATTCCTTTGTTCTTTAGATAGAATGGCTCAGGGAACCTATAGTAGGGGAAGTCATCACCTTCCCTAACAAATTGCCTATTCAACGTAAGTGGATAAGGTTTCATCTGGAATAAAGTGGGAGAATTGTCTATCCTCTTATGTTCAGCTATAGCCACCTTTGCGAGCCTGATCTCCTTCTTAGATGGCTTGTAGCCTAAGCCAAACCTTCCCTTCTGTTTGAAGGTCTTGAACACAGGCGGAATTTTGTCCTTCAGATTCTTCCCTAACGGCGTTCTAGGGAAATAACCTTGTTTCTCGAGCATGGCATGTACCTTGGGATTTGAGTAGGGATCGAAGTCAAAAGGTGCTTCATCCTGGCTCATCATCGCCGCAAGCTCAAATTTGTGGAGTTCCTCATCTATTGAGCTATGCTCCACTTCGAGAGTTGACCGTTTAGGAGTGAAAACAGCATTGATACTCTCCCGAGATAGTGATCACTTGTCCTTGAACCAATGTTTTCACCTTTTGATGTAGAGTGGATGCTATAGCGATACACTCGTGAAACAATGACCTCCCTAATAGTAGATTGAAGGAGGCTGGAATGTCTAGCACCACAAATTCCACATTCCGAGTGACACTGCCGGTAGTAATGGGTAACACTATAGATCTGACTGATCTCCGAGGTGAATTGTCATATGCCCTTAGTTGTACCCCATTTTGAGCCAAGTATTGTTGTTGAACCGCCAACTTTTGTGCCGTCCTCCAAGGGCACACATTTACAGCTGAACCGTTGTGGACCAGAACCAGTGAGATAGTTTTGTTGGAGCATTGCACTGTAAGGTATAGGGCTTTGTTGTGAGATGCTCCTCCTTGAGGCAGATCTTCAATCCCAAAGGTAATCATCTCCTATTGGGGGTGGTCACATGAGAACCAAGGATTCAGGAGTCGTTGTAGGCGGTACTGTGAGTGCTGTAAGGGCATCCAACATCTTCTACCTATGACCATGCGATGTACATATGAGTTGCCATATGGTGACCTCCACTCTGGTCTTTTTAAGTTGAGACATTAGAGGATCTTCAGGGGAGACCTGATTGTCATTGTCAACCGTTGGTGTGTGGTTAGGAGCAGCCACTGGGATGGTGGTGTTCCTATGGTTATGGCGGCCAGACCGAGTAAGGAATGCCACATTGCCTGGTTCATTTGTCTCCACCCATTCTGTCTCGGAATGCTCATGCTCATCATCTTCATCACTGTCCCAAATTCCGTGGATGAAAAGACTTTCAGGGAACCCAACTACTTCGGGGGCAAGTTGACATGTTTCTACAATCAAAGCGGAGGGATTGAAACTGAAGTCGCCACAAAGAATAGCATTCGCATGCTCGGGCATAGGATTACTTTGATTGTTTGGTTTCCTGGCAGCTTTTGGCATTGGTAACGTCCCTGCCCTTATCATATCTTTTATCTTGTTCCTTAAAGTCCAACATCTCTCAGTGTCTTGCCCCCAACAACGGTGATAGCGACAAAATTGGTTGGCATCCTAATTTCTACCTTTGACTTCTGGCTCTTCTTTCGGTAAGGGCAAAACCAAGATACCCTTCTTGACTAAACGGTCGAGAGCCTGAGAGTAAGGAACATCCAATGGAGTATAAGTCTCGTACTTTGGTACATAAGGCCCCTTGCGCTGGATAGAGTTAGTCTCCATAATCTTAGGAGGGTGGCTAGCCGCACTAGTGGCCCTTCTATTGGAGTTGGACCCTTTCCATCCAGGCAAAGTGGTCTTATCATTGTGCATCGCCTTTAGTTGGACACAAATGTCCTTTAGGTAATCAAAGTCTTTAACAACATGGTACCCCAAGTGCTTGGATAGACGGCTCTTGAGTCCTTGCTTAAAGGTAGATAACTGTAGGCAGAGAGGGATTTTCACATTGATGTGGGATAACTTTGTATGCCATCTTTCAAAGTAATCCATAAAGGACTCATCATCCCGTTGCTTCATGGCGGTTAGGTCATCCACCGTAGCTTGCTTCTTTTGGATGCGGGTGTAATGGTGGATGAAAGCTTTGAACAACTCAGTCCAATTGGCTTTGGTTTGAGGTGACAGCGCATGATACCATACCTTTGCTTCTCCATCTAGGGTGGATGGGAAGACGGTAGAGTATAAGTCGACATCAATCCGGTTAAAGGTGTCAACCTCACGAACTCCTCAACATGATGAATAGGGTTCTCAGAAGGTTTGAACCTGATATTTGACACTTCAACTTTGTCAGCTATCTTCAGGGTTGGCTGAACAGGTAATGAAACCTCTAGGTATTTGTCAGCAAAGGCTGGTACATAGCTTATTGCTTTGGTGAGGCTTTCTAACTTCTGCTCAAGGGCCTTAACAGCGGGGTCCCTTGTAGGTTTTGACACTTCAGGCGTGTTAACCTTAGCCTTGGATATCCCTATTCCTCCAGAGTATGAGGATGTCTTGATGATCTCAAGTTCGGATTCATATCCTTGTATTTCTTCGTCGTCCTCTTCAACATTCAGTCCTAACTTGGTGTTGATCTTAGTGATGGCCTGCAGCATTCCATCCATCACTTGTTGTTGTTCATTCAGCCTTTTGCTCATCTTCTGCTCCTGCTCCAGGGTATTAGCAAACACAAGCCCTTGCATTTTAGTGTAGGGCTCGTCCAAATGCTTCGTGATGTTGGCTTCGGTGCTTTGGACCGCGACTTCTTGGAATTTCTCTCCAGACATGATGTAGTCACTAGTTGCAGATGGATCGTAATGCGGATTCAGAATCAAACGACCAGTTCGTGGATCTCGAATGCGGGCTCGGAGTCGATCACCAATGATGCCTGCATGGAAATTCAAAGTTAGAACACTCGATGACATACCCTGACACGTACAACCCGATGCATGTATGCCCTAAGGAACCTATATGATCCTAACTGACTTGACGCTTATATGTCGACACAAAGGATTCACCCACTTTTTGGGAGTGCATGGCATAACTCTATATGGACCTATGGACAAAACATTATAAAGGGCCGAATAAAGTCAGACATAGCGAGTGGGTCATAACTTGATAGGTTCAAGTCAATGTTTCTCAATTCAGATGAGCCCAAACCACAGGCCGACCGTTTTAAGGAGAATCCGTAACTTGACCCAACAACTTAGACAGCTCAAGCCATTACGCGGACCAGAATAATGTTTAACAAGACCGACGACCCATTTTTTATGACCTTCTTTCTTTTTACCCCTTTTTATTATTTACTTATTTTATATATTTTTTTTAGTCGAGGAAAACAGATATTGTAAATGATCGAATAAATCCAACAATAAGTGAGTCATAATTAATGTATAGGTTTAATCAACATATCCAATATGGTCAGGCCTAACAACGGGCCGGCCATAAATGCGGTGGATTTATTAATTAAATCGAGAAATTAATTTCCTCGAGCTTAGTGACTATTATGCAATCTAAAACGCTATCCATTAACTTTGTTGGACTTTTAATTATTATTTTTTTGGACCTTTGTTAGGAGAATTTCGTAAAGGGCCATATAATATCATCAAAGGTGAGTCGATTTTTATTTGTTAATTAAAATAATTACCCTTTAAGCATAAATGGGCAAATGGGACCTTCCACTTGGGCTAACCATGATGCCTTTTGAGTTAATTATTCTAATTAATAAATAATCATTTACTCAACGCAATGATTTTATATGGACTAGAACAAAACCTCTAAACTAGGGTCGACTCTAAAACAAAAGGAAAAGGGGAAGGGGTAGCACATATCACATATCATACAACATGAAGGGATACCCTAAACCAAGGTTCTATGTTCATGGATTTTTCTATGGTTGGATTACATGGCCTACCGCACGTTTTCATCTCCGTGCTCCATACCCTTAGGTATGGAGTGTGAGGTATTGCTCAAAGAACTTCAAGGAAGTCCTTTAAGTGTAACGCGGGGAGAGAGGGGACAAAATGTTTGGCGATGTAGGGTGCATCCCACAAGTAGTGGCCTGCCCGCTCTCAAGGGAATCACCTAGGTATAACCTAACCGTCGCCTTTGTGCTAACGTGTCAAAAGACGCGATTAGTGGCCCGGTATGCAAAGGATGCCTAAAAAGAATTATAAAATCGTGAAATAAATCAATTTCTCCCTTTTACAATTTCAAATTAATTCGATTTTTTTAAGTTTTACCCTCTTTTTAAGTTTAAGTCCCCAGTGGAGTCGCCAATCTGTAGGACCCCGGAAAAAGTGACCTTTTTTCCCTGATGCGCTACTTAAGTGATCGGGAGCCGACTAAGGTTTCTTAATCCTTAAATAAGGATATTTTTATTTTCGAAATTCATTTTCGGGGTGATGAAACTTTATTTATTTTACAATTCCGTTTTTATTATTTAAATACTTGAAATTACGCTAAAATATATTAATAATGACTTAAAATCGGCCCAAACACCAAATTCAGGCCCAAAAGGAAGCAGGTGGGCCGCCAAGAACTGCCAAAACCCACGCAGGTTTTGACAACTCTTGGGTGGCACCGCCTGTTTCCCCTGGGCCTGAGAATAAGGGTTGGAAACATTAAAACCCGTGGGGGTTTTATTGATTCCTAACACATTTTCTCGGTTTTTAACTTTGAATTGGGTGAGAGGAAGATATTAAATCATTTCTTAATCATTTTAGTGTAAATCTCAATATTAAATAATTAAACAGATTATAAAAGGAATAAAAGAGCCGCCAGTCGATTTAAGGAAACCGACAAACCATAAAAATAATGAAAATAACTCCGGTCTACGAAACCCGATTCTAAGTCCGGGGGTAAGGTTACGAATTCGAGAATTACAAGAATTCTCGGATTCTCCTGTTAGAAAAGATACTCTACTAAAATCGACATTAAAATGAAATAGAGTAGGGAGAAGTTTAATTAATTTCGCAAAATTATATTCTTAACATGCAAGGTAAAATGAGATTTTTAGTTTACAAAATATGCACAAGTAATGAAAATAAAGTACAAATTACATGATTAAATAATGATAATGAAAAGAAACGTAAAGCGAACCTCTCTGACTTAGGAGCCGAATGCGCCGGTTAAATTTCTTGACTTTGCCTTGACTTGGAACTTAGATGGAAGGGTAAAAGTGGTTAAGAAGAATTGTATGAAGGTGATGATATGGATGTGACAAAAATGATTAAAAGAGAATTAGAGAGTGAATATGGATGATGGAATGTTAGGAGAGTTTAGGTGATAATCATGGTATTAGTTGGTGAAAATGAATGAAATGGAGGGGGTGTTTATAGGTTAAGGAGGTGAGGTTTGGAGGGAAAAAATGGGGAACATACCCATAATATCATGCCATGCAATCACCAAGGTCAAGGGAAGAAGTCAAACACATGGGGCTAATATCAAGGGAGGGTGATCAAGTTTTTCACGTCGGATTTTTAAAGATAAAACCCGCGAGGGTTTTATAAATCCCACACACGGATCGCTGACGTGGACGGAGCGACGCACATCAAGTGATAGAAAACCCGCGCGGGTTTTGAAGTCTCTGGGCCGGGGCGCGCCTTGGGCTTGTCCTAGTTCTGGGCTGTTTCCTTTGATTAAAACCCGTGCGGGTTTTGTCTTTGGTAGTGGACCGGCTTGGTTTGTCTTGTTTGCTTTGCTTGCTACATTGGCCCAATGATGTATCCGGCCCAGATATTTTATTTAAACTTTTGACAAGTCGGGATTATATCGGTGCAAATCCCAGCGTCTACAGGGCCATGTGATTTCTCTTTTCTTTGTTCTTTCTGTGGTAGGGACAGTTCTTGATCAAGTGATCTGGGTCACCACACGAAACACAAGAGAATGAGTTAGTTCTATTATTTGATGAGTCATTACCTCTTTGGTTGATCCGTTTGGATGAAGGTCCTCTGGAGGTATGAATTTTCTTGCACGATTTCTTGAGTTCCTTGGCCATCAAGGCCAAGATCCGATCCTTATCATTGTCGTTAGGACCATAGATGTCTTTACGGGCTACTTCTTCCTTTTCTTTTTGCTCTTCTTGGAGACGCATTTCGTGAGCAAGAAGCTTTCCAATGAGGTCATCTAATTTGAAAGTTTCCACATCGTGAACTTCCTCTATTACTATGACCTTTGGTTCCCATTTCTTTCTAGGAAGACATCTGAGGACCTTGTAAACTTTTTCTTCATTGGAGTAGGTTTTCCCCAAGGACTTGAGATTATGATAGTGAATCGTTTGTACATGTCCTTGACGGATTCTCCATTCGTCATTCTGAAGGATTCATAATGCTTGACATAATTGTCAAGCCTTATTTTTTGAACTTGGCTCGTTCCTTCATATGTGGTCACTAAGTATCCCACACCTGTTTAGCTGTATCACAGCTAGAGACAAATTCAAACTCATTAGAATCAAGTCCACAGTAAAGGATATGTAAAGCTTTAACATTTTTATCCGCCTTTTTTGCTTCTCTGGCAGTATATTTGGATCTATCTTTGGGTTTCGGGATTTCTCTTTCTGAGATCATGGGGACAAAGTCTCCATTCTCAATTTTGTCCCAAAGGTCATAGTCTTGATCCATGATGAATGTCTTCATACGCTTCTTCCATTGGGAAAAGTTTGATCCTCTGAATAATGGGGGACTGTTCAAGCAACGTCCTTGCCCTATATCACCATCTTCGATCCCAACCATGATATTTTCCACAGAGCGGTTAGTCTCTTCTTGAGTGGACCTCTTCTGATACCAATTGAAAGAACCCTCATTTATTTCCTCAGAACATATTACAGAATTGATGTATGAAGTTTGCCTAAGGTAAACGTCCTTAAGTTAAACGCAGAACAACATGTTTGTAGAGAGCACTTCACGATAGTTTCTGAATCAACAAGTACCAATCACAGATTTGGTACAAACACTAATCAAACCTAATTCCGTCTAGGATTTGATTACACTCAAACACAATCCGCACAAAAAAACTCTTCTTTCCACTCGAAGAAAGAACATGAAAAACAAAGCACCATTCTCTGTTTTTCAAACACCCGATTACTTCCATGGCATCATTGGTTATGTTCAATCTCCAAGTCTTCTATTTATAAGAATAATGATGTCAGTAGAATAGAGACGTTGACATTGATTTTGCCCGATTCTTTCCTTCTTCGTTTTCAGTCTTTCCTTCCGATATGCTCCGATCTTCTTTCCTTCTTGTGTGATTCCCGGAAATTGCAATCTTTATCTTCCTTCCAATTTCTTGATTTATTGTTTCCTACAAAGTAGATATTACAATTGATTAGTCTGATTAGAAATATGGATAGAAAGATTGGATATTAATTTCCAGAAAACTTCCTTGTTTCGACTGCACTTTCGCATCAACGCTTCTCGCCTAGGGTTAACGTCCTTATGATGCCTTGGGTGAACGTCCTTATGATGCCTTGGGTGATGTCCTGCTGCTTTCTTTGAGATCTCTTTTCTTGCGCATCATATCTTTTCTGGATATTCGAATTTTGACTTTCATTCAAAGCTGATCCAGTCGCCAAGGTCCTTGATGTTGGGTCTGTCAATGTCATTGAGGAGTTCTAACAACTGTAATGTATAATTATCCTTTGAAATGAATGTAAACGATTTAAAAATACTAAAAATAGTATTATATTATATTCTTCATTGCCTATACAAGAAGAAATGCTAGAAAAGATGACATTATTTACATCATCTGTTATTATTTTACATAACTTTATGTCAATCAAATTTGTCAGGAATATACAGATTGTAATTGTAATTAATGATGACTTTTTAATCCAAACTATTCATTAAAAAATTGACGATGTAATTATTTAGAAAAAATTAAAAGGTTTAGCCTATAGATCAATTGTGATCTGTGCTGGCAAGTACCGAACAATTTTAATCAGTGTTGAATAATATTGATGATAATTGCTTACCATAAGTTGTATTATCACTCCCATCCAATTTCTCAAAACATCCACTTCCAAGCATAGGGGATTTCACAAACGTATCTCCGCCCACCTAATTCGCACCAGAACAAGGAGAGATATTTTAGACACATTTTGTACACAATCACGCACACATAACTTCATATCAACAAGTTGGCACATTGCTTGGTTCAACCAAGATGGGTGCCAACATTTGGGAATGGACACCATAGGTGTCAGAAAGCTTGTTGGTAAGGCGCCTATGGTAAGAATATGTGTAATGTAAAATCTTATTTTAAGGATACAAATTTCGAACGATAATATCATGTATTTTGGGGTGTTTGTTAACAATGTGCGATATAATTTTCTAGGACGCTAATATACTATTGACGTAAGTGTCTTTCGTGACCCCAAAGGATTCTGATGTCGCTAACCTGGACGCTAATATACCTATATATGGCCGATTTGGTCGATGGGAATTGTAAATCAAGTTCAAGGGTGGAAAAATCCAATGCTTCGACGATACAGACGACAACTTGTTTACACCTTGTTCTCGATTGGGACAAGCCGGAGACTGTATGATAGAAACAATGTGCCCGAACGACTCTCTAGACGCTGGTGGGTTGAGTGGTGGCTTTACCTCGGCCCATCGTCTTCCTCCAGCAATAAGTGTCTACTAGGTTGGGTGTTTTTTTTGTTATTTTAAATCATATAATTAATTTGTTGTTATGAAACAATAATAGATGAACGCAATACAAAGAGAATAATAGAGAAGAACAATAGAGACACAGAGAGATTGAGGGAGGAGAATGAGCGATCGTTTATTCATAACCCACAAGGGGTATATATACTAATTACATAGTAAGATCACATGAGCAAAATCCTCCTAAACCCTAACCACCTAAGAGATACTAATGGACATTCACAAATAAATATTATTTCATAACACTCCCCCTTGAATGTCCATTATCCTAAAGAGTATGCCTCATTAAAACCTTACTAGGAAAAACCCAATTGAGAGAAAAACCCAGTGAAGGAAAAAAGAGTACACACTTCTCTATACGCAAATATATGTTCTCTCATTAAAAACCTTTCTAAGGAAAATCCAGTGGGACAAAACCTCAGATAAGGAAAAAGAATACAACGCGTATTACTCCCCCTGATGAGAACATCAATTAAGATCTTTGAGTTGATATAATTCAACTTCATGACTGACTTGATACATGAATCACTTAATTTTCACTTAAACGAATTTACTTAGCGTGCACATAATTAGTATGTAATCAAATGTCATATGACTTAGGTAAATATCCATATCTAATCAAACCAAATTTGAACTGATGAGGATAATAAATATCTACATCGCTAGTACCTTCGAGGCACCGAAATAGGTTAGATCATGTATGATTAGCAAGATACGTCAATGTTTCAATTTAAATACGGTACTTCAAGACCCAAATACAGTACTTCAGGACTCAAATACGGTACTTCAGGACCGCTAAATTTCTCATCATCTTTTCGGGATCGAAAGGGGGGTTGTTTTCATATCAAATGACTGTACCACTACTAGGGTACTTAAAAGGGAGTGATTTGCTCACGCAACATTATCTTAGCACTTTGCTACATAAATTAATTTATGCATGTAAGATCATTCTCAAAATGTGCAACTTGTAAACCAAGACAATAACAGATTTTACCAAAATCTTTCATTCCAAATACGCTTATAAAGCAATCCAAACTTTTGAGGATTTTCGAGAGTCCAAACTATCAATAACATTTACAAACAACTAGGATCCGGATCATTTAATCATTTCCTTTAATTATGCAATATGCGTCCATATTGCTTTAATCACATAAATATCTATCAACTAAATAACCAATATTCTCGAGAATTTTAATATGTGCTTCCGGCACTTTGAACCCTTCAGGAGTTCTATATAAACATCATTATCAAAATTTTCATAAGCTATAATGATATTTATAAGATGCATACTTAGCTTTTCACGTACAGCCAAATTTAAGGTATCATGATGTAGTGACATGGACTACATGGGAGTATATTCCTTCACAGTTGATACCAAATCTTTGCGAAAGCACTTATGCAACAAGTCGCTTCTTACGCCTTATATCTCATAATCTCCCTTTCTCATTCTATTTTCATACAAAAACGTAACTGTATCCCACGAGTTTTACACCAATTTGGTGTATGGACAACATGTCTTGATATTTCCAATTTTACAAGTGAATCTAATTCTTAAATGCATCTTTCCACTTGGCCAATCTCATCAAACCTAAACTCATGATTCTCATAATTACTCATAGTAGTGAACGCTATATTTTATAATTAGATACTATATCGACGTCGACTTCATTCGGTTCCACCTTATCCAATTCATGACATAATTAATTGAGATCTCATCATATTCACGTATTTCAGGTGCCTGAGCTTGTGGTGCAACATCCACATTTGTCATGATTGAGGACTCTTCTGGAGTCAAAATTTTCTCATTTCGGTTATCATTAATTATTCGCTCATTTTCCTTTTTAGAGGACTATTGTCTTTGGAACCGACTGGTCTACCATGCTTCATATGTGGTCGAGACTCATTAACAATTCAATTTGTCCTACTGGGACATCAATTCTTACAGGAGCATTAGTAGTTGGGACATAGGATCTAATAACTCTTTGTGGGTAAGTAGAATATCTGGCAGTAGATTCGCTCAAGTTTGCAGACAGATTATATTTGAACTTCCAGTTCACATTACATTGTATAAGGATCATAATAATTCGTTCCAACTTATTTCCTTGTCCAACAACTTGATTTCTCCCCCTAATGTTGGGAAAATTGAATCATCATAATCGACAAGTTGTTCCATAAGTATATCTCCAATAAATGGTTCTATTATATTTAAGTATGGATATACCCAAGATATATTCCTGATTCCTTCGGGGTCCCATCTTAGTGCGTTATTATGGAGCTTACATCGCACATGCTCAAATTCATAGGTGTGACATTTTTGGCTCATGGCCAGAAACCATCGTAGGGGAGAAATAAACATTCATGATAACCTCTTGGCCTTATTTGGATCAATGTTGGTGCATGTAACATGACATGTCCCTGAACAGTTGTAGTAAGCTCCGCTCTCAAAGGTCATAAGTTTGCCATTTATTATATACTCAACATCTCATATATTAATGATTCTACAGGATCATTTTACATATAAACATTTTACATAGGATGCTTAACATCTATGTCCATTGGCATATAAAAACTATCAAAAGTCTTCACCATCATTATCAAGATGAATCTTCTTGATTGATAATTTGAAATGTGCTCGTAAATCAATTGAGCAAACAATCTACAAGTTTCAGGTTGCAAGTTGATAGTAAGCATACAAGTGACTATCTCACTAATGCATCTAGCAAAGTCATACTATATTCAAATAGTTTACATCTGGGTCTGCAGGACCAACACAAATATCACTTGTACACAATCCAGGAATATAAGGGATTCGATTCGTATCTTTGCTAATGATGGTGTTATAATTATTTTTCTTTGATAGAGAGAGCTAATTATAACTCATTTGATTAAGGATCTTCTGGCCCTTTAAAATATATCCATATGAGTTCTTCTTAAGAGGATTGATCCAACATGCTCCTACTATGATAAAGTCTTCATCAATAGTAAACTTCTGGTTTACTGGAGTATGTACTTCAAATTGGATTAATTGTTTAGAATAACCCATAAAATAAGGGTGATATCGTTTTCAATACACATGTTTTTCAAAGCAATTTTCATAATATATGAACACTAGTTGTCTCAACATAGTATTCATTCCCACGAATATATTTAAAACTTAATTAATAAGTTCCTTTGAGACTAACTTGGTGGAGAGAAGTATTTGCACAATATGAAAGTTAGTTACACCAAGTAATATTATATGCGCTCTTCTGGAGCCTTTAATCAAAGTAGACTGTCATATATATAATACTAATATTTACCTCCCTCATAAATGGACAAGAAGTATGTAATTTATTATCACTAAAAATGTGTGTTGTTCTAGTGTCTGCAGGACACGTATCTATCACCTCATTTATTCATGTTCCAATCAAGTAAGAAACCATGAAATTCACTTCAAGATAAATAATATAATATCAATGCATATAAAACATATAGAGGAAGTGCTTTAATCACTTATTCATAAAAAGAAACTCCACTTCAGAAGCACATACGTAACTCTTGAAAGTTAAATACTCCATAGTAAAAATGCATTAATCAGGGATATCGATATCATTGACTACTTTTTAAAACATGTCTATGAGAATAATGAATAATCACATGAATTAAATTCTCACAACGATAGATTCCATCCATATGCTCATATAATATCACAATCATATCTGCAATACACACTATAATTTGTATTATGCTTAGAAAACAAAGTTCATGCATATTTGGTCAATCAATAACAATGCACTTTGTGATTTGGCATTACGAAACAAGCCGTCATGTTCATGATACTGGAAAATACTTAATAATTCAATATGATCAACCAATTTCAATAAATCATTGATATCATATAGTGTTAGACAAATGAGAGCATATTACTCGCAATTTGTACGCGGAACATTTTCAATAAGGTGCATACATCAAATCATACGAATATCCAAAAATAATAACATCACATGAGGACTCATATTAATCCATAATTATGTACATATCAACATGATAATATTTCCATGAACTCAATAATCAAGGTTATTTTTGATCACCATGCATATAATCGATTTTCTAGCAAAGATGTCACATTCATAATGTCTCGACCTAGTTTCCCCCAAATAGATCTTCATGATCAAATCAAGTTCACAGTTAACACTTTAAGATACCAAAGTTAGAAAAATTTAATTGTCTTAGACAAAGTTCAATGTCAATCAACAAAGGAGCTGAAGAATAATTAAAACGCAACAATTGCTAAAGTCTTTAAACAATACCAATTAAGAGGGAGATATAAGAAGTAGTGACTTGAAAGAACGTGCACAACATCACTTACTATCAAAAGATTATAAAATAATATCTTGTGCTTTTTGATTAAGTTTGATAAGGTTCAACAAGATATTATGGCATACAACAGGTACGTGTCGTTTCCATTTCCTCGTTAATAATACATTTCTCACTTTTGTATCACTCATGCTTTTTGATTCCGTGTTCCTACTCCTGGTAGGGATATCATATTTTAAAAGAATAACATGACTACGACTAAGACTGTGTCGACTGTCACAGCGACTGGCATGACCTTTGTTTTGCTCATGATTCTTGAGTTTATATCCAACCACATTCACTTCAAGAAATGGGACAAAACCATTTGGGATTCTAATAATCCCATAGGTCATTATTAATAAAATTATGAACACTTCTTATCCAAACATTAAACTCCATACTTGTAACAAAATGCTAAATTTAACCTATGATATAAATTTTATCAACCTCATGTATACTATCATCGCCTTCCAACAATCCTTAGGCCAATTAACAACTCTATACTCTAATTGCCAGGAAAGCGAACTTATTGTTCACTAACGAGATTATATAGAGCTTCAAGGAGTGAACTTCTAGTTCACTACTAATATGTGTAATCAACGGAAACAAAATTCAATATTAGTGGTAGGATGAACTTCTGGTTCACCAATGAGATAAGTAATCCTTTTTTTTCAATAATAGAGTGAACTTCTGGTTACTAATAAAATCAGATAAAATTCTTAACATTAGAGTCAACTTCAGGTTCACTAATGAAAATAAGACAAAATTGATATAACTTCTAGTTAATTAATAAAATTAAATAACAGTATTAATATTAGAGCGAACTTCTGGTTCACTCATAAGATAAAATTTTCGACATATGAGTGAACTTCTTATTCACTTAATGAAGTAAGGTAAAATTCTTACCATTCCTGTGAACTTCCAGTTCAATGATAAGATTAAATGAAATATTCGTAACTACAGTGAATTTCTGATTCACTAATAAAATCAAACAATACTGTCAAGTGTAAGGTGAACTTCTGATCAACGATAAGATAAAATTTGCGATCTACGAGTGAACATCTGGTTTACTTGATGAAATAATGTAAAATTCTTAATATTGGAGTGAACTTCTGGTTCACCAATGAAATTATACAATCTTTAACTATAACCATAATATCAAATAACAAAAGACTTTAACCATATAAAGGCGATGGAGTGAACTTCTGGTTCACTAATAAAACAAAATAAACTTCGTAATATTGGGACGAACTTTTGGTTCGTTAATGAAAACACATAAAATCTTATACCTAAAGACTATAAATTAGTACACAACAATCTGACAACAAAGTTGTTCATAAATATAAATTATACAAATTTGATATTAACAGATCTGATTCACCAAGAAGGTTATACAAATTTCAATATCATAGTGAACTCCTGGCTACTAATGAAAAATAAATGTTTCATTATCGGGGTGAACTTCTGGTTCACTACTAATATTTACACACCTTCAATGAGAATGACAATCTTAATATTAGTGATAGGGTGAACTTCTACTTCACCAATAAGAAAAAGAATATCGGAGTGAATCCAATATGAATTGAATAAGTTATAGGGAATGAAGAGACAAAAAGCATACTAATTACCTTACTTCCAATTACTGCTTGGCATCGTCATCGTTGTAGAAGGATTTAGATTTGGATCTCATAAATTACTTCTAATTCTACATTCTTGACCCTTGTTTCTTCATCAAAACTCAAAAACTCTAAACCCTTATAGAATATAGAAAAAAAAAATAGTAGAGTTTCGTGCTGATAACGTGTTATGAAACAATAATAGATGAATGCAATACAAAGAGAATAATAGAGAAGAACAATAGAGACACAGAGAGATAGAGGGAGGAGAATGAGCGATCGTTTATTCATAACCCACAAGGGGTATTTATACTAATTACATAGTAAAATCACATGAGAAAATTCCTTCTAAACCCTAACCACCTAAGAGATATTAATGGACATTCACAAATAAATATTATTTCATAACATTTGTTTAATTGTTCAGATTTTATTAAAAAATTATAGATGACGATAAATTAATAACCAGTTTTCAAAATCTTAATTTTGATATTTATTTTTTTAAGTATTAATTTTTATTTATAGGTCTATTTATCTTTTCAAAACTTTTCTATTTTATGCCTTCAAAAAAAACTTTTGATGTTTTATTTTTTTCACATGTGAAGTCATACTTACTGAAATGGAGGTGATTCAGTCAACGTTTCAATTTTTTTTTTCCTAACTCATCTTCTCAATCTGTCACGTTGGATATCATCTGAGTTAGTCACTAGCTATCAGAATCGATCTAGATGCTGCAGGACACCTTTGCCAACATTTGAGTATATTAGTGTGCCAAACATTGTATGGTGAGTTATTATTCGACATCCCAAAGGACAACATATTATTGTTTGTTATGGAATAATAGTGTGAATGTCCATACCCTTACTTTTCTTAGTAATGAAGTATTCTTAATGATGAAGAACCTTGTATTATAAATACGTCCTCGATGGTTATGAAATATTCATTCCTTTCTTTCTCTCAATTCCTTTGTCTCTATTCTCTCTCTACTTTCTCTAATATTCATAACACGTTATCAGCACCAAGCTCGTATTTCTAATCTACGGTATGATTACAAGCTTTCCATTTCAAATTAAATTCATACATAGCGACTATTGTTATGTTCTTCTCAATTTTTTTTCAACATTTATTCTTATTTTGAAACCTTGATAAATCATCCCTTTTTCAACAATTTTATAGTGTTAAATCCTTGATAAACATTTGTTGTATTGTACATGCAATTGACGGCAGCTTATGGGGTGAATGAAATTGTGTTCTCTATACATCCAATTAATGGATATATCCTATATGTTTACACAGTACGTACTCACCGTTTCTCCAATTTATGGATGAAATGGTGTTCTTTGAACATCCAATTAGAACATCTAATTAATGGATGTTTATCTCATGCACCGTTTGAAAAGCAAAATGTATTCTTTGACATCCACCCGCACCGACATTATTCACCGCTTTCTCTCCATTTCATGATTTCTTTTAAAAATTTACAGTTCATTATATTGTTATTTGTATATATTAACTTATATTATTATTTGTATATTATTATTGTCATTAAGATTTATATTTTGTTTTTAATTGGAGAACAAGAAGTTTATCCCAATAGTAAGAATTTGGTCTCACTTTATTAGACTATACGATATTTACTTTAATATTAATAATTTATTTAATTTTGTCAGTGACCAGAAGTTCACTAATATGCATTATTTTTTTTCTTTTAGTCTCATCAGTGAACCAGAAGTTCACTCGATCACTACTATTACTGGTGAACCAGAAATTCACCTCAACCTAACTACTAATATTATTATTGGTGAACCAGAAGTTCACCTCAACCTAGCTACTAATATTATTGGTGAACCAGAAGTTTACCTCAACCTAACTACTGATGTTAATGTTTTAGAATGCAATATATTGTTTCATTCTGTCTATTAATGCCCATGTTATTTATTATTATTTTTAGTTGTTACCCATTGTGAATTAACTTTGTTTAATGGTATTTAGTTTTCTTATATATAATACTCAATATTAATTATCATGGGTACTTTGATGCTAAGATACATTTGGCTGCCAAGGGTTTGAGAGAAACAATAATAAAGACAACAAAGTCTCCGCTTAAGACAAGGCCAAAGCTATGATCTTCCTACGCCACCACCTCCATAATTGTCTTAAAATAGTGTATCCCGCGACTGAAGATCCGTTTGAGCTATGGAATAGTCTGAAAGAAAGATATGACCACCAGAAGACGGTCATTCTTCCAAAAGCTCGACATGATTGGATACATCTCAGATTTCAAGATTACAAATCTGTAGCTGAATATAATTAAGCACTTTTCCGAATTACCTCACAGCTGAAATTGTATGGTGAACCAATCACAGATGCGGGTCTATTGGAAAAAACGCTTTCCACTTTTCATGCAAATAATGTGATTTTACAACAACAATATTGTGAAAAGGGTTTTGAGAAATATTCGAAATTGATTTCCTGTCTGCTTGTCGCTGAGCAGAATAATGAGCTTTTAATGAAAAATCATGAAAGTCGCCCTACTGGCTCTGCCCCATTCCCTGAAGTGAATGTTGCAACATATGACCCCGATAACCACAAGGGCAATAGAGGTCATGCCAGTAGTCGGGATCATGGAGGTAGACGTAGTCGTGGTCGTGGTCCAGGTCGTGGCCCTAGTCGTGGTCGTGGTCGTGGTTATGGTCGTGGCAACTTCTTCAAAAGATCATCTTCCCACCAGAAGTGGGACACCAAAAATCATCAAGCCAAAAATATTGAGGAAAGCCCATGCTATCGCTGTGGAGGAAACGGGCATTGGTCGCGTACCTGTCGTACACCAAAACATCTTGTGGATTTCTATCAAGCATCATTAAAGAGCAAAGGAAAACCGATAGAGACAAATTTTATGCAAGAAGATGGATCAATTGATGTGTCACACTTAGATGTTTCTGATTTCTTTTCTTACCCTGAAGGAAAGATCGACCATTTGGTCGGTGATGGCAATGACGAGACTTTTATGGACTAGGATATTACCCTATGGGTTTTTTTATGGGAAATTTTGTAGTAGGATTTATGTTACCCATATCGTTATCGCTTTTATTTTTCCTTTAGCTAGCTATATGTTGTTTAAGCATTTTCATTCCTAAATGTATGAGTTTTGACCTAATATCATATTTCTTTCTTCTTATATTAAATCTAGTGAAGATCATGGACACTTCATCAATTGGAGTAATGAGCAAAGAAGGAGATATGTGTCTTGCAGACAGTGCAACAACACACACTATTCTGAAAAATAAGAAGTATTTTTCTTGTTTATTGATACAAGAAGCAAATGTTACTACTATATCGGGTAGTTCAAATTTAATTGAAGGCTCCGGAAGAGCTCATATAGTACTACCTAGTGGAACCTATTTTCACATAGATAATGCATTATAATCCACCAAGTCTCAAAGAAACTTATTAAGTTTCAAAGATATTCGTACAAATGGATATCATATTGAGACAACTAGTGAAAATAATGTTGAATATTTGCATATTATCAAAATTGTATTGGGAGAAACATGTGTGTTGAAAAAGTTACCATCATTATCATCCGGGTTATACTTCACAAAGATTAACGCAATTGAAGCACATACTCTAGTAAACCATAAGTTTACTAATGAAAAGGAGTTTATCATATGGCATGATAAATTGGGGCATCCCGGATCAACAATGATGCGCAAAATCATAAAGAACTCATATGGACATACTTTAAGGGACCAGAAGAGCCTTCAAACCAATGAGTTCTCATGCGCCGCCTACTCTCAAGGAAAATTAATCATAAGGCCATCACCATCTAAGATAGGGGTTGAATCAGCTTCATTCCTGGAACGTATACAAGGTGACATTTGTTGTCCTGTAGACCCACCATGTGGACCATTCAGATACTTCATGGTTTTAGTTGATGCATCAACAAGATGGTCACATTTGTGATTATTGTCAACCCGTAACTTGGCATTTACAAGATTACTTGCTCAATTGATTAAGTTACGCACACATTTCCAGATCATTCAATCAAGAAAATTCGTCTTGATAATGCTGGTGAATTTACGTCCAAAGCCTTTAATGTCTATTGCATGTCAATTGGCATAGAGGTTGAACATCCTGTGCCACATGTTCATACACAAAATGGCCTTGTAGAATCGTTTATCAAACGATTGCAATTAATTGCAAGACCATTACTTATGAGAGCAAAACTTCCAACCTGTGCTTGGGGGCATGCCATATTACATGCCGCGACATTGATCTGAATAAGGCCAACAGGTTATCATGAATGTTCTCCCCTACAATTGGTTTTTGGCTATGAACCAAATATATCCCATCTACGAACTTTTGGATGTGCGGTATATGTACCTATTGCCCCACCACAACGCACCATGATGGGACCCCAAAGAAGATTGGGAATATATGTTGGGTATGAATCTCCATCTATAATTAAGTATCTCGAACCCTTAACTGGAGATATGTTTACGGCACAGTTTGCCGATTGTCACGTTGATGAAATATTTTTCCCAACATTAGGGCGAGAAACTAAGTAGTTGGACAAGGAGATAACTTGGAAGGGATTATCACATATGCATCTAGATCCTCGTACAAAACAGTGTGAATTGGAAGTTCAAAACATAATTCGTTTACAAGCTTTAGCAAATCAATTGCCAGACGCTTTTTCTGACCCATAGAGAGTTACTAAATCCTATGTCCCAGCTGCTAGTGCTCCTATTCGAATTGATGTCCCAGAAGGACAACGAGTTATTGCTAAAGAATCTAGACCACAATTAAAGCGTGGTCGACCAGTCGGTTCCAAAGACAAAAATCCTCGAAAAATAAAAGGAGCACATGATAATGATAACCAACATGAGGAAATATTGACTCCGGAAGAGTCCCCAGACATGACAAATTTGGGAGTTTTACCACAAGATCAGGTACCTGAAAATCGCGAAAATAATGAGATCTCAATTAATTTTGTTATGACTGGGATAAGATGGAACCGAAATGAAGTCGACGTCGATGAAGTATTTTCATATAATGTAGCGTTCACTATTATGAATGAAAATGAGGATCATGAACCTAGGTCGGTTTAGGAATGCAGACGAAGAGATGATTGGCCAAAATGGAAAGATGCAATTCAAGCATAATTAGATTCGCTTACAAAAAGAGAAGTATTCAAACCAGTGGTCCGTACACCAACAGGTATAAAACCTGTGGGATTCAAATCGGTCTTCGTGCGTAAACGAAATGAGAAAAATGAGATTTTGAGATATAAAGCACACTTAGTTGCACAAGGGTTTTCACAAAAACCAGGTATCGACTATGAAGAAACATACTCCCCTGTAGTTGATGCTACTACATTTCGATACCTATTAAGTCTGGCAGTACGTGAAAAGCTCACTATGCATCTTATGGATGTCGTTACAGCTTATTTATATGGAAAACTGGATAACGACATTTACATGAAACTCACTGAAGGATTTAAGTTTCCTGAAGCACACAACGAAAAGCCGCGAAAGCTTTACTCAATCAAGTTTAACAGATCTCTATATGGGTTAAAATAATCTGGACGCATGTGGTATAATCGTCTTAGTGAGTATCTATTGAAAGAAAGATATATAAATGATCCTTTTTGCCCATGCATCTTTATAAAGAGATCCATATCAAACTTCGTTATAATGGTAGTTTATATTGACGATTTGAACATTGTTGGGACTCCAGAAGAGGTTCAACAAGCAGCATTTTGTTTAAAGAAAGAGTTTCAAATGAAAGATATTGGTAAAACTAAGTTTTGTCTTGGTTTACAAGTTGAACATTGTAAGAATGGAATTTTCGTGCATCAATCGACTTATTTAGCAAAAGTGCTAAAAAGATTCTACATGGACAATGCACATCCATCAAGTACTCCTATGGTGGTGAGATCACTTGATGTGCGAAATGATCCATTTAGACCACGAGAAGATGATGAAGAATGTACTCCTTGGTCCCAAAGTACCATATTTAAGTGCTATTGGAGCATTAATGTACCTTGCTAGTCATACATGACCAGATATTTCATTTTTTATGAATTTGCTAGCAAGATTTAGCTCGTGTCCAACACGAAGACATTGGAATGGAGTTAAACATATATTCCGATACCTTCGAGCTAGAATGGATATAGGTTTATTCTATCCACATGAAGTGACAACAGATTTGACTGGCTATGCTGATGCCGGATATTTATCTGATCCCCATAATGCTCGATCTCAAACTGGTTATGTGTTTACTTGTGGTGGAACTGCCATTTCTTGGTGATCTATGAAACAAACCATAACTGCCACATCTTCTAATCATGCTGAAATCTTGGCAATTCATGAGGCTAGTAGAGAATGTGTTTGGTTAAGATCCGTGGTTCAACACATTCGGGGAACATGTGGTCTATCTTCAGGAAAGATATTCCCACAATTTTACATGAAGATAATGCTGCATGTGTAGCACAACTAAAGGCAGGATACATCAAAGGTGATAGAACAAAACATATCTCACCAAAGTTTTTTTTCACTCATGATCTCCAAAAGAGAAAAGATATTAATGTTCAACAAATCCGTTCTAGTGAGAATTTGGCGGATTTACTTACCAAATCACTTTCGACTGCGACGTTTGAGAAGTTAGTTAATAAGATATCGGATTGCGTCGTCTCAGAGAAATCTGTTGATGCTCATATCAGGGGGAGTTTATACACGTTGTACTCTTTTTCCCTTAACCGAGGTTTTGTCCCATTGGGTTTTCCTTGGAAAGGTTTTTAATGAGACAGCATATGTTGGCGTATCAAGAATTATGTACTCTTTTTCCTTTACTAGGGTTTTTCCCTATGGGTTTTCCCAGTAAGGTTTTAACAAAGCATGTCCTTTTGGTAATGGACATTCAAGGGGGAGTGTTATGGAATAATAGTGTGAATGTCCATACCCTTACTTTTCTTAGTAATGAAGTATTTTTAATGATGAAGAATCTTTGTATTATAAATACGTCTTCGATGACAATAAAATATTCATTCCTTTCTTTCTCTCAATTCCTCAGTCTCTATTCTCTCTCTACTTTCTCTTATATTCGTAACAGTGTTCAAATTATCCTTAAGGAACCTGTATGTTTTTTTTTTGACCCAAAGGGAAAGGAACCTGTATGTTTGTTGCCTTTGTTAGCTAAAATCATTTATTCTGTTTCTATTTGCCAAACTGTTTTGAAAAAATTCTCTCAATAAGGTAAAATCCAACAAAGGATTAAACTGGAAATATACTTACATATATAAATTAATGTATGTATTATACAGTACTTGCCGTATATTGGTAAGAATTAAAGAAATTCTTGTTATTTTTACCCACAAGACAGATCAAATCTTCCCAGGAAAGACAGGAAATCCCATTGATATGATCGTTATCTTGCCTAGAATAGAGGAGGAGAATCGAACATTTTCGAAATAATTAACAATAATTCATACAGGGTTGAAGTATATATATGAGCATGTACAATGCCCTAATGATGCACCTACAAAAAAGATCCTCCTTAACCTCTCCACTTTGTTTTAGTTGCATTTTTATTAATCCAATGAGGATGTCAAAACCTGACAATAGGTTAAGCTTAACCCTAGTTTTAGGGCTAATAGTTTCGCTTAATCTTCTTGTTAATGGTGTAGCAGCAACAACAGATTATAAAAAAGCCCTAAAGAATTCTTTGCTCTACTTTGAAGCACAAAGGTCGGGTGTGTTACCCCCTAATCAACGAGTCCTTTGGCGCGGCAACTCTGCTTTAAATGATGGCAAAGAAGCCGGGGTATGTGTCCGTACGTCCCAATAACTGTCGCACGTACCAACTGTTTTTTTTAACGAATTATTATTTTTGTTATCGGATCTTTGCTCCAGAGATTGCTATTATTTAATATCGAGTAATTATAAAACTATGAAAAATGTACATTCCATAAGTTCTTCAGCGAACCACCTACATATATTAACATGAGTATGTGCAATTGTGTATAAGGTGCAGTAGATGTTGTTTTTGTGCGATTCATAATTACTTTATTGTCCTTAACATTATTGTGTTGCTTTTTCTCCTATGCAAAAACGTGCATTCATGATATCGTATCAACTAAAAGTTCAAATATAGTAAAATATCTATGTTAGTTTTAATTAATATGCATGCATATATGCGATTTTTGGAAGGTATACCATATGCAGCTATATCCTCATGATTGTAATTTGATTTCGTTTATTTGAATTATCTCTCTTTCAATGTTTCTGTGCATATATTTTTTTTGCAAAATGATAAACATCTTGACACAAGATGGTTCTTAATCATTTTGCATTTCTTGTAAATCACTAATAAAGTTAAATGTAAGTGTATTTAAATCATTCTAAAGATATGTTTCATTATTTTCAGGGTTATTACAACTTATAAACAATTTAAAATTAATTAATTATTTATATTCAAACCCTAAATATAAAACTATGAATAAAATGTGCATTTTCTCCAATAATTGATAAAATTAGGTATTATTATATTTTTTGACCTAACTAATAAATATTATATTATTATAATTTATAAATATATATAAATTATTAAAGAAAATATTAATAAAAGTTACAAAAAATGTGAAATATGAACAATTCAAGATGGTTAAAAACCATCTTGAGTCAAGATGGTTATCATGATCCTTTTTTTTGGTGCAAATGTTTCTGTGCATATATAATTATTATACATCATCATCATTATTATTGTTATTATTATTTGGTGTTTTTAAAACTAAAAAGTGAATTAAAATGTTTTAAATTGTGTATATATAACGAATAACTCAGTGACACAATTGAGTTTGTCATTATAGCTAGATTTATTGTCAAACTCCTCTAATGTCTGTCTGGGGTGGTGAATAATTTAATAATAATTGTGACAGGTTAATTAGAGTAGCAATTAAATTTGAAATAAAAAGGAAGGGTTTTTTGCTTTTTGGACCCCGAACTTTGGGGGTATTTATTTTCTGAACCCCCATATTTCAAAGTTTATATTTTGGATCCTATACTTTGTGGACCCAAAAAATGTGCCCCAAAGTTATGTTTGACTCCGACGATGACCTAATTGTTGCCTAAACTTCCCGATATGGCCTTTTATCATTTTTTCCTTCTTTTGACTGTTGTTTTGAAATTGACCAGAATTTGACGGTTAAGGGTGTGTAAAATTCATGAGTAAAAAATAGAAGGTAAAAGTTAAATTTTGGTAACTTTCGGTAAATTTTGGTAACTTTTTTGGCAAATTTATGCTCATATGGGGGTTGGAAATCATGCAAGAAGAGAAAGAAGAAGTTGTGGCTGGAAAATTTTTGGAAAAAAAAAATTCGATAATGGCTTTGAAATATGGGGTTCCATATTGTTGCCAGAGACAAAGTATAGGGTCCATATTGTTGTTGGAGACAAAGTATAGGGTCCAAATATAAACTTTGAAATATGGGGGTCCAGAAAATAAATACCCCAAAGTTCAGGGTCCAAAAAGCAAAAAACCCTAAAAAGGAAGTTTAGTTTGATGATCCTAATTTTGTTGATTTGGTATATGAATGGAAACAAAAAAGGTGGATCTAGTGGGAGGATACTATGATGCAGGTGACAATGTGAAATTCGGATTTCCGATGGCATACACGATAACTCAACTGGCATGGGGGGTGGTGGAATTCAAGGGCAAACTGAAGGCTCATGGTGAGCTCCAGAATGCATTGTCAGCCATAAAATGGGGGACTGACTACCTGATAAAGGCACACCCTCAGCCACATGTCCTTTTTGCGGGTGTTGGGGAAGGAAACTCAGACCACCAGTGCTGGCAGAGGCCTGAGGACATGACCACTCCAAGGACTGTATACAAGATCGATGAACAAACTCCCGGTTCTGACTTGGCCGCTGAGACTGCTGCTGCCATGGCTGCTTCTTCTATTGCCTTCAAACATGTTGACCTCAATTACTCTTCACTACTATTGACTCATGCTAAACAGGTAATTCATTTTCTTATATTTCGATTAATTACATGTATGGCTAGATTTTTATGCTACATTTGTAACACTCCGGATATATGGTTAAAGTGTGCCTTAAAAGGATTGAAACGACTACTCATATCACCAAGGTGCATCTTCTTTTATGGTAGCTCATCCGTTGGGAACTCCTCAGTTAAGCGTGCTTGGTTGGGAGTAGTCAAAGAATGGGTGACCTCCTGGGAAGTTTTCCCAGGCAGCGTGTGAGCGAGGACGAAGCACGCTGGAAAGACCCGTGGTGATTTGTGGGGCCAGTCAGCGATCCTTAAAGTGGTTATCGATAATGTCCGCGGCCCGGGAGGGGTCGGGGCGTTACAGATGGTATCAGAGCCGACCCGCGACCGTGAGCTGCGCCAGTGGACGGGAGAGCCATGGGCAGTCACCTAGCGGGGCAAAGATTCTGGAGTGTATTGTGACACAACGAGGATGTTGTGCGCTTAAGTGGGGGTGATTGTAACACCCCGGATATATGGTTAAAGTGTGGCTTAAAAGGATTGAAACGACTACTCATATCACCAAGGTGCACCTTCTTTTATGGTAGCTCATCTGTTGGGAACTCCTCAGTTAAGCGTGCTTGGCTGGGAGTAGTCAAAGGATGGGTGACCTCCTGGGAAGTTTTCCCAGACCCGTGGTGATTTGTGGGGCCAGTCAGCGATCCTTAAAGCGGTTATCGATAATGTCCGCGGCCCGGGAGGGGTCGGGGCGTTACAACATTATTCATATCTTTTAGTTTCATATATCTATTATTCGACCATTATGTCCCCGCTAGTTGGAAATTAAAAGATTACTTTTTTTTTTCAACTTAAAGTTTAACAAACTAAAATTTGGTATAATACGTCATCAGACATCTTATATTTATTTTCAGGAAAAATTCATAGTGGTTATTAACCATCACAATGAAAATAATACTTATTCACATATGTGTCAACTTTTATTTTTGCCATTCATTTTTTTATTTAACACAATATTATAAAATGTATTTTCTTAATTAAATATTTTTTATGAATTTTTTTAAAATTTAAATATCTTAACTCTAAATTTTTGCTAAGTAAACAAGCATATTTTGAAAAATATTTATTTAAAAATTTTTAGAATAAAGTAAAATTTTAAAAAAATATATTTTACAATTTATATTACATAAAAAGCTAACGGTCAAGATAAAACTTGACACATCTACGAATAAGATTTATTTTACTTAAAGTTGTTGTCATGGTTGGCAACTGCTATATATACATATGTGTATCTCTTCTTTTTGGAGGAGTATGAAATAGTGAAGATTAATAAATTAAGTTTTGAAACTAATCTTTTTAAAGTCTAAAATTTAGACATAAGATTGTTATATCTCACCCTTCCACATGTCAGAAATTTTGAAGTATTAGGTTTGTTTACTTATGCTATTGGATGATGATATGAGTCATGACACGATGTATGTTTTAAATATACTCCTTTTTTTTTTGTCAAATTAATGCCTATTGTGATTTTGATATTAAGTTTTTTGACAATTAGTTACCAAATCATAAGGACTTAGAATTTTTTTGGGAATATCAATAAATATAAATGACATTCTAATAGAATAAATTTTACTTTTTATTTGTATTTCACTTGTTTTTTTGTAAATTTGGAAAAAATTGGATAAAAATATAATTCTATACAAGTTATACGTTGACATTATACTTATAAAGGTTAATTATATTATTTTTCAAAAGTTAATGTACAAGAAATGATTTTGCACTAATTAAGGCTAGAAACTAATGTCTTGTGTCATGTAAGTTCAAACGAAATAGGTTGATTTCATTTTTTTTAACAAAAATATTCTTTCCTTTTTTCTTTAGTTTCCCTTTGATTATTAGGGAAGGTCTGTTTGACAGTATATATTTAACGTTTATGTGCTATATGGTAAGAACCATCTCACTTTGTGCAACTCCTATATTCCTCTTTTATAATTTTCTAAAAATTGATTTTAAGTTAAATTGTAAATTTAGATATGGTAGAAATACAAAAACATTATGTTGAATTTAACCAATCTAAATTGAATAAATCATTATAGACATGACTGAACATGAATATTTGATTGAGTAGTGCTGACATAATTACTAGACCTAACTCTTTTATTCATGAAATTAAATTGTTACATTTATGGAGTGATTTAGTAACCTAGAGCAACTAGGTTGACCTAATTATTTGTTAGTACGTTTAGTACATTTGAAGCTTGTCAAGAACATTTTGAGTTTTGAAAAATTTACCATACGCGCAGTTATTTGAATTTGCTACAAGTCACCAAGGAAAATACTCGGATAGTGTTCCATCAGCCGCACAATTCTACTCCAGCAGCGGGTTTCAGGTACGTACGTACTCGGGTTCATGTTAAAATTGTTGACAATTGAAACAAGGCATATAAATTATTCATAACTAATTAATAAATAACATGAGTAGGAAATATTAAATGAAATGTATGTAGGATGAGCTACTATGGGCAGCTGCATGGTTGCAAAGAGCAACAGGAGAGAAACAGTACATGGATTTGGTACAAAATACTCAGGACACAGGTGGAGTAAGAAGCATGTTTTCTTGGGATGACAAGTATGTAGGTGCTCAAGTTTTGGTGGCAAAACTCGTTTTAGAAGGCAAACTCCCAAACAACGGGAATTCAGGTCAATTCAAACAACAAGCAGAGGGATTCCTGTGTAATTGCATTCAGAAGGGGAATAACAATGTTGCCAAGACCAGTGGAGGGTTGTTATGGTTTGATGCCTGGAATAATCTTCAGTACACAACCTCTGCTTCTTTGGCTTTGTCTGTTTATGCTGATTATCTCTCTGCTTCTGGACAAGTCCTCAAGTGCTCTTCTTCTTCCCTCAAGCCTTCTGATATTCTTGCCTTTGTTAGATCACAGGTATATATGTTTATTTTATTTGCCCTTGTGGTTTCTTCAAAATTTTAATTATGTCAATAGTAACTAAGCAAATATACCTATAGGTAGTCACTGGTAAATCCTGTATAGGTCGGGGAGTGAGTGTTAGATATGGAACTGTAAGCATAATTCGTGAATTGCACATTTTTATACCCAATAAACTTTATACATCTCTATTTCTATCGGTAATTCGGTCTAAAAATTAAAATATTAAATAACTGACATTCACAAATTAATTGAATCCCACAACGGTTGATACTAATTATCTTTAAATTTATTTATTGTGGAGCCCAAAATTTCCGTTACCATTCGCTTTTTCCTACTTATCTTCCCAAGTGGCCCACAAGTTCACTAACATTTGCCTAAATTCAGCCTTACATTTGAAACATTTGATCCATTCTCTACTATCCTTATAACAGAATTAATAAAATGGTCATTATGAGAACATTTTTGTGGTTATTCTCGTGAATATATATCCGGCATGCATGCAATCACTCCTATAATTAGCAATACTAAAGATTATTTACCATGCAATTAGTTGAAAATTAATTCTCATAGGAGATAGTCTCATGAATTTTGCATTGAAGCGAGCTTGTTAAGTTAGGTAATATGTTGAATTGCTTAACTTATTACTCTTGTAGAGGACAAAATAGATATAACCCTTGATAGAATGAGGGTCTTACTATTGTAAATATTAGTTAACATTTTAAAAGATTGTCTGATGACATAGTAATGGTGATGTGAGCAGGTGGATTACATACTAGGAGGGAATCCAAGGAAGTCGAGTTACATGGTGGGATTCGGGGCGAACTATCCACAACAAGTACACCACAGAGGGGCATCAATTGTGTCTATCAAGAAGGACCCGACACCGGTGGGCTGCAAAGAGGGGTTCGACCGTTGGTTCAATAGGAACCAACCTAACCCAAATGTATTGGTGGGTGCAATTGTGGGGGGCCCAGACAGGAGCGACAACTATGTTGATCAAAGAGGGGATTACCAATTGGCTGAGCCTGCCACTGCTAATACTGCTCCTCTCGTTGGGGTGCTTGCTAGGATTGCTTCTACTTGAATCATATCACTTTATCTTTAGGAATGCTTGCTTTTATGTCTACAACTTTAGTTTTTCCCTTTTTTTTTTCCACAAGTGTGCTTATTGATGATGTCACACTTTGATTGTGCACTGGAAGTCGAGGCTTTGTTTATATCACTCATCTTTAAGACTTCAACTTTTTTTTCAATGAGAGTTGCTAATCTTTTTCTAAATATGTGTGTTTATGTTTGAATTTGTAGATGTAGTATATACAGAAAACATGAGTAACTTTTATTCTTGGTTTTTTTTTATCCCCCCTTTAACCTCGGGTAAGTACAGTCCACTATTTGGGTTTGGTGGGAGTTCTGTCTTTAATTTGTTATTAGTAGTGGCTTTGATGTTGTTTTTGTTCGACTTGTTCTAGCACTCTGTAGTAGGTTTATCCTCTTGGTCTTGGTGGTTCAAGTCCTATATGGACTCTTTGCTTGATCTCATTAATCTTTATATTATGAAAGCAAATGGGTCATCCTCTATAATTCTTCCCCACTTTCAAATCTCAAATCTCATGCACTTCAACATATAAGCCGTTGATCTCCTTCAAAATAAAATCTCTGCCCTTAATTTAGAAAGATAAAATAACAACATATCCCTTCAATCTCCCCTAAATTAATCAATTATTTTAAAAAATAAGATAACTGCCTCATTCTTTCACTCTCCCCTAAATTACTTATTTGTTCTTAACTACTCAATTTCTAATCTATTAAATATATTAAAACAAGACCACCTAAAGGAAATCTATATTTAGATGATGAAATTTGGGAGATTTGGTTGCTCCTAACCTACTTCTGAACTTAAATAATTGTTGTCAATTATAAAATAAATTTATGAAAAATATTTTGATTCTGCTAAGATTTGAACCTTGGTGGGGAGTATAGTAGATAAAAGTAATTACCATTTAACTACTACTTTTTTTGTATCATTATTGTTACATGCAAAATAATATTCTGTTATTCATTTTCAAAGTAGAATTATTATAAGATTAATATATACTGTATGAGGATTAATGATAGATAAATGATAAAACTTTAGTCTAATATTGATTAGTATGTTTTTGAGATATAATTTAAATTGGTATTGAAAAATATTTGTATTATGAAAATATATGAACAAAGAAACTACAACATTTTTTCATTGTTAAATAAGAATTCATATCAATAATTTACTAAATAAATGGGCCTCTTTGCACCAAAAAAAAATATCAATAATTTATTCCATATTATTTTTGAAATTCAATATAATTAAATTCCCTCTCTCTCGCCTTTCATCTCACAAAAAAATGAAATAGATTCATTATTTATCATATTTTTAATGGTCTTATTGAATTTTCACAAACATTATTTTTTATTTGTAAAATAATAATTAATCTCTCTTTATTATGAAAAAGTAATGCAACTACATTGATTGATATTGTGATTGTTTGACATATTATTAAATTTTAGAATTAGTAATTATTTTTTAATTTGTGAGTATTAGTTATTCACTACTAAATGTTAATGCTTTATAATTTCTCTAATATTTTATATTTTAACTATTTTATAAAAACATCATATTTTATAAAAAAAAATCTAAAATAGGAACATTTACTATTGTTTTTTTAGTGTATGTGTCTATGGAAAAAAATTATAACACATTGCTGTTGATTTTATTTTCATATTCACAATTATATTTTAATTAACTAAATTAAAATAAATTATGTAATTAATATTTTCTAATATAAGATTTATGTGTGTGTGAAATTTGTATATTTCAATATTAATAAGTTTAACACATATATTTTATCATAAAAAAGTATAACACGCATGATTCTCGATATTTTAATAATTGACAATCTTCCCGTGCATGAACGGGAAATACACTGCTAGTATATTTAATAACATCTCCCTCTCCTCCTCCTTCTTTGCTAACCGCTCGAGAATATTCGGATTCTCATGCTTTCTATGGATTCAACACCATGGAATAGATCACCACTGTCCCACAACAATCTCATCCTTGAAAGATTCGAATTCGAAGCGAATACGCAGTAGAAAATCCGATCAAAGTCTGATGAAAAGAAATCCGAATCTGTATCCAATTAAAAAAGTTCGAATACGATTATAATTGGAGCGGATATGGAGGTAACCACCTCCGATCTGATTAGCCGATTAAGTTCAATTAAAATAACAAAATATATAAACAAAATCTGAAAATTTATAATATGACCGAATTTGAGAATCAATGACAGAAGTTGAAGCTTCGTCTTTTTTTAAGGAAGGAAGTATTGGCAATATTTTGATGGTTAAGAGACTTTTTGTGACGTGTTATATTTTTTTGTGTTGTTATATATTTTTTGTTATGTAAAAGTTATTTTGGCTTGTTGTTGTTTCATTTTTTTTACAAGTAATGCGTATAATATATTAAATTGCAACAAAAATATTGTCAAAAAATAGAAAAAAAAAATTACAAATTCTAATTGAACATCCAATTATAATCGGAGGTGAAGGTCCACCCCACCTCTGATTAATTAAATTTAGAGGTGGATCTCCACCTCCGATTATTATTGGAGCAAAGGTGAAAGTACCCACCTCCAGTCCGTTGCCATCTCTAGTGATTAGTCTCACCTTTCCAGAACACTCACAGTCATGCCTCCGATATGTTGAAAGTTGGACAGGTATGGTAGGAAGCAAACCGATTTAATGCTTGAAAGCAAAGAAGCACAAGGGATAGTTAATCTTCGCTAAGGTAGATTAGAGTAGAATTTAGAGTCTATTTTTAATTTCAAGTTTTAACCCAATTGTTATATCAGTTTTGTTTACCATTCTTTTAAAAAAGAAACAAAAAAAATATATTGTATTATTTATGGGTCTCGACTATATCAATCGCCCCTTATTTTCTTCCAGGTTTGTTTAATTAATTTAACTTCGGAATCGGTGATAAAATTTCAATTGTTAAACGTAGTTTCTAGTGCCAATTGTCCCAATGATGTTATGACATGACTATGGCGAATTCTACTTGTGGGGGATTCTATTTGGGTTATTATTATTATTATTATTATTATTATTATTATTATTATTGTCATTTAAATGAATTTGAAAAACTGACTCGCTAAACAAAATAATAATAATAATAAAAATAATAATAACAACAATTATTATTAGTTTTTTTATTATTATTATTATTATTATTATTATTTATTCTACCTATCAATTTAACTTTGTTTTTGTTTGCGCATTCTATTATGTATCTTTTAGTGATATGGGTTATTTTCCATTACAAGTTATTGCATTCTTTGAATTTAGGTTTGATATTTGTTTTTGTCATTCCCTTTGATATTTTATTATTCATTCCTCTATGTTGGGGAGATCCAACGGGGCCCACTTTAACCAAGGCCCATGGTACACAAGTTAAGTGGGGTTTCATCTTAAAACCAATTGGTGTTAAATGAGTAGCCCACTTGACTTATATACCATGTCCTTTCTCTTCATTTCTCCCATGTGGGACATTTACTCATGGGTGAATCCCAACAATCTCCCCCTTCACACATGAGTCTCTCCCCCTTGATCGGAAGTCTCTTTTTGCCCAAGGTTTCAAGTCACCATCAGGAGCCCATCATAGCCGCACCTTACTCTACAGAGCCGCACTCTACCCCACCTGAGTCTCATGCCACCACTCTGTCTCAAGAGTCCCAACCGCACCTTACTCTACAGAGCCGCACCCTACTCCACCCGAGTCTCATTCCACCACTCTGAGCATTCAAGAGACCCAGCCGCGCACGCGCTATGGTCCCTGCTTGATGTATATTTGCCTAACTATATACATCAAGGCCTAGCTACAGGACCTTAATCCAGTTTGAAGCTACAAATGTCGTCTTGGGTAACATCATCTACAAAGGTTTATCAAGGTAGAAGGTGTAAAGGACCTTGAAGGTACTCTAAGATTAGTCCGCTTAGTCTTCACACTTCTAAGCTTATATGGAGTTACTCTCACATTTGGAGGACATCAATGAGCTTAAATAACTCTCAAGTCCTTATTGAGAAGTCATCTCTCACGGCAGCAAAGGACTCCATCAAGTACAGTTCGATATTTTGCTCTATAACTCTAGATCCATACGTCAATTGAGGAAATCATCAAAAGACAAATTGGAGCTCTTTCAATAAGCTTTCCAATGGTTTTTGAATCATTGAAAACGGACAAGTATTGAAGGAGTTATAGCAATTTCTTTCTAGAGTTGTATTTTAGAGTTTATGATGTCATAAATAGGATATATGATGTAATAGTTGATTCTTGGTTTCTTGAACCCTAGATACACGTCCAAGGGGTCCTAGAATAGTATAAATAGACCCCCTAGGGTACCATTGTATTCATTCATTATATCTCATATCAAATACAAATCAAATTTAAACACATTGTGTTTTCTCTCTAGCTTGTGTGCTAGAATTGGTTCTCTTGAGGGAGAGTCTTTTGAATCTCTTCTTCTATTCTAAGTTTGGCTATCTTAGATGGTGATAGGAAGAGTTGGAGGATTCTAGGAGTGGTGAATCTGTATCTCCTTAGAAGATCCCAAGCCTTTATCATTCAAATCATCGATTCAACACATTGTAAGTTCAATCATCAATTTGTTTGAATCTTTGAATGACAATTGCATTTTCGTTTCATCAAACTTCATTCCAACCTGAATACACTCGTAAATCCATCCTTACATTTATCCATATCATCCACCCTTTCGTTTATCATCCATTATTCATCCAAATACATGCTATTCCATCGTTCTTTTGGTTCATATCCTAGAGATTCAATCTAGATCCGTTCTACATTTTATGTGTAATGTGATCTTTGATACCATTATACATCACTGCTCCTGTCCACGGTGATCTTCCCGCACCTTACACGCGCCCAGCCGAACGAACCATCGGCTCTGATACCACTTGTTGGGGAGATCCAAAGGGGGGCCCACTTTAACCAAGACCCATGATACACAAGTTAAGTGAGGTTCCATCTTAAAATCAATTGGTGTTAAGAGGAGTAGCCCACTTGACTTATCTACCATGTTCTTTCTCTTCATTTCTCCGATGTGGGACATTTACTCATGGGTGAATCCCAACACTCTATATTATTTGACTTTACATTCATCTCTTTAATTTGACACCCGTTCTTCCGTAATGAGTACTAAAAAAGGTATTTGTTCGATAATACGTACTTTTTAGTTGTTTGGTATTGCTGTTTATATGGTGTTCAATCCATTCACCGCTCCATCACCTTTTCTTAACTAATATTGGGAAACAAAATTATAAAGTGTCATGCAAAATTTGTTTTAGATTATCCCATTTTCCTTCCATCAAATTAATAAAGTTGAGAATAATATTTTAGGTTACTTAAAAATAAGGGCTGCTACATTTGAAAAATCTCAATTTTAATCACGATGTTTTGATTGATATCAAACTTTAATACATCAAGCAATATTTGAATTTTGGAAGTCTTGTATTTGACTAGACTACCATTGTATTTTAACTACTTTAATTAGGTTGACATTAGGACAATTTGGTTGCAAAGTTGTTCTGCATATACCATTGAAATTAAAAAGATCACTTCATTATATAACCAAGTCCAAATGGCATAAACATAGTGGTATTTTAATGAAGTCCAACATCACCAAAGTAAGGAATATTGTCATGTTCCTGTATATTGGAGAAGCTTAGATTATTTGATATATGATCAATTTTTTAGGGTTTAGAGTATCGTCATAGCTTAAATTTAAGAAGATTCGGATTCAAAAACACAAAATTAACTATGTTAATCTTATGTTAATTGTCAATATTTTAGCGATTTCTATTTCTTATAGTTTACATGATATTCTTGCAAAATATGAAAAGTAGAGTACACAATATAGTCAAAAATCCCGAAATTGGCGAAGTTTATGGGGATAATTTGCATATACCTTTTTTCAGGTTTATGACATTTATAAATCCAATTTTTACGTTTTTAAGGTAATATTTATGCTCCATGAGCTTTTAAACCAATTTTTTTTACCTATTTTTCCAGTGAATTTAGCAATTTTTCTAGGGATTGTTTGAATTGTGATGAAATTTATTTGCTGAATGACGATAATTTTAGCAAAACAATTTCATCACATATCATACATTCATCGCAAAAGTTGCTAAATTTATCCGAAAGTAACTGAAACTGGTTCAAAAGTTTGGGGGTGAGGTGGGTAAATAAATATTATCTCACAAATGTCACAGACTCATAGTTGAATTTATAAATGTAATCAACCTAAAGGGGCATATAAGAAAATTTCGAGTTTATGGTCCACTAAGCTCTATGGTTATAGTAGCTGCAAACTATAGTGTGCAACTGTGCCTACATGAATTTGTTCAGGCCCTATTTGTTTACAACTTAATTTAGATTAAAGTAAATTCTGCTAAGTTCTTGAAGCCATACCAAGTATGTGGCAATTTCGTAATTGTTACACCTACTTGAAGTGACTCAAATATTGTGATTTGAAGATCATGAAGTCTATTGACAAGGACTTGCAACTCATGCACTTGGTCCATAATGGGTATGCCATCTAAGATTTGGAAATTAAAGTACTTTATCATAAGAAATTTGTCAATACCTTGTCCTTCTGTGTTGTATTTTTCTTCGATGACTTTCTAGATCTCCCTTGGTGACTTCCATGAAACGTACAACTCATACAAACGTTTAGATAGGGTTTGTAGAATGTGTCCTTTAGATAGAAATTCGTCATCCTCACATTCTTCGTTGCTTCATTCAATCTTTGAGCCTCGATCTGCATGATCCATTTTCTCTAGTTTCTCTATTGGACTTGGCAAATCCTTTAGATTTGCATCGAGGACATATGCAATCTTCAATGCTTTCAACATGAACATGATCTTGTCCTTCCATCTCATGAAGTTTGTGCCATCGAATTTGTCATGCCTTATGAGATCCTGAGTCGTTATTCTAAATGCAAATAGAAGAGGAGATTTATATGGAGCAACTTGAGGGCTTTGTATAACTAGGAAATGAAAAGAAGGTGTGTGAGCTCGTTAAATCCTTATACGGATTGAAACAAGCGCCCAAACAGTGGCATGAAAAGTTTGATGTTGCACTTCTTCCATATAGTTTTCTCCATAATAACTTGGGTAAGTGTATTTGTTCGAAGTTTACATATTCTTATGGAGTTATCATATGTCTCTATGTGGATGACATGCTCATATTCAGAACCAATTTACATGGAATAATGAACCTAAGAAGTATCTAACTTCTGAATTTAAGATGAAGGATCTTTATGAAGTTGAGATTATCTTAGACATAAAGGTTAAAAAGCACACTGAAAGTTTTGCATTGAGCCAATCTCATCATATTGAGAAATTGTTCACTAAGTTTAAACACCTCAATACAAAGCTAGGATGTCAAAACTCCCTATGATCTAAGTATTCACATAGTGGAGAAGACAAGAAGGGTGGTTACAGTTGGAGTATGCTAGTGCTATAGGGAGTCTAATGTATGCAAAACACCGTACCAGACCAAACATTGCATTTTTTGTGTGTAAATTATCAAGGTATACAAGTAAACCAAGTGCAGAACATTGGAAAGCCATTGTAAGAGTACTTGAATAGTACTTGAAAATGACCGTTGACTTAGGCCTTTTTTACAATGATTTTCCATATGTATTGGAGGGGTTCACAGATGCTAGCAGGATAATTAATAGCTCTAAAAATAACAAGTTAACATCAGGGTGGATATTTACCCTAGGAGGAGGAGCCATTAGTTTAGCCCCTAAAAGCAAATATGTATCTCACATTCTACTATGGAATTTGAATTCATTGCTTTCGCAGCATCGGGAAAGGAAGCAGAATGGCTAAGGAACTTATTGATGGATATTAAGTACGTTGTGGCCACAACCTATGTCGGTCATTTCCTTATACTACAATAGTCATGCTACCATGTCTTGAGCTTATAGTAAAATCTATAATGAGAAGTCTAGAGACATTAGCTTGAGGTATGCTCATGTGAGACAGTTGATTCGAGATGGAGTTATGACTATCATCTATATCAAATCAATTCTAAATCTAGTAGACCCTTTGACTAAGGGTTTGCCAAGGGGTTTAAGAAAGAGCAAACCACTGCTAGAATGAGTTTAAAATACTTTAGTGTATGATTCGTTGCAATCGGAACCCTATCTTACTCTAGTGAAAACTAGTTTGTAGGGTTTAAAGGGCAATAACAAATTACAATAAGGTCAAAGGAACACTATGAACATGATATAGTGCATCTACTCGTTTAGAAGGATGAATTTATTCTTAATGGAATCCATACAGGTATTGTACATACAGGTATTGTACATATTCACAGAACTAGGATGAGCACAAGGCCATGATTTTTTTTTTTTTGATAAGTAGCGGCCAACGAGCCCTTTTCATTCAATCAACAAGACAGTGCCAACTGCACCCAACAGAGCAAGAGCTCACAAAATACAGTCTGAAAAATCACCCCACTGATCTGTAAAACTCAGTTGAATGACATCCCACAAAGACCAACAATGATTGAATCATACAAACAAACAACTACTGAAAAATGACAGGGATATTGTGAAAATTCATAGCTAGCACTTCAACAGAGTATGAATGCCTTTCCTTCCATTCTGATGACCACAGTGAAACTCTCCACTTCACCTTTTGAATTACCAACTCCTTGTCTTTGACTTGATTGTCAAAAAGGATAGCATTTTTGTGAGTCCAGACAGTCCACACCACTACAAAGAAAGAAGCAATCCAACAACATAATCTGATTTTGTTCTGAAACTTCACTTGCATCCACACTTCAAACATATCCTTCAATGTATTTTCTTGCTGCAACAGATGTCCCAGTGATTGCATTATTTCCACCCAAACAGACCAAGAAAAAGAACAAGTGAGTAACAGGTGATTCTCACTTCGAGTTGCATTTTCACACAGGGGGAAAATATTTGTCAGAAGCTTCAATAATCCCTTTCCTCTGAAGCAAGTCTCTGGTATTTAGCCTTCCAAGGAGTGCCATCCATAACAAAATTTCAATTTTTGGTGGAGCAATGTTCTGCCAGACTGAGCAAACAATAGAATCATAATGTGAATTACCAAGTGCAATATCTTCTGTTGCTTTTGACATGGCCTTTATTGTGAAAGAAGTGGATCCAAGCCGTACAATACTATCCTGCACATCCCTTCTAGGTTACACTGACATCAGTTTTGCTTTGAGTTCCTCTTCAGTTTGGACTTCCTCAATGTTGAGTTCTCTTTGCCACGACATAACCCATCTCCAAGCCTCACCCTCAAACCATCCATGAGCACAGATAGCCCCTTTCTTATTGCTTGCAATATGATACAAATTTGGAAAAACATTCTTGAGAGCCTAATCATCAATCCATACATTATCCCAAAATCGAAGCCTTGATCCATCTCCCAGCTTAGCTTGAGTGTGCTGTTGAATTACTTGCTGAATTACATTGTCACCCTGAATGGCTTTTTTGATGTCATTCCATGGGCTAGCCATCCAAGGTTTACTCTTTGAAGGGATTAGTGCAAAATGTTCAGAGTGAATAGATTGCACCACTTTCTTCCACAGCTGTAAGGCCATGATATTTCTACAATAATAAAGCTTCTTCGGAAATAAGAATAAGGAGTTGTACTGTGCGTGGTTGTGGAAATTTTTCCTCACCGTTCGGGCTTCCTAACGTCCATGTTGATTGGGGTGTGATTTGGTGATTTGTGCTGGTGTTTGAACCTTTGAAAAAGAGGACCTTTAAGGAATTTTAATTATACATTTCAAGAATAATATTTGTAAAATTACTTTCCCTTCGCTTAGGCATTTTATGAGTTTATTAGAATTAAACCTTTAAGAGTGAACATGCACTTGTTCCAAACTCTTTCGAATTTAATCTAATTTGCTCATTTGAATGTTAGGCTCGGAAGAAAGCAATTTATGCAAGCATTATTTAGAAACATATAAAGAAAAGCCTTAAATTTGCATTGAAACATTGTAAAACCATGTTTTACCATAGTTTATACAACCCAATGTGTTTTTAGTTCGAAATGGGAGTCGCCACCCGACTTTATAAGGGAAAAGCCAAGACAAACCAAAGAGAAAAGAAAGAAAAGACTCCGCTTGCGAAACCCAAGAGTGGATTCAGGGGTAAGGTTACGAACTCGAAAAGTAGGAACTTTAGGAGTCCGCCTCTGACAAAAGGAAAGACTCTACTAAAAGTTTAAGTGTGCTTTTATAAGATTTGGAAAAAGAATAAATAGGAACTTTATAGAACTATTTCATTAAACATGGAAAAATAAAAATGAAAGAAAATACAACATGTACACTTTATTTACATAAAAGGGAAACAATTAAAAGCTTACATTGTGACCTTTCTTTAGGGAAGCCTTGCCTAGCCTTTGAAGTAGCCTCTTTGGATGCCTTTCAAAGCCTTGAATACTCCTCTTGAAGATGCCAAAATAGTGCCAAAGGTGGATGGAGAAAGGTATGTAAAAGGGGGTGAGAAAAGGTTAGGAAAAGACTCTTTTTATGGTGTTTTAAATAGTAGGAAGGTTAGGCTTTTTGTGGAGTTTTAGGGTGTTGTGGAGGAATGGATATAATAATGGTAAGGAAGTGATGGAAAAGGATAGGAGAAGGGAGGGAGAAGGATAGGAGAAAAAGGCTCTTTTTGTGGGTTTTTAAGAGTAGAAAGATTGGACTTTTTGTAGAGTTTTAGGGAGGTTTTATAGGAGATTTATGTAGGGATATGGGATGATAGAATAAGAGTATGAATTAGAGGATTGAAGATTGAAGAAGGTGGAGGAATGGAGATTATGATAATCAGAATATGGTGGAAAGATGGTAAAGAAGGTGTACGAAAAAAGGGCTTATTTATGGTTTTCTAGTCGGGTTTTTGTGTAAGAATGGCGAGGACAGTGAGGATTATGATTTAGAGGTTTAGGGAAGGATGGAAATGGAGATTATGGAGGTAAAGAAAGGATATAAAGATGATAGAAAGTGGTGGTGGAGTGATGATAAGAACGGAGAGATTGGAGAATGATGATGGGAATAAGAGTATCAGAGAAATGTGAGCGTGGGGGGAAGAAGGGATGAATGATTGAATGATTGAGTGAGTTTGGCTTTGAGGTAGGAGGTATTTATAGGCTTAGAGAAGGCTTAGGATACATGCATATACCATCACATACATCCACTCTTGCAAGTCGTAGTCAGATGCACAAGTCACTAGGTAGCAAGGGAGAGTGTCTTGGAGTGGAGGGCAACAAGTGGTCAATTGACCACGTGTGGTTAGCCCTCAAGGCCGACCGGCCACCAGGCTGAGGGGGGATGAATTCGAGTGTTGCATGCGTTCTTTGGACGGTGATGTATGAATGAGATGCATGCGAAAGTCGGCATGTTCACACTGGATGGTGGAAGCTTGAATTGATGTGTATGAGATGATTTTGGATGCTTTTGCTAGGAATTGATCTTGAGACCTCTTGGAGCTTCTTTGCATGTCACCTTTACGTAGCTCATGCATGGCATGCATAGCTGATTTTATCATTTTAATTACGTAAAAGTTGTGCATGCAATATCTCACGTAATCTTGAGCATGTGGAGTGCATGCGATCAAGTCTTCCGGCTTTGGCTTTGGCTTTGGCTTCCACTTCCCTTGTTTTCTATTTTCCTAATTTTGTAACTAACAATACATAAAAGAGAAATAAAAAATTACATTTTAAAAGTATATAAAATCTATGCTAAAATCCGATGTTTAAATTAGCTTATTGACCGACTTCTTCTTCTTTATTTCTGCTTCTTTCATTAGGAATGCTATATATTTATGCACCAAATCCTGGTATCCACAGAGAGCCCCCACTTTGATTGAGTCATGGATCGGATGAAAATCAAAGTAGACTTATTTTGATAGACGTCGGTCGAGATATGACTTTGGAGTGCAAAGCCTGTAGATATGACTTTGGAGTGCAAAGCCTGGGGTGATGCTTGGAAGCGGAGTCTTGCATCGTGGTTGTGGGCGGCATGCGCCTCTGTCGGGGTTAATCTCATGCAAGAATGATGCTCTACTTGACTTTTGATTGGTTTTTGCGTATCATGCGCTGATCTCAGGCGTCTGATGACGTCCTACTCGAAGTGATCTCGGGTGCTGAAGGCATCCCTACTTGAAGGTGTGGGCTGACATTTGGAAACTAGGTCCTTTGTCGCAGTTGGCGAACTTGCGCCGATAGGTGTTCTCAGGCGAGAATGACGTCTTACTTGTTGGGGAGACTTCATCGGGCGCGATGCTGATGGCTCTTGGAGTATGATGATTGTTGATGGCATTTTCGATGCCGAAGGACTTCACCAGGCGCGGTGCTGATGGCCTTGGGGGTCGAGACTTCACTGGACGCGGTGCCAATGGCTCGGATGTTGAGACTTCATCGGGCGCGATGCCGATGGCTCGAGGGACTGCATCGATCGCGATGTCGATGGCCCTGGTGGTTAGAGACTTCATCGGGCGCGACGCCGATGGCTCATGATTGGGGACTTACGCCGATTGGCTACCCTGTTTTTGGTCTTTTTTTTTTTAACAATGGCATTTTGGATGCCGATGAGACTTCACTGGACGCGATGCCGGTGGCTCTTATTCATGAGACCTCGTCGAACCCGATGTTGACGACTCTTATTGCTGAGACTACACCAAACTCTACTAGTGGCTCTAGATTTTTGATTTTCAGTGGCAATTCGATGCCTGGAGACTTCATCGATAGCGATGTCGATGGCTCTTATTATGTCAGCATGATCATTGGGAAAATGCTCTTATTTGGAAACTTGATGCTTCATCCTTTGAGAAGACTACCCTTCCTTATTGGGCACACTTAGCTGTGCCTCCTCCTCGAAAATGTACAAGGTTCAGCTCTTGGAAACAAGCATGGAGAAAAGACAAAGGCTCGTTCTTTCCCCAGGCTGGTTGGACACTAGAGAAAAGAGAGGAGTCCTTGCATTCTCTCGGGCCCTTGGCAACATGCATGAAGAAAAGACAAAGGCTCCTTCTTTCCTTAGGCCAGCCGGACACTAGAGAGAAGAGAGGAATCTTTGCATTCACTCCAGCTTTTACAGGTCATGCAAGAGTCAAATTCGGTCACAAATTGGAGCTTCTAGCTACAACATTCTTCTTGTTTTTTGGATTTTTGTATTTTTGGCTTTTACTGAAAAGCGAGGGCTTCTTCTGTCTCATACCTAGGTATGCTTTATTTCTTCTACAAGCTTATTTTTATAACATGTTACCATTGAAATGATTTGCATGCTACTGCTTAATTTAGCACTTGAAGTTGGATTTAAAGTAAATAATACTTCAAATTTTGTCTAAGCGCATATATGCTGCCCTTGGAATTTCACTGGGGCAAAGGATTCTTGAATTTCGCCCAGTCGTTGATCTGTATCAGTCTTTTTCCGACAAGTGTCATTCGTGTCTCGTGGAAGATGACACCATTATTCGTGTCTGACAGGCGCCATTCGTGTCTGGTTGAGGAAGATTCTGTCCTTCGTGTCGGATAGTCGATTTATGACTTCATTGTATGCTGACTTGACCTGCTAGAGTTGGATTAGAAATCACTCCAATCTTGCTCTTAGTGATTGAAAACCCTTCCTAAATCAAGTGACATACGGACTTAGCCAGCCTCCCATGTTGCGTACTGACGCTTCTTTGCTGTTTCTTATTTTTTTCCAATATGCAAGTATGCATCCAAATGATCTACTAGACTCTTACAAAAAAAATGCATTTTTACTTTCTGACACAAATATTCGTGCAATTATCCATTTATGCATGACTTATGGACCGTATTCATGACAGATTGACTCTATGCACGATAGACTAACTCTATGTATGATAAACTTAACTCAGTGTGACTCTAACACAACTTATGCATGCAATGCAAATCTGTTATGCTTAGATGCGGGACACACATGATGCTTTACGCTCCTATACATGCAACTCCATATGCAGGTAACCCCCCGACTCTTCATAATGATTTTCTAGGAAAATGCTTTCCTAAGACAATGTTTTCTAGGATAATGACTTCCTAAGACAATTACTCTTTTTTTTTTTTTTTTTTGGACAATGCTTTCCTAAGATAGTGACTTCCAAAGGATCAAGGCCGCTTGTGGGGAATTTTAGGAAAATTCAGGATGAGGGACATTCGGGTCCAAGGGACAAGGAAAAATGGCGGATACGCTAAGCTTAAAGGATGTGTTTCTTGGATGCTCACGTAGATGACCTCGATTGTTTGCAAATCTATGTATGACAAGCCCCCGGTTTGGCGTAGAACCTTGATGACGTTGTCCTACCTTGGGAGGACATGTTAGGGATTTGCAAGCCCCCAGTTTAACGTAGACTCTGAATGACATTTTCCTGATTTGGAGGGCACCTTAGAGATTGGCAAGACTCCAGTTTCGTGAAGACTGATGATATGATGTACAAAGACCATGGAATAGAATGAGGCATTGCTTTCTATGTTGTACTGATGGATGTATGTCTTTAGTCATGAGTCTCGATCTCTCCTTTTGCCTAACTTACCCGAAGGGTTTTCAAGTTAGCCTCTCTTTTCTTTTTTCCTTTTCTTTTCCTTTTCTATTTTGTTCCTCTTTTCTTTCTTTTTCTTTCAAGATCATTATGAAGATGCAGGACCTTGTAGGATAAGGGGTAGGTGTCCCTCTTAGAAGCTATCTCCGATGGATGTCTTGAATGATGTTACAAAGGTAGCACGAGCCCCCAGTTTAGAGTATCTTATCTCCGAGTCTGTTTATAATCATGAGGTTGTCAGTTAGTCGCTGATTCGATGTAGACGACTTTTGCTCTTGCTGAGAAGCGAACCACACTCAAGTGTGCTAAGAGTGGGCATTAAGAGCAGAGCCTCATACTTGCATTAATGATCGAGCTGAAAAAGTCCTCCAAAGGGTGAGAAGAGATGAAAAGGATAAAAAGGTTGGTTAGAAAGTGTTTAGTGAAAGAGATGATGGGAGAGGTATTATTAATGAATGGGATGTGGAGACACTTAAGAATGAATGTGCCTTAAAAAGGAAGGAGAGATGGTCACATGGGATGAACATCATCTCTTGGAAAAAGGTTGAAACATAGGGATAAAGAGACACTTAAGGATGATGGTGTCTTGAAAGGGTGAAGAGATGGTCAAATGGGGTATACATCATATCTTGGGAAAGGTTGGAACATGGGTGATGGAATGATGTTCAAGTCTGACAAAAGGAAAATGGAAAATGGAGGGTTAATGATGGTGATAAAAATCCAAGGTTCCGATGGCTCATGATTGGGGACTTACGCCGATTGGCTACCCTGTTTTTGGTCTTTTTTTTTTTACAATGGCATTTTGGATGCCGATGAGACTTCACTGGACGCGATGTCGGTGGCTCTTATTCCTGAGACCTGGTCGAACCCGATGTCGACGACTCTTATTGCTGAGACCGCACCGAACTCTGCCAGTGGCTCTAGATTTTTGATTTTCAGTGGCAATTCGATGCCTGGAGATTTCATTGATAGCGATGTCGATGGCTCTTATTATGTCAGCATGATCATTTGGAAAATGCTCTTATTTGGGAACTTGATGCTTCATCCTTTGAGAAGACTACCCTTCCTTATTGGGCACACTTAGCCGTGCTTCTCCTCGAAAATGTACAAGCTTGAGCTCTTGAAAACAAGCATGGAGAAAAGACAAAGGCTCCTTCTTTCCCTAGGCCGCTCAGACATTAGAGAGAAGAGAGGAGTCCTTGCATTCTCTCGGGCCCTTGGCAACATGCATGAAGAAAAGACAAAGGCTCCTTCTTTCCCTAGGCCAGCCAGACACTAGAGAGAAGAGAGGAATCTTTGCATTCACTCCAGCTTTTACAGGCCATGCAAGAGTCAAATTTGGTCACAAATTGGAGCTTCTAGCTACAACATTCTTCTTGTTTTCTAGATTTTTGTATTTTCGGCTTTTACTGAAAAGCAATGGCTTCTTCCGTCTCATACCTTGGTATGCTTTATTTCTTCTACAAGCTTATTTTTATAACATGTTACCATTGAAATGATTTGCAGGCTACTGCTTAATTTAGCACTTGAAGTTGGATTTAAAGTAAATAATACTTCAAATTTTGTCTAAGCGCATATATGCTGCCCTTGGAATTTCACTGGGGCAAAGGATTCTTGAATTTCGCCCGGTCGTTGATCCGTATCAGTCATTTGATGAAGATTCTGTCCTTCGTGTCGGATAAATGTCATTCGTGTCTCACGGATGATGACCCCGTTATTCATGTCTGACAGGCTCCATTCGTCCCTGGTTGATGAAGATTTTGTCCTTCGTGTCGGACAGTCGATTTATGACTTCTTTGTATGCTGACTTGACCTGCTAGAGTTGGATTAGAAATCACTCCAATCTTGCTCTTAGCGATTGAAAACCCTTCCTAAATGAGGTGACATACGGACTTAGCCAGCCTCCAGTGTTGCGTTCTGGCACTTCTTTGCTGTTTCTCTTTTTTTTTTTCCAATATTCAAGTATGCATCCAAATGATCTACTAGACTCTTACACAAAAATTCATTTTTACTTTTTGACACAAATATTCATCCAATTATCCATTTATACATGACTTATGGACCTTATTCATGACAGATTGACTCTATGCACGATAGACTGACTCTATGCATGATAAACTTAACTCAATGTGACTCTGACACAACTGATGCATGCAATGCAAATCTGTTATGCTTAGACTCGGGACACACATGATGCTTTACGCTCCTATACATGCAACTCTATATGCAGGTAACCCCCTGACTCTTCATAAGGATTTTCTAGGAAAATGCTTTCCTAAGAAAATTTTTTTCTAGGACAATAACTTCCTAAGACAATGACTCTTTTTTTTGTTTTTTGCACAATGCTTTCCTAAGATAATGACTTCCCAAGGATCAAGGCCGCTTGTGGGGAATTTTAGGAAAATTCAGGATGAGGTACATTTTGGTACAAGGAACAAGGAAAAATGGTGGAGATGCTAAGCCTGAAGGATGTGCTTCTTGGATGCTCGCGCAAATGACCTCGATTGCTTGCAAATGTATGCATGACAAGCCCCCGGTTTGGCGTAGAACCTTGATGACGTTGTCATGCCTTGGGAGATCATATTAAGGGTTTGCAAGCCCCAGTTTGATGTAGACTCTGGATGACATTGTCCTGATTTGGAGGGCACCTTAGAGATTTGCAAGCCCCCAGTTTCGTGAAGACTGATGATATGGTGCAAAAATACCATGGAATAGAAGGAGGCATTGCTTCCTATGTTGTACTGATGAATGTATGCCTTTAGTCATGAATCCCGATCTCTCGTTTTGCCTAACTTTCCCAAAGGCTTTTCAAGTTAGCCTCTCTTTTCGTTTTTCCTTTTCTTTTCTTTTCTCTTTTTTCTTTTTTTTTCTTTTTTTCTCTTTTCTTTCCTTTTCTTTCGAGACCATTATGATGGTGCAGGACCTTGTAGGATAGGGGGTAGGTGTCCCTCTTTGAAGCTATCTCCGATGGATGTCATGAATGATGTTACAAAGGTAGCGCGAGCCCCCGGTTTAGAGTATCTTATCTCCAAATCTGTTCATGATCATGTGGTTGTCAGTTAGCCGCTGATCCGATGTAGACGACTTTTGCTCTTGTTGAGAAGCGAACCACACTCAAGTGTGCTAAGAGTGGACGTTAAGAACAGAGCCTCATACTTGCATGAATGATCGAGCTGAAAAAGTCCTCCAAAGGTTGAGAAAAGATGAAAAGGCTAAAAAGGTTGGTTAGAAAGTGTTTGGTGAAAGAGATGATGGGAGAGGTAATATTAATGAATGGGATGTGGAGACACTTAAGAATGAATGTGCCATAAAAAGGAAGGAGAGATGGTCACATGGGATAAACATCATCTCTTGGTAAAAGGTTAAAACATGGGGATAAAGAGACACTTAAGGATGATGGTGTCTTGAAAGGGTGAAGAGATGGTCAAATGGGGTAGACATTATATCTTGGGAAAGGTTGGAACATTGGTGATGGAATGATGTTCAAGTCTGACAAAAGGAAAATGGAAAATGGAGGGTTAATGATGGTGATAAAATCCAAAGTTCCCTCTCCTTTTGCCCAACCCGCCAAAGTTGGTTTTCGGACTAGCTTTTTATTCTCTCTCTCTTTTTTATTCTCTCAAAGACCAGTTTATTAAACGAAAAAACTCTCTAAAGTGCAAATTATTGGGTCGGGCCTCGAAGAGGTTTTTCTACATATCCAAGGTGGAATCAGTCCAGTCGTAGTTCTTTAAGCGCAACTTTGAAAGGTTAGTGTCGCGAGGAAGGCTTAGTGGTTGAAACAGATGGTTATGGGAATTTCTGGTGTGCATGACTCTTTATATCAACCTTCTAATTTCTTATTCTCCCCTATTTTCTTCTCTTCCTCTTTTGTTTCTTTCCCCATTTTTTTGTTCTTCCTTTTTCTATTTTTTTTTGTTATCTCTCTCTATTTTTTGCTATCCCTCTCAACTTTTTTTTTGAACTCTTTTCTTTTGAATCTCCTTTTTTTTCGAATTCCTTCATGGGTCACCTTCCTTATTCCCCTTTGGTCATAACACACCTTTTCGGATTTGGTTAATGGAGGAAAGGGTGTTGAAAAGGTTGAGGTTTGATAGAAAAGGCTAGAAATGTAAATGATAGGTAGGCCAAGATTGGAAGGAAATATGAGGGTGATGTGGGTGGTGAAATGAAAGTGAGGCGGAAGCCCCCTGTCCTCGGCACATTTGGTTAAGCTACGAGATTTCTAATGAAGAGCGCTCACTTAAGAGAGGTTATTGGACTTGGTCTTTCTTGATGACGTTCTCTCCTTCTACTCTGCCTGCTGGATGAAGGTACAGGCTGACTTCTCTTATCGATTTTATTCGCTAATTTTGCCCGATTTGCCACAGTGAGGTTTTCAAACCGGCCACTCTATAGTTTTTCACTCTGTGTTTTTTCTAATCACTCGTTTTTTTTAAAATTTCTCTCTTTATCTCTCTAACCCTGGATTCAAGAAAATAAAGGATGGGAACAAAGTGTAAGACAAAAAATGGAAAGATAAGAGAAGGTGAATTTGTCAGACATAGTTTGTAAGGATGGTGAATGGACAAGAGAACTTTTCAACTCAGGTCAGAAGTACAAACACGAAATTCTATTCGAACAAATAACAACAAGGGCAATTGAATTCAAGAAATGAATTAAGAACTGACTCTTAACTCTAACAGACTTCGGAAATGAAATGCTTGATAACCAAGAATGTAGCTAGCTCTAAAGCTCCTGAAATGATGCGCCCCTCTTGTCTTCGTATCCGGAATCCATGTTCTATTTGACCTTGTGTGCTGGTTTTGGTATGGGTACTTCCCTAACTGGATCATGCCTTCAATCTTGTTCTTCAAAGTTTAGCAATCCCTAATGTGGTGCCCCCTTGGGTTTCATGGTAGTCGCAGAATTTCCCGTCATCCTGAAAATTCCCTTTATTGCTGGCTTAGGCCTTGACCTTGACACTAGTCAAAAGAAGAAAAACTCATCCCAATGCATGTATGACCTAAATGACCTATATGGACTTCCTAAAATGAAAAACACTTATATGATTACTCGGGAGAGACTCACCCAGGACATGGGTTTGAACGTGCTTATTGACCTACATGAGACTTTCTAGGATTCAAGACTTCTATATGTCGGCTCAAGAAAAAAAATAATAAAACAACTTAGAACGACATGGGTATGCATCTCCTGAAATCTATATGAACTTCCTAAAATGAAAATGCCTACGTGATGACCTGGAAAGGCTACCTTATGACATGGACCTACACTAGACTTCCTAAAAAAAGTGAAAGACACTCACATGACACGGGTTTATGCTGGACTTCTAAAAAAAACATGTATTTACATGATGCCTCTACATGACTTGGGTTTACTAGACCATATATGAGACTCGCTAAAGACACTTACATCCTAACTCTACAAAAAATCCACCCATGACCTGGGTTTACACTAGACTTCCTAAAATTGAAAGATACATGTTGAATCAGGAAAAGACTCTCCTATGGCTCGGGCCTACTAGACCATACATTATAGAGTTAATTACATTTACCCTACCTGACTTAAGTAGTAATAATTTTTGCACACCCGACATTTGAGAAATAATTTTCACCCTACCTGACATTTAAGTCGCCATAAATTTAAAGCCCCTCAGGTATGTTATATTTGATTTTATTGACTTTTCCGGTGAACTGTAAAAAAATAAATATGAAGTGACCTTTATACCCTTGTTATTATTTTCTTTGACTTTCAATTAAATACGAAATGACTTTTGTACCCTTAGTATTAATTGTTATGGCATTTTAAAACCCAACCACTCCACTGATTCCTCTGATTCCTCTCCCCGACCCCCCTCTCATACAGAAAATGAAAACCTAATCCCACCCAAACCACCATGTCTGTCTTCTACTCTCCAACATAGTCTTTTCCTTCTCAAATTAAAGGGCAGCATCGTAAGTTCACATAGTGATATAGGGGTATTATTTTATTTTTCCATTTTCGATGACAAGTTACCGGATTCTAACACTAAAAATCACTTTCACTAAATGTCAGGTAGGGTGAAAATTATTTCCCAAATGTCGGGTGTGCAAAAATTATTACCGTATATGTCAGGTAGGGTAAATGTAATTAACTCATACATTATACCTCCTAACGTGTAAGACACCTATTTACTGACTCAGAAAACGACTCAATTATGACACAGGTTTACGTGTTCTAACCTCTATGAGACCTCCTAAAGAATGAAGGAGACTTTTTTACTAACTTAGGAATGCCTACCCTCTATACAACTCTAAGCACACAACAACACTTTTTTTTTTTTTTTTTTTTTTTTTTTTTTTTTTTTTACAACAAGAACATTATAAAGAGTTGGATAAAGTCAAACATAGCGAGTTAACATAAATTGGAAAGCGCAAGTGTGTGTTTCTCAATTCTGATAGGCTTAAACCACAAGCCGACCGTTTTAAGGAGAATCCGTCACTTGAACTAACAAACTTGTGTCAGCTCAAGCTATGTTGGCTATTATGTGGAGTAGAACAATGCTCGACATACTGACAGACTGACTTCTAGACTTCTATTTATACACTTTTTTTTTATTATTTAAGACATAATATATTTATTTACTTAACTCAAGGAAAGTGCATGTCGTAAGGGACCAAATAAAGCCATCAAAAGGTGAATTAAAACAGACTTATAGACTCAATTATTAATTCCACCATTGATGGGCTTACCAACAGGTCGACCATGGATTTTCTAGACTTAATAATCAAATTTATAAATTTATTTTCTCTAACCTTGAGACTATTATGTAGGTTAGAACAACACACACTGACTTTGTTTATTATTAATTATATTCTTTGGACCTAAAATAAGAGAATACTGAGAAGGGCCGAATAAAACCATCAAAGGTGAGTAAATGAATCGATTATCAAGGACAATTAACCTTTAAAACGGATGGGCCTCACAACTAGGCCAACCATAAAATTTAAGGTTAATTAACCAAGTTTATAAACTCAATTCTTCTCAAATCCAACGATTATTTTGCAGACTAAAACAATATCTCAAAATTAGGTCTGACTCTAATACCAGAAACATAAATACAAACACACATTTACATCTAACAAAGACTCTACACGCTAGAACACATGTTAACAAAAACACATGTGTACACCTATCAAAGACTCAAAACACGTGTTAACCAAAACCTAACAAAGACTCAAACACGTATTTACACCTAACAAACACTCAAGACGCGTGTTAACAAAAAGATTGAGAAAGACACAAAGCACGTGTTAACAAAACCCTAACAAAGACTTGAACACATGGCAAAGAATCAAAACGCGTGTTAAGAAAAACCTGAGAAAGACTCAAAGCACGTGTTAACAAAACCCTAACAAAGTCTTAAAAAAGTGGCAAAGACTCAACAAACTCAAACGCGTGGAAAAGACTCAACAAACTCAAACGCGTGGCAAAGACTCAATACTCTCAAGCACGCGGTATAGACTCAACAAACTCAAACACGTGGTTACACAAACACATACACATATAAACACATACACATACACATACACATACACATGCACATGCACATGCACATGCACAGACACATACACATACACATACACATACATATACACATACACATAAACATACACATACACATACACATACACATATACATACACATACACATGCACATGGACATAAATGTGCACAAACACGTACACATACGCATGCACATACACAGACACAAACACATACACATGCACATACACATACACAGACACATACACATACACATGCACATGCACATGCACATGCACATACGCATACGCATACACATGCACAAACACATGCACATACTCACGCACAGACACACACATACACAGATGCATACGCATACACATGCACAAACACACTTTATCTACTTTATGGACCTAACTCTATATAGACCCTAAGGATAACTGATCATTATAAAGGGCCGAATAAAGCCTGGTGTGGTGAGTTAGGACTAAATAAGGAATCACGAGTCAGTGTTTCTCACTTCGGATGGGCCTCTTCCACAGGCCGTCCGTTTTAAGGAGAATCTGTAACTCGGAGAATTTATCAATCCAACTCAAGCCTTGCCGACTATTATGCGGGCTAGGATAATGATCGACAGTACTGATAGTCCGACACTTATCTATACGTTTTTTTATTCTATTGGTTTAGGAAAGTGGATATCGTAAAGGACTGGATAAAACCAACAACAGGCGAGTGGTAACTAGTTTATGGACTTAATTGCCAAGTCCAATATGGTTGGGCCTAACCACGGGCCGGCCATAAGTATGAAGGATTCAATAATTAATTCGATAAATTAATTTACTCGAGGTCGGTGATTGTTATGCAGTCTAAAACATTATCCACTAACTTTGTTCGATTTATTAGTCAGATTTTTTGGACCTAAGGACAATTAATCATTACAAGAGGCCGAATAAAGTCAAACATGGCGAATCAGGCTTAAGTCAAGGAGCACAAATCAGTATTTCTCAATTCGGATGGGCCCCATCCACAGGCCGACCATTTTAAGGAGAATCCGTAGTTTGGGCTACCGACTCAGACTCAATTCGAGCCATGTTAACTGCCATGCGGACTAAAGTAATGATTAACAGGACCGACGATCCTTCTTTCTACCTCGTTTTTTATTTATTTAATTACCGGGAAGCAGGTATCATAAAAGACTGATTAAAAACAACGGGCGAGTTATAATTGATTTATGGACTAATTGCCAAATCGGATATGGTTGGTCCTGACCACGGGCCGGCCATAAGTGTGATAGGTTCAATAGTTAACTCGATAAATCGATTTTCTTTAGCACGGTGGTCAATGTATAGTCTAAGACTTTACCCACCTAATTTGTTTTTTTACTTTAATCAAGTTTACTGGACCTTCGTTAGGAGAATGTTGTAAAAGGCCATGTAGAATCATCAAAGGCGAGTTGAGTTTACTTTATGGACTAAGGTAATTAACCTTTATAGATAAATGGGCCCAACCACTGGGTTAACCATAATTTTTGAGGTTTCCTAACCTAGTTGTAAACGTGACTCTTCTCAGCCCAATGACTACTTCACGGACTAGAACAACATTTCTAAACTTAGGTTGACTCTTTACAACAAACTTTAAACACATAGCACATAGCATACATATGAACAAGGGAATCCTAACCAAGGCTCTATGTACAAATGGGTTATTGGCTAGATATGCTTATCGGCTCATGTACTCGCCCCGGTGCATTCTCGTTGTAAAGCCAACTCAAATGTGTGGGGGGTTCCTCTTCGTGGCTCGTGTGGAGACCTCGAAGAGTGATGTATGAGTGGATGTGGTGACTAAGTCTCATCCAGTGTAAAGTTCACCATCAGAGTATAGTCGGTCCTGCATCCCATGGGTAATTTTTGTAGTTTTAAGGAAAAAAACTAAACTGCCACTTTAAGTGCAACCCAGCCCACATACGTGGCCGAGAGGTAACCTAGTATATGCAATGTATTCATGCCTAAAAAATAATGACTTAATACTATAAAGTAAGAATTTATTTTCTTTTCAAATTTTTAAAGCACACTAAACTTTTTTCAAGTTTTACCCACTTTTAAAACTCCCAAGTGGAGTCGCCAAATATCCTGTTGACATTTTTTCCTCGCCGTTCGGGCTTCCGAACGTCCACGTTGATTTAGGGTGTGATTTGGTGATTTGTGCTGGAGTTTGAACCTTTCAAAAAGAGGACCTTTAAGAAGTTTTAATTATACATTTCAAGAATAATATTTGTAAAATTACTTTCCTTTCGCTTAGGCATTTTATGAGTTTATTAGAATTAAACCATTAAGAGTGAACATCCACTTGTTCCAAATTCTTTCGAATTTAATCTAATTTGCTCATTTGAATGTTAGGCTCAAAAGAAAACAATTTATGCAAGCACTATTTAGAAACATATAAAGAAAAGCCTTAAAGTTGCATCGATACATTGTAAAACCATGTTTTACCATAGTTTATGCAACCCGATGTGTTTTTAGTTTGAAATGGGAGTCGCCACTCTACTTTTTAATGGAAAAGCCAAGATAAACAAAGAGAAAAGAAAGAAAAGACTCCGCCTGTGAAACCCAAGAGTGGATTGGGAGGTAAGGCTACGAACTCGAAAAGTATGAAATTTTGGAGTCCGCCTCTCACAAAAGGAAAGACTCTACTAAAAGTTTAAGTGTGCTTTTATAAGATTTGGAAAAAGAATAAATAGGAACTTTATAGAACTATTTCATTAAACATGCAAAAATAAAAATGAAAGAAAATAAACATGTACACTTTATTTACATAAAAGGGAAGCAATTAAAAGCGTACATTGTGACCTTTCTTTAGGGAAGCCTGCCTAGCCTTTGAAGTAGCATCTTTGGATTCCTTTGAAAGCCTTAAATACTCCTCTTGAAGATGCCAAAATAGTGCCAAAGGTGGATGGAGAAAGGTATGGAAAAGGGGGTGAGAAAACGGTAAGAAAATGCTCTTTTCGTGGTGTTTTAAATAGTAGAAAGGTTAGGCTTTTAATGGAGTTTTAGGGTGTTGTGGAGGAATAGTGGAAGATGGAATAAGAATAGATATGAAGGGCTTAAGAGAGTAGAGAAATGGATATAATAATGGTAAGAAAGTGATGGAAAAGTATAGGAGAAGGGAGGGAAAATGATAGGAGAATAAGGCTCTTCTTGTGGGTTTTTAGGAGTAGAAAGATTAGACTTTTTTGTGGAGTTTTAGGGAGGATTTATGGGAGATTTATGTAGGGATATGGGATGATAGAATAAGAGTATGGATTAGAGGATTGAAGAAGGTGGAGAAATGGAGATTATGATGCTAAGAATATGGTGGAAAGATGGTAAAGAAGGTGTAGGAAAAAAGGGCTTCTTTATGGTTTTCTAGTTGGGTTTTTGTGTAAGAATGGCGAGGACAGTGAGGATTATGATTTACAGGTTTAGGGAAGGATGGAAATGGATATTACGAAGCTAAAGAAAGCATAGAAAGATGATAGAAAGTGGTGGTGGAGTGATGATTAGAATTGAGAGATTGGAGAATGATGATGGGAATGAGAGAATGAGAGAAATGTGAGCGTGGAGGGAAGAAGGGATGAATGATTGAATGATTGAGTGAGTTTGGCTTTGAGGTAGGAGGTATTTATAGGCTTAGAGAAGGCTTAGGATACATGCATATACCATCACATACATCCACTCTTGCAAGTCGTAGTCAAATGCATAAGTCACTAGGCAGTAAGGGGGAGTCTCTTGGAGTGGACGGCAACACCTGGTCAATTGACCACGTGTGGTCAGCCCTCAAGGCCGACCGGCCACCAAGCTGGGGGGGATGAATTCGAGTGTTGCATGCATTCTTTGGGTGGTGAGGTATGAATGAGATGCATGAGAAAGTCAGCCTGTTCACACTGGACGGTGGAAGCTTGAATTGATGTGTATGAAATGATTTTGGATGCTTTTGCTAGGATTTGATCTTGAGACCTCTTGGAGCTTCTTTGCATGTCACCTTTACGTAGCTCATGCATGGCATGCATAGAAGATTTTATCATTTTCATTACATAAAAGTTGTGTATGCAATATCTCACGTAATCTTGAGCATGTGGTGTGCATGCGATCAAGTCTTCCGGCTTCGGCCTCCCTTGTTTTCTATTTTCCAAATTTTGTGACTAAAAATACACAAATGATAAATAAAAAATTATATTGTAAAAGTATATAAAATCTATGATAAAATCCGGTGTTTGAATTAGCTTATCGACCGGCTTCTTCTGCTTTATTTCTGCTTCGTTCATATAGGAATGCTATATATTTATGCACCAAATCCCGTTGTCTATTGTATTGTCTCTGGTCTAAATACTAAAGGTTTTTGTAAGATACGGGAGTTTTATTAAGAGTAATTGCCTCGATTAAGGGCTAATTTGGGTTTACTTATTTATTTATGGGAACAATTATTGTTGTTCTAAATTGTGTGAATATTTATTTATATATTTATTTATTAGAATTAGAATTTTATTAAAAGATTCCACTTTTTATATTGTTTCGTAATTAGGTTATAGATTGAGAAAGGAAAGGAATAAGAGAAAGAAGTTGTTATTATTTGGAGAGATAGAAATGATTAATTAAAATGGATTATTTCCCTTTCTCCCACTTGGTTTTCACGTCAAACAGAAAAGAAAAGGGGGCAAGCCCCTGTGTTCCTCAGGGGGAGAACACGCACGAGAGAAAGAGAGAGAGAGAGAGAGAGAGAGAGACAGAAGTGTATGGTATAGAATTGTTAAGTAATTTACGAGTTTGAAATGATTTTCGGGCTAGGTGTATTGCACTAGGTACCGTGGACTAATTGGAAAGTCGAGGTTACACCTGTAAAGGGGAACCGAATCGGCTAGGTATATAAAGTTCTTTGGCGTTAGAACTCCCGGGAAGTTAAACTGACGGTCTTAAGGGGGAACCGGCCCCGGCTGGAGAGTGCTGAAAGTACCCTACGCCCATGGTACTGATATTTTCGTACAATGAAAAGAAGGAAATATTATATGAAACCGTTGGTTTATTGAAACAGTATATATTATGGTTATGGAAAGTTAGAAAAGAAAATATCAACAACTTATAATACATGTTTCAAAGTGCGTGAGTTATTCTTTATTTGTTAAAAGTGTTATGTTCTTATTTAGAATGGTTTTGAAAGGTTTGGAGGTAGAATGGTATTCTACTTGAGAATTGCTAAGTTTTTGAATGTCGTTTACTACGTTCAAACTAAGTTTCGAAAAGAGCCTCGTGATTTATATAAAAAGCTTATTCTTTTATTAGTGATTTATATATATGTGATATTGGAACTCTTTGTGTGTGCCTTTTAATTAGTCTTATGCATTACACATGAATCTTGCCTTGATTGTTGACCTTTGGAGGCTAAATGGAATGTATGAGCTATTTGAGGGATAATTAAGTTGCGATGTTGATGTGTAGTGAGTTGGTTACGGCCTACTAGAACGCTCGTGTACTTGAAATGCCCCTCAAATGGCTTCCCGAGTGTCTTCATGACTAAAAAGGTTACCATTTCCCCCTGTAGTTGATTTGGAAGATATGAGACCGCTTAGTTACCTCACACGAGACATGTGGATGCTTGAATGGAAACCTTACACCTAGTTCCTTACTTGATGAATTATGAAACGACTAAGAGATGCATTTATATTTTTTATTGCACTTGGGTGAATACTGAATTAAGCTGACTCCTATATTAGGTGGCTTGAATCTTAATGGTTGTTCCAAGGTACGTGTTATCCACTAAGCTACGGTTTGCTCATACCCCTCTCTCCTTCCCCCTTACAGGTCGATATGAAGACCAGGAGCTGACCAATTATTTAGAGATTGAAGCATTCCCAGTTGTTTATGTATGTAGGGAGTGGTTGTTTTGTAATTTAAATTCTATTGTAAATATTTTTGGTATGCCTGGTTGTTTGATGCATTTAGATTGTAATCCGAGCGTGTGGCTCGTGATATGCTCCGGTGTGTGGCCGTTGAGTTCTATTTTAGTTTAGTTTGTTTATTTCAGGGTTGTAAGGCTTTAAGCCTGGGAAACGTCCATATTACAGAGGGAACTCTGCCAGATTTTCCTCAGAAAAATTAGTTTCTAGGTTCTCCCTTTTTACCTTTCTCCACCTTAATTAGGTTGAGATTGACCTTAACAGCCCCTATTAGGGAGCGGGCTGTTACAGATTGTATCAGAGCAAGGATTCTGCAACCTTAGGTGGTGCATTCATTCATTGCATGCGTGCTTGCTTGGAAATATGTGATTTACGGGAAGTTTATGTGCCTTAAGTTCTCAATGTAGTAAAGATAGATAGAATTGCAAGCCTACAACAATATTTGTGCTGAATGTGCCTAAGTTTCGCTTCTTTTCTCTCACTAGATCTTGTGCTAGCTGCTTGGTTAAGCAAGTTTGATTTTAAAAATCGTAGCTTGATTTTCACTTAGGTGATGTAAGTGTACCTTACCTCGTAGGCAATGAGTGTAAACTATAGAATGATGTTGCTCTTGAGGTTGTTGGGCTAGCCTTTCAATTAGGAAGATGAATACGAGTTTGTGTTGCTTAATGTCCAATATTAGTGGGAAATAGTTATATTGCTCTTGTTTTTCCCTTGGTTGACGTATTTAGAAAGGGGATGAGCGCCTCTATTTATGTGTTGAAGATGTTGGAGACAAGGACACTTTAAAGTGAAGCATTGTGAGAGTCCTTAACATTTGCGGATATTTGAGTTAAAGGAGTACTATTTCATACCATATGTTTGTTTATGGTAGTAGCCTAGAGTTCTCACGGCTTAAATCCATATGTTCAGTGGTTAATTTGGGGCCTAAATCGAATTGACATGTGTGATATGATATGATCCATACCACTTACGGAAATTTCATCGGTATTTGAGGAACTGGAATCAGAGGTGTGTATTACGTGAGTTGTAGGTTCTTGAAGCCCTTAATTTAGATGTAGCCTTTTAGAATTCTTAATGTTCTTGGCCAGGAAGTATTCGGACTTCGCTACTTTTGCTTAGCTAGATCTTTGGTTGATTACTTGATTTCGTAAATTAGACTTCAGGAAGTATAGGCCCTTCCACTTGATTTTGGTGAATTAATCTTAGTCTTTAAGCTATAAGCACCAGTTACTCCATTGCATTACTATTGAGACCTTGGGTCATTCTCTCAATTTAGATTTGATACGGGTCGCCCATGCTTAAGGTCTGGTGTGGAAAGTATGCGATCATATACCCGATGTGTTTTTAGTTCGAAATGGGAGTCGCCACCCGACTTTATAAGGGAAAAGCCAAGACAAATAAAGAGAAAAGAAAGAAAAGACTCCGCCTGTGAAACCCAAGAGTCGATTCGGAGGTAAGGCTACGAACTCGAAAAGTAAGAACTTTAGGAGTCCGCCTCTCACAAAAGGAAAGACTACTAAAAGTTTAAGTGTGCTTTTATAAGATTTGGAAAAAGAATAAATAGGAACTTTATAGAACTATTTCATTAAACAGGCAAAAATAAAAATGAAAGAAAATACAACATGTTCACTTTATTTACATAAAAGGGAAGCAATTAAAAGCTTACATTGTGACCTTTCTTTAGGGAAGCCTTGCTTAGCCTTTGAAGTAGCCTCTTTGGATTCCTTTGAAAGCCTTGAATATTTCTCTTGAAGATGCTAAAATAGTGTCAAAGGTGGATGGAGAAAAGTATGGAAAAGGGGGTGAGAAAAGGGTAGGAAAAGGCTCTTTTCGTGGTGTTTTAAATAGTAGAAAGGTTAGGCTTTTTGTGGAGATTTAGGGTGTTGTGGAGGAATAGTGGAAGATGGAATAAGAATAGATATGAGAGGGCTTAAGAGAGTAGAGAAATGGATATAATAATGGTAAGAAAGTGATGGAAAAGGATAGGAGAAGGGAGGGAGAATGATAGGAGAATAAGGCTCTTTTTGTGGGTTTTTAGGAGTAGAAAGATTAGACTTTTTGTGGAGTTTTAGGGAGGTTTTATGGGAGATTTATGTAGAGATATGGGATGATAGAATAAGAGTATGGATTAGAGGATTGAAGAAAGTGGAGGAATGGAGATTATGATGATAAGAATATGGTGGAAAGATGGTAAAGAAGGTGTAGGAAAAAAGGGCTTCTTTATGGTTTTCTAGTGTGGTTTTTGTGTAAGAATGGCGTGGACAATGAGGATTATAATTTACAAGTTTAGGGAAGGATGGAAATGGATATTATGGAGGTAAAGAAAGCATAGAAAGATGATAGAAAGTGGTGGTGGAGTGATGATCAGAATGGAGAGATTGGAGAATGATGATAGGAATGAGAGAATGAGAGAAATGTGAGCGTGGGGAGAAGAAGGGATGAATGATTGAATGATTGAGTGAGTTTGGCTTTGAGGTAGGAGGTATTTATAGGCTTAGAGAAGGCTTAGGATACATGCATATACCATGACATACATCCACTCTTGCAAGTCGCAGTAATATGCACAAGTCACTAGGCAGTAAGGGGGAGTCTCTTGGAGTGGACGGCAAGACCTGGTCAATTGACCACGTGTGGTCAGTCCTCAAGGCCGACCAGCCACCAGGCTGAGGGGGGATGAATTCTAGTGTTGCATGCATTCTTTGGACGGTGAGGTATGAATGAGATGCATGAGAAAGTCAGCCTGTTCACACTGGACAGTGGAAGCTTGAATTGATGTGTATGAGATGATTTTGGATGCTTTTGCTAGGAATTGATCTTGAGACCTCTTGGAGCTTTTTTGCATGTCACCTTTACGTAGCTCATGCATGGCATGCATAACTGATTTTATCATTTTAATTACATAAAAGTTGTGCATGCAATATCTCACGTAATCTTGAGCATGTGGAGTGCATGCGATCAAGTATTCCGGCTGCGGCTTTAGCTTTGGCTTCCCTCGTTTTCTATTTTCCTAATTTTGTAACTTAAAATACATAAAAGAGAAATAAAAAATTACATTTTAAAAGTATATAAAATCTATGCTAAAATCCGGTGTTTGAGTTAGCTTATCGACCGGCTTCTTCTGCTTTATTTCTGCTTCGTTCATATAGGAATGCTATATATTTATGCACCAAATCCCGGTGTCTACAGTAGTGTCTCTAGTCTTAATACTAAAGGTTTTTGTAAGATACGGGAGTTTTATTAAGAGTAATTGCCTCGATTAAGAGCTAATTTGGGTTTAGTTATTTATTTATCAGAACAATTATTGTTGTTCTAAATTATGTGGATATTTATTTATTTATTTATTTATTAGAATTAGAATTTATTAGAAGATTGCACTTGTTATATTGTTTCGTAATTAGGTTATAGATTGAGAAAGGAAAGGAATAAGAGAAAGAAGTTGTTATTATTTGGAGAGATAGAAATGATTAATTAAAATTGATTATTTCCCTTTCTCCCACTTGGTTCTCACGTCAAACAGAAAAGAAAATGGGGCAAGCCCCTGTGTTTCTCAGGGGGAGAACACGCACGAGAGAAAGAGAGAGAGAGAGAGAGAGAGAGAGAGAGAGAGAGACAGAAGTGTATGGTATGGAATTGTTAAGTAATTTACGAGTTTGAAATGATTTTCGGGCTAGGTACCGTGGACTAATTGGAAAGTCGTGGTTACACCTGTAAAGGGGAACCGAATCGGCTAGGTCTATAAAGTCCTTTGGCGTTAGAACTCCCGAGAAGTTAAACTAACTGTCTTAAGGGGGAACCGGCCTCGACTGAAGAGTGCTGAAAGTACCCTACACCCATGGTACTGATATTTTGGTACAATGAAAAGAAGGAAAGATTATATAAAACCGTTGGTTTATTGAAACGATATATATTATGGTTATGGAAAGTTGGAAAAGAAAATTTGAATAACTTTTAATACATGTTTCAAAGTGCGTGAGTTATTCTTTATATGTTAAAAGTGTTATGTTCTTATTTAGAATGGTTTTGAAAGGTTTGGAGGTATGAATGGTATTCTACTTGAGAATTGCTAAGTTTTTGAATGTCGTTTACTACGTTCAAACTAAGTTTCGAAAAGAGCCTCGTGATTTATATAAAAAGCTTATTTTGTTATTAATGATTTATATATATGTGATATTGGAACTCTTTGTGTGTGTCTTTTAATTAGTCTGATGCATTACACATGAATCTTGCCTTGATTGTTGACCTTTAGAGGCTAAATGGAATGTATGAGCTATTTGAGGGATAATTAAGTTACGATGTTGATGTGTAGGGAGTTGGTTACGGCCTACTAGAACGCTCGTGTACTTGAAATGCCCCTCTAATGGCTTCCCAAGTGTCTTCATAACTAAAAAGGTTACCCTTTCCCCCTGTAGTTGATTTGGAAGATATGAGACCACTTAGTTACCTCACACGAGACATGTGGATGGTTGAATGGAAACCTTACACCTAGTTTCTTACTTGATGAATTATGAAATGACTAAGAGATGCATTTATATTTTTTATTGCACTTGGGTGAATACTGAATTAAGCTGACTCCTATATTAGGTGGCTTGAATCTTAGTGGTTGTTCCAAGGTACATGTTATCCACTAAGCTATGGTTTGCTCATACCCCTCCCTCCCTCCCCCTTAGAAGTCGATATGAAGAGCACGAGCTGACCAATTATTTAGAGATTGAAGCATTCCCAGTTGTTTATGTATGTAGGGAGTGATTGTTTTGTAATTTAAATTCTATTGTAAATATTTTTGGTATGCTTGGGTTGTTTGATGCATTGTAATCCGAGTGTGTGACTCGTGATATGGTCCGGCGTGTGGCCGTTGAGTTATATTTTAGTTTAGTTTGTTTATTTCAGGGTTGTAATGCTTTAAGCCTGGGAAACGTCCATATTACAGAGGGAACTCTGCCAGATTTTCTTCAGAAAATTTTGGAAATTAGTTTCTAAGTTCTCCCTTTTTACCTTTCTCAACCTTAATTAGGTTGAGATTGACCTTAACAGCCCCTATTAGGGAGCGGGCTGTTACAGATGGTATCAGAGCAAGGATTCTGCAACCTTAGGTGCTGCATTCATTCATTGCATGCGTGCTTGCTTGGAAATATGTGATTTACGGGAAGTTTATGTGCCTTAAGTTCTCAATGTAGTAAAGCTAGATAGAATTGCAAGCCTACGACAATATTTGTGCTGAATGTGCCTAAGTTTCGCTTCTTCTCTCTCACTAGATCTTGTGCTAGCTGCTTGGTTAAGCAAGTTTGATTTTAAAAATCGTAGCTTGATTTTCACTTAGGTGATGTAAGTGTACCTTACCTCGTAGGCAATGAGTGTAAACTATAGAATGATGTTGCTCTTGAGGTTGTTGGGCTAGCCTTTCAATTAGGAAGATGAATACGAGTTTGTGTTGCTTAATGTCCAATATTAGTGGGAAATAGTTATATTGCTCTTGTTTTTCCCTTGGTTGACGTATTTAGAAAGGGGATAAGCGCCTCTATTTATGTGTTGAAGATGTTGGAGACAAGGACACTTTAAAGTGAAGCATTGTGAGAATCCTTAACATTTGCGGATATTTGAGTTAAAGGAGTACTATTTCATACCATATGTTTGTTTATGGTAGTAGCCTAGAGTTCTCACGGCTTAAATCCATATGTTCAGTGGTTAATTTGGGGCCTAAATCGAATTGACATGTGTGATATGATATGATCCATACCACTTACGAAAATTTCATCGGTATTTGAGGAACTGGAATCAGAGGTGTGTATTACGGGAATTGTAGGTTCTTGAAGCCCTTAATTTAGATGTAGCCTTGTAGAATTCTTAATGTTCTTGGCCAGGAAGTATTCGGACTTCGCTACTTTTGCTTAGCTAGATCTTTGGTTGATTACTTGATTTCGTAAATTAGACTTCAGGAAGTATAGGCCCTTCCACTTGATTTTGGTGAATTAATCTTAGTCTTTAAGCTGTAAGCACCAGTTACTCCATTGCATTACTATTGAGACCTTGGGTCATTCTCTCAATTTAGATTTGATACGGGTCGCCCATGCTTAAGGTCTGGTGTGGAAAGTATGCGATCATATACCCGATGTGTTTTTAGTTCGAAATGGGAGTCGCCACCCGACTTTATAAGGGAAAAGCCAAGACAAATAAAGAGAAAAGAAAGAAAAGACTCCGCCTGTGAAACCCAAGAGTCGATTCGGGGGTAAGGCTACGAACTCGAAAAGTAAGAACTTTAGGAGTCCGCCTCTCACAAAAGGAAAGACTACTAAAAGTTTAAGTGTGCTTTTATAAGATTTGGAAAAAGAATAAATAGGAACTTTATAGAACTATTTCATTAAACAGGCAAAAATAAAAATGAAAGAAAATACAACATGTTCACTTTATTTACATAAAAGGGAAGCAATTAAAAGCTTACATTGTGATCTTTCTTTAGGGAAGCCTTGCCTAGCCTTTGAAGTAGCCTCTTTGGATTCCTTTGAAAGCCTTGAATATTTCTCTTGAAGATGCTAAAATAGTGTCAAAGGTGGATGGAGAAAAGTATGGAAAAGGGGGTGAGAAAAGGGTAGGAAAAGGCTCTTTTCGTGGTGTTTTAAATAGTAGAAAGGTTAGGCTTTTTGTGGAGATTTAGGGTGTTGTGGAGGAATAGTGGAAGATGGAATAAGAATAGATATGAGAGGGCTTAAGAGAGTAGAGAAATGGATATAATAATGGTAAGAAAGTGATGGAAAAGGATAGGAGAAGGGAGGGAGAATGATAGGAGAATAAGGCTCTTTTTGTGGGTTTTTAGGAGTAGAAAGATTAGACTTTTTGTGGAGTTTTAGGGAGGTTTTATGGGAGATTTATGTAGGGATATGGGATGATAGAATAAGAGTATGGATTAGAGGATTGAAGAAAGTGGAGGAATGGAGATTATGATGATAAGAATATGGTGGAAAGATGGTAAAGAAGGTGTAGGAAAAAAGGGCTTCTTTATGGTTTTCTAGTGGGGTTTTTGTGTAAGAATGGCGTGGACAATGAGGATTATAATTTACAAGTTTAGGGAAGGATGGAAATGGATATTATGGAGGTAAAGAAAGCATAGAAAGATGATAGAAAGTGGTGGTGGAGTGATGATCAGAATGGAGAGATTGGAGAATGATGATAGGAATGAGAGAATGAGAGAAATGTGAGCGTGGGGAGAACAAGGGATGAATGATTGAATGATTGAGTGAGTTTGGCTTTGAGGTAGGAGGTATTTATAGGCTTAGAGAAGGCTTAGGATACATGCATATACCATGACATACATCCACTCTTGCAAGTCGCAGTAATATGCAAAAGTCACTAGGCAGTAAGGGGGAGTCTCTTGGAGTGGACGGCAAGACCTGGTCAATTGACCACGTGTGGTCAGTCCTCAAGGCCGACCAGCCACCAGGCTGAGGGGGGATGAATTCGAGTGTTGCATGCATTCTTTGGACGGTGAGGTATGATTGAGATGCATGAGAAAGTCAGCCTGTTCACACTGGACAGTGGAAGCTTGAATTGATGTGTATGAGATGATTTTGGATGCTTTTGCTAGGAATTGATCTTGAGACCTCTTGGAGCTTCTTTGCATGTCACCTTTACGTAGCTCATGCATGAAATGCATAACTGATTTTATCATTTTAATTACATAAAAGTTGTGCATGCAATATCTCACGTAATCTTGAGCATGTGGAGTGCATGCGATCAAGTATTCCGGCTGCGGCTTTAGCTTTGGCTTCCCTTGTTTTCTATTTTCCTAATTTTGTAACTTAAAATACATAAAAGAGAAATAAAAAATTACATTTTAAAAGTATATAAAATCTATGCTAAAATCCGGTGTTTGAGTTAGCTTATCGACCGGCTTCTTCTGCTTTATTTCTGCTTCGTTCATATAGGAATGCTATATATTTATGCACCAAATCCCGGTGTCTACAGTAGTGTCTCTAGTCTTAATACTAAAGGTTTTTGTAAGATACGGGAGTTTTATTAAGAGTAATTGCCTTGATTAAGAGCTAATTTTGGTTTAGTTATTTATTTATCAGAACAATTATTGTTGTTCTAAATTATGGGGATATTTATTTATTTATTTATTTATTAGAATTAGAATTTATTAGAAGATTGCACTTGTTATATTGTTTCGTAATTAGGTTATAGATTGAGAAAGGAAAGGAATAAGAGAAAGAAGTTGTTATTATTTGGAGAGATAGAAATGATTAATTAAAATTGATTATTTCCCTTTCTCCCACTTGGTTCTCACGTCAAACAGAAAAGAAAATGGGGCAAGCCCCTGTGTTTCTCAGGGGGAGAACACGCACGAGAGAAAGAGAGAGAAAGAGAGAGAGAGAGAGAGAGAGAGAGAGAGAGAGAGACAGAAGTGTATGGTATGGAATTGTTAAGTAATTTACGAGTTTAAAATGATTTTCGGGCTAGGTGTATTGCACTAGGTACCGTGGACTAATTGGAAAGTCGTGGTTACACCTGTAAAGGGGAACCGAATCAGCTAGGTCTATAAAGTCCTTTGGCGTTAGAACTCCCGGGAAGTTAAACTAATTGTCTTAAGGGGGAACCGGCCTCGACTGAAGAGTGCTGAAAGTACCCTACACCCATGGTACTGATATTTTGGTACAATGAAAAGAAGGAAAGATTATATGAAACCGTTGGTTTAATCAAACGATATATATTATGGTTATGGAAAGTTGGAAAAGAAAATTTGAATAACTTTTAATACGTGTTTCAAAGTGCGTGAGTTATTCTTTATATGTTAAAAGTATTATGTTCTTATTTAGAATGATTTTGAAAGGTTTGGAGGTATGAATGGTATTCTACTTGAGAATTGCTAAGTTTTTGAATGTCGTTTACTACGTTCAAACTAAGTTTCGAAAAGAGCCTCGTGATTTATATAAAAAGCTTATTTTGTTATTAATGATTTATATATATGTGATATTGGAACTCTTTGTGTGTGTCTTTTAATTAGTCTGATGCATTACACATGAATCTTGCCTTGATTGTTGACCTTTAGAGGCTAAATGGAATGTATGAGCTATTTGAGGGATAATTAAGTTACGATGTTGATTTGTAGGGAGTTGGTTACGGCCTACTAGAACGCTCGTGTACTTGAAATGCCCCTCTAATGGCTTCCCAAGTGTCTTCATGACTAAAAAGGTTACCCTTTCCCCCTGTAGTTGATTTGGAAGATATGAGACCACTTAGTTACCTCACACGAGACATGTGGATGGTTGAATGGAAACCTTACACCTAGTTTCTTACTTGATGAATTATGAAATGACTAAGAGATGCATTTATATTTTTTATTGCACTTGGGTGAATACTGAATTAAGCTGACTCCTATATTAGGTGGCTTGAATCTTAGTGGTTGTTCCAAGGTACATGTTATCCACTAAGCTATGGTTTGCTCATACCCCTCCCTCCCTCCCCCTTAGAAGTCGATATGAAGAGCACGAGCTGACCAATTATTTAGAGATTGAAGCATTCCCAGTTGTTTATGTATGTAGGGAGTGATTGTTTTGTAATTTAAATTCTATTGTAAATATTTTTGGTATGCTTGGGTTGTTTGATGCATTGTAATCCGAGTGTGTGACTCATGATATGGTCCGGCGTGTGGCCGTTGAGTTATATTTTAGTTTAGTTTGTTTATTTCAGGGTTGTAAGGCTTTAAGCCTGGGAAACGTCCATATTACAGAGGGAACTCTGCCAGATTTTCTTCAGAAAATTTTGGAAATTAGTTTCTAAGTTCTCCCTTTTTACCTTTCTCAACCTTAATTAGGTTGAGATTGACCTATGACCCTATTAGGGAGCGGGCTGTTACAGATGGTATCAGAGCAAGGATTCTGCAACCTTAGGTGCTGCATTCATTCATTGCATGCGTGCTTGCTTGGAAATATGTGATTTACGGGAAGTTTATGTGCCTTAAGTTCTCAATGTAGTAAAGCTAGATAGAATTGCAAGCCTACGACAATATTTGTGCTGAATGTGCCTAAGTTTCGCTTCTTTTCTCTCACTAGATCTTGTGCTAGCTGCTTGGTTAAGCAAGTTTGATTTTAAAAATCGTAGCTTGATTTTCACTTAGATGATGTAAGTTTATCTTACCTCGTAGGCAATGAGTGTAAACTATAGAATGATGTTGCTCTTGAGGTTGTTGGGCTAGCCTTTCAATTAGGAAGATGAAATACGAGTTTGTGTTGCTCAATGTCCAATATTAGGAGGAAATAGTTATATTGCCCTCGTTTTTCCCTTGGTTGACGTATTTAGAAAGGGGATGAGCGCCTCTATTTATGTGTTGAAGAGGTTGGAGACAAGGACACTTTAAAGTGAAGCATCATGAGAATCCTTAACATTTACGGATATTTGAGTTAAAGGAGTACAATTTCATACAATATGTTTGTTTATGGTAGTAGCCTAGAGTTCTCACGGCTTAAATCCATATGTTCAGTGGTTAATTTGGGGCCTAAATCGAATTGACATGTGTGATATGATATGGTCCATACCACTCACGGAAATTTCAGCAGTATTTGAGGAACTAGAATCAGAGGTGTGTATTACGTGAGTTGTAGGTTCTTGAAGCCCTTAATTTAGATGTAGCCTTGTAGAATTCTTAATGTTCTTAGCCAGGAAGTATTTGGGCTTCCCTACTTTCGCTTAGCTAGATCTTTGGTTGATTACTTGATTTCGTAAATTAGACTTCAGGAAGTATAGGCCCTTCCACTTGATTTTGGGTTAATTAATCTTAGTCTTTAAGCTGTAAGCACGAGTTACTCCATTGCATTACTATTGAGACCTTGGGTCATTCTCTCAATTTAGATTTGATACGGGTCGCCCATGCTTAAAGTCTGGTGTGGAAAGTATGCGATCATATACCCATGTTCCTCCTAAGTTCGTGTGCCCATAAAGGAGATAAATTCCTCTACTCATAGGCTGGTAAGATAAAGGGGCAGGAATATTTCAATATAGTATATTCTTGTGCTAAGTTAAGGTGTTCGAGATTCACCTCTTGGGCAACTGAGTTGAAGGTTGATATAAGTAGTAGTGTGAGACATACTATTGATCATATCACTTGAATAAGCTGAGAAATATTCTTGAGAACTGGATCTGAGGTGTGTAATAGTGAAAGAAGCACTGAGCCATCATGACAATGTTATTTTGGTGGTGCAGTACATCTAAGTTTACTATAGCAATGTATAAGATAGCAGCCGAATACTCTATTGGAGATGCCTACCCTTCAATTACGAATCATACATAGCAAATAGCATTTTCAAGTAATCATTACACACCCTTAAGCCCGAACAGTGCATAGGGATCTTGCTTTTTTGGGTAGTAGCTGGAATCGTGATTAGAGTGCACGGTTTAGTTCTTACCAAATTGACTTGCTAATTGATATCGAGATGCCCCTACCAATAGGTATACATATTGATTATGTGAGCGCCCCCTAGTTGCCAAGTTTAAATGCCGGAACATTCAGGGTTTTCTCATTTCAACAGTTGAGCTTCGAGGAAGTGACAAAGAGAGGATGAGCGGTAAGGTTTCTCTTGGATCATTCTTAGTTTCAAGAGCTTCTCTTCAATTCTATGGTAACCTTGTCTTTATACTTCCGATTTCAGTTATTCTCTTCCCCGTAGTGACTCTAATTCTTCAAAATCTAGAGTTCCTATTGATGATTCCCAATTGTTCCTCGATCTTTGTTGCCGACGATGCAAGCTAGGATTTTCCGACATCAATCTTATGAAATCCCTCTTTCATCAATTGTTTTCTTTCTGCCCTCTTCCTTCCATTGTTATCTCCAGTTAGCTACTTGTTGTTAGGCTTTGAATGACAAGGTACATAAATTGGAGATGAGTAGTAATCAAACATTGGTGGAAAGAGACTCGAATTTGGCAAGTACTTCGCATCCAATATGTAATAAAGGTCATTGCCAAGTTGGATGTGCGTCCAACTTTAGTTAGGCTGTTAGTAGACTTCACATATGTGAATTATGTAGGAATCATGCTGATGAATTGCTATAGTGTATTGTTCCTAGCAAATGAGTGCCAAGAGATTCTCCTATACTTGAGAGTTTCACGGTTCAAACATTTGAATGGTTGTGTAATGCCGACTTATTTTCCCTTCTTTGAATTGTTTGCTCCTCGCATTTGAATGGTTGTGTAATGCCGACTTATTTGCCCTTCTTTGAATTGTTTGCTCCTCGGCGCCCAAAATAGAGTAAGTAGACATTTAGAAGAAGTTGGCGAGATGGAGGCTACATGCCATGAAAAGGATTTGAAACTCGAGTCGACACCTCTTTCTCTACTCATACATGAGGTATGCGATATGATTATCAACGTGATTCAGACATTACGGTACTAGATCCTTCGACTTTGAAGTTTCGAGGACGAAACTTTTTTAAGGGGGAAGGAGTGTAAGATCCGGGAGTTTTATTAAGAGTAATTACCTCGATTAAGGGCTAATTTGGGTTTAGTTATTTATTTATGGGAACAATTGTTGTTGTTCTAAATTATGTAGATATTATTTTATTTATTTATTTATTAGAATTGGAATTTTATTAGAAGATTCCACTTGTCATATTGTTTGGTAATTAGGTTATAGATTGAGAAAGGAAATGAATAAGAGAAAGAAGTTGTTATTATTTGGAGAGATAGAAATGATTAATTAAAATGGATTATTTCCCTTTTTCCCACTAGGCTTTCACGTCAAACAGAAAAGAAAAGGGGGCAAGCCCCTGTGTTCCTTTGGGGGAGAACACGCACGAGAGAAAGAGAGACAAAGAGAGAGAGAGAGAGAGAGAGAGAGAGAGAAGGAAGCGGCAGTGGCGGTGGCGGCACCGCTTGGTTGCCGACGCGACGCAGAGGGAGAGGGAGATCGAGGGTTGGTTTATGTAACGTGGTTTGTAAGACCTCAGTATTGGCGTTCTCTCTAAGGGAGCTGGCGGCCTTGGTCATAGTAACTAAGTCAATGGTCTGGATGAGATTGCTAAGGTAAGGATATCAGTTTGAAAGGATCACAACGCAAGAAACAAAGCTAAGGTCGGGCAAGGAATGGAAAATGGGCTTCAGAGGCTTTTCGGGATGCAAACGGGGATGAAGAAATGGGTTTTGCAACAAGAGAGTTACGAGAAGGGGAAATCAAATGGTAACTCCGTTAGAAAATACCCACCGGGCTTCCTCTTTCAAGGATAGTCCGGATTAACTTTCCCAAAGTCCATCGACAGACCCGGGGGACTTCAAGGAACGGAATTTGCTAGTTAGTTTCTATTCGCTTTCGCGAACTAGAATACTAACTATCCTAATTCCTACCTTCCAACAAGCGTTAGATGTATTCGGGATGCTTTCGCACCCAAATACATCCCACTTGAGGGAAGGATACGATTAGGAAGTTGATTTCTCAACTAATTACTCACTAATATTGCTAACGCAAACCTAATCACCCATTCACACCCTTAATTACCCCCTAAACCATAGGGTTTCTAGCCACTAATTATGATAAAACTAAGCTAACAACATCCAACCCAAACCTAAACATGATTTCTAACATCAAACAACCATAAACAAGCAAGAACAATGAAATAGCAAGCAAAGCAATTAAGAACAAGCAAAGTAATTAGCAAGCTAATTAATAAATGAGTTAAAGGAAGAGAATACTTATCAAAATGCTGTAGATGAACAAAGGAAAGCAATAAAAGATGACCCAACAATCTTTCAATTGTTTGAATCTCCAAATCTTCAATAACAAACACAAATCTTCAAAACCCTAGATTAATCTCTCACCAATCTCTCTCTAAAACCCTTAATTACAAAGCTCCTAAATGTCTAAGTCTATCCCTAAATAGATCCCCTAAGAAAACGTGAAAGAGATATATATATACAAGCGAAAATGGTTGGCAAAACACAGCACTTCAAGCCGAAAACACGCGCAGAACATAGGGGGACCGTGGTCACGGTCTAGGAGACCGTGGCCACGGTCATGTTCTGTCCAGCGAAAAAGGTCGGGCGATTTCGAGCTTTGAGAGACCGCGGGTACGGTCTGGGAGACCGTGGGCACGGTCTCACTCGGGATGAGGAGGTCGCGGGCGCGACCCATATGGTAGCGGGCGCTACCGTCTTCAGCTGGCGCTACCCTGCGAAAACCACTTGGCGATTCTTTCCTTCGATCGATCGTAGCTACGGTCTTGTTGACCGTGGCTGCTGTCTTGCTCGGCCTAGCGGTGGTAGCGGGTGCTACGCTCAGGGTGGCAGGCGCTACCCCCTACGGTAGCGAGTTCTACGCTCAGGGTGGCGGGGGCTACCCTACTCTTTTCGTCCCTTTGTTTCTTCCTTCTTTCCAAGGCATGTAACACTCATTTCGAGGGTCGTAGCGGGTGTTACCTCACTAATTTGAACCAAAGGTTAGGAGAGTGGTCCCGGGTCGACTCCGCCTCGGTTTCCGGTCCAGCTCGGCTCGGGAAATCACCAAGAATGCTATGAAAAGGCCCGTTTTACTACGTTTTCGGTGAAAGCTCCAAAATCTACAAAATAACCAAAAAACGCATTAAAAACTATGAAATTAAACCACGAAACGAGTTAAAAGCCTAAGGATTTAGGCTGTATTTAGACACAGAATTGGGTCTAAACATCCCCCACACTTAAACTTTTGCTCGTCCCGAGCAAAACAAAACAAGACAAATAAGAAAACTAAACACTAACTCCTCTGTCGTGGGAGGAAACGAGTGCATTTAGCGTATGCACCAAGCCCTCTGAACCCCCCGGCAGCCTGGGTGGACGAGATGGACTCGTGAGGGTTTGTAGCGGCTATACCCACAAAAACCAAAGAAAAAGGAGAGAGGGAAAGTGAAAACAAAACCGAAGAAAACAAGAAGAAAGAAAAACAAGGGCTTTGATTCAAAAGATCTCAAAATCTAGATCAGGAAAACGGTATTAAACCTCCAAAAGGAACAGTTATGAGCGTCTCACAAACACCTATCCTAAGAAAAAGTCAGTCTTTGAGATTTTCGATTTCCTACATCTAGTGTCAAGCAAAACCCCATGTGCGTAAGTGCTAGTGGTTTCCAACCGAATCCAAAAGACTCCAAGGACTCATGCCCGAGCTCAAAAACAACGAAACGAACAAGGAACGAGTTGCCCTTCCTCGCATTTGGTCACCCTTGGCTTGGTGAGGGCCGTAGGTGATGCAAGGAGAGGCCCCACACTTTATTAACGCTTAACTTTTTCTTTTCGGGTTGGGTAATCCCAACAAAATTGCTTTTTCTTTTTATCTTTTTTCTTTTCTTTTTATAGGTCGGTATTAGCCTTACTTTCGGGAATTAGACGACCCAAATATGGGGTTTACCCTCCCAACACAGTCTTTTCCATATATACCTCCACCGAGAATTCAATATGGGAGGAGCTTTAGGGGTAATAGCATCGTACTGCTAATACCGGGCCCGTGTAGGTTGGCTAAGTGTATTGTGGTTGATGTCATTCAGCGACACGCTCCACTTAATCTGGTTATTGTAGCTTTTCTTTCTTTTTCTTTCTTTTTGACTTTGCATTTTCTAAAAAAGGGAAACAAAACAAGCTCGGATACAAACCCCTAGAATCACCCGACTTCAACCAGAACGTGAAAGGAATCGGGGGTTTCGCTAGACACTCATTGAAGGACATCTAAAGTAATAAGTCATGACTGCACCGAGTAGTCGAAAACGCCTTCGACCGGTTTCTTTTAAAGAAGTTTAAGAACGGCTTCTCAATTTCGACAACAAGACCCAAGAAACAAAGCAAAAACAAAACTGAAAGAAAAACTTTTAAGGCTTTCACTCCTTTTTTCTCCTTTTTCACACGAAAATTTTTCAAATTTTAAGCAAAAACTAAGAAAACAAAGATCAAAACTACTAGGTGATCTACCCTTGAAACAGAATATCTCCCCCCCCCCCCACACACTTAAAACGCCACAATATCCTCATTGTGGGAAGGTGTCACAAGAAAAGGGTAGAAAACCTACAGAGACAAACAAACAAAAACAACTAGCAAGCAAATGGTGGCGACCCGAGCCCACACGGCTCCAACAACAATATATCCCAACATAAACACTCAAAGGGGTTCGCCACCCAAAAGAAAATCAAGCATGCAGCATGGATCATAGGATATTCAACTCAAAAAGAGAAGAGCGGGGAGATATTACCTCGAGTTCTTCAAAATAAATGATTACTTAATCCGCGATCCGTGATAATTGAGCAAAGGGTTAGGATATTCAAGTGAAAACAAGCAAGGCTTGTAAGATCCGCATGCAAGATTAGAAACAAGAAAAAGAAACTAATAAAGAAAGGAAAAGAAATTAATCAAAAAGGAAGTATGGGTTACCTCCCATGTAGTGCTTGTTTTAGATCCCTAGCTTGACCTAATTACCCGTTTAATTCTGGAGAGACGTGGTGCACATGAGAGGTACATAATCAGCTTCTTCCACCATGATCACTTCTTCTTCCTTCCTCTCCAACTCCTACCATTTTTGGACAACCTCAAGTTGAGTTGTCCCTCCAGTTGTTTGGTTGACCATGAGCGGGGAAGAGGTGATCATGTCTTTGATTTCTTCCAATGTCGCTTCCTCCTCCTTCACCAACACCTTTTCATCACCTCCGCGAATAGAACTAGGGTCTCTTCCAGTCGTTTGATTGGGTGATGGGGATGAAGAAGTAACTTAGGCCTTTCCTCAAGTGGTTCTCCAAGTTTCAGACACTTGGGAACAATCTTCTCAAACTCTATGTCCTCAATATAAACTTCATCCAATGAGATCTCTCTCCTCAATGGAACAATCTTGAGGGAATCACCACGGGATCCATCTTCAATTACCTCGAGTCCAGAACATAAGGTTTCGGGATGATCGTTTTCATGCTCATTGTCATGTTCCACTTCAAGAATATAAACTTCTTCTTTATGCTCATGAACAACCGTGGTCACTGAATTGACTTCAACACAATGTGGCATGGAAAACGGCGTCTCAGTAGGGAAATTAAACTTTGATTCAATATGTCCTTCATCAATCAAGTGTTGAATCAACCAGTTTGGGAGAGGAATTTGCATTTGGTGGGAATCAAATTGCTCTTCAGGGCATTCACTAGAACTTTCATTCAAAACTATAGCTTGTTCTTCCTCCACCTTCTCTTCTGCACAATTGACTTCCTCGCCAATCAATTTCTCCTTCTCATCATCTACCACTTGCTCAACCTCCATACCCTCTCGTTCGATTTTATCCTCAATATCTCCCTCATTTTCTTCAAGAACTCCCTCCTCCACCAACTCAGGTTGCTCAACTTCTCCTCCACCACACATGGTAATAACATTCACCTCCACCCCTTGGATAGGAGTAGTTTGGATAGGTGAAAATTGAAATTGGTTGGATTGATCCAATTTGAGCTCAAGACTTTGGATATAAGCGTAATCCTCCTCTCGGTCTTCCATGATTCGCTCCAACGTCAACTCAAATGAGGATCCTTGAAGTGGTTGAGAAATTTGAGGTTGTGGAAAATCTTGTTGGGTTGGATGGAAGGTTTCTTCTTGAATGAATGGGTGATGGTCAATGGATTGAAAGGTAGAAGGGTGTTGGTTATTGGTAAAATCATAAGAAATGGGATCTGGTTCAACATGGGAAGAAATAATAGCACTCACTTGCTCTAATTGTTGAAAATTGAACACTTGCGCTTCTTGAGCCATTCTCAAATGCTTGAAAGTCTCCTCATTCACTTTTTCTTTTTGCAGTTCATAGATAGAAGCCAAAAGGAGTGCAATAATAGGATGATGCTCCAAAGATAAATCTCCTCCACTAGATTTGACACCTCCAAAATCAGAAGCATATTGAACAAGCTCATGAAGGAATTGTTCGGCCTCCCTCGCAGTGTTCTTCAAAAATGTCCCTCCGGATGCTATATCGATTGATTCTTTGAGAGAAGCAAAGAGTCCACAATAAAAGTGCTGAAGAAGCATCCAGTTGGGTAGATTGTGGTGCGGACACTGACGTTGGAGACTTTTGAATCTTCCCCATGCTTCAAAAAGAGTCTCTCCGGGTTCTTGCTTGAAGCTCATAATATCTTGCCGGAGTTTACATGTTTTATCAGTCGGGAAGAATCTTTGAAGAAAATCTCTCTTGAGAGCCTCCCACGAAGAATAAAATCCAGGTGGGCATATATCAAGCCACATCTCAGCTTTCCCTTTCAATGTCAGAGGAAAGAACTTCAACTTTAGATACTCCGAAGATATCCCAGGTATATGCATGAAACTAATGCGCTTCTCGAATCTCTCCATATGAGCAATAGGACTCTCGGAAATATCTCCATGAAACGGGTTACTTTCAAAAACTTGAAGAAGACACGACTTGAACTCAAATACCGCGTTGGGTGGTAATGGTGGTAAGATGATCGAGTTGCCTCCTGTACCCGAAGATGGAACGGCATATGATAGAAGGGTACGGGGTGAATCAGCTTGGACTTCACCCATTGGACTCGAGGCCTCCTATGATGCTAACAACATCCAACCCAAACCTAAACATGATTTCCAACATCAAACAACCATAAACAAGCAAGAACAATGAAATAGCAAGCAAAGCAATTAAGAACAAGCAAAGTAATTAGCAAGGTAATTAATAAATGAGTTAAGGGAAGAGAATACTTATCAAAATGCTGTAGATGAACAAAGGAAAGCAATAAAAAGATGACCCAACAATTATTCAATTGTTTGAATCTCCAAATCTTCAAAACCCTAGATTAATCTCTCACTAATCTTTCTCTAAAACCTTTAATTACAAAGCTCCCAAATGTCTAAGTCTATCCCTAGATAGATCCCCTAAGAAAACGTGAAAGAGATATATATATACAAGTGAAAATTGGTTGGCAAAACGCAGCACTTCAGGCCGAAAACACGCGCAGAACATAGGGGGACTGTGGTTACGGTCTAAGAGACCGAGGCCACGATCATGTTCTGTCCAGCGAAAAAGTTCGGGCGATTTCGAGCTTCGAGAGACCGTGGGTACGGTCTGGGAGGCCGTGGGCACGGTCTCACTCGGGATCTGGAGGTCGCGGGCGCGACCCATATGGTAGCGGGCGCTACCGTCTTCAGATGACGATTCAAGGTCGACTTTGAGCACAGCAGCAGGGGGGTAGCGGGTGCTACGCCAAGGGTAGCGGGCGCTACCATAGTGGTAGCGGGTGCTATGCCAAGGGTAGCGGGCGCTACCATAGTGGTAGCGGGTGCTACGCCAAGGGTAGCAGGCGCTACCCTACGAAAACCACTTGGCGATTCTTTCCTTCGATCGATCGTAGCTACGGTCTTGCTGACCGTGGATGTTGTCTTGCTCGGCCTAGCGGTGGTAGCGGGTGCTACGCTCAGGGTGGCGGGCGCTACCCCCTACAGTAACGGGTGCTATGCTCAGGGTGGCGGGGGCTACCCTACTCTTTTCGTCCCTTTGTTTCTTCCTTCTTTCCTTGGCATGGAACACCCATTTCGAGGGTGGTAGCGGGTGTTACCTCACTAATTGGAACCAACGGTTGGGAGAGTGGTCCCGGGTCGACTCCGCCTCGGTTTCCGGTCCAGCTCGGCTCGGGAAATCACCAAGAATGCTATGAAAAGGCCCGTTTTACTACGTTTTCGGTGAAAGATCCAAAATCTACAAAATAACCAAAAAACGCATTAAAAACTATGAAATTAAACCACGAAACGGGTTAAAAGCCTAAGGATTTAGGCGGTATTTAGACACAGAGTTGGGTCTAAACAGTTTGGTGGTTTGTTCTTCCCCTGCTCCTATTCGAGCAACATACAAGAGAGGAAAAAGGAAAAGAGCTGCTCGATGGTGGTGGTAGCGGTGTCCACTGGGTGCCGGTGAATTGGTTAATGACTGAAGGTCCGCCGGCAGCAACGGTGGCCGGGTTGGTTTGACGCGAGATAGACGAGGGGAAGAGGCAGTTCGAGTTTGGTTTTGGAGCAGTTTCTCGGGCTGAATCCAACGCGTTTGGGTGCTTCCCATGCCTCTCAGCCAATTCTAGTCCCAAATAGAAACCCTAAGCTGCGAATTGGAAATCAAAGTGGGTAATCTCTGTCCCCTCTTAATAACTGTTAAGTTTCAGGTTTAATTAGTAGATTTTGGAATACTAAAATTTATGCCTGAATTGATAGTTGTGTTAGAATGGTTGGGTTGAATTATGCAACCAAGTTTGCAGCCGGATGGTATTTGGGTTGAACATTGAGCATCGAGGCTAATTTAGGGCGATGCACGTGAGGAGGGAGCCCAGGTTGAATTGTGAAATTGAAATACTTTGGGTTGAATGATGAAAAGAATGATTTATTGATTAATTATATATATATTAAGCATTATCCTTGTTATTTTGTTGTGTGGGAATTGAGCTAATTATGATTTAAACGAGTTTTATGTTAGTGAATATGTGGTTAGTATATTTGAAGGTTTGATTTAAGTTTAGAATGATAGTGATTCGAGTTTATTCTAAGTATAATATGTGTAAATGAGCATCCTACGGGGTATAGGTGCTGAATTTTGATATTTATAAGTATAGTATGGATACATAAATCATGGATGAGTTATATACTTAAAGAATGAGATTTTGAATTTATGTTTAGATGGTGGGGTATTTGATATGTTCTGGTCATACCCTAAGCTAGTGTGAATGGAAATTAGATTGCGTGTTAGTTGTTATATGTGAAATTAGGTCGCTTAATACATACTTATATCCCTTTTATTGTGGGTTTGTGTGATTGAAAGGTGTTTGTATGATTTTTGATTCAAAAGAAAGGATTTCAAGTGACTATTTAGGGTGTGTTGAAAAGCATTTGCATTTCCAAGTCATTAATACTTATGAAATGGATTTAGCATAATCAAAGAAAACTAATTTGAGTTATTCGAGCTTTTAGATTTCTTAAATGGAAAAAGATTGGAAAATTGGCCAGTTGAGCTATTTTAATTTGAATAAAAGGTATACTCCTACGCTATATACATGTATATACGATTTGGAAAGCTATTTGGATGAGAAGTGTATGGTATGGAATTTTTATGCAATTTACGAGTTTGAAATGATTTTCGGGCTAGGTGTATTGTACTAGGTTCCGTGGACTAATTGGAAAGCCGGGGTTACACCTGTAAAGGGGAACCGAATCGGCTAGGTATATAAAGTCCATTGACGTTAGAACTCCCAGGAAGTTAAACTAACTGTCTTAAGGGGGAACCGGCCCCGACTAGAGAGTAGTGAAAGTACCCTACGCCCATGGTACTGATATTTTTGTACAATGAAAAGAAGGAAAGATTATATAAAACCGTTGGTTTATTGAAACGGTATATATTATGGTTATGGAAAGTTGGGAAAGGAAATTTGAATAACTTTTAATACCTGTTTCAAAGTGCGTGAGTTATTCTTTATATGTTAAAAGTGTTATGTTCTTATTTAGAATGGTTTTGAAAGGTTTGGAGGTATGAATGGTATTCTACTTGAGAATTGCTAAGTTTTTGAATGTCATTTACTACGTTCAAAATAAGTTTCGAAAAGAGCCTCGTGATTTAAATAAAAAGCTTATTCTGTTATTAATGATTTATATATATGTGATATTGGAACTCTTTGTGTGTGTCTTTTAATTAGTCTTATGCATTACTCATGAATCTTGCCTTGATTGTTGACCTTTGGAGGCTAAATGGAATGTATGAGCTATTTGAGGGATAACTAAGTTAGGATGTTGATGTGTAGTGAGTAGGTTGCGGCCTACTAGAACGCTCGTGTACTTGAAATGCCCTTCTAATGGTTTCACGAGTGTCTTCATGACTAAAAAGGTTACCCTTTCCCCCTGTAGTTGATTTGGAAGATATGAGACCGCATAGTTACCTCTCACGAGACATGTGGATGCTTGAATGGAAACCTTATACCTAGTTCCTTACTTGATGAATTATGAAACGACTAAGAGATGCATTTATATTTTTTATTGCTCTTGGGTGAATACTGAATTAAGCTGACTCCTATATTAGGTGGCTTAAATCTTAATGGTTGTTACAGGGTACAGGTTATCCACTAAGCTATGGTTTGCTCATACCCCTCTCTCCGTCCCCCTTACAGGTCGATATGAAGACCAGGAGCTGACCAATTATTTAGAGATTGAAGCATTCCCAGTTGTTTTTGTATCTTGGGAATGGTTGTTTTGTAATTTAAATTCTTTTGTAAATGTTTTTGGTATGTGTTTAGACCCAATTTTGTGTCTAAATAGCGCCTTAATTTTTAGGCTTTTGACTCATTTCGTGTTTAATTTCATGACTTTTAATACGTTTTTTGTTATTTTGTAGATTTTGGAGTTTTTACTCGAAACGTAGCAAAAAGGGCCATTTTGCAGCTATTTTGGGAATCCCGAGATTCTCCGGGTCTTGACCGAACCTTAGTTGTGTTTGCGTTTCATTTGCGCTGTTTATCACCAAAAACCCTCTTGTTATCTTGTGATTCTAAATCTCACCTAGAGTCAAGTTGTCCTAGCCAAGGCCCCTAGCTCCTCGAGAAGAACGATACAAAAACCGGGGTACAAAAACCACGTTACACAAAATGGCGCCGTTGTCGGGGAGCAAGCGCACCTAGCTTAGCTCTTGGTCTTTAGGTTGTTTAAGATCATTTCCTTTGCTAGAGATTTGGTACATGCAGACTATTGGTGACATGAGGATTAGTCGTGCTCTTTATTAATTAGGGGCTAGCGTGAGCGTTATGCCTCATTCTATATGCAAGAAGTTGAATCTTGATGATTTAACTCCCACAACCATTAATCTTCAATTGGTCGATCGTTCCGTGCGTAGACCCTTGGGTATATTGGAGGATATTCCGGTCTAAGTGGGCAGGTTTTTGATACCATGTGATTTCGTGATTCTAGAGATGGATGAAGATTCCAACATTCCTATTATTTTGGGAAGGCCATTTCTTGCTACGGCCGGAGCAATAATAGATGTGAAACATGGTACTATGTCATTGAATGTCGGTGATGAGAGCATTATTTTCAACCTCGAGGGGTCCTTGAAAAATCCTTCGTATGGGGATTCATGTTATGTTATGGACATAATGGAGGTGCTAGTCGACGAATATATTGAAGAATCCCATTTACTTGAGTCTACTTGTGAAGATCCTTTGGGAGCATGTCTCCTAGAGTCTTTCCAATTCGAGTCCGATGGCACCGACATCACATTCTCACCAACCTTCTTGATTCATCACCAACACATGTGGAGATTACTATTGATGAGCCTCATATTGAGTGTGGAAATTCAAGAAGTTATCTACAAGGGTATGTCTTCTTCCCAAACTAAATCCTCACTTCTTCTTTAGAGCTTAAACCTTTACCCCCATCCTTACAATATGCTTTCTTGGATGATGAAAAGTCTTGTCCTGTTATTGTGAATGCTAAATTGCATGACTCTGATTTGTCTAAGTTGCTTGATTTGTTGAGAAAACATAGGGGTGCATTAGGTTATAAAATTGAGGATTTGCAAGGTTTGTCCCCATCCATATGCATGCATTCCATTGATTTATTAGAAGATGCAAAACCAACTAGGCAACCACAACGTAGGTTGAACCCTAATATGCAAGAAGTGGTAAAGAAAGATGTAGTCAAGCTTTTAGCCGCTGGGATCATCTTCCCCATCGCAAATAGCAAATGGGTAAGCCCGGTTCAATGTGTACCTAAGAAGGGTGGGATGACAGTTATTGAGAATTAAAAGAATGAGCTAGTTAGTACCCGAACCGTCACGGGGTGGCGGATGTGCATTGACTATGGCCAATTAAACAAAGTGACCAAGAAAGACCATTTCCCCCTCCCCTTCATTGACCAAATGTTAGAGAGGTTGGTGGGTCACTCATATTTCTGTTTTTTAGATGGGTACTCAGGGTTTTTCCAAATTCTAATCCATCCCGCGCATCAAGAAAAGACTACTTTTACTTGTCCATACGGTACATTTGCTTATAGATGTATGCCATTTGGTTTGTGCAATGCACCTAGAACATTTCAACGACGCATGATGACCATTTTTAGTGACTTCATTGAACAATGTATGGAAGTTTTCATGGATGATTTTTTTGTTTATGGTAATACCTTTGATGATTGTTTGGATAATTTAGAGAAAGTTCTTATTCGTTGTGACGAAGTCGATTTAGTTTTAAACTGGGAAAAATGTCATTTCATGGTAGAAGAAGGTATTGTATTAGGGCATTTAATTTCTTTGAGGGGCATTGAGGTTGACAAGGCAAAAGTTGAAGTTATAGAGCGCCTACCACCCCCGATTTCCTTTAAAGGGGTGCGTAGTTTCCTTGGCCATGCCGGCTTCTACCGCCGGTTCGTCAAGGATTTTTCTAAAATCGCTCGTCCTTTGACCGATCTCTTGTGCAAAGATGCCCCATTCACTTTTACTGATGAATGTCTCGAGTCCGTTTACAGGTTAAAGCAAGCCTTGATATCCACGCCAGTTGTCCAACCTCCGGATTGGACCTTACCTTTCGAGATCATGGTCGATGCGAGCGATTTCACAATTGGATCATGTTTGGCTCAAACCAAAGAGAGGAAGTCGCGGGTCATTTACTATGCAAGTCATGCACTCGATAGTGCACAGAAAAATTGTACAACCACGGAAAAGGAGCTCTTGGCTATCATCTTTGCTCTAAAAAAATTTCGGCAATACCTCTTGTTTTCCAAGGTTGTCGTATACACGGACCATGCTGCAATCAAGTTCTTAATGGGGAAGAAAGAAACGAAACCAAGACTCATTCGTTGGGTTTTTCTTATGCAAGAGTTGGACTTGGAGATTCGCGACAAGGCCAGAACTAAGAATGTGGTAGCCAACCACTTGTCGAGGATCCTTGTTGATTTAGATGATACTCAACCCATCGTGGACTCTTTCTCGGATGAACGTCTTATGTCCGTCAAGCATTCACCCATGGTACGCCGATATCATCAACTACTTGTCTAGTAGGTGATTCCTCAAAATTTGACCCCTCACCAAAAGAAAAAGTTCTTTCATGACGTAAAACATTTCTTTTGGGACGATCCATTCTTGTTCCGTTTATGGAATGATGAAATGTATAGAAGATGCTTACCCGAGAGTGAAGTGAAGTCCGTATTGACACATTGCCATGAGTTTCCGATTGGAGGTCATGGTGGATCTCAAAAGACGGCCGCTAGGGTTCTACAAGCCGGTTATTGGTGGCCGATCCTCTTTCGAGATGCTTATCTTCATGTCAAGTTGTGCGATAAATGCTAAAGGTCCGGGAACATTTCCCGAAAAAATGAGACACCACTGAATTTCATTCTCGAGGTGGAGGTTTTCGATGTGTGGGGGTTGGATTTTATGGGTCCATTTCCATCCTCAAGAGGTCATCAATATATTTTAGTGGCGATTGAGTACGTGTTGAAGTGGGTTGAAGCTATTCCATGTCTGAGATGTGATGGAAAATCTATGTCAAGATTTTTGAAGATGGTCATTTTTCAAAGATTTGGTATTCCGAGGGTCATTATTAGTGACAATGGATCTCATTTCATTGAGAAGAGGTTTGAGTCTCTTTTCGCCAAGTATGGTATCACTCACAAAAGAGGACTCCCTTATCACCCTCAAACACAAGGCCAAGTAGAGATTTTGAATCGTGCTACTAAGGAGATTTTGAAGAAGACCGTCAGTTCCTCACGAAGAGATTGGGCGGATAAACTAGATGACGTCTTATGGGCTTATCGCACCGCCTTCAAAACACCAATAGGAACTACTCCATACCGCCTTGTCTACGGGAAAACATGTCATTTTCCCGTAGAACTTGAACCCAAGACGATGTGGGAAATCAAAAAGATGAATTATGATCTCAAGGCGGCTGGGGTGAGTCGTTTGCTCCAATTGGAGGAGCTTGAGGTATTGAGACGACACTCCTATGAAAACAATAGGATTTACAAGGAACGAACCAAAGCATGGCATGACAAGAGATTGAACCTTCGTGATTATGTGGTCGGTGATAGAGTTCTCATCTTCAATTCGAGACTTAAACTCTTGTCCGGAAAGCTGAGATCAAGATGGTCGGGGCCCTTCGAAATTGTAAAGATTCTTCCCGCTGAGGTTGTTGAACTTAAGAAATTCCAAGGGAGAGTGTTTCAAAGTTAATTCATCAAAGATCAAGCCATACATTATAGGAGAGGAATATGCGGGGACGGTTGTGGTGTTCTTCACTGATTTCGAGAGTTGAAAGAATGGATTAGGTCAAGCTAGGACCTAAAACAAGCTACCGGGAGGAGGTACGAGCTACTCTCCTCTTCCTTAGTGTTTTCTTTTATTTCTTGTATTATTATTTCTTTAGTTCTAATGTTTTTGTTTTGTTTTTGTTGAAGTTTGAGAAAAAGAAAAAAAAAGAGTGAAAATGTTGTGAAGAGAGTGATTCATTATGGTTTTTGAGTGTTGAAAGATGTTCTTGAAAGTTTATAAGTGTGAAGAAAAGAGCTAAAGGGTTTGATAATGAGAGGAGTAGAAATCTTAGGACTTGATTTTATTTTCAAAGAGTTTTGAGTTTTGTAGGTGTTGAGCATCACCAGAGGAAGACCGCACCTGCGGTACACCCAGACCGCATCTAAGGTCCTATCATGGTGTTTCACTCAGTTTTCGCTCCAGGTGGAGACCGCAGGTACGGTCTTCGGCACCCCACCTATGGTCCCAGGAGGACGTTTTTCTCCCAGGTTTGCTCCAGTAGGAGACCGCACCTGCGGTCTGTCGAAATACTGCAAAATCTATCGGGGTTCATAACCCGTCTCTCTTTCCTTTTCACTCATTTCTTTTCCCTCTCATACTCTCAAACATCTCTTTCTCCCTCTAAACCATAAAACCCTTGCCCTAAATCACTCAAATCTCTCACAAATCTTCCTCCCCTACTCTCCAAATTCGCGAATTCTTGCCCTAACCGCGCCATTCCACCATTTTCTCACCATTTTCGAAGCTTTTCAAGTGCAATTTCTAGGTGCTGACCTTCATGGGGTTCGAAAATGACAAGGGAACATCTCTATGTTCTCCATTCAGGTACTCTTTGCTTCTTTGTGTGCCAAATTTCATTTTTCTGCTGATTTTGGGTGTTGTGTGCACATTTCTTTGTTTAGACCTAGGGCTCTAGTTGTTGTATGCTAGAATGGGGAAGTCAAAAAGGGCTCCACCTAGTAAGTCTTCTTCATCAACACCTCTTGAATCGTCATCTCTTGAAAAGAGAAGAGCCCAACCAGCTACATTCATCAGGCGTTGCTCTCGTGCTAAAGTCATTTTTCGTGGTGGGACGCATAAGCCTCGCTTTGACAAACTCCAAGAGCGAAAAATCTACGCTCCAGATGTTTGTAATGACGAGACAATCGATGCTCTCTATTGTCGGCCCAGCTTTGCTGCTTTTACTCAAGCACCTGGTTGGGAAGCCTTTCTCAACATCAAAGAGCCGATTGTAGACCAACCTATGCTCGAGTTTATGAGTTCAATTCAAGTCTTCACTGATGGGTGCCCCGAGGCCACTTTCAATTATAAAGTGGATAATAGGGAGATAGCCTGTTCCGTTCAAGAATTTTTCCAAGCTCTGGAATTGCTAGAAGATGGGTTGTATTTATGGGAGTGTAAGGAGTTCGATGAGCAAGAAGCGTGGAAAAGTTTGACATGCTGGGGAAGAGCATTTGTCGACACGGAGGAAGGTTGTAAGAAGTTTCATTACCCTGAAGAGTCTAAAGCACGAGATTTCTGCAACCCCGCTGTCCGGTTGTTCCACTTAGTGATTGTTAATTCAGTGTTCGGGCGAGACGAAGAACGCTCAAGTGTCCACAAGGAAGACCTTTTCATAATCTACAACACCTTGAAAGGGCGCCGGGTAAACTTAGGCTCGTGCATTTTGCATTGGGTGAATGAGATGAGTAGGACAGACAACTTCACCAACATGGGAATGGGTCATATAATATGTCGTTTTCTCCTAAAACAAGGTTTTGGTGCCTACCTTCGGAAGTGGAAACCACGATATATACCTATCCCTATTGATAGGCAATTGTTGATCAAGATGGAGGTAATATCTGAGCGCCAATCACGCATCGTTTATCATCACGGTTACGATGATAAGAGAACCGGCATTCCTCTCGACCCCACTCATGCTGAAGAGTGGCTTGATGTTGCAAATTCAGATAATTGATCATGCAGGCAATTTTATGGTTGGCCGAGAAAGATTGGTAGTCCACCTATTCATGTTTCTAATTTGTTGGAAGAATTTGAGGAGAGCGGTCATGAAGAGATTCTCGGTAACTCAGCATGTTCATTGAGTGTCTAGTGAAACCCCCGATTCCTTTCACGTTCTAGTTGAAACCAGGAGATTCTAGGGGGTTTGTGTCCGAGCTTGTTTTTTTCCTGATTAGCAAAAGCAAAAGCAAAAGCCAAAAGAAAGAAAAAGAAAGCAAAGCTAAATAGCCGGATTAAGTGGGGCGAGTCGGCTGAATGACATCAAACCACCATAAAGTTAGTCGACCTACACGGGACTGGTATTAACGGTATGACGTTGATACCCCTTTAGCTCCTCCTATATCGAATTTTCGACGGAGGTGTGTATGGAAAAGACTATGTTGGGAGGGTGGACCCCAAATTTTTGGCCGTGCAATTCCCGCAAAACTAGCCTCGACCTTTAAAAAATTTATTGGGAAAACCCAACCCAAAAAGAAAAGTTTTTAGTGTTAATAAAGTGTGGGGCCTCTCCTTGCATCACCTACGGCCCTCACCGAGCCAAGGGCGACCAAATTCGGGGAAAGGCAACTCTTTTCTTTCCTTGTTTGTTTCGTTTGCTTTTAAGCTCGAGTGTGAGTCCTTGGAGTCTTTAGGAATCGGTTAGAACCCACTAGAACATTTGCACATGGGGTTTTGCTTGGCATTGAGTGTAGGAAATCGAAATCTCAAAGACTGACTTTTGCTTGGGATAGGCGCTTGTGGGATGCTCATAACGGTTCCTTTTGGATGATTAATAACGTTTGTTTTTCTCTTCACTATTCTCTTCTTGATTGAGATTGGAAGATCCTTTGAAGCGAAGCTTTTGTTTTTCTCTTCACTATTCTCTTCTTCAATCTCGAAGTAGGAAACCATGTTCACAACTGCAACTTGGTCAACTTTTCAAAGGAAATCCTTTGGAAAGTATTCCTCTAGAGTGGCCGGAACACGAGGGTCTTGCTTAAGCGACTCAATTGAACCAACTTCTTGTTTCTTGATGACTTCAAGTGTCCTCCTTTCTGTTGAAGGTAGCGGGTTGTTCCTTCTCCTTTGATGCCTTCGGGGTGGTGGTGTTTGGACTTCCCTTTGCCCCGTAGTCTTCTTCCGAGCCACCGAGCTCCATCCTTCATCCTTGCCAAAAGCTTCTGATCCTTGCTCATGTTCATCTCGAGGGGCTTGGATTAGTCCAGAAAGAGGAACTGATTTTTGGCATCCAAACTGAATCATCAAGAATTCATTTCTCTTGGCTGGAATCGACTGTGATGAAACATAATTGGCTTCGACGTTGTCATCTAAGTCCAATATTATCTTTCCTTCCTTGGCTGGCTTCATGATCCGCTCCTTAAGTATGATACACTTCTCTAGAGGGTAGCTAACTACCGTATGATAACGACAGTATTTTGGATATGTGGTTCTTCTCGCTTCTTTCGGCCTCTTTGGTTGTGGGAGTTCAATAACTCTTGTCTCTAACAAGTCGTTAAACAGTCCAGACAAGTCTGAGTCTGGGAATGAATACTTCTTTTCTTGAAGTTGCTTTAGTGTAGGGCGCTTCCCTTCGACATCCTTTGAGAAAGTGACTTTCTTCCTTCCTGGTGTATGCTTAGTAGAGATTCGCACTGGTTCGCTTGTTGAAATATCCAATGATTCTTCTTTTGAAGTCTTTGACCACTAGCCATTCCTCTTGTACACACTGACACCGTTCCTCGATTCAGTTGAAGATATTGACCTTCCCTGACGACTTGCTACGATTATCTCCAAATCATACGCCTTAGTTGCCAACTCTTGAAAGGTTTTCGGCTTGACCATCTTGAGGACGTAGAGAAAATCCCAATGTTTACCTTGAGCACACATATCAACGGCGGAAGCTTCGGTGAGGCATCCTTACATTCAAGACACATAGCCCTCCACCGATGGATGTATTCAAGTACTGGCTCATCCTCCTACTATTGCCAACTCTGTCATGCTGACGACCCGTTGAGTGCTGTAGAATCTATTGAGAAACTCATGCTCCATTTGTTCTCAACTTTTAATAGATTCGGGCTCTAATTCTATATACCAACCGAATGCAATCCCCTTTAAAGAGCGAATGAACTGCTTGATTAGTCGATCTCCTTCCGTGCCGACGTTGCTACAAGTCTCGATGAAATTAGCAACGTGCTGCTTGGGATTACCCTTTCCATTAAATTGATTGAACTTCGACGGTTGATATCCTTATGGCATTCGAAGGGCATCGATCATTTTCGTGTATGGCTTCATGTGTAAGTGACTCTTTCCCGATCCTTCTCCGAGTTGAGGCTTCACTGCATTTTCAATTAAGTTTTGAATCTCTTCTACAGTCATTGATCCTGAAAAATGAGTCTTTTTTTCTTCCTTGTCGCCATCACATTTGGAAGACTCTTTGTTAGATTCTTCCTTGTCTGTCTCTTCGTCAGACTCTTCATAAGGGCGTTTTTCTATCTTCCTCATCAGTTTTGGGATCAGTTCGCTTTGCTCGACGATCTTTTTGTCCTTCTCCTCACTTTCTTGGCGAGCATGTTTAACATAGCCTCAAGTTCAGCTAATTTTCCTTCCATGTTGACAGCCATCCTATTGCTTGAATCGAAGGTTGAATTTGACTTCTTGGAGAAAGAGATGAGAGGCAAAGAGGTCCCACCGAGTGTGCTAAATTTGTAAACACAAATTTCTAGTCGAAATTAAATAAGACAGGAAATTCAGTCACAAAATAAAATTTGTATTGACTTTTGAATTTGTGGTACAATTCTCTGTATAACAGTTACAAGAGAAAGTAACTAATCCTCCGATTCGATCTCCTTGTATGAATTTGGATGGACTTTGATCTTGAAAGAGGGTCTTGATGACTTGATCTTGATCAAGATTAGTATTTGATCTCCTAGTAATCGGCGACACGAGCCTTGATGTGTTTATTGCCTTCTCCCTGAGAGTGAGTTTTTAGAAAGTCTTCAGTAGTTTGGGAGAGAATCTTTAAAGAGTCTTTCAAGTCCAGACTGTCTCCAATGCCAGAATGTCAGGGGCCTTGAAAATGAGGGGAAGGACCCCTATTTATAGGCTTAAGAGGCCTAGGGTTTTAATTGGGCGTTGGACTTGGGCCCAAATTAATTAATTATTCTTTTAAATTTAAATAAGGATACAATTAATATTTTTTGCATCGACCTTGACACTTGGCAAACTCTGGTTGGTCGGAATTTAACTTTGACCAAATGGCTCCCCGGAGTCAACTTGACACATGGCAATTTATGATTGGTCAAAATAAAATTAATTTATTTTCCACGTGTCATTTTCTGATTTGCTGACAAATTTTTGGTTCCTACAAGCACAAAGGACCATTCTTGATGATCAACCACAAATTGAAGTATTTTGACTTGACATAGGCGACGTCATTATGTTCCACCAGGTATACTTCAGTCCATTGAAGTATGGTGGTCTTGCCACTGACTACTCTTCTAATAGTCCTTATTGATTACTCATTTCAAGATCTCCTCTATATGTTAATTTATAATTGGAAACATCGCTTTGATACCAATTAAAAAGAATAAGCATGAATAAAGACACAAGAAGGGGTGTTGAATTGTCTCTTTTCTAACTTTTTGAGTTTTAAAAATCCTAATGAACAATTAGTGGGATTTATTTCACTAATGAAAATTATTGTGAGAATTAAACTTTGCAAAATAATAAAGAAAGAACAGTTTACTTGGAAAACCCCATTTATGCCAACTAAGGTGTAACACTTCACTAATAACCTAAGTCGATTACGTACAAGATCTGTTCTTTTCAACAGTACTAAGATTCTTGCAACTTAACTCAGTTTACAGCCTCAAAAGGAGTTGAACCAACCTATGAAGCCTTATATGGACTTCGTCTGTCCTTCCTCACATAGCCTAGGTGTTCTGCAACCTCTACAGACTGATTAAGATAACAACACATGTATTATGTTTGACTCATAAACTAAAGGCGCAAAGGTTAGTCATTTTTCCTTTTACAAATTTGCCCCAACAATACAAAACTTGAGGTACAAATTTAATAACCTATTACGCTCAGACTTTGTAATATTCGAGTTCGTGATTTTTAGCAATGTAATGAACCCCATAAATATATTCCCATTAATTTACCTTCGGGTGAAGGCATTAGGATAGTATTTGAGTTTATGAAGATTAGGAAACTGTGTTTTCCTTACCTTGATGATCAACTCAAATCTCATTATGTATTAGGAAGGCATTTTGATGTATAACTGATGCAAAGCTAGGGTTTTGATCAATCACACATCAAGGAGACGTGCAGCCAATCTAGAAACTAAGGTAAGGGTAACGTGTAGCCTAGGGTTTAGATAGATAGTTGGATAGTTCAACGGAATGGAACTTGATACAGAAACACCACAAGTCTAATCCCTAGGGCTTCTTGTTCCTTTACTTAGTTACAGAAACACCTTCTAAGTAAAAGAGACAAGCTCTACCTCACCATTTGAATAGTCAATTCAAGATACAATAGTAGAAAAGGAAAGAGAAAACTCTCAAGGATGAGTAAAAACTCGATTTGTATTCATGGTTCGAAAATTGTGTCTCTTGGACGAATTACACACCTCTCTATTTATACTAAACTAAGTCCTAATCCTACTAGGACTAAATACTTGACGCCTAAGTAGCCTAAATCCTTCTAGGATTTGGCTTTCCCAATCCTAATTGGATTAGTTACAATTGTATGAATTCTTCTAGGATTTTGCTTTCCTAATCCTAATTGGATTAGTTACAAAATTAGCCATCCAATACTAGGATTCCTTCTCCTAATTGACGCCTAACCTTCAACTAATATACGTCTCTACTAACTCCTACTAGACCACACACACACACACACACAAACTACTTTGACATTTTGCCTTTTAACAAACTTAACTACCAAATGAAAATATCTATAACTAACTTTCCTAATAATAAGGAAAATACAAATATTACTAATATTACTATCTTGGGCGTCCTCTTGCACGTTACTGGGCCTCCTTTAACTTGTTTGGACGTCCTCTTGGAAGATAGAGCACACCGCATGAGTTGGTCTTTGGGCCTCTTTGATGGATCCTTCTTCTAGGGCTTTCTCTACTTCCATGTAAATAGATTGGACCTCCTTTATTAGACTGGACAAGTTGGATGGTCCTCCATCATTCCCCACTTGTTGAGAAGAGTTTGTCCTCAAACTAGGAAGGTCGTCCTCTTCATCATAGTAGGGTTAAAGGTCAACTACATTGAACGTTGCACTTCCACCATAATCATCATTCAATACAAGCTTGTAGGCGTTATCCCCAATCCTCTCCAAGACTTCAAACGGACCATCAGCCCTAGGAACCAACTTTCCTTTCCTCTTGGAAGGTAACCTCTCCTTCTTCAAGTGAACCCATACTAGATCTCCTGGTTGGAATATGACTTTCTTCCTCTTCTTGTTAGTTAAGCTTGAAGTTAGCTGAGTATACTAAGATATTCTCGCCCTTACTTCTTCATGTAGCTTTTGGATCTCTTGGGCTCTTGCTTGCTTCATGACTGAACCTCATTGATGTAGTGATAGGCGTGAGGTCCATAGGTATCACAGGGTTCCTCCCATAGACTACTTGAAAGGGGGAACGTCCTGTGGCCTTGCTAGGGGCGCGATTGAAGGCGAATTCAACATGTGGGAGTAATATATCCCATCCCTTCTTATCTTTTTTCACCAAGGACCTTAGTAATTAAGGAACCAAGGGTTTGGCTGGTGACCTCGATCTGCCCATCAGTTTGGGGATGACATGTCGTGCTAAACTTGAGCTTGGTACCCATATTCTTCCATAAAGTGACCCAAAAGTGACTAAGGAACTTAGCATCACTGTCCAAGACCATAGTCTTGGGTATCCCATGTAGCTTTACAATCTCTTGGAAGTATAATTCAGCAACTCTAACAGCATCATAAGTAGTGTGACAAGGAAAAAAGTGAGCCATCTTTGAAAAACGATCAACTACCACCATGATAGAGTCTTTCCCACGTTGAGTTCGAGGTAGTCCCACGATGAAGTCGAGACTAACATCTTCCGAAGCACCTTCTGGAATAGGCAACGGAGTGTATAATCCTTGAGGTAATACATGGCTCTTGGATAGGTTGCAAATAGAGCAACATTTCACCATATGCTCAACATCTCGAACCATATGTGGCCAATAATAGTGTTCCTTCATCATGAGATAGGTCTTCTCAATACCATAGTGTCCTGCTAGGCTTCTTCCATGAACTTTTAAGATAAGAAGCTCTCTAAGACTGCTCTTGGGAATACACAGTTGATTCCCATGAAATAAGAAACCCTTCTCCATATGATATTCATTTTGAGGATGTTTCTTGCATGCTTCATAGACCTCCTTGAAATCCTCATCTTCAGCATATAATTCTTTGATATGTTCAAGCCTTAATACACGTGAATTAAGGACATGGAGTAATAGATACCTTCGAGATAATGTGTCGGCTCCCTTATTCAAGTCACTAGCTTTGTGTTGGATAACAAAGTGATAGGCTTGCATGAATTGACCCACATAGCATGGCGTGGATTCAGATTGTGTTGCCCTTCGATATACTTCAATGCTTCATGATCACTATGTAGGATAAACTCGTTCCTGATAAGATAGTGTCTCCAGTGTTCCAGGGCTCGAATAATAGCATAGAACTCTTTGTCATAAGTACTATACTTCTTCCTTGTATCATTGAGTTTCTCACTTAGTAGGCGAAAGGTCGACCTTGTTGAGATAATACAACTCCAATTTCAACTCCAGAGGTGTCACATTCAACATCAAACTCCTTATCAAAGCTAGGTAGGGCTAGCACAGGGGCGGTGTAGAGCTTCTCCTTGATAATTTCGAACGTCTGTTGAGCTGCTAGTGTCCATGAGAACTCTTTTGATTTCAATAGCTCGGTCATAGGTGCTAGAATAGCACTGAAATACTTCACGAACCTCCTATAGAAAGAGGCCAAGTCGTGGAAGCTTCTGATGTCGTGAATACTGGTAGGAGTAGGCCACTCCTTGATAGCTTTGACCGTTTCTTCATCAACTTGGATTCCATCAACTGAGAGTACGTAGCCAAGAAAGACTACTTTGTTGGTGAAGAAGTGACACTTGGCTAGGTTGTCGTATAGCTTCTCGTGGGCTAAAATATCCAAGACTGATCTAAGATGGTTGGCGTGATCCTCTTCAGTCTTGCTATACACAAGTATGTCATTAAAGTAGACTACAACACACTTGCTAATAAGGGGCTTCAAAACCTGTTTCATTAATCTCATAAAAGTGGAAGATGCATTAGTTAGACCAAAACGCATGACTAACCATTCATATAGACCTCCCTTGGTTTTGAATGTTGTTTTCCATTCATCCCCTTCTTGAATTCAGATCTGGTAATACCCACTTCGTAGATCAATCTTTGAAAAGACTTGGGCACCATAGCGCTCAACCAGTAAATCTTCAAGTCTAGGAATAGGAAACCTGTACTCGATAGTAATCTTATTGATAGCTCTACAATCAATGCACATACGTTGGCTTCTATCTTTGTTAGGCACCAGTAGAGTAGGGACGGTGCAAGGACTGAGGCTTTCCCTGATCATTCCCTTTGCCACTAAACTCGTGATGTTCAGTGGTCATAAAGGTGATGATATTGGGCTCGTTCTCTTTGGGTAGGGACAGATTGGCTGTTTTAAGGGGAGTTAGGGTAATCTTCTTGTTTTGGATCACTAGAGTGTAAGTATTGGCTCTCCCATCATGCATCACACTCCTGTCAAATAACCATGGTCTTCCAAGCAGAATATGGCAGGCATCCATTGGAATAACATCACACCATAATGAATCTTGATAAGATTTACCAATGGAAAAGCTTACCAAACATCATTGATTCACTTGTAATCCTTTGCCCTGGTTGAGCCACTGAATGTTGTATGGCGTGGGGTGAGGACTAGTTTGAAGCTTGAGCTTGTTCACCATAGTAAGAGAAGGTGCATTAGTACAACTTCATCCATCAATAATAAAAGAACAAACTTTCCCTTGAACCGTGCACCGGGAGTGAAAGATAGCCTCCCGTTGTTGTAGATCTTCAGGAACGAGAGAACTGCTAAGGACTCTTCTTATAACCAATATCTCCCCTTCATTAGGCTCCTCCACAACCTCCTCCATGGAGATCCCATGGTCAGCTTGTACCTCTTCCTTTACATCTTCTGGTTCGGGTTCAAAGAGGGCATTTTGAAACACCATAAGGGTGACCACTCTTTTGTTAGGTCATTCGGATGCTATATGTCCAAGCTCTTGGCACCTAAAACACCTCTTCCTGTCTATAGGCTTGGCCTGAATAGGTTTTAGGACGGTTTGTGGTTGGCTATTTTGTGGAGTTTTGGTGGATCGTACTTTGGATGAGATGTTGTTCTTTTGTGGAGTGTAGGGATTGGGTGAGTATGGGGTTCTTTGTGATGTAGGGTTTCTGTTCACCATCTCCTTACATTGTTGTCCAACTTTGTTAGCCAAAGTACTCAATTGATCAAGTGTAGTATAGGGTTGAAGCTCCACAACATACCTTATACTTTCATTCAATCTGACTATATACCTCACAAGAGTTTGAGGTTCATCCTCTTTTAGATCACATCAATAGGTGCTCGAATTCTTTGGTGTACTCTTCGACACTTTTGGCTCCTTGGGCGAGTTGTTGAAGCTTAAAGTAGTTGTCTTTGAAGTAGCTTGTAGGAAGAAACTTAGAATAAAGTTTCGAATCTTTTCTTTCCCAACATGTTGTCTCTTCTTTTGGCTCCTTGGGTGAGTTGTTCATCTTCTCCCAAGTTCGAATCTTTTCTTTCCCAACATGTTGTCTCTTCTTCTGTAAATTAGTCCACCAAATACTAGTATGTTTTCGCAGCTTAAGAGCAATATATTTGACCTTCTTGTCGTCAGGAGTATCTTTCAGATCAAAGACTCTCTCCACAGTTTGAATCCAATCAAGAAAAACTTCAGGATCAAGATTACCTTCAAATTCAGTAATATCAACATTGAAATCAAGCCTATCTTCTTTTGGCTCACGACGTGGTGGTTGACGAGGTCTTCTAAGTGAGCTTACGGCTTCTTCTTCACTGTCCTCTTCTCCTAAATCTCTAGTCTCATATTGTTGTTGATGCATGTATCATTCAAGTTGCTTTGAAAGGTATGCCACCTTCTTCTCTAGTTCTTCACGAGTGGGTGTGGCATTTCTACCACTGGCCATATTGATGGTAATGTATTTAGGATGTGTTTGGGATGAGATTGGGAATGAGTTTTGGGAGTGTGTTTGGCCGTTTAGGTTGCACTAAGGGAAAAACCTAAGCACTGATACCAATTTTGATGTATAACTAATGCAAAGCTAGGGTTTTGATCAATCACACACCAAGGAGACGTGTAGCCAAACTAGAAACTAAGGTAAGGATAACGTGTAGCCTAGAGTTTAGATAGATAGTTGGATAGTTCAAGGGAATGGAACTTGATACAGAAACACCACAAGTCTAATCCCTAGGGCTTCTTGCTCCTTTACTTAGTTACAGAAACAACTTCTAAGTAAAAGAGACAAGCTCTATATCACCACTTGAATAGCTAATTCAAGATACAACAGTAGAAAAGGAAAGAGAAAACTCTCAATGATGAGTAAAAACTCGATTTGTATTCGTGGTTCGAAAATTGTGTCTCTGGGATGAATTACACACCTCCTTATTTATACTAGACTAAGTCCTAATCCTACTAGGACTAAACACTTGACGCTTAAGTAGCCTAAATCCTTCTAGGATTTGGCTTTCCTAATCCTAATTGGATTAGTTATAATTTTATGAATCCTTCTAGGATTAAGCTTTCCTAATCCAAATTGCATGGATTAGATACAATATTAGCCATCCAATACTAGGATTCCTTCTCCTAATTCACGCCTAACCTTCAACTAATATACGTCTCTACTAACTCTTACTAGAAGTCACACACACACACACTAACTACTTTGGCATTTTGCCTCATAACAAACATAACTATTAAATGAAAACATCTATTACTAACTTTTCTAATCATAAGGAAAATACAAATATTACTAATATTACTATCTTGGGCATCCTTTTCACGTTACTGGGCCTCATTTAACTTGTTTGGACGTCCTATTGGAAGATAGAACACACCACATGAGTTGGTCTTTGAGCCTCTTTAGTGGATCCTTCTTCTAGGGCCTTCTCTACTTCCATGTAAACAGATTGGACTTCCTTTGTTGGACTTGTCAAGTTGGATGGTCCTCCATCACATTTGACTTTATGAAGATATATGGAAAGTATTCACTAGACCGTATGTTAAGTCGTCTATCATATTTCCATTACTTTTATGTGAATCCCTTCAATTGGTGCTGACCAATCCGTCCGACCCGAATACATCCAATCCGAATTATACTGGGTTAGGGCATCAATTTTTTTGTCCAAAATTTAAATTCGATTATAAAATATATCACATTTGAGTTTGGGGTTAGAAATTTGCGTAGTTTGAATTTTGTGTGAAATTCAATCCCAAACAAATTCGAACATTATTTGAACCTAGAAATTCAATGAAATATTGAATGATGTCAAAATTTAGTTTAAATTCAGGTTTAGGCATCAATTTTTTGTCTGAATTCCAAATTCGATTATAAAGTCTGTCAGATTTGGGTTTGGGATAAGAAATTCGGGTAGTCTGAATTTTGTGTGAAATTCTTGTCCAAACAAATTCGGACAGTATCCGAACCCTGAAATCGAAATTTTATTGTGTCAAAATTTAGTTTAAATATGGATTTAGGCATATTCGGACAAAATCGGGTTCGAAAATAACCGTCAGTTTGAGTCCAGGTTTAGACATCACAAAATGTTTCAGTTCAAAATTTGGATATTGTTAAGCTTTCGGAAATTTGCTACAATGTTCGAATTATTAGAACCCGAATTTTTTCCACAACTACTTTCAACCTTGAATAAAAATATTTGAAAACTTGCTCATAAGTAGGAGTGGAAATGAACCAAGCCGGCTCGTGAGTCTTCGCAAGCCGGCTCGGCAGAAAGCTCGTGTAGCTCGGCTCTAGACCAGCTCGGCTTGGCTCGGGCTCGAGCTCGTAAATTAGACAAGCCAAGCCAAGCCACTAGTAGCTCGGCTCGTTAGGCTTGGCAAGCCTAATAAGCTCGTATGCGTGTATTCTAATATTAAAATTTCATTGATTTTTTTTATGTTGATATATATATATCCTTAAATATTAAAAACCATGAATGCACATTTACTATTCCAATTGCATTTTGGTAATTTTGTTAAACTTTAGGGGTTATTTTCTAGGAGTTTTGTTATTTTGTTTTCATTTTATTTCAATCCTTAAATAAAAATTTTACATATACTTTCATTATTCAAAATACAAAGAGTACTACTATTCAAATGATATTTTAGCAAATACTCCCAAATTAAGAGTTTATTTTATGGCTTAATTATTTTATTTATTTATCCTTCGTTTTAGTTGCTTAATGTCTATGCTAACTTTACACTTACTTTGCTTTAAGTGTTGTTGTTGGTATTGTTCATATAACAATTAGTGAATTTATCCACTTGAACGTTTATTCTACAGTTTTATTATTTTATTTACTTTGCTCTTTGGATGGTTGATTTAAGTTCGGTAAGTTTTTCGTAAATATTGGCTGACAAGGTGTTAGAAAGACGTGAAATTTTGAAAATTTTCCAAAACATATAATTAATACTCGTATTACACATTACCAAAATTAGTCAAATTTTTAAAAAATTTACACACTTTTAAATTGAAGTTGATGCGGGAGTACTTTCTTTTTTGAAATGTCCTTTCTCTAATAATATTCTATAATATTATATCATATAATATACTTAGTGCGCACAACGCGCGTTTTCTACTTACTAGTATATATATATATATATATATATATATATATATATATATATATATAGTCAAAGAGGTCAATTAAGTAGTTAAAAACATTATAAATCCTAGAGAGGGCAACCTATCAAGTAATATTGTATTAGAATATTAGCGTTGCATGATGTATCGTGGTTTTTTGTACCCTGGTTTTGTCATTCTCTCTCAGGGAGCTAGTGGCCTTGGCTAGCTAGGTCAATCTGACTTTAGGTGAGGTTTAAGCATCACAAGACAACAAGAGGTTTTCAAGTAAAGGACTACACAACAGAACGCAAACACGGCTAAGGTTCAGTTAAGAAAGAAACTATGGGTGTCGGGAGATTTCGAGATGCAAACAGTAATTAGGACGAGGGTTTCGCAATTAAGAAGCAACAAATCAGTAGAATCAAGTGACAATCCCATTAGAATAAAGCCACTAGATTTTCTTTTTCAAGGATAATCCGGATTAACTTCCTACAAGCCCACCACGGACCCGAAGGGTTAAAGAAACGGGACTCTCTAGTTAACCTCTTTCCACTTTCGTGGGCGAGCGTTAACTATCCTAATTCCCACATTCCAACACAAGTGATGGATGTATTCAAGATCTTTCGATCTCGAATACATCCCACTTGAGGGAAGGATAGGATTGGGAAATTGATTCACCACTACGAATTACCTCCTAAAATTGCTAACCCAATCCAAATCAACTATTCACATCCATAGTTTCTGCCTAACCCATAAGGGTTCTAGCCCCTAATCATCTTGATTAACATGCTAACAACAATAATAACTTCATCATTCATACTTAAAACAGAGAATCTAGATAATCAAAGCAAAAATCAAGTAAATACAAACACCAAGCAATCTAATAACAAAAACAAAGATTAAAATGTAAATAGATGAATTAAAGAGAGTAAGGGTTGAGAAATGCTCATTAGTTGATGCCAATGGAAGGATGATCAAGAGTAATAAGACTCCAAGCTCCAAAATAAGATAAATTTTCAGAACTTCAATAGAATTCCAGTAAAATCCACAGCAAAAGCAATAAACCAAGTGTAATTACTCACTAATCACTAAGAAATCCCACTAATCTCACTCTAATTGAAAGCTAAAATGTTGATATTACAATAGATAGATGCCCCCCTTTAACCTAATCGTTCAAGAGGTAATATATACAACTCAAGGTGGTTACTTAAAACACAACACTTCGTATAACATAATTTCTGAACCCGCAGGAGGCCGCAGGTGCGGTCTCGGGGATCGCAGGAGCGGCCCTCCGAAGCTCAGGCGATTCTTCTCTTCTTCCTTCGCAAGATCGCGGGTGCGGTCTAGGGGACCGCAGGTGCGTTCCCTCTCGGGTTACTTGCTCCCTGCCCCAGCCTTGGTCGACCACCGCAGCTGCTGTCTATGGGACCGCAGCTGCGGTCCTCCTCGGCTGGCCGGAATTTCCTTCTTCGCATCACCTTTGACCCGGTCAAGACCCGGGAAACTTCGGGATTGGAATAGCTCTAAAATAGCCCTTTTTACCCAATTTTGAGTAAAAACTCCAAAATATACAAAATAACCAAAAACATATTAATAGTTATGAAATTAAAACACGAAACGAGTTAAAAGCCTAAGAATTAAGGCGCTATTTACACACAAAATTGGGTCTAAACACCCCCCCACACTTAAACTTTTGCTCGTCCCGAGCAAAACAAAACACGAAACTACCTAGACTAACACAAACTCCTCTGTCGTGGGAGAGAAACGAGTGCATTTAGCGTATGCACCAAGCCCTTTGAACATCCCGGGTAGAAACGATATGGACTCGTGAGGGTTTGTAGCGGCTATACCCACAAAAGCCAAAGAAAAAGGAGAGAGCGAAAGTGAAAACAAAACCAAAGAAAACGAAGTAAAAGGAAAACAAAAGCTTCGCTTCAAAAGATCTTGAACTTTAAATCAGGAAAACGTTATTAAACCTCCAAAAGGAATCGTTACGAGCATTTCACAAGCACCTATCCTAAGCAAAAGTCAGTCTTTGAGATTTTCGATGTCCTACACCTAATGCCAAGCAAAAACCCTTACGTGCAAATGTGCTAGTGGGTTCTAACCAATTCCAAAAGACGCCAAAGACTCATGCCTGAGCTCAAAAACAAACAAAACGAATAAGGAAAGAAAAAGAGTTGCCCTTCCTTTTTAGGGTTGGGTTTTCCCAACGAATTTTTTAAGGTCAAGGCTAGCTTTTCGGGAATTGCAACGGCCCATAATGCGGGGTTTACCCTCCCAACATGAATTTTTCATACACTACTCCGTCGAGAATTCGGTATAGGAGGAGCTTAAGGGGCAATAGCGCCGTACCGCTAATACCGGCTCCATGTAGGTCGTCTAGCTTTTTGGTGGTTTGATGTCGTTCAGCCGACTCTCCCCACTTAATCAGGTTATTAAACTTTTGCTTTCATTTTCTTTCTGTTTGCTTTTGCTTTTGACTTTGCTTTTGCTTTTGCTAAAAGGAAAAAGAAACAAGCTCGGACACAAACCCCTAGGACCTCCCGGTTTCAACCAGAACGTGAAAGGAATCGGGGGTCTCACTAGACACTAAATGCAGGTCATCTAGAGAGATAAGGCATGACTAGCACCCGAGACAGGGTCGAAAACGCTTAGACCGGTTTCTTTTAAAGAAGTTTAAGAACGGCTTCTCAATATCGACAACAAGATCCAAGAAACAAAGCAAAAACAAAGCGAAAACGAAAATCGAAAGAAAACTTTTAAGGTTTTCACTCCCTTTTTCTCCTTTTTCCACACAAATGTTTTTTCAAATTTTAGGCAAAAACTAAGAAAACAAAAACAAAGAGCTAGGTGATCTACCCTTGAAACAGAATATCTTCCCCCTCCCCCACACACTTAAAACTCCACAATATCCTCATTGTTGGAAGGTGTCACATGAAAAAGGGTAGAGAACCTAGAGAAACAAACAAACAAAGCAATTATCCAACAAATGGTGGCGACCCGAGCCCACACGGCTCCAACAATAAGATAAACCCAACACAGACATTCAAAAGGGTTCGCCACCCAAAAGAAAACCAAGCATGCGACGGATCAAAATAACAATTCACATAAGAAAGAGCAAGGTGGAAAGATATTACCTCGGACTCCTCATAAATGTTCAAACTGTGATCCGAAGTCGTCGTTCAATTGAATCACAACTATGTTAGAGCAAACGACGATTTTATATATGACAAAATCCACATGCTAGATTGAAAATAAAATCAAAGAAAAACTAACTAATTAAACTTTTAAACAATAAATAACTAAAAGAAGAAAAGAAAACTATAGGCAAAATGTACATTACCAATGACATACCTTATCCCCGAATCTCACTCATTGAGGCGGAAATAAGGGTGAAACTCATCTCAAACTGACCAAACAAACTGATTCATTTCATTTTATTAGAACAACCATACATTGCATGCCATCCCAACCATACATGACCAAAATACACCCAATGCAAGACAAAACAAACCACCACCAGCCCAAAAGAACAACCCTGATCAAACCATCATCAAACCAAAACATTCCAACTACAAACCAAAAGACAATTCCTTCAAACCATGCCCGACCATCCTTGAAACCAATCACCAAAACAAGCCAAAAACCCGAGATACCAATACGCCAAAACCACAAAGCCTTGCCTTCCCGTCCAAACCCTCCGACCCCCCCCCCCCCACACACTTACATTTTACATAGTAAAACATAAAAGAAATGAAAAGGATCAAGTGGGGGCGGGGACACTCACAACCTGTCCCTCAAGCGGATCCTCCCCGGGGAGGATGGGGTTGGAGCTGCGATTGAATGCCAACAAGGATCTCTTGTTGCGCCTCAAGAAGCTCTTGCACATTCTCAATCAGACTTTGTTGGTTTTGGATTAATTCAGACTGCTCTTGGAACTCATTGTGTAGTACCTCGAGTTAATCACTGATACGCTCCATTGTAGAATCTCCAACTTGGCTTGCAGCCGCATCTTCTCCTTGCTCTTGTTCTTCCTCTTCCTCTTCTTCCTCTTCACTCCCCTCCACGGGTTCAAAAGGACCACTGACTATTCAGCGACCTCCGTGCCTTTGCCCACACGACCACTTTCGTTGGTCGGTGACATTCAACCATTCTTCAGTATGATCATGATCCAAATTGAATCGTGATACTGTGGGAGTCACACCCGTGGCGGTATAGAGTTTGCGTCTTGTGTTTCTCCAAGAATTCCATCTTCCGGAATCTCACACCGTCAATAGGGTCGGGGAAATACCGTGGAGTCCATTTGGCGAGTTAAGACTCAAAGCCTTTCCTCTTGAGAAAGTGATGGATTATATGACCCATGCCAATGGTCATGTTACGGAGTTCGAGGCTGATTTCCCGAAGACAGTGGAGAATGCAAGAGTCGATGTTGACACGACGACCATTGATTGCGTTGAAGATGATGAAAAGATCGTCTGAGCGGAAGTTTGATCGCCCAATGTCGCGGCCGAAGAGAGAACTTGAAATGATCCGGTGGAAGAGTCGAACACTTAAATTGCAGAAATCCCGGGCTTTGGAGTTATTCGAGCAATGAATCCTCGATTGACGATTTCGAGCCATTGGATATCGCCTCCGCCAACAGGTGAGAGCCTTCATTGCCTCTTGTTCATTGAATCTAACGCACTCTCCGTAGTACAATCCATCTACAGGGAGACCCAAAGCATCACAAAGATCCTGGACTGAACACTCAATTTCCTCCTTAGCAACCCGGAATGTAAAAGATGCATTCGATGTGCCATCCTCTTTTACCACTAAAGAGCTCAAGAATTCGAGCACCGGTTGATCTACGATAGGCTCACTGATGGTGATGAAAACTTTTCAACCCAAAGTTGTAATGAAGAAATCCATGCTCGGTTTGCAATAGATATCTTTCGCTGTTTGCTCATCATAAATATCGGGAGCACAAATCTTCCTCTGTTTCAACCTTGCATACCTTTGTTTATGCATCTCATTCCGAAAAGTAACCTTCACCTTCGGGTCACATTTAATCAAGGAGGCGGGTTGTGCTTTGTAGCGGTTCTTCTCGGGCTCCGCCGACGAAGATGGAGGAGGGGTCAGTTCTTTCTCGGTCCGAGCTCGTTTAGCTCGACCCATTAGAGTGAACAAGGAGCAAAAACAACAATATGCACACACAATATCTAAACCCCTAATGTCCACCAAGAATGTCACCAACCAAACTCCAATCGCCAACTTCACACACAATTGCACCTAATTTGACACCCCCAAGCCTCAACCAAGAGCACTCAACAATATCCAAGGAGTAAAAGATGAAATTGTGAACAAAAATCACCACAATTAGCAAATAATGAACTTTGATCCACTAAGAAGCAAGGAATACCTGAATTGAGGACTTAAGAACTTCTCCTTGCCATTTTCAAACCCCACAATGAACAAAACCCAGAACTTGCACTTGAAACGCTCCACAAAAGATGCGAAAATGGTGGGGCACAAATTTGCGAGAAATTGGAGTGTGGGGAAGGAATTTGTGAAGGATTTGAGGTATTTGGGGTAAGTTTTAGGGTTTTAGGGGTTGAAGAGGTCGGGGTTTTCGAGTGAGAGGAAAAGAAGAGAAGTGGAAGAAAAATGAGAGAGAAAGGGGTTTTAGCCCCGATAGATTTCGCAACCTTTCGATGGACCGCAGGTGCGGTCTCCTGCTGGAACCCTCTTCGCAGGAAAATTCACCTCTTGTGACCGTAGGTACGGTCAGGGTCACCGCAGGTGCGGTCTTCTCCTGGACTCCATAAAATGTTCGAGTTGCCATATCAGGATTGTACCTGCAGTCCTATGCACCGCAGGTGCGGTCTTCTCCTGTCTGTGCCTTGCATCTACAAGACTCAAGAACTTGAAAATAATGTTAAGTCCTAAAACTCTAATCTCCTCATTATCAAGCCTCTTTTCTTACACACTCAACAACTTTCATGAACAACTTTCAACATTCAAAAATCACACTAAACTACTTTCTTCACAAATTTTCTTCTCACACTCGAATTTTTCTATTTTCTCAATTTCTTTTCTTCTTTTCTAAAATTTTCACTCTCTCTTTTTTTTTCTTTTCAAAAACTTCAAAATGAACGAAACTAGTACATTAGAACAAAGGAAATAAAAGTTGTAAGAAATAAAAGAAAACACTAAAGAAGAGGAGAGTAGCTCGTACCTCCTCCCGGTTGCTTGTTTTAGGTCCTAGCTCGACCTAATCCACTCTTCAACTATCGAAATCAGCGAGGAACACCACAACCGTCCCCACATACTCTTCTCCCATAATGTATGGCTTGATCTTTGACGAATTGACTTTGAAACAATCTCCATTTGCATTTTTAAGTTCAACAACTCCGACGTGAAGAATCTTTACGATTTCTAAAGGTCCTGACCATCTCGATCTTAGCTTTCCGGAAAAGAGTTTAAGCCTTGAATTAAAGATGAGGACTCTATCACCAACAACAAAATCACGATGGTTCAATCTCTTGTCGTGCCATGCTTTGGTTCGCTCCTTGTAAATCCTATTGTTTTCATAGGAGTGACGTCTCAATTCCTCGAGCTCCTCCAATTGGAACAAACGACTTGCCCCGGCCGCCTTGAGATCATAATTCATCTTTTTGATTGCCCACATCGTCTTGTGTTCAAGTTCCACGGGAAAATGGCATGCATTCCCGTAGACAAGGCGGTATGGAGTAGTCCCTATCGGCTTTTTGAAAGCGGTGCGATATGCCCACAAGACATCATCTAATTTCTTCGCCCAATCTCTTCGTGAAGAACTAACCGTTTTCTCCAAAATCTCCTTAATAGCACGATTCGAAATCTCTACTTGACCTTGCGTTTGAGGGTGATAGGGGAGTCCTCTTTTGTGAGTGATACCATACTTTGCTAAGATGGACTCAAACCTCTTCTCAATAAAATGAGATCCTTTGTCGCTAATAATGACCCTTGGAATACCAAATCTTGAGAAAATAACCTTCTTCAAAAATCTTGACACGAATTTTCAATCGCATCTCATGCATGGAATCGCTTCAACCCACTTCGACACATAGTCTACCGCCACTAAAATATATTGATGACCTCTTGATGATGGAAAGGGACCCATAAAACCCAACCCCCACACATCGAAAACCTCCACCTCGAGAATGAAATTCAACGGTGACTCATTTTTCCGGGAAATATTTCCGGACCTTTGGCATTTATCGCATGACTTGACATGAAGATAGGCATCTCGAAAGAGGGTCAGCCACCAATAACCGGCTTGTAGAACTCTCGCGGCCGTATTTTGAGATCCACCATGACCTCCAACCTGGAACTCATGGCAATGTGTCAATACGGACTTCACTTCACTCTCGGGTAAGCATCTTCTATACATCCCGTCGTTACATAAACGGAACAAGAATGGATCGTCCCAAAAGAAATGTTTCACGTCATGAAAGAACTTTTTCTTTTGATGAGGGGTCAAATTTTGAGGAATCACCTCACTAGACAAGTAGTGGATGATATCAACATACCATGGGTGAGAACGCTTGACGGAAAATAGACGTTCATCCAGAAAAGAGTCCATGATGGTTTGAGTATCATCCAAATCAACAAGGATCCTCAAGAGGTGGTCGGCTATAACATTCTTAGTCCAGGCCTTGTCGCGAATTTCTAAATCTAACTCTTACATAAGCAAAACCCAACGAATGAGTCTTGGCTTTGTTTCTTTCTTTCCCATCAAGAACTTGATCGCGGCATGATCCGTGTATACAACAACCTTGGAAAACATGAGGTATTGCCGAAATTTGTTTAGAGCAAAGATAATAGCCAAGAGCTCCTTTTCCGTGGTCGTATCATTTTTCTGTGCGCTATCAAGCGCATGGCTTGCATAGTAGATGACCCGCGACTTCTTCTCTTTGGTTTGAGTCAAACATGCTCCAATTGCGAAATCGCTCGCATCGGCCATAATCTCGAAAGGCAATGTCCAATCCGGAGGTTGGACAACCGGCGGGGATATCAAAGCTTGTTTTAACCTGAAAAAGGACTCGAGACATTCATCAGTAAAAGAGAATGGGGCATCCTTGTACAAGAGATCGGTTAAAGGACGAGCGATTTTGGAAAAATCCTTAACGAACCGGCGGTAAAATCTGGCATGGCCTAGGAAAGTACGCACCCCTTTAATGGAAACTGGGGGTGGTAGGTGCTCTATCACTTCAACTTTTGCCTTGTCGACTTCGATGCCCCTCGAAGAAATCAAGTGCCCCAAAACAATACCTTCTTCTACCATGAAATGGCATTTTTCGCAGTTCAAAACTAAGTCGACCTCCTCACAACGAATAAGAACTTTCTCTAAGTTAGCCAAACAATCATCAAAGGTATTACCATAGACAGAAAAATCATCCATGAAAACTTTCATACATTCTTCAATGAAATCACTAAAAATGGCCATCATGCATCGTTGAACGTTCCAGGTGCATTACACAAACCAAATGGCATACGTCTATAAGCAAATGTACCATATGGACAAGTAAAAGTAGTCTTTTCTTGATGCGCAGGATGGATATGAATCTGGAAAAAACCTGAGTACCCATCTAAAAAGCAAAAGTATGAATGACCCGCCAACCTCTCTAACATTTGGTCAATGAAGGGGAGAGGGAAATGGTCTTTCTTGGTCACTTTGTTCAACTGGAAATAGTCAATGCACATCCGCCACCCTGTGACGGTTTGGGTACAAACTAGCTCTTTCTTTTTTTCAATGACTGTCATACCGCCCTTCTTTGGCACACACTGAACCGGGCTTACCCATTCGCTATTTGCGATGGGGAAGATGATCCCAGCAACTAACAGTTTAACTATATCTTTCTTAACCACATCTTGCATATTAGGTTTCAATCTACGTTGTGGTTGCCTAGTTGGTTTTGCATCTTCAAACAAATCAATGGAATGCATACAAATGGATGGGGACAAACCTTTCAAATCCTTAATTTTATAACCTAATGCACCCCTATGCTTTCTGAACAAATCAAGGAACTTAGACAAATTAGAATCATGCAACTTAGCATTCAGAATAACAGACAAAGACTTTTCATCATCCAAGAAAGCATATTGTAAAGAAGGGGGTAAAGGTTTAAGCTCTAAAGAAGAAGTAGAGGATTTAACTTGGGAAGAAGACATACCCTTGCAGATCACTCCTTGAATCTCCATACATTCAATATGAGGCTCGTTAATAGTAATCTCCTCATGTGTTGGTGATGAATCAAGGAGGTTAGTGAGAAATGTGATGTCGGTGTCGTCGGTCTCAAATTGGAAAGATTCTAAGAGATAAGCTCCCAAAGGATCGTCGCAAGTAGACTCAAGTAGATGAGATTCTTCAATGTATTCATCAACTAGCACCTCCTTTATATTGATAGCATAATATGAATCCCCATACGAAGGATTTTTGAAGGACCCTTTGAGGTTGAAAATAATGCTCTCATCACCGACATTCAATGACATACTACCATGTTTCACATCTATTATTACTCCCGCCGTAGCAAGGAATGGCCTTCCCAAAATTATGGGAATGTTGTGGTCTTCCTCCATCTCTAAAATCACGAATCACACGGTATCAAAAATCTTCCCACTTTGACTGGAATATCCTCCAATATACCCATGGGTCTTCGCACCGAGCGATCGGCCAATTGAAGATTGATGGTCGTAGGAGTTAAATCGTCGAGATTCAACCTCTTACATAAAGAATAAGCCATAATGCTCACGCTAGCCCCTAAATCATAAAGTGCATGACTAATCCTCATGTCACCAATAGTGCAAGGAATGGAAAAATTCCCGGGGTCAGCGAGCTTCTCCGGGGTTTTGTTGTCAATAATAGCACTACAATCGGTCGTCAAGTGGATAATAGTCTTCTCTTGGATTCTCCTCTTGCTAGTGAGAAGTTCCTTCAAGTGCTTTTTAAAGGATGGAACCTCGGAAATAGCATCTAGGAATGGAATATTCACTTGATGTTTCTTGAGCAATTCTATGAACTTTAAAAATTTAGACTCCGACCTGGGCTTGGCTAACCTCTCGGGAAAAGGAACCGGCGGTAACTTCGGCTTCTCAATAGCTTGAATCGGTTCTTCTTCTATCATCACACCTTTCCCTTTTCTTACTTTCTCTATCTCTTCTCTTTCTTTCTTAATCAGTTCTCTCTCAATACTAGATTCTTCTAACTCCTCCTCATGAACTCCCTGATTTCCCTTCACAAAAACAAACTCACTCTCCCTTTTCTCTATCAAATCCTCCTCATCCGTGACATCCACCACATCACCTTCTTTTTCTCCCAAAACATCCTCCTCCACTAATTTAGGGACTTCAATCTCCCTACCACTCCTCAATGTAATAGCATTAAGTTGCCCCTTAGGGTTTGGTTGAGGTTGGCTAGGAAGGGATTGGGTAGGCTTGGATTGTTGCGACATTTGAGCAAATTGTAACTCAAGATTCTTGAAGCGTGCTTGGTCTTTATCTTGAGTTAATGAGATCTTTTATAATATTTGCTCGATGGAAAATTCTTGTTGTGGTGGTTTGGGTGCTTGGGAAGTTTGACCATGGTGAGGGTTTTTTTTGGGTATTGGCGACGGTTTTGATTTTGGAAACCGGGGGTGGGTTTTGGTTTTGTGGAGCTCGTTGAGTGTAGGCATAATTTCCACGAGGGCGAACTGGATTTAGAGTGGAATAGGAAAGGTTATTATTAGGATGAATTGCTTGAACTTGCTCCGCTTGGTACTCTGCACACTGTTGAAAAGAATGTGGCCCTCCACAAAAATCACACATAAGAACTCTGACATCCGGAATAAGCATAGGTACCTCTTGAGCTGCCTTTACTTGCCTCGTAGTCTCTTCTAAGGCCTTCTTTTGTTGCATCTCCAATACGACATTCATAAGAAATTTAATTGTAGGGTTACTCTCTAAAGAAGGGCCTCCATCTTTTAGACCACGACCGCCTCCCCAATGTGGAGAGTTTTGAGATAATTCATGGAGAAATACATTTGCTTCATCCGCCGTCTTCTTGAGAAACATGCCATCGGAGGCATGATCGATAGATTCTCGTAAAGAACTACATAATCCCGAGTAAAAATGGTGTAAAAGTAGCCAATCCTCCAGATTGGGGTGAGGACACCTCAGTTGGAGACGTTTGAATCTCCCCCATGCTTCGAATAATGACTCACCGGACTCTTGTTGAAAACTCATAATGGCTTGCCTCAAACGACACGTCTTATCATTGGGAAAAAACCTTTGAAGAAAATCACGACTGAGGGCATCCCATGTAGAATAAGTACCCGGTGGACACGTGCTGAGCCACAATAGTGCTTTCCCTTTCAAAGTGAGAGCGAAAAACTTCAACTTCATGTATTCGGTGGAAACTCCGTTCATTTGCACGAAACCGATACGTTGCTCGAACTTGTTGATGTGATCGATAGGATTTTCATGTTCTCCTCCATGGTACTGAGTGTTCTCAAATATCTCCAGCAAATATTGTTTAAACTCGAACGATGTGTTTTGTGGTAATGTAGGTAATATTATGGGATCGCCTCCCGTACCCGACGATGGTAACGAATATGATGCTAAGGTACGGGGTGGACTTGCTTCTCCCTCAACCATTGGAATTTCAACTCTCACTTGCTCCCTTTGTCGCATTTCCCATCTCGAGCTAGCGTTTGCCTTACGAATAATACTTTCCGGATTCGAAATCAGTGGAGTTTTAGGCGTTCGGCCTCATCGAACTCAAGTCTGCATGCACAAAAAGAACAAATAGAAGAATCAAATTCCCAACAACCAAGGATATCAAATCTCTATCAAATTAAATGATCTTAAACAACCTAAAGATAAAAAAACTAAGCTAGGTGCGCTTGCTCCCCGGCAATGGCGCCATTTTGTGTATCGTAGTTTTTTGTACCCCGATTTTATCGTTCTCTCTTAGGGAGCTAGTGGCCTTGGCTAGGTCAGTCTGACTTTAGGTGAGGTTTAAGGATCACAAGACAAAAAGAGGTTTTCAGGTAAAGGACTGCACAACAGAACGCAAACACGGCTAAGGTTCAGTCAAGAAAGAAACTATGGGTGTCGGGAGATTTCAGGATGCAAACAGTAATTAGGACGAGGGTTTCGCAATTAGGAAGCAACAAATTAGTAGAATCAAGTGACAATCCCATTATTATAAACCCACTGGATTTCCTTTTTCAAGGATAATCCGGATTAACTTCCTACAAGCCCACCACGGACCCGGAGGGTTAAAGAAACGAGACACTCTAGTTAACCTCTTTCCACTTTCGTGGGCGAGCGTTAACTATCCCAATTCCCACATTCCAACACAAGTGATGGATGTATTCAAGATCTTTCGATCTCGAATACATCCCACTTGATGGAAGGATAGGATTGGGAAATTGATTCCATTACGAATTACCTCCTAAAATTGGTAACCCAATCCAAATCAACTATTCACATCCTTAGTTTCTCCCTAACCCATAAGGGTTCTAGCCTCTAATCATCTTGATTAACATGCTAACAACAATAATAACTTCATCATTCATACTTAAAACAGAGAATCTAGATAATCAAAGCAACAATCAAGTAACTAGAAACACCAAGCAATCTAATAACAAAAACAGAGATTAAAATGTAAATAGATGAATTAAAGAGAGTAAGGGTTGAGAAAAGCTCATTAGTTGATGCCAATGGAAGGATGATCAAGAGTAATAAGAATCCAATCTCCAAAATAAAATAAATCTCTAGAACTTCAATAGAATTCCAATAAAATCCACAGCAAAGGCAATAAACCAAGTATAATTACTCACTAATCACTAAGAAATCACACTAATCTCACTCTAATTAAAAGCTAAAATGTTGATATTACAATAGATATCTGCCCCCCTTTAACCTACTCGTTCAAGAGGTAATATATACAACTCAAGCTGATTACTCAAAACATAGCACTTCGTATAACAAAATTTCTGAACCCGCAGGGGACCGCAGGTGCGGTCCTCCGAAGCTCAAGTGATTCTTCTCTTCTCCCTTCGCAAGACCGCGGGTGCAGTCCCTCTCGGGTTAGTTGCTCCCTGCCCCAGCCTTGGTTGACCACCGCAGCTGCTGTCTATGGGACCGCAACTGCGGTCCTCCTCTGCTGGCCGGAATTTCCTTCTTCGCATCGCCTTTGACCCGGTCAAGACCCGGGAAACTTCGGGATTCCCAAAATAGCTCTAAAATAGCCCTTTTTACCACGTTTTGACTAAAAACTCCAAAATCTACAATATAACCAAAAACGTATTAATAGTTATGAAATTAAAACACGAAACGAGTTAAAAGCCTAAGAATTAAGGCACTATTTAGACATAAAATTGGGTCTAAACACATGACACTCTAATCAAATCAAAAGATTACACATAATCCTATCTTCATGATAAAATTTCGTTTATTTTGAAAATTATTTACTACTTAAAATATTAATGATTATTATTTATCGTAAGGACCAAGCCACAAGCTAAGTCACAAGCCAAGCCAAGCCCACGAGCCTTGGCAAGCCAAGCCTAAGCCGAATATATTCAAGCTCGGCAAGCAGCAAGCCAAGCTCAAGCTTACCAAAAAAGTAACAAGCCAAGCCTCAAGCCTTATAGGCTCGGGCTCGGCTTGGCTCATTTCCACCCCTACTCATAAGGCATAGTTCCTAACAGATGTTTGCTTTTTACTCACGCTTATGATTAATCAAGATTATTTTTGATAGTTAATCTTTAAGTTTTTGAACATGCATCTTCATACACAAACTATTGTTCATCTCTAATTTTTTAGATATTATTATATTCCTTCATCATCTGCTAGCGGATCAATATTTTCTTACTTTGTTCTTTCACTATTGCATTCATTCATACAATATATCCATTGTGTGTCAGCATCAAAAGATAAATTTAGAACACTCCTGATGGAAATATGACTAGTCTTCCATCATGTTTTCATGCAACCATAAAGTAATGCAAAGAATACAAGAAAATGGCATAAATTTAGCAAGAAATAGAACCAGAACAGCAGCCCAGACACCGATAATATTGTCTAAATTCTGGTATGCATATCTCATTCACCGAGCACCGAGGTGAGGTCTGTGAACATCCTAAGAATGGTCAAGATGTCAGCTATCCAAAACAGCAAGTGGAGCTCAATCTAGAGTCCATTTGATCCATTAAAAACCACCTGACATTGAGTTGTGTTGAAAGGAAGCAAAACTGAAGTAATGCAATTTTAGAAAAAATTCACAGGCCTCATTTCAAGTCAATTTGGCTTGATTTTTGGCAGTCATGTTCCTTATAATTTATCATATTTTTTCATCAAAGTTTTAGGATTAATGCTTGTTTGAATTACTTTCAGCATGTCAAGTCAGGACATGTCAATTTCTTTTGTTTGGTGTGGGATCAGCCGACCTCCAAACTACTTGATTCCGAAGCCATTCGATCACTAATTGAGGTCTCCAACATTGATTAAAGAGTGCATGTGATTGTCCTTAATTTACATTTTCGTACAAAGCATACAATCCGGGTATGTCCATTGAGCTCCACAGCTTGGTATTTTGAGTTTGTTAAGGGATATTTTTATCTTTCCCAAGCTTTTTTGGAATTCCCCTCTCACTTGCTGATCCAAGGAGGTTCCTATCAGCTTGGGATAGCTAAGTAAGCAAGCAAGCAAAGTAGGTGGTGGCACAAGGGGAATGGCGCTAAGTGTTGTACTATGGTCTAATGGAGAGCTTACATGTGGCAGCACTTTATGGGATCTCTTCTCTATTATTATTGACGAGATCGAACATCAGCATGAAGGAAGGTGTTAGCTGATTTCATGCATACTTAACCTAATTAAGCATGTTTAGGACATTACTTCATGATTAGGAAACCTAAAGTGTTGTAACTAGTGAGGTGCTTGCTTAGTGTGCTAGCTTTAGCTATTATATATGTTGGTTATACTCCATTTGCAATATACATGACTTTGATGAATATGAGTGAAAGCTTTAAGCCATTCCATTGTTTGTGAGCGTTCTAATAACTCTCAAAATTTCTACTTCAGTATCTTGATTTGGCTAATCAAGTTGTGTTATGTAGAGCTTGTTTTGATCTTTTGGTGGTGTGTTTGTATCCAAAAGTGAGATTACAAGTACCAACCTTGTGAATGAGATTGTGGTGTGACTATATCAATCACCATTCACTTGTTCTATCTTGTTTTTCTTTCCTTGATGCTTGATTCACCAAGCTAATTTGGTAAAAGGCCATTTGAGAATCTTGTTGTTCTTGGTGTTGTTTTCGCATATCAAGCCTTGATTTGGTTGAGAAAATTGAGTGAGTGTTCTTGCTTAGAGTCTTTGATGTGTGTTGCTCGTGCACTTTGATTCATCTTGAGCGTACATACATCAGAATTGGTATCAGAGCTAGCTACTATCTTGGTGGATAGCTTCCAGCTGAGAAAAAAAAATCGAGATGGACGTTCTTTTCTACCCATTTAAAGATGATATTCTCTTTGAAGAAGAAAGTGCCTTTTGTTTAGATCAACCTCCTATCTTTGTTGTGTATGATGATGAGGAAGAGCTTAAGGAGTTAGAAGTGCTGAATTCAAATCCCAGGATGCACCAAGAAGGGGAGGAATTTGCTTGTGCAACAAAGTTAGCACACTATGTTTAGAGCTGATTAATGTTCCATAGAATTTGATCCCTATATGCCTCCTTTGCTAGCGTTTGGTCATCATGAGTTCAATGCTTTCAAAGAATCCCAACAAAACTCCACAAAAGGCTATCCCATCCATAGCCCTACCTTGAAACACTGTCCCTCTGAGTTTCCTGAAACAAAACCAACCAAATTTACACTCTAAAAATAACCATTCAATTGTGCACAAATGAAAGTGTTTGATCTTGGAGGTATTTAAGCATGATGTAGATTCTGTCTAGCAAATTTCAAATTTTTTTGTGCTAAAATGAATTATAAATAGTTCCTACCTAAGTTCAAGCACAACTACTTTGGTTCCAGCAAGCTTTTTGAGAAAAAGAAAAGTTTTGATATGGCTAATATGCACGTTCTGTCCAAGGTGTGTAAATTTTCTAATGGAGATTATGTGTCTTGAAAGAAAGTCCTTAAGTTTGAGGACAAACTTTCCTTAGAAGGGGACAATGATGGAAATATGACTAGTCTTCCATCATGTCTTCATGCAACCTTGAAGAGATGGAAAGAATACAAGAAAATGGCAGAAATTCAGCAAGAAATGGAACCAGAACAGAAACCCAGACACTAATAACATTGTCTGAATTCTGGTATGCATATCTCCTTCACCAAGCATCGGGATGATGTCCGTAAACATTCCTAAGAATGGTCAAGATGTCAGCTATCCAGAAAAACAAGTGGAACTCAATTTAGAGTCCATTTGATCCATTAAAAATCACCTGACGTTGAGTTGTGTTGAAAGAAGCAAAACTGAAGCAGTACAATTTTGGAAAAAAATTCACAGGCCTCATTTCAAGTCCATTTGGCTTGATTTTTGGCAGTCATGTTCCTCATAATTTATCATATTTTTCAGCCAAGTTTGAGGATTAATGCTTGTGTGGATTACTTTCAACAAGTATTTTACAAATTGCCATCTCAGAAAGTCAAGTCAGGACATGTCAATTTCTTTTGTTTGGTGTGGGATCATCCGACCTCCAAACTACTTGATTCCGAAGCCATTCGATCACTAATTGAGGTCTCCAACATTGATTAAAAAGTGCATGTAATTGTCCTTAATTTACATTTTCGTACAAAGCAGATAGTCCGGGTATGTCATTGAGCTCTTATTCTGCCCATCTTGGTATTTTGAGTTTGTTAAGGGATATTTTGTCTTTTCCAAGCTTTTTTGGAATTCCCCTCTCACTTGCTGATCCAAGGAGGTTTCCTATCAGCTTGGGTTAGCTAAGTAAGTAAGTAAGCAAGTACGCAAAATAGGAGGTGTTACAAGGGGAATGGCGTGAAGTGTTGTAATATGATCCAATGGAGAGCTTACATGTGGCCAAGGTTGTTAGAATCGGGATTCTAGTTAGGATCGATGGGTGTAGTTAGGATCATAATCGCAGAATCGGATCGAGGAACGTAAAATTCTAATACAATAGAAAAATATCAGATGAAGTTCTATGATTGTTAAAATCTTAACATTTTATTCACTAGTAATGAAACAATACGTTAAATTTTATCTCACTTGATAGGTTCAATACAGAATTTATATTGTTATGACAAAATTTTAAAGATGATAATGTAAGCAAACATTATCAAAGTCAGGTTGAATCGTGGATCGAATCGCGGGATAGTAGAATCGTATTGTGATTCTAACATATAATATTCAGGCAAAACCAGGATTGTACGATCTTAACTACTTTAGGATCCTAATAAGAGTTGAATCGATGAAGGATTTTTGGATCTTAAACTCGTAGAATCGTTCGTGGATCAAATCGCGGGATCGTAGAATCGTATTGTGATTCTAACATATAATATTCAAGAAAAACTAGGATCGTACGATCCTAACTACTTTAGGATCCTAATAAGAGTTGGATTGATGGAGGATTTTTGGATCTTAAACTCATAGAATCGTTGATTCGAATCGAGATTTTAATAACTATGCATGTGGCAGCACTTTATGGGCTCTCTCCTCTATTATTATTGACGAGAACATCAGCATGAACAAAGGTGTTAGCTGATTTCGTTCATACTTAGCCTAATTAAGCATGTTTAGGACGTTACTTCATGATTAAGAAACCTAAAGTGTTATAATTAGTAAGGTGCTTGATTAGTATGCTAGCTTTAGCTATTATATATTTTTGTTGTACTCCATTTATAGCATATATGACTTTGATGAATATGAGTGAAAGCTTTAAGCCTTTCCTTTGTTTGTGAGCGTTCTAATAACTATCAAAATTTCTACTTCAGTATCTTGATTTGGCTAATCAAGAGTGTTATGTAGAGCTTGTTTTGATCTTTTGGTGGTGTGTCTATATCCAAAAATGAGATTACAAGTACCAGCCCTTGTGAATTCGTTTGCAGTGAGTCTGTATCAAACAAAAACACTTGGCTATCCTTTGTTCTTCATTTGTTTTCATTCCTTGGTTCCTTGTTCTTGATGTTGGTTTCTTATTCTAAGTCTTGATTTAGTTGAGATAGCCAACGAATTTTTGTTCCTGGTTCAATTGATGTATTGTTGCTCGTGTTCTTGAACCCATCTTGAGCATACATACTTCTACTCCACTAGAGTTGATCCAACAGTATAGTCCTATAATAGGAAACACAACGCCATAGACAACTGTGTTTAATTTCTTCAAGAGCAATTGTTTTCAAGATACAACTTGTTCGATTTCCTTTAAATAGGACGAGATAAATTCCTTGAACTAACTACTTGTATGGTGTCGGAAATAACAATTTATGATAAGCGAAATTCAAATTAGATCAACTAAAGAATGAACAACTTTGGACTTGAAATAGACGATCATGATAGTAGCTATATTAGTAGAAACCTAATGTTGAAAAAACGTGTCTAACCAAAAAAAAAAAATTCTACTCATAGGTTTTTCTTTGACAAAATTTAAAATACAATCATTATGTTGTGACAGAATGTAAATTTAGGTTGGGTTTGGCTTTATTGAATTTATGATGATTTTTGGGTTTAGCCAAATTTAGTCCAGTCAAAATTATGTAAAATTAATTTTTTTTGTGGTACACTAATTTTTATTTTTTTTATTCTTTGTACAAAACAAATTTCATTTGTTTACATTCAGATTTGAACATGGTCAAGGTCAGGGAAATAGATTGAGTTAGAGTTTGAGTTAGATCGAGTTAGAAGCTTTGTTCAGGCAGGAACATAATCATAATCCTCTATATAATATAAAGAGGCTGAATGGGGTGGGGACGAAAAAATGTTTGAAAGATCTACTTGTCTAGTAGCTTATCTTGTAGCTTGTGTTCACACTCGAATTTACTCTTTTGTCCTTGAATATATTTTATAATAAGCAGTCTACTTAGTAGCTTCACTACATTGCCTTGTATCTTGTATTCACACAAAAATTTACTTTTTTTCCTTCGAATATATTAATAAGCAGTCAACCTTGTAATTTTACCAGCTTGCCTTGTAGCTTGTATCACACTTTCTTTATTTAAGAATGATGTTGGAAGAAAGAAGGATGATTCATTTGTTTTAAATAAAACTTTATAACCCATTCGAGAAGTGGGGTAAATGCATGTAAGATGTATATCTCGACAAGGTAAATACGGGTCCGACATATTTTGGGTTTCAGTAAATACGAGTGAGGTATTTTTCGGGTTCAAGTAAATATGAGTTTGAATATATTTCGAGTTCGGATCAATACAGGTCATTTATATTTCGGAATCGGGTAAATACTGATTGGATATTATTTGGCTATAGAAAACGCTAAAACTCTTAACATATGACAAGTTTTAAAGCGTCATACTAAATTAGTGTGAATTGTATTTGAAAAATGAATAGTATTACATGTAAAATTATAAATACTAATACTTGTATTATTGTTTGTAATTTTTCATACTTATTCAAATCCAAGATAAATTAAAATATGATTAATAAAATATATTTTATGTGCATTATTACACCAAATATATATGATTAAACTGTAAGTTTTAACCCATGCTACAATAACTAAGAAGCCTAGCGTCAAATAAAATTTTATGTCCAAACCAATCAATACGAGAAGTGGGTTAAATACGTCTCGGTTATATATCAAGATAAGGTAGGGTCCAGTATATTTCAAATTCGGCTAAATACGAGTTAGGTTCATTTCGGGTTCAAGTAAATATGGTCGAGTGTATTCTAGAATCGGATCAATACAGGTCAGATATATTTTCGGAACCGAGTAAATGCGGGTTGGATATTATTTGACGGTAGAAAACGCTGTGAGTCTTATCATATGACCATTTTTAAATCATGATAGTAATTTTTATGAGTATGCAAACTAAATTAATATGCATTGTTTTTGAAAAATCAACATAGTATTTACATAAAAAATTGTAAATACTTGTATTATTGTTTGTAATTTTTCATACTTATCAAAATCTAAGGTAAACTAAAATATGATTAATATATTATATTTTATATGCATAAGTACACCAATTATATATAAGAAAACTGTAAGATAGTTGGTGGGTGGGAATGTGAGATAAACTGGGTGGATAGGATAGTAATTGAGAATCTAAATTAGATAAGTTATATTGTTTAAGTATATGAATTTTTAAATATATAGTTTGTAATTTTTATTAAAGGTATTGTGAGTAAGACAAATCATATCAGTCACATTATTTATTAAATATATAAATTTTTAAATATATATTATATAAAATAGATAAAGAAAAATTAATAATGTCAAAAAAGGTATGATAATATAACTATGAATGCGATAGATACGATAAATTTATTACTCATCACAAAAGAATAGGGCCCTGACCCGTCCATATGACCGGCCACAAATCTAGTCTTAAGCTAGAAAAGATAAAATGCTCAAATGCTTGCAAAATATGAAAAGGCTCAGAAATTATTTTTTTTTGTTTTATTTATTTATTTATTTGGCTAAGGCAAGGACGAAATGGTCAGCCAAGAAAATGGGGTTATGATAAACGAAAATAGTGGGACTTGGGAAAGCTTCCACTTGATTCCACCCATGTCTAGAGATATCTAATTCCTGGATGAAACACCAACAGATTAAAATCAGTATCACCGACTCAGCAAGAAGTATCCAGAACACTCCACCATCCTCCAGTGCACCACCTATAAAAGTAACCCCGCCCCCCTCATCGTGATCCGCTGTCCGAAAACAGAAGAAAACATTAATGGCAGGTAACAAAATGCAGGGACTATTATTGTGGAGTTTGGGTATGATGATGGCGATGGTGGCATTGGGAACCCTGACGGAGGGGTTGGTGCCCTTCCCAAGGACGCTTTGGGACATTGACGACCCATTCCGTGTGCTGGAGCAGACTCCCATGCCCCTCTCCCTCTCTAAGGCCACCAGCATTGAGCCTTCCCTACCATTGGCCCTTGCCAGGGCTGATTGGAAGGAGACCTCCCACTCCCACATCATCACCCTTGACGTCCCCGGTATGAAGAAGGACGATGTCAAGATCGAGGTTGAGGAGAACCGTGTGTTGAGGATCAGCGGCCAACGCAAGACTGAAGATGAACATGAGGGTGACAAGTGGCATCGTGTTGAGAGGACTGCTGGCAAGTTCTGGAGGCAGTTTAGGATGCCTTTCAATGCTGATCTTGATAACATTAAGGCTCACTTGGAGGACGGTGTCTTGAGGATTACTGTGCCTAAGATTGCTGAGGACAAGAGGAAGCAACCCAAGCTTATTGATATTACTGCCGACAACACTTCTGGCCAGGATCTTAACCCTACCAAGGCTGATATCTGACCTCTTTCAGTAACAAAATTAAGAGACATGATCATCTGTGTTGCAATATAATCCAACTGTCACGTGTGATACAGCATGAATAACACGTAGCTATATGTACCATTAACAAATGTTTTCCTCCCACCATTTCATATTTGAGGTTTTCGTTTACTTTTTTTCAAACTATTGAGTGTTCTCTTCCTAGGCTGCTACCTTGTTTTGGTGCCCAATTACTGCCAACTTGCCTTCGTCTTCTTCTTCTTCTACTCTTTTTCTATTTTACGTTGTATATCTATTGAAGAAAAGAAGACATGACCATTTCTTTCTCCTTTCTCTCTGTCACCATTGTGCAGTCTGAGCACCTTCACCACAATATACGCCCGCCATTGGCATATCGATTTTCCCCGGCCAAAACTGGTGGCAATATGCACCATGATACGCCATCTCTTCATCAAAAATTACAGCTAAATCCAACTAGAGAATTGGTTCTAATAACCAATTTATTAGTATCTAAATCAAAATCCAGATAATGAAATCATCATTGACATCAAAAAAATTGAAACGAACAAAGAACATCAATTTAATTACCACCAAAACTCTTTTACCCACTCATTCCATAATTCTCAACCCAACCCAATCCTAACTTCAATTTCAATCAATTTTCCAAATTTTCTTGATTGAATGATACTTTCTGTTTATATCAACAAAAGAAGATCAAATTTGGAGTACATGAACAAAAACAAATCGGCCAACTATGAACATTTTCTTTCAAAAAAAAAAAAAAGAGAGAGAGAGGGTGGAAACATTGAAGAAAATGGGTGTCTCTTCACTTAGATGAAGGGGGGATAGAGAAATATAGATGGAAGGAGGACATGCAGCCCTACACTGGTGTTGACGAAGTCAGTGAAAACACGATTTGGTGATGATGGTGGCGAAGAACTGATCTACTAGCAGTGGAGGCAGAGATGCTTCAATGGCTTCCTTCCCTGTTTATTGCCAGATTCAAACCTCATTATGCTTTGCTCGGAAGAAGAGTTAAAAATGGAGAGTAAGAGTAAGTAAGAGTAAAGGAGGGTGAAAATATGGGAGGGTTCATAAGGCTAAACTACTTGCCTCTGCTTGGGAGAATAATTTGGAAAGTAAAATGTTAATTGACGTATTTACCCTTTCATAATATATGTAGTTCAATGATGAGAATATGGGAGGGTTAGGGGTATAATGGTCATTTTCTATATTATGTATGATATACACTTTCTTACACCTCAAATTGGGGTGTTAAAAAAACAAGAGTAAAGAGGGGTAAAGGGGGGTAAACCCTACTCCATCTTACTCTCCTTTACCCTCCCTCACTCTCTTCCCAAACAAGAGTAAGGAGGAATAGGAACCCTCCTTAACCCCTCCTAACTCCCCTTTATCTTTCTCCCAAGCCCTAAATGGTTTTTAGCTAAAAAAGAGAGGGGCTATGACGCTTCTTTGATGGATCCGTACTTCACTGTGTAGAGAACTAGAGATCATTAGGTAGGATATATCATATATGGGGGAGGATGACAATGACAACTGAACGTAGATGATGTATATAATTGAGTGGGGAAGGCCAAGTGGGCTTCCAAAAGGAAATAGATACAAATAAATCAAAAGATACTCGGTCTAATCCACCCAAAAAAAAAAAAAAAAATCAAAAGACAAAGATACACATCTTGACTCAAGATGGTTAAGAATTATTTTGAATTGTATATAATTCATATTTTTATAATTTTTAATAATATTTTTTCAACTAATTATACATATTTATCAAATATAAGATTATAATATTTATTTTCTAGATCAAAAAATATTAATGATAGTCTAATTTTACCGATTATAGTAGAAAATATACATTTTGTACATATTTTTATATTTATGAAAAAATATACATAAATAAATATTTTTACATAATTTATAAGTTATAATAACTCTTAAAGTAATGAAACTTACCTTTATAATGATTTAAATATACTTAAATTTAATTTTTTAAGTGACGGTCATCTTACGTCAAGATGTTTATCATTTTCGTAAATCAAATTTAACAAGCGCTTGGCGGACAACTTACTCCACCTTCAAATTGTTATACCACTCCTTGGATGATAGAAGACTGGGAAACGTATTTCATTTCTTTTAATTGGCGGACAACTTACTACGTTGTTTCTGTATGTTTTAATTTATTGGAAGTTTTTCATAGGAAAAATTTTCCTTAGCCTTCCAAGGAAAATGGAGAAAATGATGGGTCCATCGTGAAAACTTTGTTAAAGTTAACCCGCATCCAAATAAGGTAAAAATAAGTCAATCCGGAAAAATTGACCATTTTCCCGGGATTATTGACCAACCAAACGCACCCTATATGTAATTATATACTCCCTCTGTTTTTTTTTATTATCTGACGTTTTGCTCATTTAGGGGAAAACCAATACTACTAAAAACCATGTGTTAGTTAACTGTTTTAACATTAAATGGTTAGCTGCTTTATTAAAGTGTATAACCTTTTCATTTCCTCTCCAATCATCTGCGTGCAAACATGACTAGTATCTCTCTGTCTCCCATGCTTTGATTATCAGCAAAATTGATGGACTCCATTGATGAGGAAGGAAGCTGAACGGATCATCTTCTACCCATCTGCGCATGTCTGACTTCAATTAGTGTTTCAATATGGCGCCAAAAATCACTAAGAATTTCTGCTTGCGAAATTTTTGTGAGTTGCCTCCAATTTTATCTATAAATTGTATCCATCGGCAACACGGTAAGAAATCTGAATAGAATTTTTTGAAAGATTGCCAAACACAAATTACTAAAATCTCAAACATCAATCTAAAAAGATGGAAGGACCCTTAGTTGAAATAACTTGAATATGGAGGCAGTAGAGGGAGGTGAGTTCAATTTGGAAGAACAACAATGGGTTGCTGAAACCCCAAACCTCAATATGAACCCTGGTGTTGAGAATTTTGGTGGAGGAATGTCGATCGACTTGAATATCCCACCAATGGCGCACATATACACTGGGAAGAGGAGGTTTATGTTGATCCTGATAGCGAGAACAGAAATAGTGGGGTGATGATCGATGTGACCATGTCACCATTAGAGCTAGAAACAAATTGGGAGATGAGGTTCATGTTGAAGAATAAGAAGAGCACTTGGAAACAGGTATTCCTCCTTCACCCTCTTACGGTCCTTACGTGTGTTTTGCCACCAATTCCTCCTTCACTTCTATTTTTGTCCTCAGTGGTTGCCTTTGTTGATTTTTTTTGTGGTTGAGATGATGGGGATTATCTTAGACTAATTGCATTAGTAACTTGGGATGATGGGGATGTTTTTTAATACTTCGTACTCTTTATACTATGTATATATGGCTGTTTATTTTCAATTCTCTACCCTATACTCAGTAACTTAGGAGTATATATGAGCATAAAGTACTAGACATTAGGAAGGGATAAATTTGATATGTATACTTGTTGATTTCGTGATTTTATAATGTTGCAATTCCATAGGGGGAAATAATGAAAATCATAGACTGTCAAGCCAAAGATGAAAATTGAGAACCTTGACTAACAATGAGCGTAGACGTATATATGAAGCTCTACTAAAGGCAAGTACCAATGGAAAATTGGGGGAGAACTGTCATTAGAAATGTCGTATTCAAATTTGCAACTTCTATCCGAACCATGCAACCTATTTGGGCAGCGGCTAAGAACACCTGTAATGTGAATCATAGAAAAACGGGTTATTATGGTCGTAAGAAATTTCATGTTGATGCTAATGTGATTCGTGAAATTCCTTTACATAAAAGGCAAACCCTTCGTGCACTAGCTGCTACTCTTAGATGTAGTCTATCAACGACATGGCGACTGCAAAACTCCGGTCTGATAAAACGACATTCTAATGCGGTAAAGCCTTATCTCATGGAGGAAAATAAGCAGTCCCGACTGTGGTTCTGTTTGAACATGCTAGATTTGCCTAGCATACCACACAACTTGACTTTTGCTGGGATGTATAATGTAGTCCGCGTCGATGACATGTGGTTTTACTTGAAAAGAACATCTCATAATTACTACCTTGTGCTCGGTGAAGAAGAACCATACCGGAGTTGCAAGAGTAAGAACTTCATTGTTAAGGTCATGTTCTTAGCTGCTGTTTCCCGACCTAAATTTGATGAAGAGGGTAATGAAACATTTTTTGGAAAAATTGGTCTATTTCCGTTTGTAATTCAAGAGCCGGCGAGAAGAAACAGCGTTAATAGAGTTGTAGGGACATTGGAAACAAAAGCTATGACATCTATAAACAAAGACACTATCAGGTCGTTTTTGGTAGATAAAGTCATCCCAGCTATCAAGCATAGGTGGCCTTCAGAGGATTCTCATTGTCTGATTTTAATTCAGCAGGACAATGCTAGGACTCACATCGGTGATGACGATCCATAATTTCGTCGTGTCGCAAGTGAAGACGGGTTTGATATTCGCTTAATTAATCAGCCTGCAAACTCTCCAGAATTAAATGTACTAGATTTGATATTATTTTAATGATATTCAATCCTTGCAGTATAAAGAATGCCCAAGAAATATCGATCAGTTGGTTAGTGGCGTTATGAAGGCTTTTAATGACTTTCCGTCCAAGAGAGCAAATCATGTATTTGTCACTTTGCAACAATGCATGATACAAATCATGCAAAATATGGGTTCGAATAACTACAAGATTTCTCACATGAGTAAAATGAGGTTAGAGAGGCTAGGTCAACTCCCTACCCTAATCAATTAAGATGTGATCCTGTGTTGGTGCAAGATGTTCATAGTTATTTTGGTTAAATTTTGGATTTAGATCCGGTATGTGTTCATTAATAAGTGTAAACTTAGTACTCCTTATTTTTTCATTGTTTTATTTTCTTGTTTGATTTTGATGAGTACTTAAACAAATTTTGCAGGATTGATAGCAGATTCACTAAACTCGGAATATTTCATGGTTGTTGATGACTCTATAAATAGGGAATGGGTTGTCCAAGATTCAATGGACGGTGAAGACTATGTGACTGTCAACAATTCTATGGATGGTGTCTTTGTTCCAACCCAACTCAACGAAGAACAAGAAGAAGAAATCAAGTAAACCATTGCAGTTATGTTAAAGATATATATACCCACTTTATATTACTAGCAGATAATTATAGTCCATGGTTCTGGTTTTAGAAATCAGTTTCCTTTAGAAATTAAGCAAACTCTCTATGTATTTCAGTTTTGCATTTATTAATGTGGGCAATTCTAGTCACAGCTAAATGATTTTTATTGGATTAGAAATCAATGTTCTGACATGTTTTAATGATCAAATCAGTTTTTTAGTGTTCTAGCATATTTATTTTGAGGTCCTTGTTTGAGTTTGACGTTTATAGATTGATCAATAAGTTGGATAGTGTTTTAACTACTTCACTGGCAAATTCAGTTGGATAGTGCACTCGAATGAATAGCTAAAAGAATAGTGCACTCGAATTCAGTTGGCAAATTCAGTTGGATTGAGCAGGGAAGAAGTTGGATAGTGCATTCGAATGAATAGCTGATAGAATTGATCATACTATCATTTTTTTTTTTTTTTGAACACGGGAGTAATAAGTTGAATAGTGCACTCGAATTCAGGGAGTATTTGTTACAATACAGTATGACTGTTCAGACATGTTTTTTTTTTTAATAGGGGAGTATTAGACAACTCATTAGACATGGTGTTGCAATACAATTTGACTTTTAAGCATCAACTATCATGCTTTTTTTGTATTTTTATCAAATTCCAATTCCACTGTTTGGTGAACAGGGAAGCAAGTAGTTGACAGTAGAGACAAGAAGAGGAAAGACAAAAACAACATGCCAATGAGCAAGTGCAAGTAGTTGAATGATTTTTGTGGGATTAGAAAAAACATGTTAATGATGAAATAAGTTTTTTCTGCTTGGTATTGAAACGGAGTTAACAGGGTTATTTCATTTTGTTGCTTACTACGAACATTTGGATTAGCATGGACCGATCAACCAAATAGCCAATGTGGGGTTCGAACCCACATCCTCGCATTGTATATATGCAAGTGCTCTACCACTTGAGCTAATAGGCTATAAACAAGCACAACTATCTCGTAGGCATTTACGAAGTCAGTAGAACATACATTAGCACCATCTCATAGCACAAATGCTAGGGCTATCAAAAAACTGTTTGTGCAAGAATAGTCCATGAGGATCAAGGGTAATCGGAGTCGCAACACGCATTTCGATCTAACCCAGGAATTTCCGAATACCTTGGGTTTACAACAAGAAAAACATGTTTGTGCAACAAATTTAGAGTAGTTTGGGCAATAAAAAATTACTATTGCATTAATTTAAAATAAGGTAACCCAATAATTTTGTAATTAAATACACTATATGTGGCAATAAAACTTTTTTTGTTGCAATTGATATAGATACGGCGACCATTAAAGAAAAATGGTTGCATAAGGCTATTAAGGCAACAAAAAAAATTTCTTGCTCACCACAACAACATTGTGCAACCATTTTTACTAATTTGTAGCCCGGATTTTGTTCTTCGAGAATAAAACTACCAAATCGTGACAATTTTTTTTTTGTAGCCCCATGTTAAAGGGCAACAAAAATTGGACTAAGAAAACAAACTTTTTTGTTGCCCAAAGTAATTTTTCTTGTTGTGGTTGTGTGGGTCCCGGAGATGCCGAGGATGAAGAAAACAAGGGAAGAACTGACTAATTTTTTTAAGTTCAAAGTCCATATATCACTCAAGGAGGCAAGGGATATATCGAGTTAGGATTGAGGTCAAGCAAAAGGACAATTTTGTCACTACACAAGTTTCGGGGGGGAGAACCGAGCAAAGAAGAAACGGGAACGCAACCAAGGAAGTAGAAGAGAAACACGGCCGGTGCTGGCTGCATCCCCTTAGACGGTAGCTGTACCTTCCTATTTCTCTCCGTAGAAATTCCCTAGATTAGGCACTGGGCGCGCTTAACCCTGTTTTCGCAATTTCTATACGTTTTTTAATGTTTTTTTCTTTCCCCACCCCTTTATATGTATAATGGCTCCCCATGGAATGACAACTATTGAACATTTGTAAGCTTTAAAGACAGATTCTTCTTGGGTATTTGAAAACCCTACTCAAATCTTTCTCTCCTTTATCCAAATCTTGGCTGTGATTGGGAGTGGTTTCTTTATGGATTAGTGGGTGTTTGCTTCAAACTAATCATGGTGGAGTATTGAATCTCTCTTTGGGTGTTTGTGGTTCTCCTTTAAGCAGTCATGGAAGATTCTAGTTTAATGTGGTGAGATTTCTTTATCATTGAACATATCTTCGTTGTTCATTGTTGTTCTTGTTGTTTATGCTTAAAACCCTAAAAATGGTGGAAGATTATGAGTTCTAAGTTAGGGTTTTCTTAAACCGGTAAACCCTAGGTTGATTGTTGGTCCTTGGGTATTTAATCTTACTTCGCTAGTCGATTTTTTTTCCCTTTAGTAGCACCCATGTTTTTAGGTCTTGCTATTCAAAATCTTGACCACCAATTTTTTGTTTTCGTCAGGACATAGTGTACATCGGTAGGGTAAGATGGCTAAGGAGGTGCATGGTGGCCAGAATAACGTTTTCGTGAGCTACACACACCGATGTTCCTGTTGGTTCTCACTCTACCGCACAGTAAAGGATTTGTTATATATTGTGATCATTCCCTTCTAAAGCTTCTTGAGTGAACTCTAAAAAATATAGAGTCGATAGACTTTAGGGAGACATGTTGGCTTCACGTGAGATCTATTGCAACCCTTTAATTGTTATTTCTTGACACAAGACAATATTTTGGGAAAGCTCCCTAGAAAGAACGAAAAAAAGAAGAAAACAACACTTTACACATGTTAAGTAAGAAAGACAACCAATTTAATTAAGTCTTTGGCAATTAGCACCATAACTTTGGAACACTGTAAATATATATAATACTGTGCAAGAGGATATAGGCTTAAAATATGAGGCTATTTTTGGCTTCCTGACCTTAGGCAAAATAATTGAATCTACCGCACTGGAAGCTTAATTTCAACTCTTTTTTTCTTACTTTGAACAAGTCATTGTAAACCTCAAAAATCAATTATTCATTAATCAAAATCTTACTAATATTAACAACGAAAGTTCAACTTTATCGAATGTGTCGTATTTAGAAGAAATGCAAGGCTAGAGGGACAATCAAACATAAGTAATATTCAAACTCAAATAATTAAATCCCTATTACAAACTGATTACATTAATTAAGCAGAAATTAAATAGAATTTGATTACCAAGCAATAGAAACAACGGTAAGCATGTCAAATCTTTTCGGTGTTTTATGGTCATGAACTACATCAAGTAGGAAAGCCCCTATTCATTTCCATGCTCCTTTAAATAATGCATTGTCATGGCTAGCCATCAGGCGCTGCCCAACAAAGATTTGTAAAACTCGACCATCATATCATAATTATTGACCTCAAGGAATAGCCCATGAAGTAAATGTACCATAAAATTTCAAGCAATACTATGATGTTCTAATTTGTGAGAAATATATATCCATTTTTGTTTTTATTTTTTTGTTTCATATGTTGAAGAAGAAGATGAACGGGTTCATACTTAGTACATCCATGATTATTGAAAGAACCCTAGAGAGGGGTGAATATGGTTATTGAAATTTTGCACATTCAATGATAACGTTAGAAAACCTAATCTTGACTTTTATCAAGATTCAACAACACAATGAATAAACCCTTTAATCTTTTATTGAATTCAGAAGCTTGAGGACATTACAGAACGGATGGAAATAAATGAACTCAGTAGTGGAGAGACTTGAGGGCCTCAAGACTGCTTACAGAGGGGGATCACAGACTTGGATCCTAGAAGGCAACCTTCACCAGTTGATTGATGTAGATCTCACTCACTGAAGAATACTTAACAAGATCTTCAATTACAGAAAAATCGGAGGGCCTCACCAGAATACTCTCTGGTTACTCACTAACTCACCAGTTACACAATTTGCTACAACTCAAAAATTTATCTCTAAATTTCCTGCGCACTTCGATTACTTCCTTGGGATCGAATAATTTCTTCTGCAATGTGGTTGAGTTGTTTTATACTCATCTTCCTTGATTCCTTTCCTTTTTGTGCTGCAATTGTTTCCTTGATTTCTTTCCTTTTTTTGCTGCAACGGTTTTGAGGCTAGGATATCTCAGATTTGTGGATCCTTGCCTTATTCGACACATATTGGAAAGTCCTTTCAACATCTTTTTCTCCAAATATTCTGCATATAATAGGAAGAGGATTGCATCATGGATTTTACATGCTAAATGATGGAAAGAATAAAGGTCAAGAAACTTCCTTGAGTGAGTTCGCAATTTTTGGCAGAGGTCTTCCTTGGAGAGTGCAGTGAGGGCATCATGGAGTATGATGTGGAGAACATTGGTTCTGCAGGGTGGAGTATACATTCACAATTTGTGATAGTGAGGCTTGATATACTTCTCTTTCTTGCTTTCGTAATTTTGTCTTCCATATCAAAACTTCGTCTGAGGTCCTCGTCAAGGCTCCGTCAGAGGGTCTCGGTGAATGTAGAGGTAATGTCATTGACCCTAGTCCCAACATTCGCCTCCTTTTTGATGAAAGACAAAATTCAATAATAACTATACTTCTTCTCCCCCTTTTTTGACTTTTATCAAAAAGACCATAGGAAACTTGCCTTTAATATAGCGACCATTTGTAACAATCTGCAACAATTTAATGAACGTGTTAGTACTAAGAGAGGGTGCTCCCCCTCAATTCGTGCCACGAATAATCAATAACATTGTCATTTGAATAGATCCAATACGTCAAACCTTATGACAGACGAGGGACGACATAAGGTTGTGTTAGCCTTCTGAATTTGTTGCCAGAAGTTGTTATTGTTGCATACAGTGTCCTTGATTGCTCCAGGTTTCATTGAGCATCCAAACTCTTGAGGTTTCACTGTTCCTTGGTTGCATGTCGAGCGTACCTACACAAATTTCAAACAACCTTCCTCAAGCCATAATTAACAACCATGTTAGGAGGTCTTGTTCCTCTTGGAACCCATATTTTATAATTCTAGAACGATAATGGTTGGAGTAGTGCAATTTACCAGATTGGCACTCATGTTTGAGATTAGAGGACTGACCCTGGGATCTTGTGCCGAGGTTGTTGCATTATCCTTGGTCCCGTGAGTGGAATATGTGACCTTGGTCCTTTCTATCGAGGTTGATATAGTCTTCTTAGTCACTTATTCTGACTGGCAGTTTTTGAGAGACATAATGTCCTTGACGGCGGTTTTGCTTCTTCTTGGGACGATCACCCAATCCTTCCTTGTTGAAGAAGGCGCATTGAGATCCAAGCAATTCACTAGCATTTTCTTCTCCCTTGGTTCGCTTATTAAGAAGTCTTGTGACATTATCGAGGTTGTCCTTGAGGTTTAGTTTTTCAATCTCGAGGATGTCAATCTTGGAGGTGAGATCATTGTAAGACTTCTCCAATTTATACTTGGACTCTTCTAGACTCTTGATAGTTCTTTTTAGAGACTTAATTTTATCCAAGTACTGAGTCTCACCTACAACAATCTTTAGAAAACAATTTTCGAAGTACTTTTTAGGCTAAGTAAGGAACTCATCAAGAGTTACCTCCTCTGATTCATCTTCATCATTATCTTGGTAGTCATCATTAGTTGTACCAACTTCCTCATATCATTGATGTCTTTTCTAACAAGATGATGATTGGCAAACTCCTCCTCAAAACACCAGTTGCCACTATTACAACTTCTACAGGCCATCAGGGCTAGATGACTCCTCTCTTTTTTATTTTTTCTACTGTAGAGACAGGTCCTTGATCAAGTGATTTGGATCACCACAAACAAAGCAAGAAGGTTAGTTAGTTTCATTACTTGAGGAGTCCTTACCTCTTAGATGACCCGTTTGGATGAGGATCCTCCAGAGTTATGGCTTTTCTTGCACAGTCTCTTGAGTTCCTTGACTATCAAAGCCAAACACTAGTTCTTATCATCCTCATTTGACTTGTCGTTAGGACAGTTCAAGTCCTTGCGGACCGCTTCTTCTTTTTCATCATGCTCTTCTTGAAGATATATCTCGTGCGCAAGCAATTTCCCAATGAGGTCATCTAATTGGAGAGTTCTTAAATCTTGAGCTTCCTCAATTGCGGTGACTTTCGGTTCCCATTTCTTTCTTGGAATGCATGTGAGGACCTTGCGAACTCTTTCTTCATTGGAGTAGGTTTTCTCCAAGGACTTGAGATTATTGATTTTGATAGCGAACAGTTTGTACATGTCCTTAATGGATTCTCCATTCTTGATTTTGAAGGATTCGTATTGCTTGACATAATTGTCAAGCCTTATTTCTCGAACTTGGCTTGTTCCTTCATATGTGGTCAATAAGGTATCCCACACCTGCTTAGTTGTATCTCAACCAGAGACATATTCAAACTCATTAGAACCAAGTCCACAATAGAGAGTATGTAAGGCTTTAACAGTTTTATTTTCCTATTCTACTTCTTTTGCAGTATATTTAGATCTAATTTTGGGTTTCGTGATTTCTCCGTCTGTGATCATGGGGACAAAGTCTCAATTCTCAAATCTATCCCATAGATCATAGTCTTGATCCATGATGAAGGCTTTCATACGCTTCTTCTAGTGGGAAAAGTTTGATCCTTGGAATAATGGGGGTGTGCCTAAGCAGTGTCCTTGTCCTATATCACCATCCTCAATCTCAACCATGATTTTTTTCCACAGAGCGGTTAGTCTCTTCTTGGATAGACTTGCTTTAATACCACTTGAAAGAACCCTAGAGGGGGGCGAATATGGTTATTGAAATTTTACACAATCGACGAGGACGTTAGAAAAACTAATCTTGACTTTTGTCAAGATTCAACAACACAATGAATAAACCCTTTAATCTTTTATTGAACTCAGAAGTTTGAGGACATTATAGAACAGATGGAAATAAATGAAATTAGCAGTGGAGAGACTTGAGAGCCTCAAGACTGCATATAGAGGGGGGTCACAGACTTGGATCCTAGAAGGTAGCCTTCACCAGTTGATTGATGAAGATCTCACTCACTAAAGAATTATTAACAAGATCTTCAGTTACAGAAAATCAGAGGGCCTCACTAGAATACTCTCTAGTTACTCACTAACTCACCAATTAGACAATTGGCTGCAACTCAGAAATTTTCTCTCTAAATTTCCTACACACTTCGATTACTTCCATGGAATCGAATAAATTCTTCAGCAATGTGGTTGAGTTGTTTTATACTCATCTTCCTTGATTCCTTTCCTTTTTGTGTCGCAACAGATTCCTTGATTACTTTCCTTTTTGTGTTGCAACAATTTTTAGGCTAGGATATCTCTGATTTGTGGATCCTTGCCTTATTCGTCTTGATCCAGATTTGTGGATCATTGCCTTATTCGTCTTGATCCTAAACGGCACATATTGGAAAGTTCTTTCAACATCTTTTTCTCCAAATATTCTGCATATAATAGGAAGAGGATTGCATCATGGATTTTATATGCTAAATGATAGAAAGAATAAAGGTCAAGAAATTTCCTTGAGTGAGTTCCCAATTTTGGCAGAGGTCCTCCATGGGGAATGCAGTGAGGGTATCATGGAGTGTTATGTGGAGGACATTGGTTCTGCAGGGTAGAGTATACGTTCAGAAATTTGGATAGTGTGAGGCTTGAGATACTTCTCTTTCTTACTTTCATAATTTTGTCTTTCATATCAAAACTTCGTCTGGGGTCCTCGTCAAGGTTCCGTCATAGGTCCTCGGTGAATGTAGAGGTAATGTGGTTGACCCCAATCCCAACAGTTATATATCCACATAAAAAAAACAAAACGGATATATATTTCTCATCAATTGAAACCTCATAATCTTGAATAGAATTTTATAGTCCATTTACTTCATGGGTCAGCCCTTAGGGTCCATAATTCTCATATCATAGTAGCTAGCCTCCTCTGGTAATCTTCAGCTCAATCTGTATCCCTCTTTTTTATGGATAAGTACAAACGCACTTTTTAGCTGGTCTTTGCTTAATCTTGCCAAAAACTTTCCAGAACATTCACCACAAACTTGCATCAATCCATCTTGCTTTGTTGTTGAATTTTAAGCATAATCATATACTTTGCCCTTGCTCCATCATCCTGCTTTTACAGATAATTGTTTGATTTATCAAAGACCGATTGTGCTTGTGAATCTTCTAGGACCTTATGTATTTGCTACTGCCAAAAAATTTATCGCCATTCAACACTTCAAAGCTCCTGATCATGTTAATCGATCAATGTGAATGATTTGTGTCCGGAGAAAATTTGACACATCTCATTTTTAACAATATCTGCAAATTGACGATCATAACAAAATCTAAAAGATGATTGAGCATGAGGAAAATCTCCTAGATTCCTCCATGGGGCAATGATCAAGACAATCTTCAACTCTTCCATTTACCCTGATATATTTTTCTAACTTCTTCTAAAGAGGGATTCGTACACAAGAAAAATACTCCATTGTATTGATCTTAGTTAAATGATAGTGTACCAATCGCCCAATACCTAGTATCTAGTGTCTCTATCTCATAAAACTTTGGATTGCAGGCCAACAAAAGCTTCCTTGTATTGATGATGTGAAATTTCCAGCTTAAACATTGAATTCTGAATATCATCAAATGGCTCTTTAGTTTTGGGTTCCTGCTTAATTCTCAGGGCAATTGATGGCCCCTGACATGACATTCACAACCAGCTGACTGTTTAATTAGAGAATCTGATTCAACAACAAAGTCGATCGTCTCTTGAAATACTTTTATCTCAATCATGACTCAGGCACAAATTCATTTGTAACGTGCAGATGCTAACTAATTACTTGCTCTGTAATGTCGAATCAATTCTATTTCTAAGGAGCCCTAATACAAGAACTAATATCAGTAAATGCCATTAGGTGCAACCTAAGACTAGAGGTGCCCAATATGTTTTTACACTCATTTCATAAACATACAATTCATAATATCTATCAAAATTTCTATTAGAATTTTATTTCCTTTTTCGGGTTAATTGTGGTATTAGCCACCCGAATCCACTAACAGATCCACCGATGCGTGCAAACATAGACTGATGTTTCCAAACATGAATCATACTTAAATTAGCACATTACATTTTGGATCATAGCTGATCTAATAGCTTTGTAGCTTAGAGCTTGAAGTGGTCAAGAGCTGAATTGCCATCAAGCCCTTTGCGTACAAACTGGCGTACATACTCCATAGATGTTGTTTCTCTGTATTTTGGAGGATCAGATTCTGAGACTAACTCCTTGATTGGCCCATAAGTCCTTGACGTGAGATTATATCCATTGTTGAAAAAGCATGCCGCTGATACTCTTGGTCCTGTGCCATTTGCAAGTACTCTGTGCTCTGAGCTTTTGTAGTTGTCATTTGATATGAGCTGAAAACCATCATCCAAACCATGCATAGAAAAATGAGCAAAGGTTTCATATGTAATGTTTTGAAGATCAAAAACCGTATACAATCTATGAACTTTCAAAGAGAATTGTTCTTGATTTAGCCTATATTAGCCTTGATTAATCAACATGCCCCTTAGGTCAAATGCCGAAAGTAACTACTCTGAACTTTGTCATGGTTAGGCTTAGGCCAAACAACAAAAGTAACTTGCCTGCATAAGGTCCCCAATGTTTAAGGATCAAGGATCAAATGGAGTCTAAAGCACTTGGAATATACAAATCCCCATAGATGAGGGGTGTTAATTATTTGACATCATACAAATTGATAGATAAGGGTGAGCAACACAAAAGTAGGAAGACTGAAGCAGGGGTAATTAAAGTGATGAGTAGCTTGCCTGCATAAGGTCCCCAATGTTGACAATTAGAGCACCAGGGGTGGGAGGGACATTGATCCATTGACCTTGATGTAGAACTTGAAGGCCACCAATTTGGTCTTGGAAAAGCAGTGTTAAAAAGCCACTATCTGAATGCTTTCCGATCCCCATAGCTAGCTCTGGTTGGGGACATGCTGGATAATAATGTCCCAGGATAGCAATCCCCTCGCTACACCCCATTTCATTAAGATGGTTTGTCTGCAATCCCAGCCCTTCTGATAACAACTCAAACAACAATTCTCCCACCATCTTCACGTGCTTTCCGTACTCCATTACGATGTCCCTGCATGGGGCTGGGATATCCTCAGGATTTGGAGGAGGAGTCATAAAGAAAACCATAGAGTCCCTCCAGCAGGCTGCAGGTGTTGTGTAAAGATCAAAGTTGCTATTGTATCCCACCCTTTTATTACCAGATTCCCTCGTGTAGTATGGCTTTTTAAGCTCATCATCTTGCTCAAAGAAACCCCTTATTCCACCCAACATGTCTCCCAAAACTGAAACCGGAATTCCATGATTCACCACCTGGAAAAATCCAGACTTGCTCGATGCATCTCGAACCTTGTCAACCGCATCCTTCCTCAGATTGGGATCCTCTCTGACACCACTGAGGTCGATCACTGCAATTTTTATGCTACAATTGGGTTTTTGAGGTGGAGTTGGGGACAGAGATGGGCTTTGTGGATGAATGAAAATCGGAGGAACTTTTGAAATTCCATCATCCACCAATCCCTTCACTCCTCTTTTAGTTTCATCAAACGCTTTTAATTCTGCCAAGCGTTCACTGCTCACCATAATTCAAATCAACACTTCTTTTTCTTTGTTGATCGGTGGCTTTTTTTGGGGGATGGGAGTATTGAGTGGATTACACACCAGAAGAACTTGGAGTCACAGGTGAGAGAGATTAATGTACATACGATTATAGGAAGAATACAAAAGATCACGTGGGATATTAACAAAATAAAATTGAGATTTTTGCCTACAAAAAGATGAGGACCACTCCAAACGTTAGCGATGGGAGCCATGAGTGTGCGTGGTTGACAATTGTGTGTACCACATCGACTATTATATATTAGTATATCAATATAGTTTTGAAAATGAAAAGGATAAGCATCTTGATTCACCATGATTATTAACACCATTAATAACTATCCCCATCACCTATTATTTGTAAACTTTAAAAATTATGCAGACAATTTTATAAAATTTTAGCCGTAAATTTCTCAATAAATATAATGATTTGTTTAATAAAATTACTAGTATTAGTCCATCAAAAAAAATTACTAGTATTACATTCATAATTAAAAAAAATACTATCATAAAAACGTAAGAAATTATTAATTAACCAATGACATTGGAGACTATAACAATCAATAGAAGAACAAATAATATAGAACAGAGGGAGTACATGACAATATTTATATAAGCATCTCTAATTTGTTGTTAAAAAAGGTATTTGTCAGATCATTATTGTGCATAGGTAAATAAAAATACTACCATAAAAATCTTAATTTAATAATTAACTAATATATAGAAAGTTTATAAGAAATTTTTTTAAAATTACTTCATAGAAAAATAAAAAATAAAAAATATTTTTTAAACTACTTCATAGAATATATATATATATATAGGGAATTGATATAATGAGAAGGGTAAAATAGTGCGCATAGAAGCATGGTTAATCTCAGCCATTGGTTTCAAGATCAAAGGAAGTTATAAAAGGGCTATTTTAATTTTATTTGTAGATGGTGGAATTAATTTTCATTGGTTGAATAAAAGAATTTGTATTTTTTTTTAAATGATTGGGGAAGTCACGTGAGCTAGGTTATGAAACCAAAGAGGTAGTTTTTGATTTTGGTGCTGGGGAGATTCACGCCAGACATACTCATTCAATGCATCATCATCTTCAACCTCCCTCTATCTCCTTCCCCTCCAATTGTTTGCTGCTGCCATTTTTTTTTTTTTTACTTTAACTCAGAACCCAGAATCAAAATCAATTTTATCTTCAACCTCCCTCCATCTTCTTCCCCTCTAATTTTATCAATTTTTACTTGAAGCTTTGAAGCAAATCCTAAACGATTTCCGACGATTTTCGGTTAATTGCAAGAGGAGGGGCGTGCGATTCCAGCAAGTGAGTGTTCCGGAAGGTGAATTTTCTGGTCAATTGCAAGAGAAAAGTAAAACGCAGGTCGAATTTCCCGGCGGGTGAGTGCATGCGATTTCTAGGGTTTGTTTCCATTTTTTTGTTTTTTGAAATTAGGGGTGTCCGGTAACTGTTTGATGTTCATTCTTATAGTTGGGTGTGTTTTTGTCAGTGTAGGAAGCGAATTGTACAATTGCTCATGGCGTGAAAGGGAGTCACTGAACCATAGGTTGAACAAAGAAAGGAAGAGATGTAAGTCCTTGTCGATATGACTTTCAATAACCGTTTTTTCTACAGTTCTGAATTTTGTTTATATGATTTGAATACATGAATTTTGTTTATCTGAATTTTGTATATTCCCATGAGCGTTTGAGCGGTTTATGGTGATGAGTTCGATAATCGGGTTGAAAGATGCAAATCAGGTCATCCTGATGCACATATTGTATTTTGATGTTCATTTTTTGGTGCTGTTGTTCATTGTTGTCAAAAATTGGAGTTTTGTAGTTGGAATACTATTTGCGATCATCTTTATCTTTTTAATACTATTTCAATGGTTTTAATTTAAGTTCATATGTTGATAAAGATGAGTACACAACCACATGTTGGTCAATTTTGTTGTTCGTTGTAAGGGGCTTGATGATCATCCCAGAATGTTGGATGTTCATTCCAGAAATGGTTGTTGATCGGTGTAAGGGTGCTTGATTATCATTAGAGTTGGTGTTCGTTAAAGTCACCAGATGTTCATTTTTCATTATTGATGTTCATAATGATTCATGGGCATTCGAGCACTAATTGATGTTCATATTATCTCAACTTGGTGTTCATTTTCAGTGTATGTGATGCCAGAACACTTAGGGAACTTTTTGGTACACTATGTAGCTCATGTCATTCCCATTTGGATATTATTTTTTCAGTTCTCCATTATTCATCTCAAAATGCTTTGATGTTCATTTCAGAAATACCTGTTGTTCATTTCATCATCAATTGTTGTTCATTATAAGTGTGACTTGATAATCATTACAGTTGGTGTTCATTGATGGGCATCCAAGAACTACTTGTGTGTTCATATTGTTTCAAATTGATGTTCATTTATATTTTGTTCATCACAGAATGCTTGATGTTCATTCCATGACGACTTGTTCATTTTCATTACCAATGTATGAAGGTGCACATCGGAACACTTGGGGATCATTTTGATACACTATGTTGCTCATGTCATACTCCATTTGGATGTTAATTTTTCATTTTTTCATTAGTCACTGATGTTCATCCCATAATGCTTTGATGTTTATTCTAGGAATACTTGTTGTTCATTTTCATTTTCGTTTGATGTTCATTGTAAGTGTCACAATTAGTGTTCATTGTCATCCCTATTTGGATGTTATTTTTTCATTTCTCCATTATTCATCCCAAAATGCTTTGATGTTCATTCCAGGAATACTTGTTGTTCATTTCATCATCAATTGTTGTTCATTGTAAGTATGACTTGATAATCATTACTGTTGGTGTTCATTGATAGGCATCCAAGAACTACTTGTGTGTTCATATTGTTGCAAATTAATGTTCATTTATATTTTGTTCATCCCAGAATGCTTGTGTTCATTCCATGACCACTTGTTGTTCATTTTCATTACCAATGTATGAATGTGCACGCCGGAACACTTGGCGATCATTTTGACACATTATGTTGCTCATGTCATACTCCATTTGGATGTTAATTTTTCATTTTTCCATTAGTCACTGATGTTCATACCAGGAATACTTGTTCATTTTCATTTTCGTTTGTTATTCATTGTAAGTGTGATAGTTGGTGTTCATTGTATTTGATGATCATTAATGATATTCAGGTGTGCTGTGCTGCCGCTGATGCGTTGCAAGTGGGGATAGGGCCGACAGTGCTACCCCCGCCGATGCCACTAAGCTACCAAATGAACGAGCAAAGCGAACATATATTATGTTTTGTACTGTTGAATCATGGGTTCAACCGAAGGGATGACATTTGATGACATTGAAGCGGGGAAGAAGTTCTATTAACGCTATGTAGTTAGCATCCGAAACAAGAGTGGACGCCCGACAAGAAAATGTTTCTTATACTTTCGTTTGAAGCAAATCCCCGAGGATGTCCTCGACGATGTTATTTCCTCCTATTATATTTGGTTGGACATTGAATATTGTATTCACTATCTTTTGTTTGGAACAATTTGGGATAATGTAATGAACATTATTTTCAGTTGGGGTAATGTAAAGAATAGTTTAGGGTAATGCTAATTATATGAACATCAAGGTTTTGTGTAATGGATCATCAAGTTACAATGAAGATGAACATCAGGTGATAATGAATGTAATAGATTGAAACTAAAATGAACATCAAGTGTTAGTTTATGAGCATCGAGTTACTGTGAAATGAAATCAAGTTAGGTCGAAATGAACATCAAGTGTTAGTTGTATGGTCATTTAGATATTGAGAAAAGCACATCACGTTATAATAAAATAAACATGAAATTATATTTTATATCAGGTGGGCATGAAATGAACATCAAGTGTTGGATGTATGAACATCAAGCTATTGTGAAATAAACATCAAGTTGTACTGTAATGAATATCAAATGGCAATGAAAAGCGGACATCATATTGAGATGAACATACATAAACTTGATGAAATGAATATCAAGTTATATTTGAATGAACATCATATTCAGTTTGGTATCCCTTTGATTTTCATTCCACCTTCAATTGATGCTTATTGCATAAACTTGATGAAATGAACATCAATTTATACAGGAATGAACATTATGTTATATTGGAATGAACATCATATTCAATTTTGCATCCCTTTGAGTTACTGTGAAATGAACATCAAATTAAAACGAAATGAACATCAAATTAAAGCATTTCAACCGAATCTGACCAAAATTCATCAACTCAAACCTAAAGCAAAATGAATGTGTTTATGTTAAAAAAAAAAACAAAAACAAACTCCAATCGTTCAATCATGAATCTAAAAGCATAGTCAACTGAAATTCAGAACAGCTTGAATAGATAATTCATAACGCTCTGGACAATTCCTACTGTCGTGAGTTGCTATTTGGTCGCAACAATTGCACCTTCTTACACTTGTTTTCTTCTCGGTGGCAACCTCCACTAGTGAATTCGTCCTCTTGCCTCTTCCCTTTGTGATCGAAGTTGTGGGTAGACATCAAGCATTCTGAGATGAACAAAATATAAGTGAACATCAATTTGAAACAATATGAACACACAAGTAGTTCATGGATGCCCATCAATGAACACCAACAGTAATGATTATCAAGTCATACTAACAATGAACAACAATTGATGATGAAATGAACAACAAGTATTCCTGGAATGAACATCAAAGCATTTTGGGATGAATAATGGAGAACTGAAAAAACAACATCCAAATGGGGATGACAATGAATGCCAATTGTCACATTTACAAAGATCACCAAACGTAAATGAAAATGAAAAAGTATTCCTGGAATTAAGATCAAAGCATTCTGGGATGAACATTAGTGACTAATGGAAAAATGAAAAATTAACATCCAAATGAGTTATGACATGAGCAACATAATATATCAAAATGATCCCCAAGTGTTCCGGTGCGCACCTTCATACATTGGTAATGAAATTGAACAAGTGGTCATGGAATGAACATCAAGCATTCTGGGATGAACAAAATATAAATGAACATCAATTTGAAACAATATGAACACACAAGTAGTTCTTGGATGCCCATCAATGAACACCAATTGTAATGATTATTAAGTCATACTTACAATGAACAACAATTGATGATGAAATGAACAACAAGTATTTCTGAAATGAACATCAAAGTATTTTGGGATGAATAATAGAGAACTGAAAAAATAATATCCAAATGGGGATGACATGAGCAACATAGTGTACCAAAATGATCCCCAAGTGTTCTGACATCACATACACTGAAAATGAACACCAAGTTGAGATAATATGAACATCAATTAGTGGTCGAATGCCCATCAATCATTATGAACATCAATAATGAAAAATGAATATCTGGTGACTTTAATGAACACCAACTCTAATGATAATCAAGCACCCTTACACCGATCAACAACCATTTCTGGAATGAACATCCAACATTCTGGGATGATCATCAAGTCCCTTACAACGAACAACAAAATTGACCATCATGTGGTTGTGTACTCATCTTTATCAGCATATGAACTTAAATTAAAACCATTGAAATAGTATTAAAAAGATAAAGATGATCCTAAATAGTATTCCAACTACAAAACTCCAATTTTGACAACAATGAACAACAGCACCAAAAAATGAACATCAAAATACAATATGTGCATCAGGATGACCTGATTTGCATCTTTCAACCCGATTATCGAACTCATCACCATAAACCGCTCAAACGCTCATGAGAATATACAAAATTCAGAACTGCAGAAAAACAATTATTGAAAGTCATATCGACAAGGACTTACATCTCTTCCTTTCTTTGTTCAACCTCTGGTTCAACGACTCCCTTTCACGCCATGAGCAAATGTATAATTCGCTTCCTACACTGACAAAAACACACCCAACTGTAAGAATGAACATCAAACAGTTACCGAACCCCCCCAATTTAGAAAAAAAAATGGAAACAAACCCTAGAAATCGCATACACTCACCCGTCGGGAAATTCGACCTGCGTTTTACTTTTCTCTTGCAATTGATCGGAAAGTTCACCCGCTGAAACACTCACTCGTCGGAATCGCACGCCCCTCCTCTGGCAATTAACCGGAAATCGTTTAGGGTTTGCTTCAAAGCTTCGAGTTAAAATTGATAAGATTAGAATCAAATATTTGAAATAAAGATAAAATTGATTTTGATTCTGGGTTCTGAGTTGAAGTAAAAAAAAAAAAAAAAAAGAAGATCGCATCAGAAACCAATTGGAGGGGAAGGAGATGGAGGGAGGTTGAAGATGATGTTCCATTGAATGAGTATGTCTAGCGTGAAACTCCCCAGCACCAAAATCAAAAACTATCCCTTTGGTTTCTTAACCTAGTCAAGTGACTTCCCCAACCATTTAAAAAAAAAAAAAGGCCAATTCTTTTATTCAATCAATGAAAATTAAGTGCACCATCTACAAATAAAAATAAAATAACCCTTTTATATCTACCTTTGATCTTGAAACCAATGGCTGAGATTAGTCATGCTTCTATGCTCACTATTTTCCCCTTCTCATTATATCAATTCCCATATATATATATAGGATAATTGGATTCTAATAATCCCTACTTTCACCAATTGGACAATGGTGGACCGTACTTTCACTTTGTATTCTGGTGGTCCAAAAAAAATAAAATTGGATTGTAGTGGTACCAAATCCACCTCCACATTCTTCTTATTTTTTTCATTCCTACACTATATTGTTTTTGTTTTTTTCGTTCCTGCCCCTAGAAAGTTAATGAATTGTAGTTTCTAAAACATTTTTTAAATTATTTTTTTGAGACTCCGAATAATTATTATGATTTTTTAAAAATAATAAAAGTGAAAAAATCGTAAAAAATAGTAAAAAAATGAAAAAAAATTGGGAGAAACGCTGTAAATTCATTAAAAATCATTGTAAAGTGTTATACTAAGTTTTGAATCAAATGCAACACAAAATCTATGATTCTCTCAAAAATATCCCACTACAATCCAATTTTATTTTTTTTTTGGACCACCAGAATACAAAGTGAAAGTACGGTCCACCATTGTCCATTGGTGAAAGTAGGGATTATTAGAATCCAATTTTCATATATATATATATATATATATATATATATATATATATAAGGCAACAATGCAGCAAGAAGAAACTATTGACCATCTCCTCTATAACTGCACATTTGCAGAAGGGGTTCAGATGCACCTAGGCCCGATCTTGACATTTTTGGGGCCCCGGGCAATATAATAAACCAACTTTAAATTGGGCCCCTCCTATAGCCTTTATTTGGTTACATAACATGTTAGTTCTTTTAATACTACTACCTATATTTTCTGTTAGGTCCTTAAACTAAGTCAGTTTTGTTAAACCGTGGTTCTACCTCCATGATGGACCTTGATGACCATGATTTTGGCCTACCATGAGACCTTAGCTAGGCATATTAGCTCTTAAGGTTTTTTTTTCTCACCTATTTAAATTTGTTGCAATTGTATTGCATAACTGAGATCCTAATCAAATACAGTAGATTTTTTCATCCCCCATTTTATTATAATGTAATTATATTACATAACCCTCCAATTTGGCATCACCAAATAAAGACTAAGTTATACAAAACTAAATAAAATATATGAGGTTATATGAGATAGTTATAATAGTTCTAAAAAAAACATAACTGATATAATGAACATCCAGCAAAAAGAAAAATGAACATCAAATTGAACATCCAACACCACAAAATGAACATCCAAGAACATCATAATGAACATGCATCAGAATAAAAATGAACATCCTGTATAGGCAAACAATCTGTTTGACAGCAAAATGAACATCCACTTAGCCACTACATTTTGAACTCATCAGTGAACATCACCTACAACAAATGTCAATGTTTATTTTGTTGGATGTTCATTTTGATTGTGTTGGACATTCGGTTTGATATTCATTTTTCTTGTTATTGGATGTTTTTTTCAATGTTCTCAATATCTTTCATTCGATATATGTCAATTTTCTTGTTGCGAATGTTCATTATAATATTGCACAATGTTCATTTTGATTATGCTTGATGTTCATTTTGCTGTTATATATATTGTTGCCTATGTTGGATATTCATTTTGATGAATGTTCATTTTTGTTGCCATACAAATTCGTGCCTGTATATGTTTTTTTTTTATTTTTATGTTAGATGTTCATTTTGATTATGTTAATTTCCAGACAACATTTAATTCTCGAATAGTTGATTATCATGTAGCATTTAAGTATAAGTAGCAAAAGAAAAAACTAAATGCTGAAATAATTACAACCCTTGATTAAACAACTAAGGGTCCATAATGTCCATGCTCACATGCTCAAATTAAACTCATGCTTATTCTATCAATTCCATATACATATATATATATATATATATATATATATATATATATATATATATATGGCACGAAAACCAAGGCTATAATATTAATAAACCCCAACCAACAAAATACAACGCACCCCACTGAACAGGGCCAAATTACAAGAACTGCTTAAAGACTAAGAACAATATTGACACATTGTTTATATCTTTTCCCAGCTCTAGCTAAACGGAGCACTCTGGCATGAATGTCCTCTTTAATATGATGAACGATTGCATCCATGTTTCTCCTTGGCTTTCCATGAACAATATTGTTTCTTTCTCTCCAGATATGGTACATAACAGCACCGTAAACACCCCAAAAATAATTTTGAATCTCTTTGGAAATGCCATCTCTTTTCATTTTGGACATCCAAAGGTTGTGATCGATCAGGAACATGAGTTTCCTCATTTTGGCCATGACAGTAAGGCCAGTTGCTAATCACATTGATGATTTCCTTAGCCTTCATACAATGGTAGAATAAATGACCATGAGTTTCCTCATTTTGGCCGCGGACAGGGCACTCGGAGCAGCCCTCAGTTCTCCACTTTTGGTTCCGACTGCGCACAGGGAGGCGGTCCTGAAATCTCAGCCAAAGGATGAAGGCATGTCGAGGGGTGACAAACCTAGTCCAGACCGCTTCCGTCCACCAAGGTTGTTCAGCAGCTGGAAGCAGCCACCTATATCCACTGGAGACAGTATATTTCCCTGTGTTAGTCCATTCCCAACGACGTCCCGGCTGCGAGCCCCACTTAATAATTTCTTTGATTTCACAGAGGTGTTTGAAGTAGGGGCAAACGTTGTACGGGGGTGTATATATATATATATATATATATATATATATATATATATATATATATATATTTATATAGTATGAATTCATAGCAATTTCCATCTCTACCATCGGGGTCGAATTTTCCTAGCCTGGAAGCCTGCTTTGGTTACCATAATGCCCCTGTTTACTAGCGTCCAGTACATCCATTGTGCTGTGAGATGTAATGTTTCTGGTTTCCAGTGTCACATAACTTTCATCTATGGTCTACACACTATTGCTGATCGTTCCCCTCTCTGGGGTAGTGTGAAAGATTTATCATCTTCCATAATGGGGCCTTGGTGTCTTATTGGCGATTGCAATACAGTTCTTCACCCTGAAGACAGAATTCATGGTACTGCTGTCACCTTAGCGGATGTAGCCGATCTGAAAAACTGTATTAAACACTGCAGTCTGACAGAGATTCATTGTAGAGGTGCAAATCATTCTTGGTCGAATGGTCATGTGTTTTCAAAAATTGACAGATTTTTTGTGAACGACCACTGGCTTGTGGATGCAGCCCTCACTCAAGCGGATTATTTGTTTAACTCCCTCTCTGATCACTATCCTATACAGATTGCCCTCAATGATGGTCCTAGACTAAGAAGTATTTTTCGTTATTGTGATATGTGGTCGAAAGACCCTCAGTTTCCTAGTCTTGTCAAGGAAGCCATTGATAATAGGCTTGAGGGTTTTAAGATGTATGTTCTCCAGCAGATTATGAAGCATCTGAAGCATGGCCTCAAGAGACTTAATAAAGACAAATACACTAATATTCATTATCAGCAAAACTGTGCGAGGAAGCATCTTGAAGAGATACAAACCCAGCTTATGCAACATCCTGGGAACATATAAATTTAGGTAGATGAGCAAAAGGCAAAAACCCGTTATTTGGCAGTCCTACGATCCTCCATAGGCCTCATCTCACAACAAAGTAAGATAGAGGCTGCCATCTATGGTGACACATGTTCTAAATTCTTCTTTGCCAGGATGAAGCAAATGAAAATCGAGAACACTATTTTCACCATCCGTGGGCCTGATCAAAGCATTGTTGAAGGATACGATGCTGTGGGGAAAGTAATGGTGGAGTTCTACCAAGGCATGCTGGGCACTCAACAAATCATGCGTCATAGCATCGATACCAACATTACTCAACATGGTCCTCTAATTCCGGACAGTATTCATGATACCCTTTGTGCTGAATTCACGGATACTGAGATCAAGAATGCCATCTTCTCCATACCCAATCAAAAATCTCTCGGCCTTGATGGTTACACTAGCGGTTTCTTCAAGAGTTCCTGGGACTTAAATTGGGCCTCATGTATGCGATGCAGTGCACGAATTTTTTCAGTCCGGTAAGATGCTGAAGGCCCTGAACTCTACCTCTCTTGCTTTGGTCCCGAAAGTTCAAAATCCTACCGAGCCCACTGATTTTCATCCCATAGCTTGTTGCAACACTGTTTACAAAGGCATCTCAAAACTCATTGCAAGCCGCATAAAGATGATTCTGCCAGACATCATCAATCACAGCCAAACAGCTTTTGTGCCCGGAAGAGAATTACTCCATAACGTTCTTCTTTGTCAAGAGCTTGCGCGAAGCTTCAGGAGAACCACCTCCCCATCCAGATGCTTATTGAAAATATATTTGAGAAAGGCTTTTGACACTGTTCACTGGGATTTCATTCATGAGCTCCTTCTACACTATAATTTCCCTCATCGTCTTATACAATGGATAATGGCGTGCATCACCACCACTTCCTACACTATCTGTGTCAATGGAGGGAACTATGGATATTTTCAGGGAGGTCGTGGACTCCGCCAAGGAGATCTCATCTCACCCTTATTGTTTGTCCTTACTATGGACTATCTATCTAGAGGGTTCACCAAAGCTGCCCTGCAAGACCAATTTCGTTTCTACCCTCGGTGCAAAAACTTGAAGCTAAATCATCTCATTTTTGCAGATGACCTCATGGTGTTTTGTGCGGAAGACAAGACATCAGTATCCATGATCATGGACATTCTTCATCACTTCCATGCCACATCGGGACTGGCGGCAAACCCGTTGAAGTCTACCTGCTATATCAATGGAGTCTCTGCCTCTGCGAAAGAGTCGATCTTAGTAGCTACTCGTTTTAATGAAGGAGAAATGCCTTTCCTCTATCTGGGTATCCCCATCAGTGATGGAAGAATCAGTAAATCGGACTGGGATAGGCTCGTTGGAGAAATGACCATGAAAATCCAACAATGTAAAACAAGCAACATCTCTTATGCTGGTCGCATTGTCCTAATTAATTCAGTACTCATGGGGATTTACTCCTACTGGGCGTCAATCATCGTGCTCCCTCAAGAAGTCATCAATCGCATATATTACCCAAATCTGTCGTAACTTCCTTTGGGGCTCGGATGAAAGCTACAAGAAGGCACCACCCATTTCGTGGGAAAACTCTACAAACCAAAATCCAAAGGTGGCCTAGGCATCAAAAACTTACAACTTTGGAACACTGCGCTAATTGGAAAACAGGTAATGGAGATTCATCAGAATAAGACCTCCCTTTGGATCAAATGGATACATGAACGATATATTCGGGGGAGGGACTGGTGGGCAATGGAGCCCAATCCTGACACCTGCTGGTATCTAAAAAAACTTTGTCATGTCAAAGACATCTTCAAGCCAGCTACGCATCTCCATCAACAATACACTGTAAAAGTTGGTTATAATTGGCTTCAGGGCATGCAACCATCTTGGAAATGGGCCAGACTGCTCTGGAACAGTCTCAACAACCCGAGGCACTCTGTCATAGCCTGGATAACTCTACATGGGAAACTACAAACAAAGGCAAGGCTCCACCGCTATCAGAGTACTGTATGCCCCATCTGCCCTATGTGCGACCATGCTCAAGAAACCCAAGATCATCTGCTGTTTGATTGCACGTATGCCTAGCAGGTTATGCACCATCTCACTAACTGGCTTCACATTCCACGCGGAAAAAGCTTCGTTCACTGATGCAAGAATATCACCCGCTGGAAAGTTCCAAATGGGAAAAAAGACCTCGCTGTGGCAACTATTTGAGCCTACATTTACAACATTTGTGCAGTCTGAAACCTCAAGGTGTTCAAAAGTCTTGAGAAACCAGTTGCCACTACTTTTAATACTATCAAAACTGTCATGCGTGACAGAATTTGTTTCATAGCTAATATTTCCAATAGATACAAACCTTGTATAGATTGGCTCTTTGCCTAATTCTTGTACTCCATTTTGCGGTTGAATAAAGTTACTCTTTAACTTGTTCAAAAAAAATATATAGTATGAATTAATTACAATAATGTTATTACTTAGTTGAAATTATTGAATACTCACGTAAAATCATATTTGCATGTATACATTCAAAAACATATTGAACTAATTATATCTCAATTAAAAAATGTAAAAATACATATTATTATCAAAAAAATCCAACAAATTCTATAACAAATCATAATATAATTAACTCATCCTAACACAACAACAATCCAAAACAAATAACGCAACAATTCAACAATAAAAAAAAGTGCAATTACATTTGATAGGCTTCAACTTTTGCCTGTTCCAAATTGTCAATCACTTTTGAAATTATTCCAAGTGGTAGGCTTATTTTGAAAATTATTCCAAATGGTAGACTTATTTTAAAATTTTAAAAATTATTCCAATTTTTCAAGCACTTTAAAAACTATTCCTAGTTGTCAAACACTTTAGATATTATTCCAAGTGAGTCGATTGTGAGATTGATAGGGGGCCTAAATGAAATTGAGAAAAGAGGAAAGTTTTGGGAGTAATATTTTAACAAATGGTACAAGAAGAAGATCACGAGATCGAATAATTTTTAAAATAAATCTACCGCTTGGAATAATTTAAAAAGTAGTTGACAACTTGAAATAGGCGAAAGTTGAAACCTATCAAATTGAATTTCCCTAAAAAAAATTAAATAATCAATTTATTTTACACACTCAATATTACTACATCTATTATTAACATCATGGTATAAGTGGCAGTGGCTGATGCCAGTTTTTGTAGTGGTGGTGACGGTGGTGGTCGGAGTGCTGCTGGTGCATAGGTGGTTGTTGATGGCAGTATTTGTAGTTGTAAGTATTTTTTATTTTTGTGAAATGGTGATAAATCTGTTTTGTTCCATTGAGATTGTATAACTAGCCTCACAAAACACATGGTAAACTCACTTTGTGTTTGATTTACATATACCCTATGTTAGTTAACTAAATTGCTATCAGTATAACTGTTTTTTAAAAAAAAGTAATAATAACAATTCCAAATAGGGGCAGACCTATTACTGACACCCTAATTCATTGCCAAAAGAAAATCAAAATTAATTTCTTTGGTCAAATCTACTTGATTGATGGTAACACCTTATTTAAAGAAAAACACTTCTATGAAAGTTAAAATTAAATGATCCATCATAATTAATTAGATGTACATTGCAAGTTATAATTGACCGAATTAAAATAATTTGAATTTCCTCATGGTAAGTCTTAATTGGCTAATAAAATTTTACCTTCTACAAGCATCAGCTATTTTCTTATACCAATAAAATTATTTAGTTTTAAAAACCCCAACTTTGGATCTTTTTTATCAGAATATCCCAAACTTTACTTTTAATATGGGGGTTGGTATTTATTAGCATCCCAACACTGAATTAATATCAATTAAATTCGGGATTTTCCACAATATAGTGGTTATTTTTTAGCTAATAGACACTTTTATTCTACAAGTCACCTCAAACATTACGGAAAATTCTGAGATTAATATCTCTATGAACATCTAGTTTAATTTCAAGTATATTAGTAAATAAAACTCAAAAATGTCATACGTACTCTTAAGTTCTAATATACTTAGTGTGATACAAATATCCTAACTAAAAACAAAATAATAAATTTTTTTAGCATTATACTATTATCTACCTTGTAGATCTCGTGTTGTGTTCATTCAATATTTGATATTATCCTATGTGACGTTACGTTGTTTACGTCAAATTTCTTAGCATCAAAGTTTAGAAACCATCATTGACAAAAGCAAAAAAAAAAAAAAAAGGAGAGAGAGTTTAGAAACCTTCTGAAGGAAGAAGCAGCGCCGACCTACTACTTCAAGTCTCAAACTAGTTGGTGTTATGGCGACCCTTTCCCATATTTCTTTTTTCTTAACCATTAATTAATCCCATGCCGTAGACAATAAGTTGACTTGACACCATATTCTACACAAAAATCATACTTTTTTCTAGAAAAAACATTTTATAAATAAATACCCCCGAAAAGAATTTATCATATATGGGGCTGCAACCAGCAATACTTTAATTAATTTCTAGTGTGGTTGGTGTGACAATTACGGGTACACCTTCATAGACCAATGAATAAATCCAAATTAAGGGTTTAAAAAAGGAATCCGATTTTAAATAAATTCGAATAGGTCCAATTATCAAATGCAAATGAAAAATTTATTATCCTCATTTGATTTTTTAGATAGGATCAAGTCAGACTATTTAAATAAACATAAATTCGGGTTATAATCAGAATCGAACAATAAAAATAGAATAAATATTACGTCTGAGTTTTTGTTTAGCGTAAAAATTTTGTGACAGTAGCTAATTTTTTTGATTTTTTTGAATGAGATAAATTCAGACATCGGGTCTAACAAAATTTTGTGAGCTGTAATCTAACTCATTTCAAATTGGAAGAAAAAAAAGGAAAAGAAAAGAAAACCCTAAGCCCAACGTCATGGAATTATTACGCCCCTAGATTTGAAAAATTGACCAAGTCTTGTTCCCAGATTTTTGACCGTTGAACGGTTGACTGATTACACCGTCCCTTGACGACTTCGTGATCCAACTACATCCAATCCAACTACATATATATTTGCTTCATAAATTGGCGTCTGAATATTCATTTCATGAGAAACCCAGATCCAATCTAGCTAGCTACAAACATTCTAGAAAATTAAAAATATTGAGATAATTTGGAGATCGAAAAATGAGTTGCGCAGTTGTAGTACCGGCATCATTTTCGGGTTCCAATAATCCGAGTGGTAATAATAACAATAGTAATCTATATAGTTCAGTGCCTCCTATGTCTCCTAGCAACAAGAATATTATGGTAAAGTTTCAGCATAACTGTCACCATCAAGTTCATAAGGAGTTGCCGTTGTTGAAGAGGAAAAGGCCGGCCAAGATCAACGTTCCATTAATGAGTAACTTGTTGCAGGAGAGCTTTGCTTCGAGTACTCCTAGGGATTACTTGGTCGACAAGGTAGGTCAGGAGGTCGAGGTTGAAGGAGATGGTTATGGAGTTTATTGTAAGAGGGGCAGATCCAGAGCTCATTTGGAAGATCGCTACTCGGTTCTTCTTAATCAACCTCCTCCCAATTCTAACCAGGTAATTCATGTATCCAATTATTGCATATATTTATTTTCTACGTACCTACCCCTCTAGTCTTCCTTACCTTTGCTATCAAATTCGATTTAAATGCCTACACAATACCACAATTGATTTAAACTTAATTAACAGACAAACTATGAAATTTTAATACTAGGATTAAAATTTATTTTCTACCCTATTTACCAACTGCCATTTAATTATAACATCAATACAGCCCCGCGTATAAGATCATTTTCAAATATATATTCTCTTGACTTTTGACAATTTCCAGGCAATTCACTGCTTAAATTAAACTTTCATTTTTGTAAAATATATTTGTGAAAATCACGTCATTATATTCATGTAAAACATAGTTTTTCACAAAAAAAAAAGTCAATCTCAATTGATTGATTAATGGTCGAAATTTGTAAAATTAAATATGGTTGCCACAGATAACAGAAAAAATGGAGAGGGTATATAGAGAGGAGCCATCGACATAATTGAGACTCTATCTAAAAAGTTGAGACTCTCTAGTGCGTGACGGTATGATTAAAAAAAAAAAAATTGAATTGATATTGCAGGCATTTTTCGGTATATTTGATGGGCATGGAGGTGCCAAGGCAGCTGAGTTTGCAGCATCAAGGCTGGGCAAGAACATCATGGATCATATACGGCAGGGAGAAGCCGATTTCGAATCTGAAAAGTTTATGGAAGAAAAAGTAAGAGAGGGTTACTTAGCTACTGATGAGGAGTTCCTTAGATCGGAAAATGCTGTTGGTGGTTCATGTTGTGCAACAGCATTGATACACCAAGGCAAGTTGATCGTCTCCAATGTTGGTGATTGTCGCGCCGTTATGAGCAGAGCTGGCCTTGCCGAGGCACTCACTACTGATCATACTCCTGCTAGACAGGATGAGAAGATGAGGATTGAAGCTAAGGTAATTAATTACTTAAATTTACATATATCTAAAATTATTGTTGCTAAGCTATTGAGATTGTTGATGGGTACAACATAGCCCTCATGCTTAGGAAAAGTTACCATTGAAAATGAGAATTGTTAAGGTGTGTTGAAATAATTTGAGCATTGCAATATACAGGGAGGATACGTAGATGTGTGTAAAGGTGTATGGAGAATCCAGGGTAGTCTAGCAGTGTCAAGAGCTATAGGTGACAAACATCTGAAACAATGGGTGACAGCTGAACCGGACACAAAGACTATCGACATCCAACCTGACTGCGAGTTTCTCATTTTAGCTTCAGACGGCTTTTGGGACAAGGTACATTACATTACATACGTACATTGAGTTTCCAATCAAATATATGTACGTGCAACTCACAACTTGGTGTTGTTTTGGATCCTAACAGGTGAGTAATCAGGAAGCCATAGACATGGCCCGCCCCTTGTGCTCTACACCCATACACAAGCCAGAGCTAATCCATGCTTGTAGAAAACTGGCCCAACTCTCCATTAGCAGAGGATCAGGGGACGATACCAGTGTAATGATCATTCGACTAGATCCATTTGTCAATTAGATGTTCAAGGAGTAATTAGCAGGAATTCCTATATGTAGGAAGTTTGTATAGTTATAACAGTAGATGCTCCTTTAGTAGTATCATGGAGTTTCAAGGAAGCACTTGATGTGCAGTATAACGTCGGGACATAGCTTCCTACAAACTCCCCAAATTTTGATGCTGTATTATTGTTTTGGTTAGGATGTGATTATTTTGAAATTTGGATGGAGCTTTTTTGTTTAAAAGTCTTAAAGCTATCTCAATCGTTAAATTTGTGAGCCTGTAACTAAGATTCATGAAATTTATACATATTATATGTGTGTGCAGATATATTATAAATTCAAACATAGTTAGAATTCTAGAAAAAGTCATGTGATAAAATATCTAGAATAATCATAAAAAAATTATCAAATATTATCTAAAAACAATTTCTTAGGATATTCTTAAAATATAAAGACATACTGAAGATAATGAGTGAGAAGAATTTAAATACAACAAAAGAGGACAAAAACAAAAAAAAAAAAAATCGGCATGAAGATTGAGAAATTTTAAATTCATTTATCAAAAGATAGAATAGAAGGGAGAAAAGTATTATACGTTTCATTAGGGTACTATACTATTTCAAGCAAACTAAATTTGGGCAAAATAATTAAACAAGGAAGGCGAGAATATGTTTTTTTTCTTTTGGTAGGAAAGGTGGGTCAAAGCCCATTTTATTCAAAGCAAATTAAAAGCAATTACATGTGATAGATGCCTCTAGCGGCCATACGATCTGCATGGAGCAATTGTTTGACCTCCCTAGGAGGTTCATTTAGGTACCTAATAGGGCAAATATTTTGATCAAGGGTCATTGACGCTAGTTTATCGGTAACAAGATTGGTTTCGCGGTGCCAAAAGGCTACCTTCACCTTCCATCCCCGCCATTTGCATCCATGTCTGACATTGTTTTATTAGAGGCCCAACCGTCTCATGATGGACTTCCTCCATGCCAAGGAGATTTGCTACGACTTGAGAGTCCATCATAAGCTCCAAAACCTCCACCCCCATGTTCTTGGCCATTTGCAAGCCTTTGAGAACCGCCTTCACCTCAGATGTCAAAGCGTTGCATTGTTGGAAAGGACACATAAAGCCACCAAGGCACAACCCATCAGAGCTTCGAAGAACTCCTCCCCCCGCCCCTATGGGGAGGTTTTCGCAGGTTGCGCCGTCCGTGCACAATTGGTGAGCGCCATTGCCCCTCCCCCCCCCCCCCCATTTGCAGATAACTGGGCTATATTTTACAATTGAGTTGTGTAGAAAAAGAGAAGATCAAAGACTATCCAAATACAATTACAACTACAACCACACTATTACTGTCATCCCTCCCCCCCCCCCCCTCTTTTTCAAGTGGTGGAGAGCATTCATCAATATTGGCCTTGAACTCAAAAAATGATGCTGAGACTCACATATATAGAGGTTTGGTAAGTAAATCAACAAGTTACTCTTTGGAAGTGACATGAGAAGTTTTTAGGAACCCTTCAAGAACCTTAACTTAAGTATGGCAGTGTATCCGAAGATGTTTGGTCCTTTTATCAAATTTCTGCGGAAGATTTAGACATCATCTTTTTTTTTTTTGGGTTTTTGGATGCTAATATACTAAACTTTTGTGGTGTTGGACAATAATACACCGAACTTTAACCTTGGACAATAATACACTGTATTTTGGGGGGTGTTGAACAATAATGCACCTCGAACGATTCCGGCAGTGGCTGACAATCCAACTTAGCAGGTGAAGGAGATGAACTGGCCCAAAATATTTAAATTTATGACATGTCAGCTAATATACACATAAGCAAATGAGTCAACTTTGAAAACAGTAAAAAAAACATAAAATCACATTTACTTAAACATGTTTTCGCTGAGAGATTGTTGTTGTAGTTATATAAAATCACCTTTGTTTGTGTAGATTAGCTGACATGTCATAAAATTAGATATTATTTAGCCAAGTTATCTTCTCAGTCCGCCCCGTAAGATCACCACCAAGTCATCCCCCATCGAAATCGTTCTGAGTGCATTATTGTCCAATACCCCCCAAAGTTCAGTGCATTATTGTCAAAGGTCAAAGTTCAGTGCATTATTGTCCAATACCCCAAAAGTTCAGTATATTATCATCCAAAAATCCTTTTCTTTTCTTGTATTCCAGGAAACTAGAGACTAACCAAGAAAGATGCAGTATCTAGTCAAAGAAAGGGCACTCATCTTGTAGGCATCATTGTACGTTGTGCTGTGGAGATCATTAGTTGCAGGATAAAATAAGCCCATGTTGGCTGCCCCTTTACCTTAGAACGTGTAGAGCAGTTTTGTCATAGAGATCAGTTGGGAGATGACTAATAATGCATCCAAATGGTATTGGCTCACCAAGCGGTCGTTCATAATCAACAAAGAAGTTGAGGCTTCTTAGAAGAAGGGATTTGGTGGGAGTTTAGCTACTAGAGGCATACATCAGAGAATATATCAGTGATATCCTTTGTTGGTTCAAAAAAGTATTTGTAGAAGACCTAGATATTTCAATACCCAAGAAATACTTAACTAGGTACAAGTCTTTAACAATAGAAGTTGTATGTAGGCTCTGTTCTTTAGTTGAGTTAACCTAACTAGGGATGGCAGTCAGATTCGAATCCGAAGCGAATCTGATTCACTCTGAAGCAAAAACTCCGAATCCGAATCCGATAAAAAAGTCCGAGCCCGAATCCGATTAAAAAAATCTCACTTCGGTTATAATTGGGGTGGGTATGGAGGTGAGCACCTCTGATCCGATTAAGTTCGACTAAGTCCGATTATAGTAATTAATATAATTTGTTTTAAAAAAATAAAAAATTAGAAATCAGAGTTTTATTTTAACTAGTATGATATATTAATCAGAGGTAATCGGAGATAGAAACAATCATAGTCAGAGGAAATCGTAATGGAGTCGGAGGAAATCATTTTACGAAAACGTATAAAAGCTAATCAGAGTCGGAGGTAATCAGAGGTAATCGGAGTTGGAGGTAATCGGGTCGAAGTTGGAGTTGGGTACCTCTGACTAAGTTCGGATTTGGAGGTTTACCCACCTCCAATTAATTGGATTTGAAGGTGACCTCCACCTCCGATTAATAATTGGAGTGAAGGTGGAGGTGGGTACCTCCGGTCCGCCTCCGATCCGTTGTCATCCCTAAAACTAACCAATCTAATCTAGCTTAAGTTAACTGAATTTATCCTTACCTAACTAACTTAACCCAACTCCCTAAAAAACACCCAAACCAAAAATAACTTTTTAATCAAAAAGAAATTCAAATAATATTATTTTAATATCAAATCAATCCATTTTTTCCAACATCTATAACTCCTATTCATTTATTTTCCTCAAAATATTCAAATTTTATTAAATAAAATATTTCCACCCACCAACTAACTTAACTCAAACCAATTCTCCTATATATCCTATCCTATCCTATCCTTTCCTTTCCTTTTCTATCTTATCCTATCCTGTCCTAACCTAACCAACAAAACCCGAACCTAACCTAACCAAAGAACAACACCGTAAAGAAGTTATTAGTTGGATAAGATCTTGAGATTCATCATTTGTTATCAAAAGATCATCCACATACACAAAAACAAAAATTGAACTCGTAGAAGAAACTTTAGTAAAGAGAGAATAAGTTGATTTTAACTTGTTGAAACCTTGTTTGTTTAAAAATTTTGTCAATTCTAGATTGCATTGTTGAGATATTTGTTAAACACCATATATGGATTTAACAAGCCTGCAAACTTCAGTTGCATTATTTTTAGTACAACGTTATGGTGGCAACATATGAACTTCACCAGTAAAACTGTATAAAAAAGTATTCTTTATATCCAAGCGTAAAATCTCATTGTTTAGTCATGACTATGGCAATAAAGATTATAACGGTTCCCAATTGAGAACCAGGGAAAAAGTATGGTTATAATATGTATCTTCAATTCGTTTAAAACACCTAATTACTAGGAGAAAGTTTTGTACCTATCAACCGAACAATCAAGCCTGGAATTTACCTTATAAGATCACTTTGATGGGAGAGCCTTCTTACTAGGAGAAAGTTGAGTACGTGAGAACTCATGTTGCATTGGTCTCTAATGCTTCAAACTCCCTGTTCATAGAAATTTGACACTCATAATACTATTTAGCGTGGTTTCGAAACATGCATCATGGTTAGTAGAGAAGTAACATGAGAAGTAGATAAATGATCAAGATCAGCGACATGGAATAAAGGATGATTAGTTTTGGAGAAGAAAATGTGAGAGGGATTAGAAGTGGAAGAGGTATGCTGAATTTTCTTTTCTGGATGAGTAATATGAAAACCTAAGCCTTGCTTTAATATAACTAGTTGGACTAATGCGGGCGCAGTGAAAATATTGCTTGACTCGATGAAAAATCATTTCAAATATTGACATTATACTATACTTATTTTTATTTTTTTCACTGAGGCTGGAGGATATTAATAAAACCTTAATAATGCATAGCTTCATTGTTATAGACCGAAATTCATGAATAATGAACAATTGATTTTTACAAGGTCTGGAGGAGGAATTGAGCATGACTAAAAATTCTAACTACATTTTGGGAAATGGACAAAGTTCATATTTAATTATAACCGAGAAAAGAAAAATGTGAAAAAATATAGATCAGTTGCTACTTGAACCCCATTAATCCAAAAGGCTAGCTGAAGCCCATGTTTAGATGTCCTGCACCAAATTCAAAGTGGAAAGAATGAGTTGCAATGACATTCAAATAGGTAGTGTTGAACTAATTTCAAGAAATTTGAAATTAATTCTCAAAATCAAGACAAGATTGAAACATGTAGGATTGATTCTAAAATTGTTAATCACGTAAACACCTAGAAAGGCATGCCAGCACAGTAGTACATAGATGAGACATAGCTGGCAAGTTTTATAATACCTCTGTTCCAAATTAATTGTCACTTTGGCTTATTTTGACCGTTAATTATTCACAAATTACATGAGTTACAATATAAAATTACCTCCATTATAATTGTTAGGAAAATATCTTTCTACTGATAGTATATTGTTATTCAATTAAGGCTTTATTTAAGTTCCGTCAATTTCTGCCAGTTTATCTTCACTTTATGTCTCACCATCTCCTTCATGATTAGGTTTAGGTTTTTAGGTTCAATACTTCACATTCATGTCCCTTACATCAATTGATGCATAATGAACTCTCTACCAACAGAACAAAGAAGAAAATTAGATATAATGGAAGCAACAAACCCAAAATCCAACCAATTGCTGAAATTTCACTCTAACGTAGGTCACACCTTTAAAAAAAAAAAAAAACAATTCACACACCCTTAATTCTACTCTCCTTAAACCATTAATAAATCAGCAGAAACTTCAAGGAGATTTCAAGGATCTTGAGCTGAAGCAAAACCAAGAGGTGGGATTCAAAGACATGGGGTGCTTTGGGTGGAGGGCGACATTAGGAGACAGATAATTCATAATAGGGCATGAAAATACGAAATTGGGGGGACAACCCAGTTTTTTTTTTTTTTTTTTTTTTTTTTTTTTTTTGTTGTACATTGACGAAATTGTTGACAGAGTACTCAAAGTTGTGTTCCTATAAGTCTGTGGGCAGTCTTCATGTTGGGTACTGTTGGGCATTGGTTTCTCATTTACACATTGAAGAAAACTATAACAGAGAGGGGGAGAGTACTGTTGTTGATATGTACTTGGAATGCAACTTTGTAGAAGCCAAAGCATATACTATCGCATGCAATCACATTTCATAAGCATAGAAAATTACTTGTCTCTCCCCGTCCTCATCCCTCCTTACTTCCCTCCCACTCCACTGAAACCAGTAAAAATGACAGCTTTGAAGATGCCAAAGCATATACTATGGCATGGAATCACATTTCTTAAAACATTTAAGTACATAGAATATAGAGTGTAGTATCCATTCCAGTGCCAATATGCCATGGTGAAAAGGCTCAAAATTTACAGCTACTATGAAAGCAAGCACCAACAAAATGTGATTCTGAATCTCATATACTCTTTGTTCTTCTTATTACGATTTGTTTCCTTTTTAATTAGAACTGTTGTTCCTGCCACCCATAAGATGTGGTTGAGTTCGTTTCTTATATTGTTTATCTCTTTCCCTTTAGCTAGACTTTCAAACATGTAGGGCCTGTTTTGACATGCGCGCATGCATAAATACAACAAATCTATCGCCCAGTTTCACTTAGAAACATCATCATCAACATCATAAAGTGTGTCTAAAAGTAATTGCACAAACAAAATAATTTTAAAAAAATACCTTTTCATTTCCAAATGCAAGATTAAATCAACAAATCCCAAATCATTCTTCCCCTGGGGAAATTTTTTGGGTATTTTGGAAAAATTTTAGTTTTTTTTTCCTAGGCATTTAGGGCAGAATCAATGAAATTCAGCAAATCAAATATTCAAAAGAAAGATAAAATCACTTACAGGAGTTTCAAAATAATGGAATAGATACTTACATGCAGGAGTCTGCAATTGCTCATTATCAGACCTAATTAGCCGATGAGACACTGATCCACACTGAGATTTCACAAAAACTCAAATATGGTTTGTCTCTGAACCTGACTCTGAACCCAAATCGACACAAATGTCAAAAGAAAATACCCTAATCAATAACTACCCAAATAAGATAGAGATTTCGACCAAAGGAAAACTTAACAAAATCAAATCCTGAACTATATTGATTGCTTGAAGGATAAAATGTAGATTGGAGAGAGAAAAGGGAAGCATCATGCATGAGATGTACAAAGGAAAAAGGATTGAGAAACAATACACAATATTTACCTTGAAAAAGAGCTTGAAATCTGTGTGGGATGTAAAAAGGAGACAGGAGTGAGAAAGTGGGAATCGCCAATGTCTTTGGAGAGACTAAAGGAGTACACAGTAACAATTTTATTGTTACCGCTACGTGTGTCTTTTGTATTGCCAAATGTCCTTCCTTACATCTCATATTAATTTGACCGAAATAACCCCAAACTACTATTCACTGGAACAGTAACTGGAATTACTGTTCATTTCTACAGTTGTAAGTTTTTTTTTTTGAGATCTTCACATTTATGGTATAGTGATAGATAGGTAGATTGGAAGTTGTTGTTGAATATCATATGGAAATTTAATAGTGGCTCACACATCAGTAGAAGTATGTATTGAAGAAGAGTCATTGATAGGTATGTAAATGTTGGAAAAATAAGAGAAGGGGAATGATCAGAACATATATGTTTTGGTTAGCCAGAACCTGATGTGGTGTAATGAGCTTGTTAATGAGATTTTGACGGTTAGAAAAGATCATTAAGAGTTGGGACAGATTACAAGGGACAGAAGTTACACAACATTTTGACTTATAAAAACTGAAAGATATCGTGGTGAGATTTGGTGTTGCTTGAGTGGGATATGATGGAGGATGAAGAATTCGAACTTGGAAAACAACCTTAAACCCGATATGAACATAGGATAAAGGAAATTCACCACCTAAGAACTGCAACCCACTAAGAATTTGCTAAAGACTAGGCAACCACAAACTTCATAAAGGGAAGACTTGCAACACCACCATTGATGTAATGGATAAAGTAAACAAGATATTGAGAGAGAAGGAGAAAACCAAGAGTTTCTTCATTCATTCATAAACAACCAATGTATTCTTCCTTCTAAATATCATGTATTTATGGTGGCATTGAGGTGGAAGGAGACTTGAGGTGTTTAATTACAAAAGAGTCCCTTAAATGAGGGTTTTTACATAACATAAGGGGAGGGGCAAAAAGGTAATTACACAAATGGGAGAAACAAAAGGAGAGGGAAATCGGCTGGAATCCCGATTTCCCCAGGCACATCGTGGGCAGGACACTTGCAAATTACCATATTGTCGTGGGCGCGTCATTCAAGTCACAGGCGTGATCTCGTTCGGGAAACTAGGCTAAAGATTGCCATAAGAAAGGTCACGGGCGCGACCAAGTGTTGGTCGTGACTGCGACACCGGTGGTCGCGGGTGTGACCCGTGGCAAATCCTAGTTAAACTTCTCCTTGTCGCGGGGTCGCGGCGCCTGCGACCTATAGCGTCACGGGCGCGACGTGTGCCCAGCACCAAGATGTCTGGGGAGGGATGGCACATGCGCGACGTGTCGGTTGCGGGCATGACCTTGGTCACCGAGCCTTGTAAGGGCGTGACCCACAAGGTCACGGCCATGACGCCCCTACTGTCATGATCCTCCCATGTTCGTTCCATGGGTCATTCTCATCCAGCTCCTTGTTGAATACTAGGGTCCCAAAATACCTCCGAGTTGGACTCGGGTCAACCTTCCTTGGCTAGGAAATACCCTTATGGTTGAAGTGTGACCATTTTGAGCCCAAAAGAAAGTCAAGTTTGAGTTTGTTGCTTTATTTACGTCGAAGGAATCCCAGGAGCCTTATGAGGCTCGAGAATGGCCCCGTTGAGGACCACAAGCAACATCCATTGGTCCGGGATCCTCTTGGAATTGTCTCTCGCATCCCATCTCGAATGGAAAAGACTCGTCCACGTCTTCACGGTCTTGGGAGGGTGAGTCATTCATGGTTTGGATTGGGTGGGTCCCATATCAGGATACTTCAAAAACTTTATAAGTTTGTAAATCGTATAGTTTATACCCTTTGCTACCAAAACAATTATCACAAAAAATGCATCTTATAGCTCTTAGTGCAAACCTATTAGTTTCACCCAAGTTTACAGCAAATCACAAGCAAACAAGAGTTCTGAAATAAGATAAACTAGGTTTTTTTATTAGTTAATACTTCACATAAGGACTTTTCCAATGTAATGTTCCATAGGGAGCAAATTTATAATCAGTTGCATCAAGTATACATTCTTTTCAAAATATTTTAGAAAGACTAGACTGAAACCTGATAGCACACGTAGTATCAAGCAAATGTTTATTTTTTCTTTCCACTACATCGTTTTGTTATGGAGTTCTCACCATAGAATTTTGATTAACAACTTTCTTATGAGCAAAAAAAAAAAAAAAAAAGCAAAACAGGCGTGATTAACTAACTCAAAACTATTGTCAATTCTAATAGCAAGTACTTTAGCATGGTATAGGGTTTCAGGTAAAGAAAATAGGTTCCAAATAGTTGTAAGGAGTTGAGATATACATATCATTTAACAAAAAGTTCCAAGCATGTCTACTAAATTCATCAACTATCGTGAGAAAATAACAAGAACCATCAATATTATTTACTCTGTGGTCCCAAAAGTTCCATATGTAAAAGTTCAAAACAATATGGGTGTGTATAATGCTTTTTCAAAAAGAAAGCTTGTGACTTGTGAGAAATAATACAAGTTTCATAGAAAAAAACATCCCGAATATCAAATCTTTACATCGAGGAATATGATATGCTTAGACAAAGATGTGTGACCTAGTCTAGTATGTATGAGATTCAATAAATCAAAATTGGATTTCGTCCTTGTATCGTTGAGCAGTGAACAAAGTAGAAATAGAAACTTATTGCTTATTATGTGTCCAGTGTAAGAGTTCAGTTTAAACAAATCATTGCTTGGTGTACCTTTCCCAATAATAGAATCAGTTGTAAGGTGTTCCAATAGAAACCATTAGGGCATATATGTATGCACAGATTTTGAGTGATAAGGAGTTTAGTAGCAGACCTAATTTTGTACTTAAACTCATAAATATATAGGACCCATGTAAAGTTAAGGCATCACAAAAATCAACAATATCAACTTGGGTAACATTCTTTAAGGAAATGGCCTCAATTCAATTGAATTAAATAAACTATATAAATCACAAAGCATGAAAATATCATAGCACATACGGTCACCTATACTAGTGTCAACGATCCACACATGATATTGAGGTATTATCAGTGTAAGAACAATGAAAGATATGCTAAAAGGGTTGATCCTTACCTACATAATTGAACACATCTGCAAAGTGAGCAAAGTAAGTGGTTGGTTGCCCTACTCTAGTAGATTGGTAATAAGTCTTGGTGGATTTTGCAATTTCATGCAGCAATGCTTGAAGGAAAGATGTATCAAACTCGGGTTTGGTTGCCTTGCAATTATCTTCTTTGCCATATCATGTAAAGGAGTATGATAAACATGTACTTTTCTAGGTAGTTGTTTCCAAGGACGGAGGCTTAGGCCCTGTTCGGTATTAACATTTGGAGTAATGTTTAGCGTTTTGACCGAGTCAAAACACTATTTTATTATATCATGGGTGTTCAGTTAAGTAGTATTTTAAATTAACAGATAGCGTTTGATGTAGCGTTTGAAAATTTTTACAAAACATTACCCATATATAGTAACGTTTGGGTTGAAAGATAGCATTTGATGGCTAGAATTTCCATGGCTACCGTTTAGCTATATTAAAATATTATTACTTTTCTAGCAATTGTCATGCATGTTGCCTTCAGCCCATCAAAAAAATGAATAAGGACCGACTACACCACCCTTTTGTCCACCATTAAAGTTCCAAAATTTTTCCCAATAATAATAATAATAATAATAATAAAAATAATGACAACAATAATAATGACAACAATAATAATAATAATATAATGCATAATTATGTTGATAATAATAATAAAGAAGTAATACTCTGAAATCCCCTTCATGTCAAGTATGAAGAAGTCAAATATAGCAATCCTATTTCTAAATTTTACAATTTAGGGAGACTAATTTGTAGTTGGTCCAAGATATAGAAATTGTTTTCTACCTACTATTTTGTGAAAAAGAAGCAAAGAATATTTAATGAAACATTAACTTTAGTCGATTATAATCTAAGTTGAAAAAAATATTTTTTTTTCACCTATCAAAATGCATGGATGATGATGATGATGATGATGTCATTTTCGGTCATTCTACATTCATTAGTTAACCGCTAATTTTACCGAATATATTTCATACAAATAGCTACTTAAACTACTATCAGATAATAGCTACTTGCACTCTCATTCACCATGATTGATGAGTACTCCACTGTATTAATATATAGTTTATTGATTCTTTTTTTTTAATTCTTTGTGAATTCAATTTTTTTCAATTGTGAATTGTCATTTGTCAATCAATAAGTCATGCGTCATCCATCAGACTATCAAAAATCAATTCACCATGTACATATGTATATTTAATTTTAAATTTTTTTTAGTGTTGAAATTTTATATTTTTTTTAAAGATTAGTCCAATTTAATTTTTTTAGTTTATTGACTTTTTTACTATATACCATGTAAATATGTAATGATGTGAGTTGTAAGTTGTGATTTCTTTAGTATTTGTTAGTTATACTAATTGTACGATTAATTAGATTATTATTTGGCTTATTTTTTTAATTATTACTTAACTAACTTAATTGTACACTTGCTCAGTAGGATTAATTTTTTTCCTCTTTGTTATTGATTATTATATTTGTCATTTTTATAATTACGTTTTTATCGTTATTATTTATCATAATTGGCCTATTTGTTATTATTATTTATCATATGTTTGAACTTTCGTTATGATTTATCTTAAATTGCTATATTTGATATATATAAAATAGTTTATAGAATTATATTGAGATAGTATTAATATATGGAATTTACTTTTTTCAATATTGATATATATTTAATTTTTAAATAATGATTGATCAGTTGAAAATATAATCTTGTTTATTTTTTTAGATATTTATATAAACAAGATGAAGAGGTCAATACAAGGTAAAATTGATACGTTGTTTAAAAGACAAAGAAAGGAGACTCGGGCAGATACTATAGAAAATGCGTCTACATGCGAAAATGAGCCAACACCGACTAATGACTATGAGGTAACGCCTAGAAGACCTGGTGAAGCACCTTCTACATCAACTTGTCCCCCGGATATTTCCTCTCGTATTATTGTTGAAAACATTGATGAACCATTATAGCGTAATCCGGGAAAAGGAGACAAATTTGGGAATATCCTGTAGAGTTGCAATATGAAATTCAGAGAGCTTATATAAAAGCAGGTCACTAGCAACCTGTCAAAGATTTTTTGCAAACTTAGCATGCGGGTCATCTTCATCGATTTCGGACTTCCTGGTACAAAAACTATCCCTCTAGCTTGGTTAGAATATTCTCCTTAGAAGAATGTTGCTTTTTGTTTGCCTTGTTATCTTTTTAATAAGGAAGATAATCATTAGGTTCCAAAGCATTTACAATTGAAGGTTTTCAAAATTGGATGAAAGTAGGTGGAAAAGATTGTGCCTTTTTGAATCATGTGGGCAACCAGCCAAACTCAACCCATAAAAAGGCTGAGCAAAGCAGGGAGGACCTATTGAATCAAAGGCAGCACATGCCCCAAATATTTGAAAAACAATCTTCGAAGCAAATCCAAGAAAATAGGTTGCGTTTGAAGGTTTCAATTGATGCATTTATCTGTTTGGTTTTCCAAGGATGTGCTCTGAGAGGTGGTGATGAAACTATAGACTCTCAAAATCGCGGGAATTTTATTAAACTCGTGAAACTTTTGGCTTCTTATAATTCGGGAGTTGCAAATGTTGTATTGTAAAATGCTCCTAAAACTTACTCCTATACATCACCTGATTCTCAAAAAAAATATCTTAAAATTCATGGGAGAGAAAGTAAAAAGAGCCATCCGTGACGAAATTGGTGATTCAAAATTTTGTATCATCATTGATGAAGTTAGTGATGTTTCAAATCAAGAGCAAATGGCCATTGTCTTACGTTATGTTGATAGCCAAGGCATTATTAGAGAGAGATTTTTTTAGCATTGTCCACGTTACAAATATTTATGCGATAACTCTCCAAGATGCAATTTACTCTAAATTATCTCTTTATGCCTTTAATATTCAAAATATTCGTGGGCAAGGGTATGATGGTGCAAGTAATATGCGTGGAGAGTGGAATGGACTACAAGCTCTTGTTAGCAAGGATTGCCCTTATGCTTACTACGTCCATTGTTTTTCCCACTGTTTGCAGTTAGCATTAGTTGCTGTATCAAAAGAAGTTAAGCCAGTCTACAAATTTTTTTCTCAATTGAATATCATTATCAACATTGTGCTAGCTTCCCATAAGCGCAATGATGAGTTAAAGGCTGCTTGCGCTAAAGAGGTTGCTTATTTGGTTGATAATGGTGAGATTGAAACCGACACTAGGCTTAATAAAATTGGAACTTTATAATGGCCTGCTAATACTCGTTTGGGCTCTCATTTGAGATCTATATCAAGTTTGATGAAAATGGATAATCCTACATGTGTTGTGCTTCTCAAGTTAATTAAAGAGGGGAATACTTCAGCTAAGCGGGGTGAGGCAGATGCTGCATATGAAATTATGACCAGTTCTGACTTCATCTTTACCATGCATATGATGAATGCCATTATGGAGATCATCAACATGCTTTGTCAATCTCTACAGCGGAAGTCTCAAGATATTTTAAATGCTTTGCAACTAGTTTCAAGCACAAAAGTATTGCTTCATAAACTAAGAGATGATGGATGAGATTCTCTTTTGGACAATGTAAAGTCATTTTGCGAGCGTCGTAATATTGACCTACCAGATTTCAATGCTACTTATATTGCTAGAGGAGGTCGTGCTTGTCACCAACATGATCAATTTACAGCTAAGCACCATTATCAAGTAGATATCTTTAATGGCATCATTGATTCTCAAATGCAGGAGTTAGAAAGTAGATTCAATGGAAATGCAATGGAGTTACTTCGATTAATGTGTGCTTTGGATACAAGAGATGAATTTAAGTCCTTTAAGATTGCTGATATTTGCAATCTAGTTGACAACTTCTATCCTGACGACTTCATAGAGATAGAGAAGAATGATTTGAGAATTCAGCTACGCCATTATGAGGTAGAGATATCAAGGGGTTCAGATATCAAGAAGTTGTCAACTCTTTTTGAGTTGTGCCATTGGCTTGCAGAAACAAAAAAATGTGATATTTATCCTTTAATCTATAGATTGATTACGCTTGTTCGTACTCTTCCAATCTCTACAGCAAGCACTAAACGAGCCTTTTCGGCAATGAATGCTTTGAAGACCAAGCTTAGGAATAAGATGGGTGATGATTTTCTTGAAAATTGTATGCTAGTCTATATTGAAAGGGAGATAGTTAAGAGGTTTTATATAGATTCTATTATAGATTATTTTCGTGATTTAAGAGAGTGCAAGGCACTTCTTTAGAAATTTATTTATACTACACAAACTTAATATTGTATTTGCTTGATTTTATTTAATACCTAATAATTATTGTTAAATTATTTTTCTTTTTTGTATTATCTACTAACGTGACTGCTTATATATCTATAGTGTTAGTTTTTATTTTTAATTTGTAACTATAAACTAATAAGTCAACTTGTCGAGTGATTTGCCCCCCTAATGTGAAGCCCTGGCTTCGTCCCTGGCTGTTCCATGACAATATTTGCAGGTATCCTTGCTTGATGTTGTGTAGGAGGTAAAAATTTGTCGGCAAATTAGAAAATGACACGTGAAAAATAAATTAAATTTATTTGGCCAATTTTTATCCGTACGTATAAATTTAATTACGATGGTCCATTTATTAAATTTTAAATGAAAATATATCATGACCAATAACATAGTGACACATGTCAGTTATGATGTAGAAAATAGAAATTATTTTTTTATTTTAAAACAAAAGAATAATTAATTAACTTGGGCCCAAACCCAAAGTTTAGCTTAAACATTAGACCTCCAAAGGCTATTGTAACACCCTGGAATTTTAATTCTAAACTTAACGGTCAAAGTCAAACGTTGACTAACATTAACAGTGGAAGACTCTTTTTTTTTCTTTTTAATTGGGCGTTACTGTCGTATCCCCGAAGGAATACAAGGTAAGAAAGGGAAAAACTAGTAACTAATCATTTTTTTTTCAATTTAACAAACGGAAGATACTTCAATTCTAGAAACAACACAAACTAAGCATTGCTAACTTCAACTCTAGAACATAAACTAAACATCAACTCACTTAGAATCTAACACACAAACTAAATTTTATTCATAGAACTTCTAACTTCGATCTATCGTCCTCACTTCTAGTTCCCGTTCCCATCACAGAACTCTTCACCTGAAAATAAAACATTTAAAAACATGAGGAGGACTCAATAATGTCTACCCCTAACCGTTAAAACAATTTAAAATCAATTTCAATTCATTTTTGGGGGAGAAGTGAACAAGTCAAATCTTTTCAAAATCAACTTTCCTTCCTAACCAACCATAACCATCTTTCCGATTTATTAAGCGGGCAGACCTTGCTTATTTGGCCCTCGAAGTTAAAAGATTTCACAATAATCATATCTCAATCTTAATATAAATCTCAATCAATCACAATCTCAACATACGGATGGTCATCCATTTCACACACGTGCATTAACCCCGGGGAAGTAGCACTTATCAGGCATCCCTGATCTCTTGACAACCTCCCTACAGGAACAGATCCTGGTCTATGGGACATTGCCCGAACCCACAACCATATCAGGGCATCCCCTGATCTCTTGACAACCTCCCCGCAGGAACAAATTCTGGTCTATGGGACATTCCCGAACCCGCATTTACGTCTCATTTGAATTATTAGTCCGGTTTAATATCATATCCTTCCAGTCTCAATCAATCCATTCCCAATTTTCAAAACCATTTTCAAATCACACACATAAAGGACTATCTCATTTAATTACTCAAAGAACATAACTCGATTTCTAAAACAGACAGTCAATTTTATCATAAAATCCCTTCGGGATGCAAATCGCAAAACAACTTAAAATCAATCAAAACAATTAAAATGCACCCAAGCGGGATTTAGGACATAGACATTACCTGAAAATCTTCTCTTCGCTTCATGAATACAGTTGAGCTCACTAAAACGAACGTCTACATCGCGCCTAAAAATAAAGAAATTTCTAAAATCAAAATGCGTCGTACGGAGTTAACACGATCTATTTCCTCCTAACCCACCCCTAGGAACACTATAAAGTTCCCATCATTCAAAAATTAACATTTTAAACATATCTCATATAACCATCACATATCACAAATACTTACATATTAAAATAAATAAATAACTCATACTCATGACAACACATTTATTCAAAAGCAAACTGGACAGAATTCATCGCTCAAATAAAACGAACCATAACTTCACCTCCCGACATCCAATGGGTTTGGTTTTGAACTTTCTGGAAACCTCGGTATGTCTACTAAAACTCTTATGTTGACTCCAAGACCTAAAACATACCCTAAGGTCCCCAAAAACAGCCAACTATACAACCTGTCCAATTCTGATCTAGGTGCGCTATTTGGGTCGTAACTCAGGATATACACCTCGAAATCTCGATCCGCAAAATTCTTATGAAAGCTAACACACTAAGGTACTTTCTGATCAAACAGTAGCCTAAATATTAACTATACAATAAATGGTGACCGATATAGTACGACTTATGAAATCTGTCCCAACTGACTGGTTCTTTTTTTCGGGATTTTCGATCCTAGTTCTAATCACAATATGTGGGGAATCCAATTTGAGATTTTAAACAGCCTACTAAGGTCCACTACTTCGCCTTTCACCCCATAGCACAACTAAGGTCGACTTACACATATACTAACATAACTTCTCAAAATAAAATAATTTTCATTAAACATTTTCTTTAAAACATAACGTAAAGGTCGACATAAAACTTGAATTTTCGACATGAAAACTTTATATAATAACACACACAGCAAGAATTCTAAATTTTCATTCAAAATCAATTTTGAAATATTTTTAAATACAGAAAACGATTAAAACTCATAATAAAATGTAATATATTATAATAATCAATAACAATACGATTTCCGCATCAAAGATCGAAACTTTACTAAACATAATAAAATTTAACTTGTAAAAACCATTAGAAGATTTAACAAGACCCTTTTAAAAGCTATTATATAATAATAATCATACACTTATGGTTTTAATAAAAAATTTCTCCAAAACTTACTCCCTCTTTGTGAAATACTTTTAAAACTAAAACATACTACATTTAAAACTTACTCACAAGAACCATTTATCAATAACATATGAAATCAAATTAATCACTTCATTAAACCTACATCATGCATAATCTAATATTAAAACAAATCTTAAACACATTCTAGTAAGAATAACACTACCTTCATCTCATATATTGAAACTAATGCAATAACTATAATTATAAATGAAATAACCCTAGAGGGGGGGTGAATAGGGTTGTATAAAAATTCTGCACTTAATCAACACAAGAACATTAATAGCACTTATATATTTGAATAATACTTCTTTATTGATAAACTTAAAGTGCTAGAAAATAGAGGAGGTTACAAACTCGGCACTGTCAAGGACTGTGAGGTCCTCAACAGATGCTTACAAGGGCAGAAGATTCAGGATGAACTTCTGTAGCAGTGGCCTCACAATTGAGGTAGGAAGAATGGCTTGAACTCACTAAAGTGAGGTCACTTCACTTTAGTTACACGACTCTGAGGTCCTCACCAGAACACACCTTCTGGTTACACAACTCACTACTCACAACCAAGTAGCTACACTTGGAATTTTCTATCACAAAATTCCTACACACGATTTATCTTGCTTGGAATAGTTATATTGAGAGAGGAGGACATCCAAGCTTTATATAGATGCTTGAGGTTCCAATATAACAGCTACTTTGAAGTTTCCTTAACTCTTGATCATTTCCATCTTTGTCTTGATCTTGTAATCTTGATTCTTTAGGATCTTTATGTTTGTTGTCCAGATATGCTTGATCATTATATATGCTTGATCCTTTCAATCTTTGTGTTGATCTTCTAATCTTGATTCTTTAGGATCTTTAAGCTTGCCATTTTGTAATGATCTTCTGCAAAGATATATATCACAATTAGTAAATATTATTCTGGACATATGCTGGAAATATTTTAGAGATATTCAGGATACTTCCTTAAATTTGCTCTTTCAAATAAAATCTTCGCACTGGAACTGGAGGTCCTCACTGCTGGATATGGTGAGGTCCTCAGAGTAGCGTTGAGATTCTTCAGATTCTTTCCTTCTTTGTTTGATCCTCAATCTTCATTTATTCGGCAACTACCTCTTTCCTTTGATTTGAATCTTTGCAATAATATAAAATCAGTTAAGGCTCATGTAAGATATATAAATACTAGAGAAGATATGGAATACTCATATTATGTAAACTTCCCTGATTTTATATCTTCAAGGTTTGTCTTTCAATCAAAATCACGTCAGCAGCTATGGAGGTCCTCAAAGCAGTGGAGGTCCTTGGAATGGAGTAGGGGTTTCTTCAATCTCCCTCTTTTTGTTTGAAAGATAAAACTTGGAAGTATAGCACACATAATATAGTGATAATAATTCATCAACTATAGCTTATCATCATTGATACATTATGATAGGCCATTGCAAAATTCTCCCCCTTTTTATCTTTCGAACAAGAAGGAAACAGGGGAATACAAGCACTAAATTGTGTGGCCAAAATAAAGGGAGGAAGAGAGAGGGAAAAGGAGGGATAGGAGGAAAAGAAATGATGAGGACACCTTGACCAGGCCCTGATTAAATTTTGAGGTACCCGAGAGGACATGCTGATGAGGACATCAGAGGTCCAAGCATTCAGTGAGTTGACGAACTTGGGAGGAGAAGAGAGACCACATGTAGGGAGGATGGATGATAGGACTCCCCCTAAATTTGACAGCTTGTGCATAGGTTGAGGTCCTCATAGTAGACGACTCCTCCTCGAATGGTGCAGGTGGTGTTGTTTCACGACCTTCCCAATGTCTAGGATCTTGTCTTGGATTTTGTCTCCAAAGGTCACTCTTGCATTCTTGTTGATTTTCAGTTTGAAGAGCTTGGTTGGATCTCTATGTCTAAGGCATACCTGTAATAGAAGACACTATACCTTTCTTAGTCTCTGACCAAGGATGAGATCGTTGCAATGAGGTCTTTGGGACCCGAATTTTAGTAATGCACGGAGGTCTAGTTCCTTTAGACAGGGGATTTGATGAGGTCCTTATTTTATTTTTTGTTGGAGGTCCTCTATGATGGTTTTCTCTGAGAGGCGGAATGTTTGGGATAGGAAGGAGAGGTCCTTTGTTGGTATGGAAAGGAGGACTTTTGGACCGATAGTTTTTGACAGGTGGTGTATTGGGTGTGGGAAGGAGAGGTCCTCTGGGAGGTTGATTTGTAGGAATTTTGGTCCGATGTTGAGAAGAGGGGGTTGTGGAGACTGGTTTGCTTTGGTACGGATGGGAATTAGTGACTGCCTCATTGGATAATTGAGTGATGGTTTTATAGCAGTCTTCGACCTCAAGAGACAGTCTATTGCTTTCTGTGAACAGGAGGTCATTTTGAGAGTTCAAGCTTTCTATGGCCTCACTGAGACTTTGAACGTGGTTGGTAAGGTGCTTGATTCTTCCTATCAAGGACATAGAGTATTTAAAAAGATGCATACACTTATGAGCAAGATGTAATGGTGAAAGATTAAGGAGGTCATCAATGTTTACCTCGTCATGAGATGAGGTTGGATCTTGATCCTTACTTGTGTTTGCCATCAGACATAAATTTTCTATTTCTTCTACCTCATTGTGGCCTTCACTGGAATCACTATCACTCCATGTTGCCATCATTGCTTTATGGTTATGTCGTTGAGGTCGACTGTTTATCTTGTTTTTGTTTCTTTTGGCGTGAGGACAGTCCTTCATAAGGTGTTTTGAGCTGCCACAAACAAAATAAGTAAATGGGTCCGCATCTTTTCTTAATGAAGACTTGACCTTTTGAGGTTGCTTTTCTGTTTTGTCTATCCTTGATGTATCCTCGAAAGGTTGGATTTTTCTTGTATAATCTTCTGAACCCTCTAGCCATCATTGCCATTGTATCTTCCTCCTCATCATCATCTGACTCACTGTCAGATTTACATACTCCCTTGAGGGCAATTTCCTTGGGTTCTGAGAGCTCATTCAATTGGATCTCATATGCCAATAGTTTTCCAATGAGTTCCTCCAGTTTGAGGACCTTGAGATCTTGAGCTTCTTTAATGGCCATGACTTTTGGACCCCATTTTCTTCTAGGCAGGCATCGGAGGACCTTTCTAACATGTTCCTCATTTGGGTAGGTTTTTCCCAGAGATGTGAGGTGGTTGGTAATGCTGCTGAATCTTTTGAACATCTCTTCAATAGTCTCATTTTCCTTCATTCAGAAGGCCTCATACTTTTGGACAAGGATATCTACTTTGGTGTCCTTGACTTGACTTGTGCCTTCATATGAGGTTATCAAGTAATCCCAAACCTGTTTCGCAGTTTCACAATTAGATACACGTTCAAAACATTCGAATTTAAACTGCAATAAATCAAGTTTAGGGCATGAGTATTTTTTCTCAATGACTCCAACTCTTTTTTGGTCATTTCAGATCTTTTCTTTGGGACATCTTGACCATCACTATTCTTCTTCGTGGGAGTGGGATAATCTCCCTCGGTAACCACAGTCCAGAGGTCCTCATCTTGGTCCTTGAGGTAGACCTCCATTTGTCTTTTCCATGACCTATAGTTTTCTCCAATAAGTAGTGGAGCTATTGTCCATGAGTGTCCTTGAGGAGCTTCATTTGTGTTGATGGCGACCATGATCTTTTCCACGAGTGGTTAAACTTTTGAATTTGTGGACCCGCTCTAATACCAATTGAAAATTAATTATAAACTTGCAATTAAATTCCTACAAATCAACAAAAAACCACATATATGAACAAGATCACTAACTTAAACTACAAAGACTTAGCACTTAATAACCATAGATTAAAACATGAAATAATTATGAATAAGAAAGTTAAACTCAGATTAAGATAATAATAATAATCATGACATGATAATAATAGTGATGGTAAAACTGATGAAATAAAAACATGATAGCTTAGGGTAGGGGTTTACGTAGAGGGGTTGGGTAGAACTGGTGGCGTTCAGGCGGGGGTCCGATGGTGTAGGCAGCGACGGAGTGCATTGGGGAGGTTGCCGGACGGTGGTGGACGAAGGTGAGGGTCACGGTGTTGGTCGGAGGTCGTGGGTTGATGCACAACAATAACAGCGCAGGTTTCCGTGTCTGGGCGTGCAGTGGTGAACGCGATGGTGTCCGGAGACACGGTCGGTGGTCTGGGCGGGGCAGTGCGACGGTGACGGTTGCCCTAGTGGCGGCGTCATGGCAGAATGTGGGTGTGAGGGAGAAGGAGATATCACGAGAGAGAAGGAGAAAACAGAGAGGAAATGAGAGATGGCGGTGGTTTCTGGTGGTTGACGGGGGTCTGGCAGTTGTTTCCGTTAATGTCACTGGCGGCGACATGACAGTGGTGGCAGCGACGGTTACTGTAGCGGCGGTAGCAGAAGATAGAGGGAGAAGAGAGTAGGGTAGAGTTAGGGTTAGAGTTATGGGAAGAATATTTGTCTAACTATACCCCTATTTTTACCCCCCAAAAATAGAGTAAACGAAATAAGATAAAAATAAATAACATCATCAACCCAAAATAATAAATGGGAATAATAAAATTAATTTTTCTACATTAAAACTAAAAGTAATTAAACTTAATAATCACATAAAATAGTAATAATATTAATCATGGAAAATTACTATATCACCCCTAATATCATGCAACACTTCTATGCCCATAGAAAATTACTAACGCACCCTTGTTAGTCTCTTAACGGTCTTACGAGCTCAAGTGTTGGCAACAATAATTGCCGATAAATTCTCAAAATTAACAGAGCCAACTTAAACAACTAACAACGTAACGGTCAACACATTCAAATTTTTCGGGGTTTTACAGCTATAAATAGAGGTCCTCCTCCACATTTTCAGACCCGTCCGACATTCGGCATTCTGCACTCCAGAGGCTTCAGAAGATCGAACTGCAAGCGACCTCCAGCTACCAAGCGCTAAGGTTTAGGGTCTACAAAAGCTCCAAGCCTCTACTGCCTCAAGATCAAGAATTGCTACAGAGTTCCTCGGCAAGACCCGCAAAGCCTTCAGAAGATCGAACTATAAAGACCTCCAACTATCAAGCGCCAGGGACCAACGTCGGCTAGTTCAACAACTTCTGTACTTCACATTAAAGGCTGCAGTCGTCTTCCTAGTCTGGTTCATCGATCGAGACAAGCATTCAAGCCCTCATCCAAGAATCTGAAGAACTACAATCAATAATCAACCTTTAGACAGTTAAGCTACAAGCAATTTCAAGCTACCAAGCAACAAGGTGATCGACGCTAAAAACCTTCAACTGAAGATCTACCACAAGAGTTCTTCAGCTCAACCTACATCCAAGATCGAGATCAAGCATCCGCGTCCTCAACTCATCCAAGACTCAAGGAGATCGAATCAGAGGATTATCATTTTTGTATTTTGATATAGAGAGTGTACCCATATACTTTCAAATATTAATACAAATTAAATTGGTCTATTTTTCTTGTCTTTATTTATTTTAGACTCGATATTTGTGTTTATAAATTTGGCATGCTTGATGGGCCCTCTCTGCCTCCATCTCCTTCTCCAAGAAATCCAGTTCAACCCTAGATTCAATTGATGCGATGGCAGCCAAGGAAGTTGTCTCTTAACTCTCAAACAGGAGGATGGTTGAAGCTTCATCCTAGGGAGAACAACTATAAGTGATACATCAAGCGGAATAACAACTCGAAGGATGGCAAAAGTTGCCGCCACAACTGTCACCAATGTTATTTCTGCTCCGTTGGGAGAACCAACCATGAATGCACCAACTCAGTCACAGAAGAGTCCAGCTATCGACTCCATCACACTGAAGACAATATCTTATGGGATAGACAAATTCCAAACTGATACTAACCCACTCTTCGAGTTTGAAGGCTTTAAATACTACGAGTAAGTGAAGAACTTTCCCCAATATCTGAAGAGGAATTCATCTTCTCTGAAGCTAAGATTGAGTCTACTCAAACTGTCATCATGGCATTGATGACAAATGGTTCTTTCAACATGGAAGAAAAGATAAAATAATTAGAGGCTACACTAAATAGGCTTGCCAGGGAAAGTGAAGAGAAAGACAAACGAATCGAAGAGCAAGATAAATAGATTGCAAGGGTGGTGAAGAAAATAGAGAAGCGCCCATATCAAGCCTCCGACAAAGATTCAGACAAGGAAGAATATGACAAAGAGTCTTCCAAGGGTGATGGCATTAGGGAAGACAAGAAGAGTAACTCATCTTCAAAATCACTGACTATGGAACAGATTCAAAACTTGGTGGCAAATGCAGTGTATGCTCAACTTGGAGAGGGATAACATGACTCACTTGTATACGAAGTCATACATGAAGAGGATCGACGCCCTTTCAATGCCACAAGGATATCAACCCCCAAAATTTAATCAGCTTAAAGAGAAGGGTAGTCCAAAGCAATACGTCGCTCACTTCATCAAAAGTTGTAGTAATGCTGGCACAGAAAGAGATCGACTAGTGAAACAGTTCGTTTAATCCTTGAAAGAGATCATATTCAAATGGTATACGGATTTAGAGCCTGAATCTATAAACAATTGGGACAAATGGATCAAAAGTTCCTCAACAAGTTCTACAACACTCAACGAGTCGTCAACATATCAGAGTTGACAAACACCAAACAGTAGGAGGGTGAGCCAATCCTTGATTACATCCATCGTTGGTTGGCTCTTAGTCTTGAATGCAAGGATCATCTCACCGAAGCTTCGGTCGTGGATATGGGTGCTTAAGGTATGCATTGGGAGTTGGGACCTGCTCTATGTCCTCAAGATGGTCAAGTAAAAAACCTTCCAAGAGTTGGCTACCAAGTCGCATGATATGGAGATCACCATAGCAAGTCGACAGGGAAGGTCTTCATCTTCATATGATGCAAGGAACGACAATATGTATAAGAAGAATGGAAAGCCATCAAAAAGTTCAAAAGAAGAGTCTATGACTATTTCTTCTTGTGAGCCAATACAAATCTCTCTAAAGCTTAAACAAAAAAGGAAGAAATTATAATATAGATAGCAATAACAATGATTATATTTAATCAATTAACCTCAAACATTGTTATTATTATTCAATTAAATATTATATTTACTTTTGTAAGTTCTCTTTTACAATCAACACGAGGAACAAATTATATTATAACTTTCTAATAAAATATTATAAATGTGACAAAAGAAATAATTACATGTATTTAATTAAAAGTTAGTTATAGATTAATTATATTGGGGTTTCAAAAGATATCCATGTTACACAATGTAAGATTCTTAAAATCCAATGGTTATTAATCTATTAGCATAGTTATTAAAATCCCGATCCTGATTTACGATCCTACGATTTTATGGTCCAAAATTCTCGATACGATTCTACTATTTACACACGATCCACGATCCTACATGGGCTAATTTCCGATCCTAACTTCCCCATAGTTTCGAGTTAGGATCCTGATTTTAACAACCTTGCTATTAAGGCAAACTTGTCGTAATTTTAGGGCCCAATGTTCCTAAGATTTTGTATTATTTATTTGAAAGAAGACTTTTTTAAGTATAGCTCTATTAAAGTAGTCGGCCTAACCTTCGGTTCCCTCGAGTTATATATCTATATTTTAGATTTACGATTGTTTATTCATGAATTATATTCTTAGTGTCGCTTAGCGTTTATTGATGAACTTATTTTATTTGATCAGAAACAAAATGCAATGGAATTGCGTACAATCACCCCATAACATTAAAATATTTGGGAATGATAACAGAGAATAGACATAGACTATGTTCAGTAGTAGTTTTTGGGGTAATGTTTAACATTTTGATTAAGTTAATATTTTAATTGGACAATTATTAGTGTTCGATACACTAGCGTTTTAAGTAGTGTTTAGCATTTCAAGTGACGTATTCTGAAATGTTAATAAAGTTAACATTTGACGTTTAAACTTTAGAGTAGCGTTCCATATTTTTTTGGTAAGACGAATATCCCTTGAAAGTTCTATGTAGTGTTGTTTAATAAGAGGCTACCAAAAAAGCTAAAAAGCAAGGTTTATAGGATGGTTAAATGTGGCAGAAATGATGATGGTTTGATGGATTTGTGAATTGACTAAATTGGATAGGATCAAGAACGATGTGTGTCACACTAAGTCAAGGGTCGTCCCTATTGAATATAAGTTGTGAGAAAACATGCTAAGATGTTTGGTTATGTGCTTAGGAGGAGTATGGATGCTCCGGTTCGAAGATGTGATAACATTGCTCTCCCATCTCTAAGGTGTGGGCGTAGGCTGCCTAGGAAATCTATCGCGGTGGTTATACGAGGCGATTTGAAGCACATTAGGTTAGTGGAGAACATGACTTATGATAGGACCGTTTGGCGGGCTAGAATCAAGGTTGTTGGATGGGAGGGTATATAGGTTGTCTTTAACCTGACTTTTTTTTAGTGCCTCTTGTGTTTTTCTTGCGTTATGCTTGTGCTTGTGCTTATGCTTATGCTTGTGCTTGTATTTGCATTTTTCAAGTATGTCAGGCCTTCCTACTTACCTTAACTCAGGTATTGCATCTCAATTCTATTCTACTTCTCGCTTTCTTGGCTTCCCAGGTTGATTTTTTTGTTGGTTTTGAAAAGGTTTTCATTTCGCTCTTGACAAATGGTTATTTTTTTCTTGTGTCCGTCGAAACCAGTTTCTGCATGCATTTCTGTACATAGGGGAAGATTGCCTACATCTGGATACCCTCAGACGGCGCGTTAGCAGGACTATACTAAGAGCAAATGCAATAATGAGAAGTCTCTTTTGGAACATGTGCAAAATTGTGTCATTCCTTTGCAATAAGGAACGTAAAACGTGGGAATGAATTTTGGGAACTCTTTAAAGCATATACAATGCGGAACTCTTTCAATGAAATTTTTATTTTCTCTCTCTCAATTGTCACCCTCTCACTCCAACTTTTTTTTTCATTCATTTGAGTTCTAGAACTCTACAGAGTTCCAGAACTCAAAGGAATGAGAATAAAGTAGGAGAGAGACGGTGACAATTGGGAGAGAGAAAATAAAAATGTGACATCTATTTGTCATAATCAAACTTTCCCATCTATTTGTCACAATCAAAAATGGAAAAATTTGTCTACTTGAGAAACTTCACTATCTTTCCCGCGAAAGTTTGGGAACGAAACGCTCCCTAAAAAAGATCAACTTTAAGAAGTGTCACCCTCCACCAAAAACAAAAAAGAACAAGACCTTATCATTCCAGGAATTTTCAAGCATAAATAACACTTTGTTGACTGAATTTGAAAATTTGAACCTAAACTCGCATGTCACAAGTGACATCCCTTTGTGGTGAAGAATAATCAATCAATCAATCTCTGAATTCCTCCTTTGCTTTGAGGATGGCATATCATTATCATTATTGGCGAACTACTATGGAGGATTATTTACAAAAAACTATTGTGAGCGAATTGATGGTAGTTGTTACAGAGACTCTGATATGTTTGGGTTTGGTGATGCTTCTGTTTGTGGTGCTTGGCGTGCGACACAAGAGAAGGAACAGGAAGAATACGGTTGGGTTCTTCCACCCATACACCAACGACGGTGGCGGTGGAGAAAGAGTGTTATCGTGCGCTGTCAAAGCCATTCAGGAAGAAAGGCCTGATCTTGATTGTGTTGTTTTCACCGGAGATCATGATGCTTCCCCCCCACTATCTTGTGGCTCGCGCTACTGATCGATTTGGGGTTCAATTGATTTCTCCACCTAAGGTAGGTCATTGCTTAATTTCAAGGCTAATTTTGTTGTTTGGGTATGTTCAACTGGAATTTGACATTTGTCGCAAATCAAATAGGTAACTGTCTAGTTCAAAGGATAATTTTTAAGTTTTGGGTATCTTTTGTTGTGGACTTTTGTATGTTTGGGTTGTTTAGGGGTTTTGTTTGATTTCTGGCTTGCCTGAAATCAGACATTGCGAATTGGTAGAGCCTAATGTGTTATTATTGGGTTTCTCCACCTCATATATGCTTTCTGGATTTTTACATGTTGGAGGTGTCTTTTTGGGATTTCATTTGATTTCTGTCGCGCCTCTATTCATTGGTTGGAAATATGAAATATAGAGGATTCATTCTGGGTTTTATTAGTGCTGATATATGAGGTGTTAGTTTTAAACTGGTGTGAATTTAGGTGTTTCATACTACCATTTTGAAGGATTTTGTTCGTCCATGTGTGGCGTGCTGTGAGTACTAATACAATTCCAGTATTAGAATTTTGTCATACACACAAGTCCTTTTCTGGATAGGTTTTTGGCTTTGTTAGATGCTTTGATGTGGATCAGTTTCCATTGGAAATGAAAAGGTATCAATTGGACAAGCATGGTAATATACTTAATCAATTGTCATTCATTAACAATCATCGCCTTTCTAGGAAGGATATGACATCAATATTTTTGCACAGTAGAAGTAAACTTCTGCACGGTCTTTACTCCTTGTGAGATGTGCTATGTTAAGGGTATGGTATATTATAACTAGGAGATTCTTTGAGGTTGTTTTGAAGGAATGAATCACACAAATTCATAGAAACTAGGTGAGATTAAGGTTTTATTGAACATTATTGAGATGGAAAACATTGATTTAAAGTAGGCCTATCATAGAGTGCCATGGTGGCCATGGTGTTAAGGATGTCTCGATCTCCCATTTTTGTATCATTAAATGTTTGGAACTTTGAATAAAGGAGCCAAGACCAATGTTGGGATGTATATTGGGGGCATTGAGCACTTTCTGGTCACAATACAGTCACTCTTGAGCCTCTTCTATTGCTTTATTGACCACTCTCAATAGTTGTGGTCTTGTGGATGAGCTTTGTAGGATTATTCAAAATGGTGGTCTTTGGCATATGCTTTTGATTGTATATTATGGGTGGATGGGATTCACGTAGATGACAAAGCCTTGTTAGAGATGAGGAGGGCTCCTTTGAGTATATGTGTTGCAACTTATAAATTTTGAATATCTAATTGGAGTGCTGGTTTTATTAATCTTTGAGTGATTCAAAAGCAAATCAAAATTTGACGCCGTAGTTTCAGATTTGTCAGATTGCCATATTTATTAATTGAATAAGGGCTGAAAATTCTAGGTTGGATCAACCGCTGTACAATAGCAAGTTGGATGACTTTAATTTTGTGCAAGGGTATCTCTTAGACCCAAAGGACTGATTGACTGTAAAAGTAGGCTTACTTTATAGGGCGCATCTGTCAACAAATCATCATTAATGTCTGATGAGAGAACAAAGAGAAAGAGAAGAGAGAACAAAGAGATGTAAATCTGTGTTTATTGAATTGTGAAAAATTGAGAAATACAAGACAGACGTTCAGGTATATATAATACAAGAGGAGTTCTAACAAACTCTAACCAATTCTTGAAAATATTTAAACTAATCTTTTAGATAATCTGGATATTACTAACATCCCCCCTCAAGCTTGGAGGGGTAGGACACCATTCCAAGCTTGGAAAGGATGTAGTTCTGTTGGGATGATGGTAGGATCTTGGTTAAAACATCAACAAGTTGTTCTTGAGTCGGCATGTGTGTGAGCTGGAGCAAACCTTCAAGCACTTTTTCACGAGTAAAATGACAGTCGATGTCAATATGTTTAGTACGCTCGTGAAATACTGGGTTTTTAGCGATGTGTATGGCGGATTGATTGTCACAATAGAGAGTAACTGGTTTCAATGATTGTACTCCCAGTTCTTCCAGAAGACGAACAATCCAACAAACTTCAGAAGCTGTTTGAGATAATGCTCTATATTCCGCTTCTGATGATGATTTAGAGACTGTTGATTGCTTCTTACTCTTCCAGCTGATTGGAGAAGATCCAAATAAGATTAGATAACCGGTAACTGAACGTCTTGTGAAAGAACATGCGCCCCAATCAGAATCTGAATATCCTTGTACAGTTAGATAATCTGATCCTTTCAAGAGAATGCCTTGTCCTGCTGTATCTCGAACATATCTCAGCGTATGATGTAAGGCCTTAAGATGAGAAGTCCTCGACTGTTGCATGAATTGACTTAATGTTTGCACTGTAAAACACAAATCAGGCCTAGTGTTCGTTAGAAAATTTAATTTTCCAACAAGGGATCTGTATGTTAAAGGATCTTGAAGAAGTGATCCTTCATTTGGATCTAATTTTAGATTGAGAGGAAGAGGTGTTGAAGCAGGTGTTGGAGACAAATCTTGGCATTCCTTTAGAAGCTCTCTGGTGAACTTATATTGAGACAATATAACACCTTCAGGAACATGAAGAACTTCTAATCCAAGAAAATAGTTGAGTTGTCCCAAGTCTTTGATCCCAAAGAGAGAGTCCAAATGAGACTTTACATGCTGAATTTCAGATTCACTGGACCCTGTAATTAAAATATCATCAACATAAACTGCAATTATGGTTATATCAGTTGATGATTTATTGATAAACAAGGAGTAATCATTTCTAGATTGTTGATAACCCAGAGATTTGAGAGTGATACTGAGTTTTGCAAACCACTGTCTGCTAGCTTGTTTTAACCCATATAAAGATTTTTTCAACCTGCACACATTATTAGAAGGGTTAGGAATTCCTTTTGGCATTTCCATATATACCTCTTCATCTAAATCACCATGTAGGAAAGCGTTATTTACATCTAATTGTGACATAACCCACCCTTTGGATGCAGCTAAAGCAATGATACTTTTTATTGTAGTCATTTTAACAACGGGTGAAAAAACTTCTTGATAATCTATTCCATATTGTTGAGTAAAACCTCTAATGACAAGTCTAGCTTTAAACCTTTCCAAGAATCCATCAGCTTTCAATTTAACTTTATAAACCCATTTACTACTTATGGCTCTTTTACCGGGTGGCAGATCAACCATCTCCCAAGTGTTGGTTTTCATGAGAGCATCTATTTCTTTCTGCATTGCTTGTATCCACTGTGGATCTTTAGCAGCTTCCTCATAGTTCTTTGGTTCTTTATATTCTGCCAAAGAAACTTGAAAAGCATGAGCATTTTCTGGTAATAAATCTGTATTAGCAAAAGCACAATAGTAATATTTAAGGTAACTGGGTTTATTATGTTGTCCACTGGATTTCCTTGTAGGTTGAATTCGTTGCTGGTTATCTGCAAATATGACTTGTTGAAGTTCATTCTGTTGTTGGACTTCATTCTGCTGCTGAACTGTATTCTGCTGTTCTTCATTATGCTGTTGCTGTACAGGAACCATATCTTCTTGTAAAAATTCATCTTGCTGCTGCTGTCGAAGAATGTCTACAGCAATATTATTCTGCTGTTGCAGTTGAGAGTTGCTGACATTGTTTTGTTGTGAAGTTGATGGAGAAGATGATACAGATATCTGAGGCACCGCTGTAGTATTACTATTGACAGATGGATCAACAAAAAAATTTCTATTTTGATCTTGAAAAACAGAATCATGAATAAAATCAATTACTACTGGCAAAGGGTTGTCTGAAGTATCATTAATGCCATGATATGGATAAACCTCTTCATAAAAAACAACATCCCTGGACATAATAACTTGTTTAGTGACAAGATCAAGTAATTTGTATGCTTTCTTACCAAAAGGATATCCAATAAAAATACATGGATGTGCTCTAGGTTGAAGTTTATCACGGTTCCTTTTTAAAGTAGAAGTATAAGCAACGCATCCGAAGGATTTTAGGTGATCATAAGAAGGTTTAACAGAATACAAAACTTCATATGGAGTTTTATTGCTAAGAACAACAGTAGGCATACGATTAATCAGATAAACTGCAGTTAACAAAGCCTCTCCCCAATATTTATTAGGTAAATTTGATTGAAATAAAAGGGCTCTTACTATTTGAAGCATGTGTTGATGTTTTCTTTCTACAATACCATTTTGTTGGGGAGTATCAACACAAGTGGTTTGGTGCAATATACCCTTCTCTTCATAAAAGGCTAAAGCATTTGAATCTTTAAACTCCATTCCATTATCAGTTCTTATTATTTTAACAGAAGATTCAAACTGTTTTTCAGCAAAATTCACAAAAGATTTGATCAAAGATAAGGCATTACTCTTGTTTGCCATTAAATGTACCCAAGTACACCTAGAAAAATCATCAACAATAGACAAGAAATAAGAAGCACCATTATATGTTTTGTAAGGACAAGGTCCCCATATATCTATATGCAACAATTCAAAACATTTAGAAGTTTTAGAAGTACTTATAGGAAAAGATTGTCTGTGAAGCTTTGCCATTGGACATATTTGACAACATCTATACTTGGTTTCTGAAGAAGGAAAAACACCCGCTGCTTTAAGTTGTTTGAAAGGTAAAGGCCCCATCCTAAAATGCCACAATTCTGCTTTACTGAGACATGCAGTAGCTATATTTCCTTGGTTTTGTTCTTGATGGTTCAGTAACTGTCGAGTATGTCCTTGATGATCTAGCAAATACAATCCTTTACTTTGTTTACCAAGGTGGAGAAGATTCAGAGTATTGAGGTCCTGAAGAAAACAATCAGTAGGGGTGAAAATGACAAAGGCTTGAAGCTCTTTGACAAGTTTATGCACAGATAAAAGATTAAATTGAAATTCTGGAACATATAGAACATTATGCAAGATAATCCAAGGTCTAAGTAACAAAGAACTTGTATGTGTAATAGAGGCTTTCTTTCCATTAGGCATAACAATAAAACAAGGTTTAGAAAAAAGAGAAATATCATGAAGAAATGAAAGATTAGGTGTTACATGATTACTTGCCCCTTTGTCAATGATCCATGACTGATTATCTTCTTTATTTAGAAAACAATAACTGGAAATACCTGCAAAGAAGCCAGCTGCACCTCCTTCAAGATGATTATTGTCACTTGTTATCACTATATGTTGTTGCTGTTGAATCATCCGAACAGCTTGTTGCAACAGTTTGTCATATTGACTGGCTGTCATGGCAGGTGAAGGAGCATTTTGCTGAATTGTAGCATTTTCTGACTCTGATTGAACTAAAGCAGCTGTAGGCCTTGTTCTATTATTATTTCTATATCCTGGTGGATATCCAAAAATCTTGAAGCACTTCTGAATCGTGTGACCATTCTTCTTGCAAAAATCACAAAATAAAGTTGGTTTCTGCATATTCTGATTTTGCATACTTTGATTCTGATTGTTGTAACCAGACTGTGATTGAGGCTTCTGGAAATTCTGGAAATTCTGACTCTGATTCTGGTTTGTATAACCATGTTTATTTTGTGATTGAAATTGAGGATGATAACTGGGCTGAGAATAAGAATTCTGGATTTGAGAATGTGGATACTTATAACTTCTTTGAGCAGCAAAAGCAGTGTCAGAATAAAAAGCAGATGACTGAGAACTTAGTTGAGTGTTACCACACAAGTTTCTTTGCTTTTCTTCTTGCAAGACCATTTGATACACTTGGTCTATGTTAGGCAGAGGTTTAATCATAAGAATGTTACCTCAAATGACCTTGTAGCTTTCATCTAAACCAACAAGAAACTGCATCAATTGTTGATCTTTGATGAGGTTCTGAGCTGCTAATAAGCTTGCACATTCAAGACCACACGTACAATTTGGAATTGTGATCAAGGTGTTGTAATCATCCCACATCTTCTTGATCTTGGTGAAATATTCTGTAACAGATAAACCTCCTTGTGAAATGTTCACCAAATCTCTTTGTATTCGAAAGATTTTGGTTCCATCGGCTTCACCAAACCTCTGTGCCAATTGAACCCAAACATCTCTAGAACTAGCTGAGAAAAGAATACTTTGAGCAATGTTAGGAATGACTGCATTCATTAACCAAGATTGTACTATTTTGTCGCACCTTTCCCATTGAGGAACGTACTGAACATCAGTCGGGGTTCCCAGAACAAACCCTAACTTGTTCTTTGCAATCAACGCGATTTCAACGGCCTTCTTCCAGTGACCATAATTGTCACCATTCAACAATTCACTCACTAAGACGTTATTAGGATTATCAGATGGATGTAAGTACAAAACATGAAATGGATTGCTCATATCTCCCACATATATGGCAGAATTATCCAATGCCATAGATGAAGAATGTAAAACAGAGAATAAGAAACAAGAAACAAACCGAATGAAATCTGAGAGGATTTCAGTGTAGAATCTGAGAAATCTGAGAGAAAATCGAAAAAAAAACTTCCAAGTTGAAGCTCTGATACCATGTCAACAAATCATCATTAATGTCTGATGAGAGAACAAAGAGAAAGAGAAGAGAGAACAAAGAGATGTAAATCTGTGTTTATTGAATTGTGAAAAATTGAGAAATACAAGACAGACATTCAGGTATATATAATACAAGAGGAGTTCTAACAAACTCTAACTAATTCTTGAAAATATTTAAACTAATCTTTTAGATAATCTGGATATTACTAACAGCATCCCTCATTACTCAATAATTGTGTAGAAGCTCAAAAGATGAGTATAGTGGAGATGAGGGGGATTGTGGGTATGCGTATCCTTGAAGGAAGCATGTAAAATGGGTGACCATGAATTGGAGCCATACTGAGAATTAGGATGTATGAATTAATAATTAAGTGTTTTAAGCATTAAAGAGAGAGGACATTGTGATATACGCTTTGTCTGCTGTTGCATCTTTAGCTCATTGGGGTCATGGCTGCAATAAGATTTTACAGAGATCTAGATTATGGTTTGCAAACTTGGAGTTCAATTCAATTTACCACCTGGCAAGAATATCCATCTTGTATTGATTCCATTCTAATCTTGTAATGAAAGAGACGCGGGCTTGTTAACTATCAAAGTAATGTCCTATCTTTGATGATCTCAGAAGTAAAGGTATTTGTAAAGTGTGGCTTGCTCGATATGGGTAAGGTAAACTCCTTGACCCCTTAGACAAAAGCACAAAGTGTAACTAGGTCCTAAACTATATTTTAGGTTGTGTCCTTTTTCCATCATTATGTCACTAGGTTCTTTTAGTTTCATTTCTTCTGTGTTCTTGCATGTTGGCTTTTGATTTTCCACTTTTGTCATCTTCAATTTTTCCCATGATTGCTCTAATATCTTGTTGTTTCCTACATTCCTCCATAGATTTATTACTTTCTTTTCCTCTGCCCCCCCCCCCCCCCCCTTTTTGTGGTATTCTACTTCCCTATCCAACAATAATATCTTTGTTATTGTCATTATTTTATCTGCTTTGCCCCATATGCCTATGGCTACATACATGTCGGTACATTTCAGATATACGTTTTAGTGGCTATTAATTGTACTTATACTCTCTTAATTTGTGTCCAAACTCCAAATCTATTTGTGGTCTCCTAGAATAGTGTCTGTTGTGGCTAATGCTAGGTCTAAAACCATATATCTTTTTACCTCCCCATACATCACTATGGTGGGGCCTTTATTTTATTTCTTTTTTGTGGCACCGGTTTGGGGGGGGTGGTGTTGCAAATATCTACCTTTTCTTTGATGGACGGTGGACGGTGGTCAAGGTCTTCAAGATATTTCTATGTCTGCACTAATTAGGTAATGCTCACTGTTGCTTGATAGTGTTATCAAATTGTGTTTTATTTGCCCATTAGGTGGTACACCTAAATAAAAGGAAGTGGATTGAAGAAACAACCTATCCTCGCTTCACTATGATTGGACAAAGCCTTGGTTCAGTATACCTTGCTTGGGAAGCTTTGAACAAATTTACACCATCATATTATTTTGACACTAGCGGTTATGCCTTTACTTACCTATTAGCACATTCTTTCGGCTGCAATGTTATCCTACACACATTATCCAACAATCAGTACAGATATGATCTCTCTGGTTTGTGCACAAAGTGCTATGTATAATAATGATGCAAGGATTGCTCAGAGGTACATATTTTAATTCTCGACACTCTTGCTTATATTTTTAATCTCATTAAAAAGCTAGTTAATAGAAATATTTTAAGGAAGATGGATTTAGCAAGATGTTGCTAGCATGATCCATATTTGGCTTTAAAAAGTGCCTCTTCGATTGCCTAGGGTCACTAGGGCATGAGTCCTCAACTTCACTGCCAGAAACTTCTTGAGGGATGGGTCTGATGTCTTGGCGAGAGATGTGTCTCCTGCACCTCCTTTTTCTTTTTTCTTTTTTTTGGGGTGTTGGGGGGGAGGGGGATAGAACCATTACCCTGTGAATTTTGTTATAGTTGACCTTTTCCAAGAGACTACTGATGCAATTTTCAAGATATAACAATTGTGGGCATTACATTTAATCTATGTCCTATTTCATGACTTACAAGGCAACCAATAGGCATATTTTATTCCCAATCGTGAAGAGTTAAAGATGACTTTGTTCAAATTTCTTACTTATGTGGTGGTTTTCTCTTGGCTTTTCAATGACTTCATACTTCATACTTTATATAATGTATAATAGGTCTCTGATTGGGGTCCAACTGAACGTGATGCTTTACTGTGTAAAACTTTTACTATATTGTATCCACTGTGTCTGAATAATATCAATGTGGTTAATCCCTTATGGCCCTATGGGCATCCTTAGTGAAGCACTCTACCTTGTAAACCTTTTGGTACATTTTCTGTACTTCCTCTAAAATCTAAATTATTGCAATGGCTTAATAGCATCAATGACTCCATGTTTTGAACTTTGAAACATGATGGCATACTGATCCTAGAATACCCGAACGCATTCCAGAAAGTCTAGAGAAGCGCAATTTTTCAGACGTAGAAACTTGGTATGTGGAATAGCTCTCAATTTGGGGTCTTTAAGGATAACTACCCTCAATGCTTAAACATCACAAGACATACTAAACATCTCCCTAAACAGCTTCAATGATCATGATGGCATCTGGGCACCAAATTATAGATTCCAAAGCATATACCGGAATGCTACAAAGGCGATGAGAACTACAAACTATTTATAATAATTTTAAATTTCATGAAACAATTTGAGGAAATAGTATGAACATATAATCAAGTTCTGACAAAATTTCAGACACTTATGCTGAAATCATGCCAACCATATTACTTCACCCCATTGGGGGTTTTTTGGAGGCTTTAACTTCCCTACGTCCGAGCCCTCTTATTCTAACTCTAGATATTCTCTACAATTAATATCCATAATATTTTTATTGACGACCTCTTGTACATTTGGAAGTGTGATCTCTTCAAAAAACACTGCAGAAATGGGATTATGATGGCATACATTAGTAAATTACCTTCCAATTTAAGAGAGGAGATAAGATAATATGGGGAATACTACACTGACTCACTGAGTCAGAAACTCAGCTAGGTGTAATTCCTTAATTACCCTTCCCTCCCCTCTTCACTCCTCTCCTTCCTCGGTAACTAGGGAACAACTCCCTCATTCTCTCTCCTTCATCGGTAATGAGGAGCCTCCCTCTTTACTCTTTCTCTCTCCTTCCTCGGTAATCAGGAGCTTCATTCCTCCCCCCATTTCTTCATAAATCAAGAGCTCTACCTTCACTCCAGACAATTCCTACGAGCTCCCCCCATTTCCCTCTTCCTTGGTAATTTGAAATTTTGAATCGACTTCCTCCCCCATTTCCCTCCCCTCCCATGTTCCTCTTTTACTGAATCAGCAAGAACACTGTCATTGAAGATAAGAAAAGTCGAAGCAGAACCCCAACAAATTCTTCAGCACCCACAATTGCAATCGCCGGAGATGAAGATGACACGGCTGGAATCACCAGAGATAAGTTTCATCGTTTTTAGGGTTTTAGTTGTTTTGATGGTTAATCTTTTCTGGGTTGATATTATTCCTTTGATTATGTTCAATTTTTTTTTGGATTGTCGTTCTTGTTCAATTTCTTATGGTTTAAGTTTTTCTCTCTGTTTGGTTTTGGTCGAATCTGAATTTTCTTGAAGAACATCAATTGGTTGCGTTGCTTGTTGTCTTCTGTGAATCTCCATTGTTTCTTATGTGAAATTATGGCCACGAAGATTCAAAACTGCCCTGAACTTGTTGTAAACACTCCTTGCAATGCTTGAAAATTATGCCCATCCACTTGTGAGCTCTTCAACCTGAAAACATGGTTAATAGAGACTTTGTAGCAATGTGGTAGTTGTTTAACATTGCCATTCTTTTTTATTCTGATTTGGATCTGATGACAGTTATTAAACACGTGAAGGAAGAGGCGAAAGACTTTCCAAATGCTATGAAGTTAGGGGCAATGCTTCCAGATTTGGCTACTAGTTCCAGATTTGGCTCAGGGTTGCTGGGGAGTATCTTGAAGTTCCAAATTTGACCTAGAAGGATGGCGCTTTGGATCTGTTCACTAAGTGCCACAATATCATGATTTTGATCAAATGGGTGGCTACTGTCAATTAGTGTGTGACTTGGTTATTGTCTCAAGTTTTATTCTTGGATGTCTCTCAGTGGGGAATTGTTTCTGTTGATAAAAAGATGTTGTATGGTTGGTTGTTGAATCAATATTGCTCTGTTTGATGAAAAGATTAACTTCACAACTTTACCCCATGATGATAAAACCTCTTGAAACAAAGGAGCAACTTCTGTCATGAGACTCAGACTGAACTGTATCCACTAGCAGATGCCATTTTTGTCATTTGATTTCATACATTTTCAACAACATTGCTCTATTTGATGAAAAAATGTTGTATGGGTTGATTGTTGAATTTTAGTATGAACAAATAGAATGTATGTTGTATGGTTGGTTGTTTAATTAGTGCCAAAAGGTTATTCACAATGTTTGCCAAAAGGTTTGAATTATTGACAATGTTTGCCAAAAGGTTTGAATTATTCACAATGTTGTTTGTTTCTTCAAACTTTCTCAATTGTGTCTGTCATTGTAATTGAGGAATAAGGTAGGAGTGGTTTTGGTTTGTATCCTACTTGTATATCTGAACAATTAACGATGTTGATGATTATGGTAAGAAAAATCAACATAGAAAGGTTATAGAAAAACGAAGAAGAAGATAGACAAGAAGATATACTACTCGAACCTCCATTGTTGTACCTTGTATCAAGTTTCAAACTCAAACCACTGCACATTTCACCAATGTTGATCAACATAAAAGGGATTATCTATGGATCATAAAATGGACTTTCGGTCTCGTTCATCACGTAAATAGAATTCGCCATATACTCTCGGAAGACCCCGATGGAGTTTGTTGAATGATGTCCGATTTGCACCATTGGTTCGTTAACGTAGTCATATGGCGTCACGGGTAGTCCAAGTTTTTGGAGTTTCAGTAAGTTGTGGAGTGTGAACACAGCAAAGATAATCTTGACTTGTTGCTCTATGTCGCATTCAGGCATGTTCTTTAGAATATGCCATGTTGACTTCACCTCCCCAAAAAACCGCTCATCTGTTCCTCGCAATTTGGAGTGCTTTTTGTTGTACACGCGTCGGTATGATAAATTTGACACCCCACTGTTAGCCAACCGTTGAAACGAAGGCGGATGGTAAGGTTCCCCTTTGAAGGGGGCTAGATATCCTTCCGTGTTAACGTAACCAGAGTCAACCAAGTAGTATTTTCCTGTAATAATTAGTAATTAGTCATTCATATGTCGTAACGACGTTGTTCGAACCCTAAATTGAAAAAGGAAAGGGAATATACACACCTTGGGCGGGGTGGGGGAAGTTCATTTCTGGTCTGTACACAAAATCCCGGAGTACTGTCGCATCGTTGACACTCCCTTCCCAACCAGCATTTACAAACACGAACCTTCCGTCAAAGTCCACTACAGCTAAGACATTGAAAGATTTATTTCCTCTTCTGTCAAAGTATGCAGTCCCGTCGTCGTCATTGATGACACATTCAATATGTGTCCCATCTAGGGCTCCTATAGCATCCTGCATTAGAAGGGTTTATTAACATTAAAATAATGAAAACATATAGTGACTGATTTAATGTGTTTAGAAACAAACCCGCAATGGGTACAACCCTTCGTTTCCCGGTTGATAAAACACGGGGTGTAAATCATATTGGTTGCGGTAAGGTTTGATAATGTCGTTCGACAGGCTGCACAACGCGTCAATTATTTGGTTGTGGTAGTTCCAAATAGTAGACATAGATCGGTGGAAACGTGTGTCGACGTCGGTGTAGGAAGCTCCACGGGCAAATATGTACAAAGACATTGCCAGTATCTCTGGCAGGCGCAACTCACGTCCTTCGGATATATTACATCTAGTACGTAACAAATCAACTAATGATTGAAAAGCTTCCCTATTAAGCCTATTGCCATATAAAACCTGATGCACAAATTCGTCACCCCTTTCCCCACCTATCATACGAGGCAGACGAGTAAACCCAAGTTGTCTCTCTCGGGCATGAAGCTGTTGTAGGGCATGACCAAAATAACTATCCAACGTTTATTCGTCCTCTTCTTCATTAGGAAATGTGTAGTAATATATCTCTGTTTGATTGAACATTTTCTAAACAAAACATAAATATGATTAAACACCGTAACTAATGTTTACATCATCAATAAAAACAACACATCCACAAATTTAACATAAACATTACATAAAAAAACATTAAAATCACAACAATCACCAGCAAATGACAGAAAAACAGTTAGACATCATAAAATAACATAAAAAACACAACAATCATCCCCGCCACAACCACCACGAACCTGCAACAATGGGTCAATAACCATCAGCCCACCTCAACATCCACAGGTATTCCCCTTGTTCACAATCTCATCTCTCACCCAATACTCCAACAATTCGTCGGCATAATCGTACACATCTTGGATCTTGTTGTTTTCCTTGATGTATTGCAGACACTGGTGTATAAACTGAGGTCCCATGGAGGTGAAGTATGGGTGGGCCAACATCCTCTTTTGTATGGTTGTGAACATTAAACGGACGTTAGGGGTCATTTATTGAGGTTCAGCTACACTTTGAGGACGCTTAGGTGGTTCCGACGCAAAGCTCCCAACAGTTTGTCTGTCGTTGGATTGCAGTGTTTGGTATGCCATGTTGTCGACGTCAATGCATGGGCGCTTGTTACCACCCCCCAACCCATTCATCCCAATCCCCAACCGCTGGTTCCTGATTATCGTCATCCACTCGTTCGTCACTGAAGGCTGGCACTTGATTCATGGAGCTCCCTTCACCGCGGCGCGATCCACTACGACATGCACTGCTGCTACCACCACGATGCCAAGGGTTTCCTCCTCCCCAGCTTCCTCCCCAACCACCACTACCATCGCTGAAGCATGATGGGGACATTGCATGCTTCCCGGTTGCAACTTCTTCACCCCAAAGTTCAACCATTACATTCATACCTGGTGGAGGGTTTCCATTTCTTATACAATTAAACTTGGCATGTAAGTATGACTATAATAAAAAAAATTCAATCAGAATTGTCCAACTCAATTTGAACCAATATACAATTTAAGCATAAATAAGCGAAGTATTCAAATCAATAACAGTCTTACCGCGTTGAAAACTCTTTTGTGTGCACTGTTAAGTATTACTTTCCCTCCTCTGCCACACCCTATTCTGGACATGTCGTTCATAACTAACCATGCTTTATACACAACCTTTAAATTAGTTATTCGACTTTGGCATTTGTTTGTGGTGCAGTTTTCGAAACCTCTCTTCTTCATTTGGGAGACTATATGTCTCTCTAAATCAAGTTGGTAAACACCATCTCTTTTTGCCTTAAGATATACTTCAAGCAATGCTACTAACTCTTCTTCACCCCATGTGGGCCTACGAGTCCTTCATGGTGCTTGCTTTCGCCCATCCATTGAGTAACTACCCAATGAATCAACATACATGGTGACAATGTTTATTGAAACAAGTTGAATTAGTAATAATAATAATTACTGACAATATGTTCTTTGGTGTGACATAATATTACCTTTTTAGCATGAGTCTCAAACTGATAATGTTCTTTAGTATGAGTCTCAAACTGATAATGTTCTTTTATTACGCAAACTGACAGTATGGTCCTTGTTTTCACAGCAGTTGATAGCTAACCAAGGGAATCCACAACAATTGGACGACCATACAAAATCAAAATTATACCAACAAATCTGAAATGGAAGTTGACAGCTAACCTTATAGAATCAACATACATGGTGACAATGTTTATTGAAACAAGTTGAATTAGTAATAATAATAATTACTGACAGTATATTCTTTGTAGTGACATAATATTACCTTTTTAGCATGAGTCTCAAACTGATAATGTTCTTTAATTACGCAAACTGACAGTATGGTCCTTGTTTTCACAGCAGTTGGCTAACCAAGGGAATCCACAATAATTGGACGAGCATACAAAATCAAAATTATACCAACAAATCTGAAATGGAAGTTGACAACTAATCTTATATAGCAGTTTGAAATCAGTCCTTTAGGTAATCTTCTCCAAGCTGGCATCATTCATACATATCAGAGTCGCCGATTATCAATTCTCCAATGAACAAAACTCAAGTCAATAAACGAGAAATACTAAACAAAAAAAAACAGTATAATTTCATGAATACTTAGAACCATACCTTCACTTGACTCTTTCCCAGATCTCAACTTTGGCAATCGGTACATGGATCTTACTGAATTTATAAGCGCTGAGTTCATAGCCTTCCTACTACGGTACCCTACCGACCTCCCATTGACATAGCCCATCAATGAAACGTGATGCAGAATCAGGGCCTTTAATTCACGCATGCCTGAACCACCTCCCATTGATATTTCACTTTCGCCTGACACTCCTAATCGCCAGCTACAACGACTCCTTTCCACCATTACTCCGTGTATTTATTCTGCACTCATCCATCGACAGCCACTGTGCAGGGCAGCATGGAAATCGCGGAACCCAAAATCGCAGGATTCCCTGGTGATATCGGACAAAAGCCACACAGGACCTTCAATTATTCATAACTTTTGCGCTTTTGAACAATTTGGTTTTCAAATCCTTGCTTTGACCATTAATGGTTGAAAGCTACAGAGGGACTGATTAGGATTAGGGTTACAGCCATGAGAGCAACAGAGGGACTGAGAGAGAGATGGAGAAGCAAGATGGTGAAGAGGTTGAAAGAAATGGTGACGAGATTGAAAGGAAAGAGGGAGGGGGAGGTTGTGTCGGCATTGTATTCAATGCTAGCCCCACCCGTTTTTTTTCCTCCTTTTAAGAACCCTATTAATTTAATTCCTTGTTTTGTTGGATTGGTAACTCTTTCCCGTCCAATCCAATTCAATTTCCCTTTGGTAACTCTTTAACATTTTATTTTATTTTCCATTAAAAAAATATTAAAATTTTAAAAAGTGTTTGGGGAAGTGGATTGGATTGGATTGAAAAAAGTTACCAATCCAAAAAAACAAGGAATTAAATTAATAGTGTTGTTAAAAAGGGGAAAAATGGACGTAAAATTAAAAATCTGGAGGGAATTGATCTTGGCCATCCATTCAAAATTGAGTCTGACGGTTGAGATTGAGTTTTTATTTGCCATGTCAGCAATCCCTGTTCACAACCAGTAATTGGACATTATTTTTAGTGTTATTTTCATTAGTGTCATTTGATGCAAAATTGTTATTGTTGACAAATTTATTATTTTGTTTCTAACGACTATTATTTTTAAAACAAATAATTTTTTTGTCTTGTTGACAATTAATTTTTTGTCTTTTTGACAAATTTATTCTTTTGTCTCTAATGACTAATGACTAATTAATTATTTTGCTGAATATATAATATATTTTCAAAACAATTTATTTTTTTCTTATTAAACAGTATTTACATATATATACTAATGTTTCAATCGTATAATTTTTAAAAAGTATTTACATATATATACTATTGTTTCAATCGTATAATATGCAAAACAAAACACAGAAAACCAAATGGATGATGCAACTTCCTACAATAGATCAAGATTGATTAGCAATTATATGAACAGGCATCTGCTCCTTGAACATCCTAACAATGCTGTTGCTGATAGGGTGGTGCTGTCTTTTGTCCCTCAAGTTTTTCCTCTTGCAAAGCATAATGTGATGACCCATCCATCTCTTGCATTAATACCCTCCAAATCTGCCAGGACAGAGTGAACTTGCACTTGTGAGTACTAAAGAATCAGATTTAGCAACATCTTAACAAGTTTTGCCCTTTTTGAAACAAACTAAGTCATAACATACCTTTGATGTACTCAACTGTCAAATCTATCTGTTGTGTTTGTTTGCTGCACAAAAACATGTTTGAATTTTGTTGAGCCACCAAAATTATATTTTATGTCTCTAGACAGGATGTAACTAATAATTATATTCAACAACTATAATACCTTGTTCATATTAGGTACTAAATCATGAAGTTATCTCATCTTCTCACTAATCTTGGTTCTTCTTACCCGTAATCGATAAAGAATATTACATTAAGACAAAAACATAAACTTTAACAACATAAAATCACAAGCAAAAAGAAGAAATATTATGGACAACATATGAATCTGCAATAATTGTACATATATGCAATCTTATTCACACACTAAAAGACATGTAACTCACTACCAAAAAATCCTAACTTCAACATGAAGATAAACTCGGATTCAACTTTTAACCATTCAAGCAAAACAGCACAAGTTTGCAGCTACTTAACAATGATCCAACAACCACATAACATTTTGATGATCTAATATGCCATACAAAGGTCTGATCTTTTTTAGGATAACATACCTTAACAACAAAGCCCAAATTCAGCAGTTAGGAAAGTTTTTATAAATAACATTAACATAATTTCAAATCAGCAAGCAAAAAATTTAAAAGAAATTAAAATTAAATATCAGACAACTAATTATCATCATGACAAAGATTTCAATTCAGACAACCAATTATAGGAAACCAAAGGCCACTGGTTTTACCTATAAATACTAATAGCTAAGCTTCAATAACCAACACTTACAAACACATTAGAAACAATCATTCTGAAATAAAAGCCAAAATGGAAAGCCCTTCCTCTATCCTAGAAATAACCACAAGCCCCACTACAACCATGAAAACTGAAAGTGACTAACAAACCATTTCTGAAACAACATTAAGCCACACACCAATGTCTATTTCAATTGTCAAACTCGAACAAAATCCCTCACCAAATCTCTCAACCAATCCATCGCCCATAACACCAAAATCATCATCCAGGAAACCTAGGAGACGTACAGCAGCTGCTATACATCCCTATGAAGCGCGGTATGAGAGTTTGAGGGAGATTAAGGAGTTATTCAAAAGAATCAAGAAAAACGGTAATGGGATGCTGCTGAGAAGAATGATTAGGGAGAATGATGAGACATTTGTTGACCTTGATATAATATTCAAGGGATGTGACGAAGCTGCTGAGAGTCCTACTAACTGGAGTTGCGCTAAGCAACTACACCCCTATACTTCCCCAGGAAGTATTCTAGGCCGAAAGAGGAAGCTCGAGGAAGGGACTTCTTCCCCTGTTCCAGATGGAACAGATATTATTATCTAGGATTAAGAGTGGTAGGGTTTTACTCCCCCCTCCAAATTTTCAGTGTGTTTTCTCGGCTTTGTTGGTGGTGTTTATCTAGTTTGTTTTCTCTAGCTAGTTTCTTTATCTAGTTTGTTTTTCTTGAGGTGTTTTTCAATTATCGTCTTTAGTTTGTATTCCAGTATCCTACCATTACCAATGAATGAAGTTAAGTTTTTCAATTCAAATTATATGATCCTTTCGTTATTTACTGATTTCATTTGCTAAAATTTAGATTCGAACAACACACAAACATAGAGATTCCCCAAAACCCTAAAACTTTGAACAACAACGACGATCCAAAAAAAAATCGAACGAAATCAAATGATATTCAACCAATAAAAAAATAACCCAAAAAACAAAAACTAAAACCCTAAAATTGAACAAGATCGATGAAACTTATCTGATTTGATGTTCAGTCGATTATTGCCTACCGTGTCGTCTTCATGCCAACCGTGTCTTCTTCATCTCCGGCGATTCCAGCCGTGTTCAGCCGGATCCTTCCGGATATCGCCGATATTCAGTCCAATTTAGGGTTTCGCCTTTAGGATTAGGATTTAGGTTGAATGGGTCATGAAAATTAGGGTTAGGGTTCCGTCGTTACAATTAGGGTTTACATTGAAACCCATTAACGTTGTCGACGGTGGTGGTTGAGTGGCCGGATTCTTCGGGATATCGCCGATGTTCTTACCAATTTAGGGTTTCGCCGTTAGGATTAGACCATGAGTCATGAAAATTCGGGTTAGGGTTTCCTTAATGGTTGTCGACGGTGGTGGTTGAGGGTGGTGGTTGAGGGTGAAGATTGAGGGACATGGTGAGTCGCATATGGAGGAGATGAAAGTGAAGGGAAGAGGGAGAAAGAGAACGACTGGGGGAATTGTTTTGGGAAGAGGGAGGCGTGGGGGAGGCGTGGTTTCTGGGAAATGGGAGACTTAAATGGAAATAATGGGAGGGGAAGGTAGGCGTAGGGGAGGTGTTTTTTCTTTATTTTCCTTTTCTTTCCATCCCTCCACGTCAGCTGAGTTATTGACTCAGTGTGTCAACCAAAAATTTTCCAAGATAATATGCTTCTGAACATTTGAGAGGTTGAAAGGGTGCATGTTTACAATTTGCAGCCTTTTGGACTTTCATTTAGAAACTGAAAACCATGTATTGCCTTCTTTTTTGACGATTTTTAGAGAATGTGTGGAAACTCAAGAGTGCATTTTCATATCAACATCTTTCTTTGAGGATAATTTTCTTTAATTGAAATCATCTCCTAATTGGGGTCCAATTTTCTTGTTCCAGACCAAAAAATTTCAGGCAGTTTCCAATCTGGTGTTTGGGTCAGGTTGAATTTTTCCTGGTCTATTATGCTTGCACGCCTCTGCTAAAGCAAGCCAGAGTGGGCTTAGACTATTGTAGGACATTTTAGCATGTAATGAATTTTGACAAATTTCCAAACATTCTTTTAAGATTGTAGACAGTGTAACAGTTCTTATTTTGTGGTGGCAACAAACTTTTGCAACAATACCTTGAAAACAGGTCAAAATGTTCTAGCTCTTCATTTCAAAAATTTCAATGAGCATTTCAATGAGCATAAATGCAGAATGGTCTCTCCTTATAGGTTTTTGAAATGTGCTCTCAGAACATGCAAAAACAGCATGTGACTGCATATGACATATTGTATGTACTCTAAACGTTTTAAAGGTTTTGATGGGTAAGGGAGGAACATTGCCATCTAATAATAATGTCTGACATATTCTCAAATATGCTGATGGGTGAGAAAAAGCACAGCTAATTGACTAGCAATCTAGCATAAAGCAACTTCTCGATTCTTTGAAGCTTCGTGCGCATCAAGTCAAACAATTGATATCATAGTAATGTCATAGATAAATATATTTTGTTCAAGTTGGTAATTATCTTGAACAATTGATGCAATGTCAGGCAAACACCCTCAACTGTTGCATGGTTTTTCTTCAAATTATTGCCCAATGGCCAACACAAAGATTTATTGAATTGATTAGGTAGCTGTCAGGATAATATATTTTTTTGTAATCCATGTAGAGAGTTATTTTCGTCAAATTGTCTTTACTACCTTTTGGTTTTGGAACTTGTTCAAGTGTTACTTTAGCTAGTTTTTCTTTCTCATGATATCTATCATTTTATGTTTAAAATGATGTATTAATTACCACTGCCCAGGCTTTGCCTTTGTGAATTGTTTTTATTCTTTCTTACCAATTTTTATCCTTCTTATTTATATGGGGAAATTTGGTCTCTTAACTTAAATGTGTAGTGAGTTGTGTTTCCTTGGTAATTCCCATAGCCTTAGAGCGATACTTATTATGATCTAGAGGGAGTAATTCTTGGGCAATATAGATGAAAAAAAAAACCTTTGATTCCTTGATGTGAGTGTTTGCCTTATTTTGTACCATGACCTTATGCCAATTAAAATCTAAAGATCTAGCCTCCACCTTTGGTATTTCGGTTGGCTGTTGGCTTATTCTTAGAAATCTTCCAGCTGGCCCGCAGCTGTATGATTGTGCTTTTATGGTGCTCGAGTATTCTTGAGTTTCAGCGCCACTTTCCTGCCTTCTGGTAAATGTGGATTCTGATTGTCCTTCCTGTTTTTATTTTTTTTCTTCTTAAATTGTATCAGAGGATATTGTTTTGGTTTGGGGATACCCTTCTGAACTTGGTGAGACCAAAGAGTTTGTTCCCTTTTTGAATTTCAATCCAAAATCTAAATCTTTTTAACATTACTGGGAGCATTTACTATCATCCTTTATATGGACAAAAGCATATTGTGCACTGTGAGAGCATCTACATTGTTGGCACCTTTAGATTACCTTACTATTGAAGCTCTGAAGTTGTATTCCTGTTACAGTGGTTATTTATCATGGTGCAAGATGGTCTATTATTCAGTATTCGCTTGGTTGTATGGCCGGCCTTGTCGGCTCTTGTGCTGACTTAGCCATGGTGAATTCATCTTGGACTGAATCTCACATTTTAAAGTTCTGGAAAATCCCTCACCATACATGCAGGGTCTATCCACCTTGTGATACCACTGGCTTACAGGTTGGTGATTTCACACTTTTTACTCTTCTGCAAATCCATTTTTGCATCCACCATTTGTGTAACTTGAGCTAGAATGAAACCAATCTCACTGAGAGCATGAATATATGGAAGTTTCCAACTCCTGTTGGCAATTAGCTTAACTAGTAATGTATTACTGTCTGTGGCCTCTAGTACAATGCCGTTTTTGTCCTTTTTTTGGGGTTGGGGGTGGATCGATCAGTTTTCGAGGATTATGGTTTATGGATATAGTTAGAGCACCCGCAATGGTGAGTTTTAGTTTGACTAATTGTATGACGTGAAATCTGTGGACCCCTATCAAGAAAGTCAAAATTTAACTTTTTATTTAGTTAGCTTTCCAATGGTGAGAATGTGTTTAACTCATATTAATTAAAAAAAGTAAATGGGTCCCACTTAAGAATATAATTAATTTGGTTATATTGATAAAAATGAGATGGAGGAGGAGAGAGAAAAAAATATGATTAAAATATTAATATTTCAAATTCGCTTTCAAACTCGTCTCGCGAGACTGAAATCGAGATTCTCGCAAGATGAGTTTCATTCTCACCACTGAAATGTCCTACACGACCTCACTCTGTTCTCGTTTTAGGCCACGTCAGCAGTGAGTCAAATTAAAACTCACCATTCTAGATGCTCTTATGACATTTACTTTAATCATGGAGAATAAAAAAGGGATTCCGAACTTTGTTCTCTAACTCTTTGTAGAATTAGATCATTTTTTTATTTGGATGAGAACTGAATGGAATTCCTTAATAAGGGTTACCACACTGGTGGAAGATTATCTCCTGCAGGTATAATTTTGATGAGATTTAATTTTTTTTTTTCTTTGAGAGACAATCATAATTACAATTGATTTCCCTATAAAAGTGGCATCCTTATTATCTAGTTTCCTTGCTGCCATCTTTCTTACGAGTAATCCTTGGTCCACGTAGGGTCTACCATTGGAAAGGCCCACAAAGACGTCAGCTAATATATATGTCTCTCAATTTTGCCCTGAAAAGGTGGGGATTTGCATGTGAAATTATAATTGTAAGGTACTTCTTTAATAGTCCTGTTACTTAAATTGGTTTATTGTCTCAGGCACATCCTCTACAACTCGAGGCATTTGCAGAAGCTTTACATAAATTGGATCCAGGTTTGCCTAGGCCTAAGCTCCAGCTCGTGGTCAGTTGTCGTAACAAGGCAGATGAGGATAGACTACAAAAGTTGAAAGAGCTGGCTCTTCAACTTAAGATAGAGAAACATGTGGAGTTCCACAAAAATATTTTGTACAGGTATGCCAATTCATGTGTACTTAATCAGATTTGGTTGGGGGCATCCATAGCTGAGCAAAGCCCAACATGGGTAACATTTCAACCTGGGTCTTTGGCAAAAGCTTCCAAAGACTACTAGTTAATCAACTAATGTGGTTTTAGTTGCTTTAGTTGCCTTACTGGTGTTTTAAAATTGCGATTTCATTCTAAAACCAAGGATGGGCTAACCTTGCATCAATGGTTCACTGCTATCATATTTGAAGTTGTTTTACGTTTTGTATAAAAATCTTTTGAATATTTTAACACCCGTAATAGTGTATGCATACTAATCCAAGTGAATGAACCTGAAAGTGGACATTTTGGTTCGAGTCTTGGAGATTTTCGTGTATTCCACCAGGTCACCTCTGAACTAAATTGCAGAGTCCAAACATAATACTTATTAGGTGTGAGTGTGAAGCCTTGGGCATTGTCACACCGCTCATTCTTCTTGTAGGTCCTTCACTGACGTATTGATAATCTTACGTGATAGGGACCTAGTGATTCTTTAATCTTCCTTGGTGATCTGCAATTGCCCCTTTTTTCCCAGCAGACACAAGATACAAATCCTCAACACATATTTTGTGGGGGGATTTGTAAGGGTCTCTCGAACCTGTCCATATCCCACCTGGCAAAACTGAACGCATGTCATCATCGCCTACTCAACTAAGATGGTTTGGTTAGTTATGAACTTAAGTCTAACCTCGAGACTGAATGTGTAGGGATCGATTTGGTGAATCTTTTGGGAGCTGCCATTGGTGGGATTCATTCGATGACAGATGAACATTTTGGCATAAGTGTTGTGGAATATATGGCCGCCGGTGCAATTCCAATTGGTTATCTCACAGATCATTTCTTCATGACCAAACAGGATTTTTGCTGAATTCTACTAGGTAATATGTTTTCCCCCTTGTTATCAGCCCACAACTCAGCTGGTCCAAAAATGGACATTGTTGTAAATAAAGAAGGAGAGAGAGTAGGGTTTCTGGCTCCAACTGTTGATGAATATGCAGATGCCATCCTTGAAGTTCTGAGGATGCCCGAGTCTGAAAGACTTGACATGGCTGCTGCAGCTAGGAATCGAGCTTGCCGCTTCTCAGAACAAGAAGATTTCAAAGCTTCAATCCGGCCCATTTTTTTCCCAGGGTTCCACTTGAACACAACTCATCAACAGTCCTTAGTTTCAGCCTTAAGCTTTTGTGCTGACCAAATTATACAGAAAGAAACCAAGCAGCCACTTGTCAAGATATCTCACTGATTTATTAGGGTAGATTCAAATACACATTTGTCCACACCCCCCCCCCCCCAAACAAAAAAAAGAGAAAAGAAAAAGAGAAAGAAAATCTTGTAAAAGGGCAGCAAGTTTTGACAAAAGCTCGGTTCGAGGGTAAATTGATAAACTAGTGACTTTGTCAGAGTATTGCTCTTTGTCGCCCTAGTTTTACTGTGTCGCCTTTAATTGACATAAAAATTCCATTTCATGTCTTTGGCCCTCAAACACTCCACAACCCTTCACAACTCCCCACTATCTTTCTCTCTCTAGAAATTTTTCCCTTTCCATTTAAACCCTCATAATCTAAACAACATTTTGTAGAAAATGAGTAATGGATCATCATCTGAAGAAGAAAAGGTGAATTTTTAAGTTTTTTCGTTGTTAATTTCGTCGAATTTCATTTATTTATTGCCGAATATGAAACGCGCCCTGAACGCGGTTCAACCAAGTTCAAACGCATGAAGCGCTCGGACCATGGCGAACGCGCCGGTATGCCGGTCCATGGTTGAAACGCCTCCTGTGCGTGTCTCAACCATGGACCGACCGCGTCCTGGGCGCGTTTCGGCCATGGTCCGAGCGCGTTTTATGTGCGTTTCGGGCTTGGTTGGCACGTTTCATATGTTTATTTTTTTGACAAAATAATTAAATAATTTAATTATGTTTTTATTTGATTAATATTTTTATTAGTTTAAATAGTTTTTTTTACTTTAACTATCATGTATATAAGATTATATTGTCATTAAAGCATTTTTAGGGTGCATTTTTATTTGAATTCAATTATTTAGGGTTTGATTAGTTTTGCATAGAGTATTATTGTTGTGGATTTTTCCTTAGTATTTGATTAATTTTGTTTAGGTGTTACATGAAAATTAAATAATTGACCATATTATGTTTTTATTTGATTAATTTTGTTCAGGTGTTGCTTGAGGAATTTGGGGGAGATGGTGTAGATTACTCGGGACAATTTGCAACGGAACAGTGGTTTGATAGTATCGATGATCTACATGCATGGGCCGAGAAAATAGCTAGAAACTTTGGGTTCAGATTGGTCAGAGCATCTTACAAAAAGAATGGAAATGTGGATGGTCCAGTGCGATGCTATCTAAGATGCTGGCGATATGGGAAATATCGATGGAAAATCGGCACGATTGATTGCGACAGTCAGTTAAACACGAAGACAAAATCGTGTCAGTGTCCATTCATGATATGCGCATTCTCTCCAACGGGGGAGAAGTGGGTTGTCCGAACGTACCCGGGTGACAAAGGGATGCATAATCATCGATTTATTCTTTACGAGGAGGGACACCGAAGGGGAAACCCGTTGACAGCTGAAATGAAAGTCCATATACGTGACATGACTGACACTGGTTGCACTCCTGCTACGATACACACATCTTTGAAGCAGCATTTTCCGGACTGTAATGTCAACGGGGCAAATATACAATGAGAGATTTAAAGTTAGGTCGGAGGAGATGGATGGTCGGACACACGTGCAGCATTGCCTTCACTTGGCAAATGAGCACGGCTACTTATACTGGACTGCATTTGATGGTGATGGGGAGTTGCATCTGATGTTTATGGTCTAGACTTAGATGGAGACGTGCATGCGACAACTCTGTGGAAGGATTTGATGTTGCTCTTCTTGACCGTTTTCAATTGTGGTCTAGACTTAGACAAAGTCGTAGGGATAACATATGATTTAGTTCCAATTTTATTTGAGACTTGTGGGCATTGGTCTTTTATTGTAGGGTTAAATTATGAAACATTGTCACCTATCTGACTCATGCAACCTAATTCCATTATTATGCAACATTGTCCGTAGCACAATAAAAACATAAAAAAAAAAACTAAAACAGATGTTTAAACATTGTTCCATGCTACCCAAATAAACATAAAAACAATCAGTCAAACTTAAAACTGTCAAAGCTGAAATAAACGAAATAAACATTGTTCCATGCTACCTTAAAAAAAATTACTAAAACAGTCACTGCTGAAATAAACCATAACAAACTAATAATAAGGACAATCAGTCATCATCATCATAATCATCATAATCATCATCGTATGGGAGCGGACGAGGGGGGGCCTGAATGTGCATATGCCGACACCACTGTTCATACAGTTGAAGGATGTTGTTGTGAGTCTCTACTGGTATTTGCCCACCAATTGGGAAATCGAACATAGGCGACACACGTCGTGGCCACTCATGAGCCCACTACAACCATGAAACAAACATTCGCTGCAAAAAATTAGTAGGCAATAAATATACCAACAAACAATTATTAAATAAAAAAAGTTACTTACAAATTCTGGATTGTTAGGATCATCTATGACGGCCGGACCAGGGTTGCCATCCTGGATCAGGTACGGGTGTGAGACATTACAGAACCAAGTACTGTAATCATGTTATGCATCCCATGGGTTCCGGGACCGTCTCCATGTAGCAACTCTCATGGCGTTGGCCTGCGGAAATCGGCCCCACGATATATCAACCAGTGAGTCGTTAAAGGCCAAAATATATGTACCATTTGCTGGTCGGCTTTCCTTTTGTGGTGGGTCTGGGGCTAGAGGGATTTTTTGAACAAGACCAAGCTGTCGGACAGTACGGATGGGCATGTAGGGCTCAGTCACATCAAAAGAGATTGAGTATGGATCTTGTTATTTGTGAGTAGGTTAATATAGGTTATTTGTGATGGTAGTTTAGATTAGTAAGTAGGTTAATATATAGTTCCAATATTACTTGTAGATGTCATCAAAAGAGATTGAGTATGGATCTTGTTATTGTACAATGAGAGTGTGTTTGTTCCTGTTAATGTATGGGTGAAAAAGTATTTATTGAGTCGCAAATTGGATACTGACGTTTAATTAATTTATCCACTAAAGACACTGTCTACATACACTTATATAATTTTAACAGTCATCCTTATATGGAAAATGGGCTCCTTAATAGAAGAATTTCCACCAGAGACGACTGTGAACTGAACCCTAAACCCTAATTCATTTACTAGTAAACCATAAACACACTAAAACCAACCTAAAATCCCTAAACCCTAAACACACTAAAACCAACCTAAAATCCCTAAACCCTAAAAAGAAACTACCCAAAATCTCTAAAACCCTAAAACCTAGAACGAACTAGTCTGAAGTTAGTCATCCGTAAACGTTAAACAATTACAACGTTAAAATAAACAATTATCATTATCAATCTTAACATTATATATGTCATTAACATTTTATTTTTCGAATTGTTATTTACTCATCTTAGTATTCGCTTTACTTTTTCAAATATTATTTCCCAAATACTATTTTAACTTTACAATTATCAACAATTTTTTTCAAATACTATTATTGATATTAATTTTTTTCAAAATCATTTTCAAAATATTAATATACTTTAAATTTCAGATTAAAGTAATATAAAAAAATTTTAAAAAAAAACTCAATAATTTCCGCAGTAGACCCAGCCGCGATCTGGGCACATCCCGGTCGTGGTCCAGACGCGTTCCGGGCACAGCTGAGTCAACTCCGGAAATTATTGAGTTTTTTTTTCTTATTTTCCACACCCACAAACATCGTAAACGCATTCTAACCAAATGAATTAAAATTTCAATACAAAAAAACACAAAATTATGTTAAAATTACTCCAACGAACACATTTTTAATTTCGCTAGTTTCAAAAATTTGCCCGGAAAATAGCCCTAGCCGGATCGCGGTGGGGCCGGAACCGACGGCGTTCAGACGCGCGTCTCGGGTCGTGTCTCACCGCGATCTAGGGCTATTTTCCGGGCAAATTTTTACAAAGTTTTTCGGTCGATTAAAACCCCCCATGCCCAATTAACAACTACAAATTTTAAGATTTAATCCATTGAAACAAACCTAAACAACATACAACTACAAAATCAACTATAAATTTACAAAAAAAATTACTCAAACTAACCTTTATGGTGGTCGGCCGGAGGGGGACGGATCGGCTCCGTCGGACGTCGGCTCCCGGCGGTGGGGGAATGTTGCGGCCGTCGGCTCCGGTTTCCGGTGATCGGCGAGTGGCGGTTGGAGGTGATGGTGGTGGTGAGACTTGGAGTGTGAGTGTTGTTAGAGAGAGAGAGAGATAGAGAGTGAGTAGAGAGAGAGTGAGTAGAGATTGAATGAGAGTTAGGGGATGGTGGGGAGAGGGTAAGGGGTAGTATAGGTAACCAAATGGTGAATTAATGGCGACGTGTGAGATTATAGGGCGACAAACAGAAAGCGGGTAGTTCTATACCCAACTGAGATACAAAAACCAGCGAAGCATATTTGCGAGAAATACAGAAATAACTGTTGCTGTTGTCTTTTGTGGTTTTCTTGGTTGAATATAAGTAGAGTTATGTCAATTCCTCAAGTGATGCACGGGCAGAAGGTTTGTTGGAACTTGGAAGTTTTGACTCTGCTTTTTGGAACCCCCGTTCTTTTATGTGGTAAGGTAAATTTCATTTGTACTATTCACATTTTATTAACTTTAAGGGTCGTTTGGTAAGAGGGAATAGGGGGTTGGAATGGGAATAGAGGGATAGAGAATAGAATTACCATGTTTGTTTCATGGTAATTAAAAAAATATGGGGATGGAAATGGGAATATAAGAAGTCTATTCCCAACAATCTTTTACCATGGACGGTGTGGTAATAGACAATGGGAATTCGTTAGTCACTATTAAATACCAAAATTACCCCTATTTAAAAAAAATAATAACTCAAATTTATTCATTTCTTTTGCCTATATTAAATAAAGACTCACGTTTATTTATCAATCTTACCAACTATCGTCACCTAAACATGGTATATTACTTTTGCTTATATTAATTAAATATTATTGTTATTACATATCTTTCGGTTGAGATATTACTAATGCAATTGGGTTTACGCCTTTTTCCTTCTATTAATTAAATATTTATTATAATTAATATATTAGTAAACCCAGTTGAGTTATTGAATCGTACGACAACCGTCAATAATTGATCTATCATGTTGATTTATTGAATCATTCATACTTTGAACGATTATATACTTGTTTTTAATTTAAAATTCATATTTGATGCTTAATTAATTTTTATATGGTAATTGATTGTCTAGAAGTAAATGTGTGTCATTTATGATCTTCCATCCATTTCAATTTATTAAAACATTCATAAATCAATAAAAGAGTATTTTAGTCAATGTATGTTTATTCCTAATCCTATTCCCAATTTAAATTACCACAAAACAAACAAGAAGGTTAGTAATTCATAAAGACATGTTAATTCTCATTTCCATTATGAATTCTCATTCCCAGTGTCATTATGAATTTCTATTACCATTCCCATTGCATGTCAAACGGCCCCTTACATTATTTGTTCTCACCTTATTCTCCTTACATATAATATATATTTAAAAATTCATATATTTAATAAGTTATGTGACTATGTTACTTGACTTATAATACATTATTAAAAATTATAAATACATTTTCACTTTTATCAATTCTATCCATACTTTAATAGACTTGTCCATTTTTATTCACACTATTCACAATTCACTAATGTATCCCCATAATCACTTAATCAACCACATAAGAGAATAGGTATCATAATTATATAATTTGTAGAGAGTTATTATGTTGTTATAGGGTGTTGTGCTTGTGTTTTTCATTTTGTTGTTGCTCAGTTTTTATTTTTGTTGTGTGTTATTCTTTCTTGTACTATAGCTTCACGAATAACCAATTAATCTAAGATAAAAAATGTTTAAATAAAATTGGTTCTCACAAATTTTATCGTTAGTAAATGGAACAGTAAAGTTGGTTTTTGGTTATAACTTACGTGGCAAAACTTTACCAAGTTGGTCTTTTTTTAAATAAAGTCGATTCTACTAGAATTGTTTTTAACTATGATAGTTAGAAAAATATATTTTACCTTTAAATGGTCAAAATTAATATGTATTGATCAAAGTGACTTGTTGCAACAAGTAACGGTATTAATTGGGATACAATTTCTTTTCAAAATTTTATATTTTTAAAGATATTCTATCATAATTTGGAACTTTTTCAACTATCATAGCTAAAAAGTGTAATAATCATTGATTCTACTTTAAATGATTAAAATTAATATATTCTGACCAAATAAATTGTTGTAATAATTAATTATATTTTTTGACACACAAGTTTTTTTCAATGGATATAATTTATTTTAAAAAAATTAATAATAAAAAAATTTCAACGACCTTAGTTGAAAAAGTTTGTTGACTATTTGGTTCATATCGCAAGCATAACCACTAACTAATGTGTAGGTTGGGGGTAAAGGACATCTAACAAATTACCTATGACATATACGAGTTATTAACTCCAGAATTTTCACATTATAAGGTAATCTTTACTCTTTATTGTTAAAAAAAATTCTAAGAACTTGGTCAAAGTTAATACTACAAATTTGAATGACGCTAAATTTATATTTTATTATATTACTTGACTTTTATATAAAATGATGTTACATACGATCATCTCATCATAAATTTATCGTGTTATATATATTTTTGTGATAACTTGTATAGTTATCAAAGTGATTCATAATTTATTTAAAGTAATTCTAATAAAAGTTATCATTCATAAATTATTAATCAGATTTATATTAAAAAATTATTCTAGTGTGAATTGTTAGTCATAACAAAACACTCCCTGAAAAAGTATGACCATAATTATTAGGAAAATTGGATTCTAATAATACGAACTTTTGGCCATATAAGACTTAATAATACGAACTTTCGATTAGGTTCTGAATAATATGAACTTTGACCCCTTGTTGCCCCCAGTAACACGCCACCGAGTTACCCTTTTCTTGACTCGTCGGAAAAATGAGCTGGCGGTGGCGGCACGTTTTTTTTTATGTTTGACCATGCCATGTCACCCATTGACTTAAAAAATTGCCACATCAGCACCCTCTCTTTCTCTCTCCTCTCTCTTTCCTATACAAATGACATTTAACTTCATAAGGACTAAATACCTCATATTCTTGCCCTTCACACATGGACACCGATACATTCCAGTCCGCGAATGCTCATATGACGAACTCTTAGCAAATTCATCAAACGTTTCTACCCCATCAACCCATTCTTTCCTAATAACCCTCATACGCAGTTCAAACCTCTAATACATCCAACGACGATGTAGAGGTCCATCCATATTTTCAATCTATTCATGAATTTAATTAATAGCAAACAAATATTTCAGTAGTAATGTTATTAAATTATTCAAACCCTAAACTCATATTTGTAGTATTAATTTATTAAACTAATGTTATTAAATTATTCAGTGCGTTCAAATAATAGTTCTACTACGAGTTAAACACAAGAATTAAATGTTATAAATTAATTAATGGTATTAATTCAAATACTTATTGAACTAATTAAATCGCTATCGAAAAAAATTAAATTTTAAAATTATCATATTAATAATATTATCTTACAAGTAATTATATCACTAATTAGAATATAATTAATTAACTCGTCTTAATTTAAAGCAAAAAAAAATTCACAAAAAACTATCGTAACCAAAATTCAAACAAATTAAAATTACATCACCTAATTATAAAGTAAACAAATGTTTCATTACTAATGTTAATAAATTATTCATTACATAAACTCATATTTATAGTCTTAATTTTAAAATTATCATATTATTTAAAAATTCCAAGTTATTTTATCACAAATTAGAATATATTTAATTAACACATCCTAATTTAAAGCAAAAATATTTCACATATAAATAACGTAATCACAATTCAACCATATATAAAATTACTTCACCTAATTATATATAAACGTACATTATAACAAAAATTACATTACATATAAATATACTAGGTTTCAACCCGTGCGATGCACGGAGTAAACTCAATTAGTTACTTATTGATGGGAATGTAAAGGATTATATCTATATGATTCTAAAGTGCGATAAGATTGATCTTTCTTGCTTCTGACTGTAAATGAAGAAAGGTTTAATTTTGGGATATTTAGTACGTTGTTTGTAAAAGTAGATGCATAATAATAGGTTAATATCCGGGAAATAGATATAACCTCTAACAGATGTGTTATATTTATATAGATATCTACAATAACTCATGAATCTCATTGACCTAACCACAAGGGTCATATTAATAATATAATTGCTAATGGTTTTGAAGTGTTTCGGATATTAAGGTCATTAGTTATGGACAGTTTTGTTTTAGTGGAGTAATTAAATTAAAATTGAATACTACTGTTTAAGATTTTGTAGGACTCGTTTAAGGATATATTTTTTTATTTCTTAAATTGTAAATAAAATCTGGAAAGAAATAGAAAATAAAATACAATTTAAATCAAAATTGAATACTACTGTTTTGAAACTTAGTAGGACTTGTTTCGAATGTAACTGCTGTCAAACAGACGAGGATTAACGATATATTTTTTAATTTATTTCATTGTAAATAAAATCTGCAAAGAAATAGAAAATAAAATACAATTTAAATTAAAATTGAACACTACTGTTTGAAATTTAGAAGGACTCGTTTTGAGTGTAACAGCTGTCAAGCAAACGTGTATTAAAAACTATATTTTTTAATTTCTTTAATTGTAAATAAAATCTGGAAAAAAATTGAAAAAAATACAATTTACTGCGCTGTGATTGGTTTAAACTCCGAGAATCGCTTATGTGGTTTTATTTCATGGGGCCCACAATGATTTCAATTATTATTATTATTATTATTATTATTATTATTATTATTATTATTATTATTGTTGTTGTTGTTGTTATTATTATTACTATTATTATTATTTTGTCAAAATAATTGCTGATATTTGGACCAAAATAATTTAATACAATATTTATCTATCTTCTGATTAGTCGAAATCCCTACAATTAATCTCCTTTCTCCATTCAACGGGACCAACAAACTTTACTATTAATATTATATAGATACAAATTATTATTATTATTATTATTATTAGTATTATAGGCAACACCAAAATAATTACTATTATTTGCAAAAAAATAATCTAATTCAGAGTCCAAAGGAATCAAGGATTAGTGATACTTTCTAGTCTTTTTAATTTTAAAATAAAATCCGGATTGAAAATGTAAAAAAATTGAAAATACAAAAAATATATATATAATTTTCTACGATGTGATTGACCAATTACCCTACAGTCACTCCCGTGGCTCTATTTCGTGGAACCCACAATTATTTCTATTATAATATATAGATTATTATTATTATTATTATTAATATTATTATTATTATTGTTATTGTTATTATTATTAATATTATTATTATTATTGGCAACACCACAATAATTAATATTATTTGCATCAAAATAATTTTATTCAGAGTCCAAAGGAGTCAAGGATTAGTGATCCTTTATGTTTTTTTAATTTTAAAATAAAATCCGGATTGAAAATTAAAAAAGATTGAAAATAGAAAAAAGAATATAATTTTCTATGTTTTTATTGGTCAATTCCCTACAATCACTCCCATGGCTCTATTTCGTGGGACCCACAATGATTTCTATTATAATATATAGATTATATCAAGAATGGTGATGTGAATTGAATCTGCAGAATTCAAAGTAGTTTTTGAATATATTAATTACAATGAATGCAATCAATGTATAACCCAATAGATTTGAATATCTTTATAATAATGACTTGAAACTTACCTTAATGAGATTATGAATTGGGAATGTCAATAATCAATTGAGACGAATACGGCGAAGATCAATTGTGATTCTGGCTGGTATGTGAAAGTATTGTATTTATATGTTTTGGAAAAAGTAATGAACGTAACCTAGCTGCAGTTGCGTCGGATATTTTAACAGTTGTAAACGTGATCAAGCTCCAAAGCCATATGAGATTCGTAAAAGTTTTTTTTTTAATTCTAAAATAAAATTAAATCCGAAACAGTTATATAATAGCTGTTAATAGGGTCAGAGTCCAAAGCAGCCAAAGTTTCAAATGAAATCCAGTTCAAAATAAAATAAAAAATTATTGAAAATGGGGTCAGAGTCCCATGCAGCCAAAGTTTTGATTTTCATCGATTATTATTATGGTTTTCTAAAACTATTAAAAGAATTTCTAAAAATTGTATTTTTCTTAATTATGATTGGCTGAAACTCTTTGAAACGCTCTCGTTGCAGTATTTGCTGGGCCCCACATAGATTGTCATTATATAGATTATTATTATTATTATAATTGTTATTATTATTATTATTATTATTACTATTATTATTATTGTTGTTATTATTATTATTATTATTATTATTATTACTATTATTATTATTATTATTATTATTATTGGCAACACCAAAATAATTAATATTATTTGCATCAAAATAATTTAATTCAGAGTCCAAAGGAGTCAAGGATTAGTGATCCTTTCTGTTTTTTTAATTTTAAAATAAAATCTGGATTGAAAATTAAAAAAAATTGAAAATAGAAAAAAAAATGTAATTTTCTATGCTGTGATTGGTCAATTCTCCTACAGTCCCTCCCGTGGCTCTATTTCGTGGGACCCACAATGATTTCTATTATAATATATAGATTATTATTATTATTATTATTATTATTATTATTATTGGAAACACCAAAATAATTAATATTATTTGCACCAAAATAATTTAATTTAGAGTCCAAAGGAGTCAAGGATTAGTGATCCTTTATGTTTTTTAATTTTAAAATAAAATCCGGATTGAAAATTAAAAAAGATTGAAAATAGAAAAAAGAATATAATTTTCTATGTTGTGATTGGTCAATTCCCCTACAGTCACTCCCGTGACTCTATTTCGTGGGACCTACAATGATTTCTATTATAATATATAGATTATATCAAGAATGGTGATGTGAATTAAATTTGTAGAATTCAAAGTAGTTTTTGAATATATCAATTACAATGAATGCAATCAATGTAGAATCCAATAGGTTTGAATATCTATATAATAATGACTTGAAACTTACCTTAATGAGAGTATGAATTGGGAATGTCAATAATCAATTGAGACGAATACGGCGAAGATCAATTGTGATTCTGGCTGGTATGTGAAAGTATTGTATTTATATGTTTTGGAAAAAGTAATGAACGTAACCTAGCTGCAATTGCGTCGGATATTTTAACAGTTGTAAACGTGATCAAGCTCCAAAGCCATATGAGATTCGTAAAAGTTTTTTTTTTAATTCTAAAATAAAATTAAATCTGAAACAGTTATATAATAGCTGTTAATAGGGTCAGAGTCCAAAGCAGCGAAGGTTTCAAATGAAATCCAGTTCAAAATAAAATAAAAAATTATTGAAAATGGGGTCAGAGTCCCATGCAGCCAAAGTTTTGATTTTCATCGATTATTATTATGGTTTTCTGAAACTATTAAAAGAATTTCTAAAAATTGTATTTTTCTTAATTATGATTGGCTGAAACTCTTTGAAACGCTCTCGTTGCAGTATTTGCTGGGCCCACATAAATTGTCATTATAAGTATATATATTTTATACATTAAATTATTAAATCATATTTATAATTCCTAAAAACCATATAAATTACAACATAATACTCAACTTAAAAAAAATTTAATTTCACACAATTATAACTACTAAAACTATATATATTTTTTTTCTAATTACAAAAAAATGAAATCAAATATTAAATCACAAATTACATTATATTATATATATTTTTCATAGGGTTTTTGGACATCAATAATACTAACTTTGGGGGTATTGGATATTAATAATACAAACTATTTTCTTGGACACTAGCAGTATGAACTATTGACATATTTTCCTCTAACAGTGCACTATCGAATTGTTATGGTTTTAACTCATCGAAAAGATGATGTGGCTCCATAATATGTGGCATAGAAAGCATGTTAATCTACCCATCCTCCGCCTTCCACGTCACACATCATGGAGCCATGTCATCTTTCCGATGAGTTAAAACTATAACAACTCGGTCGTGTACTATTGGAGGAAAATAGGTCGATAGTTGGTACTACTAGTGTCCAAGAAAATAGTTTGTATTATTGGTCTCCAATACTCCCAAAGTTGGTATTACTAGCGTCCACTTATCCTTAAACTTATTAAATTATATTTTACCTTCCTACAAAACACACAAAATTTAAAACTCAACTTAAACATATTTTAAATTTCACAACATTATAAAATAAAACTCAAACTAAAACATTCAAAATAAAACTCAAACTAAAACATACAAACAATATTTAAACTCACAAAATCCACAATATAAACCAACATTCACACATAATAATCAAATTAAACATACAAAATATAACACAATTGATACAAATTAACTCAAACTACTCAATTTTTCAACTTATTCGCACTAAACCAAACTAGATCTAAAATAAAACTCAACTAAATCGAAACTAAATTACACATATTCAAATATATTCACTTCTTCAACCACAAATTATTCACTTTTAACAATATTAATCAAAATATAACAGATCTTAAACAAAAAACAACTGATAAAATTACCTGTTTTGAGTTGAAGTGGCGGCGTGAACTTTCAATAGTCGACAATGGGTTCCATTTTTTTTTTGCGGTTGAGTGTGCGTCTGAATGCAGGAAGACGACTCGAGGTTTTTTTTTTTTTAACTTTTATCTATAGTTGGCGTGAGTTTTGGCTAAGCCTGCGCCAAATTCTCACGCCAACTGTCTGCAACTGACACAAATGCACGCAGATCTCAAGGGCAATTTTTCAAAAGAATTGGTGCAAATTTTCGGATCAAAACTCACGCCTATTTTAAAGTGGCGTGAGTTTTCATCGGAAAACTTACGCCAATTCTTTTTAAAAAAATTAAAAAAAAAATTAAAAACTGGTGTAGGTTAAGTCCAAACTCACGCCACCTTTCAAATAATATATGCAAAAAAAATTTCTGTAGTGGGGGAGGTGAGAGAATACCTAGTTGACGTGCGTTATTCCTTAACTTACACCAATTTCTACTGAGAATTCATTTCTTCTTTCCTTTTTAAGTCAATTTACATATATTTGTGTGAGATTATTTAACTCACGCCATTTTTCATACGCTAATCACTACAATTTCTAGTAGTGTGGTGGAGGATGACAACACACTGAAAACAAGTATGGAGGCAAAGACAGTGGAGAGAGAGAGCGGGTGTAAATGGGAGTATAGGAGATGGGCGTAGGTAGAAATGACTGGAAGGTAAATAATTTAGAATGTTGTTGTAATCCTTCCTTGAGTATATTCGTTTTCTTTTTTAGACGCACTTTGCACTGAGAACAACAATTTCACAAGAGATTTCAACCTTATCAAAGAGTTAGTGAAAGTTATTATGTCATGTTTTTATTTTATGTTTGAGACATATATATAAGCATAGGTATGGATAAAAAGATATTATGTTGCATTTGAAATTTTTTATTTTCTTTATACTTTTCATTTGCCCCCCCCCCCCCCCTAATTATGTTGTTTCAATTCATATTTGGTATCCATTCCATTACATTTTTGGTACTTTTGTCAATTATTCATGTCGGTTATTTTTATTTGCATTCTTCTCTTTAAATTAACGCCCGTTCGGAAGAATGGGCAAAAAACTATTAAATTCAATTTTGTGAGTTAACGTGGGAAAAATTTTACATTTTGTAAGGTATCATTATGTCGGTCCACTTACTATATGACATAACTAGACCAAAGAGCTTTTTTAAAAAAAATTTATAAGTTTTTTTAGTCAGACTTGACAACACAGATAACACACATATATTAGAATATAAAATAGAAAAAGAAAAAGAAAAGGAAAAAGAAAAAGAAAAAGTTGAACACTACGGGCTGGAGCCATAACGCCCCCGCTTTATTGTTTTGCTAAGCTGTAAGTCTGTTGAACGACCTGGTTTATAGTTAAAGGATACAACAACTGGTGGCAACATACGATCCCGTCTTCTTTGAGTCTCCTCTTTGTTAATGGTTGGAATGCTTGGACACTAAGCCAAAGCGGTCGGTGCTTTCTGTCGCTTGTAGTATCACCGTCCTTAAGCCTCCCTGCACTTTGTCTGTGCTTACCCTGAAAGACTTTCTTCCGTCCCAAGTGCTTGGTATTCCCGGACCTGCAACAATGCTTTGGAGATTGCTTCATGCGTCGTAAACTCACGCTGGTCGTGCGTTGGGTAGGTACAACAACTTCTTGGGCTGACCCCAAGTCACAAGGGTGGACCTTCTCTTCTTGCGCATATCTTTGTTCGACATCGCAACGTTGACTCTCTCTCATGATTGTAGGCAATAGAATTGTTGAATTCACTCGGACTTGCATGTAGCTCATGCTAGAAGGATCATACACCTCAAGATAACTTCCTTGGAGGAACTTCTGGTAGCCTAAATCATTCAAAGATAATTTTTGACCAGTTTTGTCGAAAAAATTGATAGTAGAGTTTGAGTCCATCACTTGATCAGCAGCAATAGAATTGTCCGTCGGGGATTCTGTAGGATTAGGACTAGCCCTATCCTCCAGACATGTCATAAGGTTTTGAGAAGGGGTGTTTGAGCAACCCCTTAAGTATTTGGTAACTTCAACCATTCTTGGAGAATTTACACTCGACATTGTGTCACATGCCATCTTACTGTTATCTTTCCTCCTACCTACCTCTTGTGTGGAACGTCCTAGCCGGCACATTGAATGCTGGACATCACTAGGTTGTTGTTAAACCTCCTTAGGACTAGGAGTCATTACCTCCTCTTCCTTCCTAACAAAATTAACTTGATGATCCAGAGGGTTAAATTTTAACCCCTTCTCCGTGTTACTTGCACTACTCCCCACTTTTCCCTCGAGATAAACCGATTCTAACTTTGATTGAATCAGATTCAGTTCCTTTCGAACTTCACCGTTCTCGGGGTCAAAAGACAAGGCTCTTTCTAAATCTTTCACAGCTTCACTAGCCGATTCAACTTTGCCAAAGCTAAGGCTCGTCGAAATAACACCTTTATATTTGCGGGCTCAAAGTCTAAGGCACAATCACATAATGTGATAGATTGTTGGAATTTCCTTAGCTTCAAACTACATGCAGCTAAATTCAAACTCAAAGATAAGGCCAAACTTATCATAAGGTTAACATGATCACCACAGAGAGCTTCACTCGCACTAAGGTATTGGAAAACAAAGTCATATGTTGAAGCCGCCCTGCTAAAATAATCATTACACCGAAAGAAGGAGTTTCCTTCCTCCTTTAGCTCTCTGACTCTAAAAATAGCATGTTGCGGATGGGGCTTTCTAGCAACATGTGCCTTCACCTAGGCATTCAACCCCTCCCCCAAAGTATTGAATGTAGTGAAACCCTTCATGGTGGTAAACAAGTTCCACACTCGTTAATCTTCCCCAAAAAATTCAGGAATCTCCAATTCCACAAGTATGCTACTCACGCAACCCAAGCACCACTTAAAAAACTTTCCTCACCGGCCACCTCTCACAAGCCCAACTCCCGTAACACAGCACAAGGAGATACACAAAGCTACGGCTGGATCCCTTCTAACAAGACGTCGGACGCTTATGAGACGAACAAAAACCTAACACCACTTCCAGACACTGCAGAACAGTACCGACCACCCAGAATTTAAACACTACCAAACAAACCCAGGCCACTAAAGCTGAAAATACATGACAACAAAAGAGATTTCAAGAAGAAACCAGGACCTGAACAGAGCGCCAAACCCGACCGGGGAATGGACGGAAGCACAACAGCTGGACCTCGCTCAAAACAACCACTTGGTGATAGATCCATCAGACGAAGAACTGGTCACCAACGACTGGACCTATTGCAAGCGTCGACTCCCACTAACCGCCAACACCGCCCAGGTCTGGAGCTCTCAGAGCAAACCTGATCCCTTCGCTTACCAACGACGTACACGGGCTAAAAAAACAGACTAAACAAGCTAAAAACCGAGAAGTAGACAGCGATAAGGACAGATTGGGGAGAGACGGTGTCGGCGATGACCTTTCCCCGGCCATCACTGGCACCGACGAGCGCTTTAAAAGCTGAGGCGTATGGTGGTTGGGGTGGTTAGTAGAATCGCTCAGTAGCCCCGGTTTTTTGACCAAGTCGCCCTTCTTAAGTTATGGAGCCCCAAAATACCAGAGAGTTATATTGACATAGTTTTAGGCTAAAATACCAAAATGGTTACTCTAATTTTTCATTTTATCTGTCAGTATTAATTTTTTTATAATTTTTAATATTATTTTTAACTAATAACTTTTTATATAGTATTATATTAAGAATTTTATTAAAATATATATAATATTTTATAATAGCATTGTTTGCAAGTAACATTAGGGGCGGATCCAGTATGGGTTCACGTGGGGTCCAATGACCCCACTTAAAAAATCGAAAATTTCTTGATTTATAAATAAAACTGGGTAGAAAACATATAAATACAACATGTGTTTGGAGAGAATCAGAGAGAATAGTGCAACGGAGTGGCGCGCGCACCTGTTTTGGTGACAATGTTACTGCAGGGCACGTGTTCAAAACCTATAAGCTTAGTTGAAATAAACAAATTATGAATACTATATGTAAAAAGAAGGAATAAGATGAAGTGAGTTGGCTCAGTGGCGCACGCCTCAGTTAGTAACAAAGTGTTGGCAAGTCGTGTGTTCGAATTAGATAATGATTAAAGTTCAAATTTTTTTTTTTTTCAAATGATGACATCTTGGAGTATTTTCAAGTAATGGGGACAACTATCCAAAAGAAAATAATAATGTATGTTTTTTGATTTATTGTTTTAATTTTTTATATTTGACTTTGAACGCACTTAATTTCATTTCTGGATTCGCCACTGAGTAACATAATAATAGTCATATATATATATATATATAGTATATTAAATATGTTAATAAGTTGATGGTCAAACTTTTAAATTTTAACTAAAATATGAGTATATGTTTCGCAATAATATTTTAGGTAGTGTTAGTGTGGAGTGTGTATTAATGAAGCTAAATAATTATAATAAACGAGTACAATTATCCAAACGAAATGAACGTGTGCTACAAATTGTATTATTTTAGTCCACTTTTCGAGCCTTGTTATCAACCAATTTATTGTTCTTTCTGCGGTTGTTAGTTGTTACAATTTGTATATCTAAACCAGCGGTTACGTCTGTGTGGGAAAAAAAAAAAATAAACCAGCAGTTACAGTCAAACTTCTGTTCACAAAATGGGGTCATCCCATCTGTATTCTCAACTAATCCACTATCAGCATGAACTGCCTTTTTTATCTCATTTTATTCTATATATCTTCCAAATCAAATGCTAGCTTCATTTCCTAACTGAAACATTAAAATTTAATGGTTTAAATCCAAAGTCTAAAAATATGCAATTAAACAACTGTTATGCTTTTGGTAGTCAAACTGTCAGTATTTTTTGTTTTTTTCTTATTTTTTTATTTGTTTTTATTTTGGGGTCCTCTATTGATTATTTTCATGGTTTGGAAGAACAGAATCACCTCATGACTAATGACGGATAAGTTTATTAGGAAAAAAAATAAAATATGATAATTCAATAATAAAACGTTGGTTTTCTTTGTAATAAAGCGAGTACAGCAAATTCATTTTAGAAAATAAACCTATACTTAAATCATATATAATATAAACACTATGCAAGTAATTCCAGCTTGATATAAAAGGTGATATACATTAATTAGTCTTTTACACTTGAATTATACTCACAGATAGATGTTAATATAATCCCAAATTCTTGGATAAAAGACAACATAATTACTAATTAAAATGGCCGCACCTAATAGCTATGATAGGGTAGAATTTGAAATTAGAGAAGAGCATTGAGTATGAAATAGGGAAAAGAAAAGGAGTAATAAATAAATAAAAGAATAGAAAGAGAAAAAGAAAGAGATTTTCTAACTGCCACAGTTTCGGAGTTTGGTGAGAGGTGCCGTTGAATAACGTATTTGATTAAGCAATGGGTTCCTTTGGTTTCCTCCAACCCCCGGAAATCAGAAAAATGCAGTTATGAAACAAAAATTAAACAGAACTAAAAATAAAAGAAGAATTAAAATTCAGTTATAGAGAGAGCCATAAGAATGAATAACCCCCCCACACCTAGAGAGCGGAAGTTATAACTCCCTCCCTCCCTCCATCTCTTTCTCTCCCTTCTCCTCTTCCCTCCATATATATATATATATACAGAATCAGTCTGGAAACTCCTACCCCAACGACGATTGACACCAAACCCATCTTATTTGGTAGAGATATAGAAACATCAACAGTCAGAGAGACAGACATGGGGGGTTCGGGTGGTGGCGTAGGTAGGGTGAAGGGGTCGTGGAGCCCTCAAGAGGACGCCTTGCTTATTAAGTTGGTGGAGCAACACGGGCCACGCAATTGGACCCTCATCAGCTCCGGCATCCCTGGTCGCTCCGGCAAGTCGTGTCGTCTTAGGTGGTGCAATCAGCTCAGCCCGGACGTCCAGCATCGCCCCTTCACCCCCTCTGAGGACGATATCATACTCCGAGCCCATCAGACCCACGGCAACAAGTGGGCCACTATCGCCCGTCTCCTCCCCGGCCGCACTGACAATGCCATCAAGAACCACTGGAATTCAACCCTACGCCGCCGCAAGAGGGCCCCCGACTGGCCCGGGTCTGGGTCTGGGTCGGGATCTGACGGGTCCAAGCGGGCCCGAGGGTGCGATTCTTCAGAGTGCGGGTCGGTTGTTAAGACGGAGGTTGAGGTTGAAGTTGAGGGAGATGATCATCAGGAGAGCGGTGGTGGTGACGGGGTTGTGGAGGGGTTGGATGGGCCGGCCACCATGCTGACGTTGAAGCCACCTGGCCACGCAGCGGAAGTCACACGTGAAGGAGACACAGAGGATGCAGTGGTGGTCGAGGTGGATGACAAGGCCGCGATGGAGGTGGAACAGGAAGCTGGGAAGGCTTTGTTGGGGGAAAACAAGTGTTGGATTAGTTTGATGCACAGAATGATAGCTGAGGAGGTTAAGAATTACATTGATAGGTTAGTGTTGAAGGTCCACAATGAGTCTCAACCCAATTCTGAAATAGACGCCCAACATGATCTCAAGTGATTAAGGCCCAGTATTCTTTTTGGGTTTTCTTTTATATTTTGTTTTCCAAGACCATCATGATATCGTCTTCTTTTATGAGTTATCGATATGTACAAAAAATGTCCATGGGCTCTTAGGAAGAGGTTACTGTAGCAAACTGCCTTGAAACATTACACTTTAATTAGATCAATTTGAGTTAAACATCCTAAATTTAACTGATATTCACAGTAATATGTTATTATCTTCAGAATAAAAAGATTTTTTCAAGCTCAAAAGTCAAAAATACACATGGGAGCTACAATGTCAGCCTTCTAATGATAATTTTGTGATTTTTCATTCCAAAAATATATTTTCAAAATCGTAGTAAAATAAATCTTTTGACAGATCACAATTACCAAAATTTATTATCAAGAAATCTGTTTTAATAGGTTATAATATATTGTAGAAACTTTATTATGGAAGACCAAGGTATGAGATCAGTGCGCTATGAGTAGCCGATATCGATTTAGGTTACTATTTTCCATAACTGTTAAGATGTTAACATTTGATATGAAGTCTATTGTGGGTTGATTAGCTCGACATAACTACCTCTAGTTATTCATGTTAGAAAAAAGGGTTGATCAAGGTTGTGGGAAGAACGAAACTGAGCTGTGGGATGTCCACTGCCTGGAAAGCGATTATGGCGCGATCTTGGTGTCAATCGAGAAAAGTCAGTCACTCTCCAAGGTTAACTCAGTGAGCACTTGGACACGTGCACTCATGGCCAGGAATTTGGAGTATGGAAAATCTGTTTGCTCAGGGAAAAGAAAAGAAGATATGGTTGTGTAGATTTGTGTCTTCAAACAACAACCCGAAGACCAATATATAAGGAGGAACCAGCAAATGGCAAGGAAACGAGTGATGCGATAAAAATGCCACCCATTTTTCTCAAATAGTCAAAACTGCAATTAATATTTTCAAAACTATAAAAAATGCCATTATAATTTCTGAAAGTGACAAAAATGCCACTCATCCCAATTGTTACCTGCTGCATCCGGTTACCATGTCAAACAAAAAAAAGGAAAAATCCAACCCCATTATTTATACCTTAATAATGTCATCCTACTTTCCTTAACCTCATCAACTTCCTCCTTCCTAATTCCCCCATTTCTGCCCGTCAAAAATAGCCACTCACCTTCCTCTGTAATCACCTCAAACTCCGACTGGATGGGGAGCTGGTAGAGTTTTTGGGCAATTGATCTCCACCTGCAAGTTCCAATGAATCGAGAGATAAGGACGAGCTTAAAAAAAGCCTACCTTCTGTGGACAAGCGGTATTAATCTCCAATTAACCTCAATACAATCTTCATACTCAAATTCTTCGGTTGAACTTGAAATATTTGTGAAAAGTGCCAGGCCTGAAGTTTCCTTTAAACCCCTACAACTTTATGCACAAGTTGCAACTTTCAACTTATCTTGTGGTGACAGGCCCGGTAATTCCATTACTTTTGCTTATGAATCTTGCAAAGTAGCATGCTCGTGGACTCAAAGCTGGCAGAAAAGTATTTGTGCTAGTTGAAAATAACTGGGATCTGGAGGTCTTCTGTTGTTGTTGTTGGGGGTGCTTGTCGTCATCGTTGTGGGAGGTGAACGTTACAATGCAATTTCTTGATCAACATACCCACAGAATACAAAAAAATTGGAACTTTCATCCACTCAAACACCATTCACACCACCCATAATGATTCACATACCTGGTTCGATTCTTCACTTTTTGATCAACTTCAACACCTTCTTCTTGCTCGCCACTTCGTTGCGCCCACCACACCTCTTTCAGTTTCTTCAGCCGCTACCTACTTCACCACCTCCATGTTTCAGGGTTAGGGTTCTGCAAGTTTTTTTTCTGGGTTGTGGTTTGAGGAAGAAGAAAGAAGTGGAAAGCTCAATGGAGGGAAAGCAACCGGACGCAACAGGTAACAATTGGGATGAGTGACATTTTTGACACTTTTAGAAATTATAATGGCATTTTTGACAATTTGGCAATATTAATGGCCATTTTGACTATTTGAAAAAAATGGGTGGGATTTTTATCGCAACACTCGCAAGGAAATTGAAGAGACAAACACCTTAATGATAGGCGAGAATCAAGCAATAATAAAGAGGAAGGCGGAAGACAAGGGCGGCAAAAAAGAAGATAGGGCAAGTTGCGCCCAACCCGGACTGGACGAACGGCAGCGGCAGCGCGCGCATGTGGAAGTGCCCACCAATCCCTCCTCCATAAAACCCACCTTTAAACAAATACATCAACCCATAGGAAATTGAAATATTTAAACCCACTCAAAATATCACAATTCATTCTATGTGGGTCAAAGGAGGGATATAAAAGAATGAGAAAAGGCCTTGTAGCCATTACCATTTCACCTCCATATCTAACAATCCCCCACTAATGGCATACAAGAAAAAAGGAAAAGAAAAAGAAAGGAAACTGGGTAAATACGGGTCAGATATTTACGCGTCAATATCTTTTGATTTGAATTGACACATTAATGGAGTGAGGCATACAATCTGACAATTGGACTAAGCCTTGAACTTGAAAGAGTTTGATTGAGACCCCCACAACACATATCAACCGTATAGAAAATCATACTCTGCGATAGAAACATTTGCGCCTTTATGGCCATGCGCACACCTTAGGACTTATAAGCGCTCTAGGGAGATAGCCTTAATATCTCATAGAAGGCGGTCACACCTTCACACTTATGTAGGTAATTCCATCAAGTCTATTTCAACATAGACCACCACAAATGTGACTATGGAATTATTAAGAGCAAATAGCTCAACCTCACATTGTACAATCAGTGAATCCATCAATGCATCTCCTAAGCTGAGTTACAGGCAAATCCCAATGATCAGCAACTTCAAAACAACGAAAGGCAAGGCAGAGAGCCATACTGGAAGATCTTACACTCAGCTCTTCAACTTAAAAAACAACAGAGCAAGCTCGACTGGAGTGAGATGGGAGATAGTTGCAATAGATTGTTCTTTGCCAAAATGCAATAAAAAAAGATCCATAAACTACGTTCGTGAGCTTGAAGACTCAGCAGGAACAAAGTCTCGGCCTTGAAAATGTAAACAAATGTCTTCGGGATTTCTATATCGGACTATTGGGACCTTAAGAGACTGTCAGAATCAGGGGGAAAGAAGAAGTATACGGATGTGGCCCTTGTCTAACATTAGAGCAACATATTGGCTTCAATAAGGCTATTACTGATGATGAAATCAAACGTGTTTTCCACTCCATTCCAAATGATAAAACGCTAGGTCCAAACAGATATACAAGCGACTTTTACAAAAACGGATGGGGGCAAATTGGAGGGCTAGTGTGCGAGGCACCAAAAGAGTTTTTGCAAAAGGTACGTTGCTAAAGTCCTTCAATTCCACACATCTTGTTCTAAATCCTAAACTCACAAATATGAAGAGGGCAACGGAGTTCAGATCAATTTCTTGATGTAACACCTTCTACAAAGCGATCAGGAAAATTCTCGCATCAAGAATTAGGGAGGTCCTCCCCTCTCTGATTATCCATAGCCAAGTCGCCTTCATCCCGGGCCGAGAATTATTGCACAACGTGTTACTTTGTCAAGAAATTGTGCGCGGCTACTCCGACTCCACTATCTCACCTAGATGTATGATGAAGATTGACTTAAAGAAGGTTTTCGATTCGGTCCATTGGAACTACATTGAAGAAGCCCTTCACGCATACAAGTTTCCCAGATGGATCATCAAATTAATGCATAATGACGTGCATAACATCCCTTGTTTTTGCAGTCAATGTTAATGAGACAGTCACCGAGAGTTTTCCCGGAGGAAGAGGACTCCGACAAGGCGACCCGGTGTCCCCTCTACTCTTTGTTCTGACCATGGAGTACCTGTCAAGGTCCATTGAATACCATATAAAACAGTCGAAGGGGAACAAGTATCATCCACACTGTACCAAGCTAAAGCTATCGCATCCTATGTTTGCGGTCAATTAATCCTATTTACCTCGGCAAATAAAGTTTCTATTGACACCTTCATGAAGGCTTTCCGTCATTTCTAAGAGGTAGCAGGGCTCGAAGCCAACTCATCAAAGTCTGAGGTGATCTTTGGAGGTGTCCAAAACTCGAAAGATTTACTGCAAGAAACAGGCTTCGAACAAGGTGTTTTACTATTCAAGTATCTTGGAATGCCTATCTCCACGTGTAAACTATCATCGGTCGACTGCAATAGTTTGGTGGAGAAAATTCTAGCAAGAATAAAACTTTGGCCATCCCGAAACATTTCCTATGCGGGGAGAGCCATCCTCATCAACTCTATCTTGCTCGGGATGTATGGGTTCTGGGCAAGAATTATAGTTCATCCCGACAAGATGGTGAACGCCATCAACCAATAATGCCGAAACTTCCTATGGGGTGGCTCTACAGATTACAAGGCTCCCCCTGCCGTGTCCTGGGCCAACACCTTCAGACCAAAGCATCATGGAGGCCTAGGGTGTCGAAACCTATCCATTTGGAACTAAGGTTCTATTGCTAAGCTGGTTGGGATATCCAAGCCAGGAAGGACATCCTATGGGTAAAATGGATACATTTAAAATATATCAAAGATCGGTCCTTGTGGGATTATCTACCCCCATATGATGTTTGTCCCTATTTCAAACATCTCTCTGCTATCAAAGATACTATCAAGGGGGCTCCAAACATGGATATCGTTGGGAATGGGCTGACTTAGATCAATACGTTATGGCCAGTGGACACCGTTGGCTCCTCCCTGAAGCTGAAAAACCATGGTAGACTAAAGCAACCAGCTGGAACAGATTTTCCACTCTGAGGCATGCTTTCCTACTGTTGTTGAGATTTCAGGACCGTCTCCCAGTCTGAAGCCGTAACCATCGCTGGTAGATAGATGGCAGCTCAACCTTCGCTGTTCGCTGTCAAGAAGAGGAAACACACCTCCACCTATTCCATCACTGTGAGTTAGCGAAGGAAATCATCAGTGAGATTTTCACCTGGCCTTACTACAAGGTGTTTCATTCACCAGATCATGGGAACTGGTGGGAGGGAATGGAAGAAGGCAACATCCCGCATAATATTCAAAGGCTCGTCTAGGGTGTGTACGGTGCTTTCGTCTACCATATCTGTAGGGAAAGAAATAATATAGTCCATGGCAAACCTAGAAGACATACAAGGAAAATCATACAACAAATCAAGGAAGACATTTGAGCAAGAACTATCAAGATAGCAAAAAAGAGGAAAAGAGCCAAAAATGTGATGATATTGTCCTTAGGATTTAATTGCTCTTTTCTTGTTGCTCTTATAAGTGCCCTCGCTACTGATGGTTGTTTTGTAACCCCGTCTTTTGTCTGGTGTTGAATAATATAACCTTGTTTCGGTTGCAATATATATATATATATATATATATATATATATATATATATATATATATATATATATATATATGAGTGGATCCAGTAGGAAGAAAGATACGGTAGGAAGGTAAGAAGAAACAATCTGAGGCGTATAAATCTGTTATGATGGCTGATAATAAAACCACCTTCTTTCCCCATAAATCAGCAAGTGGTTTTCAGAAAAAAAATAAAAATAAAGACACTTAGGTAGATATGATTAGCTAGAATCATGCATAGGATTAGAGAGAGAGAGAGATTTACTTCCCTAAATTGTAGGGATTGAGTTATCCAAATTTAACTCAATTATTATCAAAAACAAAAAAAAACAGAAGTCAACATTTTATAAGGATTTCGTCGTGGGTCTGTTTCGTCCAACATCATCGTTACTTCTCACACAGTCACACTTCATGACTACACTCCCTAATATCCATGACCACACTCTCATAAATCAAAATTATATCAAGGACCACACTCCCCTATATACATGATCACACATACCTAAATCAAATTATATCTTTATTGTCGCATTATATCGAAGACCATAGTCTCTAATATCCATGACCACACACTGCATAAATTTGTCCGCACTTTGAACACACTGTGGTCATATTCAATAGATATACTAAACACACTGTAGTCATATTCAATAGATATACCCAACACACTGCATATCCTTATTGTCACATTATATCGAAGACGACAGTCCCTAATATCTATAACCACATACTGCATAAATTTGTCCCGTAAATTTGTCCACACTTTGAACACATTACGGTTATATTCAATAGATATACCACACACACTGTATAAATTTGCCCACACTCTGTATATATTTGTCCACAATCTTAACACGTTGTGGTCATATTCTATGGATAGTGTGACCATGGTGTATGGTTATGGATATTAGTGGTTATGGTTATTAGGAAATTTATGCTTTTCGAAGGCCTACAAAAGTTAAATGCTTGTACACAAATACATATATCATATCTATATCATGAAGTATGGTCATGGATATTAGGGAGTGTCATCACATATATATATCTTGATAATATTGAAATATAATTTTGATTTATGGGAGTGTGATTATAGATATTAGGGAGTGTGGTCATGGAGTGTGAGAAGCAACAATTATGTTGGACTAAATATAATCCCTACAATTTGATAACTTTTGTTTTTGCTTTAGTTTTTGATAATAATGAAGTTAAATTTGGATATTTTATTCCCTACAATTTAGGGAAAGAAATCTCTCTCTATTTCCATGCATGATTCTCTCCAGTTATATCTACCTAACTTGGTTATTTTTTTTATTTTTATTTTTATTTTTTTTTGTAAAACCACTAGCTGATATGAGGAAGGAAGATGGTTTTATTGCCAACCATTGGATTAGATTTGTACACTCAAGATCGCTTCTCAAGGGACCATCATTTCACCATGCAAACTTGATGTGCCCTAATACATGCAATACCTGATGTCCACAAAAAAATTACTTGATGTCCTTCCATGCTCACATGCTCATTAAAAGTCCATTCTTAAAAGTCCATTCTTATGTGATCTATATATATATATATATATATATATATATATATATATATATATATATATATATATATATATATACACATATATACATACATACATACACACACACACACACACACACACACACACACACATATATATATATATATATATGTATGTATGTATGTATGTATGTATGTATGTATGTATGTGTATATATATATATATATATATATATATATATATATATATATATATATATATATATATATATATACATACATACATACATACATACATGCATACATATATATATATATATATGTGTGTGTGTGTGTGTGTGTATGTATGTATGTATGTATGTATATATGTGTATATATATATATATATATATATATATATATATATATATATATATATATATATGTATGTATGTATGTATGTGTATATATATATATATATATATATATATATATATATATATATATATATATATATACGGAAATTGTATTCTAATAATCCCTACTTTTGCAAATTGGATGGCAATAATCCCTACTTTAAATTTATATTCTGGTGGTCCAAAAAAAAAAAATGTATTGTAGTGGGACATAATCGAGAGTATACCCTAAATATCATAGATTTTGTGTTGCATTTGATTCAAAACTTTGTATAACACTTTATCACAATTTTTAATGAATTTACAGCATTTCTTGCAATTTGTTTTTCAGTTTTTTCAATTTTTTATGATTTTTTCAATTTTATTCCATTTAAAAAATCATAATAATTGTTCGGAATCTCAAAAAAATAATTTAAAAAATGTTTTAGCAACTACACTTCATTACCTATCTGAGAGCAGGAACGAAAAAAATAAAAACAATATGGGGTAAGCATGAAAAAAATTAAAAAAAATGTGGTGATGGATTTGGTACCACTACAATACATTTTTTTTAACCACCAGAATACAAATTGAAAGTAGGGACTATTGCCATCTAATTTGAAAAAGTAAGTATTATTAGAATCCAATTTTCCTATATATATATATATATATATATATATATATATATATATATATATATATATATGAATTAGATTTTAATAATGCCTACTTTTACGATTGGACAACAATAATCCCGACTATCGATTTGGATTCTGGTGGTCCAAAAAAAATAAAATTGGATTGTACTGGGACATCTTCGAGAGTATTGCCTAAATATCATAGATTTTGTGTTGTGTTTGATTCAAAATTTAGTGTAACATTTTACCATAATTTTTAAGGAATTTATGACGTTTCTCTCAATTTTTTTACTGTTTTTTATGATTTTTTTTTACTTTTATTTCATTTAAAAAATCATAATAATTGCTCGAAGTCTCAAAAAAATAATATAAAAATTATTTTAGTAACTTCACTTCATTACCTTTCTGAAGGCAGGAACGCAAAACACAAAAACAATATTGGGTAGGAATGAAAAAAATAAAAATAATTTGGAGGTGGATATGGTACCACTGCAATCTAATTTTATTTATGTTTGTATCACCATAATAAAAGGTGAAACTAGGGATTATTACTATACTATTGGTGAAAGTCGAAATTATCAGAATCCAATTTTCCTATATATATATATATATATATATATATATATATATATATATATATATATATATATATATATATATATATATATATGGGAATAGATATAATGAGAAGAGGACTTTTGTGAGAAGAGAAGCATGAAAGATCTCAGCCCTTGATTCAGAGATCAATGGTGGGTATAAATTAGGTGTTTTATTTTATTTGTAATGGGAAAGAATAATAATTAGGAGATTTTTTTTTTAATGTATGTTCCCACGTGAGAATGGGAAGACAGAGAGTCCTCCAGCAGCCAAAGAAATTGCACGCCTGCTCCTCCATGCTTGCATATGAAGAGTCTGTCCACATTCCCCATGTCATTCCCAATGATTCACCCTCATTTCAGCTGATGATTCATCCAAGATCAATTGGTTTATCTTTCTAAAAACTCCGACAGAAACCTAAAAACTCCAGTAGAAACCCTAATTCTGGTTGTTCTTATTTATTTCGGCGGTGAGACAACACCATTCAGGGTGCGATTCCGGCGGCCATCACCATTCGGCTCAGACATCACGATTCTGCCCGGGAAGAACATTTTCTGCATTCCGGCAGCCAACAAATGGATAGTGGTGGTGAAGGAACGAGGTAATCTGAGTGGTAACACGGGTTTTGATTTGTATTTTTATTCTGTGAGTTGAATATTTTCTGGATCATGGTGATGGTGAAGGAACCAAGTCTAAATTTTGTACTTTCTACATCAACTATGCTGAAAATCAGGTCAGGCCTGATGCACATAGTATATGATGATGTTGATTTTTTGTTGTTGTTGTCCATAATCGTCAAAAAATGGTGTTTTGTACTATGTATGCTCTATAGGATCATAAGGGTTATGTGTTTCTATGAAGTTTTGAATCTTGTGTAATGTGTTTTGTATATTGTATAGGATCATATTAGTTATGGGTTATCAATAATCACTGATGATCATTGTTGGTATGCCTGATGTTCATTCATGGAATGCATGTGTACATATCAACTTTAATAGGCATCAAGGCAGTACTTTTAACATTCATTCGTGTAATGCTTGATGTTCATAATAAGATTAGTGATGTTCATACTATCGTGATTGATATTCATTTATGTAATACTTCATGGTCATGCCAAGTTGGGTAATGTTCATTCATGTAGTACTTAATGTTCATTCTGGGATTAGTTGATGTTCCTATCAATATGATTGATGTTCATGCCAACTTAATGGGCATCCAATCAGTGCTTGTTTGATGTTCATCTCACAATGAATTAATGTTCATCCAGACAGTACTTGTTGTTCATAATACGAAAAGTTAATGTTCATTACGAAGCCATCATTACTAAGATTAGTTGATGTCCATAATATCATGATTGATGATAATTCATGTCATACTTCATGTATGTGCCAAATTGGTTAATGTTCATTCATGTAGTAACTGATGTTCATTAAAAGATTAGTTGACATAATAGTATAATTGATGTTCATTCATGCAATAACACATGTTCATGCCACTTGATGTTCATAATACCAGTATGATTGATGTTTATGCCAAATTTGTTAGTGTTCAAGCAAACTTGATAGGCATCCAATCAGTGATTGTTTGATATTCATCTCACAATGACTGGTGTTCATCCAGACAATACTTGTTCATAATACGAAAAGTTAATGTTCAAGCAAACTAAATTGATGCTCATTTGTAATGTTTATTGCGAGGAAGGTAACCTGGAAGAAGCAATTGACAAACGAGGCGTGGAGAGAATTCTATAAGTGCATGGACATTGCCGACGGGGCGGAAGCAAAGCTAAGCTTGATTATTGAACAAACAAACACTCTGATCTCAAAGCTCGAGTCATTCAGGGTTGGAGAGCCATCAAGCAACGTGTCTACGGACTTTGAAACATATTTTGGAGCTTCTGTCCCTAAAGAGGTTACCATTCATCCCCCCTAGCTTCGATCACAAAGGGAAGAGGCAAGAGGAAGAAGACACCAATTGAGGCTACCACTGAGAAGAAAGCAAGCGCAAGGAGGTGCAAGTGTTGTGACCAAATAACAACACACGACACCAGGAATTGTCCGGAGCGCTATGGATGATCTACTCAAGTTGTGCTGACATCAACTTAGTGTGCTTTTGAATAGACGATTTAACGATAGGAGCCTGCAAGTGTTTTGTTTTTAGGGTTTAACGATCGGAACATGCAAAAACGTACGTTTTGCTATTGAATTTAGTTGTTGTGTTTTTCCCTTAAATTCCGATGTTGCATTTTACATGAATGAACATGTGAAGCTGGTTTGGGACAAAATCTTTTGATGGTTCAGTAATGTTGATATTACATGTTACCGATGTTCATTTTATATATTTTGATGTTCATTCATATCCGTGGTCATTTTCCTTGAGTGCACAACAACTTCACAGTCGTTTCACAATAGTGTGGTGTTGATTATATAATTAAATTTGGTATTTGTTTTTTCACAATTACTGGATGTTCATTTCACTATACCTAGATGCTCATTTCGCATTTACTTGATGCTCATTTTTAGTATACTTACCATGACAATGTGTCATTATATATAGATGTTGATTTTACTATACCTAGATGTTCATTTTCACAAGCACTTGATGTCAATTTCACCATTATATATAGATGCTCATTTTACTATACCTACATGCTCATTCCATTACACAATAACACAATTACACAGTTCAACACAACTTGATGTTAATTTCATATCATCAATAACCCATACATACTGATGTTCATTTAAGGAACCCATAATGTTCAAGTGGACTTCCTATGACAAACACCGTTATATGATCAACTATCTTAGGGCAATGACTTGGCACATTTTTATTATTATAATTACTCATAAAAAGTTCAAAACAACTTGATGTTAATTTCACATCATCAATAACTTGATGTTCAATTCATTATACCCAGATGCTCATTTCACATACACTTGATGTTCATTTCTCTATACTTACCATGACAATGTGTTGTTATATATAGATGTTCATTTTACTATACCTAGATGTTCGTTTCATAAATACTTGATGTTCATTTTTCACAGTGACTTCGTGTTAATTGTACATTTTTGAATAACTTGATGGTCAACTTGGTGTTCATTTCAAAATAGCTTTGTGTTGATTTCACTATGCATAGATGATCACCAAAAAGTAGATGCTCATTTTACTATTGTACATGCTCATTTTACCATACGTTGATGTTCATTTCATAAAGACTTGATGTTCATTCCACAATATATGGTGTCAATTACATGCTCATTTTACTAAAACATACATGCTCATTCCATTACACAATAACACCATTACACAGTTCAACACAACTTGATGTTAATTTCACATCATCAATAACCCATACAGGCTGATGTTCATTTAAAGGACCCTTGATGTTCATTTCAAGTAGACATCATATGACAAACACCATTATATGCTCAAATATCTTAGGGCAATGACTTGGAAGATTTTCATTATATATAATTACTCATTAAGAGCACGAGTTAATATGACTTAACACAACATGTGTCAAAGACCATTATGTGCTCAAACGACTTACGGACAATGATCAGATGTCCATTACCCTGGCTGATGTTCATTTACATAAAACTGAAAATTAACGTTTACTGCAATATCCCAAATTTTTCCAAACAAAAGAGACCAAAGTAAGCTTTTACTACAATATACAAAGTGACACAACATAATGGACCAACATAAAGTATCTCCAAGTCAAACGGATGCAATGGTGCTCGTTCCAATGACTTGCTCTTGTTTAGATGACGTCCTTGAGCTGGTTCGCATCGTGCATGACCAGGGTGTGGCAATATCTGCTTCTCAACACATCCAGCAGCTCTTGCTGTCAATAAATAGAAAAAAAAAACAGCATAAGCCACTTGGAAAGTTAATGATGTATGAAATCATCAAGTATGCATTAAGCATGTTCACTTACATCGTCCTCTGAAAGACCACATTCCCAGTTGGTGGGGTCGAAGAAGGTTTCCATATGACGCATACAGTAAACCCCATTGTCCACTGTGTTCAGCAGTGGGAGATACCTCAGCAGTCGGGGGGCCGAGAGGGGAATTCTATGCCAGGTGGGGCGTTTCGAATGGGGACTCATTCAGCCTCCCCCCAGCTGGGTCTGTGTCTCTCATTACATGCTCAGGCACTGGGCTTGATGTCTCTCCCATGTCGACTCTCTTGTTCACCATGTCGGACAAAATGTTGGTCAGTATCTCCAACGCAAGGACACGAGTCGTGCTGTCGTCCGCTAAGTCAAGCACACACCTGAATACAAAAGCATTCAGATGATGAAATGAACATCTAGTATATAACAAATGAAAATCAGGTTGAATTGAAATGAACATTAAATGACCCACATAAAACCAGAAATATGTTGACGTGGAAAATGATCATCAAGTTTTTATCAAATGATCATCATTATGAAAACTGAAAATGAACATCAAGTTGGCATCACCTAAACTTTTCAGTGCAATATGATCACTTTTGTGAAAATGAACATGCAGTACACATGAAAATGAATATCTTAAGACTATCAATTTATGAATATGAGCATCATGACTGTCTTATGGACATTAAGGTAATATGAAATGAACATTAAGGTAATACGAAATGATCAGCAAGATGAATTGAAATGAACATCAGTTTCATATCAGTCATTGATAACTACCATATACATACACCCAAATGAGCACCAAGCAATTTGTAATGAACGTTAATTAACTTACTCTTCGGTGCCTTCTCTCTGTTATGTGGTAAATCAGTACTACATGATAAATTAGTGACAATGAACATCCACACTATGAAAATGAACAACAAATCCATTGGCACCCAACTTACTCTCTGTTGCTGTCTTCGTGCACCACAATATCCCTGGCTGCTGTAGGTACACTTTCATTCGGAGCAATTGCCTCGTTCCCCCTACACCATATACTACCTTGTTAGCGATCAATCATATCAAACACACCCAAAAATCATTATTTTTGTCACTATACTTACATTGGCCTTGGGTTTGGCACAAACACAATGGCTCTTTCGTTAAAGCTCTGCATTGGCGCACTCGTCCCAATTGCACCTGTTTCCTCTCCCCTACACATCCAATTAAACAACCAACATGAAGCCAAAACGAAATGAGCATCAGCGCGCACCCAAAAAAAATCAACATAAACTAAAATAATCATCAGAGCAACATTTGAATGATTTTTATGTTATTTAACAACAACTAACATGAAACTCAACATTAAAATGAGCATCTGCGTGCACCCCAAACAAGAACATCAACATAAACTAAGATGAACATCAGATGCGGAAATGAACACCAAACACCATAATGTACAATGGCTTACATCTCCTCCTTCCTTTCTTCAACCTCTGGTTCATTCACACTCTTCGATGCCATGCCCAATTCTGAAATTCCCTTCTTACTCTGACAAAAAACACTCTCAATTGTTATAATTAACATCAAAAACTCACCGGATATCTCCATTTCCAAAACAAAAAAAAAAACCCGAACACAAACCCTAAATTTCTGGAAACACTTACCAAATGCCGCCGTGCATCGATTTCACTCCAAACATCCTTCGCCGGAAAAACGCCGTCGGACCGTCAATGTCTGCCGGATATTCGCACGCTATGCACTTCCAATTCTCCGGGAATTTTCTTTCACACCTTCACCTCATGCTCTCAGTTATGGCACCCCTCCTCTCTCTCTAGTGTGTTTTTCAAAATTTTCCACAATGATTATCAGTGCTTGGGAAACTGAACATGATTAATTGCCTCTCTGGCGTGCAAAACATCAGAACATCCCCATGACCTTTCAACTCCCTCACACGTGAGAACAAAAAAATTACATATTAAAAAAAAATCAGCCAATCATCTTTTACTATCAGGTATTTAAAATAAAGATTAATCAATTATTTATACCCACCATTGATCTTTGAACCAAGGGCTGAGATCTTTCATGCTTCTCTTATCACAAAAGTCCTCTTCTCATTATATCTATTCCCTATATATATATATATATATATATATATATATATATATATATATATATATATATATATATATATGGTGAGCATGTAAGCATGACCCATCTCCACCATTGGATTTAATCCAAGGGTTGATATATTTTGGAGCTTATGGATTAATATTAAGAGTAGATCACGTGACCCATCCCCACCCTGATTTTCCTAATTACTATAGTTTTTCCCTCTGCGTTGCTTACGGGATTGAATATCCTAAAAAAACAGACAGAATAACAGAATTCTGCCCAATCTTGGAGAGTACGTTGGAAGAGACAAACCGGCCACCGTTGTTCATCGCCGACCGCCGGAGAAGGCTATCGTTGAACTACCGGACTGAGACGACGCCGTGGGAGTGTACATCAATCATATATTAGCCATGGACGAAGTTGAGATGAGGTAAAGTCAATATAATCACGTAGAACATCCCCTGGATTCATTAAGAACGATTATTATGATGTAAATTGAACATCAATCTTATACTAGCCATTGGACATCAATCCTACATTCGCTATGAACGATCAAGAGTTGATGTGATTAGAACGAATGGTGAAAACAGAGCAAGATATTGCACAAAAAAAATAGGGTTTTGATGTTCACATTATTGAGTTAGGGAGTCCATGTGTATTGTCCGTGCATCAAACGTTGGATGTCCATATGTATTCTAATTAATGCTATTTGTTAATGGCAGAATTATTTGTTAACAGAGCATTTATTAATGCCCATGTGTATTTGTTAATGTCCATGTGTATTGTCCGTGCAGTAAACACTGGATGTCCATTGGTGGTATCATGTGGTGCAATGTCCGTGCAATAAACACCGAATTGTGATTGATTATTATAGTAAAGAAGCATAATCCGGTTCGGTGACAATGTCCATTATGTAAAAACTGGTTATCCATTTATGTGATGCATATTGTCCGTGATGCGTGTTGGCTATTATAACATTTCAATGGTTTTTTACTATAAAATTTCAATGTTTTTGCTTCGTAGTGTGTGTTGTGCAGCGTTACATTGGGGCGCACCGAAGGGGACGGTCAGGTAGTGTTGCCCCCCGATCCCATTGAGCTACCAACATACTGAGCATGATGAGTACATCCCGGTCTACCAACATACCGAAGGGATACCGTGCGCGCATGTCTTGCTCGTTATAAAGCATTTGGACGAGGTACCATCAAGCTTAATAGTTGGTCGATGGACAAAGAAGGCAGCAAAGCAACTATGATTTCCGGTCGACAAGTACATAAAGGGTGGATGTGACAGGTCAACACGGAAGAAACGACTAATATTTGATGCATGGAGCAGGTTTTACAGGTGTATGGACATAGCTGACTGCGATGAGGCAATGCTGGAGCTATTGTGGAATGCTCAGACAGCCTTATTAAAAAACTAGAGGCACCGAGTATCAGTGAGACATCAAATAATGTGTCATCAGATTTTGAGACGTACTTCGAGGCACCCGTTCCGAAAGAGGCGACCGTACACCCGCCTCCAATTTCTGCAACAAAGGGGAGGGAGAAACGGACAAGGACCCCCACTGAGATTGCGGCTGAACAGAAAGCACGCTCGACGATGCAGGTTTTGCGACGCAATAATAACGCATGACAGTAGGAACTGCCCTGGGTGTTACCACTAAATTCTACTTTTTTTGTTGTTTTTCTGTTTGAATACATTGTTCCGAGACTTTGGTTGGTTATTTGGGCACACAAACTTTGGTTGGTGGTTTGGGGCACATTGTTTGAATACTTCATTTTGCAAACTGGCACTTTAGTTGGTTGTTTAAATAAAGACATTTGTTTTTGATAATTCGATTGCAACAAAACTACTATTAGTGATCATCAGGATTCAATGGAATGGACATTAATGTATTTAGTGATGAGCATGCAGTCGGGATTAATCACCTCATTCCCTTCACATATGCGTATGTGGGGGGAAGGGAAGGAATTTTAGTGATAAGGAAGAAGGATAACTATATTTGTATTGGGCATCAAATATACTCATTATAGACATCACCACAAAGCCACTCTATTGATCGAACAACAAAAGGACAACAAACAGTTTACTTCTCTGATGAAATCTGTTGCTGAAACTCATGGCCGAACATATACTAGTCACCAAGGCTTGAAAAGGAAGGAAAGTAAATTAGATGTTCACTGTAATATTACACAGATATAACGGACCTTAAATGAGATTTTTTTTGTTAGTTTTTTTTTAAAAAAATGACAAAATAGAAATTGAAAGAGAATGAACTTTAACTTTTTAAATTTTGTTTATTGATAATGGTCATCAGTATATGTTAAACACAATATATAGACTTTTTGTTAATTTATACATGAAATAAAAAAAATGAAATGGTCATCAATATTCAATGGAATGGACATCAATGCATTTAGTGATGTGCATCCAGTTAGAATTGGTCAGTTAAAAAAACAATGGACATTCACATTTAATATCTATGTATAATATACATTGTCATTGCTTAGTAGTAATATTTGATGTCCATTTCATGAATACTCTTTGATGTCCATATATATATATGTCTGATGTCCATTCAGGTATTTGATACTGTCCATTTACAATGTCCATATCAGTAGTGTCTGATGTCCATTACAATACATATGTATAATGCACATTGTTATTGTTTAGTAGTAATATTTGATGTCCATTTCATGAATATTTTTCGATGTTTATCACAATGTTGGTGTCCTATCAATTATGTCTGATGTACATTGATGTACATTGTCAAACCATAAAAGAGTGAGGCACGTTTTTGGATTTATGCATGCCATGACTATTGGTGTCCATACTAATCATGTCTGATGTCCATATTAATCACTACTGGCTGATTCAACATTTTAGGACATCACTCACAATAAGTCGGTGACAAGACAATGGATATCACGTTTACTGATAATGGTCATCAATGTATTTGGTGATGGTCGTCACACAGTTACTCAAAATGGTCAATCAAAAGTTAAAATGTTACATCAACCTGACCACAACCCAAAATGCTTCCATTACAAGCGATTCCTAAAACACCCCTGTGTGTTCATCACATAACAAAAAATAAAAAGTGCATAAACGCCACTGTTTTGATACTTGGCAAATTCTATAGGGAGAAAAACATAGGGGTGACAAAAAATAAGTGTGCTCCCGCTGATGGTTCCAGTCATCCTAGGCTCGCGTCCGGGTGGAGGCGCCCGTGCTTATGCTAGTACATTGCCTTCTTCATGACTTGTTCTTTCACTTGGTTGCCTTCGTATGGGATAATGTCACTCTACAAAACATATGGACATCAAAATTTGCTGACATGGACACTAACATTATATGAAATGGACATCCAATAGTTGAGCAAAATAATTTAAAAAAACCAAAGAAACCCCTGATAATATATTCACTGCCAAACACACAAGAGATCACAACGAAATATATTGCTGATATGGAATGGAGTTCAGACATTACTGATATGGACACCAACATTCTAATAAACATCACCAAAAAAAAATACTGATGATATGGAATGGGCAGCCAACCATGCTGATATGGACACCAACATTCTGAAAGACATCAAAAATTATTAATGAAATTGAATGGACAACAACCATTACTGATATGAACATCACACAAAAAACCACAAAGAAATATACTGATGATATGGAATGGACAGCAGACAATGCTAATATGGACACCAACATTCTAATAGACATCAAAAATTATCTATGAAATGGAATGGACAGCAACCATTAGTGATATGGACATCACTAATGGTTGGATTACAAAATGGGAAACCAAGTCATCTCTCATAAGTCAGTAAAGTCAGTACATGGATGAAACAAGCGCGAACACTTCGGATACAATTACCATGTCAACAATTGCTGATATGGACACCACATAATGCTGATATGGACACCAACATTCTAATTGACATAAAATTTATCCATGGAATGGAATGGACAGCAACCATCACTGATATGGACATCGCACGTATTACAAGAGGACATTAGACCTTACTGGTGTCAAATAATCATACTAGCCGAAACACCTTATCATGGCATCCAAATTAGCTAAATAAGTCTCTAACACCTTGTCATGACATCAAAATCAAACAGCGAACATAAAAAATTGTGATGGACATCACCCATGGCTTGATTTTAATAAATTCCACCGAGCATGCAATATTTAAAGCAAACCAAACTCAAAATTTCGAAGCAAAAATCGATTTATAACAACAAACCAAACTCAAAATTACCGATTAATTCATCAAAATCACACAATGAATGTTAAGTCGGCTTTAACATGGACATCTGAATTTTGCAATTCACACAAGAACGACATACATAATACTAACCTTCGGATTCCTTTACGGCAGCCGTTCCCTTTGTCGCCTACTCCAGACACCCCAGTCGACTCTTCCATGACGAACCCTAAAACAAAACTTCGAGTTAGAGACTTGAAAAACAGAACATTGGGAGTAACAAAAATTTCCGTCGTCGAGCCGCACTTACCGATTTGAGTTGTTGACGACCGGTAGGCCTATCACCGTTTTTTGAGCTTCAAAATCTTTCTTCGCGGTTATGGTAGACGGGAAACCCGGCGGTATCAACATGACGTGGGTTGTGTCTATGGAAGTTGTTGGGTGCTCTATCTATTTCTCTCTCCTTCCCCAAATCTCGTGCGGTATATTCAGTCCATTAGAATTGGAAGGTCACGTGATCTGCTCCAAAATAAATCCAAATTCCCTAAAAAAAGCCAGCCATCATATTAAATCCAATGGTGGAGATGGGTCATGCTTACATGCTCACCATAAGAGCATGCTTACATGATCCATTCCCATATATATATATATATATATATATATATATATATATATATATATATATATATATATATATATATATTGGAACGGTAAAAAAAAATATTCCAAAGAGGCCCAAAAGGGCAATCAATCATATATAGAGCTGAACTAGTTTTTGTATGCCAGTATATCTATACAGTTTGCAAACTGATTATTATGCTTGGTAACAAAAACGGTCCTATCTCTAAGGGAACTCCTAATGATGTGGAAGCAATGAGTGGCCTCCAAATTGACGTTGTCAAAAGTTTGGAGGTTTCTACTCCTCCATATGTTGTAAATAAGGCTTGCTGCTGCTGCCACGCCAATCTGTCTCTTTTGTTTGGTGACCTTCCAGCCCATAAGTTTCCTGATCCATGATTGTAGATTTGGGGTACCTTGCGGCAAGCTGAGCCACTGAGAGAGCGTCCTGATTTCCCGGGCGTACTCACAGTCATAAAGGAGATGTGGTGTTGTTTCCTCATGACTGTTGCATTTAATGCATCTCGTTTCACTGGGGATGTGGGAGTGAGCCACTAGTCTAGTCCGGACAGGAAGTTTGTCGTGCATAGCAAGCCAAGTCACATAAGAGTGCCTCGGGGTGTAAGTCTGTTCCAAACAAATCGAGCCCAGGGCCAATTCTCCATATGCCCTGTAAGGGCTTGATAGGTAGTGGAGATCTTATAGGGGTGCCCTTGAGCGAGCAGATGCTTCAGCTTTCCTTCGACGGCACATAGTTTCTTCATGTACCAGCATGAGTCTGGGGGTGGTTCATAGGACCACCAGTCTGTGCTCTTTACATATCTTTCGTGTACCCATTTAACCCAAAGACTTTGTTTGTTCAACGCTATTGCCCATAACTGCTTTCCAATCAGAGCCATGTTCCAGTGTTCTAGGTGTTTGATGCCCAGCCCCCCCTTGGCTTTAGGGAGACAAACTGTATCCCAAGCAACTGGAGGAGCACGCGAGTAAGTTGCATTCGCAGACCAGAGGAAATTGCGGCATATTTTCATGACATTTGTGATAACTTACTTAGGAAGGATGATGATGCTGGCCCAGAAGGAGTACAGACGCATTAGAATTGTGTGAATGAGCATAGCTCTGGCTGCCTATGAAAGATTGGCCGTTTTCCATGTGTGTACTTTTGCCGTTAGCTTTTCCACCAGTCGCACACAATCCAGTTTACTGAGACGTCCGGCCGAGATTGGCATCCCTAGATAGGTTAGAGGAAACTGACCTTCCTTGTACCCTGTGAAATTAATGAGAGATTGCTTCTGATGCTCTGTGACCCCATTGATCATAATTGTGGATTTTTCCGGGTTAGCGTTCAGACCTGCAGTTTCTGAGAAGTGCGTGAGGGTGTCAGTCAAGAGCTGCACCGTTTTGGTATTTGCAGCTGCGAAGACCATCAGATCATCTGCAAACACCAAATGCGTTAACCTCATGCTTTTGCACTTCAGGTAGAATTTGAAATCTGCGTGTTTTGAGGCCATGTCAAAACCACGAGAGAGGTACTCCATGGATATGACGAAAAGAAGAGGTGAGATCGGGTCCCCCTGCCTGAGACCCCGTCCTCCTTTGAAGAAACCATGATTATCGCCATTCAGATTGATGGTGAAAGAGGTGGTTGAGATGCATTCTTTTATCCAACCTGTGAATTTCGGTGGAAAGTTTAAGCCCAACAACGCTTCCTCGATGAATTCCCAGTAGACTGTGTCGAAAGCCTTCCGTAAGTCGATCTTAAGAAGGCAGCGCGATTGAGTTGATTTCCATTGGAAACCTCTTGCCAATTCGTGGCACATTAACACATTGTGGAGAAGTTCTCGACCATGTACGAAAGCAGCTTGGCTTTCGTTGATAATGTGTGGGAGTATTTCCTTGATTCGACTGGCTAGAAGCTTCGCGATGGTTTTGTACACCACGGTACAACATGCTATTGGCCTGAAGTCAGTTGCAGTTGTTGGGTTGTCGACCTTAGGGATCAGAACTAGCTTGGTAGTGTTGAACACTTTCAGCAATTCGCCCGTCCTGAAAAATTCAAGCACAGCATCACAGAAAATATTACCAATGATAGGCCAAGCCTTTTAGAAGTATCCACTAGACATTCCATCTGGCCCCGGAGATTTGTGGTTCGGGATGGAAAAAAGCGCCTCTTTGATGTCCTGGCAGGTGAAATTTGTACAGAGCCTGAGCTGTTGGGCAATTGAAAGGGTTGGCCCATTTTTAATGATCTCCCGGCGAATATTTGCTCGAGTATAGTCTTGCTGACCTAGCATAGTTCTGTAAAATTGAACCATTACATCGGCAACCTCTCTATACCCTTCTGTCACGTTTCCATTCGAGTCGTTGATGGTGTAGATGGTGTTTTGCAGCTTCCTCTGCTTCATCCTTGCAAAGAAAAAATTTGAGCATGTGTCCCCAAGAGCAAATTTCTCAACTTTGCATTGCTGGGCTATCAAGGAATGGGCAGATTTCATGATTCTGATATACTCTTGCTTCTAAGAGTCAGCTTCAGCTTGCAAGGTTGTATTCAGAGGATCAGAGGAAAGGGCTTCCTGCACTTTTTCTAACTTCTCTCGGCCCTTCTCCTGCTGAAGATGAATATCATGATATTTCTGGCTGTTAAGATTTTTGAGCTCCTTTGTCGCTGTGATGATTGATTTCCTCAAGGTGTATTGCTTTGTTCCATGTGTTGTAGTAGTTGTTGCCCGAGTAACAATGGGGATGAACTGAGGATCTTCTGCCCACATGTCACAAAATTTAAAATTGCTTCTACCTCGAGGCTCATCAATGGTTGTGAAAATAATAGCTTTATGATCTGACAAAGATTGCTCCAGGTAGCTTGCACTTGTATGTCCAATATCCATCTGCCAATCCTCATTTATGAACAACCTATCAATTTTGGAGAGAACTGTATTGTTTGACCATGTATAAGCAGCGCCATGGCAAGGTAGTTCAGTCAGCTTGCAATCTGAAATACAATCTCTGAAAGGCTTGATTTCGAAAAAAGCGGCTTGGGTACCGTTTATTCTGTCTTCTGGGTAAAGGATGGCATTGAAATCACCACACACGCACCAAGGACAGGAAACATTGGTACTGATTTGCCTCAGATCTTCCCAAAGGGGGATCCGATCTTCTGAACGATTGAAACCGTACACAAATGTGGCTTCCAAAGTCAAATTTTTTAATTTGTCTCGAATGCGGCAGTGCAGGAGTTGAGTCGTTGTCAAAAGAACAGTGATGTCAAAACAACGGGTTTTCCACGCAAGGAAAATTCTCCCATTATGGTGGGCATAGAAATTCAAAGCACAGCCCCATGATTTGAATAATCCTTCTGTGCGAATTTGCTCGTTTTCCGTCAATGGATTATAATAATCCCATATTTTGCAAATTAGATGGCGATAATCCCTACTTCCAGTTTTTATTCAGGTGGTAAAAAAAAATTTGGATTATAGTGGGACATCATCGAGAATATACCCTCAATATCATAGATTTTGTGTTGCATTTTAATCAAAATTTTGTATAACACTTTACCATGATTTTTAATGAATTTACGGCATTTCTCCCAATTTTTTTCATAACTTTTTTACTATTTTTTACGTTTTTTTCGCTTTTATTCCTTTTAAAAAATCATAATAATTACTCAGAGTCTCAAAAAAATAATTTAAAAAATATTATAGAAAGTACAATTCATTACTTTTCTAGGGGCAGGAACGAAAAAACAAAATCAATATGGAGTATGAATGAAAAAAAAATAAAAAGAATGTGGAGGTGGATTTGGTACCACTACAATACAATTTTTTTTTGACCACTAAAATACAAGCTGAAAGTAGGGATTGTTATTTGTCCAATTTATAAAATATGGGATTATTATAATCCATTTTTCATATATATATATATATATATATATATATATATGTATATATATATATATACACACATCTATACATATACATATATATATGGGCATGGATCCAGTAGGAAGGAGCTTCGGGTAGGAAGGTAGGCAGGATTAATATCGCGCGTTAGATCTTGATCTGATGGATGAGGTTAATTATTCCACACACGTGCGAATTACAATTGAAAAGCACTTTCCTCTAGTCAAAACCACTAGTGGTTTTCATTAAAAAAAATAAAATAAGATTCTGCTGAGATTGGGCGAGATTTTAGGGATAATATGATTCATTTTATCCCGTTACCATAATTGATGTTGAAGACTGAGTAGATTATCAATCTCAATCAAAAAACGGTTGTAGAATTTGCAAATCAATCGGATTGAATTGTTTACCAGTGAATTGCAGTGAAAACACAGAGTATCAGTCTTAAACCTGTTTGATTTAATCAAGAGCATCGTTGTAGATCACACAATCAGTATTGAGCCCACGCATATGTCGGTTGAGAAACAATGAATCCGTATTCGGTAATCGAATGGTGACCAACACGACAATGAATGGAAAGGGGGTGTTTTCAAATGGTTGGTAGTGTATTTGTTTAATAGTCAGTAAATATGATCACATTACCCAGAGGATTGTGGTCAGTCACAATTTTCAACACTTTCTAACTCACTGGGTAGTTAGGTGTGATTATGTTGAATTGGGATCGTGTACCATACCAATATGGATGTCTGTGATGTTGGTGGTCAAACATGTAAGATGTAATCTATGCACGAACGTGACCGCACTGGTGTATCGATAGTGGTTAATCCTTGACCACAGTTTGTTCATGATTGATTTATTATATATGCATCCGGTCAAGGGGGTCAATTAATGCATCTGTCAGTGGCCAGATTGTGACTACAATTGTGCATAATTAGAACATGTGGTTAATTTATACATGTATTGTCCGTCAAATTCAGTACATCTACATTGGAGTGAATTTAAGTTGCGGCAATAGGGGCGTTCGATGTTGTCCAATTAATGACTGACACATGCATTCAAATGTATCAATTACAGTGGTACGCCCAACAATCGGTCCCAATATGTAGCCCCACCCCAAGTTGTGTTAGATGGTGAAGCGAGTGTAACTATCTATTGGCCAACTTGCAACGATGAGACGGTTGTCCCCCGGTTAGATATGGTTTTTGGTACGCTAGATGAAGCAAAAGCATTTTATGAAAGGTATGCTATCGCAGCTTGGTTCAGCGTTAGTAATGGCATGCATACAATCGAAAAGAATGGAAAGGAATGGAAGTATTCTTTTTTCTCGCGTGAGGGATATCGCCATAAGAAGCTAGAATGGTATGAAACAGCCGGATTTGGAGATGGTATTAACATTGGCAGTAAAGGGAAACTTTCATCGGACAGCGACGAACAGATTGCATCGAATCCACCTTCGTGCAAGCGCAGAGTTCCTGAAACCAGAGTTGGGTGCCAGGCTAAGATGGGGGTGCGGACCTCTGATGACGGCATCGGGTTCACGGTTCACAAGCTTGTCTTATCGCACAGGCATGAATTGATGACCCCTGGTCGGATGCATCTCAACAAAACTGCTCGGAAAGTCACTTCGCTGCAAAAGGACCTTGTCAACCAGTTCAATAGTGCTAACATTGATGCATCTAAGGTATTTCATGTGTTGAAAGAGTGTGTGGGAGGGTATGAAAACATTGGGTGCACGTAGCAGGACATGAAAAACTATCGCCGGCCGTTGAAGGCTGCTTTGAAGGACAATGACGCCCAAATGTTGGTTGATGCATTGGCTAAGCGACAAAGTGAAGACTCTAGGTTCTTCTATGCTTACGAGTCAGATGAAGAAAAACAACTGAAGCATGTTTTTTGGTGTGACTCAACCTCTCGAAGGGACTACATGTGCTACGGAGACTTGTTGTCGTTCGACAGTAAGCAACAGATAAACAGGTACAACATGGCTGTTTGCCCATTCACAGGGCTGAACAACCACCGGAAGATTACTTGTTTTGGCGTTGGACTTATAAGAAACGAGCAGATTGAGTCATTTGAATGGTTGTTTCACCGATTTCTATAAGCAATGCACGGTAACCTCCCGAAAACCGTGACAACTGACCAAGATCTGGCAATTAAAGCAGCAGTTCGCGAGAAATTTGATGGAGCGAAACAAAGGTATGGTTGTCAATTATTAATTGTTGGTTATACATTATGGGAGGTCAATCATTATGATTTATTCAAATTGGGCATGTGTCTATCATGTTTGACAACCTTGATAATTTGCTTATGAGATAAAATAGGCACTTAATACGTCATGACCACAATACTAATTTCAAAGTGGACATGGATATAAATGGCTTGTTATATGTAACATAAAATGTTCCAATTTCTGTAAGACATTTTTAACATGCTCGACTACAACGTCACATTGTTGTTGGTTGTGATATCATATAGCAACACACTATGATTATGGTGTGGTCAACTGTGCATCAATTTACATTCACAATTTTTTCCTGAGTGAATTATGAGCACCTGACATTTCACCTGTGTCTATCGTGACGTAGGTACTGTATGTGGCATATCATGAAGAAGATTCCCAAGAAGGTTGGACGATTTATAAATGGGTGCGAAGAGTTCCAAGAAGAAATCAAACTGTGCGTATGGACCTCAAAGGATGGAGATGAGTTTGAGGATAAATGGGCTAATATTATGCTAAAATATGGGTTAGAGGAGAATCAGCACATGGGGGAATTGTACGATATACGGGAAGAGTGGGTACAAGCCTATTTCAGGGATCAACATCTTGGTGATATGCTGCGGACCACGTCGGCCTCCGAAAGCCAAAATGTCGTGTTCGCAAGTCTCACGTGCCCCACATTGAGTTTCGTGGAGTTCCTTATGAGGTATGAGCATGTAGTAGAGGCACAATGACAAGGGGAGAAACAGTTGACAAACTGGTCTCTCACATCATTACCCGTCCTGCAGACTCAGCTCGCCAGCGAACAACATGCGAGGTAAATATACACGCACAAGAACTTTTACGTCTTCTAGGAGAACCTAAAGATGGCGATGTATGAGGTCGAACAACAAGGTCCGTTGCAGGTCGGTGATTGTATGACATATATAGTGCGTGAACGATCATCAGGTAGGGCACGTCAGGTTGTCTATGATCCTACCACGCACGACACTACATGTGAGTGCCCGTTCTTCGATCTACAGGGGATCTTGTGCCGACACATGGTTTCTTTGATGCGTTTTCTGCCTGAAGTACCCGAACAATTCATTCAATCACGATGGACGAAGGATGCAAAGAGTCGCCTATTCTTTGGCGTGGATAGTGAACTGGAAACACTGAAGAACACAATCGATGATGTTCGAAGGAAGAAGTCTGATGCATGGGCAAAGATGTATACCTGTATGGATGTCGTAGGAAATAACTCTGACAGAGTGACACTGTTGTCTTCATTGCTTGACAACGTATTATCGCAATTGACTGTTGGCACTAGTGGATCTGGCAATAGGAGCGTAGCAGATGACGTGGAATCATGCTTCGGGGTGCCCATCCCGACTGAAACTACGTTAAAGCCACCACCAGCATCAAAGGCAAAGGGTAGAGCGAAAAGGAAAAAGAGTGGGCTTGAGGTTGCTGTTCAACAGAAGGCATCAGGTAGGAACTGCCCATATCGGTACTAGGTCAGTACGTCATGTTGATGACACGGACTCATGTCCTGATACGCTCGAAGTTTTTGGTTCTGCCTTTGTTTGGTTTTAGTGTGGATAGTTTTGGTCTACGGACTCATGTCCTGATACACTCGGAGTTTTTGGTTCTGCCTTTGTTTGGTTTTAGTGTGTCCTGAACTATAGGGTATAATTTATAAGGATACATTTTATTTGCGTTTGTGGACATATTTAATCAGGTGCATGGTTCATTTCATTCGAATCACGTACAAATATTTGGACACTTCCAAAACGTATTCAAGATGCGAACCTGACCACATGGTGACATATACCATACTTGATCACACTTGGAATGCAGAATGGTCATTCTAAATAAACTTTTTGATGGAGGTGTGAACACCCATAGTTTTATTGCTGACCACAATATAATAACCAATGGGGTCATTATTAACAATCACCTTAAAATGTGTTAGAAAGTTCGATGGTATGTATGATGTTGCTTGCCTTCAGATCTTAATAAATGTCTGTACAATGGTACAAACCATGTTGTCTGCAGATCTAAATAAATGAGTGGTGACGCAATGTTGTACTGATGACCACAATGTAATAACAAGTATGGTTATTGGTAACAAAGTCTGATGGGCCACACTTTATATAATCAGCATAACCTAACATATAAATCATGGTTGACCACACTTTGAATGCAGAATGGTCATTGTAATTAAACTTTTGAGGATGTGTGAACACCCACTATTGTGTTGATGACCACAATAGTAATAACCAATTGGGTCATTATTAAGAATCATCATACAATGTGTTAGAAAGTTTGATGGTTTGTGGTTGACCACACTATGCGATCAATATGGTCAGTCTTGACAATACACTTACATATACATGTCAATAATATATACACAATTGAGGACAATCAAAATTACAACATACATGATCACACTTGCAAGCCATAGTGGGTATACTATTTAATTTTTGAAAACACTACCATGCTATGGCCACATCGTATGCCAAGTGTGGTCGTTTGTTGACTACACCATACGATCAATTTTCGTCAGTTATGGCAATACAAATACTTGTACATGAGCACAATAGATATACAAGTGTGGCCAACACACAACCAAATGCATGGATACTAAAATGGACATACCAAGAAGGTCGACTGTGATCATTAATTGTGGGTATGGATTATGAACACATTGTCAATTTGACAAGTGTTGATAATATTATTACTTGTACATGACCATAGCATAAAAACAAACGTGGCCAACACAAACAAACATAACAAAACATGTATGGACACACACTAAGACTAGAATGTGGTCGCCTTGTTGATATATGGCAAGTGTGGTCAACGTTAACAATTGATTAGTATTGACAATCTTCTTAATTGTACATTACCACAACACAAATACAAGTGTGGCCAGCACCAACAAACATCAGACAAACATGTATTGATAAACATTAAGAATAGAATGTGGTCGTATAGCTAACATATGGCAAGTGCAGTCAGCATTAACAAACATCATCAACCATAATATATAAGGGTGATGACACTATGTTCTGTTGGTACTCATAATATATTAGCAATTGTGATCGTTATTATAGCGCTCCATAATATGTTTTTCGCCACACATGTGTGCAAGATGCTCCAAGTTATATGACAAGTGTGGTCATAGACTAAAAACCAGCGTGATAGTGATACCAGAAAGCATAACAACACTTAGCACTCGTGGCTGTCATATTGCAACCATTTTTTAATACACACACAAATTGAAGTGTCCCAACCACAATATATTTCCTCAAAAGGTCGATACAATGTAGCAATCAGTGTCGATATAGGTTGTCATATTGCAACCAATGTCTGCTTGACAAAGAAAAAGAAAAGGATACTAAACCACAACTTTCTTCGCACCCAACCCCCCATCATCAAAATCAAGCAGGCTCACAAAATAAATTCGTCCAACCCAACCAATAAGTAGTATACATAAAACCTGTATACTATCTGCTTGACGCAAACAGCTGTATGTCGTGGTCAAGTACAAAATACTGCATTAACTCAACGGCGTCGACCCTACTTACTGGTTACGTCACTAGACCTCGATCTCCTTTCGTTCCAGCGAGATGCTTGTTTCCATGCATCATCCTGTATTGTATTTTCCTTGTGCATGGCAAAGTCATACCAATAATGCATACGCAACGACTTCACCTTAAGGTCTTGCAATATAACCAACAGTCAGTAGTGGTGAACAACGAGTGAAACAGACAAAATTTTAAGACGATTAAGTGCATGATCACGTTATCAACTAGTATGACCACATAGATAGATACGAATGGGTTGAGATAAGCCATACACAAAATGTTGACCAAACTTGAGCATTCAGTGTGGATATGGTGCGTCGACATATGACACATTGATTATCAAAACATGTGGCGTAACATCAGATAGTGCGCAAGTGTGGTCATTGGTTGAATCACATTGTACAACATTTTGGTCACTCATCGTGGTTAGGGTTGGCTTTCGTATGACCACATTATGTGATAAGGTTCGTCAGCAGTGCCAGTACACATAACCACAATATATGCATAAGTGTGGTTAGCATCGATTAAAAGTTTAACAAAATTATGGATACACAAGGTGATTAGATTGCACCCACTATATGATCTATTGAATTCATTTATACTTACGTCGTTTCGTTTGAAGCCAGTTATCCATTTCCTCGAATGCCCGAAGAAGGATTTCATATGTCGCATGTAGTATATGCCACTGTCGTTACCACGGTCGACAAACCTCAACCCCATACCTGGGCGTGTCCTCTCGTACCTTTCCATAACCTCGTCCGCCTCCGGGTGGTGCATGTGTTTAAAAAATCTAAACACCAGGATGGTCTGCCATACATGCGTTACATAGATTCTGTTTCCACATTGAATACAATGACAATCATATGTATTATATATGATCATGATTGGGAAAAATATCCATTGGTGTTAAACACAAACCACAGAAACTTCTGTACGTCCATAGAACTCGAGGATCGACTGCCGTGTCTGGTGCTTATCCATGATATACACCTTACTTGACTTGAAGTCCGCACACCATAAGAAGTACCGCCCATTCAAACGAGCCGGTGCAAACAACTATAGCAAAATTACAATCCCACATACGCGGGAGCACGTACATGGGGAGGGGGGTTAAGAATTGAGCATGAATCAAGTGGAATGTTAAGAATGAAAAAGTTTGCACGTGGTGTACCAATTCAACTTTCTTTATGTTTATCCACTGGCATCGCAAAAGCTCGTTCGATGCAGCCTAGATGAAGTATGCAGTACGGCGAGCATCGACTGGATTGTCGTCGTCTTCGAATGCAACGTCGAACAAGTCGTCCTATGCGGGTATTTATTGAACAATATTAGCAATATGAGTATTACAACATAATAAACAAATGTATTGGTCTGTATGCACTCACAAAACACCCGATCGGGATGAAGAATCGTGATGGTGCCTCATTTGATTTCACCTTCTCGAAGTCATTGAGCCTCGTGGCATGTATGTCAACAATTTGAGGTGAAACCTGCCACCCCGGGGTAAGGGACCTGAAATGGATTCGGTCTGCCGTGTAATGCCCCCTTCTATACATTGGCTCCCTGCGATTCATTCACGCACGCAATTGGGATTAATACATTATGTGTCATTAAGTTAATATGAACAAAACTTATGGTGATAATGTGCAGGAGGCCGTGTTGGTCCGCGCGGTGAGTTCCTTCGTTCATTCCCTGGACCACAATGTTCATCAACAAAGAACATGGTTGCGTGCTCATTGTACAGTATGATGGCACCCTTGTCAACGCTGGGGATCCGATTACCATGTGGTGTTTGGAATGCATTACCACGCGCGCTGCCAGGACTTGTGAATGCTACAGTAGGCGACGTTGTTGTCAGTCTGTGGTGGCCAGTGCAAGCCAACGTTGATGAAGTCGTTCCAGTCGATCCCGGGGGCGATGCAAATGAGTGAGGAGTTTGGCATGCAATTGCGGGGTTCAATGGGGCAGCCGTAAGCGGTTGCGCACCAACGACGTCGTCTAACAACCCAATAAAGGACGGATGTACCGGTATTCAGAAAATAATGAGATCCCGATGACGCAGCCTTGGCTTTCAATGAAGGCGATTTTGTTCGTACTGAGCGCCTAACCGGCGCCATATCAGCTTGCCCCGCGCGTCCTTCAAGTGATACTTCAGGACCATGTGGGGGGTCCATGATGAGTCTGAACATGGGGTCCGGTGAATTGTTCAACCGCATGTCAGCCTCAACTGCGTCAACGGCCTCGAGGATTTCATTGACCTGCGTTTGCATCCGGAAGTGGGTCAAGCACGGGTCATTTGGGTCTGATAAATCATGTGTCGCGTGCTCGCTTGACACACCATGTCCCCTTGGGTCAACGCTGCTGCCATCCCCTTTCATTGTCGCGCGGCGAGCGTCGCTGGTTGGTGCCCTTGAGTTGCCGGCATCATCGCCCCACACACCATCGGAACCAAACACACGGTTGACCATTGATTTGACTTGGTCACGAACGCTGGAGATGTCTGCATGCCCACTGAATGATTCTGAAATGTAAGCCAATTGTTGTTCGATGCTCAATTTAACAGCAGTCCATTCTTGCAAATATTTCTCAAGCAATCGAACCGCATCCTGCACATCGATTACGAGTCACATTTTAAAACAATCTCCGATGTGGTCATTGATTAACCGCATAGATGCATAAAAAGATGCGACAACCATCTGAAATTACTACCAAGATTGACTCAATGCTCACATGACCATACTACGTGCTCAAGTTTGCTAGGTATTGACAGTCTATAACTTACTGTGGCCATCACTACCAAACATTATTGACAAAACACTGATGATCATCCTCATGATCACACTATGTGCTAACATTTGCCAAGTAATGACATTAATCAGGTGTGTGCATAATCACAGTGTATGATCTACTGTGGCTATCAATAACAAATATCATAAGACTAAATGACTACACAATTTGGCTATCATGGTTTTCGTCAACACTACACGGATAGACACAAGCATCAATGAGCACAACATTAACGGGCTATACAAGTTAGAAAAAGATGACGAAGAATGAAACATATGCCAATATAAACCCTAAACAAAGATCATGACAAACACTGACCGTCAACCTCATGATCACACTATGTGCTAAGGTTTGACGATTAATGACAATACCCGAATATGTGGATAATCACAGTGTATGATATATTGTGGCAATCCCTAACATACATCATGTGCTAACATTTGTCATGTAATGACAATAATCAGGTGTGTGCATAATCACAGTGTATGATCTACTGTGGCTATCAATAATAAATATCATAAGATTGAATGACCACACAATTTGGCTATCGTGGTTTTCGTCAACACTACAATGATAGACACAAGCATCAATGAACATAACATTAACGGGCTATACAAGTTAGACAATGCTGACGAAGAATGAAACATATGCCAATCTAAAACCTAAACAAACATAATGACAAACACTGACCGTCATCCTCCTAATCCCACTATGTACTGATGTTTGATGAGTAATGACAATACTCGAGTATATGGATAAACACTGACCGTCACACTTATGATCACATTATGTGGTAACGTTCACGGTGTATGATCACATAATCAACGGTACCAACTACGAGCATGTTGTATGTAATTGATGTGTGAAAGTACAGGTACAAATATTATAATACGTTGAACACGTTAACTAGTATGTGTGGTTAGTTTGGCATATATATCACACACTGACCTGTAAACGATTGTCCACTCCACCTCTTATGTCGACCCCGGGAATCAAACTCTTCAGCGTGGACATCATAGGCCGATCCTCGACATCACCAGTACCGAACAAATTGGAGTTAGACTCTTATTTCATTCTTTTCTCAACCCGCTCCCGGGTCCACGCGAACATTATTGGCCATCAACGTGGTGCAAGTCGGACGTCCTTCACCACACGGTCGAAGTATATAATCTATAATACAAAAAAATAATTTATTTTTACTTGTTGTTTAACCAATCAAATGCATCCATAATATGCATAGTGGGAGTACCAGTAGTGGGATTATAGGCCCTGCGAATGGACCATCCGGGTTAGCTCTCTTGTTCTCCAGGGCATCTTTCAATTTGCTAAGAACATATCCACACCATTTCAGGTTCGGTATGTTGTCAACGTCCACCACATTCTCAAGGAAATCTATAGTGCAGAAGCATTGTGTGTTCCGGTGGAAAAACGTTGCTACCATGAATAAAACAAAATTTCTCATGAACAAGTCACTATCTGGTGGGAGCGTGACGATGTGTTCTGGCATCTTCGCAACATGCGGTGTGCCACTGTCAATGTTATACTCACGTCTCTCCACTCAATCAACAGATTGGATACATTGTCTGATGGTGTCCCCCCTTCTATGATCAGAATATTACCGCGAGGAAGGCCAGTTGTGACATGTATGTCATCTTTTGTGACCTTTATTGTTCAGCCATCCCTAAGGTAAAGAGTCATTGATTCATGATCAAACCTCTCAACCAGCCACTTGCAAAGTTGACCGGGGAGCAACGACATTCGTAGATTGAGGAACCCACCAAATCCAAGCTGCTTTGCAGTAGCAACCTGCTCGTCCGTGATGTGATTCAACAATTGTATCATTGATTTGGGTGACATTCTGGTTGGGAAGAACCTATCTTTTGCAGGTCCAATTCCCTCATCTACTTCGTCGGCCTATTTCACCTGTGAACATGATTGCATACGCACAAATCAATATCAATCAATATTGCATGGACCCACTATGTTTTTTGAGTGACTATACTACATGACATGTGTGGTTATTAGTCACTCTACTCATATTTGTACATTACCACAATCTATATACGAGTATGTTCATCAACAACAACCATAACACATCATGTATGGACACACCACGTGCATATGATGGCCACACAAGATGTTCTAATGTTGTCATTAATTAACGACATGGTTTCATAACAAAAGGTTACCAACATATGAATTTATTACCATGCTGGATGCACTAATAACATGACCACACTATATGATAAAGTTTACTAAGTATTGACACTACCCCTGGTTTGTACATGATCACACTGTATGTACTATTGTGGCTATCGTGGCCACTTCAAATAGCAAGTGTGGTCATCATGTCAACATTATGTTTCCACCACTAAGTACAATCGGGGGGGAAGGGGTGTAAAATTGCGTGTACGTGAGTCATGTTTTAAATCAATTGTGCATTTTACCTTCTTTGCATCTCCTTTGGACACACCGGCGTCATCTGCCTTCCGTTTCCTTAACCCGTCCTTCGCTTCTGCTTCTCATCGATCAACGTTTGATCCTCTTGAACAGCCTTCCCCTTGTCCCTGACGTTTTGCCTACGACAATTGTGACTATGTGTGAGGGGGGTTTCACCAAGTTGCTCGTCGATCGCAACAACCTTCCCCTTGCCTTTCTGAGTTGCTTTCCGACCGTCATTCACATGTGCACATGAAGGTGTAACACGCTGCTCGTCAATCACAATAGCGTTCCCCTTGTCTCTACGTGGTTTTATGCGAACATCACCGCTATGTGAACGGGTTGATGTATCATGCTGCTTGTGAGGTTTCTCAACATCCACCAACACTTTCCCTTTATCCATCATGGGCGGATTGTGCGGTTGATCGACTTGCGTATCTTGACCAACGTCCCTATTTAATTCACCTGTCTGGACACATCGGTCGGTTTCGGCCCGTGCTGCATCATTTACTTTCTCTGATTGTATGAGAGCCATCTCTCCTGTTGCGGCGCCATCATCTTTCATGTTTAGGTTGTTCGATGCCGGATCAGCATCTTTGTGTGAACTATCATTGTCCATACAAGCTTCATCATCCCCCTCTCCTAGCTGGGTGCACGTGTTGGGTTCATCCTGAATTTTTAAGATGTTTATAGACCTTAAAACCTGTGTAACTACTTGGTCACACATATCCGGTGATCCTACTGACTGACTGCAAAACAATGAGTACATACACGCATTATATACACTACTAGAAAAACAGGGAAAAATCGACGCTTATTTAGCTACTTTTCGACACTTGTGTGTGTAGATGAAAAGGCGGTCGACGCATCAAAAAAGCGTTGAAAATTCTGGTGTCAGAATTTGGCGCCGCTTTCATGCGTGGACACTGTGGGAGCTCTCGACACTTCTTGTTGTCAGTCCTGTAAAGCGGTCGACGCTTTTTACTGTCTACAGCTCCTGTATTCAGCAATTAAAGATTACATTTTATCACCACATATCTACGCTTTCTACTGTCAATAATCTTATATATATATATATATATATATATATATATATATATATATATATATATATATATATATTGTCATTAATAATTCAATTGAAAACCATACCAAATATATATGGGAAATTGGACGGTAATATACCGACCTTTAGGGGTGTTGAATAGCAATATACTGACATTCACTTTTGGACAGTAATATCACTGACCTTTATAGTTTGGTGACATTAATGTACCTTCAAGGATTTTGCACCCTAAAAATTAAAAACAAAACTAACCCCTTAATCCTAAAAATACCGAATACAAACACTCAACACCCTTAAAAATACCTAAAAATGGCACCGGTCTTTTTGCACCGCCTACCACGTTAGACCGTCAACCGATTTGCCACCCATAAAATCCTTGAAGGTATATTAATGTCACCAAACTATAAAGGTCAGTGATATTACTGTCCAAAAGTGAAGATCGGTATATTGTCATTCAACACCCGTAAAGGTCGGTATATTACCATCCAATTTCTTAACATATAATTACTATATATACATATATATATGCTTTAGTTCAATAATATTATATAAGTAACTCTTCATGTATTGTGTACATACGTGGGAAAGAAACATAAAAAAACACCAAAAAGAGCACAAATGTTATATATAAGCACACGCCCTTAATTCGCAAAAGAAATTGTTGACCTCGCGCTTACAATAAGTATACTAAAAGTAACTCCCGGTTTAGTACTATGTAAATTGCAAAACTAATACTAATAAATCAATACGTAAGTATATATAGTGTGTGACATGTAGCTAGCTAGATAATATTGATGAAAAATGTCTTGGGTGACTTCAGTGGCTTGAATGACTAATTAATTGACTTGAGCGTTTGAAGTTGAAGGCCCCCAGCTACTCCGTCCCGCGTCATTTCTTAGATTATTTCCAGTAGATTCACCCCCAACCTGAAAATATGACCAAATTAAGTTAAAAAATATTACATACATAACTGACTATAAAGAAAAAATTTTAAAATTTTATTTGCAAAAAATAGAAAAGTCAAATTGTCATCTCCAAATAATTTTTAAAAAAAGTCAACTGTATAAATATCACTACAAACCAACTATTTGTTAGTGACAAAGAAGCTACAACAATAACATGGTTTGCTTGCCCCTGACCCATATTCACTAATCTATTTGTACAATTAAATTGGCTAAAATTAAAATAGTTTATCAAAACAAGAAGCTACAACAATAACATTCTGCCCCTGCCCCATATTTTCTCTATATGTACAATGATAATTTATTATGTGATGTATTACTGGGTATTTGAGACAATGACTAATTTCATGGTTTGCTTGCCTACTTTTTGAACCAACAACACACTCAACTTAGCAGCTTGATTCAGAAGCCATTAAGGCAGATATAACACTCTCTGTTTCAGCAAATGCAAATTGGAGAACCCAACATCAAACTCAAGTAATAACAAGACACAAAAGGAACAGAAGACAATTGTCTAACCTGTTTAGCAGCCTTTATTGCAGATTTAGCGGCATCCAAACAGTGAGGAGTTAATTGCCCATTACGAACTGCCTCCAGCACAAGTGACATTTTATCTATCACCGTCCTATAAGCAGCAATCTGTTGGATGAAAATATCTCTCAGTGATGCCAACTCCTCCTTCATATGTTTCAACTCCTGGCTCTCACAAGTTTGATAGGTGTAACCCCTTTTCTTAAAAATGTCGTTTACGCCAAACACTTTACTACTATATCAACTCCAAAGCCAAAACCGACTGGCCTTATGGGGACTTGGTCTTCATACATAAGTTCATCAAACACTTCATTTTCGATTTCAGGTTGTGTCTTATCAGAGGAAGAATTGGCAAGTCGTTTTTGAACCTCTACATTTGCTTTTTCCCGTAACATATTGATGGAAAGAATAAATACTATGACTTTATTAATGAAAGTAAACACACTGACAAAGACAAGCAAAAGAGCATCTCATTTTATCTACTTTTAAAAGCATTTAAAGGTAAAAAAACAGCCATGTGATTTAAGTTAACACTTAGAAACTCTTCAGTAGCAGTATCAGCAATGAAGCCCAAACCACCTTTGTTATGTGCGTTTTTAAAGAACTCCAAGTGTGTAGGCTCTCTTTCATGGTCCTTCACCTATAGTGATCATCCAACAAAAAATATACAGGATATAATGAAGTTTATTGATTAATAACATGATTTCCTATTATTTTAGCAGAAATGTATTGAAAGAAAACATACAAAGTCTTCTCGTAATTCAGCATAACTAGTAGAACCAGTTGTATGAACATGAGTTTGCGAAACCCTTGCATCTTTCCCTATGTCAGACAAATCCTGAAATTAAAAATGTCTAACCTTTAACCCCATACACAAAACTAACATTATGTAGACATAAGCCATAAAACCAAAACAATAAGCTCCATATCGAATGTTTCCTTATGTCAATATCTAGTTCCTGGGATCTAAATCTATTTCCAGTTGCTACTCAGAGAGCATTCATGTTCATCATTTTAATTGATGGCCAAAACTAATGATTTTTGATTAATTTCTATTTCCAATTGCTTAAATTTATTCCAGTTGCTATAAACTTGAATCCCTAACCAACAATTGCCACTTCAACTTCTCTTCAAATTTGACAACCAAGAAAACCACATATACAGCACGCTGGAATTGCCAAAAATTTGGCCAAAAAATTATGACATCCAACAAATTTCACCCCAACAATCAATAACAATAGAAAAAAAAATAAAATTGATTCAATATGCCACTGCAGCTGCATCAAGCAAACGTCAATTTGGGTTCAATTTGTTTCATAGTTAGAGAAAGGGTGTACCTGTATTTTGGTATGTTTGAAACTGATGAAAGGGCGAAGAATTGAGAGAAGGCGGCAAGGACACTGTGCAATCAACCGAACAGCTAACCACCGTTGCTACTACTGAGTTTCTCTAGAGAAAATTCGTCCACTGTGCTTGTCCACTGTCCGCCATGCAATTGACCGATCGAGGCAGAGCATAAGCAGGTTGGGGGCAGTTGAGATAAGTAGTGCATGATCAATTTTGAATGTGGGGGTTTTGTAGATTGATTTTAGAAACTAGGGTTTTTTATATAGTTGACAATTAAGAAATTAATTAAATAAATATTTTTTATGTTTTTAATTTCCTATTATTTTTTAATTGGTTTAGTGTACGCACGTTAATAGGTTTTAGCTTCATTCTATTTTTCTAGTTTTCATTATGTTTTAAATTTTTAATTAGATTTTGTTTTGGCTGGTGTGCGTTAGGTAAGTTTCACATAATATATTTACGATATCTCGACGCTTATAATTGTCGACATTAATGTCCACGTTTAAAAGCGTCGACCGTGTCTGACATTCAGATTTTCCACTTAATTTCAGTTGACGCTAGCCAAAAGTGTCGAGGAGAAAGCGTCGACCTTTTACCCCTTTTCTAGTAGTGATAGTTGTTATAAGAGCCTATTCGACAACAGCCAGTTTGTCATATGCATGACGGACACACCTTATGTCGTCTACACTACGAGCAACGATTGACGCCATTACTGAATTCACAAATTGGTCACAATTCAGGTCGTCCGCCCTATCAAGAATATACAACAATCATTCTCATGGTGACCCATGTGAGATTAACTATTTCAACACATTTCACGTAGTACGGCCACGTAGTACATAGACCGCGTACATAGTTGTGACTACTTCGAATTATTAGCAATATGGCCGCACTATTCAACCCAGATATGACCACATCAATGGGAAATGCAATTCACAATATGAGTACACTGTGGTTAGTACAAACCCACTGTATATACTTGTTGTTGCTAAATGACCATATAGCAGCAATAGTGTGGTCAACACACTTACACATTGCAATACACCTGTATCCCTAACCCGATTTACACACTACAATCTCCATACTGACACACCAAACAAATCAGAAAAAAAATCACCATTGATGGGTAGAGGACAGGGGTGTGGGATACACTTACACAGATGCTGAACTGTGGCCATCGTCGCCGCCGACTTTGCTTTGTGCACATTCACTTCCTGCCATGGTATTCTACTAAACGACCTAACCTCTTGACGCTGACAAATTGCATAACCACAATGTCACTCGTGTGTGTTAGTACACATATATACCGAATTAATTGAAAGGAACACAAACATTACACAATGATGCAACCAAATCAGTCTTCCCATACCTAATTCAAGCCCTAATTCGATATTGGAGCCCTAATTTGATGTTGGAACCACGAATGACGAAATTAAGGCTTCGGCGGTGGAGACTTCGAATTTATGAACAAGCAATAACGGTGGATTTTTGCTTCCTTCCTACTGTTCGCCGGGAGTTCGTCAGTAAAAGGGTGTGGTATTTTGCTCTTCACCGACTATGAGATGTGTGTGACTGTGTCTTCTATATTGCTCAAACTCCAGAATTACAGTATTTTGGGAAACAATTGCAAACATGTTTAAAAAAAACCGTGAAAACTACCCCTAAAATCACGCTACTAATGATCTGATTCTTTTTCTCTCTCTTCCATGTTCACAATGTGATGGTTTTGGAGTATCAATTGGTGGTTTTGACCTCATCCGTCAGATCAAGATCTAACGCGCGATATTAATCCTGCCTACCTTCCTACCCGAAACTCCTTCCTACTGGATCCATTCCCTATATGTATAGATGTATATATATATATATATATATATATATATATATATATATATATATATATATATATATATGAAAATTGGATTCTAATAATCCCATGTTTTACAAATTGGATGATGGTGGTCCCTCTTTTCACTTTGTATTCTGGTGGTCCAAAAAAAAATAAAATTGGATTGTAGTGGGACATTTTCGAGAGTAGACCCTAAATATCATAGATATTGTGTTGCATTTGATTCAAAACTTATAGCACTTTATCATGATTTTTAATGAATTTACAACGTTTCTCCAAATTTTTTTCATTTTTTTTACTATCTTTTACGATTTTTTCACTTTTATTATTTTTAAAAAATCATAATAATTACTCGAGGTCTCAAAAAAATAATTTAAAAATGGTTTAGAAACTATAATTCATTAACTTTCTAGGGGCATAAACGAAAAAACCAAAAACAATATAGGGTAGGAATGAAAAAAATAAGAAGAATGTGAAGGTGAATTTGGTACTACTACAATCCAATTTTACTTTTTTTTTGGACCACCAGAATACAAAATGAAAGTAGGGATCATCATCATCCAATTTACAAAAGTAAGGATTATTAGAATGAAAAAAATAAGAAGAATGTGAAGGTGGATTTGGAACCACTACAATCCAATTTTATTTTTTTTTGAACCACCAGAATATAAAATGAAAGTAGGGACCACCATCATCCAATTTGTAAAAGTTGGGATTATTAGAATCCAATAACCCTACATATATATATATATATATATATATATATATATATATATATATATATATATATATATATTTCTCTGGGAATAGATCATGTAAGCATGCTCTTATGATGAGCATGATCAATCTTGGCCCTTAATTCCTCAATCCACGGCTCCCAAGTTTTCAAGTTTTTTCAATTTTTTATCACCCTCCTCACGCGACTGTGGGAATTAATTAGGTTAGAAAATAAGAAAGAATATGCCAAATCTTTTCACCTTCCAAATTAGACCAATAATTACTGCAAACAATCAAACATCTCTCCTAAATCTTATCGCGTGAAATCTCGATTCTTGGTGCAAAAATACCATAGCAATTGTTTTTGGGTATGAGAGTTTAATCATGTGACAACAGATTGATTTAAATTTATACAATTCGCTCTAGTCCAGCAGATTGATCTTGCGTCTCCATCATATGTAATCTTTACAGTTAGATTGCATCAATTTTCCATGATTAACATCGGTTATGGAGGAATCGCATATTTGGAATGGGAAACCAGCAGAAGCACACGCCAAACAGGAAAACGACATACGGTCAGTTTTGATATTTTTTTAGTTTGCTGATTTGGTGATATTTAAGTCAGTGTTGGTGAATGAGTGATGTTAATTAGCGTGGAATGGATGATCCAGTGATATCAGTTGCCTCTAATCTTATTAATAGGAGTGCATCGCCTGATGATCGGGGTAATTGATTTGGTGATATGAAATCCGAAACTTATATACCCTTGACTTTTGTCCATTTTGGGTAGATTAGATGTCCCTAGGTTTTAGAATGAATTTGTGGTTTTGTTATCTAGTTTAGTGTGGAAGCTTCATTTCTGGTGTTGATTTGCAAGCATTTGATGTTCTTCTTGTTTTCTTGAGATCACATGCTTTGATTTTGGCATCCATTTTTGAATAAGTTGATGTCCCCTTGTTTATTGCTGGTGTCCATTACATATCAATGCTTGATATGTGGATTCCACCTAGGCTGTAAAATTTGTGGCATGATGGACATGTCCCTTAGAGCATTAATAATTAAAAATGTCCAATACCCGAAAATCACATAACTTTACTTCTCATTTCATTGCTATGTGAAAAGAAAAATACATATTTCTCGGAATTGTCTCTCAACTTTTCATGTGAATTTTTCTAGTGTCTTTTTTGGCAAACTTATAATGCTCTTTTGTGTTTATTTCTGGGTCTCATGCTTTGATTACAATGTCCATTTTACAATATGTTGATATCTATTTATAATGGAACTACTGGCTCACCCACACTATATTTTGTTGTCAATTTAACAATAATTTGATGTCCCTAGTGTTATCTTTGATGTCCATTAAATATTGATGATGTCCAATTGGTGAACATTCAATGCCCATTCTTTTTTTTATTAGCGGATCTCATGCTTCGTTTTCAGTGTCCAGTATTTGCAACAATTTGACGCCCTTTTGTTTTATGTCTAGTGGCTATGCTTTGAGTCTGGCGTCCCATACAAGTCTTTGATGCAACCACTCATTAGTTCCCTCAACATTTACACTTAATTTCATACATAACCACAGTGTAAAAATTTGATGTCCACTTTGAATATGTTTGATGTTCGCTCTAAATACATTTGATGTCTATTGGTTCATAAGCTTTGACCGCTTACAAGCCTGTGATGTACCACTTATTATACTTACTGACGTCCCCTCAATCTTTGACAAGCATACCTTTGGACCTTACTATTTTACGGGTATTGTCACAGGAGGATCTTGATGGTTTACAAGCACATACGTACCAAGGACTTGGTGGTTGCAAAGTTTAAATTGTCCTAGTACTTTGCATCATCTCGAAGAAATACACGTGAGAGAAACAATGACTGACTGTAGGAGAACATGTCAAAGTTGTGTACGGAAATGTTGTCCACTCTGAAGGGCTCAAAAACACTACGTATATTCTGGTCAGGACAAAGGCCAAGCCGAGCCCCCCAATGCGCAAACATCTTATCATACATATGCGATGGGCGTACTCGCAAAGGCATGTGACGCTTCACCCGGACAAGAATCTTGGATGACCGTGACAACGAGGGACCATGTTGCATCTTTCTTATTATTTTGATGATTGTTTGGGATGTTCGCACATGACACACCACCTTTTTTTTCCCATCTTATTATTGTTAATAATGGATAGTTTGTACTTGACACAACAATACTTCTTTTTTCTTATTTTTTAGCCTTATCTAATGTATGAACTTTACGTTTTAATAAGAGCAATGATATTCTTACTAATAGTTGGTGTATGTACTCGTCATATTCAGGATCTTAGGTCTCATGTTGCAACTTAGTCATGGAAAGGTTATAAGATTCTATGTTCCAGTTGCAAAAGCTTCAGAACCTAAGTGATGGTTTTACATATATCATTCCATGTACCATTTCCTCATGTCTATGGTGTTAAACTTTGATGTCCATCTTAAGCCACTTTAATGTCCATCTTAAGTCACTATGATGTCCATTTCTTGGACAAGTTTGAGGCCCATTTCAGAACATTTGTGATGTTTATTGTGTAAAACGTTGGTGTCCATTTCTTCACTGCCCCTACCACTCAATTTTTAGTTTTTTGTCAAGAATACCATTGGATTTTATTTTTTCTCAAATCTACCATTACTAATTAAAATTTGTGTCAAAAATACCATTATTACCTTCTATAGCAGGTAAATACTTTTTACTCCCCAACTTTTTAAATTTTCCTTTTAATTTGCTTCTCCCTTCCTTCCTTTTCCCTACTGTGTTTTGTTCATCAATGGCAAGACTACCATGAAATTTTAGTACTCCTTCTTCTCCTCCTTGCCATCAACATACATCCCTTTTCATGTTGACATTATTTGAGCATTACACATTTCATATTTATATGCATATATGCTGTCATGGTGAAGGAAAAGCATGGGAGATGAGTGTAAATTGTGTTGAGCAATTGAAAAATAAAGTTAAGTGGACTCATGCTGGACTCTTCTTCTTCTTCTGAATTCACCCTTTCTACACTGTTTTTCTCTCTCTCTCAATTTCAAAATGAAAATCATATTAAATTTGAGCTCATAATTTCCATAAATTCTCCCTTGACTCCTTTTTCCATCATCATAATTCATCATCTATCCAAAAATCTCTCTATTTTTCTTCTCTGATGATCAACAACTACTACATAAACCACCCAGAAAACATGAATTCCTTACAAACAACAACACAGAAAAACAACAATAAAAACAGGAAGAAGAAGTAGAGATCTTCATTTTCCGGCATACTCGCCGTCGTCGGCGAAGTTCTCCGAGCTCCGGTGAGTCGTGACGAAGCCCCTTCTCCGGCGATCGAAAACCCCCAGAGTCGTACGGATCTCCGTCGTCGACGGCGACGCCACCGATGAGTCCGACTCGGAATCCGGGTCGGGTTTCCGAACCCGGGTCGAGAAGAATGTCTACCAGATCCAGTTCCAGGAGGGCTCGCCGGAGATAGAAGCTCCGGCGAAGAAGGCGGTGGAGATGGCAGTGAAGAAGCAGCCGGAGATGACGGCGACGACGAAATTCCGGGGAGTCCGGCAGCGTCCGTGGGGGAAGTGGGCGGCGGAGATCCGAGATCCGGCCCGGAAAACCCGGATTTGGCTCGGAACTTTCCATACTGCTGAAGAAGCTGCGATGATGTACGACGACGCGGCGATCAAGCTCCGGGGACCCTCTGCTCCGACGAACTTCCCCCCAGCCACTTCTTCCGCCATCGCCTCCGCCGCCGATGGTGGTGCCGGAGACGAGCGTGACGTCAGCTTTCGGGTACGATTCCGACAGGGAGGAGTCTCAGCAGGGCGTCCGGTCGCCGACTTCCGTCCTGCGGTTCGATGAGTGTGAATTGTGTGGTGATGGCAAGGAGGAGAAGAAGGAAGAGTACTAAAATTTCATGGTAGTCTGCCATTGATGAACAAAACACACCAGGGGAAAGGAAGGAAGGGAGAAGTAAATTAAAAGAAAAATTTAAAAAGTTGGGGAATAAAAAGTATTTACCTGCTATAGAAGGTAATAATGGTATTTTTGATACAAATTTTAATTAACAATAGTAGATTTGAAAAAAAATAAAATTCAGTGGTATTCTTGACAAAAAATTGAAAGTTGAGTGGTAGAGGTAGTGAAGAACTCCAACTTATATGCCCACTTCCCCCAACATTATTGTCTATTTGAACAACCTCGACTCCTATTTTCGCACAACTTTGAACTGGGTATTGTGTATCTTTGACTTTCGGCCAATAAGTAAGTGTTTCAATGCTTTCCAGTTGCAAAATGGCTTAGTTTGGTGTATATAGTGGTGGTCATATCCCATATTCAATTTTCCCTATCCCCAAGGTGCAACTTACTCACTGAAAGGTTCAGTACCTACGGCTCAAGTTCAATACCTAGGTAATTTTTTTGGTGTATATTGTTATATATTAATCTTATTTCCATTTTTTCTTAATGTCCATGTTGAACAACTGTGGTGTCCATTTTGAGTAACCTTGGTGTCCATTTCAAGTGACTTTGATGTCCAAGGTTTAAACATATTTGATGTCGATTTCATAACATACCTAATGTCCACTACGTTAAACTTTGTTGTCCATTTTTCAGCAACTTAGACGTCCCGTTATTCAACAATATTGTTGTCCGCTTTGAAGAGTTATGATGTCCATTTTGCACACCTTTGAAGTATATATTGTACTAACTTGATGTCGGTCAACGCCTAAGTGTTTCAATATATTCCAGTTGCAAAATGGATGCGTTTGTTGTATTTAGTGGTGTCCATATTCCATATTCTTCATGTCCCTTTTGATGAACTTTGTTGTCCATTTTGAGTATCTTTGTTGTCCATGTTTTAGCAAATGTGTCCAATTGAAAACATTTCTGATCTCCATCTTGTTCAGTACCTAAGGTCCAAATTCAATACTTAAGTCCTACTCCCTCCGTCCCTTAATGAGTGTCATTTTTTTTTAACTACCTTGTCCCTTTTTATTCGTCAATTTTACATTTCCAATAATTAAAATGTCCATATTACCCTTAATTAATGAATGATATTTTTATCACCTTTTAAACTTCTACTTTATTTCTCTTTCTCTTGATGAGGGGTATACTTGTCCATACATAATTTTTTTGCTCCATTTCCAAAATACATCGGTTTTGTAAAATTAGTTTTATTGACATTCAAAAAGGGACGGAGGGAGTATTTTCAGTACATAAGTGGTAGGTTTGGTGTATATGATGGTGCATTATTTTTCTTTTACCACCATATATGTGCACAGATTTCGTGAAAACTTTGTCCACTCCTTCTGTGATAACTAGATCTTGATCAATTATGATCGTTTATGAATAATATCCCTCCATCGCGTGGATAAACTTTGGAGTCATCATCCTTTGACGTCGATGTCAGTTTAGCCATGCGCTTGTTCCAGCCATTCGACGTCTCTGCTTATATTTTGAAGTGTTGGGCTAATCTGTGACGACACTATCAACATTTCCATCATCTATCGTGTCTCTTTCTAAACTCGAAAGATAGATGTCGACATTGTTCCACGCCACCAGGCACAATGCTGCCATAACGATACAAAGAACATTATTAAAATTAAAGCTCAACTGTTTATTTCTTGACACCCAATGATACAATATCACATACTAATAGTGTATATACATGCAAGGGACATTAAGGACGACAATAGCAGACATGATACATGTTTTTAGCGGAATCATCTTAATATTTAGTAAATAGTTACACTATTGCATATAATAATATTTTACATACGCAGTAGACATTAAGGGCGAGAATAAGGGACATCACACATACTTTCAGCGGACATCATCTCAATATGTGTATGCACACCCAATGATGTTGATATTCAATCACGTTTTTACCTTTTAAGTGGTAGCAAATCTATTACAAAAGTATTATTGATATCATCAATGGATGAAAAACAGATTACATCATACAAAAAGCACCAAAGTTAATGACTGTAAAACTAGATCGCCCTTAATCTCACAAAACAGAGTCCCTTAACTCCAAAATAGATTTTTGATTAATCATACCTCAATTCCTCCATTGATGATCTTCTCAACTAACTGGATGCCTAGGAATGTGATCTCTTTGACAATCGAATATAAAAACGACTATTTAATGATCGCAGAATGAATCAAAATCAAAACCCTATGTTCGTGATGCTACACATCTTTGTCATTTGGGAAAAATTCAATTACTAAGTTTCTGGGCAGCAAGGTCTCCACAAAAATGGATTGCAACATAGATACGACCCTTATTTTGAGATAGTAAATCCCAAGGATCACGCTCATCTCCATCAATCATGGAATATTAAACAAAAAAAGAAAAAAAATTACTGGAGTCACGTGAGAGGGGTGATAAAAAAAATTGAAAAAACATGGAAACTTGGGATCCGTGGATTGAGGAATTAAGGGCCAAGATTGATCATGCTCACATGCTCATCATATATGTATGTGTGTGTGTGTGTGTGTGAAAATTCTCCTTGTGTGGTGATTCATGGGGCGAAAGGCGAAGAAGAAATCGGTTGGCAAGAAAAAGGCAACTGTCGTCTCTGATGAAAGATCTCCGGCGCCGGATTCTGTGTCTGAAGAATCTCGGATGGATGGTGATTCTTCGGAGGGTCCTATTTTGGATTCTTCGATACTACTTTTGACGAATGGCGATTTGAAAAATGAAGAAGATGGGGGCATTGATGAAAACCTTCCTGATGAATCTGATTCCTAGTCTGGCAAAGAAGTTCCAGTGAGGTCTCAATCGTCGGATGGTGTAACAACTTCAAATGCTGGTATTAAATTGCGATTTATTAAACCTATTGAGGTTAATAGTGTCTTAACACAGAAAATTGTTCATGAGGATGTTTTATCTAAAATATCTTATTGGGATCTTCTTTGATTGGGTGTGTTATTGGTGCTAGTTCCCCGGTGTCATGGAAAAATTTGCTTATTGAATGTGGAAGGGTTTGGATAAAGTTTATTGGTAACCGGATTATGTTTTCATTTTCAGATTTCACTTGATTCTGGATCGTGAAAAGCTGCTTGATAAATATATTTTTTTACTTTGATCAGAAACCTCTCATTCTTAAAGCCTTGGGCGTTGGGGAATCCTATGGAGAGAGAGAATTTTGCTTCGACTCCTATTTAGGTGAAACTTCCGAGTTTGGATTTACACTATTGGAGTGCAGAGGGTCTGAGTAATATAGGTAATCTGTTGGGTAAACCACTGGAGGCTGATTCATATACACAGAACAAAGAGATGTTGAATTTGTCTCGAATTTTGGTCGATATTGATATTCAGAGCAGCATTCCTGATTCGGTTTCCTTCATTGATGATTCGAGGTTTATGGTTACACAACCGGTTGAATATGAATGGAGACCTATCGGTGTTTGGTCTCAAATCGGATGTATGTCGTAAAGAACAAGAGAAGCAACAAAAGACGAAGTGGGTTCAAAAAGAGAATGCAGGGAAATCCAGGCCCGATACACCAATTCAAACCCCTGGACCTTCTTTGGCGGTGGGTTTACAGAGACTATCCCCCATTTTGGAAGGAGATTCTGTTTGTCCATCCTCTTCTTCTTCTATCCAGTTTGGAGATTTATCTCAAAACTTGCTTGATGGGGTATCGAGGTTACCTAGGGATAATGGAAAGCTTCATATCTTGGAATGTTCAGGGTCTTAATGACCCTAATAAACAAGAAGGTGTTAAAATCTTCTTGAATCTACATAATTGTCCTCTTGTGGGTCTTTTGGAGACAAAGGTGACCTTGGACAACTGTGAAGCTATTAAACAAAAAATTAGGCCGAGTTAGAACTTGGCTCACAATGCTTATAAGAGTTGGAGAAGTAGAATTTGGGTTTTATGGGATCCTTCTATTATTTCTGTCCATATTATTTAGATTCATAGACAATTTATTCACTATTTGGTCTCTTACTTCAAAAACATACTTTCCGGTAGCCACGTCAGCTTTCCGGTGCTGAAAATTGATTCTGGACTGTTATGAGAAAATAATGAAAAAATAAAGACTGTCAGTACCTGAAAAGTCACTTTAGATTATTCCCAAACACAAGCCCGTCAGTACCGATTATTTGTGGCCAATAACCCTATAAATAATAGTAAATTTGGTGGAAAAAATGCTAACTAATGGATATTTTTTATAGAAAGCTAATGAATATTATTTTAATTGTATTAAAATGTTATTAATATGTGTGCTATGAGTTTTGTACAATTAAGTTAGGAGAAAAACTCAAGAATTTAGGGTCTGATTTTATTTGTAGTTCATTCAGATTTTTTTCTAATTAGAAATAATATTTACTTTCTGTAAATGATGATTATGATCCCAATTTTTTATCTCATAACAAACACCTTATCTACCAATTGGATTGAGAACTTGCTGTAAACTAGATATTGATTGAGTCGAAGAAGCCCTATCAAGTAAAGGCCACAACCAGCGGTATTTTGTATTTTATATTCATTTTAATTCTATACGATGCCTAAATCACTTAGGTAATAATTAATTTACATTTTTTATCATATTGTTAATGATATTTTCCTTCATACACTAATCAAAGAAAACATAGAACAATAGGATTTTTTTATGTGAGTCTGCATTTTAATATCTTTTGAATTTTGATTTAATCTATTTTTTTATGTTGGGATTCATATATTATAACAGTAAATTTCGTGGGAAAATGACTAACTAATTAATGATTCTTTTTTATAAAAAGCTGATGAATAATATTTTAACTGTGTATTATTATTTGTAACATATATGTATGAGTTTGTATTTTAAGTTGACATTTGTGATAATAAAGAGGTAGTACCCAAGTGGCAAACACCGTTACTTTGATGCTCTTGAGCAAGGTCCAAATCTTGGTGGAAGCATAATAATTCCACTTTTGTCAAAAATATTTATTCATAGGTTTAAATATTGGTTTAGAAAAACCAAACCTCTCAAGTTCATTCTCTTAGATTTAATTCATATATATATATATATATATATATATATATATATATATATATATATATATATATATATTACTGAAATGTTTTTTTTTGAATTAATATTTGCACCATATTCAATCCTTCATAAATACACCTCTTAGAATTGCTTCCGTCCTTTTTCATGTTTTTAAAAAATTTAAACTCATAAATCTTATTACTTTTTCTAGGATTATTGGACAACAATAATATGAATTTTTTGGGGACTGACTGACAATAATACCAATAATTTTATTGGATACTAGCAGTACCTACTATGGGTCTATTTGCCAGCAATAGTACACCACCAAGTTGGTAGATGTCTAACTTAGCATAAAGATGATGTGTTGTCTAATTGTCTGCACCAGAGGTGAAATAAAGTTGAAGAAATGCTAATAGCCACATTTTCTGCCACTTAAGAATCATTAATCAACTCACCTAAACAATAATGTAATACAAACCTTTAAATGTTCTTTAGCAAAATTGGTTATCGTTGCTTAGTTGGCAAAAATAAGTGACAATATCATCATTTTTTCCACTTGCTCCAGTCTCCAGCTCAGACAATTAGGTGATACATTTTCTTTTCGTCAAGTCAAACACCTACCAAATCGGTGATGTATTATTAGTGCAAAATAGATCCATAGTTGGTACTGCTAACGTCCAACAAAATTGTTGGTATTATTATCAGCTAGTACACACAAAGTTCGTATTTTTGTTGTCCAGTAATCCTTTTTCTAATTCATTAATTTGCCTAACTTACTATAAAATAAATAAATACTTCCTTACTTGCATAATTTATTTTTATTTTTTTTAAAAAGAGTATGTTGTAAACTCAATTGGATAAAAAATACGAGAATATTTGATACATTTATAGGCTCACTTTTTCTAAAGAAAAAAGGAAATTAAGACACCATTTTGGTTTTGAAGAGATTGAGGCATATTTATATGTGTGTATAACAAAATTACAATTATAATTGCACATAACATTGTATCAAAAGCAAAATCGATATATACGGATTTAATAATAGAATTGTCCCTAATTTTAGTTCTCTCTATTTATAAATTATTAAATACACACAATCTTCATTTTTCATATTACTTGTGTTATAAAAGCGCGCGTTGCACGTGATTCATATACTGAGTAATATAACATTATGCAGAAAAGGTAACAATAGAAATTGAAAGTGTTCTTACATTCAATTTGACAACAACCTTCAAATAACTTCCTTTTAGAGCTTTAAAACGAATGTGTTGATCAACATTGACAGTAGTCAAGGAAAGAAAATCAAATGTGCTACATAGTACTCATTTCCTATAACTTTGGGTAGAACATAAAATTTTCTCAATAATAGTATAATATTTAGTCTTGTATGTTGGTACAACAAAATAGTTTTTTTTTGCATTATCTGTAGAAATAAAGTTTATTATCATACCTTGGAGTTTGTTTATCTCAAGAATAGTATAATTTAGTTTACGTTACTAATTTTGAATCCACAAAAGAATTTGACATGTAATTAAAATATAATAAAATCACTGAGATGGTAAAAAATAATAATAAAATCACTGAATATGAAAAAATAAATTGAGTAAAGGTTTACCTAATAAGTCCAACCATCAGCCTAAAATTAGAAAGAGAGAAATTGACAAAGTACATCCACTCATGATGAATCAGATGAATATACTCAAAAAAACAAATTAAACAACAAATCAACAAATGAAAAAAAAAAACAAACTTATCAATTGAATAAATAAATTGATCAATTGACAAAAACAAAAAGAATCAAAAAGAGATATTGTAACTTGGATAGCATCGAGAATGAATAAAAAAGACAACAATAGTGGAAGAAAATAAAGGGAACTGAAGAGGGAGAACAAAAGAGTAGAGGAAGTGACAGAGAGAGACATAAATGGTGCACAAATGTTCTAGGCTTTAGGATTTATTTTAGGAAGTAAAAATAAAACAAAAATAATAAATAGAAAGATTACAATAAGGATCTAAACTGCATTTATTTACATCAATGTCATTTGAACAGTACCTATTTGAACAGTGAAAGTGCATGTAGGTTTTTTAATGTTTAAGGATTCATTTTTCATTTTATACTACGTTTTCCTATGAAACTAAACTATGTTACTTCACATATATATGATATCGTCCTCCTTCAAATTATTACGTGTTAGATTGATATGCATGACTATATGTATGGTCTTCATAGTTAAATATGTATTGTGGCACTGTGTTAAAATATTAACATGTATTTTGTTAGATGAACACGATTTCATATGATTAGATTAATATCATTTTCGATAAGTTGTATGATTTGAAGGTCTTTTTACCATTATTTTCATATGTTTTACTTACTAATGTTATAGTACATACATTGTATGTTTCCTTTTGTCAAATTTTAAATTTGACCGTCTTAATTGTTCACAACTCTCTAAAAAATGTTGATCACTTCCGCTACCTCATTAAAATTTTTATTAGTTGATTCCACTATACAAATTTTTCATATTTATCGAGTTTGCATAAATTTTTTATACTATTCTCATTATTATAATAAATTTTCTCTCAAATTTAATCCCGTATAAAATAATCTATTGAAAAGTCCAATTTTAAAATCTTAAAATATAAACATTATATAGTTTTTTTCCTTTTGAATGACATGTATTCATATGTAATTAGATTAATAGATATTTATCCGATCATATATATTAATATTGATAGATTAATATAAGTTTATTCTTTTTCTTTTTCTACTTCTTCATCTTTACATCATGTTGACAATTATATATCTTTTCCAGATTTAAGCTTTTCTCCCTTTTTTTAGATAAAAGATATTATAAACCACCAACACTTTGCTTAAATGAAATAAATTTGAAAAGGTAATATTACTACAGTAAATATTCAAAATGTACAGAAAGATCTCATTTTCTAATACACGATTTGCACCAAAAAAATATATATTCTTCAAAAGGTGGAAATTTTAAAATTTTAATTTTTTTATTATTATTTTGATAAATTTGGACAATTAACACCTATTATGACCAACAAACCACTTATTTTTAAAATTACTCAAGCAACTTTTAAGAGACATTATTAGACAGGTCTGATAATCGATTACCCATACGATGCACGAAATTTTTTATTCTTTTATATAGTTTAGTTTTCGAATTAAATTATAATAATTATCAATCTAAATTCTATAACAAATATTATTGAGAAAATTTAGGTCATCACATTTCTTATACTTTCTTGATTCAGATAATGTTTAATACTGATTTGAATTATATGGTTATAAAAGCTTACTAAATCTATGTATATAACTCATGATATCCTTCTTTAATAATTACCGATTAGTGAAAAAACATTAAAATAAATTTGTGTTCATCTCAATTTTTTTTACATTTATTAAATTTGTATGAATAAATTAGTTACATAATAATTCTATGTGAAAAATTGTTGAGTAAAGGTAAGGAAAAGTAATTGATTTTTGTTTATCGTCATCATTATTATTACTTTTTAAATCTGTTTAATTAGTTGTTCACGTTTATATTAGTTCATAGCTAATAATAACACAATAATATTTTCATTTTGATACATATGTTGGCAAAAGAAAAAAGGGATTTGAACAATTACTTGGGTAATGTGATGATGAAGGTTTTCAATTTTGTTGTACAAGTTTCTGTAAATCAAATCAGTATAAAGAGTAGAAAATTAATTTGGTTTGTTTAGTTAAATGAGGAGAAGAATGTGATTATCTCACCAACCCAATTAGGAATAATGTCAGTATTAGTGCAAACAGTTTATATGTGTTGGGGATATCCAAGGCTGAAGCTGACTTCAACCAAGGCCCGTGATAACAAGTTAAGTGAGATTCCATATTAAAACCAAGTGGTATTAAGAGGAGTAACTCACTTGATTTATATACCATGCTCTCTCACCTTAATCTTCCAATGTGAGGCTTCAACCTCTTGGGTGAATCCCAACAATATGCTATATACATCTTTAAATTTTTGGTTTTTAGTGAGCAATATGCAAACCTTTTGCGCCTATGTTTGGTGTTTGGATACTATTACCTATGTTCCATAATACTTGTCCATTTAGGCAAAATTTAGAAAACCAATAAAATGATTTGGTTAAGTATTGTATTGTATGCAATATGCAAACCTTTTGCGCCTATATTTGGTGTTTGTATACTACTACCTCTGTTCCATCATAGTTGTCCATTTAGGCAAAATTTAGAAAACCAATGAAATGAGTTGGTTAAGTGTTATATTGTATGGAAAGTTGTGAAATATTATTATAAAATTGTATGAATATGTTTCTCTCTCTTACTTTTTTTATCTTTTTACAACAAAACTAATAAAAAAAAGTAGTTAATTGAAAAAAGTTGTATTGAAATTATAAAGTAATATATATTATGAAACAAAAAAATTAGTCAAAGTGACAACTATTATGAGACGGAGGTAATACATATGTAATTTTTTTTTGTAGACTTTGTGTAATTATCAAACTTTGTTTTATGATAATTCCAATATTATTAATATGTTTTGCCAAATATTTCAATAATAACTAATAAGTACAATGTTTTCTATTTTTTTGTTTCACTTACTTTTAAGATTTGACATTGGTGCAAATTGACGGACACAGACTAGTTTAGCATAAAATACAATGGATAATGCTTAGAATTTACGAATAATTTTATTCAACGTTAGCTCCAGCTCCAATGATTCTCCACCATCAACGCTTTGTATTTCCTGCGGCCAATTGAAGCCAATTACGAAGTGGGAAATTCTCTATTTTAGTCCCTCCAAATAATCCGAACTTCCTATTTTATATGGTCGCCGAGTGGCCGGATAAAAATGCCACTAAACTTTCTAAAATAATAAAAAATGTCACTGATTTTTATAAATTGTCATTATTGTCACTCAACTTTCCATAATAATAAAAAATGTCACTGAAACCTGCTATAGCAGGTTATGAACTGGTTAAAAGATTTTTTGATTAAAAATGCGACTCAACATTCAAAAAATGTAAAAAATGCTACTCAACTTTCCCAAAAAGTCAAAAATGCCAATACCTTCAATCACAATAGAAAAAAATGTTATTTGCTTTCATTTATTTAAATTAATATATAAAAATATTTAAGTTTCAACTGGAGATTCGCTAAAAAATTAAAATTTTTTTTAAAAATCATGTAATTGTAAATTTATTTTTTTTACGATTAGAATTTTATACAGTAATGTTGACTTTTTTTATGTTTTCTTTATAAAATTTTATTTTATTTTATTTCTTAGTTCATTCTTAAAATATTTATAATAATATTTTTTCTATGACTTGACCTTTGTCACCTTAGCGTTTCTATAGTCTCTAACATATCACTTTAACGTTGAATTATATATATATATATATATATATATATATATATATATATATATATATATATATATATATATATACATACATACATACATACATACATACATACATACAAATAGTTAATTTACTATAAATATACATACATACAAATGATATATATACATATACACACACGTGCCATATATATATATATATATCTATATATATATATATATATATATATATATATATATATATATGCGCACGTGTATATAAGTTAATGTTAAAGTGATGTTTTACATACAAACAAAGGTGACAGAGAACAAGTGATATAGAAAATATTATTATAAATATTTTAATAATAAAATAAAAAATAAAATAAAACTTTATGAGAAAACATAAAAAATTCAACAATACTATATAAAATCTTAATCATAAAAAAATTTAGAATTACATGATTTATAAAAGAAATTATTTTCAAGCGAATCTCCAGTTGAAACTTAAATATTTTTATATATTAATTTAAATAAATGAAAGTTAATAACATTTTTTTCTATTATAATTGATGTTAGTGGCATTTTTGACTTTTTGGGAAAGTTGAGTGGTGTTTTTGACATTTTTGAAATGTTGAGTGACATTTTTGATCAAGGAATTTTTTAACCGGTTCATAACCTGCTATAGCAGGTTTCAGTGGCATTTTTTACTATTTTGGAAAGTTGAGTGGCAATAATGACAGTTTGTAAAAATCAATGACATTTTTGATTATTTTGGAAAGTTTAGTGACATTTTTATCAAAGCACTCTATGGTCGCCAATATAAGATTTTGTTCAAAAATGTACGGTCTAGGATGTAACTGATAGCCCCTCTCCTTTAGATAAGCTATTTTCAGGTTTGGATGGATAAATTTGAACAAATTGGGATAAATTAAGATAAGTAATGATTTTTTTTTTTTTTTATGTGAATTGTGTTTGTAAAGTAGATATTTTTTTGGAAAGTTTTGTTAGGTTTGGATAGGTCTAGATAAGTTTGAATAAATTGAGAGGGTTATATCCAACCTAACTAAAGAATAGGGCCTAAATACTTCAACTTTTGCAAAGGTAAGCTATTTGTTTTTTCAAATGATGAATTCTAAATTTCGAACTCACCTATTATGCTAACTTTTAGCTTGTATTTTTGTTTTGAAAGATAAATTTTAGCTTGTATTTGTATACCCTGTTGTATTTATGAGATAATTTTTGCCCAAAATGAATTAAAAATAAACAAAAGTTTTGGCCAAGTAGATTAAAACTTATTATCCATAGTTCAAATCCATAAATATTAATCTATTGACACTAAGAGATTCTACAATAAAATAAAGGGTTGTTACAATCTAATAAACTAACCTAGAGGTGTTAGTGGCGGATCTAGACATTCGACTTAGGGGTGTCCAATATATCTTCTATTACATAAGCATTTTTGAAAAATAAAATAACAAAATATCAATAAAAATAAAAATAAATATTAAATATTAAATATTAAATGATATATTTATATTTATATCTTAAACTTATACTGATAAACAATTACCAAATTCATTGACTTACACTTTTTGTTAATTACAAAAAAAATAATAATTTGGTAGTCCCTCGTCCCAACTAATTTGTCCAATTTACTTTTTTATGGTATTCGATGCTGCACTTTTACCACTAATTTTTCATGTTTTTACTTAACAAGATTAATAAATATTGTACTCAGGTAAAAGTATTTTTCACCACAAATTTAATAGTGGTAGGTAGTCTTATATAATAACTCTAACATATAATTTGATAAATTAATGGTCAAAATTAAAAAATAATTGTCCTAATTAGTCATACTTGGACAACTTATTTGCGACGGAGGGAGTAATATTTTAAGGTTTTTGGGTTGCTACTAAATTGGGCACCCTATTATATTTTTTGAGACTTTTTTATGGTGTCCACTTGCTCCATTTAAGAAAATTTCTTCCAAATAATATTAGAGAATCACAAAGTTTTTCTTGGCTAAGGGTGTCCGTGGACACCCCTACTATTGCTTGAGTTCCGCCTATGTGTGTCCTTTAATCTAACTAACCAACCTTTAACATTTATTTTCGGCGAACAAAGGTTAACACCTTATTTTGTCCAACTCATCGGAAGTATGACATGACGGTGTCAATTGCTTAAGTGGAGGATGTTTAAGCAAAACAAACTGAAAAAGAAAATGGGGCAATGTGGTTTTCTGACATGGTTTGCCAATTCAAAATTTTTCATTTTTTTAAATGTCCACCTCTCTCTCTCTCTCTCTTCTTAGCCCGACCCCCCAACCTCTCTCATCCCTACCCAGACCCCATTCTCTCTCTCGCTCTCTCTCTCTCTCTCTCATTTCTCACAAAAACCCCCTACCCATGGTTCTTCTTCATCAGCCCCGAGCACCACCACCTCACCTCCAGACCATCATCAGTCTTTCCCCCCTTCTTCTGCCCTCTCTCACCCTCGTGCATGAACACCCCGATGAAGACACCGAAATTTGTACCGGTATAATCCCGACTCATAAAATTCAACAAATCACTCGGGCTAAATAATAAACGGGTCATTGGGCCTAGAAAAGTCAACAGCTTAAGCCCAAGAAGTAAAACAGGCCGCATTCATTTACTAAAATCCAGTGGGGTTTTAATTTTAAGTGAACATGCCCACACAGAAGCAGGCCCAAGACGCGCGCCCCGGCCTAGAGAGCTCAAAACCCGCCTAGGTTGTGAGCGGAGCAGCACACGAGATCGTTTGCTCCACGTCACCGATCCGTGTGCTGATAATTCTTTATATCCCACCTAGGTTTTAAGAATTTTGGCGCCAAAATCTGCATGCATGCGTGATCCCTTGATATTTGCCCCACGTGGTTGACTTTTTCCCTTGACTTCCTATAACCCGCCTAGGTTATAGTCTTTGATGGCTTGATTTGTGGGGTATGTCCCCCATGCTTTCCCTCCAAATTCTTCACCCTTGACCTATAAATACCTCCCCATTTTACCTTCATTTCATCAACTATTCTCACCAACTATCATCAACAAAATACTCTTACTCTACTCTCATTCATCATCTATTATTCCCATACTATACTCCCATTCTCTCAAAATTTCATTATCCATATCCATTTCTAATCCCCTCATAATCATATTCATCACATTCATATAACCATCCATATATCACCATTGCAAGCCATCCACGATACATCATTACTGCTTCAAGTCAAAGGCAACAAGGGATCAAATCCGTTATCATTACACCTTAAGCAAGGTTCGATTTCGTTGTTTACTTTGTTATAATTATTCATGTAATTCATTCTTTAATTCCATTACTTGTGCACATTTTGTAAAGTAAAAACCGCTTTTTTTATTTTGCATGTTCGAATAATAATTCCGCGAAATTGATCCAAACTTCTCCCCGCTCTCTTTCTTTCAATGTCGATTTTAGTATAGTGTGTTTTATAACAGGCGGATTCAAGAGTTCTTATAACTCTCGAATTCGTAACCTTACCTCCGAATCTAGAAATCAGGCTCGTAGACCGGAGTCTTTCTTGTATTATTTTATGGTTTGTCGATTTCCTTAAATCAGTTGGTGACTCTTTTACAATTTATAAATTTGTTTAATTATTTAAAATGTTCGGTTTTTGCATAAAAATAATTTAGAAAAATGATTTAATTCATACCCACCACCAATGCAAGGCTAGGTCCCGGGAGATAGTAACCAGAAATTAATAAAACCCAGTGGGGTTTTACTAACTTCAATCCGTCCCTCTCTGCGCCGAGGAAGGAAAAGGCCCAGCCCTGAATTTGTTAAAACCCAATGGGGTTTTAACGAATTCTGGAGGTCCACTTTTCCTTCTTGGGCCTGAATTTAGCGTTTTGGGACGGGATTAAATTATTAGTTAACTTATTTTGTGCAATTACGAATAATTTAAATAATAAAAAACGGGTTTGTAAATAAATAAAGTTTCATCACCCCGAAAACGAATTTCAAAAATAAAAATATCCTTATTTAAGGATTAAGCAACCTTAGTCGGCTCCCGATCACCTAAGTAGCGCATCACGGAAAAGGGGTCACCTTTTCCCCGGGGTGTACCTACAGATTGGCGACTCCACTGGGGACTTAAACTTAAAAAGAGGTAAAACTTGAAAAAATCGAATTGATTTGAAAGTGTAAAAGAGAGAAGTTAATTTATTTCGCGACTTTATTATTCTTTTAGGCATCCCTTGCATACCGGGCCACTAATCGGGGCTTTTGACATGTTAGCACAAAGGCGAATAACTAGGATTTCCCTTGAGAGCGGGAGACCACTACTATGGAGATGAACTCTACATCGCTAAGCATTTGGTCGCTCCTCTCCCGGTGTCACACTCAAAGAGCCTTGGTTTAGGGTACCCCTTCATGTGTATGCTATATGCTATGTATATCCCATCCCCTTTTTTCTTTTCTTTTTGTAAAGAGTCGACCCTAATTTGGAGGTTTTGTTCTAGTCCATATAAAATTCATCGGGTTGAGAAAATGATTATTTATTAATTGATATAATTAACCCAAAACCGTTATGATTAGCCCAAGTGAAAGGGCCCGTTTATGTTTGAAAGTTAATTATCTTAATTAATAAATAAAAAATTGACTCACCTTTGATGATATTATATGGCCCTTTATGAAATTCTCTTAACAAAGGTCCACAAAAATTAATTAAAAATTCCAACAAAGTTAATGGATAGGGTCTTAGACTGCATAATATTCACTAGGCTTGAGTAAATTAATTTATCGATTTAATTAATAAATCCATCATATTTATGGCCGGCCCCCTGTTAGGCCCAACCATATAGGATTTGTCAATTAAACCCATAAATTAATCATGGCTCGCTTATTGTTCCCTTTATCCAATCATTTACAATATCCATTTTCCTCGAGTAAAAAGTAAAAAAAAAAAGGGAAGGTTTAAAAAAAAGTGGGTCGTCAGTCCTGTCGAGCATCATTCTAGTCCGCATAATAGCTAATATGGTTTGAGCTGTCTAGGTTGTTGGGCCAAGTTACGGATTCTCCTTAAAACGGTCGGCCTGTGGGTTGGGCGCATCCGAATTGAGAAACATTGACTAAGCCTTTCAACTCATGATCCGCTCGCCATGTTTGACTTTATTCGGCCCTTTATAATGCTCTGTTTTTAGGTCCATATAGAGTTAGGTCATGCACTCCCAAAATTAGGTGAGTCTTTTGTGTCAGCATATATGTGTCGAGTCAGTTAGGATCATATAGGTCATCTAGGTCATGCATGCATCGGGTAGAATGTGTCAGAGTATGTCATTGAGTGTCCTAACTTTGAATTTCCATGCAGGCATCATTGGTGATCGACTCCGAGCCCGCATTCGAGATCCACGAACCGGTCGTTTGATTTTGAACCCTCGCTACGATTTGTCTGCAACCAGTGACTGCATCATGTCTGGAGAACAATTCCAAGAAGTCCCAATTCAGAGTGCTGAGGCTAATATCACAAAGCAGTTGGATGACCTTTACACCAAAATACAAGGTCTGGTATTCACCTATACCTTATAACAGGAGCAGAAGATGAGTAAAAGACTGAAATAGCAACAAGTGATGGATGGTATGCTGCAAGCCATCACTAAGACTGATATCAAGTTAGGGTTGAATGTTGAAGAAGACGATGAAGAGATGCATGGATATGAATCCGAACCTGAAATCATTAAGACATCCTCAGATTCTGGAGGAATTGGGATATCCAAGGCAAAGATTAGTACCCCAGAGGCATCCAAATCCACGAAGGACCCTGCTTTAAGTTGGAAAGTCTTACCAAACCAATGAACACTGTGCCGGCCTTTGCTGACAAATACCTGGAAGTGCCATTGCCTGTTCAGCCGATTCTGAAGATAGCTAATAAAGTTGAGGTGAGAGTCAAGTTGGAGTGCGGTGAGAGTGAGATGGCCGGTAGGTGGCGCTCGACTCTGAAGTGTCCTCCACCCAATATGGACGAGACTGAGCATCACCTCCACACCCAGCGCCGTGGTACGATCCTCCCTGACCGAGAGGCTCCTCCAACAACATCTGAGCCATGTCCTCCTGCATATTCGGAGGTCGAAGATCTCTACTACCAGACCTGCTACGATGAGATCCAGTTGAGTGTTGACCCTTTACCAAGACACCTTTGCCGCGACCCTCTGGTACAACTGCTGGAGGAAGACAAGAAGATCCACCGACTTCTTCTCGAGATCGGCCTCGAGTAGAATACTCCCCTACCGAAGAGCGGCGTGGGGGCTCTGTATGGGGAACATTTGCAGTAGAACCTCAGCGGCCTTAGCATAGGGCCCCAGCTAAAAAATTTTCTGGTGAGATATCAACTAAAACATAATAAGGACAAGAGGAGGAAGATACATACCAATCGAGGAGCTAAACAGCTGAGATAGCGCTGAAACTCCTCATCGAATTGCTTCTGGGGAACGTTATGAATGAAGTTGTCAAAATCTTGGCCTCGAACCAGATCCCTCAGGACGCCTGGGTCAACCCGCCATGGCTCGAACATATGCGTCGGAGGATCCAGGGGAATGAGTCCAGGATGACCTCCCAGAATTTTCCTCGTGGCTCTCTCCCCCAAATACCACACATAACCATAAGGTCCCTCAACCAGGAGGCGAAGACGGGTGTCGTGCTCCACCAACTCCAAAGGTTGTGGTAACCCTCCGACGTCAAAATCGGCCCAAGGACGCCAGTTCACATGATCCTGCAAAATGAAAAGGAGCATTTAAGGATGACATCCAAAGGAAAATGAAAGAAAGATGCTGGTTATGAAGGAGATACCGGTGTCAAGTTATCCAAGATGCCACGGATGAGGTCAAGACTCACTGACTTATACTTCTTATCATGAATGCCCTCGGTGGTCCATCGTTCAGCAGCTGGTACCGTCTTATTCTTCTTCGAACGAATGATCAAGGCTAGGATGTACTCATATGCCCACGTCTACATAAACATGATGATAAATGAGGGAGAAAGGATGAACTCCATTGAAGAAAAGAAGGTTCGAGCACATACCTCGAGCACCTTCCATAGATAGGGAAGGACCATACCGGTAACGAGTCTCCGCCGCATGAAGGTAGACCGTGTCTGGATCCTGTGAAAGTCGAATGCCACGACGAAGCCAATGGATGAAGTTTGCATAGGACGTCTTGCCCCAGTTCAGGTTTCGAATATTGTCGAAATTAAGAAGGTTCCGAAACCATGTCAGGGAAATATTGTCCCCATCGTTGGCGAAGAGGGTGGCAGAAATAACGTACGCCAAGAAAATGGTGTTGCTCGAGAGGCAAGTTTTGAAAACTTGCATCGCGAATAGTCATTTTAAAGTGCTTATAGGCGAAGTTGGGGAGGCCATACCGTTGTCCCAAGCGAGTAGACAGTGGAGCCAACAAACACTACAAAAAAGTATCACTTGTGCCACAGTAAAACTCGTGGCACAAGTTCGAAATTCCCGTGGCAAAACCATCTTGCCACGGGTTTTCTTCAAATTAGCCCCGTGGCACAAGTGGCCGTGGCAAGGATGTAGCCACGGGAAATTTACTACCATGGCTAAATGAAAAATCGTAGCGACGGGAGTTCCCGTGGCTAGAATTTTCCTTTGCCACGGGAAAACCCGTGGCAATCACTTTTCTTGCCTTGTGAAGTCCCGTGGCAACCAATTTTCTTACCATATGAAGTCCCGTGGCAATTACTTTTCTCGCCACATGAAGGCCTGTGGCAATCACTTTTCTTGCCACATAAATTCCCGTGGCTATAACTTTTTGGGCCATGTTGAAACCTGTGGCAAGTACATGTCTAGCGACGAACACTTCCGTGGCAATGTACCTTTTAAAGAAACCAACATCCATGGCAAGTTTGCTTCTAGTCATAAGAGTATCGTGGTAGGGTAATCCGTATACTATAACAATATCTATGGCAAGCCTTACAATTAGCATATATTGCACAATAAATTACAATAATTAATATTGATATTAATTGATATAACATATATAATATAACTAAGAAATGTAATAATTGTCTTAGAACAAAAAAGAAGAGAAATGATATATATATATCAAAAGATATTCCACAATATATCTGAATAGTTTTTTTTAATTAAAAAAAAGTCACACTAATAGCTAACACAAAAATCAATTAACTAAGCAAAATTCATAAAATAAACCCACACAACTAGCAATCCAATAACTAACAAGTCTTCCTCGAGTTGAACTATCTCTAGAAACAAACTTGACTTCAATTTTTGCCCGGTCTTCAAGATGATGAATTGTTTTTCTGAAAAAAAAGAACATGATAGGAAAAATAACTACATTAGCATTATTCAAAAAATTGTAAAACATAAATGGTAAATCACAAGAGGGGGAGCTAGAGAGAGGATGATTGATTGATCGATAGTTAAAAGAGGTTTACACTCTAGTAGCATTAGTTTGTGATGTCAGAACCACCTCTGCATTTCTTCGAGTAGTGCAGTGAGTCTACGCTAACAATTTCCTTACATAAAGATTTATTTTAATGTTCTAAAATCTAGCATGGGCTCAAGGATACAAGAAACAAATGAATCATTTCAATCATATAGCATTACCATAGAACTACATATATAATCAATGACTGTTCTGGTTTTGTTTGCTATACAATGTCAATCATATAGCATGTTATAGCATGCCATAGAACCCTTCCAATTTCCTTGCACATGGACATTGAGTGTTAGCTAGTTTAGTAACCATAGCCTAACTTTGATCAACAGGAAAATGCCAACAACAAGACAACAAAACCCACAATTGTACACATAATATTGTAGGGAAGATGATGAGTTAGTTGTACCCACAATATATCCAAACCACAACCCTCTAAGAAATTACTCATGAATATCTATTATTACTCAAAAATCACCAACTTTTCATCACCCCGGTTCAAAAGGGATTCCACTTAATAATTTTTCAATCAACATTTAGCATTTTGCTACAATCACTAATATTAAATCATCAAATCCTGAAATTACACAAAGCAAGCACTTCTTGGTGCGAATAAACCAAGCTCCCATATACACAAGTCATCAAGCTTAGTGAATTCAGTTCAAGCATTCAAGTTAATCTTCCCATAGCATTGAGTGTTCAATTTTCAAACAAACTAGCCTAACATTTCTCCTCTCTTACATGGTCATAATGCAAAATATAAATAAAATAAACGATTAAAAGAAAACCATAGGTGGTACCTCATCACTAATCAATAGTTACGAGTGCAAAATTCTTGGTCAAAATTTGAGGCTTGTTCACAATAGCTTGACACAGCCAACCACCTTCAAACTACCTGCAACCCATCAGTAAAATCACAAATCAAAACCATTTTCTAAAAAAGTTCATCAAATTTCACAACAAAATGAGAGAGATAGAGAGATAATCTAGTAGCAACAGCAAAGATGCAAGACCAATAAAAACCCACCAGGATAGATCATAGATGAAGCACACATATGCTCCACATGCCTGAAACAAGTCAGCAAAAACCATACTGATCATCCACAACAACGCTGAATATTATGTTAGCTGATGGATCAGCTAAGCTTGTTACCACCTGAAACAACCGTGATTGACATTTTGAATCAGGTGGTGCAAAAGATACACAGATCATCACAGTACTAGAGGAAATATAAACGATTAACAAAAGTAGAAAAAGTACCTGAGAGACTCTATTAACTTTTTGCAACGTTGTGTCCTTCCCTCCAGTAATATTGTACACAACACCCGTAGCAGATTGTATAGATGATCCCATAAAAGGGGCCAATGTTGCTTGCTCTGCTGCTTCTTCTGCTCTATTCTTATCAAATGATACCCTAACTCCAAGCATTGATGTTCTTGAATCCTTCATTATTGCCTTTACATCAGCAAAGTACACGTTTACAAGTCCAGGAATCTGCAACCACCAAATTACAACTCAAGAGACGAGTCCTAGGTTATTTGCAAGTCGGATGAACACATGAACCAATACATATAGAAGTAATCTCGCCATTTCCAAGTTTTCTGTTAAAGAAACATGTCACTCTTTCGCTTCCCAATCAACACTGTTTCGCAGATTACACATAGCTTCATTACATAAAGACTATTTTGGTAGATACAAATGCATAAAGGAATTGAAAAAAAAAAATACATTTGTGGGTAACATATGCAGAAAGATAGACAGAAAGGTGTGAGACCTGTCTTCTCCCGTCACGGAAGTTGTTTAGGTAATACCTAGCCATTACATTCCATCCATCATTAAATATACCTTTCATTGTGCGCTGCCCATATCTATAAAGGAAATTTGCAATGACTCAATAATGGAATAAATGTATTGTGCACCAAAGATATAATAACTCAAGGACACTCACTAACCAAAGAAAGATTAGGCCAAAGCATCTAGACCCAGAATACTTGATTAGGTGAAGGTAAAGAGATCATAGACTAATAAATTAAAAAACTAAATTAGGTTAGTTTGAGTACAGGTAGTATTAGTGCTTTAGAGCATGGATTTATTCAAATTGCAACAACAAATCAATATCAAGCATGGATTTATTCAAATTGCAACAACAAAACAATTCAATTCCCAACATCTGAATTCACAAATTCTCAAGCTTTCCTTACAATTTCAGAGCATTTACAGTACTAATAAACACAAAATAGAGTGCAAAGTATGATATCTTGGACATAATAATTCTAGGGTTATAGCTAAAGCTTGAGGGTACCCTTCTATGGTGAAAAGCCCTAATTTTTCCATGGGAGGAGAAACAAATAACCTAGTTTGCTGCTCACTTACCCAAGGCTCTGATCATCAATTGTTTTCTCTTCTGAATTACTCCCTCCGTTCCATATTAATTGTCATATATTTAATTGTCACGGTCTCTAATGTTATTTTTTGATGATAACTTCTTGTGTAATGTTATATTTAACTATTGCAATATTATACTTATTTTTTTAATGATAATTTCTTGTATAGTATTATATTTAACAATTGTAATATTATACTTTTATGATAGTATTCTTCGTTACAAATCTAATGGTAGTAATCTTATGTACATCACTATATATTGTTGGAATTTTCTTCGCAGTGTTAATAAAGAAAAATACAATTATAGAATAAAGCTGGATCAAAAGCACTTATGTGATCCTTCACACTGATTACCAGTCCAGAAAAATGTTTTAAGGTTCATGTAGTATGCAGCTGCACATTTTCTGTAAAATTATCTACCGTTCCATTGACGAGCAATGCGTAAATAGATCAACTGAACTTAACATATAGGCTGGAATTTTTCAGTTAAGACAGTGATTAACCAAAGAGAACTTGGCATGGACTTACCAATAAATTCGACCTACTGTTGCATCTACCATAGTTCTAAGAACGAAAATTTGACAACTTTATAGTTGAGTGTAGACTTTTGTACCTTACACAGAACCGAGATTTGAACTTCATCGGTTGCGAAGCTTCACAAAGAACACCCAGAATTGTATACCTTTAAATTGCTTTGGAGGAGGAGTTCTGTGTAGATCTAGGTAGTGGACAGTAGCAGGGTGGAGGTAGCAGCGCGCCATGGCGGTGGCGGACAACAGTATTGCAGCGGGTCCTGCGTTGGCGGCGGCGCAGCAGCGAGCAAAGCAACGACCAAAGGGTTGCGTGCGGGGTAGGGCTGCGTTGGGCTATTCACTGGCCAGAGGTGAGGGGAGGGCTGGTGTCTGGGTGACGATGGTGGGCTGGTCGACGGCAAGAGTCGTCGATGACTGTGCTAGGGCAAACTGGGTCGAGAGATGCTTGAGATTGTTGAGTGTGCAAGGGAGTCAGCAATGGGAGAGGTAGAGGAGGAAGAAGGACGCTGTGGGGGTTGATATTGAATAAGGGCCAATGGTTGGAGTTAGCGCGGGAGGGGGGACATTTTGATTTTAGATGAATTTTTGGGGAAAAATTTGGAAAGACTTGGAGGCAAATGAAAATATGTATTTTTAAAAATTTTCTATTTTTTGACAATATTTTGTTGTAATTAATATATCATATTTGTAAAAAAAACACCGACAATAAAACTAAAAATAATTTTACATAACCAAAAATACATAACACAACAGACATATAATAGTCAAGAAAAGTCTATTAATCATCAAAATATTGGCAATAAACGCCCCATTTTCCTTAAAAAAATTAAAAAAAAATATGCTTCATATTCTCCATTGAATTCTCAAATTAGGTATATTATGATTTTTCAATTTTTTTATATATTAATTATCTTAATCAAACTTAATCAGACTTAATCAAATTGAAGGTGGTCACCTGTATAATCGCTCCGATCCAATTATAATCAAAGTCGGGCCTATTTAATCGGATTCGGATACAAACGTGGTTGGTGGTGGAGGCGTCTCGATGGTGATGGCATGTGCGGAGGAACAGAGGGTCGAGGGTAAGACAGAAGGCAGTGAGTTTTTAAGATGTGTGGATGTCTGATTTATTTGTGACACAAATAAAATTAGGGGGAAGGTTTAACTTGGGTTTTCGATGAAAGGGTCCAAAACAAAAACCAAAATTACAGCTTTCTGTCCTTACTAATATTATTCCTACTAAATCTCAATAATATTAGTTTAAATCTTGGAATAGAATTTTATAAATTAAAATAAAAAGGAGACTTGAAATAAAATAAGTGAGTGAGAAAATTTGAGATCTAATAAATTGAGGAATGATAATAAAAAGATATTATAATAATGGTAATATTAATAATTCCAACGAGCCAGTTGATTTGACAAAATTCAAAGCTAATAAGTACTCCAAATATTCCGTGTTTAAAAATGAGTAGTCAACGTTATCCTATAAATAATTTATGTATAAATAAAAATCTGTTATTAGGAGTCGTTACAGTACTACTGAAGTCCTGCAAAAAAAAATCCTATTGTCTGATGACCTAATCAAAGGTGGAAGAAGCAACAAAAAAGCATACATGGTAGAATCTATAGAACCAAATTAGTTGATGACCTGAATCAACTTGTCTGAAACTAAACCAGTTTAAGAACCGAAGTGAGAACTAACCTGATTATTTTTAAAAATAATCAAGTTCTTTTAAATTTCTAATAAATGTGGGCACGGAAGAACAACCTCGGGAGTTGAAGTTAAGTAGTTCACTCACAGCAGAAGAACGGGTAGCATTTACAGAGCTTCTCAATGAGTTTGTGGATGTATTCGCATGGTCTTATGAGGATATGCTGGGGATTGACAAGGAGATCGCGGAGCACACCATACCTTTACTCCCAAATGCAAAGCCGGTTCGACAAAAGGCTGAGAGGATCAAGCCTGAATGGGCTAAGAAAATTGAAGAAGAGGTGATCAAGCAGCTTAACGCTAAGTTTATCAAATCAGTCCAATACCCTGAATGGATTGCTAATATCGTCCCAGGGCCCAAGAAAGACGGGAAAGTGCGTATGTGCGTGGACTTCCGAGACCTTAACAAAGCCAGTCCCAAGGATAGATTCCCACTACCTGACATCGATGTATTCGTGGATAACACTTACGGACATGAGCTCTTGTCCTTCATGGACGGATATGCTGGGTACAATCAAATAAAAATGGCAAAAGAAGATATGAAGAAAACTTCCTTCACCACACCATGGGGAACGTACTGCTATGTAGTCATGCCTTTCGGTCTTAAAAATGCTGGCGCAATATACCAAAGGACGGCCAACATTCTACTTCATGACATGATGCACATAGAAGTAGAAGTTTATGTGGATGACATGATTGTTAAGTCCAAGACAAGGGAGGGACATATTCCTAACCTCCGTAAGTTTTTTTTGCGACTTCCCAAATACAAGATGTGGCTCAATCCAGCAAAGTGCACCTTCGGTGTTACCTCTGGGAAGCTGCTAGGCTATGTGGTCAGCCAACGGGGCATTGAAGTTGATCCTTCAAAGATAAAGGCTATCCAAGAGTTACAGCCGCCCACGACAGAAAAAGAGATAAGATGCTTTCTAGGACGAGTCCAGTACATTAGTAGGTTTATCTTAAAAGTCACCATGACCTGTGAACCTTTATTCAAGAAACTAAAGAAAGGACGCAAAGTAGAATGGGATGATCAATGTGAAGCTGCTTTTGATAAGATCAAGGAGTATTTGCAACATTCGCCAGTCTTCATGCCGCCAGTATTGGATGAGCCTCTACTCCTTTACCTTACAGTGACCAGCTCCGCAATGGGGGCTATGCTGGCTCAAAAGGTAAAAGGTCAAGAGAGCGGCATCTACTACTTGAGCAAGAAGTTCCTAGACTACGAAATTCGATACGAAGACATAGAGAAAATGGCTCTCGCGTTAGTATGAGCCACAAAGAAGCTAATACATTACATGCTTTCGCATACTGTATATGTCATAGCTGAGAATAATCCCATCAAATTCATTATGGAGCAACCAACCATCAACAACCGCATCGCCCGATGGGTATTCATGCTTTCTGAGTTCAATCTTCAATATCTACCCCATAAATCCATCAAAGGGCGGGTTGTTTCAGACTTTCTGGCTGCTTCACCATCACAAGAACCTCCAAGCACTCAGTTGAAATTCCTAGACGAAGATGTATTCTTCACCGATGAAATTACGTGGGAAATGTATTTTGATGGAGCTTCTAACTAAATGGGTTGTGGATTAGGGGTCCTATTAATATCTCCAGAAAGGGCACACGTCCCTGTATCTGTAAAATTAGATTTTGATTCTACCAACAATGCTGCGGAGTATGAAGCATGCATCAAGGGTCTACAACCTTCTTTGGCTTTAGGCATAAGTCACATAAAGGTTTTCGGAGACTCTAGTCTTATCATCAATCAGGCTAAGAACGCATGGAGGGTTCGAAGTGAATGCCTCTTGGATAATCAGCAGAAGCTCTTGGGACTTGCTGACCAGTTTGAGCATATTAGCTTCCAATACCTCTCTAGGGATCACAATGAACTGGCGGATGCCCTAGCCAAATTATCTTCAATGATATCAATCCCATCAGGCACGCTCCAGCTACCAATAATAGTAGAGCGGCAGTCTGAACTAGCATATGTCTGCGCCATGGAAACACAAGAAGAGGACACTGAGGAATGGTTTCTTGACATTACAATTTCCTTCGGAAGGGAGAATATCCAGCTGAGTTGGATGCTCGAGGGCAACGAGCGATCAGGTCTCTAGCAGCAGAATACTGCTTGATCCAAGATCGTTTGTATAAGAAGTCACCTACAGGCATCAATTTGTTGTGTATCGGCGCTAAAAGTGCAAGAGAAGTTATGACTACTGTACATGGAGGAGAGTGTGGGCCTCACATGAATGGGCGCATGCTAGCGAAGAAGATTCAAAGGGCTGGTTACTATTGGTCCACAATGGAGGCAGACTGCTTGAATTTTGTTCGAATATGTCACAAATGTCAGGAGTATGCCAATCTGCAGCATCAACCCCCTTCATGTCTGACTACACTGACATCTCCGTGGCCATTCTCGGTGTGGGGTATTGACATCATTGGCAAAATACACCCAACCGGAACAGGAGGACATGAATACATCTTGGTCACTATGGATTACTTCACTAAGTGGGTAGAGGCAACCTCTTTTGCCAAACTCACATCCAAACAAGTGGCCAAATTCATCCTTCAGAACATCATATGCCGATATGGAGTGCCTCATGAGATCATCAGTGATAATGGGAGTCACTTTCGAAAAGAAGTGGAGGTTTTGCTCACCTCTTACAAGATTCAGCATCACCGGTCTTCACCTTATCAACCTCAAGCTAACTGAGCTGTAGAAGCGGCCAATAAAATAGTGGCAGGAATCATCAAGAAGATGGTCGTTACTTACAAAGATTTGCCAGACAAGTTAGTTTGCCTTATGGGAATACCGAACCTCTATACGAACTGCCACAGGAGCAACACCATATTTATTGGTATACGGGATGGAAGCAGTTTTGCCGATTGAATTAGCGATCCCTTCATTGCGAATAGTGGCAGAAAGCCAATTTCCAGAAGCAGAATGGGCTAGGGCAAGGTTCGAGGAGTTAATGTTGATGGACGAAAGGCGATTGAGGGCATTGTATAATGTTCAGGTGTACCAAAGTAGGATCACTCGCACTTTTAATAAGAAGGTGAAAAGTCGTTCACTTCAAGAAGGTGATCTGGTGCTTAAGGAAATGAGGGCGCCTATACAAGACCCAAGGGGAAAATTTACACCTAATTGGAAAGGTCCTTATATGATTAAGGAAATTTTGCCGGGAGGAGCAGCTCGGCTCGCCACTATGGATAGAGAAGATATGATTTAGCCCACAAACTTAGATCAACTCAAGCGATATTATGTGTAATATAGCCAAGCAACTGGAAAATCAATTTCCAGACACTTGGTGAATATTCAATATGTGCTCATAGAAGAAGGAGAAGCAAAGTTTGCAAGAACACAATGATTGTAAACAATACATCTTCTTTTATTAATGATTAAAATGCAAGTACACTGCTTATAAATAAGAAAATTCAAAATGCTTAAGTAAATAAAAGTTTATTTTGGCAAAGTAGTTTAGTTCCTTCGCTTCATCCATCTTCTAATCTTGTTTCACCTTATCCACTTCGCCAGTGGCCTCATAGTCAATCTTTATGTCTCTAGGCTTATTTGGGTTCATCTCTTTGTCTTTAGGCTTATAAGTTCGCCTATGTGGTTTCCGTGTCTCCACCCTCGGACCTAGACGGTCTTTTGCTGTCACCTTCGCACCAAGACGATCCTTTAGTATGGAACGAGGACCCAGTCTCTCTTTCATGGATGTTTGTCTCCTTCTCGCCTCTCTAGCACGACGAGACTCGATGGCTGCAATTAGCCATCCGTGATATCCAGCGTCAGCAATCTTTGATACGTGTGCCTTTGTTGGAGCCTTAAGGGTCGGCCTTCTCGCCCAATATTTCAGCCAAGACTCTATCACCGAGCCACGAAGCTTCAATTGCTCGGGGGATTCACACAGCTGCTCGGGGATGGTTTGTTTGTGACCCATCTGTCGCCACACCCGCTCCGAAAAGTAGAAAGTCATGTGTGTCAAGCCGCCGATACACACATAGGCGTTGCGATAATCGCTAGTCACATATTCAGGAATGTGCCATCACTCGATCCACCATGTGATAGCACGAGGTTCCTTCAAAAAGGCAATCCATTCGGTTACCGATTGACGCTCAGGATACTTGCGCTTCCTTTGACAATAATTTGCAAGCGCCAAGGAATTACGAGGATCCTTGATCAGACTCAAATGCTCCATCAGCCCATATCTGCCCACAAAGTTAGCATGGGTTACGATTGCATACCAATTATTCCCAAACTAACGAAAAAAAGCCTAAAACTCGCCTATGTTTTACAGGCAGTAGGTGGGTTGGGAAAAAATGAGAACAAAAGAAAGGAAGGAGAGAGTGTACCTCAAGAAGCAGGGGGCTCCCACGAAGCTCATATTCTGGATTCGGATCATCCAAGCCCATCATAGTTTCCGCTAACATCAACGGCACTGGGTTAAAGCCTCGATCCATGTCCTCGACAATTTAGATTAGGCCTGCCGGCCTGTAATACGAGCGCTCGTACTCGTATCACCGGACCATATTCTAACGTGTCAGGAGATTGAAAGTATTCAATGATGATTTGCAAATGTACCTTATCGCCAAAAAGTGCTTCCTACGACCGGGATGGAAGACATAGCAGCTCCTTGTATTGTTTGACGTCGTCGGTAAATGTTAGAGGTGACGCCGGCCGTGCGAAGTGATTTGTCCCGAGAATAGAAGACCACTCTTCAGGAAGAGGACATAACTCCTTCAATGAGAAGCGGAAGACGTGCATCTTAGAATGCCAAAACGCCCCCGCCGCTCGGAGGAAATCGTGGTTAACTCTCACATGCTGGAGGCTCAGCAACCTCGTCAGATTATATCTCCCGAGCTCTTTCTTCTCTTCTCTGGACAAGGTGCTCATCCAAGTAGCGAGCTTGTTCTCAAAGGCCATGAGAGTTAGGAGGATTTTTCGTGATTTTGGAAGAAGGATGCAAAGGGAAGATGATGATTGATGACCATATGCATGAGGACAAGGTATTTGTACACCTTCATCCATGATCAAAATTGAACAAATCGGTCAGCAAGCATTCATATAGTCGTTGCCTTCATATCCTATGATTCAAGCCATTTTCCAACGGCTAGCAAAAAAAAAAAGTTAAAACCCGCCTAGGTTTTAACCTCAACAGGCTATTCGCGTGTGCGCCTCAGCCGGCTCAGGCCCATCCTCGCCTGTCGCTTAAAACCCGCCTAGAGTTTAAGCGACCTGGGTCCAATTTTCCGATTCTCGTAGCCCATTTGTGTGTGTAGTTTTATTTCGGGCCTTTCTGTTTTGGCTTCAACCGACCTATTCGTGTATTTTTTATGTCCCGGTTTCTGTTGTCGACCCAATGATGTCTGGCTCTGAAATTTTTTTGCTCGATTAACTCCGACACTTAAGTTTTTGGTTCTTTTTATTTTTTTTCTTTTTGGGGAAGCAGGATTAATTGGGATTAATCCCATCATGTAGAAAATCATTCAATTTCATTAATAAAGCGTCAAAGTTGTGCATTCACCGAGTCTTGCATAAAATAAAAATATTACAAAGAGTCTTGCATTGCATTGTGTGTTTGTTATCACCACAGGGAGCCTGAATCGTCGCTGTCCTCTGCCAAGTTGCCACTTGAAGCTCCAGCGTTGGAAGTACTGGCCGTGCCAAAATAGGTATCCCAAGAATAATAATCATGACCAGGAGCAGTCTGCCTAGGAGGCGATGGACCGGACAGGGGTACTCCTGAAAGATGTAGACTCTATGGCGAAGACATAGAGTGCTCCTGTGAAGCAGCCAACCAGGAATGATCAGGAACCCGCCACTCAAGAGACGGAGTAGGCCATACAGAACCAGTTCCATAGTTGGGGGCTGGCCAACCAGAAGAATTAGATCCTTCCAGCCAAGAGTGTTGAGGCGCAGACCACTCTTGGGAGCCCATGGGCCATGACGGACCCATCCCAGGTGCAGGAACAGGCCACCCTGCAGAACTGGAGCCGAAAGAAGAGGTATCATAGGGTGCCGGACGTGAAGTAGCGTCATCCACTAGGACCTGACTACCGTGATACCCTACAGATGAACCTGAATCACGGTCCCTCACAACTATCTCCCGACCGCGACGAGCAGAACGCACTAAGTTGGAGTACGGCCTCGAGTAGAATACTCCCTCTGGTACAGCTGCTGGAGGAAGACGAGAAGATCCACCGACTTCTTCTCGAGATCGGCCTCGAGTAGAATACTCCCCTACCGAAGAGCGACGTGGGGGCTCTGTACGGGGAACATTTGCAGTAGAACGTCGAGGGCGTTCTCTGGGAACAGACTCTGCATCGGCCTCCATATCGACTCTTTGGGTGGTGTCGCCGCGATACCTACCAGAGCCAGTAAATGCCCGACCGAGGTGCTTCAACATGGTACTCCACTCCTTGGTCATTTGTCGGAGGAAAGCCCATCTCGGCGGAAAGATAGCAATACCATGGTTAGCCATAAGTAACATATGGAATGAAAAGGAGACAACATGAAATGGAGAATTACCGGTTTGCGATCAAATGCTCGAAGCGTGGAGCACTCGCTACTGTTTTCCATATGCAAGAAGCCACCGATCTTTCGTCTCTCCGGGGGTTTCTCCACCTCAGTGGCCTTAGCATAGGGCCCCAGCTAAAATTTTTTTGGTAAGATATCAGCTAAAACATAATAAGGACAAGAGGAGGAAGATACATACCACTCGAGGAGCTAAACAGCTGAGATAGCGTTGAAACTCCTCATCGAATTGGTCTTGGGGAACGTTATGAATGAAGTTGTCAAAATCTTGGCCTCGAACCAGATCCCTCAGGATGCCTGGGTCAACCTGCTATGGCTCGAACATATGCATCGGAGGATCCAGGGGAATGAGACCAGGATAACCTCCCGAAATTTGCCTCGTGGCTCTCTCCCCCAAATACCATACATAAACATAAGACCCCTCAACCAGGAGGCGAAGATGGGTGTCATGCTCCACCAGCTCCAAAGGTTGTGGTAACCCTCCGACGTCAAAATCGGCCCAAGGACGCCAGTTCACGTGATCCTGCAAAATGAAAAGGGGCATTTAAGGATGACATCCAGAGGAAAATGAAAGAAAGATGCTGGTTATGAAGGAGATACCGGTGTCAAGTTATCCAAGATGCCACGGATGAGGTCAAGACTCACTAACTTATACTTCTTATCATGAATGCCCTCGGTGGTCCATCGTTCAGCAGCTGGTACCGTCTTATTCTTCTTCGAACGAATGTTCAGGGCCAGGGTACTCATATGCCTACGTCTACATAAACATGATGATAAATGAGGGAGAAAGGATGAACTCCATTGAAGAAAAGAAGGTTCGAGCACATACCTCGAGCACCTTCCACAGGGAAGGACCATACCGGTAACGAGTCTGCGCCGCATGAAGGTAGACCGGGTCTAGATCTTGTGAAAGTCGGATGCCACGACGAAGCGAATGGATGAAGTTTGCATAGGACGCCTTGCCCCAGTTCAGGTTTTGAATATTTTCGAAGTTAAGAAGGTTCCGAAACCATGTCAGGGAAATATTGTCCCCATGGTTGGCGAAGAGGGTTGCAGAAATAACGTACGCCAAGAAAATGAAGCGACGTTGCTCTAGAGGCAAGTTTTGAAAACTTGCATCGCGAATAGTCATTTCAAAGTGCTTATAGGCGAAGTTGGGAGGCCATGCCGTTGTCCCAAGCGAGCAGACACTGGAGCCAACAAATCCAGCACTACTAGAGGGATATCCGCATCAAACACAACGTCCTACCCACCCTAAGGAAGGCCGATAATCATAACGAAGTCTTTGGGCGTGACCGTCATCTCACCCACAGGCAAGTGAAACGAGTTAGTTGAATCCCACAACCTCTCGGCCATCGCCCGACCTATGATACGGAATGTCCTCTTCTTCCAAGCCTCCAAGCATTTCCAGAAAGGCGTGAAGCCCGCCGCGGTCAAAGTATCGCGGACAAAGTCTCCTGAGATCGATTCCGCTTCCTTAAGAGGCTCATTTAGGACGCAAGGTGTTTTCAAATTGTCCTCCTAAAGGCATAATTCCGGCACATCATTTAGAATGGGGGCTCAGAGCATAATTTCTTGGACCCAAGCTGGACCTAGCACAAACATTAGGCTCATAGCCACGGCCCATGAAGCAAACCAACAGGCCCATAGTCACGGCCTAGGAAGCGTCCCAGCAACGAGTCAAAAGCCGCCTAAGTTTTGACTTCGCCAAGCCCACCGTCACGGCCCATGAAATGGCCCAGCAAAAACGAAAAAAGAAAATGATAAACGCGAGTCAAAACCCGCCTAGGTTTTGACTTCGCCAAGCACACTCATCCAGCCCAAGAAGCGCGCCGGCCCAGTAGGCTGAAAATAAAACCCACCTAGGTTTTATTTCACCTAGTGGGCCGCAACGTAGACAGACAGGCCCAGAACGCGCCTAGATATTGTGGGACGGCCAATCAACGCTTTCTTTTGGTCCATTTTTACATTTGCAAATGCGTTTTCAGTCAGAATGCAGAAATAAAATGGATCATTCAACATCCTAGCATGTATACTTAAAATAGCTAAAATCGACGAGATATGAAAAATAAAATTCATGTTTGCTCATTTTTAGGCTAAACTAAGTACAAGAGGAAAAGTTCAAGAATTACCTTGCCGTGAGAGCGATAGAACCAAGCATGGTTCCAAGATTGAACAATGAGTTCGGAGGGAGCCGTTTTCATGCCAGGGACAAAGTTGCGCCGAGAATATCTCTCATGGGGCCATGCCGCTGCATGAGGAAGAGGTGGATTCCTATGACTCCGGGGTTGCATCTTTTAACTCGAGATTACCTCAAAGAACAAGACTTCTTTTCTAGAGAGAGGAGTGAGTTAGAGAGAGGTGAAGGAAATGAGGATGTGAATAAAATGAAGGAAAGGCCCTTGAATTTATAGAAAAGTTGGGTGAATACGAGTCATTTGTTTCTTGAACCCGCCTCGAGATGCCAAACGCGTTTCATTGGCCGAAAATCCAAAGGTTATCCTTTTGTCACCCAAAAGAGATGCATGGTGACATGGCTTCTTTATGACCGCAAGTGGGCTGGGCCCCACTTTGATTTGACATGGCTTCTTTTGGTCCCAGAAGATGCGACCCAATTGCCTTCGTCAGCCCGAGGAAAGCCAACAAAACCCGCCTAGGTTTTGGTTTGGCCTCGACCCAGAAGACGTGACCCAGCTTGCTCGCGTCAGCCCAAAGGAGGACACCAAAACCCGCCTAGGTTTTATGTCGCCTGCAACCCAAGAACGAGGCCCAACACCTCACAGCCGGGGTCCATCATTCAACCCTATGACCAGAAGCACAGGTACAAATTCGAACCTCTTTTGTTTTTTGATAAAACTAATACTTGATTTTCTCATGACTTTCAGGTCGCCAACAAAGGGACCACCATCGTTCAGTTACCGCACCAAAGGTCGCTGTCATCATCACCCAGGGTCATCGGCAGACTTTCGATGCAATCCCAATCCTGAGCCATCGGCATCGCGCCTGGTGAAGTCTCAATTTCCGAGCCATCGGCATCGTGCCCGATGAAGTCTCGACCCCCAAGGCCATCAACAGCACGTCTGGTGAAGTCCTTCGACATTGAAAATGCAAATCATCATCATCACCCAGGGTCATCGGCAGAGTATCAATGCAGTCCCAATCCTGAGCCATCGGCATCGCGCCCGGTGAAGTCTCAATCCCCGAGCCATCGGCATCGTGCCCGATGAAGTCTCGACCCCCAAGGCCATCAGCAACGCGCCTGGTGAAGTCCTTCGACATCAAAAATGCAACCATCATCAACCAACACCAGGAAAGAGTAGAACCGATACCGGGAAAGACTGGAAAACTCCATCGACCATTGGCATCATGTCCGATAACAAGTAAGGCGTCATTCTCGCCCGAGATCAACATCGACCCATCAACGGTCAGGTAGAGCATCATTCTTGCTCGAGATCATCCCCAAAGGGGGCGCATGCCGCCCACAACTGCGATGCTGGACTCAGCTTCCAAGCATCAACCCAGGCTTTGCAACCCAAAGTCATATCCTCAAACTACTTTGACCTTCGTCCTATTCGGACTCGATCAAAGTGGGGGATCTCTGTAAACACCGAAATTTGTACCGGTATAATCCCGACTCATAAAATTCAACAAATCACTTGGGCTAAAAAATAAACGGGTCATTGGGCCGAGAAAAGTCAACAGCTGAAGCCCAAGAAGTCAAACAGGCCGCATGCATATACTAAAACCCAGTTAGGGATGGCAACAAGGCGGATCGGGGACGGGGGAGTATATCCCCGTCCTCATCCCCGCTCCCAAAACTCGTCCCCATCCCCACTTTGGGGAATGATTCTTGCCCCATCCCCATCCCCGCGGATTCCCCATCCTCAGCGGGGATCCAACGGAGATTTTTTAAAGTTATCCAAAATCTAACAAAATTTTAATCGGACCCGATTTTTAACCGGACCCGGTTTTTACCAGTTCAAAATATAACTTATTTAACTTGCTCAAGCAATAATACATCAACAAGTGTTAGGGATTATGACTTAAAATTTGAAAATTACTACTTTATCTTTGCTATTAATATATATATTGCATCAAAATAAAGGTTATTTGGTAATTTTAAAATTTTCGGGGATGGGAACGGGGAATTTTCCCCGGCGGGGAAAATGAGGATGGGGATGGGGAGAATTTTGTCCCCATCCCCGCCTCGTCCCCGAGCGGATTTTGAAAAATTGTCCCCGTCCCCGTCCCCATCCCCATCCCCAATGGAGGTTGGGATTTTTCCCCAGAGCGGGGCGGGGCCCCAGCGGGTTCGGGGATTCCCCGTCCCAGTGCCATCCCTAAACCCAGTGGGGTTTTAATTTTAAGTGAACAGGCCCAAGATGCGCGCCCCGGCCCAGAGAACTCAAAACCCGCCTAGGTTTTAAGCGGAGCAGCACACGACATTGTTTGCTCCACGTCATTGATCCGTGTGCTGATAATTCTTATAACCCGCCTAGGTTTTAAGTATTTTGGCGCCAAAATCTGCATGCATGCGTGATCCCTTGATATTTGCCCCACGTTGTTGACTTTTGCCGTTGACTTCCTATAACCCGCCTAGGTTATAGTCTTTGATGGCTTGATTTGTGGGGTATGTCCCCTGTGGTTTCCCTCCAAATTCTTCACCCTTCACCTATAATTATCCCCTCCATTTCACCTTCATTTCATCAACTATTCTCACCAACTATCATCATCAAAATACTCTTACTCTACTCTCATTCATCATCTATTATTCCCATACTATACTCCCATTCTCTCAAAATTTCATTATCCATATCCATTTCTAATCCCCTCATAGTCATATTCATCACATTCACATAATTATCCATATATCACCATTTCAAGCCATCCACGATACCTCATTCAAGCTTCAAGTCAAAGGCAACAAGGGATCAAATCTGTTATCATTACACCTTAAGCAAGGTTCGATTTTGTTGTTTACTTTGTTATAATTATTCATGTAATTCATTCTTTAATTCCATTACTTGTGCACATTTTGTAAAGTAAAAACCGCTTTTTTTATATTGCATGTTCGAATAATAATTCCGCGAAATTGATCCAAACTTCTCCCCGCTCTCTTTCTTTCAATGTCGATTTTAGTAGAGTCTATTTTATAACAGGCGGATTCGAGAGTTCTTATAACTCTCGAATTCGTAACCTTACCCTTGAATCTGGAAATCGGGTTCGTAGACCGAAGTCTTTCTTTTATTATTTATGGTTTGTCGATTTCCTTTAATCGACTGGCGACTCTTTTACAATTCATAAATTCGTTTAATTATTTAAAATGTTCGGTTTTTGCAAAAAAATAATTTAGAAAAATGAATTAATTCATACCACCACCAATGCAAGGCTAGGCCCCAGGAGATGGGAACCAGAAATTAATAAAACCCAGTGGGGTTTTACTAATTTCAATCCATCCCTATCTGGGGTTTTAACGAATTCTGGCGGTCCACTTTTCCTTCTTGGGCCTGAATTTAGCGTTTTGGGACGGGATTAAATTATTAATTAACTTATTTTGTGCAATTCCGAATAATTTAAATAATAAAAAACGGATTTGTAAATAAATAAAGTTTCATCACCCCGAAAACGAATTTCAAAAATAAAAATATCCTTATTTAAGGATTAAGCAAACTTAGTCGGCTCCCGATCACCTAAGTAGTGCATCACGGAAAAAGGGTCACCTTTTCCCCGGGGTGTACCTACACCCGACCCCCCTGTTTCTTTCTTGCAAAAACTTAGCCCCGACACCCCTTGTTCTTCACTGGCTCACTGCCACCTTCAACCTCAAGCTGCCACCTTCAGCCTCAAGCCGCCAACAAGAGTATCCACACCATCATGCCACCAGCAACCATGGGACCCAACATCACCGCCGCCGGAGACCGCTGCAACCGCAACCAAAGCACCGAAAAATCCCCCCTATTTGCACCTTGTTGATGTTGCTTTTGGAGACTGCCGCAACCTCTACCAATGCACCCCCCCCCCTTTTCAGTTTCAAAATTTCGGAGCTCCCATCGACCTCAAATTCACAAATTTTCCCTCGGAATTGTGCCCCTCCCCCTCCACGCCGATCAGATTAAAGATGCATGCTATGTGTTTGATCAAATTCCCTTGAGAGATTTAAAAGACTAATTTATTTAATGCTTATGGAATATAAGAGGAGAGTGTGATGAATAATTTTATATTGGTGGTCTGGGCGCGCACGGCCGTCTGATCGCCAACACTAGTTGCGGTCGCAGTGTAGGGGTTTGGCATAAAAGGTGAGGGGAGAGAGATTTAGGGAAGGGGGCTGAAAGAGGTAGGTATTAAGCAGAGAGAGAGAGAGAGAGAGAGAGAGAGAGAGAGAGAGAGAGAGAGAGAGAGAGAGAGAGAGAGAGAGAGAGATGTTTAAAAAAATGAATAATGTATAGGCAAACCAAGTCAGCAAAATACATGCCCAATTTTCTTTTTCCATTTTTTGATTAAACAACCTCCACATTAGCTATCACCATCGCCACATCATAATTCCTACGAGTTGGACTCGGTGAAGGTTTGTTGGAAAAAAAAGGTGTGAAACTTAGTTCGTCGAAAATAAAAGTTAAAGGTTGGTTCGTTACATCAAAAAACACTTATAGGTTGGTTTATTAGATTCCAATAACTGTAAAATAAATGTAGGTTTGACAGACGGTGACAGTGAGAGCGAGGGTTTGGGCTTGGAGCATTTGGACTTGCGACAGCCGCTGCCGACGGGGACGTTACGGAGCACGTCCTCGTTGGTCCAGTAGCGGCGACAGTTCTTGCAGAAGTGGCGGGGCTAGGAGAGGTTGTAGTTGTTGTAGTGGCAGAACTTGGTGTGTGATTTACTTCTTATGGTTCCAGCCAATTGTTCAAGATCAATTTATTCTTTTTCATTTAACTACTGTGATATTCAATCCATCTCTCTTATTTAATTTATTAATTAAATATGTCTTTCTTATTTGCTTAATACATAGGGGTAGTTGTTCAGTAGAGAGCTCACAGAGACAAGCTAAAGGACAAGATAAGTGATGAGAGAATCAACTTTGGCTACTTTATTTGTCTTGCATATAGATTTCCATAAATCAAGGGAAATAATAACATTATATTACATAAACTTTTTTCAGATTACGGTTTTGTTGATTATCTCGATGAAAATTAGTTCATTTATTCATGATGGAGATGAAATTTTAATTGTTATTATTGGTGGACTTATGTTGCAGTAAATCTACTTGAGTCAATATGTATTAACTTGTTTTAAAAAATAAGAATACACACATTTATGATTTGCTTTGTTATTTATTTATTTATTTATTTATTTATTTATTTATTTATTTATTTATTTCAACATATTGGGTGAGGTTGTACTTTTTTCATTTGAATTATTGACATCATTATATTTAAACGTTATGTGCTTTCCTTTGAATGTAATGTTATGTCCTTTTTTTTTAATATCCCTAATGTTAGAACCCGTCAAGGACATTGACAAGGACCTTGGCGACTGTATCAGTTTTGAATGGAAGCCGAAATTCGAATAGCTAGAAAAGATATGATGCGCAGGGAAAGAAATCTCAAAGAAGGCAGAAGGACATTCACCTAGGGCATCATAAGGATGTTCACTCAAGGCATCATAAGGACGTTCACCCTAGACGAGAAGCTTTGTCGTGAAAGACAAATAAGAGTAGAAAACAGGGAAGTTTTCTGGAAACAAGATTATATGTTTTCTTTATCCTTTTTCTAACAAGACTAATTCGATTACAACTATGTGAATTGTAGAAAACAATCGTTCAAGAGATTGGAAAGAAAATAAGATTTCAAGTTCCTGGAATCTCACAAAAAGGAAAGAAATTTGGAGCAAAATTGGAAGCACGAAGAAGGAAGGAATCCGGCCAAAATCAAATCTCAACGACTCTATTTGATTGAAGACAATGATCCTATAAATTGATGACTTGGGATTCTAAGCAAACTAACAATTCCACGGAAGTAATCGGGTGATACAAAAACAGAGAGTGCTTTGTTTTTGAAATCTTTCTTTGCGAAGTTGTGTTCTTTGTGAGAGTTTGTGTGAATCAATTCCTTAACGGACTTAGGTTTTGATTTGAGTTATCGTAATCAAATCCTAGACGGACTTAGCTTCGATTAGAGCTTACACCAAAACTACGCTTGGTGTGTGTGTTTACCCGGAAATATGGTTCAAAGTTTCTTTGTTCGACTGTAACCCTAAGGACGTTTACCTTAGGCAATTCAGTTTGCATTTTGTTCCAACGAAATAAAGGAGGTTATTCAGTTATCTTATTATTGCCCTTTATTTCAAGTTTGCGTTGGTTTATTTAAAGTTGAATCTTAATCTGAAAAGATTAAGACCCTAACGTCCTTTACCAGTGAGCATTTGTGTAGAAATTCTTATAACCCTATTCACCCCCTCCTCTAGGGTTCTTTCAATTGGTATCAGAGTAGGTCCACTTAAGAAGAGACTAACCGCTCTGTGGAAAAGATCATGGCTGGGATCGAAGATGGTGATATAGGGCAAGGACGTTGCTTAAACAGTCCCCCATTATTCAGAGGATCAAACTTTGCACACTGGAAGAAGCATATGAAGACATTCATTATGGATCAAGACTATGATCTTTGGGACAGAATTGAGAATGGAGACTTTGTCCGCATGATCACAGAAAAAGAAATCATAAAACCCAAAGATAGATTCAAATATATTGCTAGAGAAGCAGAAAAGGCGGATAAAAATGTTAAAGCTTTACATATCCTTTACAGTGGACTTGATTCTAATGAGTTTGAATTTGTCTCTGGTTGTGATACAACTAAACAGGTGTGGGATACCTTAGTGACCACTGTAGGACTCGGAAAAATTCCCGTTTGGGGAAATTGTTTTCGGATGCGCTACTTATGTGTACGGGAGCCGACTAAGGTTGCTTAATCCTTAAATAAGGATGTTTTTATTTTCGAACGTCGTTTTCAGGGTGACGAAACTTTATTTATTTACAAATCCGTTTTTTTAATTGTTTAAATTATTCGAAATTGCACAAAATAATTTAACAATAATTTAATTCCGGCCCAAATATTAATTTCAGGCCCAAGGGAAAACAAGTGGGCCACTGGAATCTGCTAAAACCCGCCTGGCTTTTAGTGGATTCCAGGCTGGGCCACTGGTCTCCTCGGCTCAAAGAGAAATTGAGCTGAAAGTGATAAAACCCGCCTAGGTTTTATCACTTTCTGGCCCATTTCTCTCGGGATCCTCCTTGAATAAATATCGGGCATGAACCAAATTATTTTTTAGATTATTTTATGCATGAACGAATATTTTAAATAATTAAACGAATTTATAAAATGTAAAAGAGTCGCCAGCCGATTTAAGGAAATTGACAAACCATAAAACAAGAAATGAAAGACTCTGGTCTACGAACCGAATTTCTAGATTCGGGGGTAAGGTTATGAATTCGAGAGTTATAAGAACTCTCGAATCTTCCTGTTATAAAACAGACTCTACTAAAATCGACATTAAAAGAAAGAGAGTGGGGAGAAGTTTGATTAATTTCGCGGAATTATTATTCGAAACATACAATATAAAAATGCGTTTTTTCTACTTTATAAAATGTGCACAAGTAATGGAATTAAAGAATTAATTACATGAATAATTATAACTATATGAACAAGGAATCGAACCTTGCTTTAAGGTGGCGGATGCGATGAATTGATCCCTTGACTTGGCCTTGACTTGGACTTTTGATGAAATAGTGCGAGTGGTTTTAGAAAGGTGGTACATGGGTGATAATATGGATGTGATGAGTGTGATTATGAGGGGATTAATATGGATGATGAAGTTTTGGGAGAATTGAAGTATAGTATGGATGTAGATGATGAGAGTAGAGTAAGGATATTTTGATGATGATACTTGGTGAAATGAAGGTGAAATGGAGGGGGTATTTATAGGTGAGGGAGTGAGAGGTTTGGAGGGAAAATGAGAGGAATATACCCCAAAGATCATGCCATCTCAGATCAAAACCCAGGCAGGTTTCATGGGGTCAATGGCAAAGTCGAGGCACGTGGCTTTTATCAAGGGATTGCAAGAGAATCAAACGAAAATTGGCGCCAGAAAATTAAAACCCAGGCGTGTTATATAATTGCATGGCACGGATCGCTAACATGGCAGGGCAAAATGACACGTCTCATTGATCACAAAACCCAGGCGGGTTTTATCGTCTGGACCGGGGCGCGCCTTGGGCCTGCTCTTCCTTTTGGGCTGCTTCTGAAAGTTTATAACCCAGGCGGGTTATATTTATTGTCTGGTGGGCTGCTTTTGCTTCTTGGACCTACGTTGCTGATCTTAAGGGCCTAATGACCCGTTTATTATTTGGTCCAAGTGATTTGCTGATATTTGTAAGTCGGAATTATGCCGGTACAAATTCTGGTGTCTACAACCACATATGAAGGAACGAGCCCAGTTCAAAAAATAAGGCTTGACAATTATGTCAAGCACTATGAATCCTTCAAAATGAAGAATGGAGAATCCATCAAGGACATGTACAAACGATTCAATGTCATAGTCAATAATCTCAAGTCCTTGGGGAAAACATACTCCAATGAAGAAAAAGTTCACAAGGTCCTCAGATGTTTTCTAAGAAAGAAATGGGAATCAACGGTCACTGTAATAGAGGAAGTTCACGATGTTGAAACTCTCCAATTAGATGATCTCATTGGAAAGCTTCTTGCTCACGAAATGCGTCTCCGGGAAGAGCGAAATGAAAAGGAAGAAGTAGCTCGTAAGGACAACTATGGTCCTAACAACAATGATAAGGATCGGATCTTGGCCTTGATGGCCAAGGAACTCAAGAAATCGTGCAAGAAAAGTCATACCTCCAGAGGACCTTCATCTAAACGAATCAACCAAAGAGGTAATGACTCATCAAATAATATAACTAACTCACTCTCTTGTTTTTTTTTTTTTTTTGTGGTGACCCAGATCACTTGATCAAGGGCTGTCCCTCCCACAAAAGCAACAAAGAAAAGAGAAATCACATGGCCCTGATGGCCATTTGGAGTGATGATGAGGAGACTACTAGTCATTGCGTCATGAGAAAAGACACCAGCGACACAGAGGAAGTTGGTACATCCAATGATAACGACCAAGACAGTGACAAGGATGAATCAAGGAAGGTAACATTTGATGATCTCCTCACTTATCCTAAAAAGTACTTGGGAAAATGCCTTTTAAAGTTTGTTGGACGAGAGACCAAGCATTTAAACAAGATTAGTTCACTAAAAGAAACCAACAAAGGCCTGAAAGAGTCCAATGAGAAATTGGAGAAATTATGTGAAGGGCTTATCTCCAGGGTCGACATTCTCAAAGCTGAAATACTAGACCTCAAGGCCAACCTTGATGGTTGTCATAAGTCTCCGGCTGAGGCAACCAAGTAACAAGAAAACCTTGGAAAATGGCATGAATGTTCATCCCCTGTTAAGGAGCGAAACTGTCGTCAAGGACATTCTGTCTCGCAAGGACAAGCTATCAGAACCAGGCACCGAGGATGACACAAGAACCTTAATGAGCAGTACCAAGGCCACAGATTTCACTCATGACACCAAGAACGACACAACTATCTTGGGACAAGATATCAAGGTCATTCATATCTTCCCAAAAGTAAATATGGTAAATCTCACTACTTCAACCATTATCGTTCTAAAGTTGTACAAGTTTGGATTCCAAAAGAAACAATACCTCCTAACATGGTTGTTACTAGTAGTCAAGAACCTAAATTTAATGTCAATTATGGTTTGAGGAAGGTGTCTAAAGTTTTGCAGGTATATTCAGCATCCAGGAGAGTGGATGCCTAAGGGAGCTTGGAGCACTCAAGGACATTACTTACATCAGCAATAAGAACCCCTCAAGGACCTTGTTAGACCTAGGATTAAGGACTTTGACAAATGGATCTACTCAAATAGCATTGTTATTTTTATGGTACATATTGAGGGGAAGTGCCATCTCTTAGGACTAACAACTTTAATGAGTCTTGCAGATTATTGGAGATGGTTACAATATAAAGGGGGGAGCTCTCTAGACTTTTTGATAAAAGTCAAAAAAAGGGGAGAAGTGCTGTGAATTTTGCCTTTCATCAAAAAGGGGGAGATTATTAGAACCCCTCAAGGACGTTGACAGAGACCTTGGCGAATGGATCAGTTTTGAATGAAAGCCAAAATTTGAATAGCCAGAAAACATATGATGCGTAGGGAAAGAAATCTCAAAAAGGCAAAAGGACATTCACCTAGGGCATCATTAGGACGTTCACTCAAGGCATCATAAGGACGTTCACCCCAAGCGAGAAGCTTTGTCGTGAAAGACAAATAAGAGCAGAAAACAGGGAAGTTTTCTGGAAACAAGATTATATATTTTCTTTATCCTTTTTCTAACCAGACTAATTCGATTGCAACTATGTGAATTGTAGAAAACAATCGTTCAAGAAATTGGAAAGAAAATAAGATTTCAAGTTCCGGGAATCTCACAAAAAGGAAAGAAATTTGGAGCAAAATTGAAAGCACGAAGAAGGAAGGAATCCGGCTAAAATCAAATCTCAACGACTCTATTCGATTGAAGACAATGATCCTATAAATTGATGACTTGGGATTCGAAGCAAACCAACGATTCCACGGAAGTAATCGGGTGATACAAAAATAGAGAGTGTTTTGTTTTTGAAATCTTTCTCTGCGAAGAAAGTTGTGTTCTCTGTGAGAGTTTGTGTGAATCAATTCCTTAACGGACTTAGGTTTTGATTTGAGTTATCGTAATCAAATCCTAGACGGACTTAGCTTCGATTAGAGCTTACACCAAAACTGCGCTTGGTGTGTGTGTTTACCCGGAAATATGGTTCAAAGTTTCTTTGTTCGACTGTAACCCTAAGGATGTTTACCTTAGGCAATTCAATTTGCATTCTGTTCCAACGAAATAAAGGAAGTTATTCAGTTATCTTATTATTGCCCTTTATTTCAAGTTTGCATTGGTTTATCTAAAGTTGAATCTTAATCAGCTGAAAAGATTAAGACCCTAACATCCTTTACCAGTGAGCATTTGTGTAGAAATTCTTATAACCCTATTTACCCCCTCCTCTAGGGTTCTTTCACATATTATCTTTTATATTGTGTTCTTTTGAATTTGTATGTACAATTAGTGGCGAAGCCACCTTGATTCAAGGGGGGTCAATTGGCCCCCAGCTTTTTTGAAAAAAATAATCAAAATGTTTTGATAAAGTAATATAAATATAGACGAAATGAATACAAAGAATCTCAATAACGTGTGCCGTAGTTGAGTGGTTTAGTGTTGAACGAGGGCGCATGATTGGCATCCGTAGGTCACAGGTTCAATGCCTGTCATGTTAGTTTTCTCATTTTATCTTCTATAATACTTCGACGACTGCTGTGCCATGCCTCACGCCCCACCTCCACCGTCCGGTCTCACATGTTCTTGGTTTTATTTTGTTTGAATATTCATAATTTATATTATTTATTTGGTTGATTTGTTACAAATTAAAAGATTATCACTAGATAGTGATTGTGTTATTATTAATTATTGATTTCTAATATTCAATATGAATAAGCTTTGAATTTGTAAAATTAATTCATTTTTTATAGTTTAATTTGTCATTTTCAAATGGAGAATATTTCAGTAAAATGGTGAAGACATCACATAATTTAAGTTCCGCAATACAAAATTCTCCATCACCTCAGGAAATTTTAAAATGGTCTTGTTGATAAGAAGACCAACGAAGAAATCATGCTTTACTATCAAAATATGACTACTCGTCGAAAACAACTTTATATTTAAGGTATATATGTTTATTTTTAAAACTAATGTTGTTAAACTTTGGGTCAGTTGAATATGTTAAATTTTCTGAATTTGTTCCTATAAAACCTAGTTTTTTTTTATTAAATTTTATCTTGACCACCCTGACTTTAAATTCTGGCTTCGCCACTATGTACAATCAAATTTGAAAAGGCTACCGCTCTCATCGATCCAATTTGACATCGCCTGGATTTAAGAAATGAAGCGTACAATTTTAGATGAAAATTTAGAGGAAATATCCTACGTGAAACAAAATATGAATATATTGATGTTAGTATACTAAGATTATTTGGTCCACATTTATGTTGTGGTAATAAATATAAATATCATAATAATAACATGTCCTTTATGGGCATTTTACGTTCATTAGTTAATCAAATCACTAATTTAACCGAACACATTTCTTATGGATAATTATCTGCTACTCCAATAACTATCCGCTATCTAAACAACTATCTGCTATTGAATCCGCTAGTATATATTGTTGAATAGGGACTAATCCTTGGTGGATTAATTAGTGAATTTCCTTCTATTACTGTGAGTTGGTGTGTTTCCTTCCAATCTCTTGAGTGAAAATTCTTGGAGTTTCAAGTGTGGTTGTTAGCGGTGAATCCTTGCAACCTTCTTGAGGTTCTTAGGCTAATTGGTGAGTTTACTCTTTAACTAGTCATGTCTCTTTATTATTATTGTTGTTGTGTTGATTTTCATCATTAATCTCCTAAAGACCCTAAAAATTTGTTGTAGTTTTATGAGTTCTAAATTGGGGTTTTCTCAAACTCTAAGTACTTAATGGATCCTTGGCCTCCCATATTTATTCATTCGAAGGACTCTCGCGTTTAACGGAGCAAGAAATCAATTAGGAGAGTTCATAAGAGTAAGTTTTTAATTGACATATTTACCATTTCATATTATATGTAATACAATGACACTTATACATTAGCTCTATACCCTCTCTCTCTCTCTCTCTCTCTCTCTCTCTCCCTCTCTCTCTCTGTCTCTCTCTCTCTCTCTCTCTCTCTCTCTCTCTCTCTTTCTTGTGTGTGTGTGAGATAGAGAGAAATGTGTAAGAGATAGAGATAGGTGTGTGTATGTGTGTGCGTGTGTGCGTGCATGCGTGCGTGCGTGCGTGCGTGTGTGTGTATGTGTGTGTGTGTGTGTGTGTGTGTGTGTGTGTGATAGAGAGAGAGAGAGAGAGAGAGAGAGAGAGAGAGAGATGTTTGAGAGTGAAAAAGTTGTGAGAGCAAGAGAGAGGAAAACAAAGAACCTGCAGCATGACATGAAGAAATGAAGGGGTAAACTTGTTAATATATCTATTATGTATGTTAAAATGTCATTAGTTTCTTCCTAACACCCCGAATTTAAGTGTTAGAAGAATGAAGGTAAGAGAGAGTAAGAAGGGGTGAACCTCACCCCACCCTACTCCACCTTACTCCACCTCATCCTCTCATTAAGCAAAGGGTAAAGAAGAGTAAGACCCTTACTCATCCTCCCTAACCCCTCCGTACCCCACCTTCCAAGTAGACCCTATAGGTAACTGACTAAAACGTTATCCACTAAAAGTAGCTCTTCATTCCCAAATGCTTAGATGAAACTTCTGATTGGGTAATGTGTAAAATGAGCTACCTCTGTAACTATGCCACAATAACTTAATTATATTATTGCATGCTTTGTCTTTAACAATATAAATATCGAAATGATGTCTTTTATATTTATATTGACTAGAGATTGTAGAACCCCACTCTATGTAGAGGTCCAAGGACATTACTCACTCATAGGCCAAGGACGTCTATCACAAGCTAACCAAGGCTCATGAACAAAGGTTTTGCTGTGAAAGATAAAAATCGGCAAACAGAAAGGGAAGTCAACAACATCTGATCACCGCAGTACATTATTGCCTAAATATGTTGATCTCATAGTTGTCGTATCCTTTTTTACATGATGAATATTCCATACCATAATGGAAAGGATAACAGCTGAATTCGGAAGAAGCACCAGAAGGAAGGAAAGTCGATTAAGCTAGACTTCATTTGGAAAGAAGACTAGAAGATACATTCCAAACGATCACTAACTAGCACTATAAAGACATCGTCACCCACATTGAAGAAGATCATCGATTCCAAAGAAGAAATCGAAGAGTAGAAAATCAGTAAGGATTTCTGAATGTAGTTTTTGTGAGACAAGTTTTAAGTGCGTTGTAGCCTAAGGAAGTTGGCGAGCCTTTATAGTAGAATTTTAAGGGAATTAGGTTCTGTGAGTGTAAGCACCCTGTTGTGTTGGTGCGTTAATCTGAGAAACCTTAAAAGTTCCCTTTAGTAAGGCACTCCCCTACTTGTAGTTGCAACAAGGACCTCTGTCTCTTGTGCAACAAGGTTACTTCTTTTATATTCTCAATAGTGCAATGTCCTTCATGCTATTTAAATAAAGGAAAGTTTATTTTGATTACGATACTTATTGTTTATTAATCAAAGGTTGAGAAACCCTAACAACCTTAGTGCAAGTGTCAAGAAAATTCTCATTACCCTATTCACCCCTCCCACCCCCCCCCCACCTCCGGCGGGTTCTTTCAATTGGTATCAGAGCAGGTCCACTAACAATCAGAGACTAACCGCTCTGTGGCAAAGATCACGGGAGAAAACATCATGGGTGAAACAGGACAAGGACGTTCATCGACTAGACCCCCTCTATTGTCTGGTGACAATTACATAAATTGGAAAAGGCAAATGGAGATCTTCCTCAAAGACCAATATGAAGATCTTTGGGATGTCATCACCAACGGAGATCATCCAGTGCCTACCAAGTGGGATGCAGCAAGAAACACATTGCCTAAAGATATATCTGAGTATACTAATGATGAAAAAGAAAAGATAAAGAAAAATACTCGAGCTTTGAATTTACTATTCTACAGTCTCAGCTCTAATGAATTTGAAATAGTGTCTACTTTTGAAATAGCTAAACATGTCTAGAACTTTTTGGTTACAACCTATGAAGGAACCAGTCAGGTCAAGGAAACCAAGATAGACATACTTGTGTAGAAATACGAAGCCTTTAAGATGGAGGACACTAAATCCATTGAAGTTATGTTAAAAAGATTCAGCAACATAATCAATCACCTTAAATCCTTTGGGGAGACATATTTAAATGAAGAAAAAGTCACAAAGGTCCTTAGATGTCTGCCCAAAAGAAAGTGGGGACCTAAGGTGAAAGCCATCAAGGAAGCCCAAAATCTCAAGACGCTGAAACTGGAAGAACTTGTTGGAAAACTCCTAGCACATGAAATACAACTCACTGATGACAATGAAAGAAATGAGATTGCCCGGAAAACCAGCAAGGACCTCGAAGTTGATTTTGATGATGACGATGAAGAAACCATGGCAATGTTGGCCAGAGGATTCAAACGGCTATATAGAAGAAACCTGAATTTTTGGGGATATCTAAGAGACTCCTCATCCAGAAAATCATTGCCAAAAGGTAAAACCCTTTAAAAGATGATAATGAAATTACTAAATGTTATGGTTATGGTGAAAGAGATCATATGGTGAGAGAATGTCCTCAAGCAAGAACAATTAAAGAAAGACGAGACACCAAAGGAAAAGACCCAACCGAAGAGCCATGATTGCTATCTGGAGCGATAGTAACTACTGTGACAGTGAAAGTGACGTAGAAGAAATAGCAAATCTGTGTCTCATGGCAAAGGATGATGGGGATGATGAAACAAGCAATGAACAGGTAACTATCAATAACCTTCTCAACTATGGAAGAAGCACACTAAGAACAAGGTTATTTGACTTACTACACTACATCCAAACCCTAAAGACAAAATTCGCTTCCTTCTAAGGTAGCTGAAACCCACTGCAAGACCATCGTAAATCAACATGAATTCTTCAAAGATTGCGGTCAGAAAACTCTAACCTATAGGATGACGCTCATAAAAACCGAAAGGACCTTAATCGGCTCCTAAACCAACAAATGACAAAGCTCATCCAAGTCTCCAGTATGACTCTACAACTCTTCCAAACCAAATAAAACCCAAGAAACCAAATTCCCATCACCAATCCAGAACTACATTCTCCAAACAAAACTCACCAAAAATCAAGATCATCTAGGTAACTAAATAACCTTGCAAACCTCCCACTAAGCATGTAACCCAAACTAAAAGAACAAACACTGCTCACAAAGTCACAAGCCCTAAGAAATGTATAATTTCCTCTAGTGCAGGTATGCTTTAGGGCTCACAACGACCTCTGGTATTTGAATAGGGGATGCTCAAGACATATGACAGGAGACCTAACGAAAATCTGCGAACGGAACGAAAACAAGAGTGGAAAGGTCACATTTGGAGACAAAAGCCAAGGGAAGATCCTTGGCATAGGGAAGGTTGGTAAGTACTCAAGCAACTAAATTATTAATGTATATCTTGTAGAAGGTTTAGTGTACAATTTGTTAAGCATCTCACAATTTTGTGATAAAGGTTCTAAAGTCTAGTTCAATAAGGACACATGTGTAGTAGAAAAAGACTCTCATGAAACTATTCCGAAAGGTCACCGCATGAATAATGTCTACGTTATAGACCTCAGTGACACATTGTCATAGGACCTTATAAGTCTTAAAGTAGCCTTTGATGACTCCTGGCTCTGGCACTGTAGACTAGGACATGTTAACATGAGAACTCTCCAAAGACTAAAGTAAATGGATAGGGATGACAATGGGTCGGAGGCAAATCGGAGGTAGGTATCTCCACCTTTGCTACAATTAATAATCGGAGGTGGAGTTCCACCTCCAAATCCGATTAATCGGAGGTAGGAGGACCTCTAAATCCAAACTTAATCGGAGGTACCCGACTCCAACTCCGACTCCGATTACCTCTGACTCCGATTAGCTGTTATACGTTTCCATAAAATGATTTCCTCCGACTTCGGTTACTTCTAACTCCGATTACCTCTAATAATATATCATACTTGTTAAAATAAAACACCAACAATAATTCTTTATTTTTTACTTTTCATTTTCATTTTTTTTAAATTTTTTATATTAATTTATAATCGGACTTAATTATACTTAATCGGATCGACTATAATCGGACTTAGTCGAACTTAATCGGATCGGAGGTGGTCACCTCCATACAGCCCCAATTATAATCAGAGTCGAATTTTTTTAATTGGATTCGAATTCGGAGTTTTTTTAGTCCAATTCGGATTCAGATTTTTTAGTCGGAGCGAATTGGATTCGCTTCGAATTCGGACTTGATTGCCATCCCTACAAATGGGTCTAGTCAGAGGTCTCCCCCCGCATAATTTCCTTCGTGATAGAACTTGTGAAGCCTGCACAAAAGGAAAACAGACCAAAGCCTCCTTCAAACCTATCTCAAGGATCACCACAACTAAATGCCTAAACTCATGCATATGGACCTATGTAGACCCATACCTTACAAAAGTCTAGGAGGTAGCTCTTACATGTTGGTCATAGTTTATGATTATTCCATATTTACCTGGGTATTTTTCTTGAAAGATAAGGCAGAGGCATTTCATGAATTTGAGAAGTTGTACAAACAACTCAAGGTCTTCACTGGACTATCCATAGTATCCATCAGAACCGATCATGGCCGAGAATTCGACAACAAAGATGTGTTTGGAGCATTCTATGATAAACATGGAGTCACACATAACTTCTCTGCTACAAAAACGCCCCAACAAAATGGTGTCGTTGAAAGAAAGAACATAACACTAGAGAATAAGGGAAGAAGCATCATATGTGAGAACAACCTACCACTATTCCTCTGGGCTGAAGGCACCAATGTAGCCAACTACATTCTTAACAGGTGCACCATAAGGTCCTTTCTGAAAAAGACACCCTATGAGCTTCTAAAGGGCAAGACCCCCAACATAGCTCACCTCAAGGCCATTGGATGCAAATGCTCTGTCAACAATAATGGTAAAAAGACTTTAAACAAATTTGAAGCAAGAACTGAACCAGGGATACTGGTTGGCTGTTCCTCCACAAGCAAGGCTTATTGAGTCTACATAAAATCATCCAAGAAGGTTGAAGAATCCATTCATGTCATCTTTGATGAAGCAAATGAAAACTCAGTTGAAACAATTCCCACCAAGTTTGGCTAAACCAAGAAGAAGATGATGAGGGCCTTAACCCCATTGCTATGTTTATCAATCAAGGTCCTCCACTCCATGAGCAAGATTCCTCTAAAGAACAAGATTAGCAAGACAGCCACTCACAAGATCAAGAATAAGCAAAACCAACTGGAGAACCCCCTCAGGAGCAGTACCAAGAAGACAACCCCGCTAACCAAGAGGCCATCTCATCCCCAGAAGATGTAGATCCCCCCTAGAGCATACAAGTTTAATCTAGCACGTACATCCTACTGACAAACTACTATCAAGACTAGACACAGGCATCATAACAAGGTCTTCTCTTTGAAATTTTTGTGCCTTCCATGCATTTGTCTCACATATTGAACCCAAAGGACCAAAAGAAGCCCTTGCTCATAACAACTAGATCCTTGCGATGTAAGAAGAACTGAATCAGTTTGAAAGAAATGAAGTCTGGAAACTTGTACCTTGACCCTCACATCATCCAGTCATTGGAGTAAAGTAGGTCTTTAGAAACAAACTGGATAAACATGGCAGAGTCACTAGAAGCAAAGTTAAGTTATTTGCAAAAGGTTACAATTAAGAAGAAGGCATTGATTATGAAGAAACCTTTGCACCTGTCACCAAACATGAGGCAATACGCATTCTACTGACATATGCATCTGCCTCGCACATGAAGTTGTAAAGGAGCAAGTATGTAAAGGAGCTGCGGAAGAAATATGGTCTTGAAAATGCCAAACATAACGACACTCCAATGTCCTCAATAGCCAAGCTAGATTGTGACCAATCAAGTAAGGTCATGTAAAATAAGTTGTACAGAGGTATAATAGGATCTCTGCTATACTTAACTGTAAATCATCTTGACATTATGTTCAGTGTGTGTTTATGCGCTCGATTTCAAAGTGCTCCCAAGGAATCTCACCTATCTTTTGTCAAATAATATTAAGGTATGTTAGAGGAACCAAAGACCTTGCGTTATGGTACCCACGCAACAACGACTCCATTTGACTGGGTACATAGATGCTGACTTCGCTGGCTTCAAAGTTGACTGCAAAAGCACCTCTGGTGGATGCCAGATGCTAGGGTTGTCCCTCATTTCCGGGCAATCCAATAAGCAAATCTCAATAGCTCTCTCAACAGCAGAAGTTGAATATGTGGCAGCTGGCACATGCTATGTCCCAATCATATAGATTAAACAGCAAATAAAGAACCTTGGAATTAAATACTCAAAGGTCCCTATCAAATGTGACAATTAAAGTGCGATTTAGATCACCAAGAATCCTGTTCGACACTCTCGCATCAAACATATTGAAGTACGCCATCATTTCATCAGAGATCTTGTTGATAAAGGACACATCAACTTGGAGTTTATCTCCACCAACCTCCAACTAGCAGACATCTTCACCAATGCCCTTCCGCTGAGCAATTTAACTTCATCCGAAGAGAGCCTGGAATGCTACAACCGGATACCTAGTTGAGGGGGAGCTTAGTTTCAACTCTTGAGGGGGAGCAAGGCCCTTCATCCTGCCCTTCCACCCTCAGGTAAGCTCCCAAACTAACAGCCTGTAAGGACCTTGACTTATTCTCTTGGTTTTTAAGCCTTCTTCAGTTACACAAAATCAAGTTGGCAACGGTTAACATCGGCACTTAATGCAATAATTGCAAAAGTCAATTGCGTTTTTCTTTTTCCTTTCCTTTTTCCCTTTTGTTTTATTACTTCCCTTATGTCCGTTTCTTTTTTTTTTTTGAATTTTAAAATTTTCACCTTCCCAACCGTCCCCCTCTCTCCCTCTAATGCTGATTTTGACTGCTGTCATAATAATTCCCTCCCCCTCTTTTCTCTCTCTTGTCTGCAAAGATTCGTCATTCATCACCTTCTAAAAGCCTCCTCTGCCATCTCTGGACCCCTGTCATACTGCAACTTCCTCATCGAGGTCTTCAAGGCGTTTGGCGTGCCTCTCAAGAAAGCTGATAGAGTTTCGGTCAATCTGGCCACCATCGACCTTTACACCCTCCCCATCCTCAGCTATCAACTACAGAACAACGGCACATGGCTTCATGTAGACGAACTCAAGGAGGTTCAAGCATCCTCGTTTGCCGCAGCTGCCAAGGAGGTCACGAATGAACTGTAGAAGTATATTGTTGCTCTGCGATCAGAGGTGTAGAGCCTCTGCCACGAGAACCAAGCTTTCCATGCCTCAGACGTCGCCCTGATTTGTGCATCCAATTCCTTGCAGACGGTAGCAAACTCGCTTCAGTTTGTGGTCCTTCTGGCGATTATTATGGTTCCGAACAAAGAAGCTCAAGCTTCGACTGCCCCCTCCCCCTTTAATACGGCTGAGCCTGAAGCCCCTCCCCTCCCCCCCCCCCCCCAGTCCTAGGCCAAAACTCTATTTCTGAAACAATCTTTCTTTTTCTCTATTCTGCCAACACATTCCTCCTATTTCCTTTTTGGATGAAAGCTATAATTGCTCTTTTTTTTTTGGGTTTGTAGCTAAACAACTAACTTCCTTGCGCCTAATATCTATATATATCCTTGCCTATATGTTATATATGTTTTTTTGTCTTTCACACAAAAGGATGAGATTGTAGAATCCCACTCTATGCAGGTCCAAGGACACTACTCACTCATCGCCCAAGGACGTGTATCACAAGCTAACCAAGGCTCATGAACAAAGGTTTTGTTGTGAAGGATAAAAATCGATAAACAGAAAGGGAAGTCAACTACATCTGATCTATTGCCTAAATAGGTTGATCTCATAGTTTTCATATCCTTGTTTATAAGAAGAATATCCCCTACCATGAAGGAAAGGATAACAACCGAATTCGGAAGGAGCACTAGAAGGAAGGAAAGCCGATGCAAACTTCATTTGGAAAGAAGATCAGAAGACACATTCCAAACGGTCACTAAATAGCACTATTAAGATATCGTCCCCCATATTGAAGAAGATCATCGATTCCAAGGAAAAAATCGGAGAGTAGGAAATCAACAAGGATTTCTGTAAAACCCCAAAAAATTTGAATGCGTTGACCGTGACGTCGTTAACTATTTGAGTTCACTTCGTTAGATTTTGTGATTTTTTATTGGCAATTATTTCTGCTAACACTGGAGCTCGTAGGACCGTTGAAAGACTAACAAGGGTATTTTTGGTCATTCTAATGTGCATAGGAATAAGGGTATCTTGGTAATTTATAGTCTTAATTATTGATGATTATATGTTAGTTTTTATTTAGTTATGTGTTTTTTTTTTTTGGTATTATTATCATTATTATTACTATTATTATTATTATTTTCAGAATTAAAAATTTTATTTTCCTAATTACTTTTTTTTTAGTTGTCGGGTAGTGGTGCTTCCTCCCCAAGCTTAGGTAATTAGTTTTGACTAATTAAATAGTAATACCATTAATCAACCCTAAACCCTAATCTTCCCCTATCTCCCTCACTCTCTCGCTGAGTAACCGTCCCACCCCAGTCAACCACCGCGCCACCACTTGCAACCATTGCCGCCACAGCCTCATCGGAAACCGCCTCCTACCACCGCTGCAACCACCGCACCCTCCTCCTCTCTCTATTCCTTTCCCTTCATTCATCTCTCTCTCTCTCATCGTTGTCCGCCTCGCTGTGCCCCACCACCGCCGCTGCCCATCCGCCGTCGGCAATCACCGTCGACTCCCGACCACTAGACGACTGCCGCGCAACCCTTGTCATCACCAGAAACCGCTGCACATCGCCCCAACGTGAAGAAACGGGTCATCGCTGCTTGAAGTGGCTGCTGGGCTCGACCCTGACCACCACCGCAACTCCATCGACCGCCACGACTGCCGAGCACCGTCGACGATCCACCCCGACATCACCGCCGACCGACCCTCACCGGACCACCAGGCTGCCAACCTTGCGTATACCCTAAACCTTTCTAAATGTGTTGGTTTATTTACTGTTACATTGATGTTATTCTGACTTTCGTTTATTATCATTAGGATTATTAAGATTGTGATTATTCCCTAATCTAATGCTAATGACCACTATGATGCATGTAACCCTCCTAATCTGCCCTAGTTAGGCGTGGAATTTAGTGTTGATTATTTCATTGGTTGTGTTGGGCTTAACCCCTGTTCAATTCCATTAGTATTATTATTAGGATGACTAGGACTAGGATTATTTACATAGAATCTGAGTAATTGTGCTCTAATACATCCTTTTCATTAGTATAATAGGAGTTTTGTGTTCCATCAGTATGATTATCATGTTTAGGAGGGATTTGTATTATTATTTTTATGTTTATGTTATGGTCCGTATTATATCACTACTATGATGTTCTTTTATTATATTTTGTTATGAGTGAAGGATATGACCCTTTTGTGCATGATTACTATCTTCAATGCTTGATGTGGAAACTTTGGTTTTTATATGGTTACTAAGTTTACTTTTAAAGAAAAATGTTTAAGTAGAAAGGCCTAGTTGTTTATGTAAGTTTTATGTTAGTATATGTGTGAATCGACCTTAGTTGTACTATGGGGGTGAAAGGGTCAGTAGTGGACTCTAGTAGACTGTTTAGAACCTCAGTTTGGAGTCCCGGGATAGTATGGTTTGAATTAGGATCGAAAAACCGAAATTAGAAACGGGTCTGTTTGGACAGAATTTATGAGTCGTACGATATCGGTCACCATTTATTGTGTCGTTAACATTTAGCCTTACCATTTGACCGAGGAGTACCTTAGGATGTTAGCTTTAATAGAAATTTTGCGGATCGGAATTTTGAGGTATATATTCTGAGTTACGACCCAAATAGCGCACCTAGGTCAGAACTGGATATGTTTTATAGTTGGCTGTTTTTGAAGACCTTATGGTGTGTTTTAGGCCTTGAGATAAACATAAGAGTTTTAGTAGACATCCCGAGGTTTCCAGAAAGTCTAAAACCAGACCCATAAGATGTCGGGAAGTCAAGTTATAGTCCGTTCTATGTGCACATTACAATCTGTCCAGTGTTTTGTTTTAATAAATGTGTTTTATTATATGAATGTGATGTGTGGTTCAAACATGTTATTACTTGAATTATGGGAACCTTATAGTGTTCCTAGGGTGGGTTAGGTAGATGGAAGTGAATACTAACTCCGAGAGCACGTATTAATTTTAGAATTGATGCTATTTATAGGCGCGATTTAGATCGACTCGTTTTAGTGAGCTCAAGTGTGTTCGTAGAAGTGAAGTGAAGATTGTCAGGTAATGTCTATGTCCTAAATCCCGCCGGGGTGCACTTTAATTGTTTGGTTGATTTTTAAAGTTATTTTACGGTTTGCATCCCGAAGGGATTTTATGGTGAAAATTGGCTGTCTATTTTGGATGTTGTTTATGTTCTTTGAGTTGGTAAAATATGGACAATCGTTTATATGGGATTCGGAAATGGTTTTGGAAATTGGGATTGGATTGATTGAGTTTGGAATGGTGTGGTATTAAATTTGACTAATAATTCAAACGTGACGTAAATGCGGGTTCGGGCAACGTCCCATAGACCAGGATCTGTTCCTGCAGGGAGGTTGTCAAGAGATCGGGGGATGCCCTGATATGGTTGTGTGTTCGGGCAATGCCCCTTAGACCAGGATCTGTTCCTGCAGGGAGGTTGTCAAGAGATCAGGGATGCCTGATAGGTGCTACTTCCCCGGGGTTAGTTATATGCACGTGTGTGAAATGGATGGTCATCCGTATTACTGAGTTTGTGATTGATTGAGATTGAGATTGATATTGAGATTGAGATGTGATTATTGTGAAGTCTTTGACTTCGAGGGCCAAATAAGCAAGGTCCGCCTGCTTAATAATTCTGAAAGATGGTTTGGTTGGTTGGGAAAGAAAGTTGATTTTGAAAAGGTTTGACTTGTTCACTTCTCCCCCAAAAATGAATTGAAATGGATTTTAAATTGTTTTGACGGTTAGGGGTAGACATTATTGAGTCCTCCTCATGTTTTTAAATGTTTTGTTTTCAGGTGAAGAGTTCTGTGATAGGAAACGGGTTCTAGGAGTGAGGACGTCGAAGTAGAAGTTCAGAATAAAGTTTAGTTATGTTTAGACTTGAAATTAGTTTATGTTGAGTTTTGTTTTTTTAGAATTTGAAGTTTCTTCCGTTTGTTTAAATTGAAGTAAATAATGATTAGTTGTTAGTTTTTCCCTTTCTTACCTTGTATTCCTTCGGGGATACGGCAGTAACGCCCAATTAAAAAGAAAAAAAATGAGACTTCCGTTATTATTGTTTTTCAATGTTAGACCTTGACCGTTAAGTTTAGAATTAAATTTCCTGGGCGTTACAATTTCTGAGTGTAATCTCTGTGAGACGAGTTTTGAGTGCATTGTCGCCTAAGGAAATTGGCGAGCCTCTGTAGCAGAATCTTAAGGGAATTAGATTATGTGAGTGTGCACCATGCTGTGTTGGTGTGTTAATTTGAGAAACCTTAAAAGTGCCCTTCAGTAAGGCACTCTCCTGCTTGTATTTGCAACAAGGATCTTTGTCTCGTGTGCCACAAGGTTACTTCTTTTATATTCTCAATAGTGTAATGTCCATCATGTTGTTTCAATAAAGAAAAGTTTATTTGGATGACACTACTTGTTGTTTCTTAACCAAAGGTTGAGAAACCCTAACGCCCTTAGTGCAAGTGTGATTCACAACCCTATTCACCCCCTCCCTCTAAGGTTCTTTCAGCGATGGATTTAGATTAGCGAAGATTTGGTATCTCTTCTTTCTATAGTAACTTAATTTCCTAGCTAGTTGAAATATTTTTTTCCAACCTAAATTATGAAGGAGTAAAGTAAAATGACTTATTAAATCTCCTCTTGTTCTTATTCATGTAGCAATAGGTAGTGAATGATACAATTACATCAAATACCTTATATTCGGTTTAGACAAAATTTTGAAATATTGGTTTTGGTATCTTTCTTTACTAACTTGTTAGTTTTTAGTGGCCATTCCTATTTTCTTTAATCTTGTATGGAGGAGCATACCAATAACGCATAAAGCAAATAGCAAGATTAATTGGTCAGTAGACTAATTATTAATGTATCACTTAAATTATTCCGTGGGACACTTAAAAGCGGCATCCTAAGTTTTCAATTTCTTGAAGCAATTATGTTCCAAGTCACGGCTTAATTGAAGACATCCACGGCCAAGACACCAACTAACAACGTAACTTCTAACTAACCTCTATAAACTTTTCTCATGTTAGGATAAGGAAAGATGCACAAGTAATTAAGGCCACCGTTGAAATTTGCATCCACTTTATCAACTGGATAATACTCCTTCACAGCATCTATTATACAATGAAAGCATTGAACCAAAAATAACTCCCTCTCTCCTCCCGAAGTGCCATTATAACTAATTTTACAAAATCATTATCTATAGGAAATTTCTTAAAAATATTGTGTATGGATATATTCCTTTTATTTTCACTATTTTAGTCACTCACAGATTTAGATCAAAGTAAATAATAAAGCAGATTTTTAAAATGTAAAATAAAAATATCATTTATTAATCAAGGATAATATAAATATTTTAATTATTGAAACCATAAAATTGACAAATAAATAGGACACAACCTCTGTATATATTTCTATGCATAGAGAAATTTGTCTACATCTTAAATTCCTCAGACTCCATATTAGCGACACTATAATGAGGTTGGTTGTTGTGATAAAATTGACAAATAAAAAAGAACAAGATAATTAAGATAATTGAAACTCATTAAGAGATGGAGGGAGTAAAAAAATTATATTTGCACAAATTTTGTAAAATTGAAATACTATTCATTTAATTGCCATTAATAGCTGCAAGTTTGCTTTGGTTCTTTCCAACAAATATATAGAACCAAAGCCATTTTTCCGCTGCTAGCTGAATTATTAAAAACTTTTTACACAAAGCGAAAAAGTGGGGGGAAAAAATACCCCAATTGAAAAGGGAAAAAAAAAACAATAAAAGAAGCTAGCCCCAAAATTTTTGATGTGGGCTGCATCAAAATTGTCTCAGCTACCTTAATTACCCCCCAGAAAAAAGAGGGGAAATAATTAAAATTAAAACTATAGAAAAAGTAAAAAAGTCACACAACATGAAGGTGGGAGTGAGAAGCAGGCGTTGGTGGGTCAACTTGGAGGGAGACTCTACAGAGCGGGCAACTGGACTGAGTCAGGAGCCAGCGATCCACACAGTCCGAGTGGAATCGGTGTTGGCACTTAGCCAAAACCTTGACCTTGTCACCATCCTCAAACACTCCCAAACAAATACAACACTCCATCTCATCTTCCCTCTCCACCGCGCTCTCCTGGTGTAGGATGATCGGCATGGCCTTGATGGCCGCCGGATCCAGCCCTCTGCACTCAAAAGGCTGCGCGTGGTGGGATACGGCAGCGCGTTGGTGCCTGTACCTGAAGTACCACCGCGCGTACAGCAGGAGGAGGGTTATAAGGAGGATTATTGAGAATAGTATGAAGAGGTAAAACAGTGTGTGGCCCCGTACTTCGAAGTTTTTATCGTCGAATTCGGTCAAGTGCCAGTGTAGGAAGTGGTCGTTCTCGTCGGCAACCTGCGGTAGGTCACTCAGGAGGCGGCGCGTGTGGTGCACTGCGGCGGAAGACATGGCTGAGGCTGAGGCTGAGGCTGAGTTAGATGTAAATAGAGAAAGAGAAAGAGAGCATGTGAGGGGGAGTTGGAGAGATTTTGGGGGAGGAGCATGTGAGGGCGTGATGGGGGTTTATATTATTGAGGGGGGGAATCCTGGAGGGAGAGTAACTCCACGTCGATAGTGGATGGGCCCTACTGAAGTTTGTTGCTGATTGCGATTCTCTGACAAAGAAATAAAGGCAAAACAAAGAAAACAAAAAATCAGAGTTTGCGCATGGTCTTCGACATTCTTCCGACTGATAACTGCCCTTCTTTGGTTTGGCCTTGCCCCTTTTGTTTGTTCACTTTATTTTCTTTCTCTTTTTTTTTTTTTTGTTTCCATCCTCAAATAGAAATGAGATTTTGTGAGTGATCAAATTTCTTTCAAATATAATAGTTAAAAACATATAAGTACGATTCTTTAAAAAAATAATATATATATATATATATATTAAATATAGTGAGTTGTTAAAATAAATAATCTTATATATTAAGATAGAAAATTCTAGTATAATTGATTTTAAAAAGTATAAATATCTTTAATGTTATCAATAAAAGTAATTTTGTACTACAATGAATTGTAATGTTGACACATAACGTTTTTAAAAAATGTGACTTATTTTAGATAAATAATAATTATAGAATTTACAACTACCATATCTACCATAGTTGAAAATTTTTTCAACTATGGTAGTTGAAATGTATAATTACCCTTAATTCTACCTTTTAAATAACCAAAACTAGTATATATTGATCAATGAATACTTATTTTAATAAGTAATACTATTTGTTAAGATAAAATTTTTCACAAAATTTAATATTTTAAAGGAGATTATACCATAATTGATTTTTTACAACTACCATAGTTGAAAAATACAAGTAACATCAATTTTACCACAAACCAATATATGTTGATTAGAGTAACTTGTTAGAATAGTTAAGCATAATTAGTAAGACATAAACTTTTTTGGCAAATGTGATTTACTTATGATAAATTGATGATTTAATATTTTCAACTACCATAGTTGAAAATAGGTTCAACTATGGTAGAATTTTCAACTATGGTGCCAAAGAAAACTATTTTCTAGGAAAATGGTTTTCCTTGGAAAATGATTTTCTTAGAAAATGAATTTTCTTTTGATATTTTCCTACGTTTGGTACATAGGAAAATGATTTTCCTATAAAAGGATTTTCACATGTTTGACAAGAAAGAGAGAAAGATTAAAATATGTGTGTGAGAGACTGGTGGGGAGGAAGGGGGGGGGGAGAGAGAGAAAGAGAGAGAAAAATATTAAAAAAGGTGCATGAGAGAGAGTGGTGGAGAGATAGATTAAAACGAGTGTAAGATAGAGTGGTGGGGAGAGAAAAAAATATCAAAACGGGTGCAGGAGAGAGACTGGTGGAGACAGAAAAATGAGAGATATAGTAAAACACGTGCATGAGAGAGAGCGGTTGAGAGAGAGAAATATTAAAACGGGTGCAGCAGAGAGAGTGATGGAAGAGAGAAAAACGAGAGAGAGAGAGGCAGAGAGAGAGAGAGAGAGAGAAATTCAAATCGGTGTGTGGGAGAGAATGGTGGAAAGAGAGAAAGAAGTGAGAGAGAACGAAAGAAGAAAGAGAGAGGAGAAAATGGTTTTCCTTAGATTGAAGTCAAGAAAATAATTTACAAAGGGGTAGAGGAAAATCATTTTCTTGGAAAATGGTTTTCTCCATTTTCCGATCACCAAACACCCGAAAATGTGAAAATCATTTTCCAGAAAATGATTTTCGTCCCAACCAAACACACCCTAAATAAAGAAATCAACTATGCTAGGTTTTTCATAAAAATAAAGATATTAAAATGAAAATTTTGACGTGGAAAAGAACTTGGGTTTTGTTAAAGGAAAAAAGAAAAAAGTAATAGGAAACGCAAAGGTGTTAGAATTTGGTAGCTTGATTCAAAGGGCTCAATTTTTTTTCTTCTTCTTTTTTTAAAGCTGACTAATTAAAGAAGAATACAACAAAAATTAGGAGATCATTTCGTTAAGAAATCTCCCCAAATTAGTTGCACATAAATTACTTCATCCATTCCATATTAATTAACATTTTGACTAAATTTTGACCGTTAATTATTCACAAATTACGTAATTTCTTATTGTCACTCATTGTAATTTGTAAATAATTAACAATCAAAATTTAATCAAACTGTCAATTAATATGGAATGAAGGGAGTAGTAGAAAAACTAGGGAGGAGCTATTGTTCCACGTGATAGCATTATTTGAAAAATGACCTTGATTGACCCTCCAATCTACCGCAAAGTTGGCCTCCATAGACATATTGTAAAGTAAGTTCTTCAAACTTAAGAACATTTTTGATATCTCTAATAACCATGTCGATCTGCCATGAAATGCGAATAGAACCTTGGATAGCCTGGATGAGCATCAAACTACCTCCTTCAATCTCGACTTTTGAGGATCCAACTTGGATAGTTTGTTGGAGACCAAAGCAGAGGGCTAGCACCCCCTCATCAAGATGGGATGAGAACTAACTGGTGCAACTTGCTTTGATTAATATTCCCAAGTGGTTGCAAATGACATAACCTACTGTTAAATATTGATGATTGAGTGTACCATCAAAGTTTAACTGAATCCATAATTTCAGTTGAATCCGCCAAATTGGAACAATTTGTTTTCCCCAACAGAGTGTTATACTCTGACATACTCTTTACAAACCAAACCCTATCTAAATATGAATTGGTGACAAGTGTTAGATCAATAAAGAGCACGTGAATAATAGTTAAATAAATTAAAACTTTATCATGCTTAAATATTATTTTTCAACTATGGAAGTTGAAAATTCTTTCCCATTAACTTAAATTAAATAGGGAAATTAGATTTAAATAATCTGAACTTTGGGACATAGTAGACTAAATAATCTAAACTTTAGGTTTGGTTCTAAATAATATACTCTTTGGCCTCCTTGGATTATAGTAGCAAGCCACCGAGTTAAGTTCGGGATGACATGGCTACCGGAGGGGTGTCCCAATCAGCTTTATTTGTCCACATAAGCCTCTCTCTCTCTCTCTCTCTCTCTCTCTCTCTCTCTCTCTCTCTCCCACTTCATTATCCCCATTTCGTTTTTCTCTCTCTCTAAAAATCCTAGATCCCTTTCTGTTTCTTCACGTTCTTCGATCCTCTCCCTTTTCCTTTTATTATTTTTATTTCATCTCCTCTCCATCCATCTCCCTTACATCTGTCTCTCTTTTTGAATGAGTTACCCCTCTTAAATTGTGAATATTGGCCGGATGATTTAACATTTCTTTGGGGATCTAGGATTTTCATTGATGAAATGTATGATGCACACTTTCGTTTCCATGTTTTCAACTTTCGATACTGTAAATTGGAAAGCTAGTAAAAAGGTCGAATATACTCCCCATAATTATAATGGAGTTCAAAGTGTTGACGATTCACGTTCATATGAGGTTGTTGTTGGGTCCGATTTGGGTCCGAATAAGTTACGCTTAGACTCCAACAATAATAACGAGGGCGATAAGATCGATGAAGTTTGTAGAATTAAGAATCATGGGACGTGGAACAAGCTTAGAGAAGTGGGTACTGGTAGGCAGTTGACTATGGAGGAGTTTCATATCTGTGTGGGACATTCCCCCATTGTTCAGGAGCTCATGAGGCGGCAAAACTTCCAAGATTAGAGGGTCAAGATTGATGGGATGATGTCAAAGGGAGAAGGAAATGTGAATGAGAATGGTGACAGCGGATCCAACAAGTCAAGAAGAAGGTTAGTTAGTTCAAGAGCATAAAAAATGTGGCTAGTAGTGTGGCATTGTACAAGGACAAGTGAAGTAGTGACGAGAGGGATACGTCGTCTGAGAAAGGTGGGCAGAGGCCGAGCTCGGCCAGTGATGGTAGCCAAAATAATAAAAAGAAAGAGGGGGGGATCGAAGAAGATGAAAAAATAGAGGGGGATCCGGGATTTTTAGAGAGAGAGAGAAGAAATGGAGATGATGAAGAGAGAGAGAGAGAGAGAGAGAGAGAGAGAGAGACTTATGTGGACAAGTAAAGCTGACTGGGACACGCCTCCACCGCCACATCATCCCGCCGCGCGAGTTAAGTTCAACTTAACTCGGTGGCGTGCTACTAGAATCCAAGAGGGCTAAAGTTCACATTATTTAGAAGGGTTTTTTGCTTTTTGGACCCTGTATTTTGGGGGTATTTACATTATGGACCCCCATGTTTCAAAGTTTGCAATTTGAACCCTGTACTTTGATTCCGGCGACACTTTGGACATAACTAGAGGGGTCCGGCCAAAAGAGGCCCTTATTGTAGTTTGAACGATTTTTCTTTCCAAAATTGCCCCTAGATTATTTTTGAACTGCCCAAGTTACCCTTTAATTTTGAACAACACTTCTTTCTCTCTCTACTTTTTCCATTTCCACTTCTGTTTTGATACCCTCTGTTTTTTTTATCTCTTTTTTGATGAATGAATGAGTTGAGTTTTAGTTGCTGATGATGGGTTTGATTGATTGATTACAGGAAGGAGAGTTCTTCAACAAGAATGGGTTCCCAAACACGCCATTCCCAAACGGGTGGAAGGGGAAATCAGGGCTGTATGCAGTGAGGTTCACAAGGAGAGGGCTTTCTGGTGTTTCCTTTGATGCGGAAAGAATTGCAGAGGACATTGGCAAAATCTAGAAGGAAGAAACCCAGCAAAAGAAACTTATTCTTCTTCGCCATCGCTGTTGCATCTCTACCTTCTAACCAATTCCCCCATCAACAAAAACAAACAAAAAAAGTTAAAAATAATGATGTGAATAGTTATATAAATGAAAGGGATGGAATTGGAAGGATGATGAAGTTCATGTCTACTTGAAAATCCAGTGGCGCCCTGCACTCCTTGTTCATCTGAAAGTGGCCATTTCCAGGATGTTCATGACTACTTGAAAATCCAGTGGCGCCCTGCACTCCTTGTTCCGCCATGGATAACATTGCATCTCCTAAATCCTTCGAACCCCCCATCTTCGTTCCGAAACAATCTCAAACAATCCAACCCTAAAAATCTTAATCTCCCCCTTTTTTTTCTCACACAACGAATCCTTTCTCTCTCACTTTCTAAATCTATCTTTACGGCAGATTCATTTTCCGACAACAACAATGCCCATATACCCAATAAAACCCTAAAAATCTAGATTGATGAACAATTGATCGATCCCCTGATAAATTCGCAGAGAAAAAATAGCAAAACAACCAAATCCCCAACCCAGAAACGAGAAAATCGCAGGAAAATCCACGCCCCTCACTCACCTCTCTCTCCCCTGCTTGCTCAACAATGGCGCCCTGCTTGCTCAAAAACCAGAGTCGAGTGACCTCAGTTCAGTCGGGCATTTCGTCGAACAGTTGGCGGGCACCAAAGTAACCCAACCATGGCAGCAAAGCAATCAACAGAATGAGTGAAAACTTCCAACATAACAGAATTTCGCTACATAAACGATAAATTCAACGTCCAAACGCAAACCCTAGAAGTCGAAGTAGAAGGAAACTCAACCCAGCTCAATCGTACCCATCTGCAGCTGCTGCCATGCCAATGGAGGAACAACCATGGCGGTGCCGCAACTAATCTGATCGACTAATCTGCAAATTCAGAACCCATCATCGCTACATACATAAAAATGGGAAATTGGATTCTAATGAGCATAACTATAAGTGTGGAGAGAGAGAAGAGGAAGAAGAAGAAAGAAGCAACAGTAACAGTAACAACAGCAGTAGAGTAGCAGAAGAAGAAGAAGAAGAAGAAGAAGAGGCCATCACGTGGAAGAAGAAGGAGAAAGAGAAAGAATCAGAGAGATAGAGAGAGAAAGAGGAGGGAGACGGGGAAGAAGAAGGAAAAGTAAAAGGAAACAAGAGAGAGAAATGAATAAATGGCATAAGGGCAAATCGGTCAGTTCATGGTCTTCACCGGAGCCTAACTTAAGTTTGGGCTAAATTTTTTTGGCCCATATTATACAGGGTTCAAATTGCAAACTTTGAAACATGGGGGTCCATAATGTAAATACCCCCAAAATACAGAGTCCAAAAAGCAAAAAACCCTAACCAAATTTAAAGTTCAAATTACTTAATATACTATGACCCAAAGTTTAGATTATTTAAATCCAATTTCCCAATTAAATATCATCCGTTAAAAATATTTATGTGTCAATAAATATCATTAACTATAGCGTGCAATAACATACTTTGATCATAATATATTGAATTTTAATTTTTCAAATAGAATTAATAGTTGTTATACTTTTTAACAATGATAGTAGAATTGTGACAGAATTTGGGATATTAGACGTTAATACACTGTACTTTGGGAGTTTGGACAATAATGCACTGAACTATTTTCTTGAATAATAATATGTTATACTTTGGGGGTGTTGGACAATAATGCACCTAAAATGATTCTGACGGCGGCTAAGACGGTATTACGTGGTGAGTTGAGGAGCAAAAAAATTAAAATCTTTACTAAATTAATGTCATATCAGGCATTGTCAGCAAGTGCACATGAAATTTAATTATTTTTTCAAATAATACATCATTACTCCACATTTTCGCTAATGTAAACGGTGTTTTTTGTTTGCAAAAAATAGAATTCCTCTTTGCTTATTTGGACTTGCTTACATGACATTAATTTAGTAAAAAATTTAATTTTTTTTGCTACTTAATCTACCACGCAAGACTGCCACAAAGTTATCCACCGCTAGAATCGTTTTAGGTGCATTATTGTCCAACACCCAAAAGTACAATATATTATTGTCCAAAAAAAGTTCAGTGCATTATTGTCCAACATCTCTAAAGTACATTGTATTAGTGTCCAAAAACCCATAGAATTCTATAAAAATATTAAATTTCATATAAAAAAATTGTATCTCAATAAATAGCATTATTTGTTACAATAAGTCTCTTTTAAAGGAAAACAAAAAATGCATTTGCTGTGTGTTTTGAAACTAAATAGGGCAACCAATTTATAGAGGTGTTGGGATTACAAGGAAGGCTAGGATATGACCAGAGCCAAATCATAAATGTTGATTTAGAGAAATTAAGAGATTGTCACCACATAATCTCGCTATAAAAACGATCGGGAATAAAGTGTTGATTGGCTACGCAAAAACAAAAAGAGTGAATTCCAAATACGCATGTCTATGCTCATGTCTATGCCTATAATACGATAAAAAAAAAATGTTGGGAGGTGCCACACATTTCTAACAACTAATTAGGAAGGGAGCACATTTTTTTAATGCACTAAAAGGGGACCACATCTTCAAAGAACTGGTTGCTGTGTGATTTTCCCACCATTTTGCCTGAATTTCAGCGATGTATATATGAAAAGACAAAAATGCCCCTATGTTTTATCAAACAATTGCTGAGAGGTACCATACATTTTTAAAAACTGACTGGACAAGGACCACTTTTTTCAGACGTCATCTCTACGTACAACTCAACCCATCAAAACCATAAACAAACCCATTTCTTCGATCTCCTTCTTCTTCATTCGTCCACCACCCGACTACCAGCGAACACAACCACCAGTCTAACCGCCAACAACACCACCATCACTCAATTCAACACTCAGCCACCACCGAGAACCACCACGACTATTTTAAATCAAACTACAATCTAAGTTTGACACAACCAAGCACAAATCCCTCTCTTCATTCCATCAACATGTCAATTTCTCAATCTGTTTTTTTATTTTTGGGTCTTAACTCAACCCATCAAGACCTAATATCATGCAAGCAAGGAGAGAGAAGGAGAAAGGGCGTCAGGTGCGACATTTGGTTGTCATGGGTTTGGGCGTTGGTCAATATAGGTCGCTGGCAGTGGCCTCGGTGACAGCTGCGGGTCTAGTCGCGCGAAATAAAGGAGAAACGAGGATAGTTCAGGATTGAGTTCGGGTGGTTATGGGTGTTTTTGGGTGGCTGGAATGTTTTTTTCTAATGATATATGGGATGCGAAAATGGAGTTTGATTGGTGGTTATGGTGTAGGTGTTGAATTCAGTTTGAAACAGGGAATGAGAAGATGGATTAGTGCTTGGTTGAGACAAACATAGATTGAGATTTGATTTAAAATGACCATTGTTGTTCTCGGTGGTGGCTGAGCGCTGTAGTGATGGTGGTGTTGGTGGTGGTTGGACTGGTGGTAGCGGTGGTGGTCGGGTGGTGGACGAACGAAGAAGAAGAAGAAGAGTTTGTTTATGGTTTTGATGGGTTGAGTTGTATTAATATTTGGAGGAGGAGAGAGATAGTGCATAGAAGAAATGTGAAAAAAGTTGTCCCCGTCCACTCGGTTTTTAGAAATGTATGGCACCTCCCAACAATTGATTGATAAAACATAGGGGTATTTCTGTCTTTTCATATATACATCGCCGAAATTCAGTCAAGCTGGTCGGAAAATCACCCAGCAGCTAGTTCATTGAAGATGTGGTCCCCTTAGAGTGCATTAAAAAAATGTGGTCCCCTTCTAATCAGTTGTTAGAAATGTGTGACACCTCTCAACAAATTTTTGCATAACCAGACCTATGAAAAAATATATTATAAAAACCAAACTCAAACTAAGATTATCCACCAATACAAGTAATTCCAAAGATAGGATAAAATGAGAGCAAACTATTCTCAACCACAATGAAATTAACTATAACATTTAAAGCACACTCTCCAACTAAGAGTGCAATGGAAGTGTCCAAACCATGTCCGTTTACATAGTCTATGGGGACTGAGTACTAGCTTGTTTTGTGCTTTTAAGGGCACTTGATTTAATTTCTAGTTGAACTAATAATGAAACGGCTGACTGCCCTTATTAAAAAAAAGTTAGCTTAAACAAAAAGCTTTAATATCCCTCTTTAGACCCTACATTCTTCAATAGAATAAACAAAAAAAAAAAATAATAATTCACGTCGAGGTCTTCATTCAACTAGCCTTTCAAAGGCTAGCTCATACATCATATTCATAATAGAGAGCTTATTAGACCATTTCCTGTATTTACTAATACAACTTACTAGTTACAATGTTTATTACTAGTAAATTGATTGATACCTTATCTGTATTTCTAAGATACATGTCAAGTTCGTTCAAATAAAGGAAAAAGGAAAAGGATATATGTTATGTTAATGGATATTAGGATAAGATAATTAGATAAACCATCCAAGTTTACCAAATCTGCTGGCCTTCAGCATCTTTTTCTTTTGAATAAACTTGCCGCGGCCTATAATTAATATTAGGTAGCAGTCCTGGCTGTAAAGAGAAGGGGAACATACGAACAGTGTGAAAACAACTGCACATGATTTGCTTTCGTGCTTTTTAGCCAGCAAAACATTAATTAACCATTACTAATTATTGGCTAGCTAATTGATCAATGGGCTATATGATAATTAATTAATTACTCAACTTGGGCTTGGATTTTAGCCATAATTGAGTGAGCAAGCTATATGTAAAATAGAAGTATAAAGGTGACAAATAAGTCAACCAAGCAAACTAAAGGATCAGAATTCTACATGTCAAGTTGTCAACTTACATGTCATTGCAAATTTAATATTAATTTTATTTTCTTAATCAGACCGAGATGGACAATAGGCTTCTTGTTTAAATATTAAAATGAAAAAAATTGCATATTGCTATGGTTAATAATACTGTACATTGTGATAATTTGAGACCTTTGACAAATTACTTTGAAAAATATGAACAAATAATATCACTTTTACTGTCACAGTTGACTTTTGATATCTCCAAGAAATAAAATTGACTTTAATTTTCTTTTATAATACTGTCTTTGTCTCATTATATTTGTTCATCTACCTAATTTGAGAAGATTAATATATATTGAAAAATGAGGTGAAAAATTTGTAATTTACCTAAACTACTCGTATTTTGATTGAAGATAATAGCTGTTGTAATTATAAAAGTGATAAATTTATTAATTAGGAGTAAAAAATTACAATTATTATTGTAGGACGCAAAAATTTGTCGACTTATTAAAAAATAACACGTGGAAAAAATTAAATTTATTCGGCCAATTATTACCCGACACGTGTCAAATTAATTACGACGGTTCATTCAATTAGATTTTAAATGGAAATACATTATGGCCAATAACATCGTGACACGTGTCAATTATGATGCAGAAAATCATAATTATTTATTTATTTAAAATTAAAGGAATAATTATTAATTTGGGCCCAAGCCCAAAGCCGACTCAAACCCTAGTAACCCTAGGCCTACAGAGCCTATAAATAGGGGTCATCTCCCTCATTTTCAACACACACTGCAGTCTACCCCGACGACATTCGGCATTCTATACTCCAGAGGCTTCAGAAGATCAAACTGCCAGCAGTCTCCAGCTACCAAGCGCCAAGGATCGAAGTTTGCAAAAGTTCAAGATCGAATCTTCAAGCCTCTACCGCATCAAGATCAAGAACTGCTTTAGAGTTTTTTAGCAACACCTGCAAAGCCTTCAGAAGGTCGAACTACAGACGCTCTCCAGTTACAAGCGACAAGGACTAACGTCGGCTAGTTCAACAACTTCTGTTCTTCGCATCAAAGACTGCAGTCGTCTTCTTCGTCTAGTTCATCGATCGAGATAAAGCACTCAGGCCCTCGCATCCAAGAACTTGAAGAACTGCAACCGACAGTCAACCTGCAGACGGTTAGACTTCGAGCAACCTCCGGCTACCAAGCATCAAGGAGATCAACGCCTAAGACCTTCAGCTCAAGAACTACTACAAGAGTCCTTCAGCTAGACCTGCATTCGAGATCGAGATCAAGCGTTCACGCCCTGGACTCACCCCAAATTTCAGGAGATTGAATCAGAGGATTACTTTATTATATTTAATACAGAGATTGTAGCCGCCTACATTTAAATATTAATACAAATTAATTTGTTTCTCAATTTCCTGTCTTTATTTATTTTAGACTAGAAATTTATGTTTACAAATTTGACACGCCAGTTGGGACCTCTCTGTCTCTCATCTCTTTCTCCAAGAATTCAAGTTCAAACTTTGATTTAAGCAACGCGATGGCTGTCAACATGGAACAAAAGATCGCTGAATTAGAGACTATGTTGAAAAGACTTGCTAGGGAGAGCGAAGACAAAGACAAGAAGATCAGCGAACAAAGTGAGCAAATCGCAAGGCTGATGAAGAAAATAGAAAAGCACCCCTATCAAGAGTCTGATGGAGAGATAGACAAGGAAGAATCTTCCAAGGAATCTTCCAAAGGTGATGGCGGTGAGGAAGAAAAGAAAGACTCATTTTCAGGATCAATGACTGTAGAGGATATTCAAAACTTAATTGCAAATGCAGTAAAGGCTCAACTTGGAGAAAGATCGGGAAAGAGTCACTTATACACGAAGCCATACACAAAAAGGATTGACACTCTTCGAATGCCACAGGGATATCAACCCCCCAAAGTTCAATCAATTTGATGGAAAGGGTAATCCCAAACAACACATTGCTCATTTCATCGAGACTTGTAGCAATGCCGGCGCGGAAGGAGATCGACTAGTCAAGCAGTTTGTTCGCTCTTTAAGAGGAATCGCGTTTGGCTGGTATACAGATTTGGAACCCGAGTCTATCAACAGTTGGGAACAAATGGAGAAAGAGTTTTTCAACAGGTTTTACAGCACTCAACGAGTCGTCAGCATGACAAAGTTGACAAATACTAAACAGCGGAATGATGAGCCAGTCCTTGAATACACTCATCATTGGAGGTCCCTTAGTCTCAAATGCAAGGATTGCCTCACAAAAGCCTCGGCCGTCGATATGTGCACTCAAGGTATGCACTGAGATTTGCTCTACGTCCTCAAGGTGGCTAAGCCAAAAACCTTTCAGGACTTGGCAACGCGGGCAATGACATGGAGCTCACAATTTTCAAACATGATGCAAGAAGACAAAGTGTCAAGGAGAAGCAAACTTCACTCGGGGGCACGTCAAAAGGAATTCCTTCATCTATGATTCTTGAAGACAAAGAATACCCTTTTTCTGACGGTGATACACCTTAAATACTTGATAAACTTCTTGAAGAAGGAATTATTGAACTTCCAAAGTCGAAGCGTCCAAATGAAGTTGGAAGAATCAATGACCCTAAATATTGCAAGTACCATAGGATCATTAGCCATCCGTTCGAGAAGTGTTTAACTTTTAAGGAGCTTGTGATAAGGCTTAAAAATGAAGGCAAGATCGTATTTGATGAAGACGAGAGCGACGAATCCGATTGAACTTATTACAAGTTTTCAAGTCAAGTTTAAAAAAAAGGACTCACAAGTCAAAATATTCAAGACTTTTAAGTCATCCAAATCAAGACTCGCAAATCAAAAATTCAAGACTTTCAAGTCATCCATAAAATTAAAGACTCTCAAGTCAACATCCAAGACTTCCAAGTCATCAAAACCAAAGACTCACAAGTACAAATCCCAAACTTTCAAGAAAAAGACTCTCAACTTACCAAAAGTAAAGACTCCCAAGTCAAAATCCAAGACTTCCAAGTCATCATCGTGAAAGACACGTAAAAGTCCAAACCCAAGGCTTTCAAGTCAAACTCTCAAGTCACCAAAGTAAAAGACTCCCAAGTCGAAATTCAAAACTTTCAAGTCATAGACTCATAAGTCATCCAAATTTAAATCAACAAAATGAAAGACTCAAAAGTCAAGAAAAAAGAAGACAATGACTTCCAAGTCAACAATCTACAAGATTTGCAAGTCAGCAAAAATTCAAGACTCTCAAATCAACAAATTTCAAGACTCTCAAGTCACTAAATTCACCGATTTCCAAGTGAACAAAAATTAAAGACTTTCAAGTCAACAAACTTCATACTCTTAAGTCATCGGACCAACCGACTTCCAAGTCAAATAAATTGATGACTATGAAGTCAGCCAAATTCAAGACTACCAAATTGTCAAAATCAAATTTTAAGGTGAAGAAAAGCAATTACTCCTAGGTCCCCAAAGAAAAGACTCCCAAGTCACCCGCGATAAAAGATTCATGAGTTCACGACCCGCAAGTCAAAATGAATGACTCCTACGCTAGCAAAATTCAATGACTTACAAGTCAACAGGATGCAGGACTCCCAAGTCAAGAAAGTTAAAGACTCATAGGTCAACAGGATTAAGGACTTCCAAGTCAAGATAGATAAAGACTCATAAATTAATAAGAGAGACTCTTAAGTCAATAAAGTCCATAGCTCACTCGTGCAAGACTCCAAAGTCAACAAGGTTAAAGACTTTTACGTCATCACAACAAAGACTCTCAAATCAAAAGTGCAAAAAAAAAAAGGATTGAACTTCCAAATCATCAAAATTTTGGGCTTTCAAGCCGCACTCTAGCTTGCCAAGATCTTCATGTTAGTGGTTTGCTTCAAGTCAGCACCATCGATAGGATACTCAGGTTGGTTGACAACTTCATTCAAGCATTCAAATGTGGGGGCATCCTAGTCGTGTTGGTTGAATTCTGCTCCAAGATGACATCTTTGTCCTTCAAATCAGCGGCACACTCCGTTTGGCCCAGCTGAAATTTAGGCACAATAGTATGCCCACTAAATACAAATTATATTCGAGACTCAGCCGCTTCAAACACTCAAAATTCGTGTTCGCGACTGACTCTCGAAGGGGGCATCTTTAGGAGGCAAACATTTGTCGACCGATTAAAAAATGACATGTGGAAAAAATTAAATTTATTCAGCCAATTATTACCCTCCACGTGTCAAATTAATTACGGCGGTTCATTCAATTAGATTTTAAATGGAAATACATTATGGCCAATAAGAACGTGACACGTGTCAATTATGATAGAGAAAATCAGAATTATTTATTTATTTAAAACTAAAGGAATAATTATTAATTTGGGCCCAAGCCCAAAGCCGACAAAAACCCTAGTAACCCTAGGCCTACAGAGCCTATAAACAAGGGTCATCTCCCTCATTTTCAACACACACTGCAGTCTACCCCGACGACATTCGGCATTCTGCACTCCAGAGGCTTCAGAAGATCAAACTGCCAGCAGTCTCCAGCTACCAAGCGCCAAGGATCGAAGTTTGCAAAAGTTCAACATCGAATCTTCAAGCCTCTACCGCATCAAGATCAAGAACTGCTTTAGAGTTTTTTAGCAACACCTGCAAAGCCTTCAGAGGGTCTAACTACAGACGCTCTCCAGTTACAAGCGACAAGGACTAACGTCGGCTAGTTTAACAACTTCTGTTCTTCGCATCAAAGACTGCAGTCGTCTTCTTCGTATAGTTCATCGATCGAGATAAAGCACTCAGGCCCTCGCATCCAAGAACTTGAAGAACTGCAACCGACAGTCAACCTGTAGACGGTTAGACTTCGAGCAACCTCCGGCTACCAAGCATCAAGGAGATCAACGCCTAAGACCTTCAGCTCAAGAACTACTACAAGAGTCCTTCAGCTAGACCTGCATTCGAGATCGAGATCAAGCGTTCGCGCCCTCGACTCACCCCAAATTTCAGGAGATCGAATCAGAGGATTACTTTATTGTATTTAATACAGAGATTGTACCCGCCTACATTTAAATATTAATACAAATTAATTTGTTTCTCAATTTCCTGTCTTTATTTATTTTAGACTAGAAATTTTTGTTTACAATTATAATTGTGAAAGGGATAAATATTTTGGAACAAAGAAATTAGGGGAAATGACTAATTATATTACTGAAAATCGTTTTAGGAACATTTGAAAAACATACTGATAGCTAATCACCAATAGCCATACATTCTATAACTCGCTGTTATAATTCACGGATATGGAATCGAATATTTGGGTGTTAAGATATAAAACATTACTGAAAATCGTTTTAGAAACATTAAAAAACATACTAATAGTCACCACTGTCAAACATTCTATAACTTACTGCTAGAATTCACGCAATTGGCATAAAATATTGGGTTTTGGCTCAAAATAATCCGAAGTCAGAGGTGAATGACTAAAAATAATACATATTGACTTTTTAGCTGAAAATGTGTCAAACTTTGAACCTATTACTCTGACTAAACCAGAATTGAATTTCAACATCATAAAGCTGATTTGACACCCTTAAAAATTTCGAAGATGCAGCTTTAGTATCTGGTTCAGTCCGTTCATATTATTTTTAGTCAAGTGCGAACTTTTCAAGAGTGCTAAGTCAGTTTTGCGATGTTGGAATTCAATTCTAGTTTAGTAAGAGTACATAGGTTAAAAGTTTGGCACATGCTCAATCAAAAAGTAAGTTTGGATTAATTTCAACCATTCAGTTCTAACTTAGGATTATTTTGAGCCAAAAACCTTAAAATATTTGGGTGTCATAAGATATAAAACACACGTGTGTGTGTGCGTGTGTGTGTGTATATATATATATATATTAAATAAGCAGAAAACACACGCTATAAAAGGACAACACAAAAAAATAAAAATGGCTTATCGATATGAACACATGCTGAAGTTAATGACATGTTTAGGAGGGTTTTTTACATTTTGAAATTCGAAGTATAGGTTAGTTAATTTTTTGGATTATTGATTTTTATTTGTAATTTTTTGGACCCTAACTTTTATAGGCTGAATAAAAAATGACTTTAAAGCTTGTGGGTTTAAAAAAGAGTTCGTATACCGTTTTTCTTTTTCTTTCCATGTTTGAATTTCTTTTTCAATTGGCGCCAAACTCCAGGACTATGGTTAAATTAAATATTGAAGTTATAATACACGACTGATATTCATGTCGGAGCTACATAGACCACTAAAGTACCCTTGGATGTATCCCAAAACGTATTTTAGGTCCAAGAGTCAACTACGGATCAATTACAAATTAAATGCATTGATAGGTGAGACAACATTTATAAAGTCTATTATAACTTCAATCTTAGTTTTAACATTACTCACTTCTTTCCATCTTATCTATCACTTATTAGATATTTTACGCTCTTTAACAAGCTAATTTTACCAAACATGGACTAATTGTTAAAATTTATTAAATACTGATGGGCACCAAACATCAAGACTAATGTTAAAACCGATGTTGAAGCTATAATACACTTTTTAATGGATATCTTGTTGGGTCAAGGTCGTTTGCCTGAGTAGCTACACGAAGGACCTTATACGGAGTTTTAATGAAAGTCAAAATAAGCCGTCAAAAGGGAAGTTATTTTGTATAGCAAAATTAGTGATAATTATCTTCAAATCTCTTTATAAATAAACTGATATTGTTGATATATCTTGCAGGATCAATATCTTCAATGGAAGGCAACTCCAACGAAGGAAAATATTGCAAGATCAAGAAAAGGGATATTTCCATATATTATATTCTAATTATCTATTTTGATTATGTGTATATAATATATATATTTTGATTATATATTATATACGGGCATGACTCTTGTAGATACAAAAGGAAAGCAAGATTGCAAAAGGTATCTCAAAAGATCTCAGAAGATGGAAAGCAAATCAGAAGGTAAAAGAAGGAAAAAAGAATCAAAAAAGAAAGGAAAGGAAGACCTTCATCTCCAACGGTTCTACCAAGCTACCATTATAAATATGCAGTCATAAGATGAAGACAAATAGGCGATTCCACGGAAGTAATTGCGGAGTAAGAAATCCGGTGGGATTTCTGAATGTGTAGCCAATGGTTCGGTGGTGAAGGTAGCCAGTAAAGGACCTTTGGTGAAGGTATAGCCAAGGACCTTGGTGAGTATTAGTTGTGTCCACATGTGGTGGTGAGAGGATGTGTAGCAGAGCCTCGACGGACTAAGGCTGTGTGAGTGTGTGCTTCAATGTAATCCATCATGTTCCAAATCGCCGGTAGGGTTTTTCTACGACGATCCTTATTTGTAGCTGTCTCAAGGACCTTCGGTCTTGGTCAGTGAATCTATCAGTAACTGCCTTCGGGCTGTTACTTCATGTTTTGTTTAGTAAGTGTAATTTGTTCTTTGATTGACATAAATATAATGAGGTATTTAAGTTACACTGTGTTTTGATCCTTGGTTTGAAACCAAGGAAGTTTGCTTTAACGTCCTTACCTAGAATGTAGATCTTAATTGTGAAATTCAACCTTCTCAACGGCCTCAACAAGTGGTATCAGAGCAGGTCCACTCAAGAAGAGACTAACCGCTCTGTGGAAAAGATCACGGGGGATAGTGAAAACAACAAGGTAAGTCACAGACGTAGATGCATTCAGCCATAAGGACATTGACGAGGTAAAAAATTAAATCATATTTCTTATGTCCTTCATCTAGCACCAACCTTGAGGTATGTCATTTGTAACTCATTCATTGATCAAATTTAATTATGGCATGAATTGAGGGGGAGGACCCTCTCTTAGTACTGATAAGTTTATCAAGCGTTGCAGATTTCTAGACAACCTCTAAAATATACTAGATGCTGTATCAAGGGGGAGATTCCCTATTGACCTTGTGATAATCCAAAAAGGGAAAAAAGATTTGGTGTTACAAATTTTTGTCTTTCACCAAAAAGGGGGAGATTGTTGGGTCAAGGTCCTTTACCTGAGTAACCGCACGAAGGACCTTATACGGAGTTTTAATGAAGGACAAAACAAGCCGTAAAAAAGGGAAGTTATTTTGTATTGCAAAATCAACGATCTTATCTTCAAATCTCTTTATAAATAAACTGATATTGTTGATATATCTTGCAGGATCAATATCTTCGATGGAAGACAACTCCAAGGAAGGAAAAGATTGCAAGATCAAGAAAAAGGATATTTCCTTATATTATATTCTAATTATCTATTCTGATTATGTGTACATAATATATATATTCTGATTATATATTATATATGGGCATGATTCTTATAGATAGAAAAGGAAAGCAAGATTGCAAAAGATATCCCAAAAGATATCAAAAGATGGAAAGCAAATCAGAAGGCAAAAGAAGGAAAGAAGAATCAAAGAAGAAAGGAAAGGAAGGCCTTCATCTCCAACGGTTCTACCAAGCTACCATTAAAAATATGAAGTCATAAGAAAAGACAAATAGGCGATTCCACAGAAGTAATCGCGGAGTAAGAAATCCGGTGGGATTTCTGAATGTGTAGCCAATGGTTCGGTGGTGAAGGTAGCCAGTAAGAACCTTTGGTGAAAGTATAGCCAAGGACCTTGGTGAGCATTCGTTGTGTCCACATGTGGTGGTGAGATGATGTGTAGCAGAGCCTTGACGGATTAAGGCTGTGTGAGTATGTGTTTCAATGTAATCCATCATGTTCCAAATCGCCGCTAGGGTTTTTCCTACGACGATCCTTATTTGTAGCTGTCTCAAAGACCTTCGGTCTTTGTCAGTGAATCTATCAGTAACTACCTTCGGGCTGTTACTTCATGTTTTGTTTAGTAAGTGTCACTTGTTCTTTGATTGACATAAATATAATGAGGTATTTCAGTTACACTGTGTTTTGATCCTTGGTTTGAAACCAAGGAAGTTTGCTCTAACGTCATTACCTAGTGTGTAGATCTTAATTGTGAAATTCAACCCCCTCAAGGGCGTCAACATATTTTATTTATCAATCCATTTGTAATTGATCCGTATTTGACCCTTGGACCAATACGTTTTGGGCTACTCCGAAGGGTAAGGGGTCTAAGTAGTTCTGATATGAATAAGAGATGTGTATTATAGCTTCAATATCAGATTTAACCTTAATCATGAAGTTTGGCGCCTATCAAGAGAGAAATTCTAACATGGGAAAGAAAAAAAAACAGAACTGAACACAAACCTTTTTTTAACCCACAAATTGTAAGCTCCTTTTTTTATTAAGCCTACAAACTTTAAGGTCCTAAAAATTTAGATTGAAAACCAAGGGTTAAGAGTATTAATTACCCTATACAAGAAAACCCCTAAACTCCACAAAAATTACCCAAACACAATCCGTTCTTCACCCTTCCTTCGATATGGACGAAGAAGTTAGTTCCAATCGAGAGGAACCAAGCCACCACCGTAACCCTCATGACACGGGTATGAAGTCACGAGTCTCTTCCCTTGAACGAACTCTTGAGGCCCTCGTGACCCAAGGAAACAACATTGCCATCAACCTTCAAGATCGACCACATGACGAGCGCTAGAGGCATACCCGAAGTCCTATCCGTCCTCCTCCCGCCTTTGAGTCGAGTGACGACGATAAAGACTCTCTTTGACAACGTCAATGCTTGGACATGGTTGAGAGGCACCCTCGCGACGAGTTCCATGACACCAAGATCGATATTCCGGAGTTTAATAGTTCCAATGATCCTGATGATGATCTCGAATGGGTGCAACTCATGGAAAGAATTTTTGTGACCAAGGAGTACAACGATGAGAAAGCATTTAAGATTGCTAGCCTGAAATTCACCAAAGCCACCTCACTTTGGTTTGATAATGCTAAAGCGCAAAGGACTAAGGAAGGTCGGGCAAAGATCACTTCATGGGTACGGTTAAAGCAGTTGATGAATCGTCGGTTCTTGCCTAACACTTACAAGCAAAACGTCATGCGGAAGTTATATTCCCTCACCCAAGGCAAGCGAAGTGTGAGAGATTACATCCAAGAGTTTGAGCAACTCCTCATTAAGAGTGATCTTCAAGAACCTGAAGAGCAAACCATGATGAGGTTCTTGAATGGGTTGGACCCCGCCATCGTCAAGAAGATCGAAATTCAACCCTATCACTCTAAGAATGAGTTATGTAGTCTAGCTCTCAAGGTCGAGAGGCGAAAGAAGGATAGGCCACATCCAAGCCTCTAACGAGGTCCTTCTTCCAACCTTCTGGACGGTCTACTCCTTATTCGGGCACCCCGAAACCTATTGAGGCTCCTAAGTTCACTTCGACACCTAGAACTAATAAGGGAAAGGGAATCGCTATGGCTTCTCCAACGGATCTACCTCGCCGGATGAAAGGCAAGAAGTATTTCAAATGTCAAAGGTATGGCCATATTCAGGCAGATTGCTCGAACCGTCATACCTTGACCCTTCAAGAGGTCTAGGAGATCGATGTTGAGTTTCAAATGGCTAAAGATGAACCCGAAGTGGAAGTTGAGGAGGAGGTTGTGAGTGAAGAGGAGAACGCCGCTCCCGTACCGCCCATACATGGTGGAGCACTTGTTTTGAGGACGGTTTTGCATACTCATGAAACCACTCTTGACAATGCCCAACGGGAGGCGATTTTTCAGTCACGGTGTTTCGTCGGAGGTAAAGTTGGCAATCTTATTATTGACGGATGGAGTTGTACTAACGTCGCATCTACTTATATGGTCGAAAAGCTTGGATTACCATTATTACCTCACCCTCGGCCTTATTCACTCAAGTGGCTCAACGACCAAGATGGAATCATGGTAACCAAACAAGTCTTAGGGAATTTATCTTTTGGTGCTAACTATGATGATTCTATTGTTTGTGATATCGTTCCTATGAGTGCTTGTCATATATTTTTGGGGCGTCATTGGCAATTCGACAAGCATACCGTACATAATGGGTTGAAAAACATCTATACTTTCACCCATAGGGGCAACAGGGTTAAGCTATTACCACTAGCTCCATATGCAATTATTCCTCCAAAACCCGGGGTGGGAAGTGAGAAGCCTAAACACATGAGTGAAACACGGGTTGAACAAGCCCTATGAAAGGGAAAGGTCGTCTTTACCTTACTCCTCTTAAAGGCAAACAAAAGTGAGGAAGTGAAACCCGTGCGCCCTCTTGTAGCTCCCCTCATTGCCAAGTTCGGCGATGTTTTTCTCGAAGATCTACCACTGGGTTTTCCACCTACGAGAGGCATCGAGCACCAAATCGATCTTGTTGTTGGAGCTCCTCTCCCCAACAAAGCGACCAATCATTGTAACCCCCAGGAGACCAAAGAACTTCAATGGCAAGTGGACGAGCTCATTTCCAGGGGTCATGTGTGGAAGAGTATGAGTCCTTGTTCCATCCCGGCCCTCTTGGTTCCCAAGAAGGATGGAAGTTATCGGATGTGCATCGACAGTCGAGCTATCAACAACATTACTATCATGTATCGGTATCCCATACCGAGGCTTGGTGATATGGTCGACGAGTTGCATGGATCGTGTATATTTTCCAAGATCGACCTCCGGAGTTGGTATCATCAGATTCGTATGCGGGAAGGTGATGAGTGGAAGACGGCTTTCAAAACCAAAAGGGGGTTCTATGAGTGGCTCATTATGCCCTTTGGCCTCTCCAACGCCCCTAGTACCTTCATGCGGCTTATGAACGAGGTTTTGAGGCCCATCATCAGCAAGTTCGTGGTGGTATATTTCGATGACATCCTCATATATTTCAAGAGTGAAACCGAGCACCTTTCACATTTGGAGTCCGTCTTCAGGGTTTTACGGCAACAGAAGTTATTTGGGAAGCTCTAGCAGTTTGAGTTCTTCACACCCCATGTTACTTTTCTTCGGTATATTGTGTCCGATCGAGGTGTCTCGATGGATCCCTCAAAGGTGGAAGCGATTCGATCTTTGCCTATTACCTCCACCCTTACGGAGGTGAAAGTTTCCACGGCCTAACCTCCTTTTATCGTCGGTTCATTCGAGGTTTTAGCACCCTTACCACTCCCATCACTGAATATATGAAGAAGGGAACCTTTGAGTGGACCAAGGCGGCGCAAGTTACCGTCGAGAGGCTTAAGGCCAAACTGTGTGAGGCTCCGGTACTTTCCCTCCCGGACTTCACGCAGGTTTTTGAGGTTGATTGCGACGTGAGTGGAGTGGGCATTTGGGCCGTCTTGATGCAAAACCAACGTCACATCGGCTATTTTAGGGACAAGCTTAGCGGATCGAGGAAGAACTAGAGTACCTATGACAAGGAGTTTTACGCCCTTGTGTGTGCCCTCGATCATTGGTCCCATTACTTGAGGCCCAACCAGTTTGTCCTTTACTCCAATCATGAGGCTCTTAAGTTTTTGAATGGGCAACACAAACATAACACTCGCTATGCCAAGTGGGTAGAGTTCCTCCAAAGCTTCAACTTTGTGGCAAAACATAAGAAGGGGAACTTCAACATGGTGGACGATGCTCTTTCTAGGAGGCATTCTCTTCTTTCGGTGGTTGAAGCACGGGTTCTTGGGTTCTAACACATGCGGGAGTTCTACAAGGAGGATGAGGACTTCAAACTTCACCTTGATGATGGTTATGGCTCCTATGTGCTACAAGATGGGTTCCTTTTCAAGGGGAACAAATTGTGTGTGCCCAAGTGCCCTTTGAGAAAATTACTTGTGAGAGAGGTTCATGGAGGTGGTCTTGCCGGTCATTTCGGCATCAACAAGACCCTCGAAACGCTGAAGGAGCATTTTTATTGGCCAAGAATGGGAGGTTATGTGAAAGATGTAATATCCTAGTGTATTCCGTGCCATAATGCCAAAAGTCAGTTCCACGAAGGGCTTTATACGCCTCTCCCCGTCCCGAATGCCCCATGGGAAGACTTGAGTATGGACTTTATCGTGGCTCCTCTCCGAACCATGCAGGGCAAGGATGCAATACTCGTCCTTGTGGACGGTTTCTCCAAGATGGCGCACTTCGTTGCTTGTGAGAAAACTGGCAACAACACCCACATCGCTAATCTCTTCTTTCGGGAGATAATAAGGTTGTACGGTGTTCCAAGGACCATTGTCTCGGATCGTGATACGAAGTTTGTGAGTCATTTTTGGCGGTCCCTACGGAAGCTCCTTGGAACCAAGCTCCTTTTTAGCACATCGCATCACCCTCAAACTTATGGTCAAACTAAAGTGACCAACAAGACCGTCACTACCTTGCTTCGGGGTCTTGTGAGTAAGAGCTTACGGGATTGGTATGCCAAGCTTTGTCATGCCTACAATCAGGCTCCTTCCTTTACTACGGGACACTCACCCTTCGAAACTTGCTACGGGGTCAATCCTATCACTCCCATCGAGCTCACTCCTCTTCCGTGGGAGTCGAGAGCAAGTTTTGAGGCTAGTGAGAAGGCCATCGAGATCCAAAAGCTTCATCGACAAATTCGTGATAAGATCGAGCGAACTAATGAGCTTTACAATCCTGAGCCAACAAGAATCGTCCATTCAAACCCGAGGATTTGGTATGGCTCTATTTGAGGGAGGAACGATTCCCTTCCCGGAGGAAAAGTAAACTTATGCCACGGAGCGAGGGGTCATTCAAGATCTTGGAGAGGGTGAATGAAAATACTTATAAGCTCGATCTCCTAGGAGACATGGGAGTCTCCTCCACCTTCAACATTGGCGATCTATCACCGTATATTGAGGATGATGAATCCGATGCGGATTTGAGGGCAAATCCTCTTAAAGAAGGGGAGGATGAAGAGTCTCGGGTTCCGTTTTCATCTCTTGTCACTTTCGCCAAGCGAGCCGCCTCTACCACTTCGAACCTTGAGGTACAATTCACGGTGAAACCCGGGAATGCAAGGTTAGTCTCGGCCATCCAATGGATGGGCTCCGAGGCCTTCTAACGAGGCTCGGTCGTTCCACCGACCCCGGAGGCCTCGGGACCGGAACGGGCCATCCCGAGAAGATGAACTAGGTGGTAACAGGGCTTGGGTGTGGCCCCGGGTTAATAACATGCGTGGTGGGAGGAGTTAAACTAGGAAATCATGAGCAGCAGGCTGTTGCGCTCGCTACGACGTCCGTAGCGGCCGCAATGTGTGATAACAAAACGAGGAGAAGGGGACTTCAGGCTGTCGTGCCCGCTACGCCCATGGTAGTGCCCGCGACATACCCTTGGGTAAATTTGGGAGGATGGACAGAATGACGTGACACCCGCGACATCACATCATCCTGCCCGTGATGCCAGAAGTGGCGCGACCGCGACACCAGGTGTAGCGCCCGCTACGTCGCACACCTTCGAAATCGCCCTGCTGTCTTTGCTCCGTCGCGTCCGCAACAGGCCTGTTTTGTGCGTATTTTCTGCCTTCAACGACTATGTTTAAGGCTTAATTTCCCCTTGTATAAATGCTCTTTTTTTCACTATTTTGAAGGCAGACTTGGAGTATTATGCTAATGAAATTGGGACTGCCCCTAATTCCTCCTCAACCCTTGTTTACTTTATCCAATTGATTATTAGTGGTGTTACAAGTCATTTCTTTATTGATTAGTGGTGGATTACCTTTAGCTAATCATGGTGAAATGTTAGGCCATTGGTGGTGGAATTCTTCCTTTACCCAAGGGCCATATCCAATCCTATTGTGTTCAAGCTATTTATCATTGGATGATTATGACGATCTTTTCAAGCTATTTCATTCCCTCCATGCCCATCCCCTCCAAGCCTCCTTGATGTTGCTAGTTTTGAGGTGAACCAAAATGCTGACAAAATTATTATTATTCGTAATGGGGTATTTATTAGGAAGGGGTATCATAGTGATGCCTTATATGTTCTGAATGTTGCTTCTAATGCTAATGGAAATGTGTTTACTTCTGCTTATATTGTTGAGTTTGTTGATCTTTGGCATGGTAGACTTTGACATGTGAATTATGCTTCACTAACTAGAATAAAGAACATGAAATAATTCCAAATGTGAGCATAGAAAATTGTTCTTAATGTGATTTTTGTGTTGAGGCGAAATTTTCCAAGAAACCTTTTAAATCAGTAACTACAAGATCAACACAGTTGCTTGAACTTGTTCATTCAGCCTTAGCTGACTTTAAGAACACAATGAGCAAAGGAGGAAAGAAATGGTATATGACATTTATAGATGACTACTATAGATATACTAAAGTCTACCTTCTTAAGTCTAAAGATGAGGATGAAGATATGTTCTTAAAATACAAAGTACAAGTCAAAAACCAACTAGATCGAAAAATCAAGAGACTTAGGTCTGATAAGGGTTGTGAATATGATTCGAATTCTTTGCCTTTTTTGTGAGAAAAATTGTATTATTCATGAGACTACTACCCCTTACACACCACAACAAAATGGTATAGCTGAACGTAAGAACCGTACCCTTAAAGAGATGATGAATGTTATGCTTATGAGTTCTGGGTTACCTGATAAGATGTGGGGGGAAGTTGTTTTAACTGCATGTTTTATTCTCAATAGAGTTCCCATAAAAGGATTGACCCGACTCCATATGAAATTTGGAAAGGGTATGCCCCAAACTTGAATTATTTGAAAGTGTGGGGATGTTTAGCAAAAGTTGTTTTTCCTAGTCATAAACGTACCAATATAAGCCCTAAGACTTTTGATGTTGTGTTCATTGGTTATGCTCAAAACAGTGCTGCTTATCGATTCATGTCTTTAAGTGATTACAGAGATGCTAAGTTTTTGAGCATGTATTTCCATTGAAAAAGAATGTGCCTAATGTGGTAACTGATGTTGTGCCTGATGTTATGCCTGAGAATGTTAGCTTGCCTGCTTCTAGTTCTAAAACTAGAAATGTGGAAATTGAACCTAGAAAAAGTAAGAGGCAAAGAACTGCAACTGGTTTTGGACCTGACTTTGTTACTACTTTCCTAGTGGAAGTTTTTAATCATTATGATGTGGATGCTTTGACTGACGAGTTTGTGTTTATGTTATTGAGGTAGATTCAAAAACTTATGATGAGGTATTAGGTTTACTGATGCAACTTTTTGGAAAGAAACCATTAAAAGTGAAATAGATTCCCTAGAGTCTAATAAAGCTTTGGAATTAACTGATCAGCCTAAGGTTGTAAACCTATTAGTAGTAAATGGATTTTAAAAATGAAGTTGAGGTTTGATGGTTCAATTGATAAACAAAAACCTAGACTTGTTATTAGGGGTTTTGAACAAATTAAAAGAAAGGGATATATTACTTTTACACTTATTCTCCTATTACAAAAATAAGCACCATTAGAACTTTGATTGCTTTAGCTGCTATTTTTTATCTTGTTGTGAATCAAATGGATGTAAAGAGAACATTTCTTAATGGTGACTTAGAGGAAGAAATTTTTATGACCCAACATGAGGGTTGTGAGGTACTAGATCAGGAGGATAAAGTGTGCAAATTGAGAAAATCTCTTTATGGCCTAAATCAAGCTCCTAAATAATGGTTTGAGAAGTTTGATAGTTCCCTTGTGAAAAATGGATTCATAGCACATTTGTCTGATTCTTGTGTTTATTTAAAGATGATTGGATCAGATTGTGTGCTTATATGCTTATATGTTGATGACATTCTGATCTTTTTTGGTACAAATTTTCTTGTAGTCAACGAGACTAAAAAATTGTTATCTTCTTTGTTTGAAATGAAAGATATGCGTGAAGCTGATATGATCTTAGGGATTAAAATTCGAAAAACCAACTCTGGTTATGCTTTATGTTAGTCACACTATATTGAGAAAGTGTTAAAGAAATATAACCTGTTTGATGTGACACCTGTTAGAACTCCCTACAATCCCAACATATCTTTAAAGAAGAACAACGATCCTAGTGTGTCTCAATTTGAGTATGCTAAAATCATAGGAAGTGTAATGTTTTTGATGAACTATACTCGTCCGGATATTGCTTATGCTATGAGTAGATTGAGTTGTTATACACATAATCCTAGTGAAGAACATTGAAATGCACTTCATTGTTTGCTTAAGTATCTTAGAGGTAAAATTGATTGGTGTTTGCAGTTTAATAAGTTTCCTACTGTTTTAGAAGAATATCGTGATGCAAACTGGATTTCTGATAATGATGAAGTTAATCTACTAGTGGTTATGTATTTACCTTAGGTGGAGGGGTTATTTCATGGAAGTATGCAAAACAGACTTGCATAGTCTGTTCTACCATGGAATTTGAATTTATTACTTTTTAGTTGGCAGGTCAAGCAGCAGAGTGGCATAGAGGTCTCTTAGTAAACATGCCACAATGGGAGAAGCAAGAGACACCTATCTTTATACATTGTGACTCACAGGCAGTAGTTGGAGTGGCTCATAACAGTGTCTACAACTGAAAGAGGAGACATATCCTTGTCAGACACAGTGCAATGAGACAATTGCTAAAACATGGTGTCATATCCTTGCAGTATGCGAGATCCAAGAATAATTTCGCGGATGCTTTTACTAAGGGATTGAATAAACGAGTTGTTCTCGAGGCATTGAGGAGGATATGGCTTAATCCTGTGGCTTTAAGAGGTATGGCGGATACCAATCATTTGGTCAAACGAAACTATATTAATCTTTTAGGTGCACTACATTCTTATCCCTATGGTGCTAAGTAGTGTTTTTTAGGTTGAGATTATTCTCTTAATGAATCCACGCCCATTGTGGGTAGTGTTTATAAGATGCACTAATGGATTCACCGACTATTAAATGTGAGGATGACCTAATTTGCTCTTAATAATTCCATATTTACATTTATGGTAGTATATGTTGAGATAGACTTGATGGAATTACCTATGTAAGTGTGAAGGTTTGGCTGGATTTTATGAGAGAATTAGGCTATCTGCGCATAGCAATTATGAGTCCCAAGGTTTGCGCACATGGCCATAAAGGCACAAGTACTTTATCGGGGATATACTTTTCTGTAGGTTGATATGTATTGGGGAGGGGGGATGGGGGTCTCGATCAAAGTCTTCCAAGGTCAAGGCCGAGTCAACTTGTAAGATTATTGATTGTTCCCTCACATCACTAATGTATCAATTCAAATCGAAAGATATTGACGCCTAAGTATCTAATCTATTTTTGCCCAGTTTTCTTTCTTTTTCCTAGCTATCTTACAAGACATTAGTGGAGATTGTTGGATGTGAAGATGGGTGTTAATCGCTACATGGTGGTGTTTCTCTTGTTTTCTATCTTTCTTTTGTCCCACATAGGAGGAAAAGTGAAGTTAAGAGTGAGTTTATATATCACATTTTCCCTCCTTTTGTTGTATTGACTTGAAAGTGGGTTTTATGAAGGATGGGTGAGGTTTGGGCCTCCACATGCGCACGCGTGCCGTCGTTGTTGTCCATCCGACCAGCCGGGCTCGGCGCGTGCCGCGGGTCGTGAGTCGTGAGTCAGGTTATTTTGAATATGATTTGTTTTATTTGCGTCTTTAAAGTGTTGCAACTAGTCGTTTTGACTTATTTTATTATCCTTAATTGAGGAATATGTTCAGCCAATAATTTTGATTCCCTTTAGTTTTTTCCTCCATTCATCCCTGGTCTTATGCCTTCTCATTAAAGGAGCTTGATTTCTACATATGTTAAATGAGTTGGTCCCCTCTGTTTCTCCTATAAATTGAAACCTTTGGTGGACTGTTTTACTCACCAAAACACACACAACTCTCCTCTCCTCTTTTCTTCCTCTCTTTCTGGGTAATTAGTTTTGCATGCTCCAAATCCTTGGCCATGAGTGCACATGTCCAAGGGTAATTTGAGTTAACCTTGGGGAGCGACCAATAGTTATGATTGGCACCAAGGTCGGGCCGTAATCGCTTTCAAGGCAGTAGTTGTTCCACGACTCAGATTTCTTATGTTTACCTAAAGCCTTGATTCTTTTTCCCCGTTACAGTATTCCTATGATCGTATCTAAACTTGTGCTTGAGTAGTTGTCTTGTATTATATACAACGTATGTGATTTTTCAATTCAGGGTGTGTTTGGTGGGGAAAATAATTTTCTCATTTTCAACTGTTTGGTAGCTGAAAAATCAACAGTGTCTTTTTCAGTAAAAATGATTCCCCCTTCCCTTTGTAAACTATTTGTTTAGGTCCAACCTTAAGAAAATCTAATTTCCCGGTGCATGTACGTTACTCTTCGCGGTCCAAATTCCTCTTGTTCGCTCCTATCTCTACTAGAGACACAGTTCGTTTTTCACCCATTTCTTTCTCTCTCATTTAGCTCCTCTCTCTCTCTCTCTCTCTCTCTCTCTCTCTCTCTCACACACACACACACATACACACATACACACACACACACACACACACAGATACACATCTAGCTCAAAGGAGATATGCATGTACATATCTACCAAACAAGTAAAAATATCACCTGAAAACTTATTTTCCTAGAAAACTATTTTACAAGAAAAACTATTTTCCTAAAAGATGATTTTAACTGGGAAATAAAGACTAAAAGGGCCTCTTATTTTGGTGTAATTATATTAAGGGGTTCTCATTTTCACAAAATGCTTCCAGGTATCTTCTATTTTGCAGTAATAATTATTAGGGCCTTGCTTTTTAGCATAAACTTACTACAAGGTGCAAAAAACATTTATAATTATAGAGAAGGGCCTTAAACATGGACCTTTTTGCAATTATCTGATTTTTCGAGGTTTTTATGCAAACAAGTTCAAATAAACACTCTTAACTCTTTATAATGACTTTAATGGTACTAATTATCACAATCTACTACTTATACCTTATATATTATATTTTTTGTGGTATAGGCCCACCATGCTTAGTAAAATTAATTAAATTTAATTAGTGAGTTTCAACCGTTACCTGAACTTAGTTGCATTGGATCTCTAGCGTTCTTCAGCTTCCAGTTTACAGAGTGGCCAATCTCAACCCCACCAACCTTAGATCAAGCACAACACAGATCTGTTTCATTTTCTATCTCAGACCGTAGTCACTAATTCAATTTATTTAGATTTTAAAGGATAGTGGAACTTTAATCAAGAAATTATAATACTTAAAGCATAAGGTTCAATTGGATAACGTTCCATACTGGGAAACTTCTTTTATTGAAAGCTTGAAAATGAAAATATTACAATGGAAATAATTAATGAGAACTAGACCTCTAACATCATTAGAGAAGCTTGCTGATGGAGAAATGGTGACTCCCAATTCTCTCTTTGCTCAAGACTTGCTTAAATGACCGTGCTTTCAACACATACTTACTTCTCCTTTTATAGAGGAGTTTCACACACCTTGGATACCCTAGTGGCTTCAGTACCATTATTACAGATACAGATGACTACAGTACAAACACGTGATTCCTACAGACTCAATAGTATAAACTTTAAATAACAAACACTCTTTTTTATTAGTGGTACCACAGTAGCTTGCAGGTCATAATGCTTGTGGGGTTGTTAATGCTTTATGCTCTCAAGTTATACAGATTAAAATCTTCTCCCTTATCTTGCTCTAATGGATTGTATTTATCAAAGAGCTCTTGAAGATAAGATTTTCCTTATACGGATAAGAATTCTCCAGCTCCAATTTTTAACAGATATTCATACATATCTTCAGATTTAGCTCCGTTAAGATCAACAAGTTTGTCAAACTTCTTTGGATAGGTGAATGTAGTGTTACAACAATGGATAACCCTATATCCTCTATCAATATCCAACCATAGATGGTGCATTAACTTGTAAAATCCAGTTGCTCTTGCTTTTGAAGGATGAGTTACTTTTTCTCTTCTTTCTGGAAACCACTCTTCTTTTGTAAGATATCCTCCAGATGTGTCTTCGACTCTAATAAGATAATGGGCAAGACTAATCTTATCTCCATTGTACTCAATATTAACACATTCATAGAAAGTAATTGGCCATCCTGTAGCTTTTTTTACTTCTAGTGAATAAATTTTGTGCACCCTTCTAAATACAAATTTCTAGAATTTTGTAAATCTTGGAGATAATGTTCCTTCTGGATTAGGGACAACGTGGCCTTCATTAGTCCAGAATTCTCTTACCATACCATATTATCAAGCCTTCATGATTGGATCATTTGGAGGGGTAGTATTAGGGCAGAAGTGTACTTTTCCTACTCTAGAAAAACCTAATAAACTAACATTTTTCCCTAAGCTCTCCAGACTTCACGGTTACAATATCTCAAAGGATCCATGACTGATCCATTATACATCAATGACCGATGCATACCACTCATGAAACCAATTTTTTCGAGCTTTTCTTATAATAACACTCTGAATATCGTAACAACATTCGAGATAATTAATCCGAAATTCATCGAGACTAAATTTCTCGGCTATCAGATATTCAACATAACTAAAAATAAACTTGCATCTTTTCTTTTTATTTTTTCTAAGATTATTAGAATGAATCTACATGAGGTGACACCTTTCCTAGTAATTTGGGTAACCGGCGTTATGCTTCATCTGCTTGTCTGGGCGAGACATTCACCAAGTTGAATTCCATTGGCTAATTCTCGCGTCAGGTGGTCTGCTAATGAATTCTTCGAACCCTGTATGTGTTCAATAGAGAAAGAGAACTGGTTAAGCCATAATTCATCGAGACTAAATTTCTCGGCTATCAGAAATTCAACATAACTAAAAATAAACTTGCGTCTTTTCTTTTTATTTTTTCTAAGATTATTAGAATGAATCTACAAGAGGTGACACCTTTCCTAGTAATTCGGGTAACCGGCATTATGCTTCATCTGCTTGTCTGCACGAGACGTTCACCAAGTTGAATTCCATTGGCTAATTCTCGCGTCAGGTGGTCTGCTAATGAATTCTTCGAACCCTGTATGTGTTCAATAGAGAAAGAGAACTGGTTAAGCCATAATTGCCAACGTACGTAGGAGCCTCCCTTGCGCTTGCATATTTGATAAATTCTTTTTAACAAAGCCAAGTATGCCTTTGCAATCAGTTCAGATTAGAAATTCTTTTGGGGCTAAAAAGATTAAAACCTTTTCAATTCCTCTTATGAAAACAAGAATTTCTTTTTCCATGGTAATGTAATTGCATTCAGCCTTATTAAAACTTCTACTGCAATATTTGTAGAGACGTTCTCCTTCTTTAATTTTGAGTACTGCACTCCAGTGCTCATTGCTAGCATCTGTCTCAAGAATCAAATCATCGTCTTCGTTAAGCAAATTAAGGACATGAAAATTTCGACATAAATTTTTAAGATTCCTTACAAGTAATGAATCATCCAAAGTCCAATTCCACTCAACATCTTTTTTAAGTTTTCTTTACAGATCCTTTCTCAACTTTGCTAGATCCTTGATAAAATCTGATGCATAGGGGAGGCACCCTAAAAATCTTTCTAATTGTTTTCTATTCTCAATTTTTTCAGGAAACTTTCCTATTTTTTCTAGGATGTGTTTTTGTAGAATGACTTGTCCAACTTTAATTTGTTATCCAAGAAATTCTATTTCTTGCTCAGCATAAACACACTTTTTTTTCCAAGAACAATTCCATGATTGATGCACTTTTGAGTAGACCTGTCAATTCGGTCGGGCGGGCGGTTTCGGGTCGGTCGTATATCGGGTTCGGGTAAATACGGGTCGGGTGTATTTCGGGTTCGGGAAAATACGGGCGGTATATTTCGGTTTCGGGTCAACCCAACGGGTTATGATTGCGACCTTTTTTCGTTTTTTCTTTTTAAAAAATGATCTCTAAATATTACTTTTTGTACAATATACATAATAAAATATGATTATCTTCTATTAACGATAGATTATTGTAATTATATTGACTTAAATTAGAGAAATAACAAATAAATAAGTTGCGGTTATAGTTTAACGTTAAAAATTACAAAGAAAAATCACAAATTCTAATAAAGTTGAACTTAAAAAATTAATTTTTCGGGTCAAACGGGCGGGTCAGGTTTGACCCGCTAATTTTCGGGTTCGGTATACTTCGGGTTCAGTTCAGAAAATCTTGTTCAAAACCCAGAAATTTCGGGCGGGTTCGGGTCGGGTCAGAAACTGCCAGGCCTACTTTTGAGTTACCGCTAAGAGATCATCCTTGTGTTGTTCAATAGTTTTAGAGAAAATAAGGATATCATCATTATACACCAAACAACAATGAGTGAGATCTTTGAAGATCTTATCCATTATCCTCTGGAATATTCGAGGTGCATTCTTAAGACCGAATGACATGACTAACCATTCATAATGCCCTTGAGGAGCACTAAAAGCTGTTAAAGGAGTGCTTTCTTCGTCCATTTTTATCTTCCAATAACCACTCTTGCAATCCATTTTAGAGAACCATAAGGCTCCTTGAATTCTATTGAAGAGAACTGTTTTGTTTGGAATATAGTATCCATCGAAGAGTGTGCTATCATTAAGCTTTTTGTAGTTGATGACCATTCTAGCTTTTCCTCTTTTCTCTTCAGCATGATTCCTAACCATGAACGCAAGACTTGTATGTCTAGTCTTGCTATCCTTGATAAGCTTTTTATCTAAAAGCTCTTTTATCCATTCCTTAAATTATTGGATATCTTGGTGTGTATACACCATCTATTTACCCTAATAATAGTCTTGGAATCGGTTAAACTGATAGTAGCGTAGGTTTTTATCTTTATCCCAAAATTTTAAAGGGTTGTAAAAATAGAGTTCTTTGCATAACTCTTCTTGTTGTTTTTCAATTTGTTCTTTAACAGATAAATCTAGAAGTGAAATAGTCAATACTACTTCTTTTTGAGCTGGCACTACCTTTTCACCATGCTGGTTGCACGAAAAATCTATTGTTCAGTGGGTATATGCCTATTGTAGTTTTTCTAATAGGTACTGAGTGACCGTCTATTGTGAAGATAATTTGCTGAATGGTTTGGGTACAAGGAGAATATAATCTTTGGAAGTTATTTTCAATGATCATATCACGTGATGGTTGGTTTGTTTCCCAAATTATTAGAATTACGCACTTGACTCTTCCCATTTCTATAGTTAAACCTTCAATAGCTTCACTATGGTTCATAACACTATTATCCGCAATTCTTACTTGCAAAGGATTTTTACTGTTTGCCATAAATATTCAGGAAATAGTGTCTTCTTGCTAAAGCATACTGAGCATCCAGTATCTATGTATGCACATAGTTCATATTTGTGAAATCCTTCAATGCATACTTTTATAGGAATATATATGCTATTGGGATTGGTTTTGACCTCATAATGATTTTCTATATGCACGTTCGATTTTGGTGTTTCTTTAGCTAGTTCATCCTCATATATAGGTTCACTTATAGTCCTAGTTTTGTAGCCAATCTTTTTTCTATCTAGACTGGATGTTCTATCTAGACAAGACCTTGCAGAATCGAAACTCATTCTACTCATTTCCAAAGTCATACTTACATCATCATCATCTTTTGATACTAGTTTATCTCTAACCGATGAGCTTTCTCCCCAATCAGATTTAGTATTCATATTTCTTAACAATTGAGGTTTGATGGTGATTTACCATCTTCATTAATCTTAATAACATTTTTCTTGCCAATTTTGGTTGGATTAAAGAAACTATCAATCCAATTCAAGAACGTTCTATCCTGATATCTTGAGGATTTGATTTTATCCTCTGAATTTTCTGTTTAGGCTCAGGTCTCTCAAACTTTTCAGTTTCTATCATAATAACTTTTGTCTTTGGATCTATGGTATTATCTAACTTGTAGATAATTTTCCAGAATATCCTAAGTGGATAACCACCTAGTTTCATATCCATACCAACACTTTTTATATTTAGAGATAAAAAGTTTTTGGCAAAGTCGTCTTTAAGACTAACATAATATCCCAGTCTACAGTTGAATCCAACTGATCCATTACGTAAATTAGTCTTTATGCCAGTGATAATCTGATTGTGAAATTTATTGTGCCTAATATCACAAAGCAAAGCATAAAGATCTATATCCTTACCGTAATGTTGTAATGGAGTTATCTGGATTTGCACACTTCCTACATGGATATATCTATATTTTCTATCCTTGTTGTGCCTCAGAACATTATCCCAATTGATTAGGTTTACTTCTCCAACGTCATACTCGCGATCTTTAATCTCTAAGTCTCCCTCCATCATTTCACAAACATATTTTGATCAATTTTAACTGAAAGATGGATTTTTTGTAGATCATATCCTTTTGAATAATTGAAATTACCCAATCACCTTTAACTTGTTCACCATGATTTTCATCATCTACTATGAATTTCTCTCCTTGTAAGTCTCATAATCTCACTTAATTACCTTCCATCATATGACTAGTATCTTCGTAATCGGAATCAGATTCATCATGTATGGCGATTTCAACAATACCTTTGTTATTGCTAAAGGCAAGTTCAAAGGCTTTTTCTTTAGTTATTTTGTCAAACTCAAGACTTCCTAAGGTTTCTATCAACTTATGATTTTTCTTGTTTTTACACTCATTAGCATAGTGACCAACTTCACCACCAGCCCAACATTTACAATTACTTTTGCCAGTGGGGCAATAAGTACTCTTTATAAAAAATCTTCTTTTCTTTGGGGCTCGTTTGTTGGTATATTTCTTTCTTCTGAGTTTTTCACCTCTTTGTTTATTAAAAGCCCTTTTCTTATAACCCTTTTTTGTCAAAGGAGTATCCCAAAAGAATAGGAATTGTTTCTTCATGGTCTGATGTTTTTTGATATTTAGACATTGATCAGTGACCCATCTTCTAATAAAGGCACATCTCATACCAAGAGTATCGGTATGTTCAGGATTCTTTTTCAACCATTCTTCAAATTTCTCTTGGATAATGGAATTTATAGGATAAGATAGTTTATCATAAAACATAGCCAAATTCATAGGATTATGACCAATTTAATAATAAAAGTAATTAAACTCATTAGTATAATGCTCTAGATATCTCATATCTAGAATTTTTATACTTACAAGTTTTCGTTGATGTGCTCTTATCTTTTCTTCCATTTCTATATTAACACCAATAAATTCCATAGAAATTTCTTTGCACAGGGCTTTAAACATTTCAGTAGGATTTTCTATTACTCTCAATATTGCTTTAGCCTCTTTAGAACTAGAATCATACCAATCTGCTATAGTTCCTGAAAAACTGTGTTTTAAATAATTTAGAAAGTTTTCAGATGTCCAGTTGGCATTTAGATTGAGAACACTACTCATACCCTTCTTCCAATGTTCAAATATTTCTTCCCTATTACGGACTCCATCTAGATTTAACATGTACCCAGTTTGACTTATTGGAGTAAGATTTACTTCTTCATGAAGAGGTTGATATAAGGTTTTAAAGGAAAATGACTTAGTTCGTCCAACCGTATTATTTCTTGGTTGGAAATATCTATTATTACTACGGCTAGATTCACCAAAATTTTGAGGTAATGGTATTACATGAACTTGGTTTGTTTCAAGTTCTTCCCCAACTTCATTCGCCTCGGATACTTTGCTCAATATTTCTCTAACCTCATCTAGAGGTATAACCTCCATAACTTCTAATTTGATTAAGTTCATTTGTTTGTGGATTTCTTCTTCAATTAGCACATGATTGACATCTAATATCATTATTAGCCTCCTCTTCTAAAAGTATCTGTTTTTCAGCAATAACAGTCATAATATTATTAAGAGCTACTCCATCTTGTTCTATTTCGAACAACCCATGGAGTTCCTTCAAACTAAGAGTTTGAAATTCCTTCATCATTTCCTTCTTGTTTATTTGGAGATTCTTCTTCTTCTCTTTTAGCAGGCTCAACAAGTTCTGGTGCTTTAATTTTTTCTTAAGAGAATATAAAGGAAAAGAAACTTTGTTTTGTTGATTTTGGAAATGATATTTATTTTTATAAGTAGTACTGGGATTACTTAAACTTTTATACTCATTACTCGATGTTGTGAATCGTTTAACAAACTTATATGGGAAGTATGAGCAAACTTGTTTAAAGCTCTTACTTCACTTCTAAGTGCTTCTAAATCTTTTTAATTTTAAGGTCTAAGATTAAATAAAAGATAGAATTTAGCTGAGCTCCTACTTCCCTTGTCTGATATGGATTATGGACGACATGAGCAAATTCAGGATAAGGACAATTGGGAGAGGTTATTAATTACTAATTAATATATTTTTAAATTCAGTAATTATAATTAGTGAAGTTTGACACGTGGATCTGATACCGAATGGAAAAAGGACCAAAACTATGGCAGGAATATATAAACTAGCTTAAGCGGAATTATTAAATGTGATAAAATAGAGTTTTTAACTATTAAGTACGAAAAACAAAACTCAAAGCCAAGCAGGTACTAAAGTGCAAATATGAAAAGTTCAATTGATGCCCAAAAATTATTACCTCATAATATAGAGTACCTGATAATTATTTTTCAAAATTTAGGATCTTTATAATTATTACACTAAAATATAGGGTCCTGATAGTCTTTAATTCTTTTCACTGGTACCAAACACACCCTCAATATCAATACACACTTTTTAAATAAAAAAGGTATTCTTAATACTTATTTATTATCATTTAATAAATAAAATCATAAAATATTAAATGGGTATCTTGCTTATTATTTTTTATAAAGGAAAAAATAAAAGAAAATTTATAGTGCGCATAGATTATGAAATTAGACAACAGTTTGAGGTGGGGTCTTCACCAAAGGGAAAGTTTGTATATTGTGCTTTTGTGTGACAAAAAGGAGGAGGGCACAAAAACGGGTAGCTAGCTTATGAGTTAAGGGAATAACAAGGTGGGGAATATTAGTAGGGTTAGGGGGCACATCATATGGGGGACGAAGAATGGCAATTGTTGGAGCACTAAATTAGTTACATATATGCCTGCTTTCGGGAGTCACATCAATATAGCATATAAGTATTTTTTTTCTTTTTAAAAGTTATGTTACATTGAAAATTAAAAGTAACATTAGAACTTTTGTTTTATCGACTTTTGTTCTTTGTTTCCATCATACACTTATCAACTTTGGCCTATAACTAATCATCTCATTTACACTGATGATCTTATATACTTATTTCTATCTTTGTTGCCATCGTGTATCATATATATATAAACACACACATATATATACTTAGACAAACTTATATATACTTTAGTTTCATCGACTTTTGTTCTTTGTTTCTTATATACTTGGACATTGGCTTATGTATAATATGTTTTATACATGAGAGGGTTCAGTAAGGGTCTTGATGTTGTTATTGGCGATTCTTGGAAGTGAATATTGGCTTGTTACAGGTCTGAATCATTTACTAAATGTGGCTGAATTGATCTACTAAGGAAAGTGCAGCAGTTAATATCCTTAAGTGTTTGGTCTGATGCTTGGCTCCAATGCTTGTCCCAGTCTATAATCAAATTGTACGTGTTGGTTGATCTTCTGATTGTCTGAAAGTTTCACGATCCTTTGATGTGCAATCTTCCGTGGTATTCGAGATTCATGAAAGAATTGAGAAGCTATGTTCTACAAACATTAATTGGGAATGCCTCTCTTTGATCATCAGAATGGAAGCTTATGCACCTTTACTTCATTGACTTGTTAGCATCAAATTTTCAAGGCATTTCTTGTCAGCTGTTGGAATTGATAACTATTTGGTTGGCCGTGGGTGTCTGGTTGTTGCAACTGATTTCTCAATATTGTGGACCTCATGTTTTCAATGTGTTTGTGTTGTGTTATTGTCTCTCGGGCTAGGGTTGCAATATTTTCTTATGGGTTTGGTTTGGTTGATCTCTCTAATCATGTCATGTGTAATCAATGAGCTCATGCTCTGTTTGGTGCACCTCGACATCTCTTTGTTTCAATAAAAGGGCCTGATGACCGCAACTTATTAAAAAAAAAATGCATGCCTCAACCTCTTCTTAATTATTTAGTGTGCACTCGCGTTTATCAATACGCACATAATATATATAAGAACTTAGTATCTTAAATCTCGACATAATTAAAGTTTATAAACATAGATTTGTACCTAACTAGTCTTTTGTATTTTTCATTCAAGAAATTTTACTTATTAAGACCGTAAGAAGGATTGTTATGAGATTATTTTAATTATTGTTTCCAAGTCTATTTTATCACTTTTTAGTTAAAAACTAATTGCTTGTTTAAACTGTTACCATTTCTAAAAATTTATGGTAAATTATATAATTTCACATGAGTATAAAAGAATGAAGAAAAGATTATTGTATCTACAAACCAGTTAATAAAACATATCAATTGGTAAGAATGTGATCAACGACTCCCTTTTTTTTTTTTTTCTAGATCTTTAGAAAATGTATCAGCCATTTACTTCTTTTGGGGGCTATCATTGACCTTTTTGTCAATGGTATGTCCCCATATGATTAATTTTTATTAAAATGTTTGTCTCTTTGTTTGTAAAATTTTACTTTGCACTTAATTATATGGAATTTTAGTCTTTTTCTTATAGCTTTGTCCAATTGGTATGGTCTAGTACATAGTGTAAAAATCGATTTCAAGTCACTATAGCACATATTCTAAGCCTCTCCATGAATAGTAAACAAGCATAGTCATCATAAAAAAAAACTTATGACGAGATTGTCATAATTTTGCAACTGGATAGAGCTATAGATCGTATAGTCTAGACTAAGAAAGGGATTTGACTTAATGGACCAAGTGAAGTTAATTCAGTGCAATCCTTGATCCAAGAAATTCTATTGTTCAATCCTCGATTCAACATGGATCAAACTGAAAGGCCAATAGTTTGACGAAATAACAATGACTCTACTACCTAAATTTTAGCGTTTCTTTTAATCTTTCTCATTAACGGTTGTGCATATCCAGTTTGGACTAGATCGAGGACCAGATCGAAATTTGTTTGGTCCATTCCAAGACTTAACTTTTTTCAGTCCAGCTCAGTGCCCAAGTTCGGTCCTCGGTCTTTTCGCTCTAGTCCCATTTGGTCAAGGCCTATACAGATGCTCAGCTTTAGAGCTGAACATCAGTAAGATTTATTTGAAAATCAAATCTCGTATCTATATTTTAAATTTATAATTATTTATTCACAATTTGGTCATAAGTGTTATTTGGAGTATTATTAATAAACTCGTTCTATTTTGATTAAAATTAGTATTTGGCGTTTATAGTAGCGTTTCATTTTAATTAAAAATGAATAATTATCATGTTAAAAAAGTAACAACAATTCCAAGTTATTTAATTTGAAAGAACCCTTAAGGTGGTTGACAAAATTTAAGTTAAGGCTACAAAACTCAATACACAAGTAAGTGAAGGTATTTGGCATAGCCAAAGATAAAGGATAAAAGTGATATGTAAATGACGAAAATAAAAGAAAATAATACACAGGAATTTAGTCGATGTTCACCTTCCAAATAGGGCTACGTCACCAGATCTAAGCTTCTTTTCACCTAGGCTTTCGAACCACTTCACTTCTTGTTCACTTAAGAAGTACAAGTAGGTCCTCAATCTCGGCTCCCTTGACTACCTCCAAGAGAAACTTACAAAAAACACAATCAAGAAGGCACGTCCCCTCTTGATCTACAACTCAATGAAGGCAACACTCTTGAACTAAACTCAATCAAGACAACACCCTTGATCTATAACTCACTATGCATTAACAATACTTAGATATCAAAGTGAGTTTCCCAACTCACTTAATTACACATCCCATTGCAAGAATATACTTTCAAACCAAGGACCTCATAATACAATAGACTAAAGGATATGGAATTACACTTGTGGGGTGGAGTGTTTCCCTCATTTTTCTTCTCTATCTTCGTCCTCTTTTTATACCCAAAAGGTGAGGTGAATGTTGGACATTGTAAGGCTTTGGAAGGACCCTTGAATTGGCAAGATGTCGTTGAAGATCTTCACAAAATCGATTTCTCATTGATTTCTTGTTAGCAACAAGGTGCAACGTGATAATTGCTGGAATTACAACAATCAAGCCTTTCTTAAATGGTTTGATACCTTCTAAGAGAGATATGCCAATAATTAGTAAGCATATTATTGAATTTAGATATTGATTTAGAGATCATGGAAGGAGGTAACAAACATGTCAAGACAATCATGAAAGTATCACTCTAAGACATTCGAGTTATATGCCAATAATAATCAAATTTTGACTTTCATTCAAAATCATTCCAGCCGCCATGGTCCTTGACCCTGGGTCTGCCAACGTCTTTGAGCTTGGGTCTGTTGAGATCCTTGCGCCTAGTCTGACAAGGTCTTCTAGGGGTTCTAACATATTTATTTAAATGTTAATTATTTTTTAATTAAACCATCACAAAATCCATAACATGATCATATTTCGACATAAGACGTACACAGTGTTCAACATTAGTGTGGTAGCCTGTAATATTTGATAAATCAGATCATGTTCTTTTCATTAGTAAACTGAATGTAGTGTAAGTAAGGTTATGGAGTGTGTAGGATTGAAATAGGTATTGCAAGGTAACGTGGGATAAATATATAAATGTTTAAATATATATTGAGTAATGTGGATAGTGTATGTAATGTAAGTGGAAAGATATAAGGTAGCTATAAGAAAGGTAAGTTTTACCTTCCAAAAGAACATGCCTTTAAATATTAACTAATAAAATATTAATATTAGTTAAATTATTGTTTCTAATAGTGTTTAATGTAATTGATATTTGTGATAAATATTAATAAAAATGGCATTTAACATTTGAAAAGTATTATATATTTTTTGATAATTAATGCCATTTAAAAATTTTAACATTGAAAATTATACATATATATTCCTTTACATCAAATTGTATATATTGATCTAACTTACCAACAACTGAATTTAACCGACACATTTTTTAACACTCATATGAACAGACAACTATCCACTAATAGTTGACCACTAATCTGTAAACTACTTAAACAGCTATGCACTAACAAAATCACTATCTGCAATTTTAAGTTACTTGTTTTTCCGAAATGACCATATAATTGGCAATCAACACTCTTAATGCAATGTACCACGAGCTAATCTTTAATAAAATAGAGTAGAAATGTCCACCATGCTTAGATGCGCATAATTCACTTCGAATTTATTTATTCTACATTATGACAATAATTTGCAACAGCAAGAGAATACGACTATTATTGTTGTAATAATTTATCTTTAATTATTTTACATAAAATATTGATTTAATTTTGTCTGATCTTGGAAGAGTGATCTGGAAAGGATGGCCATCTACGTGGGTACAAAACACTTTCATTATCAAATAAAGTGGGTTAAGGAACAAGGGAAATCCACGAGTCAGTTTATGATATATAAATAAAGGGCGGCTTAGTGGGCTTGGGCCCGCCCAAACGTTGCTTTCAGTTTTGTATTCTTCAAATTTTTTTTCCATAATTTTGAATAATGACATGACAGTTCTTGGTGATTTAATTATTGGTTTTTCAAAAGTCTTTCAATTTGATTTCTCCTACATTTAAATTAGCTTAAGTGGTTTTCCAAATATTTTTCTATAAATTCACGAAATCAGCCAGTTAATGAATTTCAATTTATTAGAGGAAGATTATCTATATCTGAATCATTCAAACCGCATTAATATATGTTTTTCCTACAAATTTATTGTTATAGTAGTTGCTCAATAATGTATTTAATGCGTCTTATTTAATTATTTCACTCGAAACACATTTCAGAACTTAAACTAATTAGCCAAGCAAGAAAGCACCAATGATCAGTCAAGAGAAAGAATACTCAATCAATGGTTAGAGTACTTCCCCTAAATGTGGATGTATAGCAAATGAGGACTTGATTAAGGGGTTATATAGCCACCTACATACTCAATGGATGGTGCGATCTATTTGATCAGATTGCTTTTATTTACCCTTTAGCATTCAGAGTTCGACATTAGTAGCATTTATATTAGCTAATTGAAGGTTGAATTTTGTATATATATTTTAGAGATGCAATATAGTCGTTAGTTCATAATCTTCACTATAGGTGTGTTTAGACGTTTTATAATGAAATTATTTTATTTGATTAAAATTGTCTTACCTAACTTTAAAATTAGTAATTTTTATGATTTCTAACACTAGCTTTAGGCAGATATATATGCTTAATTTGAATTCTAAGGCACTAGTGTTTGTTGGTTATGGCAATGAACAGAAATGACACTCAAACGAATAAGCACATTCAGGAAAACATATTATAAATAATTTTTTTTATAAAAATAAATCTAAACAGGTACAAAGAAAAATGTAATTTTATAATATATACGTACAGGAGCGGCATTGTAAAGATGTAATTCAATCACAATTTCTTTTCAAATGTAATATGCAATAATATTAATTTTATACTAAAAATAAGATGCTTAAAAACTATTTTGTGGGGGCTGTTTAGAGCATTCCTAGCAATATGAGATACGCGTGATAAAGATCCGCTGTCATGGAAGGTATGAGAGACAGTAAGGGTCCGTTTGGACCTCGGAAAACAGCATGGAAAAAAAATTATTTTGGAAAATGAAAATCTTTCCTATGTTTGGATTGAAGAAAAAGGAATGGAAAAAAAATAGTTGGAAAATTGCATGGAAAATTTGGAGTAACAATGAATAAAAAATTTTCCCTTCAAAAATGAAAGGAAAGTTGGGAGAAAAATTTTAGATCAAAGCCAACCTTTCTTTTCATCCTCTCTCTAACTCGTCTCTCTCTCTCTCTCTCTCTCTCTCTCTCTCTCTAACTCGTTTCTCTCTCTCTCTCTCTCTATCTAAGTCTCTTTTTTCTCTCTCTCTCTAACTTTCTTCTCTCTTCTCTCTCTCTCTCTCTCTCTAATTTTCCTCTCTCTAACTCTCTTCTCTCTCTCTCTCTCTCTCTCTAACTCTCTCCTCTCTCTCTCTCTCTCCCTCTCTCTCTCTCTAAGTTTCTTCTCTCTCTCTCTCTCTCTAACTCTCTAACTCTCTTCTCTCTCTCTCTAACTTTCTTCTCTCTCTCTCTCTCTCTCTCTCTCTCTCTCGTACGCGCGCTCTCTCTATTCTCTCTTCTCTCTTTCTCTCTCTAAGTATCTTCTCTCTCTCTCTCTAACTCTCTTCCCTCTATCTCTCGCGCACTCTCTCTTCTTTCTCTCTAAGTCTTCTCTTTCTTCTCTCTCTCTCTCTCTCTCTCTCTCTCTAACGTTCTCTCTCTCTCTCTCTAACTCTAACGTTCTCTCTCTCTCTCTCTAACTCTCTCTCTCTCTCTCTCTCTCTCTCTCTCTATCGCTCTCTCTCTCTAACTCTCTCTTTGTCACTCTCTCTATCTCTCTAGTTCTCTTTTATCTCTCTCTCTCTCTCTCTCTCTCTCTCACTCTCTCTTTCTCTCCCAAATCACATCATATGATCTAAAAATATGAAACTTGATATTTACAAGTTTTCTTGTAAATTTTATTTTTCCATTTATTTTTCCACAAACCAAATAAGGAAAAGAAAATTGAATAGAAAATAGATTTTTTCCTTCAAAATTTACTTAAACCAAACAAGAAAAAGAAATTTACTTTACCCCAAAAATTTTTTCCTCCTAATTTTTTTTCCACGAGATTTTTTTTCCATCCTGTTTTCCTAGGTCCAAACGGACCCTAAGTGAGCAAGCAAGGCCAGACATGTGACTGGTATGCCTCCATGCCCAACGTGTGCCACAACCTTTGGGAAGAGAATTAATGGGGGAAAAAAAGAACAGATGGAGAGAGGAGAGAAAAAGTGAATCTTGCTATTCTTTCACAATGTTGTAGGGAATGCACGATTACTTGCAACATTTTTCAGACTAACTTCAAATGCTAAAAGGAGGTTCAAACCCATTGATGTTAAAGAGTCAACGGATGATCAATTATAGTCAGGGTTGTAACACCAAAATACTCATTATTTTCACACTAACTTCAAATGCTATTAAACTTTAGAGCGGTTATAGGTGCAATTTATTAGGTGCACCCAGAGCATGTGTTCTAGATGCTCCGATTGTTCATCTACATATATATTAGGCTGTTCCCTCACATATATTAGGTTATTCACTCTGATTATTATAATTGTTCACTCGCAAATATCTTGAACACATACTTTGAGTGCATATAATATATATTGGGTGATAGATGAGATTCTCACTTTTTTTGGCTGAGTAAGTGAGAGTGAGATTCTCACTTGCTTATGGTTGAACATCCATATATGAGATACATAAATCCAATGAATGAGTGCAAATGTTTACATTTTGGACCTTGAAGTATAGGGTAATTAATTTTTTGAACCCTTGATTTTGAACGCTAATTTTTTTTCTTTCTTTCCATGTTTGAATTTATCTCCCGATTAGTGTCAAACTTCATGACTTAGGTTAAGGCTGATAGTGAAGCTATAATGTACCTCTTTTATTCATATCAGATCTACTTAGACCCTAAGTACCAGGGGTATAAGTAGTTCCAATATGAATAAGAGATGTGTATTATAGTTACATTATCAGCTTTAACCTTAGTCTCAAAGTTGATGACAATCGGGAGAGTAATTCAAACGAGGGAAGAAAAAAAAAACGGTACACGTGCCTTTTTCTCAGCCAACAAACTTTAAAAGTTTTATTTTTTTTTAAATTCAGCTCATAATCTTTAGGGTCCAAAAAATTAACAATGAAAATTAAAGATCTAGAAAATTAATTATACTATACTTCGGGGTCCAAAATGCAAAATACCCCAGTAAATATATCATTGGTCCATTATAGAACAATGTCCGTATGTATTAGATTAGGTAATTAGGGTAATCCTAATTTTCAAAGGAGGAGTTTAGTTAGGTTGGCATCCCATCAAATAATGATAGATCGGCTTCCAATCATGTATTGTAAACTCTGCAGTCATAATTCATAAACATCAAAAGCACTGGACTGGTTGCTTTCAAGCATCGACACTCCCCACATGAGTTTGCTTAGGGTGCATGAGGAGGACAATTCCAAAACTAAGTGCAAATGGCAATATCGATCTACCTCATCGGGGACCAAGTCTAGGTGTAAAATTAGTGCATTTGTATGCCTTCTTTCACAACACCAATAATTGAGCTCCAGTTTGGACCAAATTCTTGGTATTGGCTCTTGTTACAACTTTTACTATCTCTCCATACTGTCAGCCTTGTCTGTCCTCCTGCCTCCCTTTTATTGTTACGTCATATGTGATCTTTCCACATTTCCTAGGCAGTCTAATAAGCAAATGCAAAATGATAAATATCTTGATGTAGGATGATTCTTAATCATTTTACATCTCATATAAATCACTCAAAAAATTAAATGTAAGTATATTCAAATCATTGAAAAGGTATATTTCATTACTTTGAGGGTCATTATAACATATTAACAATATAAAAATATTTATTTATATTTTTTCCTAAATATAAAACTATGCATAAAATTAATGTGCATTTTCTACTATGATTGATGAAATTAGATATTATTTATATTTTTTTCACCTAGCTAATAAGTATTATACTCTTGTAGTTGATAAATATACGCAATTATTAGAGAAAATATTATTAAAAGTTAACAAAATGTGAAATATAAACAATTCAAGATGGTTATTAACCATCTTGAGTTAAGATGTGTATCATTCTCCCAAACAAATAATATGGAGGAAGGATGCTAGCATTATATATATATATACGTGTATATATATATATATATATATATATATATACATATATATATATATATATATATATATATATATATATATATATATATATATATATATATATGAAAATTGGATTATAATAATCCCAACTTTCATGAATTGGATAGCGATAATCCCTAGTCTCGTTTTGTACTCTGGTGGTCCAAAAAAAAAAAAGTTGGATTTTAGTGGTACCAAATCCACCTCCACCTCCACAACAACGACAACAACCTCCCAGGTGACACGTTTGAGCGCGGTCTGGGGGATCCTAATGGAGGCAGCCTTACCCCATGAATGAAACTTCATGGAGAGACTGATTACAACGGATCCGTATCAAAAACAGAGGAGAATTATATTTTTTTCATTCCTATCCAATATTATTTTTGTTTTTCCGTTCTTGCCCCCAGAAAGGTAGTGAATTATAGTTACTAAAACAATTTTTAAATTATTTTTTTTGAGAATCTGAGCAATTGTTATGATTTTTTAAATGTAACAAAAATAAAAAAAACGTAAAAAATAGTAAAAAATTTAAAAAAATCGGGAGAAACGCCGAAAATTCATTAAAAATCATGGTAAAGTGTTACATTATGTTTTGAATCTAATGCAACACAAAATCTATGATATTTAGGGTATACTCTCGATGATGTCCCACTACAATCCAATTTTATTTATTTTTGGACCATCAGAATCCAATTTTATAGTAGGGATTATTAATTATTGTCCAATTCTTAAAAATCGGGATTATTAGAGTCCAATTAATAACATTTACCCTCTTCCAAGTATTGCAAAAAGACGATTTTACCCCTTATGTTTCAGAAATTCAATTAACCCTACCTAAGCTTTATTAATATAATAAATACCCACCTAATCCGGCAAGTCAATATTTTGGACAAAACTACCCTTTCATTTTAATATGAATGGACGACTTTACCCCTAATTTTTTTAAAGAAAAAGACAACAGTGCCCCATTGTTTCTCTGTTATTCTCAGTTACATCGTCATGTTCCATCTATCATCATTTTCAAACCTCCAAACCTCCAAACTCTCTTGCTCCTTTTTTTTTTTATCACCCAAACTCTCTTATTTCTAGTTTCATAATCCTTCCCACCCAACCATCACCACCACCATGGCTTCAAATCTTACCTGATCATGGGTAACCTCCCAAAGTTTACTGTCAATCACCTGCTAGACTAGTATCTGATATGAAACTAGCGTCGAATAATGAGATCAGTGAACAGAACTCACAAAGGCAGGGTAAGAATGGTGTTACTTAGACCATCTTCGATAGAATGTCAGTCAAGTCCATTTGATGCCCTCCTCATCCATGCGAAATCATCATAAAACGACACCAACCATGTTTGCAGTAGCAAAGACATAACATCCTTGGAAGCCAATATTTGTCCCTTGCCAATACCCACAAATAACCTAGCAGTTAAGAAAGGGGTGAATTTTCATAACTTCTAGAGAATAAAATAAAGAGGGAGAAGAATGGCAGAAGGGTTGATTTTTTGTCTCTTAAAAACAAACATAAAAAATACTTTCACTTAAGGTTAGTTATAGTAAGGACATGATGGTCAATTCATGAAATAAAATAACTAAGCAAATCTGAAAAATTATGATTAAATATTTATTGCAAAGGTTAGGTAACATATTGAATACATTTGTTATAGGTTAAGGTAGGGTAAATGAAATTTCCTAAATATTAGGGGTAAAATCTTCTTTTTACGATACTTTGTGGGGGGTAAATGTTATTAGTTATATATGTATATGTATATATATATATATATATATATATATATATATATATATATATATATATATATATAAGGAAATTGGATTCTAATAATCCCTACTTTTGCAAATTGGATGACAATAATCCCTACTTTCAATTTGTATTCTGGTGGTCCAAAAAAAAAAAAATTGTATTGTATTGATACCAAATCCATCACCACATTCTTTTTATTTTTTTCATGCCTACCCCATATTGTTTTTGTTTTTTTCATTCCTGCCCTCAGATAGCTAATGAAGTCTAGTTGCTAAAACATTTTTTAAATTATTTTTTTGAGATTCCGAGCAATTAATATGATTTTTTAAAAAGAATAAAATAGAAAAAATCATAAGAAATAGAAAGAAATTCAAAAAATTTGTGAGAAGTGCTGTAAATTCATTAAAAATCATGGTAAAGTGTTATACAAAGTTTGGAATCAAATACAACACAAAATCTATGATATTTAGGGTATACTCTCGCTTATGTCCCACTACAATACAATTTTATTTTGTTTTGAACCACCAGAATACAAATTGAAAGTAGGGATTATTGTCATCCAATTTGCAAAAGTGGGGATTATTAGAATCGAATTTCCCTATATATATATATATATATATATATGAACATAGAACTTCGATGAGCATGTGAGCTTGGATGGGCATCAAGTAATTATTATGTGGACATCAAGTATTGTTTCAATGGATATCAAGTTTGCATGGTGAAATGATGTTCTCGTGATCTTCTTATGCAAACTTGATGTCCATTGAAACAATGTTTGATGTCCTCAAATACAATACTTGATGTCCATCCATGCTCACATGCCCACCAAAGTTTCATGCTCATGTGATTCATTCTCATATATTTATATATATTTGTTATTTATATATATTTTTGTGTATGTGTGAGTGTTAAAAAAGTTTCTCACTACCACACCCACACATATCGCGCCACCCTAAGCAAGTAATTTAATTTGTGTTCACTCTTGCAATTTATTTTAGGAAAACTTGTGTTGGAAGAAAGGGAGTAAACGGTATATGAAACAATGGAAAGTCGCTTGGATAACGCTAAGAGTCGTGGCTTAACACTCACTTTCCTTAAGAACTATTTACTATACCGTAAATGTTCAAAGGGATAAAGCTTAGCACTTGTAACACTCAAAATAAAAGTCTCTCACTTGAATCACTCAAGTATAGCTGCAGTCTAGACAAGAATGAAGATGTGATTGCTTAGAATGGTGTGTCAAATAGTTTGGTAACGTCTCCTATTTTTAGGAGACTTCCAACCCCCTTAGGATACCCTAGTCAAAGGGTAATCAAGGGACTTTAATGGAGGATCATGATCTTAATATGACCTTGACCAAGTCAAGTCATATAGCTGTTGCAATCTCATAATAATCGTGCTTAATAACAATATCAAACACTAATTACACAAAATCATATAGCCGTTAACATTTAAAACTGTTCTGGGTTCCAACACGGTCCGTGTTGGATCAACACGGTCCTTGTTGGGTGCAACACGACCCGTGTTGAGCCCAGGAACATTTTCCTTGCTCTCTGGAAGCCAACACGACCTGTGTTGATTCCAGTTTTACCTGTGTTGATCATATTCTTGATGTTTTACTTATATATGATCCTTGTACTTGTAATATATAATTGTTTTGGCTATATTCTTATCTTATACTCTTGAAATATTTCCAACAATCCCCCGCTATTTCAAGAGTATGTAAAACCCTTGAAATAACTTTACTTGAGAAACTTATACCCCCGCTATTTGAAATATACCTTAACTTGTAATCACCAGAGAAACTCAAAACATATGCCTAATGAAAAGTAGATTACTCTTTGAACTTTTCAATTAGTGTATATGAGCCAAAATTGAATCCAAATCACAAAGTAGACATAGCTTTGAACTTTGGATTTATATTGACCGACTATACTCATAACACACATACATTTTTAATCTTGAGTGTAAATACCTTTGACACTATTATCCGGCCTTGTGTCCTTATCCTTCATAAGTGTTTCGGAACTCTAGCTCATAGTCCCTTTATGCGGCCACACATTACACTTACATAGGTAAACTTTGCAACATACCACCCCTGTAACTAGGCTTTCCACAAAGTTTACTAAGAGTATTACTACTCAACCTCTTGTCATTACAGTTTGCTAAGCATCACTTGACCTTGGGATAAAAATTTGATGCTTCCTACTAATTAAGACAACTCCGCACTCATTTGAACTTTAGAAATTGGTAGTATTCCAATTCGTAAAGTTGAGTCTTTGTCGTGAGTAGTAGATATTCGAGCTACACTTAAACCCATCCCCTTTGAAGTGCCTTTTATCAAATCTCTAGACAACCCTTTGGTTAAAGGATCGACTAAGTTTTCTTTTGATTTGATATATCTTGATGTCACTACTCCATCCCTTATAAGTTGATGTATATAAGCATGTCTCAAACCAATGTGCCTTGACTTGCCATTGTAAACATGTATTACATCAAGAGTAGTTTTACTATCACAATGAATTGTGATTGGAGCCATTGGCTTATACCAAACCGGTATTTCTAATAATAAGTTCCTTAACCATTCCGCTTCCTTACAAGCAGCGTATAACGCTACTAATTCCGAAGACATAGTAGAGTCCGCTATATTAGCTTGTTTCTTAGAACCCCAAGAAACCGCTCCACCTCCTAGTAGAAACACCCATCCACTGGTAGAGGAGAAATCCCCTTTATTTATCCAACTCGCATCCAAGTATCCTTCTAATACCGAAGGTCTCCCTTATAAGTGAGTTGATAACCTTTAGTACCAGCTAAGTATCTTAATACTCTCCGAATTGCAAACCAATGCATATTACTCGGATTACTTGTAAACCTACTTAACATGCACATTGCATAAGCAATGTCTGGCCTTGTACTTGTCATAGCATATATGAGACTTCCTATCAACTTAGCGTACTCAAGTTGATTAACCGGAGAACCCAAATTTTTCTCTAGTTTCTTATTTGAATCATAAGGTGTCACTGCCGAATATATCTTATCACCTCCAAACTTGTTTAATATTTTCTCAATGTAATGCTCTTGAGATAAACTTATTCCATCATTATTTCTAATGATCTTAATACCAAGAATTACATCCGCTTCACCCATGTCCTTCATAGAGAACTTTGAGGATAGAAATTCTTTGGTCTTATCAACTTGTTCCATGTCGGTCCCAAAGATCAACATGTCATCAACGTATAGGCCTAATCACCCCTTTTCCATTCTTAAACTTAGAGTATATGCACTTATCCGATTCATTGATCTTATATCCACTTGAAAGCACTACTTCATCAAATTTTTGATGCCATTGCTTAGGTGCTTGCTTAAGTCCATATAAGGACCTTATAAGTTTACAAACTTTCTTTTCTTGACCTTCAACAACAAACCCTTCGGGTTGTTCCATATACACCTCCTCTTCTAGTTCTCCATTTAAGAATGCCGTTTTGACATCCATTTGATGGATAACTAGCTTGTGGATGGTAGCTAAAGCCAACAATATACGTATTGAAGCTATCCTAGCTACCGGTGCATATGTATCAAAGTAGTAAATACCATACTTTTGAGTAAAGCCCCTTACTACCAACCGGGCTTTATACCTCTCAATGGTACCATCTACTTTTCTTTTCCTTTTAAAGATCCACTTAGAGGTAATTGGTTTACTTCTTGGAGGAAGGTCAACCAATATCCAAACATTGTTTTCCATTATTGAATCAATCTCATATTGTACCGCTTCTTTCCACAAAGAAGCATCATGAGATTGCATAGCATCTTTAAAGGTTTTAGGATCGTTATCTATGTTGTACATACATAGGGTCTCACTTTCAATTGAATCCCTTGATCCTTCTACTAAATAAACATAGAAGTCCGAACCAAAATCCTTTGGTTTCCTTGATTTTTTACTCCTTAATTCAATACTTTCATCTTCTTCATCATGAGTAACATCATGACTCAAAAGATTATCTTGTATGGATATACCCTCATGATTTTCATCTTGAGGCTCAATTAGAGGAACAATATCTTGACTCATATCTTTAGGTCTAAGAATTGAAGAGAACCTAGTCTCATCAAAAATTGCATCTATTGATTCCATAACAGTATTCACCGAAATGTACTCATTTCGCTCAACCACCAAAAACCTATAAGCTTTGCTATTTTGAGCATAGCCTATAAAGATGCACTCAATTCCTCTTTCACCTAACTTTCTTTTCTTAGGTTCCGGGACTCTTACAATATCCCTACAACCTCAAATCTTAAAATACTTAAGACTTGACTTTGTTTTGTTCCATAACTCATACGGGGTACTAGAATTCCCTTTGAAAGGAACTCTGTTCAAAATATAACAAGCCGTTAATATGGCTTCACCCCAAAATCCATTACTTAAACCGGAGTTAGACAACATAGAATTCACCATTTCTTTTAAAGTTCTATTTTTCCTTTCCGCAACCCCATTTTGTTGTGGTGTATACGGGGCGATTGTCTCATGAACAATGGCCGTTTCTTGGAAAAACTTTGGATCATAAACTTCCCCTCCCCTATCGGATCTTAAAGTTTTAATCAAGGTCTTACATTGAAGTTCACTTCTAGTTTTGTAAACTATAAACTTTTCAAGTGTTTCATCTTTAGAATTTAAAAGATAAACTTGACAATATCTAGAATAATCATCAATGAATCTCACATAATACTTCTTACCACCCATAGAAGGTGTACTATGAAAATCTCCTAAATCACTATGAATTAAATCAAGCAATTTAGAAGTTCTTTTTATACTTGAGAATGAACTTTTGGTGATTTTATTAAGCATGCATGTCTTACATTTTTCTATGTCATCATTCAACTTAGGAATCAAATCTAGATTAGACATTTCCTTCAACTTTGAAAAGTTCACATGTCCTAATCTAGCATGCCATAGAAAAGACTTATTCAAAATAGACACATGCATATAAGCGGAAATCATGCCATCTTTATTACTTTTCGCATTCAATTTAAACATCTCCACATAAGCATATCCCTTCCCTACAAAAGTCCCACCCTTGGAAAGTACATAATTATCTCCATCATAAACTTGCATAAAACCAAACTTGCTATGGAGATAACCGGATACAAGATTCTTACAAACTTCCGGAGCTAAATATATATCATTTAAAAGCAAAGTTTTACCGGAAGTGAAAACTAGTTCCACTTGCCCAATGCCTTCAACTTTCATCGGATGGTTGTTGCCCATGTAGAGTTTCACACCATCATCCGCCGGTTTGAGAGTCTTGAATAAACTCTTGTCAACGCAAACATGCCTTGACGCACCCGAGTCTATATACCAATCATTACAACCAATGGATACCATGTTAATATGATCCTTAATCATGACTATAAAGGAATTAGGTTCCTTTTCCTTACTCTTACCCTTAGATGTATCTTTTTTCAAAAGACCATGCTTCTTTTTCCATTGGTAACACTCTCTCTTTGTGTGCCCCGGTTTGCCACATTCCCAACAAACTTACTTAGGCTTTTGAATTCCCTTGCTAGATTTGTTGTGGCTCTTGTTCTTATTCTTGTTTCCCTTATTCTCTTGCACCATATGGACCTTAGATTGCTATTTGGAACCATCTTGTAGGCGTAACTCCTCTTCAATCCGAAGATGGTTAGCCAAACCTTCAAGAGACATAGCCTCTTTCCGGTGCATGAGAGTTCTTTTAGTCACATTCCAAGAAGAAGGTAGCTTGTCAATAATAGAGGATACAATTATAGATTCATCCATATTCAAATTGTGTTGCTTGAAGTTACTTAAAATACGTTGAATCTCATGGAATTGATCTAGAATTTTCCTATTATCATCCATCTTAAATTTCATGAATTGACTAACAAGAAAATTCTTACTTGACGCATCTTCCGACATGTACTTAGCCTCAAGCATCTCCCAAAGTTTCTTTGCCGTCTCCACATGTTGATAAACATCGAAGAGGGTGTCGCTCATCCCGTTGACAATGCATCCTCTACATATGTAGTCGTCATTCTCCATCTTTAGCCTTTGCCGAGTAGCCTCCGCATCTTCCATGGGCACCTTGTATTTTCCTTGTTCCTTGCCTCCATCTCCCGTGGAAGTCTTGGCGGTTGCATCTTCTTTTGGAGACTCCTCGGTTGTTACCTTCTCGGCCGAAGGTTCTTGATTCACCTTGGGAGAGATCTCAATGTTAAGCACATATGCCACATTGAGAGTCGTTAGCATGAAATGCATCTTGCTTTGCCAATGTCGGAAATCCACTCCTTCAAAGCGCTCTAGCTTTTGGAAATTGCTAGACATATCACGAAGTGAGGCCATTTCTAAATAGTTCTTAAGATTGTTGGAGGAAAGGGAGTAAACGGTATATGAAACATGGAAACTCGCTTGGATAACGCTAAGAGTCGTGTCTTAACACTCACTTTCCTTGAGAACTATTTACTATACCGTAAATGTTCAAAGGGATAAAGCTTAGCACTTGTAATACTCAAAATAATAGTCTCTCACTTGAATCCCTCAAGTATAGATGCAGTCTAGACAAGAATGAAGATGTGATTGCTTAGAATGGTGTGTCAAATAGCTTGGTAATGTCTCCTATTTATAGGAGACTTCCAACCCCCTTAGGATACCCTAGTAAAAGGGTAATCAAGGGACTTTAATGGAGGATCATGATCTTAATATGACCTTGACCAAGTCAAGTCATATAGCTATTGCAATCTCATAATAATCGTGCTTTAAGAATATCAAACACTAATTACACAAAATCATATAGCCGTTAGCATTTAAAACTGTTCTGGGTTCCAACACGATCCGTGTTGGGTGCAACACGACCCGTGTTGTTCCAACACGACCCGTGTTGAGCCCAGGAACATTTTCCTTGCTCTCTAGAAGCCAACACGACCCGTGTTGATTCCAGTTTCACCCGTGTTGATCATATTCTTGACGATTTACTTATATATGATCCTTTTACTTGTAATATATAATTCTTTTGGCTATATTCTTATCTTATACTCTTGAAATATTTCCAACAACTTGTACGTGTTTTTAGGAAAATACATGCACATATGTGTTAAGACATTATTAAGCTTCGATAAGAGGATACCGCGTAATCCTGAATGTAAGCTTTGTGAGATGGTTATTAGTCCTGCCATGCTCTACGATATAGAGTGGTGGGCAATCAAGAAGTCACATTGTCAAAGGTTAAATGTGGCGGAAATGAGGATGGTTTGATGGATTTGTAAGTACACTAAGTTGGATATGTTCGGGTGTGTATTTTGGGTTTTAGAGTAGGGGTTGTCGTATCCACAGGGATGGTGTGTCAGGTTTAGGAAATTGGTTTGGTAGGGTTAAAATTTGAAAGCAATAAATAACTAAAACAATGAAATTAAACTAAGCATGAATTGAAAGCAACAGTTACTATGAAGAACATGAATTAAAAAATAAACTTAACCTAATCTAACATGAACTAGAAATTTTAAACTAAGAAGGGGAATTCATATTTAAGAAAGCAAGTAATAGCAATAAATAGAAAAACTGAATCTAATACTGAATTTAAGGCTGAAAACATTAACCTGAACTGCAAATTACTCTATACAAATCTTCTCCTCTTGAATCTTGAATCATTGATCTTCTCCCCAACAAACAAGAAAAACGTGATTCGTATTACTAAGACTGCCCGGATCCTCACTTAAAGGGAGAATTCTGGGAACCTTAAGCCTCCTCTTCACTAAAAAGGTGGAATTTTGTGGGAACTCATACTAATGAAATTGAAATTGGCCAGAAAGAACGTAAAAAATGAGAATGAATAAGAACTTGAATTGACTTGAATTAAAATTCAGAAGAGTAACTTACAATGCAATGAATTGAAAGAAAACTAGAAGAACTTAAATTAAACCTAAGTAAAGACTAATAAAATAAAAACTGCTTGCGTTTGTCTAAAAAGGGGGCTTTATTTATAATGAAGGTAAAAGGAAAACCCTACGTGTGAAAACAAGTAGCGCATCAAATAAACCCGAACACTGGCAGCGTCTATGGGCGCTGGCAGCGGGTATGAGTTTGGCTCTCTTTGGTGGCGTCTAACTTGGGCGCTAGGAGCGTGCTCGATGTCCGCTGGTAGCAAATCATATGATCGGTCTTGATTTCCGATGTTAGACGTTGGGGGCAGGGGATCGACGTTTGCAGCGGCGCACAACTTACACCTACAGCCTTGGATCCTACCGAGGGGAACATGGTCGCTGTTAGTGAGTCTGAGTATGTTGCCGTTTGCTGCGTGAAGTTGCTACCGCTGCCAGCGTGCATATGGTGCTAGGTCATGAAGTAAATTGCTGCTGCAATTCGCGTGGCTTGCTGTGGAATTGACTATCGTAAATGCTTGGAGTTGGGCCAGCGTGTGTTGCTTGTGGGCCATTTCACTCGAGCCTGTTCCGAATGCTTCTTTGATCGGGAAGTTCTCGCAAAGAGAATAAGATGCTTCTCTCCCTTCTTTTTTTCTTTTCCCGCTTTGCTAATCTTCTCTTCTAATGCGGGCCGGGTGGCGGCGGGCGCAGAAGGAAGAAACCTAAGATAAGAGAAGACGTTCTTCTTAGAGCCTTTTTTTTCAGTGCAACACAGGAAAGCGCCCTCTTTTTGTCATCCCTGCAGGTTTCCTGATTTTTTATTGAACGCATGACATAGCTAGGACCCTTCAAATCATGTTTGAGCCTATGTTCAAACCAAACCCACTCCCTATTCGCTATTGGTCACTAACCACTCGCTCGCCGGCCGCTCGGGCTCCGCGTTTCAAGTTCGTTATCCTAACCGTCTTCTCTGCTTCACCGGGAGCCTGGCCCCTTTTTCGCACTTATCTACTGCCTTGCTCCTCGGCTCCCTACTGCTCCAGCCGCTCGCTGTAAAAGCTTGCTTTTCGGGTGGCTCGCACCCCGGGTGGTGCGGCTGAGCCAGAGTGGGCTCAGCAGTCGGCCTATGTTTTCGGGCGCACGCATAAAAGCATGATTAGTTCCACAAATTTCACTGCACTGACCATAGTAAACTCCTTCTCGTTGTACCAAAATAGAGGTCTGATTTAAACGACCAGGTACAGCATCACATTTGACACCTGAGGAAGGTACAGCCCAACGTAAGGGTAACGATAGATAATTCGGAATCAGAATAAGTCCAGTCTAGGGGACAAATCAATAGAAAATGCTATTTGCTTCGTAGGAAGACCTAACGGAAATGAAAGAGTTTCACAGGGATTGTCTTGATCGCCGGATATCATAAAAAAATATATAAGAAGAATGCTTGCAACGCCTGCAATTCTTCCTTCCAATTCTTTTTCTACTCTTTTTCTCCTTTTCTCCGATTTTTTCTTCATCACTTCACTTGCTTTTGAGGGAACTTCATTAAAATCTGCAAAACAAACCAATTCCTGACTGAGTGAAGAGTATTACAAACAAAAATACTTAATTTACGGTCTTAATTTGGCTCCAACTGAGACCGAACAGGATAGGATTACGAACGATGTGTATTGCAATGCATTTGGGTGGCCTTTGTTTAAGACAAGCTATGAGAGAATAGACTAATTAGATTTATTTGATCATGTGCTCAGGAGAAGTGCAGATGCCCTAGTTCGGAGATGTGAAAAAGTTGCATTGTTGCAACTAAAACGCGACCATGGGACACCAAGGAATTCTATCACAGATGTTATTCAACATGATATAAAGTGAATAGGCTTTATGGAGGACATGACAGCTGATAGCAGCTTATGCCGGGCTAGCATTAAGGTAGCCGGATGAGAGGGTTGAGAGGTTACCAGTAGCTTGTGCCTTTTCCTACGCCTCTTGTGTCTTTCTTGTGTTTCTATTTTTCAGGTACTTACAACCCTTTGGCTTAATTTCAATCTACCTAGAGCACTAAGGTATAACATTTATTTACTTATTTTTTTTAAAAAAATCTTGGCTTCCCTAGTTGTTTTTCAATTGGTTTTTGAAATGTTTATTTCTACGCTTTTAAAAGATTTGGCCTCGTGGGTCCGTAGGAATTAGTCTCTTCATGTATTTCCGAACATTCCGGGGGGGGGGGGGCGAGAGGTAAGACAGCCTACATTTGGACTCCCTCATACCATGCGTTAGTGGGCCAATACTAGAGTTTTGTTGTTGTTGTTGTTGTTGTTGTAATTCAGGAAAAGGATGTTATGTATTAGTCATCATCGACAGTGGGAGTTGCGCCAACTTGGCCTCTACCTACATGGTTGAGAAGCTTAGATTGTCGGTCGTGGCTTATCCTCAAACATATAGCTTACAAGGGCTAAATGATGGCGGCGACGTTGAGGTAACCAACAAGCCTTGGTCTCTTTCTCCATTGACCCTTATGAGGATAGTGTTCTTTGTGATGTTGTGCTCATACATGCATTCCATTTGCTACTTGGTAGACCTTGGAAATTTGATCGACATGGTATCCACGACGGCCGAAAGAATAACTACACTATCCGTATGGGAGAAGAGAAAATCAAACTCGTTCCCTTAGCCGTCCGAAACTGATATACTACAAACTAGGGTGGAAAGTGAGAAGAGAGACCTCTAAAAGAGTGAAACACGGGACAAGAGCGATTTGAGCGAAGGGAAGCCACATCAGGCTTTACTCTAGCGAAGAGGTGGGCGTAGTGAGGTTGAGCGATCCTTAGCTCCACAAAAATTTCTAACCTCCACCCTTTGTCCCTCACCTTACCCAAAACTCCTACCAGACTCTACAATGTTCTTGAAAGTGTCAAGTCGTGCTCGGCCACTCCCAAGACTATCTATCGAGTTGGCGCGTTCATGACCACTCATCCGAGCTCGATTCCTTCCACGTCGGAAATGAACGAGGAAAAGGCATCCCTGAGTAGCCTTGACCTCGATCTCTCGTGTGAAGATTTCCTTATTGTACACAAAAAGTTGATGAGTGGGAGACGTGTGCGGGTGCTTTATCGTGGTGAACCGACCCCTCATTCCTTCCAGAATTGCTACACCTACTTGAAGGGCAGGTCCCTGAGCGTCATCTTACTCCGGTTGATGGAGTACTTTTGGTTTCACATGAGGATGCGAAAAATTTTGAACTCCTAAGAGTTGAGGACAACTCTTTTTCAAGAAGGGGAGTATAAAGTTGTAGGCGCTGAGTGTTTGAGCATAAGAATAAAGATGGAAGTGAACGAATAAAGAGGAGAAGATGGGTCGATAAGCTTATTAGCATACACTTTACATGCACAAAATCGTATAAGAACACATGCATTATCACATGTGAAAGATTGGATTATTGCATGCACAACTTACATAGAAAAATGAAGCCATGCAAGCTATGCAAGCAATGCAAAGGCTACATAAAACACATGCAAGAGGTCTCAAGTTCAAAACCTCACAAAAACATTCATTTTTGCTCAAATAAGCATCCACCATCCAAAGGTGTGAACAAGCTATTTTCATTGCCCTCCCTTTCTCACTTGCTGACCAAGGGATGCATGGACAAAGCCATATCGGCCTTAAAGACTTTCACACCAGGTACATTCCTCCATGAGCTGGTGACCACCACATACACTCCCTTGGCCACCTTGAAGTATGGGAAGATTGATAGCTATTGACTACGAATTTGGGGAATGCATGTATGTTCATGTATCTTGAAGCTTCTCCTTCACCTATAAATACTACCTCTCTTGAAGCCAAACACACTCCATCATTCACTCAATCCTTCACTCATTCTATCACCAACTTATTCTCTCATTCCTTCACTCACTCACCAATTCACTCAATATCTTAATCCATCTTTCACTTATCTTTTATTCTCTTATTTCTCCCATCATCTCTCTTAATCTCCATACTATCATATCCCTAATCTCCACCATAGTCTTACCATCTCTAATCCTACCACCATAATAATCATCTTTCTTCCCTCTTCCTAAACCTCTAATCTCTATCCTTATTCCATCTACTATTATCCCTACATAAACTCCACCAAATCTCCTCAAAAAACCTAACTTATACCATCCAAATTAAAAACACAACAAAAAGCACCCCTTTCCATCCCTTTCCCATAACATTTTCATCCATATTTCGACACTACTTTGGCATCTTGAAGAGGGTTGTTTTAAGCATTCAAAGGAGCTTCTTCAAAGCTAGGCAAGGCTTCTTGTTTAATGTCACAATGTAAGCTTTTAGGTGTTTCTTTTTCATGTAAATGAAGTGTATATGTTGTACCTTTTTTTTAATCTCTTTGGCATGTGGAATGAAATAGCCATGTTAAAGTTCTTATTTATTTCCTTTCCAAACTTTATTAAAAGCAGTCTTTATAACTTTTAGTAGAGTTTTTCCTTTTGTGAGAGGCGGAGTCAAAAGGTTCCTACCCGTCGAGTTCGTAACCTTACCCCCGAATCCACTTCTTGGTTTCGTAGACAGAGTCCTTATTTTCTTTTCTAGTTTTTCTTGGCTTTTCTCTTAAAAATTCGGGTGGCGACTCCTTTTCGAACTAAAACACATCGGGATTGCATAAACGTTGTTTAATATTGTTTTACAATGTACTGATGCAAATTTAGGGTGAATTTATGTGTTTCTAAATAATGGTTGCCTAAATTGCTTTCCTTCGAGCCTAACATCTCGTGAACAATTTGAATTAATCTTAAAAGAGTTGGAACAAGTGGATGTTCACTATTAAAAGTTTAGTTTAATGATTCACGGGATGCGTCAAGTAAAGGGAAGATAATTTTACAACTATTATTCATGAAATATGTATCCTTAAAGAGTTTTTAAAAGTAAACCCCAGTACCAATCCCCCGTCCCGCGGACGTTTAGAAGTCTGAACGACAAGAAAAAGTGTCCACAAAAGAATATCGGGGTCGGTCCCGTTTTAGTCCACCTATGGTTCCCGACTGGCTTGAAGCCACCATTCCTTCTCCACGGTTCAAACTCGGCAACTTGATTCATCTAAAGGTGGATCTGGGTGCTTGGAGGACGTTTTGGGCCATCGTTGGGGGCAATGTTCATTTTAAGGAAGACCTCGAGCCACCATTCAGATCGAGTCACGATGGGATTTGTCATCATTTTTTTATGCGCGATTTTTTTTGTGGCTCAGATCTGAGTGAAAGATACAATAGACATTCAGGTACAAGAATATCATAAAGGACCGGACGAAATGAGCATCACACAACTCGGACCAAAAAGTAAACTGGGTGGTCCAACAAGGATTATTAGGCCAGTTTTGGTTCAAGGTCATCTACCCTAAACCCTCGCATAGGCTACATAGTTGTGATCTTCAGTCAATGAAAGTGTATTAGGAAGGATCTTAGGCCAAACGACCTTGACTTCCTAGATCCTTTGCGTGATTCTATGTGTGCTAGAATGATACCCGTCATAGATTGGGCTTAAATTGTAACACCCCGGGTTTTATGGTTAAGTGTGGCTTAAGAGCATTGAAATGACTACTTATATCACCAAGGTGCACCTTCTTTTAAGGTAGCTCATCGGTTGGGAACTTCTCAGTTAAGCGTGCTAACCTGAAAATTGCATTTTATACATGTATAAATCATCAGAATATGAGCTACATGATCAAGTTGCAATAAAAGATGGAAAATGACAATGATAATAATGCTAACCTGAAAGCAGCAATAATGCACATATCACACTAAGAGAAAAAAAAGGGGAGAAGAGAGAAGAATTCCGTCTGTGTCAATGCTCTTGTAGAATTTTAGCGTGAGGAATAATGGATACCGAAGGCTCAATTCATAGTGGTGATGGGTGAATAAAGTGACGGTTTTAGGATTAACAGATAAAGGAAAATGATGGGATGATAGTTGGGACAAAATTAGATAAGATCGGAATAACAACAATCGAAGACTAACTCTTGTTGACGAAGGACTAGGTAAAGGAAGGAAATACGCGACATACACATCCCAGACCCAAAATCAGACAGTTACATGGTTGGATCAAATATTGTTATGTGCTTCCCTCTTGTACCTTGACTGAAAGATGAAAGTTGAGGTTTAAACCAACCGGTTAAAGTGGCTGGCATGAGAACTCAATTTAAAATGACCATAACTCACTCATTTGACTTCTCATTGATGTGATTCAAGCGCCTCATTGGAAAGCTTATAGAGTGCTCTTTAAGCTCGAACAAGGATTCTGGCCAAGAAATGTCCATAGAAAAAATGGTGTTCGAAAGAGTGAGCTTATGTATGTAAAAAACGTAGTTTTTGGCTTAAAAATTAATTGTTCTTTTCTGGGAGGATTAGAAATGGATGAAATGATGAGCGCTTTAGGTTTTTTTTTGTCGAGATGGAAGAATGTGTGATATAACATAATTAATTGACTCGAGTATCTAAACTAAAGTGAAATAAAATGTTACAATATATTACATAAAATCGAGACAAAATCCCAAATCTACACCTACCCTTTAGTCAATCAAATAGTATCCCTTGACGCTAAATTGATACTTTTTTAGGGAAGGCGATAATTTCCCATATTATGGCTTTCTCAAACTACGATACGATATGAAAACAAGAGTGTTCATAGCTGGTCTTGAAAATTTCAAAGACTGGGAGTTCACTACGGCGACCACTTTTATCCATAGTCAGGAGAAGCAACCACCACTAGATATACCTCACTTAGCTCGGAGCCATGTATTTGACATGTTCTTTGGACTAGAAGTATAAGTAGAACACTAGAAAGAGGACGACGTGCTCACCACCGCTTTGTCCAACCCAAACTTTGACCCGAGTAAAATGGTCGCCGACGAGTAAGGTTGCAAAGGGGTCACCTAGGTGGATGCTAACAACAACAAGCTTATCATCACCATAAGAGAGCCTGTTAAACTAATCCTTAAGCTTAGGCCCGGGTCCCTCTATCTCTATGTCTAAGTCAATCCTTATGTCTAATGTTGATGTTGGATCGGGTCAGGGTCCCTACTCAAATCTCATCTCGAGGGTCAAATAATCTTGCCATCCGGGATTCAGTAGAGTTGCAATTCCATATTAATCCAAACTCGAGGGAAATGCTTACGACCATCCTATGGATGGGCAAGGAACACCTTGGGCGTCGGGGGGGAGGGGGGGACGTTTTCCAAATATCGACACAAATAAAGGAGGGATCAAGATGATGACCTTTATGGGTAAAGGGAGTGATTTTAGGGTTATAGAGAGCTAGAGACCACAGCCATGACCATACAGGTCATGACCGAGACCCCCTAAAGCTTTGTTATTTAGTCTTAGTGTTGGACTCAATGTAGGAGTCATGGCTGTGACCCCCTTGGTCACGATCATGACCCAGTATGGGCCCTCCTTGCCTTAGTTGTTTTTTTTTTTTGTTCGAAGTTTTCTCTAGAAGGCCGGTGACGTCCTTAGGTAATGCCCGTGACCCTTTTCCATCATTTTTCTTCATGTCCGCGACTGGATCTCCCCACGTTCGTGACCTAGTTAATTGAACCAGGGTTATGCTCGTGACTTCCTCAGATTACATCTATGACCCTACAAAGTAGAGTTTCCACTATCGCAAGACCTTGAGGTCATGCCTATTCGAAGGTCGATTGGACTAGTGTCATGCCCTTGACATCCTGAGGTCACGACCTGTAAGAAGAAAGAGACCCTCCCTTAGCTCTCTATGACCTCCTCCTAACATTGAGTCAAGTGATAATGATAAATGCTCCATCCGTATGTTCCATAAAAGGGGAAGGGGTGAACAATCACAGATAGATGATTTGTACCATGTCAAGGTTTAGCTCTCAAAGTTTATTGGTTCCCTTGACACGGATATGTACTTGAAATCAGTGCAATTGGTGGAATGTATCTTCAAAGCTAAGGGGTACAGTGATTAAAAGGCATTTAAGGTGGCTAGTTTGAGCTTACCAAGGTTTCTTCACTATGATTCATATGTGCGTAGACTCCGGGTATTTGAGCACATAAATATAAATAGAGATAAGAAAAAAAACAGAAGAAGTCGGGTCAAGATGCTAGCTTGCATGCACTCTATATGCGCAAGTTCATGCGAGAACACATGCACCATCACATGTGAAAGACCTAGCCTATTGCATGCACAATCTTTACGTAAGAAACAAGATCCATGTAGCTATGCATGCCATGCTTAAACTACGTAAACGACACATGGAAAGAAGCTCCAAGAAGTCTCAAAATCGAAACCTCACAAAAACACTCACATGAGCTAAATTATGCATGCACCGTCCAAGGTGTGAACAAGCCAATTTCGCACATGGTCATTCACACTCAGACCGACCAAAGGTGTATGGAAGAAGACCACATACACACCCTCTACCTCAAGGTCGATCGACCTTTAAATGTGTCCAGACTCAAGTTGATTCACACGCCATTGCCGACCACGAGGTACATGGCACATTCTTCCCCTTGTAATCCGATCGGACATGAAGTCAATGACTTCTAGGTGGGTGAACCCATGCAAGTACAAGACTTCATTGCCTATAAATACTCCCTTAAGATTAAAGCCAAAGACACGACATCATTCATTCTATCCTCTCTCTACACTTCCATTCTTCATTCTCTCATTCTTTCACTTCTCTCATCATCTCTTCCTAATATCATTCTACAATCTTTCTTCTCTAAACTCTACCATATTCTTATCATCATTATCTCCATTTCTCTATTCTCTTAAACCTCTAATCTCCATCCTTATATTATCCTCCCTTATTCCTACATAAATACCACCAAACAGCACAAAAAACCTAACCTCATACTACCTAAAAACCCCACTAAAAAGATCATTTTCGACCCTTTTCCTATCCCTTTTATCCAATTTTCCATCAAAACGTTTGGTTTTATTTGGCATCTTCAAAAGGAGTGTTCAAGGCATCCATGAAAGCAACTTCAAGAGTGAGTCTCAAGCAATTCAAGAAAGGCTAGGCAAGGTTTCTCCCAAAACCATCATGAATGTACTTTTTGTTTCTTTCATTATATGTAAATTATGTATATGTTGTAATTTTTTTTAACTCTTTTGCATGATGAATGAAATAATCATGTAAAGTTTCAATCTAATTCGTTCCAAACTTTATTAAAAGCATATTTTATAACTTCTAATAGAGTCTTTCCTTTTGTGAGAGGCGAACTCAAAATGTTCCTACCTTTCGAGTTTGTAGCCTTACCATCGAGTCCACTTCTTGGTTTAATAGGTGGAGTCATTCCTTGTTTTATTTTTTGTTTTTCTTGTAGGAACCCAAGAGGGGGATGAATTTGGCAAATAAGATCTATACACTAGGTAAGGACGTAGGAACAAACTTCCTTGGTTTCAAACTAAGGATCAAAACTAAGTGTAACTGAAATACCTCTTTATATTTATATCAATAAAAGAACAAGTTATACTAAGGAATCGAAATAAGAAGTAATAGCCTGAACGCAGTTACTGATAAGTTCACTGACCAAGACAGAAGGTCCTTGAGTCAGCTACAGATAAAGATCGTCGTAGGAAAAACCCTAGCGGCGATTTGAAACATGATGGAATACATTGAAGCTCAAACTCACATAGCCTTAGTCCGTTGAGGCTCTCTACACATCTTCTCACCACCACATTTGGATACACCAAACACTCACCAAGGGCCTCGGCTATACCTTCACCAGAAGTACTTTACTAGCTACCTTCACCTCGGAAGCATTGGCTACACACTCAGAAATCCAACGGATTTCCTACTCTGCGATTACTTTCGTGGAATCGCCTAAGTCTTCAATCTTCAAATCTTCTATTTATAAGTGTAAACTAGATGTTAGCCAGTTAGTAGACGTTGGTGATTGATTCTTTCCTTCTTCGTACTCTATTCCTCTTTCCAAGCTTATTGATCTACTTTCGTTCTTTATGAGATTTCTGGGAGTTGCAATATTTTCTTCCTTCCAACTTCTTGATCGATTGTTTCCTGCAAAATAGATAGTGCAATTGATTAGTCTGGTTAGAAATATGGAGGGGAAAATTAGATATTAAAACAGAGTATATTTATATGAAAACAGAGTATACTTCCCATTCATTGTTTCGTCTTCTTTGGCTTTCATTAAAACTTAAGTCCTTTGTGGATGCGCATGTGAAGGACCTTAACCCTGATGCCAACAATCCCCCCCTTTTTGATGAAAGACAAAATTCAGCAACAATAAATCCTCTTTCCCTTTTTTTGGATTATCACAAGGTCAACAGGGAATCTCCCCCGTGATACATCATTTGGTATGTTTTAGAGGTTGTCTAGAAACCTGCAGCGCTTGATAAACTTGTCAGTACTAAGAGAGGGTCCTCCCCTTCAATTCATTCCATTAATAAATTTGATCAATGAATCGTTTACATAGGACATACCTCAAGGTTTGTGCCAGATGAAGGACATAAGGATTATGATTGAAAATTTTATCTTATCAATGTCCTTATAGCTGAATGCATCAACGTTCGTGACTTACCTTGTTGTTTTCACTATCCCCCGTGATCTTTTTTATAGAGCGGTAGTCTCTTCTTGAGTGGACCTGCTCTGTTACCACTCGTAGGAACCCAAAAGGGGGGGGGGGTGAATTTGACAAATAAGATCTACACACTAGGTAAGAATGTTAGAACAAACTTTCTTGGTTTTAAACCAAGGATCAAAATAAAGTGTAACTGAAATACCTCTTTATATTTATATCAATCAAAGAACAAGTTACACTAAGGAATCGAAACAAGAAGTAACATCCTGAAGGTAGTTACTGATAGGTTCACTAACCAAGACAGAAGGTCTTTGAGTGAGCTACAGATAAGGATCTTCGTAGGAAAAACCCTAGTGGCGATTTGGAACATGATGGAATATATTGAAGCTCAAAGTCACATAACCTTAGTCCGTCAAGGCTATGCTACAAATATTCTCACCACCACATTTGGATACACCGAAAACTCACCAAGGTCATTGGCTATACCTTCACCAGAAGTCCTTTACTAGCTACCTTCACCTCGGAACCATTGGCTACACACTCAGAAATCCCACAGATTTCCTACTCTGCGATTACTTCCGTGGAATTGCCTAAGTCTTTAATCTTTAAGTCTTCTATTTATAAGTGTAAACTAGATGTCAGCCAGTTAGTAGAGGTTGGTGATTGATTCTTTCTTTCTTCGTACTCTGCTCTTCTTTCCAAGCTTGTTGATCTACTTTCCTTGTTTATGAGATTTTCTGGGAGTTGCAATCTTTTCTTCCATGCAATTTCTTGATTGATTGTTTCCTACAAAATAGATAGTGCCATCGATTAGTCTGGTTAGAAATATGGAGAGGAAAATTAGATATTAAAATAGAGCATATTTATATTAAAACAGAGTATACTTCCCATTTATTGTTTTGTCTGTTTTGGCTTTCATTAAAATCTAAGGTCCTTCATGGATGCATAGGTGAAGGACCTTTGCCTTTGGTCCCAATATTTCTTGGTTTTTCCCTTAAAAAAGTCACATGGCGATGTAGACACCGGCTTTTGACACATAAAATATATATGTAAGACCCGAGATTTTAAATATTTTTATTTAGACTAATTACCCTAATTACTGTTTCTAATCGTGTAGTTAGAATTTTCTCCGGTCTCTTATGCAATTTATATGACTAATGTGTGTGATTGTATTAGTATGTGTTAGTTTAGAAATTAAGTGAGATTAGAGTACTAATCAACCTTAGTTAGGAGTTAGTGGTTAGTTATTTATTGGGTTAATTAAGTGTCTTTCAAAAAAAAAGAAAAAGAAAAAGGGGAATTAGAGTGAGAAATCAATCAGGGCACCGAATGGCCCTTGATTGGAATCTCAAACATTAAACACAATTCTTCTTTGCTCCTGTGTGTTTACACACCTGTTTCCATCGTCAAACCCTTGCCACCTCCTGCTTCCATTTTTCCTCTTTGTCTTCGATTGCGACAATATTAGATAGACCCAACCTTATTCGACTTCTTCTTCTAATACTCTTGAGAACTAGAGCGACAACTAAGGAAGAGATGTGGGAAGAAAAGAGATAGAATTGACGAGAAAATAAGACAAGAGAGCACCGAAGTGGAGAGAAACCTAACTGGTTGTGTTTCAAAACCGATCTGCGGCAAAGAAGAACTCTATTATAGGCATGGAGTTGTCCTATTTGGGATGTGATTCAGTATATAGGAAAGTTATGGGGTACACTCAAGGGAAGTAGAATCAATTGATCGAAGGCCAGATTTGGAGTTGTTGAATACAACCAAACTCAGGGAGGTATTGTGTCGTACAACCCTAAGCCTTTGTATCTGTTTTCTATGAGATTTGTAGTTAATATTAATGGTGGAATTATTATACAGTGAAGTGAATTAAGGAATTAGGAAGTCGGTTCGGTTCAGGGAACAGCGACAGTTAAGACTGAATACGGGAAACGACCCTACTCTTCAAGGTGGGTAACTCTAATCCTACCTATTACTATTTTCTTAAAATTCTTTTAAATCCTAGTTGACTTAGGATGGTTGGAATTGATATTGAAACCAAGTTAGTAGTTGGTGAATTTTGGGTCCGAACTATGAGTGTCGGGGTTGTTGGTGAGATAATGACCGTTGGAGGGAGATTGAAGAACAGTTTACAAGCCTGCTACCTTGTTGGATGGAAAAAAGGGGTATTGAATTTATGAAAGTACTAGCAAGAGTAACCTTTCTTTTTGGGAATACCGTTTCCGTGGCAAGATATTAACTTGTTAGCATAGAAATCGTATGTGCTTGATTGATCGGTTTTGTGTGTATAAATTGTTATTATAGTTTCCTGGTTGTTCTTATGTGGTCAAATACTTCTGGGTTCTGTAGAGGTTTATGTTTGCAAACTAAAATAAGTTGATTTCTTTTTTTAGCCTATGTCCGGTATTACTCGGTTTGGCAACCAAGGAACTGAGTTTTTATTTTTGAAAAGGGTTTGTAATTTGAAGTATTATTATTATTATTATTATATTATTATTATTATTATTATTATGTATCCTTGATATTAAGTCTCTGATTGACAAGGGGTTTCAGTTCTTATTTGATAAAGTTTGATTTCCACAAAAAAAAAAATATGTATATTAAGTAATAATCCGATTGCCAAACGTCGATTTCTAAACGAGTTCAAAGAGGTGGAAAATTGTTGGAAAGTTGTTATCTTGGAATTGAATGGAAAGGGGTACACTTCTTATTCGATTTGCAAAGCGGTTTGAATTGGTTTTGGGCTAGGTGTATTGCACTAGGTATTATGGACTAATTGGAAAGCCGGGGTTACACCTGTACCGGCATGGTATATAAAGTCCATTGACGATAGAACTCCTGAGAAGTTAAACTAACTGTCTTAAGGGGGAAACCAACCCCGATTGGAAAAGTGCTGAAAGTACCCTATGCCCTTGGTACGAGTTTTTATCAAAAAAAAAAAAAAAAAAAGAGGAAGGGAAGAAAGGAAGGAAAAAAAAAATCTTTTACTTTGCTTTGCGAACTATTACCAAAAAAAAGGGGGAACAAAATACTTTGGTTGTTCAAGGTTGCAAGGGGCGTTCTTTTCCATTTAGTCCATGTATCAAATGTCTTTCCCTTTGTGGTGCTTTACATGTTGTTTTAATTCTTCAAAGACTTGTAGTCAGTCTGGAAAAGAAAGAAAGAAGGGGGACTTCCTGAATTAAAGAGGTTAAGTAACAGTCTCCTTGAAACATATGCGATGAGAACTCATGTTTAATCGTTAGCTCCTGCGCGTGAACCTAAGAACAAGTTACCCGTCCTGCATGCTAAGCTTTGGTAATACATGTATTAAATATTTACATGTCTTGATGTACTATTTTGATACTTAAGTGCACTGGTCTTGTTTTGGAGGCGGGTTATCCACTGAGCGCATGGTTGCTCATACCCCCACTTTCCCCCTTTTCTAGGTTCTTCAGGTGACAACCGAAAAGTAAGTAAGTTGTTCATGTTTTGAGGGCCAAGTATACGCATGGGAGGAGCAGGGAACCTTGTTATGTATATAAATAAGTGTTGTGTATGTTGCATGTAAATAGATTGGGTGACCTGTATTTTGGGTGTTGGTTTGAAAAGGGGCGTGTAGCCCGGGCGTGTGGCCCCGTTGTACAAAAGTGTTGTTATATTATATTTTGTAGGTTTAAATGACTACTTGTATTCTGGTTTAGCCCCTATTACGAAGGAAACTCTGCCGAAATTTTCCCAAGCTAAAAAAAAATGAGAAGGATTATGGTTTCCTGTTAAATTAGCCTTAAGGGCTTTAACAAAGGCCCTGGTGATGTAATTCCCCTGATTAGGGAAGAGGGGTGTTATATTTGGTGGTATTAGAGCCAGGATTTGGGAATCTATGAGTTAGGAAGCCTATACGGCTAGGAGGAAATATGCTTTGGGACCCGTAAGATATAGGAGGTGCATTCAATTATTGCATGCTATGTGATGATATTCATGTTATGTGATAACTACGTGTAATATGTGATTATTGTATGAGAGTGATGCTTACATGGTTGTTATGTGTTTAGGATGGTATTCAGCTTGAACAACTTCATGTACCTTTCCTTTTGGTTGGCATGGTGGAATGCAGTTATATATTGGAGATGTATTGACCTCAGTAATCGGTGGGGGCCAAGGAGGCTTACTTGTCACTTTTGGACACGTTCTTTTGTTCATCAACTGCCAAGAAGTGGCCAATGGACTGAGATTTCTAAGAGTTTGCGGGATCGAGTACCCCGTGGTCGCTTTGCCCCATTTACTTATAAAGGGTTGATAGACTTTTTGCTTGCGGTGGAGCCGCTACTAGGGATATATGGTTTAGGAACCAACCCGACTTCTAGACAAGAAAGGGCTAATGCATGGGTAGAAGAGCATCTTTTAAATCCTGGCTAAACACAAGGATTAACTCGAAATATAACTGAAAGAGTAGCGTATGAGCGACATGAGATGGATGTCTTGTTTCAGGAATCCCCGCAAGCTGGAAGATTTAAAAGAGTGGCGACCTTTTGGGTTCGTTGGGTGGATGGATATGGAGTGACGTATCCATTAGGTTGGCAAGAAACCTGGGAGAGAATGATGGAATTGGTGGATGAAACCTTTCACATAGAGTTTACCCCGGTGACACACATGCCAGCACTGTTGGGCTTACCGCCCTTACCACCTCCGGAATCTATAAGTTCAGAAAATTCTAATGCGGAGGATCCCATTGATTCTGACGGCAATTCCCCTTCAACTGAAGGATAGGATTCTAGCATATCTCTTGTACAAATGTAATGTATGTTGTTTGTATAATGCCACCCTTTAGAGTAATAAGTGGCACCTAGAATGCGTTTAAATTATCGTGTCACTTTAGGATATATTACTTATGTACTGTTTTGTGAATGCTTGTAATATGCCTTATGAATAAAGTGTAGTTACTTTTATCTCTGAGTGGAAATGAAATTTGTTATCTTAGAACTTACTTGCTAATATGAGTTTTAGTTAAATTAAGGTAATCTAACTGGATGTTCTAACCAGATGCCTCCTCGTCGCGTCATCATCCCACCTCCGCCGTCGCCACCGGGTCTTACTACGATGGAGATGATATGTCAATTTAACAAACTTAACCCACCCAAATTTGGGGGCGGGACAGACCCCTTGGCTTATGAGGAATGGCTTAGGAGGATGGAGAACTTATTCGAGGTTATGGAGTGCCCTCCCAGGTTTAAGGTTAAACTAGCTACGCACCAATTTGAAAGGGAGGCCGAGTTTTGGTGGGGTATAGTAAAACCTGGAGCTGGAGAACGACCTCTTGGTTGGGAACAGTTTAAAGCCCTTATGGATTCAAAATATTATCCCAAGGATGTACAATGAGCTAAGGAGCAAGATTTCTTTCAGTGTAAGTAGGGAGAACACAAAAGCGTGATGGAATATGCAGCCCTTTCAATGAACTTACCGCGTTGCACCATTCCAAGTGGCTACGGAAGAGATGAAGGTAAGTCGCTTTGAGTATGGTCTAAGAGCAGAAATAAAAACTTTCACTACTGGACAAGTCTACACCAAGTTCCAAGACTTATACCAACGGGCTGTAAAAATAGCTCGAGTAGTTGACGAGAAAAAGGCTGATGATGGTAGAGAGAGGCTTAACAAGAGGAAGTCTTTTTCGGGTAGACCAGATTTTCAAGGAGGAGGTAATGTGAGGGAGAATCTATCAAAGGGGAAACAACCGATGTATTATCAAGATAAGCCTTTGTGTAGCCAATGTAACCGTCGTCACTATGGGGTATGTTTGAGGAGTCCACCCTTGTATAATTTAGAGGTGCCTGAATGTAACCGATGTCGTCGTCGCCCCCCTGGTCCATGTCGTGGTAGTCGAGGGCAATGTTTTGGATGTGGAGTATATGGCCATATAGTGGCAAATTGCCCTAATAATACATGGAATGCAAGGAACAATCTAAGACAGGGGAATAGGCCTCAACGCCCTCCTCAACCCCAACAAGGCCAACTACAAACTGCACGCCCTCCTTATTGTCAACAAGGTGAAGCCCAACCTACACAATATGTACCGCCAACAACTTATCCTCAAGAAAGGGGAAATCAACGTGGGAGGAAGCCTCAAGCGGGGGTTCGTGTATTCTACTTGGAAGGAGAGGGAAACGATGACATCAATCCTGTGGTGTTAGGTACATTCCTTGTCAATGGCCTTTATGCTTGTGTTCTGTTTGATTCTGGAGCCACCCATTCATTTATAAACCCTAAGCTAGCCAAACAACTTGCATGTGATCCTTGCGATATGGATGTACAATTGTGTGTAAGCACTCCTTTAGGATCTACTTGCCAAACAGATATTATTTTCAAGAACTGTTTGTTGAATATGAATGGGACAACATGGGAAGCAGATCTAGTTCAGTTAGACTTTGAGGGGTTTGATGTTATCTTAGGCATTGATTGAATAGCCAAGTATCAAGCGACCATTGATTGTGCTCAAAAGACAATAACTCTTTCTTCTATGAATGGGGAGAAGTGTGAGATTATAGGAAGTAATCTACATAAACCAATACTAATTGTGTCTGCGATGAAGGCCTTCAAATGGGTAAGGCAAGGATGTGAAGGTTATTTGTGTGCAATACAAGTTACTCAACCGATAGAACTCGATATAGGAACCATCCCAGTTGTGAATGAATATCCCAGAGTATTTCAAGAAGTACCTGGTTTACCTCCTGATCGAGAAGTCGAATTTTCGATCGATCTCATACCAGGGACTACCCCTATATCTAAAACCCCTTATCGAATGGCACCTGCAGAATTGGCTGAGCTGAAGGTCCAGTTGCAAGAACTGTTAGATAAAGGCCTCATACAACCTAGCGTCTCACCTTGGGGAGCCCCAGTGCTTTTTGTTAAGAAAAAAGATGGAAGCTTGAGGTTATGTATTGACTATCGCGAGTTGAATAGAGTGACCATTAAGAACAAATACCCCCTACCTAGAATAGAGGACTTGTTTGATCAATTGGTAGGATCAGCGGTATTTTCCAAAATTGATTTGAGGTCGGGTTACCATCAACTTAAAATCAAGAAGGAAGACGTACCAAAAACAGCTTTTAGGACTCGATATGGGCATTATGAGTTCTTAGTATTACCTTTTGGGTTAACAAATGCCCCAGCTGTTTTTATGGATCTTGTGAATAGGGTATTCAGACCCTATTTAGATAAGTTTGTTGTAGTTTTCATCGATGACATTCGATTTATTCCAAGACAGTGGAAGAGCATGGTGAACATTTGAGGTTGGTATTAAGTACTTTGGAGAAAAATGAGTTGTATGCCAAACTGAAGAAATGCGAATTTTGGCTAGAGACGATGCAGTTCTTAGGCCATGTGGTGTCAAAGAAAGGTATTTCAGTTGACCCTGCTAAGGTAGAAGCTATCGTCAACTGGAGTAGACCCGTTACTGTAACTGAAGTGAGGAGTTTCCTGGGTATTGCTGGATATTACCGCTGATTTATAGAAGAATTCTCCAAATTGGCAGTGCCCATAACAAGTTTACTTCGCAAGGACAAGAAGTTTGAATGGACCTCAGATTGCAAAGATAGTTTCGTAGAGCTAAAGACGCGTTTGGTGTCAGCTCCAATTTTAGCCATTCGTGAAGGGAATGAAGGATTTTTGATCTATAGTGATGCCTCTAAGAAGGGGCTTGGATGTGTTCATATGCAGAAAGGCAAGGTTATAGCCTATGCATCACGTCAGCTGAAGCTCTATGAAGAAAACTATCCAACACATGACCTAGAATTAGCAGCAGTTATTTTCGCCTTGAAAATTTGGAGGCATTATCTATATGGAGTGAGATGCGAGATATATACAGATCATAAGAGTCTTAAATACATCTTCACTTAGAAAGAACTAAACATGAGACAAAGAAGATGGGTAGAACTTCTTAAAGATTATGATGTGGAGATCAAGTATCATCCTGGAAAGGCTAACATAGTGGCAGATGCCTTGAGTAGGAAGACATCTGGTTCAATGGCACACTTGATTACCCAGGAGAAGAAGCTTATTAGAGAATTGGATATGCAAGGTATTGAAGTGGTGCTATCCGAAGATAAAGGGTATGTAGCAACTCTGAAGACAACAACCCCTTTAATAGAACGGATCAAAGATCAACAAATAAATGATCCGGAACTGGCAAAGATAAGGAAAGGGGTAGAAGAAGCTCAACTTAAGGACTTCTCTTTAAAGGATGATGTGTTATGGTTTAAGGAGAGGCTATGTGTTCCTAACATCCCTTAACTAAGAAAGGAAGTGATGAAAGAAGCACATAACTCAACCCTTACAACTCATCCTGGAAGCACAAAGATGTATCATGATTTGAAAGCCCATTTTTGGTGGAATGTTATGAAAAGAGAGATGGCAGAGTTTGTAGCTCGATGTCTTACCTGTCAAAGAATTAAAACAGAACATCAGAAACCAGGAGGATTACTGCAACCCCTACCAATACCTGTATGGAAATGGGAGCATATCACTATGGATTTTATTACGGGATTGCCAAGAACAGTTAAGCAGCATGATTGTGTTTGGGTAATTGTTGATAGACTAACTAAGTCCTCACATTTTCTTGCCATCAAAGTAACCTTCACCGCAGAGCAGCTAGCGGATAATTATATTAAGGAAATAGTAAGGTTACATGGAATCCCACTCAGTATAGTATCAGATAGAGATACTAAATTCATGTCTAGGTTTTGGCAAGGTTTTCAGGAAGCAATGGGTACAAAACTGCATGTAAGTACCGCTTTTAACCAACAAACAGACGGACAGACATAAAGGACTATCCAAACTCTTGAAGATATGCTCCGTGCTTGTGCCATTGGCTCTGTGGGAACTTGGGACCACAACTTACCTTTAGTAGAGTTTGCTTACAACAATAGTTACCACACTAGCATTGGTATGGCACCCTTCGAAGCACTATATGGACGACGTTGTAGAACCCCAACCTGTTGGGATGAGGTTGGTGAGAGAGTACCCTCAAATGTAGAGTTGATCGACCAAAGCGCAGAGACTGTTAAGGTTGTCAGGACGAAGTTACAAGCAGCTCAAAATAGGCAAAAAAGTTATGCAGATGTTCGGAGGTGTCCAATAGAATTTGGGATTAGTGACCATGTATTCCTAAAGGTTTCACCATTGAAAGGGAGCGTTCGATTTGGTCAAAAAGGGAGATTAAGTCCTAGATTCGTGGGTCCCTTTGAAATATTAGAAAGAATCGGATCGGTTGCATATCGACTTGCTCTCCCACCATCTCTCCAAGGCATACACCCAGTATTCTATGTCTCTAATTTGCGAAATTATGTCTATGATCCAGTGCATATTATTCGTTATGAACCTTTATCGGTTCAAGAAAACCTTACCTTTATAGAAGAACCGATCCGCATACTAGACAAAAGGGAAAAGAAGCCGATGAATCAAGTTATTCCTTATGTAAAAGTACACTGGAAGCACCATAAACTAGCTGAAGCTACTTGGGAACTCGAATCATAGATTCGAGAAAAATATCCAAACCTTTTCATGACAGGTATGTGAATTTCGTGGAAGAAATTCTTTTAGGGGGGGGGGAAGAGTGTAAAATCCGAGATATTAAATATTTTTATTTAGACTAATTACCCTAATTACTATTTCTTATCGCGTAGTTAGAATTTTCTCCGGTCTCTTATGCAATTTATATGACTAATGTGTGTGATTGTATTAGTATGTGTTAGTTTAGAAATTAAGTGGGATTAGAGTACTAATTAACCTTAGTTAGGAGTTAGTGGTTAGTTATTTATTGGGTTAATTAAGTATCTTTCAAAAAAAAAAGAAAAAGGGGAATTAGAGTGAGAAATCAATCAGGGCACCGAATGGCCCCTGATTGGAATCTCAAACATTAAACACAATTCTTCTTTGCTCCTGTGTGTTTACACACCTGTTTCCACCGTCAAACCCTTGCCACCTCCTGCTTCCATTTTTCCTCTTTGTCTTCGATTGCGACAATATTAGATAGACCCAACCTTATTCGACTTCTTCTTCTAATACTCTTGAGAACTAGAGCGACACAACTAAGGAAGAGATGTGGGAAGAAAAGAGACAGAATTGACGAGAAAATAAGACAAGAGAGCACCGAAGTGCAGAGAAACCTAACAGGTTATGTTTCAAAACCGATCTGTGGCAAAGAAGAACTCTATTAGGCATGGAGTTGTCTTATTTGGGATGTGATTCAGTATAAAGGAAAGTTATGGGGTACACTCAAGGGAAGTAGAATCAATTGATCGAATGCCAGATTTGGAGTTCTTGAATACTACCAAACTCAGGGAGGTATTCTGTCGTACAACCCTAAGCCTTTGTATCTGTTTTCTATGAGATTTGAAGTTAATATTAATGGTGGAATTGTTATACAGTGAAGTGAACTAAGGAATTAGGAAGTCGGTTTGGTTCAGGGAACGGCGACAGTTAGGACTGAATACGGGAAACGACCCTACTCTTCAAGGTGGGTAACTCTAATCCTACCTATTACTATTTTCTTAAAATTCTTTTAAAGCCTAGTTGACTTAGGATGGTTGGAATTGATATTGAAACCAAGTTAGTAGTTGGTGAACTTTGGGTCCGAACTATGAGTGTCGGGGTTGTTGGTGAGATAATGATCGTTGGAGGGAGATTGAAGAACAGTTTACAAGCCTGCTACCTTGTTGGATGGAAAAAAGGGGTATTGATTTTATGAAAGTAAGTAGTAGCAAGAGTAACCTTTCTTTTTGTGAATACCGTTTGCGTGGCTAGATATTAACTTGTTAGCATAGAAATCGTAAGTGCTTGATTGATCGATTTTGTGTGTATAAATTGTTATTATAGGTTGCCTGGTTGTTCTTATGTGGTCAAATACATCTGGGTTATGTAGAGGTTTATGTTTGCAAACTAAAATAAGTTGATTTCTTTTTTTAGCCTATGTCCGGTATTACTCGGTTTGGCAACCAAGGAACTGAGTTTTTATTTTTGAAAAGGGTTTGTAATTTGAAGTATTATTATTATTATTATTATTATTATTATTATTATTATTATTATTATTATTATTATTATTATGTATCTTTGATATTAAGTCTCTATTTGACAAGGGGTTTCAATTCTTATTTGATAAACTTTGATTTCCAAAAAAACAATTATGTATATTAAGTAATAATCCGATTGTCAAAGGTCGATTTCTAAACAAGTTCAAAGAAGTGGAAAATTGTTTGAAAGTTGTTATCTTGGAATTGAATGGAAAGGGCTACACTACTTATTCGATTTGCAAACGGTTTGAATTGGTTTTGGGCTAGGTGTATTGCACTAGGTATTATGGACTAATTGGAAAGCCGGGGTTACACCTGTACCGGCATGGTATATAAAGTCCATTGACGTTAGAACTCCCGGGAAGTTAAACTAACTGTCTTAAGGGGGAAACCAACCCCGACTGGAAAAGTGCTGAAAGTACCCTATGCCCTTGGTACGAGTTTTTATCAAAAAAAAAAAAAAAAGAGGAAGGGAAGAAAGGAAGGAAAAAAAATCTTTTATTTTGCTTTGCTAACTATTACAAAAAAAAAGGGGGAACAAAATACTTTGGTTGTTCAAGGTTGCAAGGAGCGTTCTTTTCCATTTACGAGGTCCCTGTATCAAATGTCTTTCCCTTTGTGGTGCTTTACATGTTGCTGTTTTAATTCTTCAAAGACTTCGAGTCAGTCTGGAAAAGAAAGAAATAAGGGGGACTTCCTGAATTAAAGAGGTTAAGTAATAGTCTCCTGGAAACATATGCGACGAGAACTCATGTTTAATCGTTAGCTCCTGCGCGTGAACCTAAGAACAAGTTACCCGCCCTGCATGCTAAGCTTTGGTAATACATGTATTAAATATTTACATGTCTTGATGTACTATTATGATACTTAAGTGCACTGGCCTTGTTTTGGAGGCGGGTTATCCACTGAGCGCATGGTTGCTCATACCCCCACTTTCCCCCTTTTCCAAGTTCTTCAGATGACAACTGAAAAGTTAGTAAGCTGTTCATGTTTTGAGGGCCAAGTGTATGTATGGGAGGAGCAGGGAACCTTGTTATGTATATAAAAAAGTGTTGTGTATGTTGCATGTAAATAGATCGGGTGACCTGTATTTTGGGTGTTGGTTTGGAAAGGGGCATGTAGTCCGGGCGTGTGGCCCTGTTGTACAAAAGTGTTGTTATATCATATTTTGCAGGTTTAAATGACTACTTGTATTTTGGTTTAGCCCCTATTACGAAGGAAACTCTGCCGAAATTTTCCCAAGCTAAAAAAAAAAGAGAAGGATTATGGTTTCCTGTTAAATTAGCCTTAAGGGCTTTAACAAAGGCCCTGGCGATGTAATTCCCCTGATTAAGGAAGAGGGGTGTTACAATATAGCATATCTATATTAAAAGAAACCAAAATAATGAAGAAGCCGGAAAATAAAGCCTAAGTATGTGCAACTTACCCATACGAGCTCGCTTTAAAGTTGCATGCATGATCACATGCGCATTTTTATGTAAAAAAGAACAGGCCATGGAAGCCATGCAAGTCACGCGCAAGCTCCGCGCAGAGAGATCAGTTGTTCGAAACCTCACAAAAACATCACAAAATGCATTTCATATAAGGCCATCCAAATAGAATTGCCGTCCAGTGTGAACCAGCATTTCCCAAGGCAAACCAGTTCACACCCTCACTGTCCAAACGATGCATGGACGAAGGTAGATGCATTCTTCCCCTGCTGACGGCCGACCGGCCTTGAAGACCGGCCAAACGTGGTTCATTCACCACGTGCTGCCGTCCACCCTCATACACTCCCCTCTTCCACCTTGCATTTCTGTGCGGTTGATTGTCCATGGCCGAGAGTGGATATATATGTATGCATGCATGCATCCTCTACTCCCTCCTACTTCTGCAAATACTACCTCCTCTCAAAGCCAAAGACACCAACTAATTCATTCTATCTCTCCCTTACTAAATATCTCATTCCATCCCTCTCTTCTTTACTCTCAAATCATTCGTTCTTTAGTTCATTCATATCATTCTTCTAATCTCTCTATTCTTCTATTATCATTCCTATCATCCTACCATCTTTCTTATCACTTTAATCTTCATCTTATTATCTCCATAAAATCCTAAACGCATATATCCTCCATCCATCCTAAAAAAACACCACAAAAGACTATACTGACTATCCTAAAGAACCTACAAAAGGCCCCTCTTTCCATCCCTTTTCCTACCATCTTTTCTATCATCTTTTGGTTCCTTTTGGCATCTTGATAAGAGACATTTAAGGGCATCAAGAGGAGTATGTTCAAGCAACTTCAAGGGCTAGGTAAGGCCTTTTCTTCAATTAGCACAATGTAAGCTTTAAAGTTCCTTGTTTCTTATAAATAAAGTGTTGTATATGTACTTTTTCTTTCTTATAATCCATGTTGCATATTCAATGAAATAATTCTATAAAGTTATTCTTTATCTCTTTTCCAAACTTTATGAAAAGTGCACTTAAAACTTTTAGTAGAGTCTTTCCTTTTGTGAGAGGTGAACTCCTTATGTTCCTACCTTTTGAGTTCGTAGACCCCGAGATCCATTCTTGGGTTTCGCAGGCGGAGTCTTTCTTTTTCTCTTTTTGGTTTTGTCTTGGCTTTTCCCGTAAAAAGTCTGGTGGCGACTCCCATCTCAAACCAAAGCACATCGGGTTGCATAAACTATGGTAAAACATGGTTTTACAATGTGCCGATGCAACTTTTAGGTTATCTTTGTATATTTCTAAATAATATTTGCATAAATCGCTTTCTTCCGTGCCTAACATTTTGTAAGCAAGTTGGGTTAAATTTAGAAGAGTTTGGAACAAGTGGATGTTCACTCTTAGAAGTTTAATTTATTGACTCTTGAAATCCACAAAGTAAAGGGAAAGTGATTTAACAACTATTATTCCTGAAATGTATGATTCATTCCTTAAAGAATTTTCAAATGTTCAAACCCCAGTACAAATCACCGAATCACACCCCAATCCGCGCGAACGTTTGGAAGCACGAACAGCGAGAAAAAATGTCCACAAGATTTTTGGCGACTCTACTGGGGAGTTTTTCTTAAAGAGGATAAAACTTGAAAAGTGTTTTGTGTGCTTTAAAAATTTTGGAAGGAAGATAAATCTTTACATTATAGCATTAAGTCACTCTTTTTTATTCATAAATGCATTGTATATACCGGGCTATCTCTTGTATGTTGGCTATGTTGCACTTAACGCGGCAGTTTAGGTCTTCTTTATATATATAGAAAATACCCATGGGAAGCCGGATCGACTATACTCTATTGGTACCTTTACACCGAGGGAGCCTTAGTCACCTCATCCACTCATGCATCACTCTCCGAGGTCTCCGCACGAGCCACGAAGAGCAACACCCCACACATTCAAGTTGTCTTTACAATGAGAATGCACCGGGGCGAGTACATGAGCCGATAGCGTTATCCAACCAATAATTCCTTTTTGTACATAGAGCCTTGGTTTAGGGTACCCTTGTTCATATCATGCTATGTGCTATGTGTTTCTTTTTTGTTGTAAAGAGTCGCCCCAAGTGTAGAGATGTTGTTTTAGTCTATATATTGATAGTTTGGCTGAGAAGAGTCATGTTTACAACGAGGTTAATTAACCTCAGAAATTATGGTTAACCTAGTGGTTGAGCCCATTTATCTATAAAGGTTAATTATCTTGGTTCATAAAGTAAACTCAACCGGTCTTTGATGGTTCCACAAGGCCCTTTACGATATTCTCTTAACAAAGGTCCAAAAAAATCTGATAAAAGTCAAAACAATGTTAGTAGGTAAAGTCCTAGGTTGCGTAATAATCACGGGGTTTGAGTAAGTTAATTTATCGAATTAATTATTAAATCCATCCCAACTTTATGGCCTGCTCGTCGTTAGGCCCAACCATATTGGATTCAGTAATTAAGTCTATAAACTAATTACAACTCACCTGTCGTTGGTTTTATCCAGTCCTCTACAATACCTGCTTTCCTGGTAAAATACAATAATAGAAAGTGTAGAAAGTGTAGATTGTCAGTCCTGTCGATCATTATTCTAGCCCGTGTAATAGTCAGTATGGCTTGAGTTGGACTGATAAATTCTCCAAGTTACGGAATCTCCTTAAAACGGTCCGCCTGTGGATGGGGCCTATCCGAATTGAGAAACACTGACTTGTGATCCCTTATTCAGTCCTGATTCATCATACTTGGTTTTATTTGACCCTTTATAATGATCAAGTTGTCTTTAGGTTCATGTAAAGTTAGGTCATGTAAACCCGTGTCCCGGGTGAGTCTTCCTTGAGTCAGCATATAGGTCATGCACCTTAAGTGGTCCCATGTAGGTCGGTTAAGTCATACGTTCATCGCGAAGGTTGGTGTTTCTTTTTAAAGGTCAATCTCTGAAATGTGTGTTGTTCTTTAGTCAGTATAAGAGACCCGAGTCTAGCTTGGATCCCAGGACTCAACCAAATGGAAGGTTCGATTACCTTCACCACTCAGTAACAAGAAAAGAAAGCCGAGGAACATACCGCCCGAAAGTGGGAACTCATCGAGAAACAAAATAGTCGTATCAAGTAACAACAGGAGACTCTGAATGGAGTGTAGGAGGCTCTACACCGTAGTAATGTGCATGTAGGGATGAACAATGACGATGAAGATGCTATGGAGATTATCCCTAACCCTATGACTATTGTTGACAAAGGCAAAGGAAAAATAGGTGAAGGTCCCAATACGGGAGGTGTCATCCATGTTCCATATGACCCAACACCTATGCCACCACCACCAGTGGCTACCCCTCAAGTTGTGATAGTTAAGACCGAAGTTGAGTTACAAAACACCTTTATCATCCAAGAGATGAAGGCGCAGCTGAATGTGTTTAAGAATGTTATGAGTCATATGCTTGTTTTCGCCAATTAGTTCGTGAAATTCGAACCACCTGCTGAGGTGAATGGCAAGATAGCTGGCAAGATGGATATACCCCTCAAAAAGTTCAATCCTTCTGCAAACCCAACTCATCATGTGTGGGAATTCAACCGAGTGATGTCGCTCCGTGGCATCAGCACTGAACACTTAAGCAAGTTTTCCCATCATCGTTGAATGATGAAGCATTAGATTGGTATTATACTCTTCCTTTGAAAACTTGGGGAGATTGGACTACTTTGCGTAGAGCATTCAGTGAACATTACAGCAAGGTTCAAAAGGACAAAGTGACTTTGACGGATGTTATGGCTTTTCGCGAAGGAGACGATGATCCGTTTTTGGCTTACTACGAAAGGTGGCACTCTAAGATGTCCCAAGTAACCAACATCATTCCAACGAAAGTACAGTTAGACACCTTCATCCGCAGTCTGAAATCAAGTCTGGTTCAACAATTAGATTTTCATGTCATAGAGAAGTTTGAATACCTGAAGAAGCTATGCCCTAAGCTGGAGGCACGGAAGGAGAGAAATGCAGCATCTCAGAGTTGGCAAGGCAACAACACAGTGCGAAGAACTATCAATCCCCCAAGGGTGACTGAGGCTAATGTCATTCAAAATGTGAACCATGGTTCTTTCCAAAAGTCCACATTTTTCCAGTATGATTCTTATACCCCGCTGGACATGACTTATACTGAAGCTTTGGACCGTTTGCTAAAGTCCGACAAGATCCGGTTGCCTACACTTAGGCCGAAGCATGAGAACAAAGGGCCAGGGTGGAACAACAATGCATATTGCATGTACTATCGTGTGAGAGGACATGATACCGAGCGGTGCTGTACGCTCAAGAATGTCATTGAAAAGATGATTCGCTTAGGCGAACTACCGACACCTAAATCAACAAGGAAACCGAACAATAAAAGAAATCCTCTACCGAAACTTGCTATTTTCGAAGGAGAGGGTACTTTTGACCCATCCAAGTGTATTATGGATAAGGGAGCACCTGTACTCCCCCTTGAAGATTTGACAACCTTTACTATCAACGACATATGGGCGAGTGATGATAAAAGTGTTGAAGATCACGGAAATGTAACTCACTGGCGCCTGGATGACCTGAAAATAGCATGCACGATCTGATCATGCACACGGCCATCCGCAAAGACAAAAAGGGCCGAGAGCACCTTGAATATCATAATCAACAGATAGAACAACAACGAGAAGCTCTGGATAATGCACTAGATGAACTTCAGGACCTTAAAGATTGCGTCGGTGAGTAAGCTCCGCTGCAAAAGAAGGAAAAGAAGTGGACGCGATGGTTGCAGTGTTGTGCACTCCTAAATTTGATCCAAGCACCATGATCTCTACTGATGGAGGTCGCCGCGAGATGTCCTGGGTCGATTCTGCCAATAATAAATGTACTCTAGTGTTAGGTGAACCTTGTAAGGTCTTGTCTGAGTCGAGCACTAGTGGGTCTATAGTTGAGTCTGGGTTAGCTGGGATTAGCCCCGTGTCTGATGAGTTTGTATTCGTTTCTACGTTCAATGAAGTGAACCTTCTGAGTATTCTTATTCTTCTCCTTTTAATTGCTATGCTAATAATCACAAATTTAATGCTGAACCTTTAAAAGGCTTTAATGAATTTACATGAACTATGAACGAGCATGAGAATCACATGTCAACGGTTGAAGAAACCGTCACCATCAATGTGGGGACGCCTAAAGCTCCCCGGGAATTGAAAAATGGCAAATCATTAACCCAAGGGGAGTAATAGAAGTTCTCCGCTCTCTTGAAGGAGTTTATCGAAGTTTTCGCTTGCTGTTATGAGGATATGCTCGGGATCGACAGGGAAATCTCCGAGCATGCTATACCTCTTTATCCGGATGCCCAGCCAGTTCAGCAGCATCCACGCAGAATCAAGAATGACTAGTGCAATAAGCTTCATGAAGAGGTCCGAAAACAACTGGAAGCTAAGTTCATTAGAATTGTAGAATTCCCAAAGTGGGTTGTCACTATTGTCCCGATACCAAAGAAAGATGGGAAGGTATGGATGAGCGTTGACTTTAGGGACTTGAACAAGGCTAGTCTGAAGGATTGCTTTCCTTTACCATACATCGACGTCCTGGTCTATCATACATGTGGCCATAAACTCCTATCATTTATGGATGAGTATGTTGGTTACAATTAACCAGATCAAAATGGATGAAGAAGACATGGAGAAAACATCCTTTATCACTCCGTGAGGAACCTTTTGCTATATAGTTATGCCATTTGGGCTGAAGAATGCTGGTGCCACTTACCAACGCATCGTCACCACCTTACTGCATGACATCATCCACAAGGAAGTAGAAGCATATGTGGATGACATGATTGTCAAATCTGAAAGACGTGAAGATCACATCCCCAACTTGTGTGGAAATTTTTCCCCACCGTCCAGGCTTCCGAACGTCCATGCGAATTGGGATGTGATTTGGTAAGTTGTGTTGGGGTTTAACCTTTGAAAACTCTTTAAGGAATTAATCGTACATTAAATAAATAATACTTTGGAAAATCACTTTCCCTTTACTTATGCATTTTATGAGTCTTTGAATTAAACTTCTAAGAGTGAACATCCATTAGTTTCGAACTCTTCTAAATTTAACTCAACTTACTCATTGAAATGTTAGGCTCGGAAGAAAGCGATTTAAGCAAATATTATTTAGAAATATAAGAAGAATGCCCTAAAGTTGCATCGGTACATTGTAAAACTATGTTTTACCATAGTTCTTGCAATCTCCGATGTGTTTTGGTTCGAAATGGGAGTCGACACCCGACTTTTTAAATAGAAAAGCCAAGAAAAACCAAAAAGAAAACAAAGAAGACTCCTCCTATTAAACCCAAGAATGGATTCGGGGGTAAGGTTACGAACTTGAAAAGTAAAAATCATAAGAGTCCGCCTCTCACAAAAGGAAAAACTCTACTAATAGTTTAAAATGTGTTTTTGATAAAGTTTGTGTAACGCCCCGGAATTTCAATTCTAAACTTAACGGTCAAAGCCAAACGTTGACTAACATTAACAGCAGAAGACTCATTTTTTTTTCTTTTTATTAACTTTATTTACTTGGGCGTTACTGCCTTATCTCCGAAGAGATACAAGGCAAGAAAGGAAAACTAACAACAAGCGATAACTGTTTACTTCAATTTAATAACGAAAAGAACTTCGAATTCTAGAACAACAAAAACTCAACATTTGCTAAACTTCAAATCTAAACATAAACTAAACTTTATTATCAAAACGTCTAACTCCAATGTCCTCACTCTAGTGCCCTTCCCCTTCACATAACTGATCTTCACCTGAAAACAAAACATTCACAACATGAGGGGGGAAACCTCAATAATGTCTACCCCTAACCGTCAAAACAGTTCAAAGTTCATTTCAAACCATTTTAGGGGAGGGGAACAAGTCAAACCTTTTTACAAATCATTTGAAACCCAATCCAAAATAACCAGAGTTCAGAAATAACAAAACTTACAAATCAACAGTATCAACTTTCAAGTCAGAAAAACACAACGTTCCAGAAAACCTCAACGGACACTTTCAAACTCAGAATCAGACATTAGAAATCAGAAACCAGAAATCAGAAATCAGAAACAGAATAATCAGAAATCAGAAAAAGAGTAATCGTTTCCTCAGAAAACAATCAGAATTTTATTATGCGGGCGGGATTTGCCTATCCCCAGAATATCAAAATCAAAATCAGAACAGGATCTAAGATCCTGAGAATCAGAATGGATGGCCAGTCCCAGAAACATAATCAGATGTGTGCACAATCTCATAAATATATCGGGACTCCCCGATCTCTTGATAACTCCCCTCCAGGAACAGATCCTGGTCTAAGGGTCGTTACCTGCACCGCTTATGGTTCACTTTAATTATTAGTATTTTATGAATTATCGGACGTCAGACTTCAAATAAAACTCAACCTCATTTCCAAAATCAACAGAATGAAAACTCAGAGTTTAAAAGACTGTCACGTTTTACTCAACTCAGAAAAACAACTCACAGACATCCAAATCAGACAGTCTAACTTTACAGAAAGTCCCCGTGCGGGATGCATGCTTCATAAAACAGATTAAAATCACAAAACAAATAAAAGAGCATCACAAAGGGAATTAGGACATAGACATTACCTGAGCAGCTTCTCTTACTTCAACACTTACACACGGGAGCTAACTACAGCGTCGTCTCGCTCGGACCTAGAATTTGAATATAACTTCTAAAATTAAAACTCACTCTCCACGATAGCTAATTCATACAAATTCTATCATTTCCCTAACTTAACAATTTCTTACAACTAAACTAACCATGTAACATGCAATATACTCACATAAAATCATGTCAACAATAACTCCACCTTAATCAAATAATAACTAACTTTAAGGACAAGAATAACCCTAGACATAAAAACTTTGCATGGTACTATTCCCACAATTTACAAATATGCCATTAATCATGCAATAACATAATAGACCATGCATTCTCATCTACAACTACCCTTTTAGGGTTCCTAGCATATTTCTAGGTTTCCAAGGTCATCATAATCCAACCCAAAAACATCTAAACCTTAGCATGATACATTTTTAGACCCACAATCCATACTCAAGCAAGAATACATAACCGATCCTAATGAACATTTCATAACGTAATTGGAATACCAAGAAAACCAAGAACATTAACTTACATGAAAACTTCTTAATAACATGAACTTGGTAATAATAATAATAACACGAAATCTTATAATAATAATACGAAACTTTATAATAATAATATGAAACTTTTAAAAAATAATACTAACATGAACTTATTAATATCAAAATATTACATAGGGGTACCCTAATTTTTGGTGAAATGTTTTTCTGGTACCCCAACTTTTAAAAACTAATTTCGGGGAACCCTAACTTTTAGAATTAGAAATAATTAGTTGAAATTTCGGCCAATTATTTGAATTCAACGGTGAGTTTTAGGCGGGGAATTGATTAAGTGTTTTTGTGGTTGAAAATGCCCTTTGTTTTCGTGGACGAAAATGATTTGAATCAATCAGAGTTTCGTCAGAAATTCTCCTAGTAATTTCTAATCCTAAAAGTTAGGGTACCCTAAAATTAGTTTTGAAAAATTAGGGTACCAAAAAATTGTTTCTTCAAAAGTTAGGGTACCTCTAAATAATGTTTTGTATTAATATTAATAGGTACATAGAATAATAGTACAAACTTAATATTAGCACTATTATGAAAATAGCCATATGAAACTTACTAGCATCATAAACTTAATACCATAATACGAAACTTGATACTACTAATAATAATATGAACAATATCTATAAAATGGAAACTTATTAATAATATGACCTTAAAATATAGTATGAAAACTTAGTAACCATAGTATTAGGAGCTTAATAATTTTTACAACAATCAAAGGTATTTGCTATTAAAGAGTACTTCAAAATAATAGTAGTACTCAGTAATATAATGACACTTTGATAATATCATAAACTTATTAACATGAAATATTTTTCTAAAATAAATCCTAACATTTTAAAAAAAATAAGGGTAACCTACTAACATTAACAATATGGATTTATCATTATAATACACTTAGTTCTAGCATAAATATCATAGCATGAACATCACAAATCATCATCAAAAAGACTAACCATGCAACTTTGAAATTAAACCACAAACAAATCATTCTAACTACAAGACCAAAGCATGGGTTTTATGAATCAACAAACTTAGAAAAACTATCATGCATAAATCTAGTATCCACACTAAACTTATTCTAACACCATAATCATCACTGATATGAGTAACTAAAATCAAATATTCTAGTTCTACTCATGAAATAACATAACCACCCATTTTACTTGCAACAATTATCTCACTATAATATCATAATCATCAACCTTAACAAGACCAACCTTACGTACTTGCTACTCATTCCTACACATTCACATACTTCCATCATTTCTTTTAATAACACATAAGCCCTCTAAACATCCAGAATACAAAAAAAAAAAAAAATAAAAGAACAAAGAACCAAGAGAGTGTTAGAGATTTGTACTGAATGAGAGGAAGTAACTAGGGGGAGATGGTGCTTGCGGTGGTCTACAGGCGGCAGCAGCTCGGGACGACCGGAAATAGGCGCCGGAATGGACAACGATCAGTAGTGACAGCAGCAGTTGAAGGAAAACGGGGGAAAAATGGAGGTGATCCTCGGTCTCCACTGGGCGTCGGGGTCGGCCGGAAAAAGACGTCGGGCGTCGTTTCGCCGGAGATGAGGGGTGTCGAGGTCGATGGAAGAACGTTGGTGCAGTGGTTGGGGTTCACGGCGATCGTCAGTTGTTGGGGTGTCTGGGCAAACCGAAATCGAGCAGAACAGTGGGTTTTTGGTCAGTTTCTGCGCCGGCGGGGGAAAGGCAACGATGGTTGGTGGTCGGAAAAAGATGGAGGTGGCGGTCGGCGATGAAATGCAGGTGGAAGGAGGGTGGTTTGAGGTGGTTGTTGGTGTGGTGCGTGGTGGTCGAATGAGCAGCAGCAACAACAACAATAGTATGGAAAGGAAATAGAGAAAATAGAGAGAGAAGAGAGAGAATAGATCACGTTGATTGAATGTGAGAGAAAATGGATGAAAGAAAAATGAATAGCATTTGTCTGATGACTTGCAGCAACAGTAAAACCAATATAAGAGAATACAATAAGAGGAGGAGAGAGAGAGAGAGAGAGTGAGAGAGAGAAAAAGGGACACGTGTAGAGCTAGGGTTGGGCAAGGGTGGTATGCATGGGTAGCGGGGTTTGCATTTAGCAGTACCAACAATTCGGTTAAAACCATTACTTGGGGAGGGGTTTTTGACAAATTAGGAGGAAATTTGGAAGAAAAGGTGAAGTCATCAAGATGATATCATCACAAAATTACTACCAAGAATACCCCTAATGTTAATACTATATTCCCCAAAAATTATCACCCGAAAACATAATGAAAACCAGATAAAATTTCCATAACTGATCCAAATAAAATCTACCCAAAGTCCTAAAACTTTCTAACTGATATTTTTAGCACACTAAAAATTCTAAGAATCTCACTCGCGGTCCTAAAAGCTCCGTGTGATAACAGATAAATAATTAACAGGATAAAACGCTGAAATGGAGAGGTGCGATTTGTCTCTTGATCTCAGGGAAAAGTGATGCTCTACTTGAAATGATGGGGGTGCGACTCTTGGACGCTGAGTCCTGGTCTGACGGTGGGCAACGTAACTTACGCCTTAAAGGATTATCTCAGGCAAGAATGACACCTTACTTGAAGGTGGTCTCAGGTGTTGATGACGCCTTACATAGATTGATCTCAGGCGTTGACGACGCCTTACTTGGAGGTATGAAATTGACACTAGGAGGACAAACTCCTATGTCGCGGTGTGCGACTTGCGCCTTGAAGGTAATCTCAGGTGAGAATGACGCCTTACTTGTTGGAGAGACTTCATTGACCACGATGTCAATAGCTCTGGGTTTGATGTGCTTTTTAAGTTTGATGGAAATTCTATCCCGAGAGACTTCACCAGGGGCGATGCCGATGGCTCTAGGGGTCAAGACTTCACCGATCGTGATGTCGACGACTCTAGGTTTGATGTGCTTTTCAAATTTGATGGTAATTTGATGCCGAGAGACTTCACCGAGCGTGATGCCGATGGCTTTGGGGGTCGAGACTTCATTGATCTTGATGTCGATTGCTTTGGGTTTGATGTGCTTTTGAAATATGATGGCAATTCAGTGTCGAGAGAGTTCACTGAGCGTGATGCCAATGGCTCTTATTCCCTGAAAACCAAACAATTTTTTCATCAGCTTTATGGAAATTTGAACTTTGATTTGGATATCTTACCTCGGATTGCGTTTGCATAATCATCAGGAACATGCACTTTATTTGGGAATTTGACCCTTCAGTTTAGAGAAGACCACTCGTGTTTTGTTGGGCACATTGGGCGATTGCCCTTGAGAATATGCATTTTTTGTTTCTTAGGAATGGGCATGAGGAAAAGAACAAACACTCCCTCCCTTTCTAGGCCGACCGGACATTAGTAATGAGGAGAATCTTTTCTTCAATCAACGCAGCTTTTGTAGGCCATGCAAGAGACCAATATCACCGCAATAATTGTGATATGCCTAAGGCTCGATCAGCCTTGAGCTTTGGCCAATAAGACTCTGACACTTGGCTATGTGGGTTAAGCCATAATGCCGATAAATGGTAAGCTTGAGCCTCGACATTTCACAATTTCTCACTGAGCTTTTTCTTTTAGCCTTTCTTCCTTATTTCCTCTCAAAAGTTCTTTTTGAGATATTTTGGGTTTTATTGCAAAGTAATGGCTGCTTGGTGGAGAGGACGTCGTCGTGCTACTCAACTAGGTGTTCAAGAATGTCCATATGCAAGGACGGTATAGAGAGAATATCCAAGAAGGTAATTCACACTAGCATAGTTGGTTTTCCGCCAAGATGAGCATGCATGGTTCTTCCGCTCTCACAAAGCAGTATGCTTTATTTCCTTTACAAGCTTATTTTCATAGCATGTTGTCATTGAAAATGACTTGCATGCTACTGCTTGTTTAGGTGCTTTAAGTTGAATTTAAAGTAGGATGATACTCTAAATTTTTCTTTAAGCACACTTACGTTATTGGAGAAATCCGAAGCTGCTCTTCCGTTCCGGCACTCCAACGCCTATTGAAAGAATCAATCTTCCATCGCCCTTTAATCGGCCTAATGACTGCTAATTTAGGGATTCAACCACTCCTTTAGGACTCTCTGAAATGGCTTAATCTAATAGGCGATGGAATTGATTGAAGTACGAGTTAACCTTCTCTTAAGTTCTGAAATGAACAAAAAGTCAAAAGACTCTCTCCTCTCACGGCTAGAATTACCATTGGGAACCATTTGAACCCTTCTCCCTTTTTCTTGATTTTTTCCCATAGGATGACTCCTTCAAAACATATGAGAGCATACAAAGTGTAGTGTACTTGTCCAAATACTCAAAGGTGGTGGATTTTTATCAAACCACTGTAAGGAATGTAGGATTCGGCCCTTTCTTGGCTTGTTTGGATTCTTGGAGGGTCTGTGGCGGGAGAATATTTGGATGAGCCATAGTGGAGCATTTTTGGGACACAACTAACTCGTTTCACCTCCCTTTGGGTGAAATGATGCTTACTCCTGTCGATTTTATGATGATTACTGGCCTCAGTTGGGGGGGCCAGTTGCTGAAATTTCCGAGGGAAGTTGACCCTCGAGTTTTTGAGCTTATGCGTCCTGTTACTACATTGGCAGGTCGGAACAATGTTCTACGGTACACCCATCTGGTAACCGTTTTGAAGAATCAAGATTTTAAGAGTCTTCTCCGTCTTCAGCATTAATTTTTTGTTTTGGTGCACTTTATCAATGCCACCATTTTCGCAAAATTGTGGGGACACGATTACTCTTTATTAGATGCACCACATCTCGGGCTACGAAGAGGTGAGGAATTCCAACTTGGAAACTAGCCTATGCCCACTTATTGAGAGGGATGCGGGTCGCATCGCGTCCTACTAGTTTTAACAAAGTGGGTCGCCTAAGGACTACGGAAGCGAAACTACTCACCCTGGGTAGCCGTCTCTGGTGGGTCTTGGAGGTATGCTTTAAGACATTTCCTTGAGAAATTTTGTAGTTTGCCAAATTCCTTTCAAACTTACTAAGGCCTTTCCCGTTGCATAGGTGTGAGTCTTAGCATATTTTCTTCCTGTAGTTAGTGGGGCCAACTACAATGATCTGCGTATTCCTGCTGCTCAACAATGGTCAGAGTCAAAAGATTACCGTCGTCCGAAATATCACTTTAAGGACAATAGACACCAGGTACTTGTACATAAATATATAGCATAAACTATATAGTACGTGGTAGAAATAAAGAAGAAAAACGGACCATAAAGCGTCATTACATGCACTCCACATATATAAGTTCACCAAAGAACACATACATGATCACGTGTGAAATGTTCGATGATTTTATGCACAAGTTTTACGTAAAAAGTTAGCCATGCAAGTCATATAGGAGCTACATGCAAAAAGGTCTCAAGTTTGAAAACTCACAAAGACATCCCAAAAACACTTCATAAAGCTTATAAAAAGCAATCACCGTCCATGGCATGAACAACCAATTTTCGAGGCAAACTATTTCACACCTACAACACTTTATTTACATGAAAGAAACACATAAAGCTTACATTGTGACCTCTGACGAAGCCTTGCGCAACTTTTGTAGTAGCTCTTTTTGAATGCTTTGAACACTTCTCTTGAAGATGCCAAAGTAGTACCAAAAGTAGATGGAAAAGAGTGAAAAGATGATAGAAAATGGGTTTTTTGTGAGGTTTTGGTTGGATTTTGGTGAGGCTTTATGTGGTGTTTTTGGTGGAGTTTATGTAAGAATAAGGGGAAGTAATACGAAGATAGAGAGTAGAGGTTTAAGAAAGTGGAGGAATGAAGTTGATGATGATAAGAATATGGTAGAGTTTAGGGGAGAAATGTTATAGAATTACAGATGATGAGAGAATAATAGAATGAGAAATAAGGGTAGTGAGAGAGAATGGGTGAATGAGGGAGTAATGGAATGAATAAGAGATTGATTGAGTTTGGCTTTGAGAGAAGTAGTTTTTATAGGATTTAGAAGGGCATGGAGATACATGAACATACATGCACATACAATCATATACATTCATATGTAATCACATAGTCAAACTGGCACAGATTGCTAGGTGGGAAGGGGTTGTTCTCCGGTGCTCAACAACACGTGAGAGAACGAACCCAGTGTGGCCGCATTAAAGGCCGACTGGCCTTTACCAGAGGGAGGGATAAATTTGACTTCCATCCATGCATCCATGGTCAGCAAGGTGTGAAAGATGTAGTCTCGAAAATAGGTAGTTCACACCATGGACCGTGAGTGCTCTTTATGATATTTTATGAAGTGTTTTATATTTTAAGATGTTCTTGTGAGGTTTCGAACTTGAGGCCTCTTTGCATGTGTCTTATGTAGCTTTGCATGGCTTGCTCTTCACGTATAAATTGTGCATGCAACCATCAAATATTTTACATGTGATCATGCATGTGTCCTTATGCGGATTTGTACATGTAGAGTACATGTAATTACCCTTTATTACCTGGCTTCTTCTTTATTTATGTCTCCTATCATATAGTTTATGCTATACACTTATGTACAAATACCCGGTGTCTCCAGGTAGCCCCCACTTAGATTGAGTCATGGATAGGATGAAATTCAAAGTAGTACTAATTTGATGGACACTGGTTCGGGATAAGACTTTTTAGTGCAAAGCCTAAGGCAACGCTTGGAAGCTGAAGTCCTGCGTCTCGAGGGGGCGACTTGCGTCTTAAAGGATTATCTTAGGCGAGAATGACGCCTTACTTGGCTGGAATGGAGAGGTGCGATTTGTCTCTTGATCTTAGGAAAAAGTGATGCTCTAATTGAAATGATGGGGGTGCGACTCTTGGACGCTGAGTCCTGCATCTGACGGTAGGCAACGTAACTTCCGCCTTAAAGGATTATCTCAGGCGAGAATGACTCCTTCTTGAAGGTGGTCTCAGATGTTGATGACGCCTTACTTAGATTGATCTCAGGCGTTGACGACGCCTTTCTTGGAGGTATGAAATTGAACCAATGAAGATAAAGTCCTATGTCGCGGTGTGCGACTTGCACCTTGAAGGTGATCTCAGGTGAGAATGACGCCTTACTTGTTGGGGAGACTTCATCGATCACGATGTCAATAGCTATGGGTTTGATGTGCTTTATAAGTTTGATGGAAATTCTATCCCGAGAGACTTCACCGGGTGCGACGCCGATGGATCTAGGGGTCAAGACTTCACCGATCGTGATGTCGATGGCTCTCGGTTTGATGTGATTTTCAAATTTGATAGTAATTCAATGCCGGGAGACTTCACCGGGCGCGATGCCGATGGCTCTGGGGGTCGAGACTTCATCGATCTTGATGTCGATGGCTCTGGGTTTGATGTGCTTTTGAAATATGATGGCAATTCAGTGCCGAGAGACTTCACCGAGCGTGATGCCAATGGCTCTTATTCCGAGAGACTTCACCGAGCGTCTGCATAATCATCAGGAACATGCACTTTATTTAGGAATTTGACCCTTCAGTTTTGAGAAGACCACTCGTGTTTTGTTGGGCATATTGGACGATTGCCCTTGAGAACATGAATTTTTGGTTTCTTAGGAATGGGCATGAGGAAAAGGACAAACACTACCACCCTTTTTAGGCCGACCGAACATTAGTAAAGAGGAGAATCTTTTCTTCAATCAATGCAGCTTTTGCAGGCCATGCAAGAGACCAATATCACCGTAATAATTGTGATATGCCTAAGGCTCGATCAGCCTTGAGCTTTGGCCAATAAGACTCTGAAACTTGGCTATGTGGGTCAAGCCATAATTCCTATAAATGGTAAGCTTGAGCCTCGACATTTCATAATTTCTCACTGAGCGTTTTCTTTTAGTCTTTCTTCTTTATTTCCTCTCAAAAGTTCTTTTTGAGGTATTTTGGGTTTTATTAAAAAGTAACGGCTTCTTGGTGGAGAGGACGTCGTCGTGCTACTCAACCAGCTGTTCAAGACAAAAGACGAGTAAGGGACGGGGAGTTTCGGGAACAACCGGATTTGAAATTTCAGCCTTGCTTATAGAGAGTATCCCAGAAGGGAATTCACACTAGTATAGTTGGTTTTCCACCAAGATGAGCATGCATGGTTCTTCCGCTCTCACAACGCAGTATGCTTTATTTCCTTTACAAGCTTATTTTCATAGCATGTTATCATTGAAAATGACTTGCATACTACTGCTTGTTTAGGTGCTTTAAGTTGAATTAAAAGTAGGATGATACTCTAAATTTTGCTTTAAGCACAAGTACGTTATTAGAGAAATCTGAAGCTGCTCTTTCGTTCCGGCGCTACAACGCCTTTTGAAAGAATCAATCTTCCATCGCCCTTTAATCGGCCTAAAGACTGCTAATTTAGGGATTCAACCGCTCCTTTAGGACTCTCTCAAATGGCTTGGTCTAATAGGCGATGGAATTGATTGATGTACGAGTTAACCTTCTCTTAAGTTCTGAAACAAACACAAAGTCAAAAGACTCTCTCCTCTCACGGCTAGAATTACCATAGGGGACCATTTGAACCCTTCCCCCTTTTTCTTGATTTTTGCCCATAGGATGACTCGTCCAAAACATATGGGAGCATACAAAGTGTAGTCCACTTGTCCAAACACGCAAAGGTGGTGGATTTTTATCAAACCACTATAAGGAATGTAGGATTCGGCCCTTTCTTGGCTTGTTTGGATTCTTGGAGGGTCCATGGCAGGAGAATATTTGGACGAGCCATATTGGAGCATTTTTAGACACAACTAACTCGTTTCACCTCCCTTTGGATGAAATGATGCTTACTCCATTCGATTTTATGATGATTACTGGCCTCAGCTGGGGTGGCCTGTTGCTAAACTTTCGGAGGGAAGTTGACCCTCGAGTTTTTGAGCTTATACGTTCTGCTACTACGTTGGCAGGTCCGAACGGTGTTCTGTGGTACACCCATCTGGTGACCGTTTTGAAGAATCGGGATTTTAAGAGTCTTCTCCATCTTCATCATTAATTTTTTGTTTTGGTGCACTTTATCAATGCCACCATTTTCGCAAAATTGTTGAGACACGATTACTCTTTATTGGATGCACCACCTCTTGGGCTACGAAGAGGTGAGGACTTCCAACTTGGAAACTGCTACCTATGCCCACTTAGTGAGAGGGATGTGGGTCGCTTCGCGTCCTATTGGTTTTGACACAGTGGGCTACGTAAGGACTACGAAAGCGAAACTACTCAACCTGGGTACCCGTCTCTGGTGGGTCTTGGAGGTATGCTCTGAGACATTTCCTTTAGAAATTTTGTAGTTTGCCAAATTCCTTTCAAACTTACTAAAACCTTTCCCGTTGCATAAGTGTGGGTCTTAGCATATTTTCTTCCTGTAGTTGGTGGGACCAACTACAATGATCTACGTATTCCTGCTGCTCAACAATGGTCAGAGTCAAAAGATTACCGTCGTCCGAAATATCACTTTAAGGACAGTAGACACCGGGTACTTGTACATAAATATATAGCATAAACTATATATTACGTGGTAGAAATAAAGAAGAAAAACGGACTATAAAGCGTCATTACATGCACTCCACATGTATAAGTTCACCTAAGAACACATACATGATCACATGTGAAATGTTTGATGATTTTATGCTCAAGTTTTACGTAAAAGGTTAGCCATGCAAGCCATGCAAGTCATATAGGAGCTACATGCAAAAAGGTCTCAAGTTTGAAAACTCACAAAAACATCCCAAAAACACTTCATAAAGCTCATAAAAAGCAATCACAGTCCATGGCATGAACAACCAATTTTCGAGGCAAATTATTTCACACTATGTTGACCATGGATACATGAACGAGTGAAGATACATCCTCCACCAAGTATGAAGGCCGATTGGCCTTTAAGGCGTCCACACCTGGGTTCATTCACGTGCATATAGTCGGCCACCCACAAACACCCTCTTGCCACCTAGCTATCTGTGCCATGTTGACTATGAGTTGCATATGAATGTATGTAAGTGTATGTGCATGAATGTCCCAAGCCTCCTAAAGCCTATAACTACAACTCCTCTCAAAGCCAAACTCACTCACCAACCAATTCATTCATCCTCTCTTCCTCCTACACTCTCATTCTCACACACAGACTCCAACTCTCACCTTTCTTATATCCTTATTTTAGTCCATGTCATCTCCATCTCTAATCTTTATCACCATAATCTCCATCGTAAACCTCTAATCTCAATCCCTATTGAGGCTATCCTTATTCTTACATCTATCCCACCAAAAGCCACAAAATAAAAACCACTTTTTTCACTACCTTTTTATTCCCTATTTTTTATCCAATTTTTATATTACTTTGGCATATTCAAGAGGAGTGTTAAAAATCTACTTCAAGGAGGAATTTTCAAGCTACTACAAAGGCTAGGCAAGGCTTCTTCAAAAGTCACAATACAAGCTTTATGTGTTTCTTTTTCATGTTAATAAAGTGTTGTATATGTACCTCTTTCATCAATTCATTTTGCATGTTGAATGAAGTAATTTTATAAAGTTCTCATTTATCTCCCTTCCAAACTTTATTAGAAGCACACTTTATAACTTTCAGTAGAGTCTTTCCTTTTGTGAGAGGCGAACTCAAAAGGTTCCTACCTTTGAGTTCGTAACCTTACCCCTAAATCCATTCTCTATTTCATAGGCATAGTCTTTCTTTATTTTCTTTTTGGTTTTGTCTTGGCTTTTTTCCTTAAAAAAGTCGGTGACGACATCTTTTAGAAATAAAACACATCGGGATTGCCTAAACTATGGTTAACATGGTTTTACAATGTACCGATGCAACTTTGAGGTGACATGACAATATTTCTAAATAATATTTGCCTAAATTGCTTTCTTCCGAGCAGAACATCTTGTGAACAAATTGAATTAATTCTTGAAGAGTTGAAACAAGTGGATGTCCTCTCCTAAAAGTTTAGTTTAATGATTCACGAGATACACAAAGTAAAGATGAAGTGATTTTATAATTATTATTCATGAGATGTGCAATTGATCCTTGAAGAGCTTTTTAAAGTTAAATGCCAGCACAAACCCCGAATTCTGTCCCGCGGACGTTTAGAAGTCTGAATGACGAGAAAAAATGTCCACAAGGACCTATATGACCTTAGAAGAATCATTGACAATCTTCAACCGATACGTTTTATTTTTTACTCTTTCCCTTTTCTTATTTTGAACCTCTGGCAATAATGAACCAAACAGGAGGACATCATCCAGTCTCCATGGGATGGCTTCCAATTGGATGGTCTTCATTTTGATATCCGCTTCGCGAAGGCAGTGAGCCAATCTCGTTTGTGGTTAGAGAGCCATTCCAGCCTAGTTTTCTATTTGGAGAGCGCTTTTTTTTTCTAATATGCAGGGGAAATTGGGGAATGGCCCTCAAGGGTACTTGTGGATCCTCCCGAGCTTATTTTTGACAGGCATGCTTTGACTAAGGTTGAAATGACTTGGCTGATGGTCGGGGAACCTGCCGCAAATTTCATTGTTCCCACTGACGATCTGGAGGAAGTAGCAACCCGTTATAGAGGACGTTTGGCTTTCGCTCAGGTATAATTTCTCGCTCTTCCTTTTTGTGCATTGACGCTTCGCCCTGTCACTAATGATTCACCTTTCTTTAACTGGGAGGATATTATGATCCTCTCCTGGACCAACGTGCAGAGGGTTCAGAGAATTCTGAGGGTAAAGACATGTTGTTTGGCTTTATCTCGCTTGTGCCAAATGACCATGAGGTGTTCTAGTTTTTTTACTATAACCTGGTAAGTCACATATCTTGAGCGTTCTTCCATTTCACATATATTCTCATGAATGTCTTTCCTATATAGATATCATATGCCAACAGTCGTGTTCTGTTGAGGGAAGACATTACAACTTGAGAATTCATCGACCAGAACTTTGTGAATGACCCATATCGGGGCCCAATGTCGATTCTTGAGGATGATGACGGTGAAACGCACTCCCACGTGAGCCTGCTACGTTTTGAGAGTACTTCGAGGCGGCCTCCTTGCCATTCTTCAGCAGGAGAGACTAGTAGGAGAACTCGTCATGGCGATCAGGGAGAGGGATCGTCTTTTAGAAGGGATCAAGACTTGATCGGCGAACGTCAAGCTCCTTGTGCTAGCTCTTCCTGGACATCGGGAAGTAGCAGGAGGTCTTCTAGCATTCTAGAGTTTGTGGTAGAAGACTGCTCAGATCTAGTGGATTCCAAGGTTCGATGGATAGGGTGCCCAGCCCGTGGGCGCCTCAGTATCACCGACATTCTATTATTCCCTATAGCCAGCCCCCTGGCTATAGTCAGGACTATCCAAGCCCTACTCCTCATGACATGCCTTCAACTCAGTTCTTGCTCGGTCTTTGTGGCACTCAGGATGAGGCTAAGCCTAGCTCTTTTGTAGATGCATCAATCAGGAGCATCTTTGGCGGCAGTAGCTCCAGCAGGAACTATTAGGCATCATTGGTAAGGCTTTTTTTCTCTATTTTCACTAGTAATAAACAATGCAATGTAAGCGAATAATTAACTGCGCAACAAAATGCAAGCAAGTAGACTCTTCTATTTACGTACATGATTTGACTACTAAAATGCATGCAAGCACCAGTTTTTTTTTTTAATTTATTAAACGAGTCAATCTCACACTATTACAAAAATAAAAACATAGAAAGGATTATAGCATAATACAACAATCTAAAAAAACTAAAGGAAAATAAGAATCTACAAATGTACAGGCTTTTTTTTTTTATATTTTACAATAACACGTCTAAACCCAAAATGGTATCCTTCCACCATGCATGTATACTGTTGTAGACACCCGATTTTGTCACAAGTTATATAGCATATCTATATAATATAAAAGCGATCAAATAAAGAAGAAAAGGTCGGAAGATAAAAGCTAAAGTATGTGCATTCAACACGTACGAATTTGCTTTAATGTTGCATGCAAGCTCACATGCAAACCTCTACGTAAAATGCAAGCCATACAAGCCATGCGAAATCAAGCTGGAGAGGTCACAAGTTTGATTCCTCACAAAAACATCATGCAATCATCTTAAACTTACAAATGGAGTGCACTATTGTCCAAGTGTGAACAACCAAGTCCCTAGGGAAGTACATTCATCCCCCCACCGTCCAAAGATACATGGACGAGAGGAGGTTCCTACCCCACGTGCTGGTGGCCGGTCGGCCTTGACCACCGACCACACGAGGTCAATTGACCTCGTGCCACCGTCTACCCTCATACACTCCCCCTACTGCCTTGGTGTTTTGTGCCCAGCTGGAGATCACTATGTGTGTGCGTGTATTTGCATGAATCCCTATGACCTCTCTACTCCTAAAAATACTACATCTCTCAAAGCTAAACTCACTTATTCACTCACTCATCAATCCATCTCCTACTCTCATTCACTCATCTCTTTCTTATATTCTCTCTATTCTTTCTTCTTATCTCTGTTCTCATATCATTATCCTATCACTCTTTCTTCCAATCTTAGCATCACTTTCATATCTTCATAATCCCCTATTCTAAACCATTTCCTAATCCCTAAAGCTTATCCTATCCAAAACACTACAAAAAAAACCCTATTCTAAACCCACAAAAGCCATAAAAGAACCCTTTTCCTATCCTATTCTTTACCACTTTTCCTTCATTTCTTTTGGTTCATTTGTGACACTTGTGATGAGTAGCATCAAGAGGTACTATGAGGAGCATCATCAAGCAAAAGGCAAGGTAAGGCCCCTTCTTCAAGTTAGCACAATGTATGCCTTAAAGTTTCATTGTTTGCTTGTAAATAATGTGTAAATGTTGTATTTTCTTTTCTTATAATTCGTGTTGCATGTTCTTATGAAATAATTCTATAAAATTCATTGTTATTCTCTTTTCCAAATATTATAAAAGCAGACTTGAAACATTTAGTAGAGTCTTTCCTTTTGTGAGAGGCGAATTCTTAAAGTTCCTACTTTTCGTGTTCGTAGCCATACCCCCGAATCCACTCTTGGGTTTCGTAGGCGGAGTTTTTCTTGTTTTTTTCTCTTTGGTTTATCTTGGCTTTTCCTTTAAAAAGTCAGGTGACGACTCCCATTTTGAACTAAAAACATCGGGCTGCATAAACTATGGTAAAACATGGTTTTACAACGTGCCGATACAACTATAAGGCCTTTTCTTTATATATTTCTAAATAATACTTGAATAAATTACTTTCTTCCAAGCCTAACATTTAAATGATCAAATTGGATTAAATTTGGAAGAGTTTGGAACAAGTGAATGTTCACTCTTAAAGGTTTAATTCCAACGACTCATAAAATGCACAAGTAAAGGGAAAGTGATTTTACAAATATTATTCTTGAAATGTGTAATTAAAATTCCTTAAAGGGTCTTTTTCAAAGGTTCAAACCCCAACACAATTCACCGAATCACACCCCAAACCAACGTGGATGTTCGAAAGCCCGAATGGCGAGGAAAAATGTCCACAGGATTTTTGGCGACTCCACTGGGGAGTTTAAAAAATGGGTAAAACTTGAAAAAAGGTTTAGTGTGCTTTAAAAATTTGGGAAAGAAAATAAATTCTTACTTTATAGTATTTGGTCATTCTTTTTTTAGGCATAAATACATTTGCATATACCGGGCTACCTCTCGGCCACGTATGTGGGCTGGGTTGCACTTAAAGCGGCGGTTTAGGTTTTCCTTAAAACTACAAAAAATACCAATGGGATGCAGGACCAGCTATATTCCGTTGGTGCCTTAACACCGGGGGAGCCTTAGTCACCACATTGACTCATTCATCATTCTCCGAGGTCTCCACACGAGCCACAAAGAGCAACACTCCATACATTCAAGTTACCTTTACAACGAGAATGCATCGGGGCGAGTACATGAGCCGATAAGCCTATCTAGCCAATAACCCCTCTTTTTTACATAGAGCCTTGGTTAGGTTACCCCTTATTCATATGTATACTAAGTGCTATGTCTTTCCTTTTTTTTGTAAAGAGTCGACCCAAGTTTAGGGATATTGTTCTAGTCCATATAGTAGTCATTGGGCTGAGCAGAGTCATGTTTACAACTGGGTTACTTAACCTCAAAAATTATGGTTGACCCAGTGGTTGGGCCTATTTATCCATAAAGGTTAATTATCTTAGTCCATAAAGTAAACTCAGCTCGCCTTTGATGATTCTACATGGCCCTTTACGATGTTCTCTTAATGAAGGTCCATGAAATCAGTTAAAAGTCAAAACAAAGTTAGTGAGTAAAGTTCTAGGTTGTGTAATAATCACCGGGTTTGAGTAAGTTGATTTATTGAGTTAATCACCATGTCCATCTGAATTTTATGGCCGACCCGTGGTTTGGCCCAACCAGATTAGATTTGATAATTAAGTCCATAAGTTGACAACAACTCGCCTGTAGTTGGTTTTACCCAATCCTTTATAATACCCACTTTCCTGGTAAATATAAAATAAAAAAAATCATATAAAAATAGTAGACTGTCAGTCCTGTTGATCATTATCCTAGCCCGCGTAATTGTCAGTATGGCTCGAGTAGGACAAATAAATTATCCGAGTTACGAATTCTCCTTAAAACGGTTTGCCTGTGGATGGGGCCCATCCGAATTTAGAAACACTGACTCGTGATTCCCTATTCAGTCCTGATTTGCCTTACTAGGCCTTATTCGGCCCTTTATAATGATCATGCTGTCCTTAGGTTCATGTAAATTTAGGTCATGTAAACCCGTGTCCTCGGTGAATCTCCCTGTGCGTCAGCATTCAGGTCATGCATATTAGGAAGTCCCATGTAGGTCGATTAGGCGATGCATTCATCAGGAGAGGGTTGTGTCTCTTGAAAAGGTCAATCTATGAGTTGTGTGTTGTTCCTTACTCAGTACAGGAGACCTAAGTCTAGCTCGGATCCCAAGATTGTCAGGTCGCCTAATCCGCAACCCGGATTACATCCTAATCCCGCAGAACCGCAAGTCAAAGGTCTCTCGCCGTCTGCAATTCGACATGTCTGCACATTAAAACCAACCTAGAAACTTGGTCAATGCTGCTTTGACCATGTTCCTTGAGGAGAGGTTTAACAAGATGGAAGGTTCGATCACCTTCGCCACTCTGCAACAAGAGAAGAAAGCTGAAGAGCTTTGATAAGTGCTTCTTGTATATATGAGAACTTGGTTGTTTTGATAAGAGTTTGGGGAATATTTGATTTGATTATGATATTTTATACTCGAATTTCCCATATTACACTTGGTTTGGAGTTTGGAGAGTTTTGTAGGGAATTTGTGAAGAATCGATGTAAACCGAGCCCAAAAAGCAAGTGTAGATCGAAGTTATGAGCTTAAAGGACCAAGAAGTGAGATGTTGGATCATCCAAGGCCCAAACAATGGCCCAAAGTACTCCTAGGCACGAAAAGGCGATGGCGGTGGTGTCTGCAGTGGCACGGGTAGTGCCTATGACCAGAACGTGAAGAATTGTGTGCAGTGAAGCGACACGGGTTGTGCCTAGGGGGATACGGTCCGTGTCACTATGAGAACGGTCCGTGTCACCCCTGGCACGGTCCGTGCCTCTCCTGTCTTTTCATTTTCGGCGGTTTTGAGTTGATATTTGCCTATATTATGCTTATTTCCGGCGGAGTTTAGGGGGAACAATCATTCCACCATCATCCATTTCATGCCCTAATCATATCATTCATCATCCATATTCCATTCCATCATTGAAGATTGAGAGAAGATTGAAGATTGAAGAGCAACTCGAACATACTTTGAAGTGGAGGAGCAAAACTCCTCCATTGTTGATTCCTAGCAAGTTTGTTCTTCAGTTGGGGTTATTTCTCAATCTCTCATAGATTTTCATATGCTTTCTAGAATAGATTTCATTTGCTTTGTAGTTTAAACATGAATTGTGAGTAGTTCTTTTTAGTTTAGGGGATGAACCTTTGAAGTTGCTTGATGAATTGACTTTGTTGGATTGAATTATCATGAATTTAGTTTGTTTCAATCTATTCGGTCTTTGAATTGAATTGTTATTGCTTTTGCTTGGTCACCAATTGCAAGTTAATAGGTTGTTGAATGAAGTGCCGAAAGGAGAAGTTTGATTACCCGAAAACCTAGATTGAACTAGTTAAAATTATCTAGACATAGAAGTTTTAATTAGAGTTCTTGAGATAATTAGATCTTTAACCTTGACTAAATCGAAATAACCACGAAAGTAGGTGCTTGGTTAGTCTTGGCAATGCGCTCTAGTGGCAAAATCTCATTGCGAAGTATTCTATGCGATTATCGAACCTTGATTGTGCAAATTAATGACATGAGACTTCAATCCACATCGTTGATTCGTTATTTGACTTAGGTTTCATCCCCTGAACGCCTTTTTACCTTGATTAAATTCGAAAAGTTTATGTGAATAACCCTTTGTTCTTGATTGTGATTAGATTTATAATTAGTTATTTCAAACCAAAAACGGGTCGACTTAGCGATCAATTAGGAGGCTAGTTCAGTGCGTTGGAAGGAAAAGTCCCTGTGGGAACGACCTTGATTTATGCTACAATTTCACCCGTGCACTTGCGGCCTATCATGTTTTTGGCGCCGTTGCCTAAGTCTTTTATTTTCTGTTTTGATTTTCCTTGGCGTTTTGGTTTTTGTCTTGCGAGGTTTACTCTACGTGCATGCAAAAAGCTCCACTCTTTGAGCTTGATCCTAAAATCGAAAGAACCTTTCGCTCCCGGCGAAAGAAGCAAAAGTTAGAGCACGCCCGGAGAAGACAAGAAGAGAACTCCAAGCGAAAGAACACCATGTCTGGTGTTGGCGGCGGCGGCGGTGGCGAGGAGCCTAGAATCACGCTTGGCTCTTATGTGATGCCAAATGTCACAAATCAACCCTCCGCCATTAATCCTCCAAGAGTGGCCGCTGATGATTTCGAGCTGAGGAGTTCACTCATCAATTTGGTGAAGGCCAACCCATTCCATGGCCTCCCCAATGAAGATCCCAACCGACACCTTCGCCTATTCAACCAAGCATGTGAGACCTTTAAGGCAAATGGTGAAACGCCCGATGCAATCAAGCTGCGATTGTTTCCCTTCTCACTTGAAGGGAAGGCTTGGGAGTGGTTGGATGCTCTTCCATCAAGCTCTGCCATCACCACTTTTTACCAACTTGCTAGCCTATTCTTGGCGAAGTACTTTCCTCCTAGCAAGTTGACGAGCCTCCGGAATCAAATCTCAACATTTGTCCAAGAGCCGGATGAGTCCCTCTATGAAGCATGGGAGAGGTTCAAGGACCTCTTGCGTCAATGCCCCCACCATGGTTTAGAACCATGGGTCCCGATACAAGCCTTCTACAACGGGGTGGATGACAACTTGAGGGCCAACATCTTGGTGGCGGCGGGAGGCAACATCATGTCCAAGACAGTGGCGGAACTCCAAACTTTGATTGAGGAGATGGCTATCAATAGCTACCAGTGGTCAAAGCCCCGTTCCAAGAGGACGGGAGGTAAGTATGAAGTTGATGCTATTTCTATGTTGAATACTAAGTTAGATGCCATGACTAAGAAGATGGATTTGTTGAATGTGAATGCTCCCCCTCCCCAACCATGTGCGTCGTGTCAATCATATGAGCATGAGACCTTGAATTGTCCTAGTGGGTTGGTTAGCAATGAATCGACCGAATCGGTTAACTATGTTGGTAACCCTTCTAATAGGCAAAACTTTGACCCTTTTTCCAATACCTACAATCCCGGTTTTAGGTTCCACCCGAACTTTTCTTACCGGAATAATAACCAAATGGGTCAACCCCAAGGACAAAGACAACCCCAAGCACCTCCACCACAAGCTCCCCAAAAGCCTAACCTAGAGGCTATGATACAAGCTTTGATGTTGTCTCAACAACATCATCAACAACGACAACTTGAGCATCAACAAAGACAAGATGAGGTGATTAAGGCCTTAGCTACTAAAGTTGACCGTATGAGCACCCACAGTCAAATGCTTGAGAATCAAATTACCATTCAAGCTGGTACCTCCACTACCCCTCCGGGAATGCTTCCCGGAAAGCCCGAACCTAACCCTAAGGAACAATGTAATGCCATTGTTTTGAGGAGAGGGACACAATATGAGGGACCTAGCGTGCCAAATTCCAAGCATGGGGGAGTTGTAGTTGAGAAAGAGGTTGAGAGGCCTAGTGAGAATGTTGTTGGTTTTCAAACAGAGAAAGAACTTGAGAGTGAGCATTCAAAAGAGAACACCGAAAACCGACCTTCATCTCCACCTAGAGTTTACAAACCACCGTTACCCTTTCCTCAAAGATATGCTAAGGCTAAATTTGATGCAAAATTCGGCAAGTTCTTTAATATGTTAAAGCAATTGAATGTGAATGTGCCGTTTTTGGATGTTTTATCTCAAATGCCTTTGTATGCAAAGTTTTTGAAAGAAATCCTCTCTAAAAAGAGGAAAATTGATGAAATTGAGGAAGTTGCTTTGACTGAAGAATGTAGTTCCGTGGTTCTTGACAAGCTTACTCCTAAGCTTAGGACCCGGGAAGCTTTAGTATTCCATGTGGCCTAGGTAGCTTAACCGTTGATCGAGCTTTGTGTGATGTGGGTTCCAGTGTAAGCTTAATGCCCTATTCTTTGTATGAACGGTTGAACCTAAGAGAGTTGAGACCAACTACCATGTCATTGCAAATGGCGGATCGTTCTATCAAGTACCCTAAGGGTATTTTGGAGGACTTTCCCCTTAAGGTGGGTGATTGCTATGTGCCGATTGATTTTGTCACCCTTGATATGCCCGAAGATTCCCGTACCCAAATAATTTTGGGGAGATCTTTTCTTGCTACCGTAGGGTGTGTCATAGATGTACAATGTGGAAAGATGAAGTTTAGGATAGGGGAACATGAACTTGAGTTTGATTTATTCCGTGATGTTTTGCCACGTGGCGTTTCCCCTTGCTTTGGTGTTGATGTGTTTGGTGAGAAGGATAAGAATGTTGATGGTCTGATTTGTGAAAAGAAAGATGATTGTGTGCATGTACTGGAGAGTGAAAAGCTTGAGAAATCTCGTGACCATTTTGTTGCAAATTCTTGTGGTTTATTTATTGATAAAGGCCATGAACTTGGCGATGCAAGAGTGGGAATAAAAGAAATTTTGCTCCCACCTAACATCATCAAGAACGTGCCTTATGCTATTAACAAGGGTACATTGGATGAGATTTTCAGGGTTGATGATGGAGATCCCTCCCTTTTTGAAGGAGGTGATGAGTTTGACCCAAGCTGTGGGGTCAATTTGAAGATGTTTGAAGGTACTATGCAATGTGAAGCTCCAAAAGCCCTTGGCTATGGAGTTATGGACTATTCACCGGGTTGAGAGTTACCTTGTCCAGTTTAGGACATTAAACAAGCGCTTCTTGGGAGGCAACCCAAGCTTTTTCGATTTTATTTTATTTTTTTTTAGGATTTTCTAAAATTTTTCCTTATTTTTCTTCTTTTTATTTTTGATTCTTCTAGATTTGTGTTTTCTTCCTTTACTTCTCGGGTGATGTTTCGCATTGGGGACAATGCTCGGTTCAAGCATGGGGGGGATTTGTGTAAACGTTTTGTGGATATGTGTGTTTTGAGTCGTTTTTATTTTTTATTTTTAACTTGTTTTGAGTCTTTTTCTTTTGTTTTGTTTTTATTTTCTTTGTTTTCTAGATTTGCTTGTAGTTTTAATTTCCTCTTTTCGTAGTTCGTTTTCGTTTTCTTATTTTCATTTTGAGGCTTGTAAAAAGTTTTTAAAAAAATTGAAAAAAAATCAGAAAATTAAAAAAAAAACTGTTTGATATAAGATTTGGCGTGATAGTTTTCTTTTGACTTGATTTGATCTTGTATAGCCTGTTTGTGAAAGACTGTGAATTGACACGAGTTGTGAAGCTAAATATTGTGAGAATTGTGCTAGGATAGTAAGACCGATTGCCTTTGTTTCTATTGTAAGAGTGAGTTGTGCATATGCATATCTTTTTAAACTAGGTAATGATTGTTGAGCGCTACCCGTGAGTCCACATAAGCCTAAAAGAAAAGACTAATAATTTTTATTAGTCTAATTTCCATTAGTGACTCACCATTGTTGCATCCTCCTTCATTTGCTTTGCATCTCCTTGAAATTGCCATGCGTTGTACATTGACAAGATGATAGAGGCATTAGGATTTGAACCCGCAAGCCTTGATCACCCGTTTACATCAGAATATCCTTAGTTAGCCCTTTCTTGCCTTGACTTTTTCTTTTCTTGAACCCACATTATGAGCCTTGGCCGATTATATATTTCCTACCCTTAAGCCATTGCTTGAAATGTGTTGAGTATGAAGTTGGGTTGATTGTGGTTACTTTGGTGGTTTGGTTTGTGATGGGGATTGGGTTGAGTTGTAAATATTGATTTGATTCCCCAATTATGTGCATTGAGGTTGTTGGTTGGAATTGGTAGCTTGCCTAGTGTGTGTTGTTTATAAGTGTGTATGTTTCATTCAAGAAGAAAGAAAAAAAAAGGAAAAAATCAGAAAAAAAGCGAAAAAGAAAAAAATCGGAGAATTCCGGAAAAAAAGAAGAAAAAGAGAATAAAGTGTTTGATATTGTGTTTCTTTTGTTTTGAGGCAAGTTTCCAATTGTTTGTGGGGTTGAATTGGATTGATTTTAAGTGGTGAGAGTGTATGTATGTCGAATTGGTGCGAAATAATTTCAAGCTTTGGCTTTTAGCTCCACGATTCCCAAATATTATCCACTCCTTACCCTTAACCCTAGCCCCGTTACAACTCTTGAAAGTCCTCTTGATTGTCATTGTTGCTTTGCAAATTGCGGTGGAGAGTTGATTGTCATTGTTGCCCCGTTACAACTCTTAAATGTCGAATTGGTGCGAAATAATTTCAAGCTTTGGTTGTGACTTTGGTTTGAGTATTTGAGCGAACTTTCAATGATTTTTTTTATATTTAAACACATGAGAGGAGTGTTTCCACATTCCCAGAAAGTGAGTTTGCTCTTCATTCTTACCTAGTTTCATGCTTAACATGTGCCTTCTTATCTCATTCGGTGATTAAGGGTGATTGGTTGAACTTGATGAGTACCATTCTTGAATAATTTGTCTTCATTTACTTGTGTAAATTGGCTTCTTTTTCACTCTTGGGTTGTACTTTAGATTAGATTGGGTTGATTGAATGTTCTATCATTGCCATCCTGCTGATTTATAATTAAATAAAAATTTTCATTTTCGTTAATTTTTACTTTTGAGTCTTTTTACTTTTGCTTTGAGTTCTTTGAGTCTTTTTGTCCCATTTTCTTTTATTTTCTTTTATTTTCTTTCTTTGCCTTTTCTTTTGAGTTTAGACTTGCTTAGGGACAAGCAAGGACTAAGCATGGGGGATTTTGATAAGTGCTTCTTGTATATATGAGAACTTGGTTGTTTTGATAAGAGTTTAGGGAATATTTGATTTGATTATGTTGTTTTATACCCGAATTTCCCATATTACACTTGGTTTGGAGTTTGGTGAGTTTTTAGGGAATTTGTGAAGAATCGATATAAACCGAGCCTAAAAAGCAAGTGTAGATCCTAGGCCTGAAAAAGACAGTGGCACGGGTGGTGTCTGCAGTGGCACGGGTAGTGCCTATGACCAGAACGTGAAGAATTGTGTGCAGTGAAGCGACATGGGTAGTGCCTAGCGGGGCACGGTCCGTGTCACTATGAGCACGGTCCGTGTCACCCCTGGCACGGTCCGTGCCTCTCCTGTCTTTTCATTTTCGGCGGTTTTGAGTTGATATTTGCCTATATTATGCTTATTTCCGGCGGAGTTTAGGGGGAACAATCATTCCACCATCATCCATTTCATGCCCTAATCATATCATTCATCATCCATATTCCATTCCATCATTGAAGATTGAGAGAAGATTGAAGATTAAAGAACAACTAGAACATACTTTGAAGTGGAGGAGCAAAAGTCATCCATTATTGATTCCTAGCAAGTTTGTTCTTCACTTGGGTTTATTTCTCAATCTCTCATAGATTTTCATATGCTTTCTAGAATAGATTTCATTTGCTTTGTAGTTTTAAACATGAATTGTGAGTAGTTCTTTTTAGTTTAGGGGATGAACCTTTGAAGTTGCTTGATGAATTGACTTTGTTGGATTGAATTATCATGAATTTAGTTTGTTTCAATCTATTCGGTCTTTGAATTGAATTGTTATTGCTTTTGCTTGGTCACCAATTGCAAGTTAATAGGTTGTTGAATGAAGTGCCGAAAGGAGAAGTTTGATTACCCGAAAACCTAGATTGAACTAGTTAAAATTATCTAGACATAGAAGTTTTAATTAGAGTTCTTGAGATAATTAGATCTTTAACCTTGACTAAATCGAAATAACCACGAAAGTAGGTGCTTGGTTAGTCTTGGCAATGCGCTCTAGTGGCAAAATCTCATTGCGAAGTATTCTATGCGATTATCGAACCTTGATTGTGCAAATTAATGACATGAGACTTCAATCCACATCGTTGATTCGTTATTTGACTTAGGTTTCATCCCCTGAACGCCTTTTTACCTTGATTAAATTCGAAAAGTTTATGTGAATAACCCTTTGTTCTTGATTGTGATTAGATTTATAATTAGTTATTTCAAACCAAAAACGGGTCGACTTAGCGATCAATTAGGAGGCTAGTTCAGTGCGTTGGAAGGAAAAGTCCCTGTGCGAACCCAACACATCATGTATGGGAGTTTAACACAGTGATGTCGCTCCAAGGCATCAACACTAAGAATTACAAGAGACTTTTTCCGTCATCGCTGAATGATGAAGCATTAGACTGGTACTATACTCTTCCTTTGGAAACTCGGGGAGATTGGACTGCTTTGCGTCGAGCATTCATTGAACATTACAACAAGACTCAAAAGGATAAGGTGACCCTAACTGATGTCATGGCCATTTGCCAAAGAGAAGATGAGCCATTCTTGGCTTACTATGAGAGATGACATTCTAAGATGTCCCAAGTAACCAGTGTCATTCCAACAGAAGTGCAATTGGATACCTTCATTCGAAGTCGGAAGAAAAGTTTGGCTCAGCAATTAGACTTTCATGTTGTGGAGAATTTTGAATACCTGAAGAAGTTGTACCCTAAACTGGAGGCACGAAAGGAAAGAAACGCGACATCTTAGAGTTGGAAGGGTAGTAGCACCGCACGGAAAACCATTGGCGCTCCGAGTGCAGTGGAAACTAATGTCATCCAGAATGTGAATCATGGGTCGTCCCCAAAGCCAACATTCTTCCAGTATGATTCTTATAATCCGTTGGATATGACTTATGCTAAAGCCTTGGACCGATTATTGAAATCTGACAAGATCAGGTTGCCTACTCCTAAGCCGGAACCTGAGAACAAAGGACCTGGATGGAAAAGCGATGCCTACTGCAAATATCATCGTACCAGAGGACATGACACCGAGTGGCGCTATACGCTTAAGAACCTCATTGAGAAGATGATTCGCTCTGGCGAATTACCAGCGCCTAAGTCAGCTAAGAAACCCAACATCAAAAGCAATCCTCTCCCGAATCATGCTATTTTCATAGGAGAGGGTAATTTTGATCCTTACGAGTGTACCATGGATGAGGGAGCACTTTTACTCCCTCCTGAAGATCTGACATAATTTACTGTCAACGGCATATGGGTAAGTGATGAAGAGGATGTCTATGAAGAAGGTCCTAATGATGATTTTTGGTCTGATCAAGAGGAGATTCCACCTAAATCCGTATTCTTGACTAGGTTTGGAAGGCCTAATTAACCTAGAAGCAATCCTGTTATACCAACACCGGATCTTCCTCACACAGAGACACCAGCTGCACCTGAGGACGCGGTCCTCACACAAATGAAGAAGACAGTGGCAAACGTCTCCAACTAGCAATTAATATGTGCTTCTAAACCGCATCGAGAGCTTGTATTGGGGGCTCTCCAAAATTCCATTATCCCTACTTCCACCACTCTGGAGGCTTTGGTTTCCCATGTTACCGCTAGTCAAGGGGTGATATCCTTTGGAGATGAAGATTTGCCTAAATCTGGTGTAAATAACAACAAGGCCTTGTACTTAACTGCACTTTGTAGCAATAAAGTAATCCCGCTGATTTTTGTAGATAATGGTTCCGTTGTGAATGTTTGTCCTTGGCGTACTGCTGCCAAGTTAGGAGTGCAAAAGAATCAATTCATTCAGGATGCTGTGTTACTTCGTGCTTGCGACAATTCGCCTAGACAGGCATTGAACACCTTAACCCTACCTGTCACCTTTGATCACATTTCCCAAAATGTTAAATTCATGGTGTTAGACATCCCGACTGGCTTCAATCTGCTACTAGGTTGGCCATGGTGTGGCCATTTTTCCTCGCCGTTCGGGCTTCCGAACGTCCACGTTAGGATTGGGGCGTGATTCGGTGATTGGTGTTGGGGTTTAACCTTTGAAAAAATCTTTAAGGAAATCAAACTTGTATTTCATGAATAATATTTTGTAAAATCACTTTCCCTTTACTTATGCATTTTATGAGTCCTTGAATTAAATCTTTAAGAGTGAACATCCGCTTGTTCCAAACTCTTCTAAATTTAACTCAATTTGCTCATTTAAATGTTAAGCTCGGAAAAAGGTCATTTATTGCAAATATTATTTAGAAATATAAGAAAGAAAACCCTAAAGTTGCATCAATACATTGTAAAACCATGTTAACCATAGTTTATGCAATCCTCGATGTATTTTAGTTCGAAGTGGGAGTCGCCAGCCGACTTTTTAAGGGGAAAAGCCAAGACAAAACCAAAAAGAAAGGAGAGAAAGACTCCGCCTGCGAAACCCAAGAATGGATTCGGGGGTAAGGCTACGAACTCGAAAAGTAAACTTTATGAGTTCGCCTCTCACAAAAGGAAAGACTCTACTAAAATTTTAAAATGTGCTTTTGATAAAATTTGGAAGGGAATTGAAGGAATACTTTATAAAATTACTTCATTCAACATGTAATAAGAATAATGTATAAGATAAAAAAGTACAAATATACACTTATTTACAAGAAAAGAAGAACACTCAAGAGCTTACATTGCTACTTTGTGGGAAAAAGACCTTGCCTAGCCTTTGAATGTTTGTTAAATCTTCCTTTATACCTTTAGAAACCTCCTCTCCAAGTGCCAAGCCAATGATAGAAAAAGGTGGTGAAAAGATGATAAGAAAAGGGTGATAAGAGGGGAATAATAAGGCTGTTTTTGGGGTTTTAGGATGTGTTTAGGCTAGGATTTTTTGTGGAGTTTTGGATGAATAGAGTAGGATATGTGTTTTAGGTTTTTTATGATGGAAGGATTAGAAGGGTATGGTGGTAAGAAAGATGATAGAATAGGATGATAAGAAAGATGAATATGAAAGTATAAGAAGTGGAGATTAGGGGAGATTACAGAGATGGATGATAAGAGAATTGAGAGTGAATTTGTGAGTGAATGAGAATGAGATGAAGTGAGGATTGAGCAAAGAGGGAGTAAGGATGATTTGATGAGCGAGTTTAGCTTCAAGAGAGGAGGTATTTATAGTAAAATGAGAGAGTAGGCATACATGAACATACATACACTACCTCGTAGTCTCCGGATGAGTGCATGATACCAAGGCAGAAAGTGGGGTGAACTTTGAGTGGACGGCAACCCGTAGTCAATTGACCACGTACGGTTGGGTGTGTGTAGGTCGGTCGGCCACTACGCCAGGGGGAGGCACCAGCTTTGTCCATGCATGCATGGACGGTGAAGTGTGAAGCCAATCTGCCTAGGGAAATGCAGCTTCACACTGGACGGAGAGAGCATATATTATTTAGTTTTTGAGATTGTTTTTGAGTGCTTTTGTGATGATTCGATCTCGCGACCTCTGGCGCTTGCTTTTACGGTTTGCATGGCTCCATTTTTATATAAAAATGTGCATGTAGCTAGGATGGACTACATGTGATCATGCACGTAGCTTTAGGTGAATAAAATACATGTAAAATTCATGCATTTATCGAACCTCTTTTATTTCTTCTGCCCTTATTTTTATATTATCTTATGCGTCAAAATCCCGGTGTCTACAGGAGCCCCCACTTAGATTGAGTCCGAAGATAGGACGAGAATCAAAGTAGCCTTGATTTGATGGTCATCGGTTTAGGATATGACATTGGAATGCAAAGCCTGAAGTGATGGTTGAAAGCTGAGTCCTGAATCGCGGTTTGCGAACTTGCGCCGATCGGTGATCTTGAGCAAGAATGATGTTCTACTTGAAGTGATCTCGGACGTTTGATGACATCCTACTTAAAGATGTGGGCTGACACTTGGAAGCTAGGTCTTGTGTCGCGATTGGCGAACTTGCGCCGATAGGTGATCTCGGGCAAGAATGATGCTCTATTTGCTGGAGAGACTTCATCAGTAATGATGCCGATGGCTCTTGGGTTGATTTTCTGGTCTTTCCCAGTGTCGGTTCAAGTCTTTCTCGGTGTCGATGTTGATGATTATTGGCATGTTCGATGTCGAAGGACTTCATCGATCGCGATGTCGATGGCCTGGGGGTTGAGACTTCATCGAAACTCTGCCGATGGCTCAGGATTGGGACTGCATCGGTGGCTCAAGATTGATGATGATGATGATGATAATGATGACTATGACAATCATGATGATGGCAACTCAATGCCGAGGGACTTCACTGATCGTGGCCCTTATTTTCCTGTCGAACGCAAAAATGGTTTTCGTCAGTTCTGATGAATTATAAATTTTGATCTGAGAAACTTACCTCGGGTAGCGGCTAATCAGCCATTGGGACTTGTTCCCTTTTGGGGAATGGATGCTTTTGACTCTTGAAAAGAGCACACTCTTTTTGATTGGGCACGCCTTATGCTCGATCATGCATGGCTTAGGGAAGATGCATGCCATTGGGAAGGTGACAAAGGAGGAAGAAGACAAGAGCTTCTCTTTCCCAAGGCCGGCCGGCCTACACTCTTGGGAAGGAATCTTTTGGCTTGTGCCATGCAGCTTTTTGCAGGCCATGCAGGAGACCGTTCAACGCAATTATTGTGCTTGGTCTTGTAGGCCGATCGACTTCTACTGGGAACCAGTGGTGAGCTGACACGTGGCGGTAGGGGATTACTCATCTTGCTCAGAAATGGGGCTTAAGCTCGGCATTCCTTCATCACTCTAAATCCGAGCACTTCATCTTGGCTTCCCATTCTTTCTCTAGAAATTTTTTTGGGTGCTTTTGAAGTTCTTCATAAAGTATGAATTTCTTTCGGAGGGGACGCAGACGTGCTACTCAACCAGCGGTTCAAGAGCGTCCGTATGTAAGGACAGTGCAGCGGGAGTATCCTAGTAGGGACTTCATTCCGGCTTAGTTGGTCTTTCACCAAGACGAGCACGCATGGTTCTTTCGTTCTCATGACTCGGTATGTTCCTTCATATAGCATGTCTCACCTTTGCAGTTGCTTTGCATGCTATTCGTTGTTGTACTTTAAGTTGAATCCTAAAGTAACCTTAGTTACCTTGAATTTTGCATGACGTACTTTACACCTTATATTCTTCTTTTGACCTTATTGTAGGAAGACTCCTTCAAGGCATGCAGAAGCATTCAGGGGGTAATAAGCTTGTCCTTCCATGCGAAGGTGGGCGCATTTTATTCGAGCGTCGTGAGAGATGCTGGTTTCGACCCTTCTCTAGACTGCTTGAGGGCATGGAAGATCCGTAGCAACAAGAGGACATACGGCCGAGCTATCGTGGAGCGTTTCTGGGATACTACGAACTCGTTTCACCTCCTAGTTGGGGATATGATGCTTACTTCTTTTGACTTCGTGATGATTACAGGTCTTAGCTAGGGCGGCCAGCTACTAGAGTTTCAGAAGGATGTCGACCCTCGCATTCATGCGCTTTTGCAACCTGTTATCGCGTTGGTGGGACAAATTAGCGGCCTGAGGTACACGCATCTAGTGGCCGTTATTAAGAGTGAAAGCTTTGGGAGCCTTCCTCTTCCTTAGCGTCAATTCATTATGCTAGTACATCTTATCAATGCAGTAATCTTTGCAAACCGCGGAGACACCATTACTCTCTCTTGGGCGCATCATCTCCTGAATTTCGGTGAGATGAGATCTTTCAACTAGGCGGATGCGGCTCATGCCCATTTGGTTAGAGGAATGCGAGTTGTCTGCCGACCCACAGGTTGTGACATAGTGGCGTGTACAAGGGTGACAGAGCCTAAGAGGATCAACCTGGGGGGTAGCCTTTGGCGAGTCTTGGAGGTATGCTCCAAGATTTTTCTATTTAGAAATTTGTAAGGTGCAAATTTCCTTTTTACCAAGAACCTTCACTGGTGTGCAGGTGTGGGTTATGGCCTATTTTCTGCCTGTAGTTGGTGGAACCAACAACGGTGATATGTGCGTTCCAGCTGCTCGGTGATGGTCAGAAGCATTAGGCTACCATCGGTCAAAATTCCATTTCAAGCATTTGAACGGACTAAAGAGGATTATTCACAACCTCAGACCGGTATGTATTGCATTTTTCTTATTTGCTTTTCTCTTTTCAAGCATTTTATGACGACTTTTGCTGCAAGAGGACATTGACTGATTCCCACGGAATGAATATAATGCGGAGGACCTTCATTATGATATACGCCTTGCAAGGGAAGCAAGTGAGCGTTGCTTGTTGTTGGAAGGTCCTTCTGGTCTCACCTTCTAATTAGGGGAACGCTTCTTCTTTCAACATACTGGGAATGGCCTCCAAGGGTTCCCATGGATCCTCCCGAGTTCATCTTTGATAAGCAAGCCTTGGCGGTGGATGAAATAGCTCGGCTGATGGTAGGTGAACCGACAGTGAATTTTGTAGTACCGACGGATAACTTGGAAGAAGCGGCTCTTCAACATAGAGGACGCCTTGCTTTTGCTCAGGTTTTAGCATTTCCTCTGTTTTTGTATTAACTGTGGATTTCTGGCATCCTGACGGTGTTTGCCCTTCTGTAGCTGGGAGGATATTATGATTCTCTTCTAGACCAGCATGTAGAGGAACCTGAGCAGGCGGAGGCTGAAGATATGCTGTTTGGATTCATCCCTCTCGGGCCTAATGATCATGTAGTGCTGTAGTTCTTTGATGCAAACCCGGTGAGTTGCATACGTAACCACCCTCTATCTTTCACCATTTGATTCTTATAGATCTTCCTTTCGTGCAACAAGCATATGTGCACATCCGTGTTTTGTTGAGGGAAGACATCACGGCTCGGGAGTTCATTCTCATGTGAGCCTGCCATGTTCTCGAAGCTCGTCAAGACGTCCTCCTCGCCACTCTTCAGCAGGAGAAATAGGTAGTAGAGGTTTTCGTGGAGATCCAGGGGCAGGACCATTTAGGCGCAGGGATCAAGATCTGATGAGTATGCCATGCGATCCCTATGCCAGCTCTTCGCGGTGAAGGTCTCCTGATATCTTGGAGTTCATGGTGGAAGACTGTTAAGAATCTAGTGGATTTCAGCATTCAATGGAGAGAGTGCCTACTCCATGGGCGCCTCAGTATCATGCTCAATCTATTATCCCGTACAATCAGCCCCCTGGCTTCAGCCAAGGTTATCCAGGCTCTGATTTTCCTGGTATGCCTTCCAGCCAATTCTTGTCCGATCCTCCTGGTACTCAGGACGATCCACAGTCGGACTCTTTTGCTGATGCGACTGTCAGCAGCTTGTTTGGCAGCGGTGGTTCGGTCGGGAATTACTAGGCATTGCGGCAAGGCTTTCCCTTCTTTTCTCCCTTTTTTTCTTTTGTGCAATGTAAAAGAAATGCCAGGTAATGAAGAAATGCACAGTTAAGGTGCAATCAGACATACTCGATTATATGTGATTTTGACTCTGTAATGATGTGACATGCAAGCTCCCATTTTTATTCATTTTTAGGTCAACCCTCTGATGCATGCACGTAGGGGTGTGAACTCACAAAACGAGTTCACCCCCCTTCCCTGGTGGTCGGTCGGCCTACACGCGGTGACAGGCACCGTGGTTCATCAGAATGCGTGTTGTCGGACGCTGTGTACATCCCCTAAGGCCTGATTGGGAAACCATGTACAGTGTACTGCCGAGGCTATATAAGCATGCCTTGTTGTTGAGAATTCATCACAATATCATTTCTTCTCAATCCATTTTCTCATTCCAACCATGGCTTTTGAGAGAAAACTTAACTCGTGGATGAATAATCTCACTAAACCCGAAAAACGGCTTCTCACTTACTACAACCTCTCTTTGTTTTTGAGCCTAAAGCAAGTGAAAATTGACTAGGTTCCATGTCTTTCGCTTCTCTTGGAATGAATTGTGCCCTCTTCCTGAAGAGTGGGCTTGTATGTTCAAGTTCGATCTATATGCTTCGCCAACAACTCCTTCCCTCGCCCACAACCATCGCGAAAAAATCGAGGAGTTGACGAACTCCAACCATCGAGCGTTAGGACACATTTTGGTTGGCAACACCGTCAATTTGCAAGCTCTAGTGGAATTCTTCCAATCACCCGAGGCGCTTAGATTCAACCTGGCGTTGCGAGTGCGAGGTTTGGTTTTTTGCATTCTATCCGAATTTTTATTTTATCATGGTGGTTCGGGATTTGTGCCTATCTCCCTCATCCATGTCGTAGATGAGATGTCTCGGGTTATAATCCTGCTCCGATGATTATTGCTAAGACCTCCCCGGTCTCAATTTATGGGCTACAAAGCAGACCTTTCGCGAAAGTCCCCTTGCTCTTCAAGTGAGTATCGACACTTTTTCTCTTTCTTTTCCTCTTTTTTTTCTGTTTTTTTTTCTTGGTTTTTTTTTCTTTTTTTGAACTTATTTTTCTCTGGTTTTGCATGGATTACCTGAGTGGTCCATGTGGAATCATGTGTCGATTTCTTTCTTTTTTTTTTTCTGGTTGTAAAATATTTTTTCCGGTGCAACCAAAATTCTCACTTTCTGTCTTTCACCTATAGATGTGGCTAATGGAGCATCTGGACATGGTCTTTCTCCCATCACCTCCTCGGAACTAGCGAACTTTTGCCAACGCAAAAGGAAGTTTGACACCCGCCGCAATTTTGACGAATGGGTCATTTTTCTCAAGAACCACAAGGAAATCCGTTCGTGGGTTCAATGGTGGAAAGTGCCATGCTTGTCGAGCCACTCTCGTAAGGCGGCCCACATCACTCTGCTTGGCCTTACGGAGCTTACATACTACTTCCCTGATCGAGTCATGCGGCAAATGGGGCATTCTCAAGACATGCCCTTTCCTTCGTGCGAGATTCCCGACCTTACCCATCTCCAAGGGTCGGTGATTGAATCGTGGATTAAATACTGGAAGAAATGGGCTGGAAAGGAAGCACCTGCTCCTAACCGTATCTCCACTACTTCGATGGATGCTTATCGTAGCTGGCTTGCTACTACTGTTGGTGCTAGCCATTGGCGAGAAAGAACGGCGTGTTCGCCTCTTCGAGACACCCCGAAACTGAAGAGTATCATCGTGGCTAACGATCCTGGGTCGGGATCTAAAGAAAAGACGCACTCAAGCAAGGAAAAACAAGAAAATCTGACCGAATGAGCACTAATGGGCCTATACCGACTCCGACTCAACTAGGACTAGACTTAATACTTAAATAAGTAGGGTGGAGAGAAAGAAATGAAATGAAAGAAATGCGTGTGCTATATATTTTTATTATTTGATGTTTTTTCTTTAGAAAATTGATAAAACAAAATGTATTAAAAGATGTACTCCTTTTATTGATATAAGAAGTAAAGTATTACATTTATGTTTTACAATGATTAACACAAGCCATATTCTTCTTCTTCCCATCCCACAAAACCACGACTTCGGCTGCAACACTTTCATTCTCTCCTTTTACCTAACTTGTCCCGAAGGATTTTCAAGTTAGTCTCTAATTTTTCCCTTTTCTTTTATACTCTCATTTTGCCTGACCTGCCTTGCCTCGATAAGGTTTTCAAGTCATCCTCTTGTTTTCTTTTTTTTCATTTTTTTTTACACAAGCAAGTGGCCTGTTGGCAGCTCGGTTGCTTGCTTTTACAAGATAGTGCATGTCTATGTAGCTAAGGATACTAACCCTTAGAAGCTTAAACATAATATCTTTTCAACTAGTCCAAGTTCACAGGCTGAGTGAGCTCCTCTCCCTCGGGCGTGGCTAATTGGGCGGCACCCCCTGGAGTGACAGAAATGATGATGTAGGGACCTTTCCTATTTGGGGCAAACTTGCCTCGAGGATCCTGACGTGCCACTCTCATTTCTTGCAATATTAGATCTCCTTCCATTAAATCTCGGTCTTTGACTTTCTTATTGAATGCGCGGGAGATCCAACTCTGATAAAGCTGGATATTATGTAGAGCACGGAGTCGTCTTTCATCCAACAAAACCAACTCTTTATATCTAGGTTAGGCCCATTTGGCCTAAGGGATTTGGCTTTCAGCAATAATCCTTAAATAAGGAACGGCAAGTTCTACTGGCAAAACTGCTTCCATCCCGTACACCAAAGAGTATGGGCGTAGCTCCAGTTGCAGTCCAAATTGATGTTCGATATCCCCATAGTGCAAAAGGAAGCTTGTCGGGCTAATCTTTGTAAGTGACGACCATTTTCTTAATAATTTTCACCAGAGTTTTGTTTACAGCCTCCATCGCTCCATTGGTTTGTGGCCGATAGGGAGAAGCATGGTGATGTCGGACTTTGTACTTGGCCAAAAGAGCTGCAAACTCGCCCATGAAATGGCTCCCGTTGTCACTGATCACCTCATGTGGCACCCCGTATCTACAAATGATGTTCCTCAACATGAACTTGGCCACATGCTTCGAAGTGATTTTTGAGTATGAGGCAGCTTCTACCCACTTAGTAAAGTACTCCTTAGCTACCTACACATATTCATGTCCTTCTATACCTTGGGGTGAAAGCTTCCCTATAATGTTGATTCCCCATACTGAAAATGGCCAAGGTGAGGCCAAAGTGGTCAAATAAGAGGACGGTTGATGCTTGAGATCAACATGCTCTTGACATTTCGGACATTTTCTCACAAATTAGAGACAATCGGAGTCCATGGTCGACCAGAAACACCATGCTCTCTAGATCTTCTTAACCAACATTCTGCCATTCATATGCGGTCCACACTCCCCTCCGTGAGTGGAATTCATTAATTCCTCAGCTTCCTTCTTAACAACACATATGAGGTTTATCCCCGTATTAGTCTTCTTGTATAGACGGTCCTGAATAATACAATATTGAGAGACCACTAACCGGATAGCCCTCCTGGCTCGACGCTCGGCGTTTGGCGGGTATGAACTGTCTTTCAAAAATGCATAAATATCATAGAACCATGCATCAGTACTGACCAAACCGATCATTAACTGTTGATGAGCAGGATAATCACTCCTCTCCACTGTCACTGCTAGGGCTTGATCCTTTTCGGGAATAACCACCATGGATGAAAGCTAGGCTAGCACATCTGCTAACTCATTGTAACCCCTCTATAGATATTTGAAATCAATATGGTTGAACTTCTCAGCTAATTTGGACAAATGTTGTTGGTACACTGCCAAGGATTCGCTCTTAACCTTTCATATACTAGTAGCTTCATTGACGATCAGACTGGAGTCGCCAAACACTCGTAGCCTTTTAATTCCCATCTCCAGGGCCACACGCAAACCCCAAATGAAAGCTTCATACTCAGCAGCATTATTAGTAGCCTCCAAGTCAAGCTTGACTACCAAAGGAAAGTGTATGTCTTCTGGAGAAACCAACAGAGCTCTGGCCCCGCATCCCATCTAATTAGCAGCATCATCAAAGTATAGCTTCCAGGTTTCCTCTTCAACTTGAAATATTTGTTCATCACTAAACTCCAAGCCCCCAGTGTCAAGACTTCCTGTAGGAAATTCAGCCAGAAAATTGGAAACTACATGCCTCTTTACGGACTTCTGCGGTCGAAAGTCCAGATAAAACTCGGACAGCATAACCACCCATCGAGCAATCCTGCTGTTGATGGTAGGTTGTTCCATGATGTACTTGACTGGATTACATGCTGCAATCACATATACAGTGTGTGAGAGCATATAGTAGCGAAGCTTCTTTGTAGACCATACTAATGCCAAGGCTATCTTCTCAATCTCCGAGTAGCGAGACATACACCCCAGAAACTTCTTGCTGATGTAATAGATAGCTCGCTCAAGACCATCACTTTCTTGTGCCAACATAGCACCCATGGCGCTTGAACTGATGGTGAGGTAAAGCAGCAATGGTTTCCCGGAGATAGGCGGGACTAGTACTGGTGGATTGGTTAAGTCAGCTATAACCTTCTCAAATGCTGCCTGACACTGGTCATCCCATTCGATCGTTGCTCCCTTCTTCAGCTTCTTGAATAACGGTTCACAAGTCATTGTGAGTTTGGAAATGAATCTGCTCAAATACTATACCCGCCCTAGGAAACCATGAATCTCCTTTTCTGTCCAAGGCGGAGGCATGTCTTGAATTGGTTTGATCTTGGACGAGTCAACCTCTATCCCACGTTGACTGACGGTATAACCCAGTAACTTTCCCGAGGTCACTCTGAACGCACATTTCTGTGGATTCAATCTCATGTTGTACTTGCGGAGCCTAAGGAAGAATTTGCGTAACTTGGGAATGTGATCCTCACGCTTTTTCGACTTGACAATTATGTCGTCCACATATACCTCAACCTCTACATGGATCATGTCATGCAGCAGGGTAGTGGTGGTGCGTTGGTAAGTAGCACCAGCGTTCTTCAGTCTGAAAGGCATGACGGTGTATTAGAAAGTTCCTCACGGAGTGATGAATGACGTTTTCTCCATATCTTCTTCGGCCATTTTGATCTGGTTATAACCAGCGTACCCATCCATGAATGATAGCAGCTCATGCCCCCAGGTGTGATCAACCAAAACGTCAATATGCGGCAAAGGAAAGCAATCCTTTGGGCTAGCTTTGTTCAGATCTCGGAAATCAATACACATCCTAACCTATCCGTCCTTCATCGACACAGGCACAATGTTAGTTACCCACTCCGGGAATTCTACTGCCTTGATGAACGTAGCTTCTAACTGCCTCTTGATTTCATTGTGAATTTTGTCCGACCATTCATTCTTAATTCTGCGAGGTTGTTGCTGTACCGGCTTAGTATCTGGGTATAGTGGAATTGCATGTTCAGCGATCTCCCTGTCGATTCCCGGCATGTCTTCGTAAGACCAACCGCAGATGTCTACGAACTCCCCTAAAAGCGAGGTGAACTCCTGTTGCTCCTCCATGGTTAATGATTTTCCAATTTTCAGTTCCCGGGGAGTTTCAGGCGTCCCCACATTGTTGGCGATGGTTTCCTCGACAGGTGCCATGTGATTCTCATGGTCGTTCATGGCTTGTGTTAATTCATTAAAGTCTTTTAAAGGTTTAGCATCAAATTCATAGTTATTAGCACAACAATTAGGGAGAAGGGAAGAAAAACAGAGGTACTCAGAAACGTTCACTTCATTGAATGCAGAAACGGAAACAAACTTATCAGACTTGGGGCTAATCACAGCTGACTCAGACTCGATTACAGACTCACTAGTACTCGACTCAAACTGGACCTTACTAGGTTCTCCTAACACTAGGGTACATTTATTGTTAATAGCTTAGACCCAGGTTACTTTGTTGCAGTCTACATCCGCAGAAATCATAGCGCTTGGGTCAAATCCAGAGTTGGACAACACAGCAACCACCGGGTCCACCTCTTTTTCTTCATGGCTTGTGGATCAGATTTATTCTTAAGGCGGCGAAATTCCTCCAACATGTTGTCCATAGTCTCTCGTTGCTACTCTATCTGTTGGTCTTGAAACTCGTGGTGTTCCCGAACCTTCTTCTCATGGCGAATAGTCGAATATATGACTATACTTTGCAAGTTGTCCCTCAGCTCTTCCAAGCGTTGCTGAGTTACTCCTTTGTGGTGATAATCGTCTTCGGCATCGCTGGCCCATATGCCATTTATGGTAAGAGCTGTTAGGCCTTCACGAGCTGCAGGCACTTCTGTTCTCATAACACTTGGATTTGATGGAGGAGCCTCAGGTTCAACCCTCGCTTGATTATGCCTTCCCGACCTAGTCAAGAGTACAACACTGATGGAGCCTTTTCTTCTTTATCGAACAAGAAATCGTCATCAGGACCTTCTTCATATACATCTTCTTCATCACTAACCCAAATACCGTTGACAATAAAGGCTGTCAAATCTTCAGGAAGGAGTGTCGGTGCTCCTTCGTCGGTGACACATTCGGATGGATCAAAAGTGCCCTCTCCCACAAATATGGCATGATTTGGGAGAGGATTGCTTTTGTTATTGGGTTTATTTGCAGCTTTGGGCATTGCCAACGCCCCAGAACGAATCATCTTCTCAATCTGATTCTTGAGCGTCCAACATCGCTCAGTGTCATGACCTCTAGTCCGGTGGTACTTGCAGTAAGCATTGTTGTTGCATCCTGGTCCCTTAGTCTCATGTTCAGGCCTAGGTACCAGCAATTGGATCTTGTTTGATTTTAGCGGTCGGTCCAAAGCTTCGACATAAGTCATATCAAGTGGGGTATATGAATCGTATTGGAAGTAGGTCGTCTTCGGTGGCGGACCACGATTCACATTCTGTATAAAGCTTGTCTAAGCCACCTTAGGAGCACTGGGGGTCCTTCTTCCCATATTGTCGCCTTCCAATTCTAGGACGCAGCGATCCTTTCCTTGCGTGCTTCTAGCTTAGGACATAACTTCTTCAAGTACTCAAAATTCTCAACCACATGAAATTCTAATTGTTGCGCCAGACTTGGTTTTAACCCACGGACAAATGTGTCTAACTACATTTCTGTGGGAATAATGCTGGTCACCGGAGATAGCTTAGCATGCCATCTCTCATAGTAGGCCGTGAACAACTCATTTTCTCCTTGTCGAGTAGCCATGATGTCTGTCAGAGTTACTTTACCTATCTGGATCTTACAGTAGTGCTCGATAAATGCCCTACGCAAGGCAATCCAATCTCCTCGTACCTCTAGAGGAAAGGTGTAATACCAGTTTAATGCTTCATCATTCAGTGATTACGAAAAGACTTGCTTGTAATGTTCGGTAGTGACACCTCAGAGCGGCATCACTCGGTTGAACTCCCACACATGATGGGTTGGATTCTCAGATAGGTAGAACTTCTTCAGCAGAATATCTATCTTTCCCAATATATTAGCATTGGTGTAAACGGGTGGTTCGAACTCGATGAACTGATTGGTGAAGGTCGGCATCTGGCTTACGGCATCCTTGAACACATTCAGTTGAGCCTTTATGTCTTGGATGACATGGTCATCGTGTAACTTCGCTTTGATCGGGACATTTTGAGGAACAGTCACTGACAGTGGTGACCTTGGTGTTAGGTCATCAGACAACTCAATGACCACTACAGCATTAGAACTTTCGCCCATCTTTCCTTTGCCTTTATCACCCGTAAGGTTGGGAAGAATTTCCATGGCACTTTCATCATTGTCTGCCATTCCCATTCGCATGTTGATACGTTGCACAGCTTCCAAAACACCATTCAGGGTTTCTTGTTGTTGCTCTATACGAGTGTTTTGCCTCTCGATGAGTTCTCGCTGCCGAGCAATGTGCTTATCGGCTTTTCTCTCTTGTTGTAAGGCAGCAAAAGTGATTGAGCCCTCAACTTGCTTGAACTTCTCCTCAAGAAGTTTGACTAAGGCCTCTTGGTCTTAGTTGTCTCCATGGTTCTCTTCGACAGACATGTCGAATTGCAGACGACGGGAGGTTTTGGACCTGGGTGTTGACGGAACGAAGACCGGGTTACGGATCAAGCGACCTGTTGGGTCGTGGATCCAAGCTAGACTCGGGTCTCCTATGTTGACTACAGCAAAACCACACAGAGTTCAGAGATTGACCTTTTATTGACCCCAAAAAAACCCAACTTGATGAATACATGACCTAGTAGACTTACATGGGACTTGCTAATATGCATGATCTACATGCTGACTAGACGAGGTGACTCACCCGGGACGCGGGTTTACATGATCCTAACTCTACATGATCCTAACTCTACATGACCCTAAAGGGCCGGATTAAACCAAACACAGCGAGTCAAGACTGAGTATTGGAGTACAAGTCAGTGTTTGTCAATTCGGATAAGCCCCATCCACAGGCTGACCGTTTTTAGGAGAATCTGTAACTTAGACACCCTACTTGGGCCAACTCAAGTCGTACTGATTATTGTGCAGACTAGAATCATGATCAAAGAGACTGACTGCCTGACGCTTTTCTATTTTATTTTTATTTTACTCTACTTATTTGGGAAAATGGATATCGTAAAGGACTGGATAAAACCAATAACAAGTGAGTTATAATTAATTTATGGACTCAATTGATAAATCCGATATGGTTGGGCCTAACCACGGGCCGACCATAAGTGTGATGGATTCAAAAATTAATTCGATAAATTAATTTACTCAAACCTGGTGATCATTATGCAGTCTAAGACTTTACCCATTTTCTTTCGTTGGACTTTTAATCAGGTTTGTTGGACCTTTGTTGAGAAAAAGTTGTAAAGGGCCATATAGAGCCATCAAAGGCGAGTTGAGTTAATGAGCCTAGAGGATCAACTTTTATAGATGAATGGGCCCAACCACTGGGTTAACCATAAGGTTGAACTTCTTAGTTGGTAAATATGACTCTTCTCAGCCCAACGATTACTATACGGACTAGAACAACATTCCTAAACTCGGGTCGACTATTTTACAATGAATTTAAACACGTAGCACATAGCATACATATGAACAAAGGGGTATCCTAGACCAAGGCTCTATGTACAAAAGGGTTTGTTGGCTAGATAAGGCTTAACGACTCATTTACTCGCCCCTGTGCATTCTTGTTGTAAAGGCAACTTGAATGTGTGGGGTGTTGCTCTTGGAGGCTCGAGTGGAGACCCCGTAGAGTCATGCATAAGTGGATGTGGTGACCAATTCTCTCTCGGTGTAAGTGCACCAATTGAGTATGGCCGGTCTGACATCCAATGGGTTATTTTTGTAGTTAAAAGGCAAAAAAACCTAATACCGCCGATTTATGTGCTCCTACGACATATTACATGTCAAGGGAGTGCCCCCGGTATATGCAAGTATTATGCCTAAAAGGAATGAATTAATAATATAAAGTAAAATTCATTTTCCTTCCAAAACATTTAAAGCACACAAACTTTTTTCGAGTTTTACCCACTTTAGAAAAACTCCCCAGTGCAGTCGCCTAAAATCCTGTGGACATTTTTCCTCGCCGTTCGGGCTTCCGAACATCCACGTTAGGATTGGGGTGTGATTCGAATTTTGGTTCTGGGGTTTAACCTTTGAAAAACTCTTTAAGGAAATCAAACTTGTATTTCATGAATAATATTTTCTAAAATCACTTTCCCTTTACTTATGCATTTTATGAGTCCTTGAATTAAATCATTAAGAGTGAACATCCACTTGTTCCCAACTCTTCTAAATTGAACTCAATGTGCTCATTTAAATGTTAGGCTCGGTTAATGCAAATATTATTTAGAAATATAAGAAAGAAACCCCTAAAGTTGCATCGATACATTGTAAAACCATGTTAACCATAGTTTATGCAATCCTCGATGTATTTTAGTTCGAAATGGGAGTCGCCACGTGACTTTTTAAGGGGAAAAGCCAAGACAAAACCAAAAAGAAAAGAAAGAAAGACTCCACCTGCGTAACCCAAGAATGGATTCGGGGGTAAGGCTACGAACTCGAAAAGTAAACTTTAAGAGTTCGCCTCTCACAAAAGGAAAGACTCCACTAAAAGTCTAAAATGTGCTTTTGATAAAATTTGGAAGGGAGTTGAAGGAATACTTTATAATATTACTTCATTGAACATGCAATAAGAATGTAATGTATAAGATAAAAAAGTCCAAATATAACACTTATTTACAAGAAAAGAAGAACACTCAAGAGCTTACATTGCTACTTTGTGGGAAAAAGACCTTGCCTAGCCTTTGAATGCTTGATGAATCTTCCTTGATGCCTTTAGAAACCTCCTCTCCAAGTGCCAAGACAATGATAGAAAAAGGTGGTAAAAGGATGATAAGAAAAGGGTGATAAGAGGGGATTAAGAAGGCTCTTTTTATGGTTTTAGGATGTCTTTAGGCTAGGGTTTTTTTATTGGAGTTTTGGATGAATAGAGTAGGATATGTGTTTTAGGTTTTTTTGTGATGGAAGGATTAGAAGCGTATGGTGGTAAGAAAGATGAATATGAAAGTATAAGAAGTGGAGATTAGGGGAGATTAGAGGGATGGATGATAAGAGAATTGAGAGTGAATTTGTTAGTGAATGAGAATAAGATGAAGTGAGGATTGAGTAATGAGGGAGAAAGGATGATTTTATGAGTGAGTTTAGCTTCAAGAGAGGAGGTATTTATAGTGGAATGAGAGAGTAGGCATGCATGAACATACATACACTACCTCGTAGTCTCTGGATGAGTGCATGATACCAAGGTAGAAAGGGGGGTGAACTTGGAGTGGACGACAGCACGTGGTCAATTGACCATGTGTGGTTGTTGTTTGTAGGCTGGTCGGCCACTACGCCAGTGGGGAGGCACCAACTTCATCCATGCATGCATGGACGGTGGAGTCCAAAGCCAATCTGCGTAGGGAAATGCAGCTTCACACTGGACGGAGAGAGCATATATTATTTAGTTTTTGAGAGTGTTTTTAAGTGCTTTTGTGCGGATTCGATCTCGCGACGTTTGGCGCTTGGCTCCATTTTTATATAAAAAATGTGCATGTAGCTAGGATGGACTACATGTGATCATGTAGGTAGCTTTAGGTGAATAAAGTACATGTAAAATGCATGCATTTATCGAACCTCTTTTATTTCTTCTACCCTTATTTTTATATTATCTTATGCGTCAAAATCCTGGTGTCTACACTTGATTGTACAACTGTAATACAGTGGCGTCAACCCTGCATCAAAAAGTGAAGATGATCATCTAAGGTCAACTGATTACCCTTTCGGGAGGGGCTGTCTGGAACTTTTGAGCCTAAGCAGCCTGTATTGGAAATAGAGCATACTTCTACGAATGTGGAGCTCCACAACTTTGAAATGGTCACAGTTATAGATGACGAGGCACCTTTCGACTTCGCTCCTTATTCCAACTTAAAATACATGCTATCATGAAGAAACAAGGAAATTTCCATTGAATGTCTTTAGGGAAATGGCCGGAAAAGGTTGCTATGAAGTTCTCTACCTCGACACACTCTTGCCGTTGTGGACATTTTTTCTCGCCGTTCGGGCTTCCGAACGTCCACGTTAGGATTGGGGTGTGATTCGGTGATTTGTGCTAGAGTTTAACCTAAGAAAAACTCTTTAAGGAAATCAAACTTGTATTTCATGAATAATATTTTGTAAAATCACTTTCCCTTTACTTATGCATTTTATGAGTCCTTGAATTAAATCCTTAAGAGTGAACATCCACTTGTTCCAAACTCTTCTAGGTCATGTGTCACGGTTGGCATCCTACTTAGAGATGTGGGCTGACACTTGGAAGCTAGGTCCTGTGTCGCGGTTGGCGAACTTGCGCCGATAGGTGATCTCGAGCAAGAATGATGCTCTACTTGCTGGAGAGACTTCATCAGTCATTATGCTGATGGCTCTTGGGGTTGATTTTCTGGTCTTTCCCAGTGTCGGTTCAAGTCTTTCCCGGTGTCGGTGTTGATGATTTGTTAGCTTGTTTGATGTCGAAGGACTTCATCGATCGCGATGTCGATGGCCTGAAGGTTAAGACTTCATCGAAACTCTGCTGATGGCTAAGGATTGGGACTGCATCGAAACTCTGCCGATGGCCCTGGTTGTTGAGACTTCACCGAATCTCTGCCGGTGGCTCAAGATTGATGATGATGATGATGATGATGATGACAATGATGATGATGGCAACTCAATGTCGAGGGATTTCACTGATTGTGGCCCTTATTTTCCTGCAAAATGCAAAAATGGTTTTCGTTAGTTCTGATGAATTAAAAATTTTTGGTCCGAGAAACTTACCTCGGGTTGATGCTACGCAACCATTGGGGAATGGATGCTTTTGACTTTGAAAAGAGCACCCTCTTCTTATTGGGCATGGCTTATGCTTGATCATGCATGCTTTGGGAAGATGCATGCCATTGGAAAGGTGACAAAGGAGGAAGAAGACAAGAGCTTCTCCTTCCCTAGGCTGACCGGCCTACACTCTAGAGAAGGAATCTTTTGGCTCGTACAATGTAGCTTTTTGCAGGCCATGCAGGAGACCGTTCAACGCAATTATTTTTCTGGGTCTTGTAGGCCGATTGGCCTCTACTGGGAACCAGTGGTGAGCTGACACGTGGCGGCAGGGGCTCACTTATCTTGCTAGCAGGCACTTCATTCCGGCTAAGTAGGTCTTTCGCCAAGATGAACATGCATGGTTCTTTCGTTCTCATGACTCGGTATGCTCTTTCATGTAGCATGTTTTGCCTTTGCAGTTGCTTTGCATGCTATTTATTACAATACTTTAAGTTAAAGCCTAAAGCAATCTTAGTTACCTTGAATTTTGCTTGAAGTACTTTACACCTTAGATTCTTCTATTGATCTTATTGTAGGTAGACTACTTCAAGGCATGTGGGAGTATTCAAGGTATAATAACCTTGTCCTTCTATGCGAAGGTGGGCGCATTTTATTTGAGTGTCGTGAGGGATGCTGGTTTTGGCCCTTTTCTAGACTGCTTTAGTGCATGGAAGATCTGCAGCAATAAGAGGACGTACAGCCGAGCTATCATCGAGCGTTTCTGAGATACTACAAACTCTTTCCACCTCCCAGTTGGGGAGATGATGCTTACTCCTTTTGACTTCGTGATGACTACAGGTCTTAGCTGGGGCAGCCAGCTACTGGAGTTTCAGAAAGATGTCGCCCTCGCGTTCATGCGCTTTTGCAACCTGTTATCACGCTAGCGGGACGAATTGGCGGCCTGCAGTACGCGCATCTAGCGGCCATTATAAAGAGTGAAGGATTTGGGAGCCTTCCTTTTCCTCAGCGTCAATTCATTGTGCTGGTGCATTTTATCAATGCAACAATTTTTGCAAACCGCGGAGACACCATTACTCTCTCCTGGGCGCATAATCTCCTGAATTTTGGCGAGATGAGATCTTTCAACTGGGCGGCTGCTGCTTATGCCCATTTGGTCAGAGGAATGCGAGTTGCCTACCGACCCACTGGTTGTGACACAGTGCGCGTACAAGGGCGACAGAGGCTAAGAGGCTCGACCTGGGGAGAATTCTTTGGCGAGTCTTGGAGGTATGCTCCAAGATTTTTTTATTTAGAAATTTGTGAGGTGCAAATTTACTTTTTACCAAGAACCTTCCCTAGTGTGCAGGGGTGGGTTATAGCCTATTTCATACCTGTAGTTGGGGGAACCAACAATGGTGATATGTGCGTTCCAGGTACTCGGCGATGGTTAGAAGCATCAGGCTACCATCGGTCAAAATTCCATTTCAAAGATTTGAACGGGATTAGGAGGATTATTGACAACCTCAGACCGGTATGTCTTGCATTTTTCTTATTTGCCTTTTCTCTTTTCGAGCCTTTGGTGACGACTGTTGGTGTAGGAGGACATTGTCCGATTCCCATGGAATGGATATAATGCGGAGGACCTTCATTATGATCTACGCCTTGCATGGGAAGAAAGCGAGCATCGCTTGTTGTTGGAAGGTCCTTCTGGTCTCACTTTCTATTTGGAGGAACGCTTTTTCTTTCAGCATACTGGGGAATGGCCTCCAAGGGTCCCCATGGATCCTCCCGAGTTCATCTTTGATAGGCAAGCCTTGGCTGTGGATGAAATAGCTCGGCCGAGGGTTGGTGAACCAGCAGTCAATCTTGTGGTACCGACGGATAACTTGGAAGAAGCAGCTCTTCAGCATTGAGGACGCCTTGCTTTTGCTCAGGTTTTAGCATTTCCTATGTTTTGGTATTAACTGTGGATTTCTGGCATCCTGACGTTGTTTGCTCTTCTATAGCTGGGAGGATATTATGATTCTCTTCTAGACCAGCATGTAGAGGAACCTGAGCGGGCGGAGGCTGAAGATATGCTGTTTGGATTCATCCCTCTCGTGCCTAATGATCATGTAGTGTTGTTGTTCTTTGATGCAAACCCGGTGAGTTGCATATTTAACCACCCTCTATCTTGCACCATTTGATTCTTATAGATCTTCCTTTCGTACAGCAAGCATATGCCCACATCCGTGTTTTGTTAAGGGAAGACATCACGGCTTGGGAGTTCATTGATCAGAACTTCGAATATGGCCAATATCGGGGTCCGATGCCGGCTGCTGGTGATGAAGATAACGAGGCTCATTCTCATGTGAGCCTGCCATGTTCTGGGAGCTCGTCAAGACGTCCTCCTCGCCACTCTTCAGCAGGAGAAATAGGTAGTAGAGGTTTTCGTGGAGATCCAGGGGCAGGACCATTTAGGCGCAGAGATCAAGATCTGATGAGTATGCCATGCGATCCATCTACCAGGTCTTCGCGGCGAAGGTCTCCTGGTATCCCAGAGTTCATGGTGGAAGAAAGTTCAGAATCTAGTAGATTCCAAGGTTCAAACAAGACAATGCCTAGTCCATGGGCGCCTTAGTATGATGCTCAATCTATTGTCCCTTATAGTCAGCCCCCTGGCTTCAGCCAGGGTTATCCCAGCTCTGGTTTTCCTGGCATGCCTTCTAGCCAATTCCAGTCCGATACTTCTGGTACTCAGGATGATCCGCAGCCGGACTCTTTTGCTGATGCGACTGTCAGGAGCTTGTTTGGCAGTAGTGGTTTTGGCGGGAATTTGCATTGCGGCAAGGCTTTCCCTTATTTTTTTTTTATTTCACGCGATGTAAAAGAAATGCCATGTAGTAAAGAAATGCGCAGTTAAGATGCAATCAGACAGACTCGATTTTAGGTGATTTTGACTCTCTAATGATGCGGCATGCAAACTCCCATTTTTATTCATTTTTAGGTCAACCTCTAACTGTTTACAAGGAAGAAATAAGAAAAAGAATAACGTACGAAAGAAATTATAATTTCTAAGACTAAAAAGGGAATAAAATTACATTTTTACATAAAGGAAAAAAAAAGTGCTATACAAACACGTAGGAGCCATGCATAAACATGTTTTTTTCCCTCTTGGATGCATGCATGTAGGGGTGTGAACTCACAAACGAGTTCATCCCCCTTCCCTGGTGGCCGGTCGGCCTACACGCGGTGACTGGCACCGTGGTTCATCCGGATGCGTGTTGTCGGACGCTGTGTATATCCCCTAGGGTCTGATTGGGCAACCGTGTACAGTGTACTGCGGAGGCTATCTAATCATGCCTTGTGTTTGAGAATTCATCGCAATCTCATTTCTTCTCAATCTATTTTCACATTCCTACCATGGCTTTTGAGAGAAAACTTAACTCGTGGATGAACAATCTCACTAAACCCGAAAAATGGCTCCTCACTTACTACAACCTCTCTTTGATTTTCCGCCTAAAGCAAGTGAAAATCGACTGGGGGTTCCTTAAAGTGGCTCTGACCTTTTGGGACCTTAAGCTCCATGTCTTTCACTTCTCCTGGAACGAATTGTGCCCTCTCCCTGAAGAATGGGCTTGCATGCTCAAGTTCGATCTTTATGCCCCGCCAACAACTCCTTGTCTTGCTCACAACCATCGCGAAAAATTCGAGGAATTAACGAACTATAATCATGGAGCGTTAGGACACATCTTGGTTGGCAAAACAGTTAATTTGCAAGCTCTAGTGGAATTCTTCCAATCACCCGAGGCGCTTAGACTCAACCTGGCGTTGCGTGTGCGATGTTTGGCCTTTTGCATTCTATCCGAATTTTATTTTATCATAGCGGCTCGGGTTTTGTACCTATATCTCTCATCCATGTCGTAGATGAGATGTCCCGGGGTTATAATCTTGCTCTGATGATGATCGCTGAGACCCTCCCTAGTCTCGATTCATGGACTACAAAGCAGACCTTTCGCAGAAATCCCCTCGCTCTTCAAGTGAGTATCGACACTTTTTTCTTTCTTTTGTTCTTTCTTTTTTTTCTCTTTTTTTTCTAATTTTGAATGAATCATCTATGGTCCATGTGGAATCATGGATCTTCCATTCACCTATAGATGTGGCTTATGGAGCATTTGGACATGGTCTTTTCTCCCATCACCTCTTCGGAACTAGCGAACTTTTTCCAACACAAAAGGAAGTTCGACACCCGCCGCAATTTTGACGAATAGGTCATTTTTCTCAAGAATCACAAGGAAATTTGTTGGTGGGTTCAATGGTGGAAAGGGCCATGCTTTTCGAGCCATTCTCGTAAGGCGGCCCACATCACTCTGCTTGGCCTTACGGAGCTTACATACTACTTCCCCGATCGAGTCATGCGGCAAATGGGGCATTCTCAAGACATTCCCCTTTCTCCATGCAAGATTCCTGACCTTACCCATCTCCAAGGGTCGGTGATTGAATTGTGAATCAAATACTGGAAGAATCGGGCTGGAAAGAAAGAACCTACTCCTAACCGTATCTCCACTGCTGCGACGGATGCTTATCGTAGCTGGCTTGCTACTACTGTTGGCGCTGTTAATTGGCATAAAAGAACGTCGCGTTCACCTCTTCGAGACACCCCGAAACTGAAGAGCATCATCGTGGCTAACGATCCTGGGTCGGGATCTAAAGAAGAAACGCACTCAAGGAAGGAAAAATAAGCAAATCCGACCGAATGAGCACTAATGGGCCTATATCGACTCCAACTCAACTAGGACTAGACTTAATACTAAAATAAGTAGGGTGGAGAGAAAGAAATGAAATGAAAGAAATGCGTGTGCTATGTATTTTTATTATTTGATGCTTTTCCTTTAGAAAATTGATAAAACAAAAATGTATTAAAAAGATGTACTTCTTTTATTGATATAAGAAGTAAAGTATTACATTTATGTTTTATAAGAATCAACACAAGTCATGCTCTTCTTCTTTCCGTCCTTCAAAAGCACAACTTCGGCTACAACACTTTTATTCTCTCCTTTTACCTAACTCGTCCCGAAGGATTTTCAAGTTAGTCTCTCATTTTCTCTTCTTTTTTTTTTTTTCTTTTTTTTTACTCTCCTTTTGCCTGACCTGCCTCAAAAAGGTTTTCAACTCGGCCTCTTCTTTTATTTTTTTTCCTTTTTTTCTTTTTTTTATTTTTTTTTCCTCTCACAAGCATTACCTCGAAGCATGTGGCCATGCAAATTCATGTTGAAAAACATTATTTGTAGATATGGGGTACCGCCATAGTTATTAAAATCCCGATCCGGATCAACGATTCTACGAGTTTACGATCCAAAAGACCTCCGTCGATCCAACTCTTACTAGGATCTTAAAGTAGTTAGGATCGTACGATCCTGGTTTTGCCAAAATATTATATGTTAGAATCGTAATACGATTCTACGATCTTGCGATTCGATCCACAATCTTACCTGAATTTGATAATGTTTGCACACAATATCATCTTTAAAATTTTGTCAAAACAATTTAAATATTGAATTGAAGTTATCAACTAATATACAATTTAACGTATTACTACATTAATAGTGAATAAAAATGTTAAGATTTTAACAATCATATAACTTTATTTGATATTTTCCTATTGTATTAGAATCTTACGATCCTCGATCCGATTCTACGATTCCGATCCTAACTACGTCCATCGATCCTAACTAGAATCCCGATTCTAACAATTCAAGGTACCGCACGAGGGAATTTGCCGCTCTTTTGGTTAAGTACAAGGTTCAACATCATCATGCCTCTCCTTATTGGCCACAAACAAATGGAGCAGTCGAGGATGTGAACAAAACTCTGGTGAAAACCATTAAGAAGATGGCGGACACTTATAAAGATTGGCCTAACAAACTCCCTTTCGCATTATGGGGGTATCGAACTTCAATTCGAACTGCAACTGGGGCTACACCCTATTCTTTGGTGTATGGGATGGAGGCTGTTTTGCCTATGGAGATCGTTGTTCCTTCCTTGAGAATCATTGTTGAGCGCCAAATTGCCAAAGCTGAATGGGCTCGAGCCAAGTATGAGGAGCTAACCTTGTTGGATAAACATCGACTCCATAGTTTACATAACATTCATCTCTATCAAAGTCGGATTACCCATGCATTCAACAAGAAGGTCAAGGATCAAGACTTAATGGAAGGTGACTTAGTATTACAAGAAATGAGGTATGCTCGTCAGGATCCTCGTGGCAAGTTTGCCCCGAATTGGAAGGGACCTTACGTCATTATCTCCATTACACCTGGAGGTGCTGCTCGTTTGACCACCGAGCCTTGGAGATGGGTGAGGTCAGGATTCTCACATGGAAGCAAGGGAATGTCTTGTAGGCATCCCATTTGGCGCATGACCCGGTCGGGGAAGTAGTAGGTGAGTTCACCCAAACCCAACAGAGTGATATAAGCTGCCTTGCTCGAATTGTTAGAGAAGCATGTGACCTTCCACCATTGAATCCACCATTGAATTTCTTTGTGATCCATCAAGAAGATCACCCATTCCTCAAAGCTACGGTGTGCATTTAACTTCCTTTTGCGCTGGCAAAAGTGAGGCAATTCTGATGGGGTTATAGGGGAGAACACCATGCCGGGGTGTTCCATAAGCCATATCTGAGAAGAAAGGAGATAGTAAGTCTCTTGGTTGCAAAGAAAAAGGAAAAAATATACAACCAAGGAAAAATCGACAAATTGATTCCACATGGATTATTTAAATAATTCATGAAAAAAAAGAATACAAAAGAATACAAAAGAGAAAAAAAATAGAAAAAAAAGAGACGTTGATGCTTACTTGAAGGATAAGGAGGCTTCCCCGAAAAGTCTGTGAAGAACTCCAGGAATCAAGGCCCAATAGAGTTTCCGCCACCTTCATGGGGGCCGGGTTATAGCCACGGGCCATTTCATCGACGATATGGATAAGGGAGAGAGGAGCAAAACCCGAACCGCCAAGATACAAAAGACCAAACCTCGTACCCTTAATGTCGGTTTGAGTTTAAGTGCTTCTGGTGACTGGAAGAATTCTACCATGGCTTGGAGATTCACCATGTTGTTCACCAAAATGTGCCCGAGCGCGCGATGATTGAAGTTAGTCAGCTCTTTGAACCTTTCACAATAATTTGAAGCAAAGAGGGAGTCGTCGGCGGAGCATAAAGATCAAAGCGGAAAATGCATGCCCATTCTTCGAGGAAGGGACATAATTCGTTCCAAGAAAATCGGAATAGATGAAGCCTCGAGTCCCAGAACATAAAGGCCGCCTTAAGAAAATGCCACTTGATCTTCACTTGCTGCAGGCTCGAAATGAGGGATAAATTATAAAAAGTAACGAGACGTTTTTCGGGTTTCAATAAGGAATTCGTCCAGAGGTTAAGTTTCTTTTCAAAGGCCATGGTTGAAGGGATGTAGAAGATGAGAGCGAAATAATCAAATGGGAGGGAAAGAAGTAACAACAAGACTTGTTTAAATAGTAAAGGGCATGCCACGAGTACACTGTTTCTGCCTCCAGTCTGATTCAACCAAGTGGGAGGAACTACAGCCAGCAATCTGTGAACGACGAGAACACGGTGTCCTCTACCATGTTATGGCCGGTCGGCCTTCAGTAGGGGGAAGAGTCTCCCACCAAGTTGCCACCGCGTACGTGTATCCATGGGAGAAGACACGGTTTGGGATCCTGTTTAGACCCGATTTTGTGTCTAAATACCGCCTAAATCCTTAGGCTTTTAACTCGTTTCGTGGTTTAATTTCATAGCTTTTAATGTGTTTTTTATTAATTTGTAGATCATGGAGCTTTCATCGAAAACATAGCAAAACGGGCCTTTTTATAGCATTCTTGGTGATTTCCCGAGCCGAGCCGGACCGGATACCGAGGCGGAGTCGACCCGGGACCACACCCCCAATCTTTGGTGCCAATTAGTGAGGTAACACCCGCTACGACCCGCGAAATGGGTGTTACATGCCTTGGAAAGAAGGAGGAAACAAAGGGACGAAAAGAGGTAGGGTAGCCCCCGCCACCCTGAGCGTAGCACCCGCTACCACCGCTAGGCTAAGCAAGACAGCCACGGTAAGCAAGATCGTAGCTACGATCGATCGAAGGAAAGAATCGCCAAGTGGTTTCGCAGGGTGGCGCCCGCTACCCTTGGCGTAGCACCCGCTACCACTATGGTAGCGCCCGCTACCCTTGGCGTAGCGCCCGCTACCCCCCTTCTGCTGTGATCAAAGTCGACCTTGAATCGTCAGCTGAACACGGTAGCGCCCACTACCATATGGGTCGTGCCCGCGACCTCCTGATCCCGAGTGAGACCGTGCCCACGGTCTCTCGAAGCTCGTAATCGCCCGACCTTTTTCGCCGGACAGAACATGACCGTGGCCACGGTCCCCCTATGTTCGCGGCGTGTTTCGACTTTGAAGTCTTTGCGTTTTGCCAACCAATTTTCACTTGTATATATATATCTCTTTCACGATTTCTTACGGGGCTATCAAAGGATAGACTTGGGGAATTCCTAACTTTGTAATTAGTGAATTTTAGAGCGAGATTAGCGAGAGATTAATCTAGGGTTTTGGAGATTTGAGTTTATTTTTGAAGATTTGGAGATTCAAATAATTGAAAGACTGTTGAGTCATCTTTTTATTGCTTTCTCTTGTTCATCTACAGCACTTTAATAAGTTTTCTCTTCCCTTAACTCCTTTATTAATTACTTTGCTAATTACTTTGCTTGTTCTTGATTTCTTTGCCTGCTATTTCATTGTTCCTGCTTGTTAATGGTTGTTTGATGTTAGAAATCATGTTTAGGGTTGGATTGGATGTTGTTAGCATAGTTAGTGTTATGATTAGTGGCTAGAAACCCTATGGGTTAGGGGGTAATTAAGGGTGTGAATGGGTGATTAGGTTTGGGTTAGCAATTTTAGTGAGTAATTAGTTAGGAAATCAATTTCCCAATCCTATTTTTTATACTCGATTTCGTGTCTAAATACCGCCTAAATCTTAGGCTTTTGACTTGTTTCGTAGTTGCTTTAATAACTTTTAATGCGTTTTAGTTACTTTTGTAGTTTCCGAAAGGTTTCACTCAAAACGATTCTAAATGGACCAATTTTGTACCAATCTTGGGAACCCGAGATTCCCTAAGATTCCACGAGCCCTGGACGTGTCAAAGGCAGCGGATTAGAAGGGCGAGTCATGTAGAAAGGCAGAGGAAGCGGAAGCAATGGTTGAAGAGCCTCCTCAAGAAAACTGTGGCCGAGAGACACCGTGGCCTCGGTCACCTTGACCATAGCCATGGTGTGATTGAGCCATGACCTAAGGAAGAAGCCTTGCAACCGAGATAGACCGTGGTCACGGTCACTTTGACCGTAGCCACGGTGGGATCCTACCCTGCCCAAGGAAGAAGCTGGTCGAACTAGGCCGTGGCCACGGTCACTCTGACCGTAGCCACGGCGGTGCGAAGGAACGAAAAGTTGTCATCCCTAATCGCCTAGACCGTGACCACGGTGCTTGGGGACCGTACCCTCGGCGGGGCGAAGCGAAGAGGAGAAATCGCCTGCCTTACGCAGGACCGTGCCCACGGCCCCCTGCGGGCCAGTTTTGTCTGTTGTGTAAAATGATGAGTTTTGAGTAACAACCTTAATTACTATTTACTGTATTTAGGTCATTTTAGAAAGGGACAGTAGTTTGTATCTATCTTTTATGATACTTTAGCACTATTTATCACATTTTTAAGTCTTAGATTAGGGCGATTTAGGAAGATCTTTGCTGAGATTATTGGTTCTTGTATTGGATTCTCTTGATTATTATTGGAAGTTTGAAGATTATTATAAATTTTGGAGCATTGGAGCTTTATTATTCTGAAGTTTTCCCCCTTGTCATCACAATCCATGAGCATTTCTTAATCCCTCTCTCTCTAATTTATTGCTTATTTATTAATCTCTGTTTTTGATATTGTTGTTGTTGTTGAGTGCTTATTGTTATCTTGTTTATTCGATTAAGCATGAATGAAGTTGTTGATGTTATTATCATGATAGTTAGGATGTTTAGTGGCTATAACTTTAATGGGTTAGGGAGATATTAAGGGTGTGAATGGGTGATTAGGTTTGGGTTAGCAATATTAGTGAGTAACTAGTTAGGAAATTAACTTCCTAATCCTATCCTTCCCTCAAGTGGGATGTAATTGGGTATGAAAGCTTCCTGAATACATCCAACGCTTGTTGGACGGTAGGAATTAGGATAGTTAGTATTCTAGTTCGCGAAAGCGAATAGAAACTAACTAGGAAATTCCGTTCTATTAACTTCCCTAGGTCTGTCGATGGATTTTGGGGAAGTTAATCCGGACTATCCTTGAAAGAGGAAGCCCGGTGGGTATTTTTCTAACGGAATTACCATTTGATTTCCCTTTCTCGTTACTCTCTTGTTGTGAAACCCATTTCCTCATTCCCGTTTGCATCCCAAAAGTCTCCCGACACCCATTGTTTCACCTTTTTGACTTAACATAGTGTGTTTGTGCTGTTTTTACCCTGAATTCTATCACCCTTTCATGATCGTAAACCATACCTAGAGTCAACTAGCTGCAGCTAAGGCCCCTAGCTCCCTGTGGAAGAACGATAAAACCGTGGTCTTACAAACCACTCGACTAACAAAATGGCACCGTTGCCAGGGAGCAAGCGCACCTAGCTTAGCTCTTTGTCTTTAGGTTGTTAAAGATCATTTCACTGCTAGAGATTTTGTTATCCTTGGTTACTGAAAATTCGATTCTTCTGTTTGTTCCTTTTGTGCATGCGGACTCGCTCTCGACGAGGCCAAACTCTTGTAACTCCACCGAACCCGAATCCGGAGAGTATTATTCGACAAGCTAACGTCGGTTTGAGACGAGCTAGACAACAAAGTGAGCGAGGGACGATCGAAATTCCAATGGCTGACGGAGAGCAAATTCCACCCCGTACCTTAGCATCATATTCCTTACCATCGTCGGGTACGGAAGGCGATCCCATCACATTACCAGAATTACCACCGAATGCATCGTTCGAGTTCAAGCCATGGAGGAGAGCATGAAAATCCTATTGACCACATCAACAGATTCGAGCAACGCATCGGCTTCGTACAACTGAATGGAGTTTCCGCCGAATACATGAAGCTGAAGTTTTTCCCTCTTACCTTGAAGGGGAAAGCATTATTATGGCTCAACACGTGTCCGCCCGGAACTTATTCAACATGGGATGCCCATAGCTGCGACTTTCTTCAAAGGTTTTTCCCCAATGATGAGACGTGTCGGTTGAGGCAAGCCATCATGAGCTTCAAGCAAGAGCCCGATGAGTTGTTATTCGAAGCATGGGGGAGATTCAAAGGTCTCCAACGGAGGTGTCCACATCATAATCTTGAGGATTGGTTATTATTGCATCACTTCTATTCCGGATTGAGTATCTCTTTGCGAGAATCCATCGATCATGCCTCGGAGGCATGTTCCTGAAGAAGACGGCAGAGGAAGCAAACGTATTTCTTCATGAGCTATCTCAAAACTCTCCTCATTGGGGAGGCGGCCGTAGTCCAAGAGATGGTCCTCTTCTAGAAAGCAACCCTACCATTTAATTTCTCATGAATTTCGTTCTTGAGATGCAACAAAAGGCAGCTTTGGAGGAAACCACAAGGCAAGTAAAGGCGGCCCAAGAAGTACCTATGCTTATTCCGAATGCCCGAGTCTTGATATGTGATTTTTTTGGAGGGTCACATTCTTCGAAGCGATGTGAAGAGTATCAAACCGAGCAAGTCCAATCCATCTATCCCAACAATAACCTCTCCTATTCCAATCAAACCCCCATTCATCCCTGTGGGAATTACGCCTACAACCAACAAGCTCCCCTAAACCAAAACCCACCCCCCGGTTTCCCAAATCAAAATCGCCGCCAATACCACCAAAATCCTCACCAAGGTCAATCTTCCCAAATGCCCAAACCATCACAACAAGAAACCCTTGACCAAACCCTCCAAAAGTTGGCCTTAACTCAAGAGAAGATAGCCTTATCTCAAGAAAAGATGGCCTTAGACCGAGAAAAAGACCAAACTCGCAATAAGAACCTCGAGTTACTATTGGCCCAACTGGCACAACAATCTCAACCTATCCAATCTTTGCCTAGCCAATCCCAACCTAACCCAAATGGGCAACTTAATGCGATTACTTTGAGGAGTGGCAAGGAGATTGCTGGACCTAGAATGATGGGAGAGGAGGTTTTGGGTGACAAAGAAGGTGACGTGGTGGATATCTCAGACAAGGAAGATTTGTTGGAGAAGCAGGAAAGTGAGTTAGTATTAGGTGAGGAAGTTGAGAGAGCACATCAGGATGAATTGGGAGAGTCTAGTAAAGAACAAGAGGAGATAGAGAAGTTAAGGAAAGGGAAAGGAAAAATGGTGGAAGAAGAACCAATCCAGATTATTGAGAAGCCAAAACTACCACCGGTCCCTTTTCCCGATCGGTTAGCAAAACCAAAATCTGATGCAAAGTTTTCAAAATTCATTGAGATGCTCAACAAGCTTCAAGTGAACATTCCATTTCTTGATGCCATCTCTAAAGTTCCGTCCTTCAAGAAGCATTTGAAGGATCTTGTCACGAGCAGGAGAAGAATTCAAGAGAAATCTACGATCCATTTGACGGCGGATTGTAGTGCCATTATCGATAACAAATCACCGGAGAAATTAGCCGACCCCGGAAGTTTTTCTATTCCATGCACCATTGGTGATATGCGTATTGGTCGTGACCTTTGTGATCTAGGAGCAAGTGTAAGTGTCATGCCTTATTCGATTTGCAAGAAGTTAAATCTCGACGATCTTGCTCCTACAACAATTAATCTTCAATTGGCCGACCGTTCCGTGCGAAGACCGTTGGGAATATTGGAAGACATCCCGGTCCAAGTGGGGCGATTTTTAATTCCTTGTGATTTTGGAGATAGAAGAAGATAACAACATCCCTATTATTTTGGGAAGGTAATTCCTTGCCGCGGGAGCTATTATCGATGTGAAGAATGGAAGCAAGTCGCTGAATGTCGGGAATGAATGCATAATTTTTCAACTTGAAGGGTCATTCAAAGGTCCTTCATATGGGGAGTCATGCTATGCCATTGATATGATGGAATTCCTTGTTGATGAGTATATTGAGGACTCCCATCTTCTTGAATCTATTTGCGATGATCCCTTGGGAGCTTGCTTATTGGAGTCCTTCCAATTTGAGACTAACGGCACCGTTATTACTTTCTTCACCAACCTTCTTGACTCTTCACCCATGCATAAGGAGATTATTATTAATGAGCCTTATATGGAGTGTATGGAGATTCAAGATGCGATCTTTAAAGGTATGTCTTCCTCTCAAATTCAATCTTCTAATCCTTTAGAGCTTAAAGCCTTACCCCCTTCCCTCCAATATGCTTTCTTGGATGATGAACCTTATTATTAATGAGCCTTATTTGGCATTCCACGGGTCATCATTAGTGACAACGGTTCCCATTTTATCGAAAAGAGATTCGAGTCTCTCTTGGAGAAGTACGGCATCAAGCATAAGAAGGGACTTCCTTACCATCCACAAACACAAGGTCAAGTGGAAATCTCCAACCGTGCCATCAAGGAGATCTTAGAGAAGACGGTTAACTCTTCAAGGAAAGATTGGGCAGAAAAATTGGATGAAGTTTTGTGGGAATACCGCACCGCTTTCAAGACGCCGATTGGCACTACTCCTTACCGTCTTGTCTACGGGAAGGCATGTCACTTCCCCGTAGAACTTGAGCACAAAACCATGTAGGCAATTAAGAAGTTGAACTTCGATCTCAAGGCGGCTGGAGGTAGTCGGTTATTTCAATTAGAAGAACTTGAGGAGTTGAGGCGTCATGCATATGAGAACAACAAGATCTACAAGGAGAGAATGAATATATGTGTAGACACCGGATTTTGTACCGGTATTAGTTTTGGTTATTTGTAAAAAATAAGCCAGCCGAGTAATTTAGTGGCATGCAAACCCATTTCTTTTCTAACCCGGAAGCAAGCAAAACTGGCCAATAACACCAGCCCAAACCCGTCTGGGTTGGGCCCACGTTACTTCCGCCTCCAGCCAAACCCGTCTGATGTTCACCTGCCATCCCATTCTCCACCCCAAACCGTCAGGTTTATTGATTCATGACTATAAACTACAACCCTAAACGTACCCCTAATCCCCTCGTTCCACTATAAATTAAACCCTAATCCCTCTCATTTTCACACACAAGATTATGCTAGAGTATTGACACTAGCATATTCTCTCTACCTTTTCTCTCCCTTTGCATGCTACTTCACGAAAGGTTAGAGTAATTATCATTGATGTAAACCGTGTATTGTAACCTATCGAATTCACGTTTCTTTTGTATTTTCAATTCAGTATTTTGCATGACTTTAATGTTAAACTTGTGAGATTCATACTTAATTCCCCTCTTTTAACTTTTTCCGCTTTGATTTAGTTCTAGTAGAGTCTATTCGGTTGAATAGGCGGGTTTGATAATTTTAATTGTCAAATTCGTAACCTTACCCCCGAATCCATCTTTGGATTCGTAGACCGGAGTCCGTGTCAAAATGGTTTGTTGTTTTTCTCCTAAAAATTCAACTGGCGACTCTATATTCATACTTCGGTATTTTCCCTTTTTACGGTTTCTTTGACCTAACTTGTGAATAACGCAAAAGGAAACCCGGTTCGGTTCAATCCATGAACCCAGGCGGGTTTACTGTCTTCTTTTCACTTTCTTTTTGCTTCGCTATTCCTTCGGTCCAATTTGCGGATAGCACCTGAGTTAACCCGGCTCGGTTCAATTCATGAACCCAGACGGGTTTATCACCTTCTTTTCAATCTTTCCTTTAGTTTCTTTTTTGGGGGGGTCTGCAGCAACGGAACCCGGCTTGGTTCAAGGGATGAACCCAGACGGGTTTCCTTGTTTTCCCCTTCTTCTTTTTTATCTCTTTCTTTCTTCTTTCTTAAAAAGGTGAATCTCGGGATCATGGTGCATAAATCGATTTAATCTGTCGGCAAAAATATTCTTAAAAGTTAAACCTTATTTAAGGTTAAGCAATCCTAGTCTGTTCCCAATCACTTTTAAGTAGCGCCGCGAAAAAGGTTATCAATTTTTCGGGGTCTACAGATTGGCGACTCCACTGGGGACTTAAACTTAAAAAGAGGGTAAAACTTGAAAGGATTAAATTTTAGTGAATTTTGTAAAGAAGGGAGTAATTAATTTATTTCACATTTTTATCATTTTTAGGCATATTGCATACCAGGCTACTCTTGGGCCTTTGTGGCTGGGGAGCACAAAAGCGTTGGTTTAGGTTGTAAAACTAGGAATCAGTCCCGAGAGCGGGAGGTCACTACTTGTGGGATGCACTTACATCGCCAAGCATTTGATCTCTCCTCTCACCCGTGTTACACTCTAAAGGTTTCCTTGAAACCCAAAGAGCAACACCCCACACATTTTTCCTATGAACTCCATATAGGGAAAATGCACCGGGGCAAGAACATGTGGTACCCTATTCATCTCCCTAAACCTAGAAAAACCCTGAATCTAAAGCCATGGTTAGGCTCATCCCGCATCTGTATGTCATGTAAATTAATCCTGTAAAAGATGAATCCAAATGTCTAGCCCAAACATGAGTGGGACGTCATTCTAGCCCGCGTAGGATCAAATGAGAGATGGATCGCCCAAACCTGCACGGTTTGATGTGCACGCCTAGTTGGACTCATTGCGAAATCCGCCTATGCCCATTTGAAAGGGAGAATTACGCTCAAACCTGCACGTTTGGGCCTGTTTTTTCTTCTCCTTCCACATCGGGCCAAACTGTTCGATATTGCAGTCAGCCTGATCCACTTACTATTGATCCTATTCGGCCCTTTATGACGCTCCTTGAGTCAGATTCCCCGTATCTTGTACCTTGATCTTGAGCCCGATAAAAATTCAAACATGATCCATCGTGGCTCGATCCAAGTAATGACCCAATGAGTATCAGTCCTGTCAGTCATCATGCTAGGTCCATATAGAGTTAGGACATACACTCCCATAAAAGTGGGTGAGTCACCCTTATGTCATCATGTAGGCGTCATGTCCATGTCCTAGGTTCATATAGGTCCATTAAGTCATGCATGCATTGGGCGGGTGGCATAAAGGTTCTTTCGAGCACTAACCAGTTTCCATGCAGGCAGGATAGCAGACCATCTCCGAGCCCGCATCCGTGACCCACGAACCGGCAGTCTCATTCACAATCCCAACTATAGACCGCATGCCCAATCCAGTGAATCCAATAAATCCACCATGTCAGGATCCCTCGCTAACAACCTTTTCGGGGAGAGTTCTGGTGACAAGCGACTTGATGGGCTGTACGAGCGGGTACAGGAAGCAATTGCCTTTTGCATGGCAGACCAGGAGGACAGAACCAATGAGAAGCTAGAAAAGAAGTTCAACGAAAATCAACAGACCATGAATGGCGTGCTGGAAGCCATTAAGCAGATCAACAAGAAGTTGGGCATTGAAGAGAAGGGTAACCCTAAATCCAAAAATGGGGGCCCAAAACTCAATTCATCTGGTGAGGCTAAGTCTAAATCCGTAAAGAATAACTCCAAAACCTCGGAGGACCCCTATGTCAAGAAGCTTGAAGAGAAGGTTGACATGCTCACCAGAACGATGATGAAAGTTGATCCAACCTTTACAGACGCTTGCATGGATTTGGCCATCCCCAAACACCATGTATCAAGGGTAAGGGACAAAGTTGAAGTACTGGACATCAGGTTCAAGCCATCTGAGAACCCATCTCATCATCTAGAGGAGTTCCTGAGGCTGGCCCCTCTTCACAAAGTAGATGAAAGTCTTTACACCACAGTCTTCCCTTCCACTCTAGAAGGTAAGGCCAAGGTGTGGCACCAAAATCTACCCCCTCACATCAAAACTGACGCAGACGAGTTGTTCAAGGCCTTCATCAGCCATTTTAGTCGTCTCCAACAAAAGGAGGTCACTGTAGATGACCTCACTTCCATGAAGCAAGGAGATGATGAGTCATTCCTCTCTTATTATGAACGATGGCACTCAATGCTGTTAAAGATCGACGAAGCAGTCCCCTTTAGGATGCAATTGAGCACTTTCAAGCAAAGCATCCACCCTTACATCACCCGACATTTTGGCTTTCAATCTATCAAAGACTTTGAGACTTTGAAGGATTTGTGTGTGCAAATTGAACCTGCTTACAACGAGAAGAGCACATAACATTCTGGATCTAGCTCCAACAGGAGGGCCACTAGCGTGCCTAGCCCCCCTCAGAAAACTGTTGAGACTAATTCCATCCAACGGAGGCCGTAAGCCTTTCTTACTTTCAGTTTAACTTGCTTCACTTAGAAAAATCTGGACGAGATCTCAAAAGTTTTAGAAACCTTTTCCTTCAAACCTTCTGATTTTGAGACAAGTTATGAAAGTTGTATCTGACTGCTTTGACTATCTTAGAAAGTATAAATGTGCGTGCCGCAAATCTTTGGGCTAAGTTTAGTTGATTGAGCCCCATCCCGTGAGTCCACATTGCCTAAATTTTGAATTGATCACTTTTATCAATTCCATGATCCCTTGAGTGACTCACCCATTAGTTGCATCTCTAGAACTTGTTTTGCATCTTGCTTGAGACTACACATTTGCATTGCACGCTGTGACAAAGTGATTAAGGAATTCGATTTTATTTTGATAAGCTACATAGCTAAATAGCCTTCCTTACATTATAGTTACCGTTCTTTTTGCCCCGACTAGCCTTTGTTTATCCTTTTTTCATGATTGAACCCTGACAATGCGAGCCTTGGCCTCTGATATCTAGTATCCCTTTGCCTTGCTTGGTTGGATGAGAGTTTGTCTTTTTTTTGGAAGTTTGGGAGAATCTGAAAGTCCCATATCTTGAGCGATTGGTATTTGGTTATGTTGTTCATATATTATATCAAATTCGAAGATTCCATAGATATTCTTCTCCCCGATCACCCACAAAAAAAAGAAAGAATAAAAAAAATTGATAAAAAAAAGGAAAAGAGTTTCAAAAATAAAAGGGTGATTAGGGAGATTCAATTTAAAGTTCAGAAAACTTTGACCTGGTTGTATTCAGTTGACATGTTTCAGGGTGAAAGGTGAAATGCCTTGCATACATTAAGCAAGAAGGAGAGTTCAGAGTGTTTTATTCGTTGAAAATCAATCCAAGCATGGCTCTTAACTCCTCATTCCCAAATTTTACCGCTCCTTACCCTAACCTAAGCACCGTTGCAACCCGAAAAAGTCTTTTTGATTGTCACTTGTGCATTGCATACCAGTAGTGGAGAGTGAGGTTCTTACCAAGCTTATGGTAGTTTGTTTCTATTGGTTTGAGTATGAGAAAACACACATACCTATTCAAAATTGAGTGTTTGAGTGTTTGTTCTTTCCTATGTGAGGTTTGTTCTTTTTTACTGACCTACGTCCATAACTAACCGCGCACATTTGCATTATTCTTAGAACTGTTGGCGGATTTATGCCTCTGAAGTACTTGTTCTCTCCTTTGGGATTCGAAAATTTCTTCCTATCTCTTTCGAACTGAGTTTTGATTTAGTCCAGATTACTCTTTGTGCTTGCTTGTTGAATTGATTTTGTTCTTCCTATCGAAAATTCCCTATCCCAGAATGTTTCAGCAGCACGTAGAAAATCCCAATCTATTTTCACTTGCCTCAAACTTAGCAGAGAAGTCAACTTATACCTCCCCAGCTCTCTCTTTTCCTCCTTGGACAGAGTGATTATCCAAGTGGCTAGCTTTTTTTTTCTCGAACGCCATCAGGATGAAAGGACGATTTGATTCACGTCGAGGCAAGGAAATAATGGGGATAACGAAACTCAAACGGGTTTGATGGTGTTTGGTTTGTGCTTGTGATTTGGAGAAGGCATAACCCAAACGGGTTTACTTGCTCATGCGCGGGATAATGAAACTCAAACGGGTTTGATGGTGTTTGGCTTGTGCTTGTGATTTGGAGAAGGCGTAACCCAGACGGGTTTACTTGCCCTGTACGCCAAGATGAGCTTTCCTTAAACTGCACACCAAGTTAGGGTTTCTCGGCGCGAAACGCAGACGGGCCTGGGCCAGCCTATGTAGAGTTCTAAAGGCCCAGCTCCTAGAAGTGGGAATCATTCTGGGCCTAAAACCCAGAAGGGTTTGGGCCAGCTTATTGGGCTATCTCACGGAGCCACTTCAACTCTATTTTGGGTTGTAATGCGGGTCCACAAGATAGTTATATGTCTTCGCCGGCCCCGAAACTGTAGCTCGAACTTACTTGTAGCATTTAATTTTCGGTCTTTTTTTTGGGGGAAGTGGGAGTAATCCCACCATGTAGATTGCATATCGCATTACACATTGTTGTTACATTATGCATAAGGGTACACGAGAATAAAAAGTGCATTACGCAGCATCATCATTGCACAAGCATCACATCAGTGGTTCGCACTAGTGCATAAATAAAAAAAAACGTACGTCATGTATCATTGCATTGCATTGTCCTAAGTGCATAATAAAGAGTCATACATAGCATTACATAAGTTCATTACATAAAGACCCTGCATGTGCATCATTCTCAGTCTTCATCATGCCAGACCTCCGTATCGCCACCACCACTGGCGCAATTAGCCCCATGGGCCCCGCTTCCACCAGGGCCAAAGTAAGTGTCCCATTAGTAGTAAGAGGAGTCTACCACCTCTGTATCGCTACCTGATCCAGATAGGTGTAACACTTCGGTACAGCCTGCATTAAGCCAAGAATGTTCGAGTAACCCTGGCTTAGAAAAAATTTTATCGAGTTTCCACTAAGCCGGGGGCTATTTGAATAAAAAAAAAAAGGAAGCAAGTCACTACGGCGACTATCAAGTGATTCCCAGTTTAGCAAGAGTTAAATCAAACTGCCACTAAGTTGGGGGCTACGTAGCCCAAGAAAGGGGTCGAATCAGCCTAAAAGCTAGAACGGCCCGCCTAGGTCCGTTTTCGCAAAGACTCATTTCATATCGGCTCCTCGCCTTCTCTCAGCCCAACCCAGCCGGGTTTGGGCCTCCTCACCTTCAGTCCTCTCGGCCCAACCCAGACGGGTTAGGGTCTGTCTGTCGGCTCACTTGACTCACAAAAGAAGAAAAATAAAAAGAGCCCAACTCTCGGCCCAACCCAGACGGGTTTGGGTCTGCCTCAGCCCAACCCAGACGGGTTTGGGCCTTCTTCCATTTCATCCGCTCACACAAAAAAAAAAAAAAAAAAGTTCCCAAACCCAGACGGATTTGACGAAAAAAAAGAGGAAAAAATTTTCCAGCCCAAACCCAGACGGGTTTGACGGGCCGCAACTCAAGCCCACTTCCGAGAGCTAAAGCACGACTGACAGGTAAATTTTCTGACTCACTCTGAGTTTTAGATAAACTGATGCCCTCCTTCTCTTTTTGCAGAACAATGCACAAAATACGTCGGTCGTCAGGCGGTTACAAAAAGACGAACTCATCTTCAGCAGCCGTCATCGGGCCCTCACAATGCGATGACACCCTTTTCAGCACACAGACACAAGTCCCGCACTCCACGGCGAAATGAAGTGCGTGACCTTGATCTACCTCACGGCGAAATGAAGTGGATCAACTCATCATCTCAATATGCTTCACGGCGAAATAAAGCACGTCACCTTGATCTACGTCACGGTGAAATGAAGTAGATCAACTCATCACGGCATGCTTCACGGCGAAATGAAGCACGTCACCTCGATCCACCTCACGGCGAAATGAAGTGGATCACCTCATCATCTCAATATGCTTCACGGCGAAATGAAGCACGTCACCTTGATCTACGTCACGGTGAAATGAAGTAGATCAACTCATCACGGCATGCTTCACGGCGAAATGAAGCACGTCACCTCGATCCACCTCACGGCGAAATGAAGTGGATCACCTCATCATCCTGGCATGCTTCACGGCAAAATGAAGCACGTCACCCTGATCCATCTCACGGCGAAATGAAGTGGATCAACTCATCATCACGGCATGCTTCACGGCGAAATGAAGCATGTCACCCTGATCCACCTCACGGCGAAATGAAGTGGATCACCTCATAATCCTGGCATGCTTCACGGCGAAATGAAGCGCGTCACCTCGATCCACCTCACGGCGAAATGAAGTGGATCACCTCATCATCCTGGCATGCGTTACGGCGAAATGAAGCATGCCTCCTAGATCCGCCTCACGGCGAAATGAAGTGGATCGACTCCGACAAGCTTTACGGAAGAAACTAAGCAGGTCAACCCACACAAACACAGGTCTTGCACTCCACGGCGAAATGAAGTGCATGACCTTGATCTACCTCACGGCGAAATGAGGCGGATCAATTCGGTCAGCTTTACGGAAGAAACTAAGCAGGCCAACCAACATCGACGCAGGACCAAGCTTCCAAGCGTCAACCAGCTTCAGAACAGGCTTCTGATTCATATCCAAGATCATCAAGACTACTTTGATCGTCGTTTTACTCAAACTCGATCAAAGTGGGGGCTATCTGTAGACACCGGATTTTGTACCGGTATTAGTTTTGGTTATTTGTAAAAAATAAGCTAGCCGAGTAATTTAGTGGCATGCAAACCCATTTCTTTTCTAACCCGGAAGCAAGCAAAACTGGCCAATAACACCAGCCCAAACCCGTCTGGGTGGGCCCACGTTACTTCCGCCTCCAGCCAAACCCGTATGATGTTCACCCAGTTTTCATCCCATTCTCCAGCCCAAACCCGTCTGGGTTTATTGATTCCGCGGCTATAAACTACAACCCTAAACGTACCCCTAATCCCCTCGTTCCACTATAAATTAAACCCTAATCCCTCTCATTTTCACACACAGGATTATGCTAGAGTATTGACACTAGCATATTCTCTCTACCTTTTCTCTCCCTTTGCATGCTACTTCACGAAAGGTTAGAGTAATTATCATTGATGTAAACCGTGTATTGTAACCTATCGAATTCACGTTTCTTTTGTATTTTCAATTCAGTATTTTGCATGACTTTAATGTAAAACTTGTGAGATTCATACTTAATTCCCCCCTTTTAACTTTTTCCGCTTTCATTTAATTCTAGTAGAGTCTATTCGGTTGAATAGGCGGGTTTGATAATTTTAATTGTCAAATTCGTAACCTTACCCCCGAATCCATCTTTGGATTCGTAGACCGGAGTCCGTGTCAAAATGGTTTGTTGTTTTTCTCCTAAAAATTCAACTGGCGACTCTATATTCATACTTCGGTATTTTCCCTTTTTTACGGTTTCTTTGACCTAACTTGTGAATAACGCAAAAGGAAACCCGGTTCGGTTCAATCCATGAACCCAGGCGGGTTTACTGTCTTCTTTTCACTTTCTTTTTGCTTCGCTATTCCTTCGGTCCAATTTGCGGATAGCACCTGAGTTAACCCGGCTCGGTTCAATTCATGAACCCAGATGGGTTTATCACCTTCTTTTCAATCTTTCCTTTAGTTTATTTTTTGGGGGGGTCTGCAGCAACGGAACCCGGCTTGGTTCAAGGGATGATCCCAGACGGGTTTCCTTGTTTTCCCCTTCTTCTTTTTTATCTCTTTCTTTCTTCTTTCTTAAAAAGGTGAATCTCGGGATCATGGCGCATAAATCGATTTAATCTGTCGGCAAAAATATTCTTAAAAGTTAAACATTATTTAAGGTTAAGCAATCCTAGTCGGCTCCCAATCACTTTTAAGTAGCGCCGCGAAAAAGGTTATCAATTTTTCGGGGTCTTCAGTATGGCATGACAAGAGGTTGAATCGACGTGAGTTTGTGGTAGGCGATAGGGTTCTCATTTTCAATTCAAGGCTGAAGTTGTTCTCTGGGAAATTGAGATCACGGTGGTCAGGACCATTCGAAATAGTGAGAAAACTGTCCGCCGGAGTAGTTGAGTTGAAAGATGCCCAAGGGAAGTGTTTCAAAGAAAACTCATCGAAACTCAAACCATACATCATGGGCGAGGAATATGTCGGGACAGTTGTGACATACCTCACGGATTTTGGAAATTGGAAAAGGTCGAGCTAGGACCTATAAAATAAGCACCCGGGAGAGGTATGAACTACTTCCCCTCTTTTAGTGTTTTCTTTCAATTTTTAGTTCTTTCATTTTTATTTCCTTTATTTTAGTACTTTTCTTCTTCCTTTGTTTTACTTTAAAAAATGAAAGAAAAAAAAATCGTGAGTGGTTCTATGAGAGTTGGGGTTTGAAAGTGTTTTTGAGCGATTGGAGAGAGTCCTTGAATGGAAATTGATCGAGAAAAAAAAGGGAGTGGATGACAAGAGGGTAGATTTTAGGACTTAACAATTTTTGTCCAAGTTCTTGAGCCTTGTAGATGTTGGAGATGAACCGAAAGGGACCGTTCCCACGGTGGGAGTCACCGCAGCCACGGCCAGTATACTCAAAGTTGCTCCCAGTTTAGCCAAGCCGAAGATCACCGTAACCACGGTCGAAGTCACCGCAGCCACGGTCTCATCGCAACATGACTCTTGGAAATTTTGGTCCCGAAGATGACCGTGACCACGGTGAAGTTTACCGCAGCCACGGTCTCCGCCCTACCTTTTCCCTTCTTTTTTCCCTCACCCGAATCACACCGTGCCCACGGTCCAATTTACTATGGCCACGGTCTGTCGAAAACCTGCGATATGTCGGGGGTTCCATATCATTTCCCCCTCATTTCTCTCTCACTTTCTTCCTCACTCTCACCTTCGAAAACCCTCCCCAAACCCTAATACTCGAACTCTCTTCCAAAATTTGCCAAATCTCTCACCAATTCCTCCATTTCTCCCACCTTTCTTCTCCATTTCGTGCCCTAGCTGTTGTGTTCGCCATTTCCGGCTCAATTAAAGTAAGGTTCTTGGCTCTTTGTTTCTTGTGGGGCTCGAATCTCTCAAAGGAAGCTCACAAAGGCTTCAACTCAGGTATTCCTTGATTATGGGTGCTTAAATTTTTTATTCCCTTGCGGTTTTGGGTCGAAATTCGGCGCCAATTTCGTGCATTTTTGGGTTAATTGTGTGTTTTGGATAGAAATTGATTGTTGGGAGTGTTATTGGTGAACGTTTAGATTGAAGTTTGTAGTTGATTGTGAATTCGTGCTGCTCGGGATTGTTGGGTATTGTTTGTGCTGTGTTTTGGTGTGTGGTGGTTGCTTGTGTTGCAGTAACTCCGACGGCTCAAGCAAAACGTGCCCGGACTGAGCCAGAATCAACCCCCGCCCCATCAGCCTCGGCTGAGCCTGACAAAACCCGGTACAAGGGTCAACCGGCCTCAATTATTCAATTCGACCCAAAAATTAAGGTCAATTTTCGGGATGATATGCACAAGACACGGTATGAGCGGCTCAAGAAGCGAAAAATTTATGCTCCAGATCTCTATCATGAGGAGACGGCAAGGGATTTTTTTTGTAAACCAAGCATGGACTTCTTCATCAAAGTCATGGGATGGGAAATTTTCGCCACAATCAACGAACCGATCATCGAGCAACCGGTGCTCGAATTCCTCAGCTCTTTGGTGGTAAAGGAAGACGGCACATCCAACGCCTCTTTTTCATACATCGTGAACAAAAAGGAGGCCGAATGTACGCTCCAAGACTTATGCAACGCTCTAGGCCTTCAGGGGCGGCATCCCTGCGTGAGTGCGTCAAATTCGATGAACAAGAAGCTATGAAAGCACTCACTTATTGGAGGAGACGTTACCCGAGGATTCGATCACAATGAGCGAAGTACTATTGTCCAAGCAACTCTAAGGCAAGAGATTTCTGTAATTTGAGCGTTCGCATCTTCCACCGCATCATTTCAAACTCCGTATTTGGCCGTGACGCCGGGCGTTCAAGCATCCGGAAAGACGACCTCTTCGTCCTCCATAATGCGATCAATGGTCACCGGGTCAACACTAGCTCGTGCATCCTCCATTGCCTCGAAACCCGGAACATGACTATTGGAATGGGTCACATCATCACCCATTTCCTAAGGAAACAAGGGTTCGAGTCCTATTTAAGCAAGTGGACTCCCTGCTATTTCCCCGATCCCATCGACGGTGTTCGCCTACGAAAAATGGAATTCTTGGAGAAACACAAGACGCGAACATTATACCATCACGGGAACGAACCCCACAGCGTCGTGATTCATTTGGGCGACGACTATGCCGAACAACGTCTAGATGTCTCCGACCAACGCAATTGGTCGTGTGGCCAAACTTTTGGGGATTGATTTGTGGTGGGTGGTCCCGGGGATCGAGCGGAAGAAGGTGAAGGAGGAGAAGAAGAAGAGGAAGAAGCAGAGGATGAGGAAGAAGAAGAAGAAGAAGAGGGCGAACAAGCACAAGGGGATGAAGCCGAGTCGAGTCAACAACGAGACACCGCTCTTGAGCGTATAAGCGAGCAACTCCAAGAGCTTCATGGCGAGTTTCAAATTCAACGGGAGCTCATCCAAAACCAGCAGCTCTTGATTGAAAACTTGCAAGGAATGATCGAGATCCAACAGGAGACGCTGGCTAGCATCCAGTCACAACTCCAACCCCGTCCTCCACCAGGAGGGTCCGCTTGAGGGCCGTTTGTAAGCACCCCACCCCCACCCCACCTTTATTATTGACTATTTACTTTATTCTTGTGAAGTATAAGTGTGACTGCTTCTTCGGGCTTTTGGAGTTGCGATGTCTGGTGGTTTTGGATTGTTGGTCTCTCGATTTCTTTTGGCATGAGCTCGCATATTTTGGTGTTTGTTAGGTTAGGTTGCTCGGATTTTTCCTTTTCTTGTGTGTTTGTCATGCATGATCGGGTTGTTGGATTGTTGTTTGATGGCTGTTTCTCGGTTTTTTTGTGGGTTGGACTGTTGTATGACCGTTTCTTGTTTGTATTTTGGGCATTGATGAATGTAACAGAATAATTTTTGTGATGAATGCAATGATGTAGCTATTTCGGTTAGTATGTATCGAGTTTCACCCTTATTTCCCGCCTCAATGAGTGAGATTCGGGGATAAGGTAAGTTATTGGCAATGTATATATTGTTCATACTTTTTTATTTTTCTTCTTTTCATTTCTTTTCATAATCTTTCAAGTTAGATTTTCCTTTCTTTTGCTTTTGGCCTCGCATGCGAATTCTATAGTTATAAAGTCGTCTTTACTCTAACATTGTTCCGACTCTCTTGAACGACGACTTCGGATCGCTATTTTCAACGCTTATGAAGAGCTTGAGGTAATATCTTTCCACCTTACTCTTTGTATGTGAATTCTTATCATGATCCGTTGCATGCTTGGTTTTCTTTTGCGTGGCGAACCCCTATGAGTGTCTGTGTTGGGATATCTATTACTGTTGGAGCCGTGTGGGCTCGGGTCGCCACCATTTCTACCTGCTAGTTGTTTTTTGTTTGTTTGTGTTTTGTAGGTTCTCTACCCTTTTCATGTGACACCTTCCCACAATGAGGACATTGTGGAGTTTTAAGTGTGGGGGGGGGGGGAGATATTCTATTTTAAGGGTAGATCACCTAGTCGTTTCGTTCTTTGTTTCCTAGTTTCACTAGTTTTTGCTTAAATTTTAAAATTTTTGTGAAAATGGAGAAAAAAGGGAGTGAAAACCTTTTCGTTTTTCTTTTCGTTTTGTTTTTGTTTTGCTTTGTTCCTTAGATCTCGTGTTCGGAGTTGAGAAGCCGTTCTTAAATTTCCTTCTAAAAGTAATCGGTTGGAGCATTTTCAACCCTAACTTGGGTTCTAGTCGAGACTTATCCTTAATAAACTCCCTTCATTAAATGTCTTGTGAGACTCCCGTTCCTTTCTCGTTTTGTTGGGAACCCGGAGATTCTAAGAGCTTGTGTCTGAGTATGTTCTATTTCTCGTTTAGCAAAAGCAAAAAGTGCAAAAAGAAAAGAAAAGAAAGAAAAAGGAAAAAGAAAGAAGAAAGCTTTCATAAGATATAATAACCTGAATAAGTGCAGCGTGTCGCTAAAGACATTAACCACCATACACTTAGCCAACCTACACGGGCCCGGTATTCGTGGTACGGCACCGGATACCCCTTAACCCTCCTCCTATATCGCTTTGCGACGGAGAGGCGTATGGAAAAGACCGTGTTGGGAGGGTATACCCCTTTTATGGGCCGTCCAATTCCCGAAAGTAAAGCTAATACTGACTTTTAAAAAAAAAAAACCAAAAAGAAAGAAAAATGAGAAAAAGGAACAAAGAAAAGAAAAATTTTGCTTCTAAAAAGAGCGGGGCCTCCCCTTGCATCACCTACGGCCCTCACAAAGCCAAGGGCGACCAAATGCGAGGGAGGGCAACACTCCTCTCGGTTGTTCATTGGTTTCAAATTCGGACGCAAGTTTTTAAAGTCTTTTAGTTCCCGTTAAACCCTTGTTATATTTTTGCTACGGGGTTTCGCTTGTTACAAGGTGTAGGGAGTTAAAAACCTTCAAGATCGACCTTTTTCTGAGTTTGGTGTTTGTGAGATGCTCCTAACGGTTACTTTGGGAGGTTTAATCGCGTTTTCTTAGTTTGGATTGCGAGATCTTGTGAATCATAGCCTTTGTCGTTCTTTTTGTTTTCTTCGGCTTTGTTTTCACTTTCCCTGTCTCCTTTTTCTTTGGCTTTTGTGGGTACAGCCGCTACAAATCCTCACGAGTCCATCTCGTCCACCCGGGCTGCCGGGGGGTTCAAAGGGCTTGGTGCATATGCTAAATGCACTCGTTTCTCTGCCACGACAGAGGAGTTTGTGTTAGTTAGTTTTGTTTTGTTCCATTTTGCTCGGGATGAGCAAAGGTTTAAGTGTGGGGGGGTGTTTAGGCCCGATTTCGTGTCTAAATACCGCCTAAATCTTAGGCTTTTGACTTGTTTCGTAGTTGCTTTAATAACTTTTAATGCGTTTTAGTTACTTTTGTAGTTTCCGAAAGGTTTCACTCAAAACGATTCTAAATGGGCCAATTTTGTACCAATCTTGGGAACCCGAGATTCCCTAAGATTCCACGAGCCCTGGACGTGTCAAAGGCAGCGGATTAGAAGGGCGAGTCATGTAGAAAGGCAGAGGAGGCGGAAGCAATGGTTGAAGAGCCTCCTGAAGAAAACTGTGGCCGAGAGACACCGTGGCCACGGTCACCTTGACCATAGCCATGGTGTGATTGAGCCATGACCTAAGGAAGAAGCCTTGCAACCGAGATAGACCGTGGTCACGGTCACTCTGACCGTAGCCACGGTGGGATCCTACCCTGCCCAAGGAAGAAGCTGGCCGAACTAGACCGTGGCCACGGTCACTCTAACCGTAGCCACGGCGGTGCGAAGGAACGAAAAGTTGTCATCCCTAATCGCCTAGACCGTGACCACAGTGCTTGGGGACCGTACCCACGGCGGTGCGAAGCGAAGAGGAGATATCGTCTGCCTTACGCAGGACCGTGGCCACGGTCACCCTGACCGTGCCCATGGTCCCCTGCGGGCCAGTTTTGTCTGTTGGGTAAAATGATGAGTTTTGAGTAACAACCTTGATTACTATTTAATGTATTTAGGTCATTTTAGAAAGGGACAGTAGTTTGTATCTATCTTTTATGATACTTTAGCACTCTTTATCACATTTTTAAGTCTAAGATTAGGGAGATTTAGGAAGATCTTTGCTGAGATTATTGGTTCTTGTATTGGATTCTCTTGATTATTATTGGAAGTTTGAAGATTATTCTCAATTTTGGAGCATTGGAGCTTTATTATTCTGAAGTTTTCCCCCTTGTCATCACAATCCATGAGCATTTCTTAATCCCTCTCTCTCTAATTTATTGCTTATTTATTAATCTCTGTTTTTGATATTGTTGTTGTTGTTGAGTGCTTATTGTTATCTTGTTTATTCGATTAAGCATGAATGAAGTTGTTGATGTTATTATCATGATAGTTAGGATGTTTAGTGGCTAGAACTTTAATGGGTTAGGGAGATATTAAGGGTGTGAATGAGTGATTAGGTTTGGGTTAGCAATATTAGTGATTAACTAGTTAGGAAATCAACTTCCTAATCCTATACTTCCCTCAAGTGGGATGTAATTGGGTGTGAAAGCATCCCGAATACATCCAACGCTTGTTGGACGGTAGGAATTAGGATAGTTAGTATTCTAGTTCGCGAAAGCGAATAGAAACTAACTAGGAAATTCCGTTCTATTAACTTACCTGGGTCTGTCGATGGATTTTGGGGAAGTTAATCCGGACTATCCTTGAAAGAGGAAGCCCGGTGGGTATTTTTCTAACAGAATTACCATTTGATTTCCCTCTCTCGTTACTCTCTTGTTACTAAACCCATTTCCTCATTCCCGTTTGCATCCCGAAAGTCTCCCGACACCCATTGTTTCACCTTTTTGACTGAACATAGTGTGTTTGTGCTGTTTTACCCTAAATTCTATCACCCTTTCATGATCGTAAACCATACCTAGAGTCAACTAGCTGCAGCTAAGGGCCCTAGCTCCCTGTGGAAGAACGTTAAAACCGTGGTCTTACAAACCACTCGACTCACACCGATCCTTCCCTGAAATGGGATGTGTTTGGGTGCGAAACCATCCCGAATACATCCAACACTTGTTGGAAGGTAGGAATTAGGATAGTTAGTATTCTAGTTCACGAAAGCGAATAGAAACTAACTAGGAAATTCCGTTCCTTGAACTCCCCCGGGTCTGTCGATGGACTTTGGGGAAGTTAATCCTGACTATCCTTGAAAGAGGAAGCCGGGTGGGTATTTTCTAATGGAGTTACCATTTGATTTCCCCTTATCGTTACTCTCTTGTTGCAAAACCCATTTCTCATCCCCGTTTGCATCCCGAAAAGCCTCCGAAGCCCATTTTCCATTCCTTGACCGACCTTGGCTTTGCTTCTTGCGTTGTGATCCTTTCAAACCAATATCCTTACCTTAGCAATCTCATCCCGACCACTGACCTAGATTCTTTGACCAAGGCCGCCAGCTCCCTGAGAGAGAATGACAATACCGAGGTCTAACAAACCGCTGTACACAAAATGGCGCCGTTGCCGGGGAGCCAGTGCCCCTAGTTTTAGTTTCTAGGTCTTTGGTTATTTGAGTTTGCTTTCACGCTAGAAATCAGTTTGTGCCAATCCAAATGAAATTGATGCTTCTATTGGTTCTTGTTGGTGCATGTAGGTACGCCCTAATGTTCTACCGAGCATCGTAGGAGTTTTCGCATTCTAATGGGTGAAGCTCAAGCTGGTTCACCCCGTACCCTTCTATCATATGTCGTTCCATCATCGGGTACGGGAGGCAAGCCTATCATGCTACGGCCACTACCACCCACCGCAACATTCGAGTTCAAACCATGCCTGCTGGACGCTTTTGAGAGAAACCAATTCTATGGCGATGGCTTCGAGGATCCTATCGATCATATTAGAAGATTTGAAGGTCGGATTGGTTTTGTGCATATGCCAGAGGTATCTTCGGAGTTTTTGAAATTGAAGCTTTTCCCTTTCACCTTGGGAGGAAAAGCTAAGATGTGGCTCGACATTTGTCCACCTGGCACATATACTACTTGCGATGTATTGAGCCGGGATTTTCTTCACCATTTCTTTCCAGTTGATGAGACGCATAGGCTTCGTCAAGCTATCTTGAATTTCAAGCAAGAGCCGGGAGAAATTCTTTTCGATTCATGGGCAAGGTTTAAACTTCTTCAAAGGCGATGTCCACATCACAATCTTCCGGGTTGGTATTGTTACATCAGTTTTACCTTGGGCTTCAAGACGATCTTAAAGACTCAATTGATATTGCATCGGGAGGAATGTTCCTTATGAAGACTTAACATCAAGCAAATGTTTTCCTTCACGAGTTATTTCAACATTCTCCTTCTTGGGGAAGCCGTCGGAGTTTAGGAAGTAGAGGTTATTCTTTGGAGAGTGAACCTACTATCAAATTCCTTGTGGGCGTCGTCCAAGAGATGCAACAAAAGATGATATCTAATGGAACAACCAACCAATTGTGAATCATGCAAGAGACCCAACCCTCCACCCAAAACATCCAATATTTGTCACCCAACTACAAAAACCAAGAAGTTTTGCAACCCACCTATCACCAACCTACCCCTCAACTTCAAGAATCCCAACCATCTCAACAGTCCAACATAGAGAAGTTGAAGCAAATTGTTGAAAATCAAGAGAATGATAGGGCTCAGCTTGAGAACATTGAAAATCAATGGGTCTAAACGGCTCAGATAGACTACATCCCTCAAACCGTCCCCATACAACCTCAACCTACTCCAATGGTGCCGGTGAATCTTATTACCCTCCGGAGAGAAGGGGAAGCGATAGTACCAAATTTTGCAGAGGAGGGATGTTTGAGAGAAGAAGAAAAAACGAGTGAGTTGGAGATGATTGAAGAAAGGGAGGTGTTGCTTGAAGAAGCTAAAAGTGAGAATGAGGAGAAGTTGAGTGAGGAAGAAGAATTCAATGAGGAAATAGGTGGGTGCTTAATAGAACCTTATAGTTTTGAGCTTTCATGTGAGCGTCCTTTAGAGGAGATCCTTCTTGAGCATATCCATGTTGAGCCTGATGGTAATGAGGTTATCTTCCCTTGGAGGAACCTTTATTTGAGCGTGTGGAGGTTTATAAGCCCCATAAATAAGATTAGTGAGGAAGATAACCTCACTACTATCGGGCTCAACGTGGATAGGCTCAAGAAGGATCTCCTCCAAAGGACGCTCACATGAAAGCTCAAAAGTATAAGGTTCTATTAAGCACCCACCTATTTCCTCCTTGAATTCTTCTTCCTCACTCAACTTCTCCTCATTCTCACTTTTAGCTTCTTCAAGCAACACCTCCCTTTCTTCATTCATCTCCAACTCACTCGCTTTTTCTTCTTCTCTCAAACATCCCTCCTCCGCAAAATTTGGTACTATCGCTTCCCCTTCACTCCGGAGGGTAATAAGATTCACCGGCACCATCGAGAGAGTTGAGGTCAGATGGGGGGCTTTGAGGATGTAGTCTATCTGAGCCGTTTGGACCCATTGATTTTCAATGTTCTCAAGGTGAGCCCTATCATTCTCTTGATTTTCAACAATTTGCTTCAACAACTTCTCTATGTTGGACTCTTGAGATGGTTGGGATTCTTGAAGTTGAGGGGTAGGTTGGTGATAGGTGGGTTGCCAAACTTCTTGGTTTTTATAGTTGGGTGAGAAATATTGGATGTTTTGGGTGGAGGGTTGGGTCTCTTGCATGATTTCCAATTGGTTGGTTGTTCCATTAGATACCATCTTTTGTTGCATCTCTTGGACGACGCCCACAAGGAATTTGATAGTAGGTTCGTTCTCCAAAGAATAGCCTTTACTTCCTAAACTCCGACGGCTTCCCCAAGAAGGAGAATGTTGAAATAACTCGTGAAGGAAAACATTTGCTTGATGCTAAGTCTTCATAAGGAATATTCCTCCCGATGCAATATCAATTGAGTCTTTAAGATCGTCTTGGCCAAGGTAAGCGATGTAACAATAACCAATCGGAAGATTGTGATGTGGACATCGCTGAAGAAGTTTAAACCTTGCCATGAATCGAAAGAGTTTCTCGACTCTTGCTTGAAATTCAAGATAGCTTGTCGGCTTTATGCGTCATGCTGGAAAGAAATGGTGAAGAAAATCGACTCAATACATCCCAAATAGTATATGCCCGGGGACAAATGTCGAGCCACATCTTAGCTTTTCTCCCAATGAAAAGGGAAAAGCTTCAATTTCAAAACTCAAGATACCTGGCATATGCACAAAACCAATCCGACCTTCAAATCTTCTAATATGATCGATAGGATCCTCGAAGCCATCTCCATAGAATTGGTTTCTCTCAAAAGCGTCCAGCAGGCATGGTTTGAACTCGAATGTTGCGGTGGGTGGTAGTGGCGGTAGGATGATAGGATTGCCTCCCGTACCCGATGATGGAGCGGCATATGATAGAAGGGTACGGGGTGAACCAGCTTGAGCTTCACCCATTAGAATGCGAAAACGCCTACGATGCTCAGTAGAACATTAGGGCGTACCTACATGCACCAACAAGAACCAATAGAAGCATCAAATTCATTTGGATTGGCATAAACTGATTTCTAGCGTGAAAGCAAACTCAAATAACCAAAGACCAAGAAACTAAAACTAGGGGCGCTGGTTCCCCGGCAACGGCGCCATTTTGTGTACCGCGGTTTGTTAGACCTCGGTATTGTCATTCTCTTTCAGGTGCTGGCGGCCTTGGTCAAAGAATCTAGGTCAGTGGTCGGGATGAGATTGCTAAGGTAAGGATATTGGTTTGAAAGGATCACAACGCAAGAAACAAAGCTAAGGTCGATCAAGGAATGGAAAATGGGCTTCGGAGGCTTTTCGGGATGCAAACGGGGATGAGGAAATGGGTTCTGCAACAAGAGAGTAACGAGAAGGGGAAATCAAATGGTAACTCCGTTAGAAAATACCCACCGGGATTCCTCTTTCAAGGATAGTAGGATTAACTTCCTCAACGTCCATCGACAGACCCAGGGGAGTTCAAGGAACAGAATTTCATAGTTAGTTTCTATTCGCTTTCGCGAACTAGAATACTAATATCCTAATTCCTACCTTCTAACAAGTGTTGGATGTATTCGGGATGCTTTCGCACCCAAACACATCCAACTTGAGGGAAGGATAGGATTGGGAAATTGATTTCCTAACTAATTACTCACTAAAATTGCTAACCCAAACCTAATCACCCATTCACACCCTTAATTACCCCCTAACCCATAGGGTTTCTAGCCACTAATCATAACACTAACTATGCTAACAACATCCAATCCAACCCTAAACGTGATTTCTAACATCAAACAACCATTAACAAGCAAGAACAATGAAATAGCAAGCATAGAAATAAAGAACAAGCAAAGTAAATAGCAAAGTAATTAATAAAGGAGTTAAGGGAAGAGAAAACTTATCAAAGTGTTGTAGATGAACAAGAGAAAGCAATAAAAAGATGACCCAACAATCTTTCAATTGTTTGAATCTCCAAATCTTCAATAATAAACTCAAATCTCCAAAACCCTAGATTAATCTCTCACTAATCTCTCTCTAAAATCCACTAATTACAAAGTTAGGAATTCCCTAAGTCTATCCTTTGATAGCCCCGTAAGAAATCGTGAAAGAGATATATATATATACAAGTGAAAATTGGTTGGCAAAACGCAGCACTTCAGGCCGAAAACACGCGCAGAACATAGGGGGACCGTGGTCACGGTCTAGGAGACCGTGGCCACGGTCATGTTCTGTCCAGCGAAAAAGGTCGGGCGATTACGAGCTTCGAGAGACCGTGGGCACGGTCTCACTCGGGATTAGGAGGTTGCGGGCACGACCCATATGGTAGTGGGCGCTACCGTCTTCAGCTGACGATTCAAGGTCGACTTTGAGCACAACAGAAGGGGGGTAGCGGGCGCTACACCAAGGGTAGCGGGCGCTACCATAGTGGTAGCGGCTGCTACGCCAAGGGTAGCGGGCGCTACCATAGTGGTAACGGGTGCTACGCCAAGGGTAGCAGACGCTACCCTGCGAAAACCACTTGGCGATTCTTTCCTTCGATCGATCGTAGCTACGGTCTTACTGACCGTGGCTGCTGTCTTGCTCGGCCTAGCGGTGGTAGCAGGTGCTACGCTCAGGGTGGCGAGGGCTACCCTACCTCTTTTCGTCCCTTTGTTTCCTCCTTCTTTCCAAGGCATGTAACACCCATTTCGAGGGTCGTAGCGGGTGTTACCTCACTAATTGTCACCCAAGGTTGGGAGTGTTGTCCCGGGTCGACTTCGCCTCGGTTTCTGGTCTGGCTCAGCTCGGGAAATCACCAAGAATGCTATAAAAAGGCCCGTTTTGCTATGTTTTCGGTGAAAGCTCCATAATCTACAAAATAATCAAAAACACATTAAAAGCTATGGATTTAGGCGGTATTTAGACACAAAATCGGGTCTAAACAGGATCCCAAACCGTGTCTTCTCCCATGCATACACGTACGCGGTGACAACTTCGTGGGAGACTCTTCCTCCTACTGAAGGCCGATCGACCATAACATGGTAGAGGACACCGTGTTCTCGTCGTTCACACATTGCTGGCTGTCGTTCCTCCCTCTTGGTTGAATCAGACTGGAGGCAGAAACAGTGTACTCGTGGCATGCCCTTTACTATTTAAACAAGTCTTGTTGTTACTTCTTTCCATCCCATTTGATTATTTCGCTCTCATCTTCTACATCCCTTCAACCATGGCCTTTGAAAAGAAACTTAACCTATGGATGAATTCCTTATTGAAACCCGAAAAAAGTCTATTTACTTTTTATAATTTATCCCTCATTTCGAGCCTGCATCAAGTGAAGATCAAGTGGCATTTTTTTTATTGGTGGGTCAAACGCAAATCTTCAATAATAAACTCAACGGTTTTGGAGATTTGAGTTAATTATTGAAGATTTGGAGATTCAAACAATTGAAAGATTGTTGGGTCATCTTTTTATTGCTTTCTCTTGTTCATCTACAGCACTTTGATAAGTTTTCTCTTCCCTTAACTCCTTTATTAATTACTTTCCTAATTACTTTGCTTGTTCTTGATTTCTTTGCTTGCAATTTCATTGTTCTTGCTTGTTAATTGTTGTTTGATGTTAGAAATCATGTTTAGGGTTGGATTGGATGTTGTTAGCATAGTTAGTGTTATGATTAGTGGCTAGAAATCTGTTTAGACCCGATTTCGTGTCTAAATACCGCCTAAATCCTTAGGCTTTTGACTTGTTTCGTAGTTGCTTTAATAACGTTTAATGCGTTTTAGTTACTTTTGTAGTTTCCGAAGGGTTTCACTCAAAACGATTCTAAATGGGCCAATTTTGCACCAATCTTGGGAATCCCGAAATTCCCTAAGATTCCACGAGCCCTGGACGTGTCAAAGGCAGCGGAAGCGGAAGCAATGGTTGAAGAGCCTCCTGAAGAAAGCTGTGGCCGAGAGACACCGTGGTCACGGTCACTCTGACCGTAGCCACGGTGTGATTGAGCCATGACCTAAGGAAGAAGCCTTGCAACTTAGATAGACCGTGGTCACGGTCACTCTGACCGTAGCCACGGTGGGATCCTACCCTGCCCAAGGAAGAAGCTGGCCGAACTAGACCATGGCCACGGTCTCCCATGACCGTAGCCACGGCGGTGCAAAGGAGCGAAAAGTTGTCAACCTTAATCGCCTAGACCGTGACCATGGTGCTTCGGGACCGTACCCATGGCGGTGCGAAGCGAAGAGGAGAAATCGTCTGCCTTACGCAGGACCATGGCCACGGTCACCCTGACCATGCCCACGGTCCCCTGCGGGCCAGTTTTGTCTGTTGTGTAAAATGATGAGTTTTGAGTAACAATCTTGATTACTATTTAATGTATTTAGGTCATTTTAGATTAGAGAGGAGGGACAGCAGCTTTTATCTATCTTTTATGAATCTTTAGCACTCTTGATCACATTTTTAAGTCTTAGATTAGGGAGATTTAGGAAGATCTTTGTTGAGATTATTGGTTCTTGTATTGGATTCTCTTGATTATTATTGGAAGTTTGAAGATTATTCTCAATTTTGGAGCATTGGAACTTTATTATTCTGAAGTTTTCCCCCTTGTCATCACAAACCATGAGCATTTCTTAATCCCTCTCTCTAATTTATTGCTTATTTATTAATCTCTGTTTTTGATATTGTTGTTGTTGTTGAGTGTTTATTGTTATCTTGTTTATTCGATTAAGCATGATTGAAGTTGTTGATGTTATTATCATGATAGTTAGGATGTTTAGTGGCTAGAACTTTAATGGGTTAGGGAGATATTAAGGGTGTGAATGGGTGATTAGGTTTGGGTTAGCAATATTAGTGATTAACTAGTTAGGAAATCAACTTCCTAATCCTATCCTTCCCTCAAGTGGGATGTATTTGGGTGCGAAAGCATTCCGAATACATCCAATGTTTGTTGGACGGTAGGAATTAGGATAGTTAGTATTCTAGTTCGCGAAAGCGAATAGAAACTAACTAGGAAATTCCGTTCTATTAACTTCCTTAGGTCTGTCGATGGATTTTGGGGAAGTTAATGCGGACTATCCTTGAAAGAGGAAGCCAAGTGGGCATTTTCTAACGGAATTACCATTTGATTTCCCTTTCTCGTTACTCTCTTGTTGCGAAACCCATTTCCTCATTTCCGCTTGCATCCCGAAAGTCTCCCGACACCCATTGTTTCACCTTTTTGACTGAACATAGTGTGTTTGTGCTATTTTTACCCTAAATTCTATCATCCTTTCATGATCGTAAACCATACCTAGAGTCAACTAGCTGCAGCTAAGGCCCCTAGCTCCCTGTGGAAGAACGATAAAACCGTGGTCTTACAAACCACTCGACTAACAAAATGGCGCCGTTGCCGGGGAGCAAGCGCACCTAGCTTAGCTCTTTGTCTTTAGGTTGTTTAAGATCATTTCACTGCTAGAGATTTTGTTATCCTTGGTTACTGGAAATTTGATTCTTCTGTCTGTTCCTTTTGTGCATGCGGACTCGCTCTCGACGAGGCAAAACTCCTGTAACTCCACCGAACCCGAATCCGGAGAGTATTATTCGACAAGCTAACGCCGGTTCGAGACCAGCTAGACAACAAAGGGAGCGAGAGACGATCGAAATTCCAATGGCTGACGGAGAGCAAATTCCACCCTGTACCTTAGCATCATATTCCTTACCATCGTCGGGTACAGGAGGCGATCCCATCACATTACTAGAATTACCACCGAATGCATCGTTCGAGTTCAAGCCATATTTATTGGAAATATTTGAGAACACCCCGTACCATAGAGGAGAGCATGAAAATCCTATTGACCACATTAACAGATTCGAGCAACGCATCGGCTTCGTACAAATGAATGGAGTTTCCGCCGAATACATGAAGCTGAAGTTTTTCCCTCTTACCTTGAAGGGGAAAGCATTACTATGGCTCAACACGTGTCCACCCGAAACTTATTCAACATGGGATGCCCTTAGCCGCGACTTTCTTCAAAGGTTTTTCCCCAATGATGAGACGTGTCGGTTGAGGCAAGCCATCATGAGCTTCAAGCAAGAGCCCGATGAGTCGTTATTCGAAGCATGGGGGAGATTCAAAGGTCTCCAACGGAGGTGTCCACATCATAATCTTGAGGATTGGTTATTATTGCATCACTTCTATTCCGGATTGAGTAGCTCTTTGCGAGAATCCATCGATCATGCCTCGGGGGGCATGTTCCTCAAGAAGACGGCGGAGGAAGCAAACGTATTTCTTCACGAGCTATCTCAAAACTCTCCTCATTGGGGAGGCGGCCGTAGTCCAAGAGATGGTCCTCCTCTAGCAAGTAATCCTACCATTAAATTTCTCATGAATGTCGTTCTTGAGATGCAACAAAAGGCAGCTTTGGAGGAAACCACGAGGCAAGTAAAGGCGGCTCAAGAAGTACCTATGCTTATTCCGGATGCCCGAGCCTTGGTATGTGATTTTTGTGGAGGGTGACATTCTTCGAAGCGATGTGAAGAGTATCAAACCGAGCAAGTCCAAGCCATCTATCCCAACAATAACCTTTCCTATACCAATCAAACCCCCATTCTTCCCCGTGGGAATTACGCCTACAACCAACAAGCTCCCCTAAACCAAAACCCACCCCCCAGTTTCCCAAATCAAAATCGCCGCCAATATCACCAAAATCCTCACCACGGTCAATTTTCCCAAATGCCCAAACCATCACAACAAGAAACCCTTGACCAAACCCTCCAAAAGTTGGCTTTAACTCAAGAGAAGATAGCCTTATCTCCAGAAAAGATGGCCTTAGACCGAGAAAAAGACCAAACTCGCATTAAGAACCTCGAGTTACTATTGGCCCAATTGGCACAACAATCTCAACCTATCCAATCTTTGCCTAGCCAATCCCAACCTAACCCAAAATGGCAACTTAATGCGATTACTTTGAGGAGTGGCATGGAGATTGCTGGACCTAGAATGATGGGAGAGGAGGTTTTGGGTGACAAAGAAGGTGACGTGGTGGATATCTCGGACGAGGAAGATTTGTTGGAGAAGCGGGAAAGTGAGTTAGTATTAGGTGAGGAAGTTGAGAGAGCACATGAGGATGAATTGGGAGAGTCTAGTAAAGAACAAGAGGAGATAGAGAAGTTAAGGAAAGGGAAAGGAAAAATAGAGGAAGAAGAACCAATCCAGATTATTGAGATGCAAAAGCTACCACCGGTCTCTTTTCCCGATCGGTTAGCAAAACCAAAATCTGATGCAAAGTTTTCAAAATTCATTGAGATGCTCAAGAAGCTTCAAGTGAACGTTCCATTTCTTGATGCCATCTCTGAAGTTCCATCCTTCAAGAAGCATTTGAAGGAGCTTCTCATGAGCAAGAGAAGAATTCAAGAGAAATCTATGATCCATTTGACGGCGGATTGTAGTACAATTATCGATAACAAATCACCGGAGAAATTAGCCGACCCCGGAAGTTTTTCTATTCCATGCACCATTGGTGATATGCGGATTGGTCGTGCCCTTTCTGATCTAGGAGCAAGTGTAAGCGTCATGCCTTATTCGATTTGCAAGAAGTTAAATCTCGACGATCTTGCTCCTACAACAATTAATCTTCAATTGGCCGACCGTTCCGTGCGAAGACCGTTGGGAATATTGGAAGACATCCCGGTCGAAGTGGGGCGATTTTTAATTCCTTGTGATTTTGTGATTTTGGAGATAGAGGAAGATAACAACATCCCTATTATTTTGGGAAGGCCATTCCTTGCTACGGCGGGAGCCATTATTAATGTGAAGAATGGAAGCATGTCGTTGAATGTCGGGAATGAAAGCATAATTTTTCAACTTGAGGGGTCATTAAGGGTCCTTCATATGGGGACTCATGCTATGCCATTGATATGATGGAGTTCCTTGTTGATGAGTATATTGAGGACTCCCATCTTCTTGAATCTATTTGCGATGATCCCTTGGGAGCTTGCTTATTGGAGTCCTTCCAATTTGAGACCGACGGCACCGATATTACTTTTTTCACCAACCTTCTTGACTCTTCACCCATGCATAAGGAGATTATTATTGATGAGCCTTATATGGAGTGTATGGAGATTCAAGATGCGATCTTTAAAGGTATGTCTTCCTCTCAAATTCAATCTTCTACTCCTTTAGAGCTTAAAGCCTTACCCCCTTCCCTCCAATATGCTTTCTTGGATGATGAGAAATCTTATCCTGTCATTGTGAATGCGAATTTGAATGATTTTGAATTGTCTAAGTAGCTTGATTTGCTTAGGAAACATAGGGGTGCATTGGGTTATAGGATAGAAGACCTGAAAGGTTTATCCCCTTCCATATGCATGCATTCGATTGATTTTCTAGAAGATGCCAAGCCTACCAGGCAACCCCAACGTCGCTTAAATCCCAACATGCAAGAAGTGGTTAAAAAGGAGGTAGTAAAGCTGCTAGCTGCTGGGATCATCTTCCCCATCGCAAATAGCGAATGGGTAAGCCCGGTTCAGTATGTGCCCAAGAAGGGTGGATTGGCCGTAATTGAAAATGACAAGAAAGAACTAGTTAGTACCCGGACCGTCACCGGTTGGCGGATGTGTATCGATTACCGCCAATTAAACAAAGTAAAAAAGAAGGACCATTTCCCCCTTCCCTTTATTGACCAGATGTTAGAACGGTTGGCGGGTCATTCGCATTTTTGCTTTTTGGATGGGTACTCGGGTCTCTTTCAAATTCCAATCCACCCCTCACATCAAGAAAAAACCACCTTCACTTGCCCATATGGGACATTTGCTTATCGTCGCATGCCATTTGGTTTATGTAATGCCCTTGGGACTTTTCAACAATGTATGATGGCTATTTTTAGTGATTTTATTGAAAAATGCATGGAAGTCTTTATGGATGATTTTTCTGTGTACGATAATTCTTTCGATGACTATTTGCTAAATTTGGAGATAGTGGATCTAGTTCTGAATTGGGAGAAATGCCACTTCATGGTGGAACAAGGTATCGTTCTGGGTCATTTAATTTCTTCTAAGGGCATCGAAGTAGATAAGGCCAAAGTTGAGGTTATAGAGCGCCTACCACCCCCAGTTTCCGTTAAGTGGGTGCGTAGTTTCCTTGGCCATGCCGGCTTTTATCGCCGGTTCGTCAAAGATTTTTCAAAAATTCCTCGACCTCTAACTGACCTCTTGTGAAAAGATGCTCCTTTCATTTTCACTGATGAGTGCCTTGAGTCATTTTATAGGTTGAAGCAGGCTATGATGATTTCCGCTCCGGTAGTTCAACCTCCGTATTGGACGCTACCCTTTGAGATTATGGCCGACGCGAGCGACTTCGCCGTAGGAGCGTGTTTGACCCAAACAGTAGACAAGAAGCCAAGGGTCATCTATTACGCAAGCCATGCACTTGATAGCGCCCAAAGGAACTACACTACCACGGAAAAGGAGCTTTTGGCGATCATTTTTGCGCTCAACAAATTCCGGCAATACCTTATGTTCTCTAAGGTGGTAGTCTATACGGATCATGCCGCTATCAAATACTTGATGGGAAAGAAGGAGACAAAACCGAGACTTATACGGTGGGTCTTGCTTATACAAGAATTTGATTTGGAAATTCGCGATAAGGCGGGCACAAAGAATGTCGTAGCCGATCACCTTTCGAGGATTCTTGTCAACTTGGAAGACACCCAACTGATTATAGACGCTTTCCCGGATGAGCAACTCTTGGCTATCAACTCGTATCCTTGGTATGCGGATATTGTGAACTATTTGGCAAGCGAAGTGATCCCTCAACATTTGAACCATCATCAAAGGAAGAAATTCCTCCACGACATGAAGCATTACTTTTGGGATGATCCTTTCCTCTTCCGTCTTGGAAATGACGGGATGTACCGGTGATGTATTCCCGAGAGTGAAGTGCAATCTATTTTGACCCATTGTCATGAATTTCCGGTGGGAGGTCACGATGGCCCCCAAAGACGCAGCGAGGTTTTGCAAACCGGCTATTGGTGGCCGACTCTTTTTCGTGACGCCCATCTGCATGTCAAGCAATGTGACAAGTGTCAAAGGTCCGGTAACATCTCCCGGAAGAATGAAGCACCGTTGAACTATATTCTCGAGGTGGAAGCTTTCGATGTATGGGGATTAGATTTCATGGGTCCTTTCCCGTCGTCAAGGGGTTTCCAACACATCCTTGTAGCGGTAGACGTACTATGTCACAAAGTGGGTCGAGGCCATACCATGTGTAAGATGTGATGGGAAATCCGTTTCGAAATTCTTGAAAAAGACCCTATTCCCAAGATTTGGCATTCCACGGGTCATCATTAGTGACAACGGTTCCCATTTCATCGAAAAGAGATTTGAGTCTCTCTTAGAGAAGTACGGCATCAAGCATAAGAAGGGACTTCCTTACCATCCACAAACACAAGGTCAAGTGGAAATCTCCAACCGTGCCATCAAGGAGATCTTAGAGAAGACGGTTAACTCTTCAAGAAAAGATTGGGCAGAAAAATTGGATGAAGTTTTGTGGGCATACCGCACCGCTTTCAAGACACCGATTGGCACTACTCCTTACCGTCTTGTCTACGGGAAGGCATGTCACTTCCCCGTAGAACTTGAGCACAAAACCATGTGGGCAATTAAGAAGTTGAATTTCGATCTCAAGGCGGCTGGAGGTAGTCGGTTATTTCAATTAGAAGAACTTGAGGAGTTGAGGCGTCATGCATATGAGAACAACAAGATCTACAAGGAGAGAACGAAGGCATGGCATGACAAGAGGTTGAACCGACGTGCGTTTGTGGTAGGCGATAATGTTCTCATTTTCAATTCAAGGCTGAAGTTGTTCTCTGGGAAATTGAGATCACGATGGTCCGGACCATTCGAAATTGTGAGAATTCTTTCCGCCAGAGTAGTTGAGTTGAAAGATGCCCAAGGGAATTCTTTCAAAGCAAACTCATCGAAACTCAAACAATACATCATGGGCGAGGAATATGTCAGGACAGTTGTGACATACCTCGCGGATTTTGGAAATTGAAAAGCATTGGAAAAGGTCGAGCTAGGACCTACAAAAGAAGCACCCGGAAGATGTATGAACTACTTCCCCTCTTTTAGTGTTTTCTTTCAATTTCTAGTTCTTTCATTTTTATTTCCCTTATTTTAGTGCTTTTCTTCTTCCTTTGTTTTAATTTAAAAAAAAAAAATCGTGAGTGGCTCTATGAGAGTCGGGATTTAAAAGTGTTTTTGAGCGATTGGAGAGAGTCCTTGAATGGAAATTGACCGAGAAAGAAAAAGGAGTGGATGACAAGAGGGTAGATTTTAGGGCTTAGCAATTTTTCTCCAAGTTTTTGAGCCTTGTAGATGCTGGAGATGAACCGAAAGGGACTGTGCCCACGGTGGGAGTCACCGCAGCCACGGCCAATATACTCAAAGTTGCTCCCAGTTTAGCCAAGCCGAAGATCACCGTGACCACGGTCGAAGTCACCGCAGCCACGGTCTCATCGCAGCATGACTCTTGGAAATTTTTGTCCCGACCATGACCGTGACCACGATGAAGTTTACCGCAGCCACGGTCTCCACCCTGCTTTTTTTTTCCCTTCTTTTTCCCTCACCCGAATCACACCGTGCCCACGGTCCAATTTACCGTGTCCACGGTCTGTCGAAAACCTGCGATATATCGGGGGTTCCATATCATTTCCCCCTCATTTCTCTCTCACTTTCTTCCTCACTCTCACCTTCGAAAACCCTAAAACTCGAACTCTCTTCCAAAATTTGTCAAATCTCTCACCAATTCCCCCATTTCTCCCTCCTTTCTTCTCCATTTCGTGCCCTAGCTATTGTGTTCGCCATTTCCGGCTCAATTAAAGCAAGGTTCTTGGCATTTTGTTCCAAGTGGGGCTCGAAATTAACAAGAGGAGTTCCCCATCCCCTCAACTCAGGTATTCCTTGTTTGTTGATGCATCCAAGTTCGATTTACTAGTTGATTTTTGTTGTTGTGTGCGTTTTTCTCTACCTAGACATTAGAATGATGAAACCAAAAAGGGGTCGACCTAGGAAGCTCCCTCCATCACCACCACAGCTACCATCTTCTCTCGGATTGAGAAGGACTCAACCAGCTACGTTCATCAAAAGTTGTCCCCGTGCCAAGGTTAATGTCCGTGATGAACTGCACAAGACTCGCTATGCTGAACTCCAGGAGCGACACATCTACGCTCCAGAGATTCTCTGTGATGAGGAAATCAACACTCCTTATTGTCAGTCCAGTTTCAACACTCTCGCTCAGGTACTTGGCTGGAAAGCACTTCTCAATATCAAGGAACCAATTATAGACCAGCCCGTACTCGAATTCATGAGTTCACTTCAAGTCTTTAGTGATGGGTACCCTGAGGCCATTTTCAGTTATAGAGTGGGTGATAGGGAGCTAGAATGTTCTGTTCAAGAGTTTTGCCAAGCTTTGGAACTACCACAGGATGGGGTATACTTCTGGGAGTATGAGGAATTCGATGTACAAGAAGCGTGGAAACGGTTAACTTGTTGGAGAAGAGCACTCGTCGACTCCGAAGAAGGTCAGGCGAAGTTTTACTGCCCTCAGGAATCTCGAGCACAGGATTTTTGTAATCCCGCTGTCCGGTTATTCCATTTGGTGATTGCTAATTTAGTGTTTGGGCGAGATGAGGAACGATCACATGTTCGTCCGGACGATCTCTTCATCATTTACAATACTTTGAAGGGGAAACGAGTGAACTTAGGCTCTTGCATCCTACATTGGTTAGGGGAGATGAGTTTATCTGATAACTTCACCAACCTTGGAATGGGCCATACAATATGTCACTTCCTCCGGAAGCAAGGGTTTGGTGATTACCTGGGACTATGGAAGCCACGATATGTCCCTATCGCCATTGATAAGGAGCTGTTGATCGAAATGGAGATAATCTCTGAGCGTCATTCACGCACCGTCTACCATCATGGTTATAGTGATAGGAAAATCCGCATTCCTCTCGACCCAACTCATGTCGAAGAATGGCTCGATATTGCAAATAATGAAAATTGGTCGTGCGGGCAATTTTATTGTTGGCCGCGGATAATTGGCGGTGCACCTATCCCCATTTCTAGTTTATTGGAAGAGTTTGAGGAGAATACCCATGAGAAGATGCCAGAGAGTTCGGCACAGATGGCGATCTGGACGAAATCACTTCTAAAATCAAAGCCTTGAGTATCGAGATTCGTGAGCAGAACAAACTTCTCCGTTCCCAGGTGAAGATACTGGAGGATCAACAAAAACAGCTTGCGAACATCCAACGACACCTGCAGCACCATGAAGAGTACTCCGCCAACAAAACCGCTTCATGCGTGATTGGAGTTTCCATCATTACACTGTTGAGGGTCCGCTTGAGGGCCATTTGTAAGCACCCCACCCCCACCCGACCTTTACCATTGACTATTTACTTTATTCTTGTGAAGTATAAGTGTGGGGGAGTGCTTCTTCGGGGTTTTGGAGTTGCAATGTCTGAAGGTTTTGGATTATTGGTCTCTCGATTTCTTTTGGCATGAGCTCGCACATTTTGGGGATTGTTCGGTTAGGTTGCTCGGGTTTTTCCTTTTCTTGTGTGTTTGTCATGCATAATCGGGTTGTTGGATGGTTGTTTGATGGCTGTTTGTCGGTTGTTTTTGTGGGTTGGACTGTTGTTTAAGCGTTTCTTGTTTGTATTTTGGGCATTGATGAATGTAACCGAATGTTTTTTTTTGTGATGAATGCAATGATGTAGTTATTTCGGTTAGTGCGTATCGAGTTTCACCCTTATTTCCCGCCTCAATGAGTGAGATTCGGGGATAAGGTAAGTTATTTGTAATGTATATATTGTTCATATTTTTTGTTTTTCATCTTTTCAATTTCTTTTCATAATCTTTTAAGTTAGATTTTCCTTTTGGTCTCGCATGCGAATTCTATAGTTATAAAGTCGTCTTTTACTCTAACATTGTTCCGACTCTCTTGAACGACGACTTCAGATCGCTATTTTCAACGCTTATGAAGAGCTTGAGGTAATATCTTTCCACCTTACTCTTTGTATGTGAATTCTTATCATGATCCGTCGCATGCTTGGCTTTCTTTTGGGTGGCGAACCCCTATGAGTGTCTGTGTTGGGATATCTATTGCTGTTGGAGCCGTGTTGGCTCGGGTCGCCACCATTTCTACCTGCTAGTTGTTTTTTTGTTTGTTTGTGTTTTGTAGGTTCTCTATCCTTTTCATGCGACACCTTCCCACAATGAGGACATTGTGGAGTTTTAAGTGTGTGGGGGGGGGGAGATATTCTATTTTAAGGGTAGATCACCTAGTCGTTTCGTTCTTTGTTTCTTAATTTTACTAGTTTTTTCTTAAATTTTAAAATTTTTGTGTGAAAATAGAGAAAAAAAGGGAGTGAAAACCTTTTCGTTTTTTCTTTTCGTTTTGTTTTTGTTTTGCTTTGTTCCCTAGATCTCGTGTTCGAAGTTGAGAAGCCGTTCTTAAATTTCCTTCTTAAAGTAATCGGTTGGAGCATTTTCAACCCTAACTTGGGTTCTAGTCGAGACTTATCCTAAATAGACTCCCTTCATTAAGTGCCTTGTGAGACTCCCGTTCCTTTCTCACTTTGTTGGGAACCCGGAGATGCTAAGGGCTTGTGTCTAAGTTTGTTTTTGTTTCTCGTTTAGCAAAAGCAAAAAGTGCAAAAAGAAAAGAAAAGAAAGAAAAAGGAAAAAGAAAGAAGAAAGCTTTCTTAAGATATAATAACCTGAATAAGTGGAGCGTGTCGCTGAAAACATTAACCACCATACACTTAGCCAACCTACACGGGCCCGGTATTCGTGGTACGACACTGGATACCCCTTAACCCTCCTCCTATATCACTTTGCGACGGAGAGGCGTATGGAAAAGACCGTGTTGGGAGGGTATACCCCTTATCTGGGCCGTCCAATTCCCGAAAATAAGGCTAATACCGATTTTTTTAAAAAAAAAAAAACCAAAAAGAAAGAAAAATGAGAAAAAAAGAAGTAAGAAAAGAAAAATTTTGCTTCTAAAAAGAGCGGGGCCTCCCCTTGCATCACCTACGGCCCTCACAAAGCGAAGGGCGACCAAATGCGAGGGAGGGAAACACTCCTCTCGGTTGTTCGTTGTTTTCAAATTCGGACGCAAGTTTTTAAAGTCTTTTGGTTCCCGTTAAACCCTTCTTATATTTTTGCTGCGGGGTTTCGCCTGTTACAAGGTGTAGGGAGTTAAAAACCTTCAAGATCGACCTTTTTCTGAGTTTGGTGTTTGTGAGATGCTCCTAACGGTTACTTTGGGAGGTTTAATCGCGTTTTCTTAGTTTGGATTGCGAGATCTTGTGACTCATAGCCCTTTGTCGTTCTTTTTGTTTTCTTCGGTTTAGTTTTCACTTTCCCTCTCTCCTTTTTCTTTGGCTTTTGTGGGTACAGCCGCTACAAACCCTCACGTGTCCATCTCATCCACCCGGGCTGCCGGGGGGGTTCAAAGGGCTTGGTGCATACGCTAAATGCACTCGTTTCTCTCCCACGACAGAGGAGTTTGTGTTAGTTAGTCTTGTTTTGTTCCGTTTTGCTCGGGACGAGCAAAGGTTTAAGTGTGGGGGGGTGTTTAGACCCGATTTCGTGTCTAAATACCGCCTAAATCCTTAGGCATTTGACTTGTTTCGTAGTTGCTTTAATAACTTTTAGTGCGTTTTAGTTACTTTTGTAGTTTCCGAAGGGTTTCACTTAAAACGATTCTAATTGGGCCAATTTTGCACCAATCTTGGGAATCCCGAGAATCCCTAAGATTCCACGAGCCCTGGACGTGTTAAAGGCAGCGGAAGCGGAAGCAATGGTTGAAGAGCCTCCTGAAGAAAGCTGTGGCCGAGAGACACCGTGGTCACGGTCACTCTGACCGTAGCCACGGTGTGATTGAGCCATGACCTAAGGAAGAAGCCTTGCAACGGAGATAGACCGTGGTCACGATCACTCTGACCGTAGCCACGGTGAGATCCTACCCTGCTCAAGGAAGAAGCTGGTCGAACTAGACCGTGGCCACGGTCTCCCATGACCGTAGCCACGGCGGTGCGAAGGAGAGAAAAGTTGTCAGCCCTAATCGCCTAGACCGTGACCACGGTGCTTGGGGACCGTACCCACGGCGGTGCGAAGCGAAGAGGAGATATCGCCTGCCTTACGCAGGACCGTGGCCACGGTCACCCTGACCGTGCCCACAGTCCCCTGCGGGCCAGTTTTGTATGTTGTGTAAAATGATGAGTTTTGAGTAACAACCTTGATTACTATTTAATGTATTTAGGTCATTTTAGATTAGAGAGGAGGGACAGCAATTTTTATCTATCTTTTATGATACTTTAGCACTCTTGATCACATTTTTAAGTCTTAGATTAGGGAGATTTAGGAAGATCTTTGCTGAGATTATTTGTTCTTGTATTGGGTTCTCTTGATAATTATTGGAAGTTTAAATATTATTCTCAATTTTGGAGCATTGGAGCTTTATTATTCTGAAGTTTTCCCCCTTGTCATCACAAACCATGAGCATTTCTTAATCCCTCTCTCTAATTTATTGCTTATTTATTAATCTCTGTTTTTGATATTGTTGTTGTTGTTGAGTGTTTATTATTATCTTGTTTATTCGATTAAGCATGAATGAAGTTGTTGATGTTATTTTCATGATAGTTAGGATGTTTAGTGGCTAGAACTTTAATGGGTTAGGGAGACATTAAGGGTGTGAATGGGTGATTAGGTTTGGGTTAGCAATATTAGTGAGTAACTAGTTAGGAAAACAATTTCCCAATCCTATCCTTCCCTCGAATGGGATGTATTTGGGTGCGAAAGCATTCCGAATACATCTAACGTTTGTTGGACGGTAGGAATTAGGATAGTTAGTATTCTAGTTCGCGAAAGCGAATAGAAACTAACTAGCAAATTCCGTTCTATTAACTTCCCTGGGTCTGTCGATGGATTTTGGGGAAGTTAATCCGGACTATCCTTGAAAGAGGAAGCCAGGTGGGCATTTTCTAATGGAATTACCATTTGATTTCCCTTTCTCATTACTCTCTCGTTACGAAACCCATTTCCTCATTCCCGTTTGCATCCCGAAAGTCTCCCGACACCTATTGTTTCACCTTTTTTACTGAACATAGTGTGTTTGTGCTGTTTTTACCCCAAATTCTATCATCATTTCATGATCGTAAACCATACCTAGAGTCAACTAGCTGCAGCTAAGGCCCCTAGCTCCCTGTGGAAGAACGATAAAACCGTGGTCTTACAAACCACTCGACTAACTAAACCCTATGGGTTAGGGGGTAATTAAGGGTGTGAATGGGTGATTAGGTTTGGGTTAATAATTTTAGTGAGTAATTAGTTAGGAAATCAATTTCCCAATCCTTCCCTCAAGTAAGATGTGTTTGGGTGCGAAAGCGTCCCGAATACATCCAACACTTGTTGGAAGGTAGGAATTAGGTTAGTTAGTATTCTAGTTCGCGAAAGCGAATAGAAACTAACTAGGAAATTTCGTTCCTTGAACTCCCCCGGGCCTGTCGATGGACTTTGGGGAAGTTAATCCGGACTATCCTTGAAAGAGGAAGCCCGCTGGGTATTTTCTAACGGAGTTACCATTTGATTTCCCCTTCTCGTTACTCTCTTGTTGCAAAACCCATTTCCTCATCCACGTTTGCATCCCGAAAAGCCTCCGAAGCCCATTTTCCATTCCTTGACCGACCTTAGCTTTGTTTCTTGCATTATGATCCTTTCAAACCAATATCCTTACCTTAGCAATCTCATCCCGACCATTGACCTAGATTCTTTGACCAAGGCCGCCAGCTCCCTGAGAGAGAACGACAATACCGAGGTCTAACAAACCGCTGTACAGATCCCTTAAGCGCATTAATCTAAAAAAAAATGTACATGCAATTGTATTATGTTTCTTTGATTTTATTTGTCTTTCATAATCTTTAATGTAATTATGTCAATAGTCTAGATAATTTGATTTATTTTCTTTTGAGTTCAATTCCTTGTAAACAGTATGAGATTCACCGATAAATAAAAGCAGGGGGCTTGCATGCATTGCATTAGATCGAGTCCAAAATCATGTGCATAAAAAAAGTATGCTTGCATTTTTTATTTCTCGTACGTCTGTTTATTCCTCTACAAAACAAGAAAAAAAGAGAGCATAGAATAGCACGCAAAGAAAGAGGCCTTGCCGACAATGTCAAAGAAAACTACTTAGGAGGGCCGCCAAACAAACTTCTGAAGGTCGCATCTGCAAAAGAACTGCGCTGAGAATCATCTTGAGTGCCAGAAGGTCCAGGTAAGAACTGGCTGGAAGGCATGTCATATCCCAGTTTATAGCGAGGGGGCTAGCTATAAGGAACAATGGATTGAGCATGGTATTGAGGTGCCCATGGACTGGGAACTCTCTCCATTGAACCATGGAAACCACTCGATTCCGAGAAATCTTCCACCATGAATTCAGGAATGCCGGGAGACCGCTATCTACCTCCCAAAGAACTAGCATGGGAAGCTCGATATTCGCCCAACAGATCTTGATCCCTACGGCTGGACGATCCCGCACCTGGATCTCCACGATAACCTCTCCTACTAGTTTCTCCTGCTGAAGAATGGCGAGGAGGACGCCGTGACGAGCTCTCAGAACGTGGCAAACTCACATGAGAATGAGCTTCATGGTTCTCTTCACCAGAAGCCAGTATAAGACCCTGATATTGGCATCCACAAAGTTCTGGTCGATGAATTCCCGAGTAGTGATTCCTTCCCTTAACAAAACTCAGATATGGGCGTATGCTTGCTACATCAGAAAGAACCAATGAGGATCAATGCTACATAAAGAAAGATCAGCGAAAACAAGCGACCTACCAGGTTGGCATGGAAGTACTACAACACTTCGTGGTCATTCGGCACGAGTGGAATAAAGCCAAACAATATATTATTTCATAAGCCGAAGCAATTCTTTACCCGAGCAAAAGCCAAGTGCCATCTATGCTTAGCGGCCGCTTCCTCCGAATCATCCACGGGAACTATGAAATTAGTAGCAGGCTCCCCAATCAGCAGTCGAGCCATCTCATCCTAAGTCAAGGCCTGCCTGTCTTTGATAAGCTCGGGAGGGTCAACAGGTACCCTGGAAGTCCATTCCCCTATATGTTGGAAGAAAAAGCGCTCTCCCAGATAGAAGACGAGGCCCGAGGGACCTTCCAACAACAAGCGGCGCTCGCTTGCTTCATGTGCCAAACGAATATCATAACGGAGGCCTTCCAAACGGTAGCCATTCCATGGAGACTGAACGATATCCTCCTGAAAAGAACATTATGAGCTAAAGGACAAAAATATGAAACCAAGAAAAATGGTGAATCATACCGGTCGGAGAGTGTCGATAATTCGCCTAAGGCCATTGAAACCCTTAAAGTGATATTTGGGTGACGGTAGTGCGATGGTTCCGCCCATCGAACGACGGCGGGGTTTCTCAAGTTGACATCATTTGTTCCCCCAACTACCGGAAGAAAATATGCTAAGACCCACACCTGCACACTAGGAAAGATCTTAGTCGAATCAAAAGAAGGAATTTTGCACATCAACAAATTTCCAAAATAAAATATCTTGGAGCATACCTCCAAGACTCGCCAGAGGCTGCTTCCCCGATTGAGCTTGTTCGACTTTGTGGCTCTCGGACGCCCTGCCGTGTCGCAACCAGTGGGACAACGTGCGACCCTCATTCCTCTCACCAAGTAAGCATAAGCGGCAACAGACCAATTGAAATTCCTCACCTCGCCATAATCCAAGAGATGATGCATCCAAGAAAGAGTGATCGTGTCCCCACGATTAGCAAAGATAGTTGCATTGATAAAATGCGCGAGAACTAGAAATTGACTCTGATGAAGGGGTAGACTCTCAAAACCCTCACTTTCCAAAATGACCGCCAAGTAGGCATACCGTAGACCACCATTCCGCCCTGCCAAGTCGAGAGCAGGTCGCAAGAACTCAAAGACACAAGGATCAGGATCCTTCTGAAAAACCAACAACTGGGCACCCCAGCTGAGGCTAGTAATCATCACAAAGTGAACAGGAGTGAGCATCATTTCACCCACAAGGAGGTGAAACGAGTTCGTGGAATCCCAAAAACGCTCCACTATGGCCCGTCCGAATATTCTTCGGGTATGTGGTTTCCAGGCTCTCAAGAGAGCTAGGAAAGGGCCAAAACCTGCACCCTCGAGAGTGGTCGAGTAGAACCTTCGTACTCTTGCATGGCGAGACAAAGACACTACACTTTGCATGCGTCCACAAGACTTAAAGCTATCCTCCTATCGCAAGAGATCAAAGTTAAACTCTAAGTGTTCATTCTAGAGCATCATGTACTTTAAGCAAAAGGAAGGCTTAGGCTTCCTTTTTTGTGAATTCTTTCATTTCTAATTTAGAGTACCCATTTACTTTAAATCCAACTTAAACTGTTAAACGCAAACAATGACATGCACAACATCTTTGAAAGATAAAAAAATGTTATGGAAAGTGTGTACCAAAATATGGGAACAGAAGAACCATGCATGTTCATCCTGGCGAAACACGAGTTGTGCTGGAGTGAACTCTCTATTCGGATATTTCCTTTGCACCGTCCTCGCATAAGGACACGCCTAGACTGCTGGCTGAGTAGCATGTCTGCGTCCCCTTCTAAAGAGATTCATCTTTTTGTGATGAAATCCAAAATGCCAAAGAGAAGTTCAAAGAGAAAAAGCAAGTGTAAGAAGTATTGAACAGCACAAGTGAGGTTGTGAGGAATGCCGCAGCTAATGTCCCTCTTTTATAGCCAAAATAGCTCGGTCCATACTGCCACGTGGCAATCCTTCATTGGCCAGGGTTAAAGGCCGATCGACCTCTAAGATGACTACAATAATTGCAAGAAAGTTGGTCTCCTGCCTGACCTGCAAAACCTGGGTTGTACAAAAAGATTCCCTGCTTTTCCCCATGGTCCGGCCGGCCTTGGGAAGAAGGGAAGATTGTCATATTATCCATGCTTATTTTCAAGAACCAACTTGCATGTTTTCATAAGAGTTGCATGGATGAGAGTGCCCAATCAAGAACAATGGTCTTCAAAAGATTAAAGTCCCAATTTCCCAAAACGATAACATTTTGCAACGAGATGCTGACAAAAACAGAGGAAAACAAGAGTCATCGGCATCAGGATCGATGAATCTCTGAAATAAGAGCTACAAACATAGGCATCAAAATTGCCTTCACAAAATCCCTAGCCATCGGCACCGCGCCTGATGAAGTCTCAACATTCAAGCCACTGGCTTCACGCCCGGTGAAGTCTTGACCCCAAGGCCATCAGCATCGCGCCTGGTGAAGTCCTTCGGCATCGAAAAGGCCACGAACAATCATCAAACTCCATGAGCCATCGGCATCGCGCCCAATGAAGTCTCCCCAACAAGTAAGGAGTCGCTCTCTCCTGAGAACACCTATCCGCGCAAGTTCGCCAACGGCGACACAAGACCTAGCTTCCAAGTGCCAGCCCACACCATCAAGTAGGGATGCTTCAGCACCCAAGATCAGTTCGAGTAGGACGTCACCAAACACCCGAGACCACTTCAAGTATGGCGTCATTCTCGCCTGAGATCAGCGCATGATACGCAACAGTCCATCAGCAAACGAGTAAAGCATCAATCTTGCTCGAGGTCAACCCCGACAAAGGCGCAAGCCGCCCACCTCTGCGATGCAGGACTCCCCATCCAAGAATCACCTCAGGCTTTGCACTCCTAAGTCATATCCTCAAGCTTTGCACTCCAAAGTCATATCGCGATTGGTGTCCATCATTCTACTTTGACTTTCGTCCTGTCTCGAACTCAATCAAATTGGGGGCTGTCTGTAGACACCGGATTTTGTTACAAATTATATAGCATATCTATATAATATAAAAGTGATCAAATAAAGAAGAAGAGGCCGGAAGACAAAAGTTAAAGTACTTGCACTCTACACGTATGAATGTGCTTTAATGTTGGATGCAAGCTCACATGAAAACCTCTACGTAAAATGCAAGCCATGGAAATCAAGCTCGAGAGGTCACAAGTCTGATTCCTCACAAAAACATCATGCAATCATCTTAAAATTGCAAATGGAGTGCACTACCGTCCAAGTGTGAAGAACCAAGTCCCTAGGCAAATACATTCATCCCCCTACGGTCCAAAGACATATGGACGAGAGGAGGTTCCTCCCCCACGTGCTGGTGGCTGGTCGGCCTTGGCCACCGACCACACGAGGTCAATTGACCTCGTGCCACCGTCCACCCTCATACACCCTCTACTGCCTTTGTGTTTTGTGCCCAGCCGGAGATCACTATGTGTGTGTATGTATTTGCATGAATCCCTACTACCTCTCTACTCCTATAAATACTACTCCTCTCAAAGCTAAACTCACTCATTCACTCACTCATTAATCCATCCTCCTACTCTCATTCACTCATCTCTTTCTTATATTCTCTCTAATCTTTCTTCTTATCTCTATTCTCATATCATTATCCCATCACTCTTTCTTCCAATTTTATCATCACTTTCATATCTTCATAATCCCCTATGCTAAACCATTTCCTAATCCCTAAAGCTTATCTTATCCAAAACTGTACAAAAAACCCTATTCTAAACCCACAAAAGCAACGAAATTAAGAACCTTTTTCCCATCCTATTATTCATCACTTTTCCTTCATTTCTTTTGGTTCATTTATGACACTTGTGATGAATAGCATCAAGAGGTATAAGAGGAGCATCTTCAAGAAAAAGGCAAGGCATGACCCCTTCTTCAAGTTAGCACAATGTAAGCCTTAAAGTTTCTTTGTTTCATTGTAAATAGTGTGTAAATATTGTACTTTCTTTTCTTATGGTTTATGTTGCATGCTCTTATGAAATAATTCTATAAAGTTCCAAGTTATTCTCTTTTCCAAATCTTATAATAAAAGCACACTTGAAACTTTTAGTAGAGTCTTTCCTTTTGTGAGAGGCGAACTCTTAAAATTCCTACTTTTCGAGTTCCTAACCTTACCCCCATATCCACTCTTGGATTTCGTAGGCGAAGTCTTTCTTGTTTTTTCTCTTTGGTTTGTCTTGGCTTTTTCTTTAAAATGACAGGCAACGACTCCCATTTCGAGCTAAAAGTACATCGAGTTGCATAAAGTATGGTAAAACATTGTTTTACAATGTGCCGATGCAACTTTAATGCCTTTTCTTTACATATTTCTAAATAATACTTGCATAAATTACTTTCTTCCAAGCCTAACATTTAAATGAGCAAATTGGATTAAATTTGGAAGAGTTTGGAACAAGTGGATGTTCACTCTTAAATGTTCAATTCCAACAACTCATAAAATGCACAAGTAAAGGGAATGTGATTTTACAAATATTATTCCCGAAATGTGTAATTAAAATTCCTTAAAGGGTTTTTCAAAGGTTTAAACCCCAACACAGATCACCGAATCACAGCCCAATCCAACGTGGATGTTTGCAAGCCCGAACGGCGAGGAAAAATGTCCACAACTGTAAACATAACTTTCAAGTCTAAAATAAATAAAGACTAGAAATTGAGAAACAAATTAATTTGTATTAATTTTCGAATGTATGCGGGTACAGTCTCTGTATTAAATACAATAATGTAGTCCTCTTATTTGATCTCTTAAAACTTGGGTGAGCGGAGAGCGCGAGCGCTTGATCTCGATCTCGAAAGCAGGTTTAGCTGACAAATTCTTGCAGTAGTTTTTGAGCTGAAGGTCTTGAGAATGTATCCCCTTAGTGCTTGGTAGCTGGAGTTTTCTCGAAGTTTAACCATCTGAAGGTTGACTACTGGTTGTAGTTCTCCCGGTTTTTAAATGCGAGGGCTTAGTGCTTGGTCTCGATCGATGAACCAGACGAAGAACAGAAGTTGTTGAACTAGCCGACGTTAATCCCGCTTCCATTCCGTACACCAAAGAGTGTGGTGTAGCCCGAGTTTTAGTACGTATCGAAGAGCGATACCCCTAAAGGGTAAAAGAGAGTTTATCAGGCCAATCCCTATAGGTGACAGCCATCTTCTTGATAATTTTTACCAGAGTTTTGTTCACGACCTCAACTGCACCGTTTGTTTACAGCTGATATGGAGAAGCATGGTGATGTTGGATCTAGTACTTAGCCAGAGGAGCTGCAAATTCACCCATGAAATTTCCCCCGTTGTCACTAATCATCTCATATAGCCCCCCATATTTACAAATGATGTTTTTCAGCATAAACTTAGCCACATGCTTTGAGGTAATCTTTGCGTACGAAGCAGCTTCAACCCATTTAGTGAAATACTCCACAGCTACCAACACGTACTCATGTCCTCCAGTATCTTGGGGCGAGATTTTCCCGACAATATCAATTCCCCAGACTGAAAATTATCAAGGTGAGGCCAAAGTGGTCAAGTAAGATGATGGTTGATGCTTAAGATCAGCATACTCCTAACTCTTCGGGCATCCTCTCACACATTGGGGACAATCTGATTCCATGGTTGACCAAAAATATTCTGCCCTCTAAATCCTCTTCACTAACATTCTTCCCTTCATATGAGGCCCACATTCTGCTCCATGGGTCGACCTCATCAATTCACTAGCGTCATCTTCATCCACACATAAAAGGGTAATCCCTATGGCGGCTATCTTGTACAAACGGTCTTAAATGATACAATACTGCGAGGCCATTAACTGGATAGACCTCCGAGCTCGGGTTCCGATATCTGGTGGATATGCACCACTCTTCAGAAAAAGTATAGATGTCGAAGAACCATGCATCAGATTTAATGGAGTTCACTGTTTAGTCAGTATTTTGCATGATTTTTCCCCTCTATTATTGGACCTTTTGCTTGTTTCTAATAATTAATTTAGGATTTTTATTATGTTTTTACTCATTTTACAATATTATTATATTTTATGGAATTTTATCATTTTAGTTTTAATTATTGCTAAATATGAATCAAAAAGATAAAAATTGAAAATAAAATAAAAACCTAAGTCGTCCTCTTCTAATCACTCCAAATTCCCCTTCTTATTTCCCTTTAATTGGCCTAATCCTAATACCCAACAGCCCATAACCCATACCCTTTTACCCTGCCCATTTCCAGCCCCTAAGACCCGACCCATTTCTCCCTATGCTCTCAACCGATTATAATCCCTCTCCCAAACCCTAATTTCCCATTTTAATTCCTCCTTTTCCTCTTTCATTTTCCTTTTCATCCTTTTTCTCTCTCATCTCCCTCTATGCTTCTTCCTTGCGCAGCACACCACCGAAGCACCCACCTCCATAACCAACTCAAACTCCTTCTCTCTTCTTCTTCTTCTTCTTCTTCTTCTTCTTCTTCTTCTTCTTCTTCTTCTTCTTCTCTTTATCTCATCTCCTTCTCTCTTTTCTTCTTCTCTTCTTATTCACTTCCATTTTCTCAGATTTCTCGCTATAATTTCAATCTCTCACTCACTCTCTTTCTCTCATGAGCAGATTTAGTTGATAACAAACGAAGATAATGCACGCAGCAGCATACACCATCATCTTCACCCCCAAAACCGTAGAGTTTCATCCAAGCCATCTAGATGGGACCAAGATCAAGTGTCGAGATTTGAAAGGAGAGGTTGAGTTCGAGTATAAAAGGGGAAGAAGGAGCCGATTGAAGTTTTTATGGTGGATTGAGGGAAATGTGACACCCCAAAGCCTCCATCCTAGGGTTAGTATTTAGGGTAGATTTAGGTTTAATTTTGAATACATCTTAGTATTGGATGATTTGCTCTTTATGACATGGTGTAGTGTTCGGATTATTGGTAAAATGTTTTGGTTTCGAGTATAAAAGGGGAAGAAGGAGCCGATTGAAGTTTTTATGGTGGGTTGAGGGAAATGTGACACCCCAAAGCCTCCATCCTAGGGTTAGTATTTAGGGTAGATTTAGGTTTAATTTTGAATACATCTTAGTATTGGATGATTTGCTCTTTATGACATGGTGTAGTGTTCGGATTATTGGTAAAATGTTTTGGTTTCGAGTATAAAAGGGGAAGAAGGAGCCGATTGAAGTTTTTATGGTGGGTTGAGGGAAATGTGACACCCCAAAGCCTCCATCCTAGGGTTAGTATTTAGGGTAGATTTAGGTTTAATTTTGAATACATCTTAGTATTGGATGATTTGCTCTTTATGACATGGTGTAGTGTTCGGATTATTGGTAAAATGTTTTGGGTTCGAATTTTGGAATGTTGATGGATTTTGTATTTGGTTTTTGTCTCGGGAAATTTGATGTTTGAAGATTATTCATGTGTTTCAAATGAATTTATGCTGGAATATTGTATGTTGAAGGTTTGATTTGTTTTCCCTTGTTTCGATTGCTTTTCTTTTCTCTGGTTTCTGTCCTGGCATCTACTTGTTATGTGCCTATCTCAGCTCTCTGTTTCTTCTTTTCTTTTTCCTTTCTTCTTCCTCTGTTCGGTCAATGGGCAGTAGGGAGTTGGGGTTTTGATTCCATTTCTTTTCCCTTTCTTTCTCTATGTCTCGGATCTGAGTAGTAAGGGATTTTGATCCCTTTTCCTTCCTTTTGTTCCTTTTTCCTTTCCCTCGGTCAGTTAGTGTGAGGCAGTATGTTAGGTCAATCTTAGGTTTTTAGGGTTTTTAGGGTTGGATTGGTTCTAGAGTTAGGTTTTATTAAGGTTTTGTCCTAGGGTTCATGTCATGTCTCTACGGTTTAGGGTTTTGTTTAGTTTGTTTTTGTTGCCTAATATGATTAGTGGCTAGGGTTCTTTGGGGTTAAGGGAGTGATTAAGGTTCTAATGGATGATTAGTTATAGGGGTTAGTGAATTAGATGGTAATCAGTGGGAAAAATTTAATTCTCGCCTTATTCCTTCCTTCAAGTGGGGTGAATTAGGGATCGAAAGTTCTCTAATTTACTAACCATTTGTTAATGGAAGGCTAAGGACGGGATAGTTAGTACTCGCTCTCGAAAGTGAGATAGAGGCTAACTAGGGAATCTTGTTCGATTAACCCTCGGGATCCATGGTGGATTTCGGGGAAGTTAATCTGGATTACCTTCAAATGAGGGAGTCCCGTGGCCATTTTTCTAATAGGATTCTCATATGATTTATCCTCACTTTTTGCCTCTTAACCACAAAACTCAAATAACGATGAATCCTTTAGTTCCCTAAAGCTCCCAAAACCCTTTTCTTCGTTTGTATGACTTTAACTTGTTTTCTTTGTGTTTGCTTCCCAATCTCTCTTGAATGTTAATGAACCTTAAATATAGTAGGTGAGAATTCGGAAAAGGCTACTAATATTAGAAGCCCCAACTCCCTGATAAAGAACGACAAAAAAATCGGTTCATACAAACCCTATGCACTACACTCACCACCAAGGATTGATCATGAGCAGCTTCAGCTTTTCTCTCCACTACTACTATCAAGGACTGATCTTTCTCCGGCATAGCTACCGTGGACAATAATTTGGCCAATGCATCGGCCAACTCATTGTGACTTCGCGGTAGATACTTGAACTCAATGTGTTTGAACTTCCTAGTCAGGTCGGACAAGTGCTGCTGGTATAATGTCAAGGATTCACTTTTCACCTGCCAGATATTGGTAGCTTGATTAACAATCAGACTCGAATCTCCAAATACTCGCAGTCGCTCGATACCCATCTCCAGAGCCGTGTGCATTCCTGGGACACAAGCTCCATATTCGGCAGCGTTGTTGGTGGCGTCAAAATCCAACTTGACTGCCAAAAGAAAATGTAGACCTTTAGGAGAAATCAACAGAGCCCCAGCTCCACATTCCATCTAGTTGGCAGCACCATCAAAGTAGAGCTTCCAAGTTCCTCTTCTACATGAAAGATCCGTTCGTAACTAAATTCTAAGCCCCTATTGTCAGGATCCTCTATTGGAAGTTCAACCAGGAAATCGGAGACTGCTCGTCCGTTAATAGACTACTGATGTTGAAAATGAAGGTCAAACTCGGACAACATTACCACCCACCGAGCGATCTGGCTGTTGATGGTAGGTTGCTCCATGATGTACTTGACTGGATCGCATGCTGCGATCACGTAAATAGTATGCGAGAGCATGTAATGTTGAAGCTTCTTTGCTAACCAGACCAATGCTAAGGCCATCTTCTCAATCTCAGAATAGCGAGACTCACACCTCGAGAACGTTTTGCTAATATAGTATACGGCCTTTTCCAAGCCTTCGATCTTCTATTCCAGCATAGCACCCATGGCACTCTAATTAATAGTGAGATACAGCAATAAAGGTTCTCTTGGAACGGGCGAAACGAGTACTGGCGGATTGGTCAAATCTGCCATGATTTTTTAAATGCTGCCTGACGTTGGTCATCCCATTCCACATTCGCACCTTTCTTCAACTTCATGAATAGTGGTTCGCACGTCATGGTGAGTGTTTAGACCCGATTGCGTGTCTAAATACCGCCTAAATCCTTAGGCTTTTGACTTGTTTCGTAGTTTGTTTTAATAACTTTTAATGCGTTTTAGTTACTTTTGTAGTTTCCGAAGGGTTTCACTCAAAACGAATCTAAATGGGCCAATTTTGCACCAAGCTTGGGAAACCCGAGATTTCCGAAGATTCCCCGAGCCCTGGTTGTGTCAAAGGCAGAGGATTAGAAGGGCCGGCCATGTCAAAAGGCAGCGGTAGCGGAGGCAACGGCTGAAGAGTACCCTGGAAGGAACTGTGGCCGAGAGAGACCGTGGTCACGGTCACAAAGACCTTAGCCACGGTATGATGGAGCCAAGACCAAAGTAAAGAGGCCTTGCACCCGAACTAGACCGTGGTCACGGTAGGATCTTCGCCATTCCTAAAGAAGAAGCTGACCGAACTAGACCGTGGTCACGGTCTCCCAAGACCGTAGCCACGGCGGTGCGAAGGAGCGAAAAGTTGTCAGCCCTAATCACATAGACCGTGGCCACGGTGCATGGGTACCGTGCCCACGGCGGTGCGAAGCGAAGAGGAGAAATCGCCTGCCTTACGTAGGACCGTGACCACGGTCACCCTGACCATGCGCACGGTCCCCTGCGGGCCAGTTTTGTCTGTTGTGTAAAATGATGAGTTTTGAGTAACAACCTTGATTACTATTTAATGTATTTAGGTCATTTTAGCAAGGAAGGAGATTAGACAGCAGCTTTACCTATCTTTTATGATACTTTAGAACTCTTTATCACATTTTTGAAGTCTTAGATTAGAGGGATTAAGGAAGATCTTTGCTGAGATTATTAGTTCTTGTATTGGATTCTCTTGATTATTATTGGAAGTTTGAGGATTATTTTCGACTTTGGAGCATTGGAGCTTTATTATTCTGAAGTTTTCTCCCTTGTCATCACAATCAATGAGCATTTATTGACCTTTTTCTCTCTAATTTATTGCTTATTTACTAATCTCTGTTTTGTTATTATTGATATTGTTGGTGTTACTGAATGTTCATTGTCATCTTGTTTACTCTTTTAAGCATGAATGAAGTTGTTGATGTTATTAACATGATAGTTAGGATGTTTAGTGGCTAGAACCTTAATAGGTTAGGGAGATATTAAGGGTGTGAATGGGTAATTGGGTTTGGGTTAGCAATTTTAGTGAGTAACTAGTTAGGAAATCAACTTCCTAATCCTATCCTTCCCTCAAGTGGAATGTATTTAGGTGCGAAAGCATCCTGAATACATCCATACTGTTGGAAGGTAGGAATTAGGATAGTTAGTATTCTAGTTCGCGAAAGCGAATAGAAACTAACTAGGAAATTCCGTTCTTTTGACCTTCCCGGGTCTGTCTATGGATTTCGGAGAAGTTAATTCGGACTATCCTTGAAAGAGGAAGTCCGGTTGGTTTTTTTTCTCTAACGGAATTACCATTTGATTTCCCTTTCTCATTACTCTCTTGTTGCGAAACCCATTTCCTCATTCCCGTTTGCATCCCGAAAGTCTCCCGACACCCATTGTTTTACCTTTTTGACTAAACATAGCGTGTTTGTGTTGTTTTCACCCTAAGGTCTTTCATCCTTTCATGATCATAAACCATACCTAGAGTCAACTAGTTGCAGCTAAGGCCCCTAGCTCCCTGTGGAAGAACGATAAAACCGTGGTCTTACAAACCACTCGACTAACAAAATGGCACCGTTGCCGGGGAGCAAGCGCGCCTAGCATAGCTCTTTGTCTTTAGGTTGTTTAAGATCATTTCACTAGAGATTTTGTTATCCTTAGTTACTGCAAATTTGATTCTCTTGTTTGTTTCTTTTGTGCATGCGGACTCGCTCTCGACGAAGCCAAACTCCTGTAACTCCACCGAACCCGATTCCGGAGAGTATTATTCGACAAGCTAACGCCGGTTTGAGACGAGCTAGACAACAAAGGGAGCGAGGGACGATCGAAATTCCAATGGTTGACGGGGAGCAAATTCCACCTCGTACCTTAACATCATATTCCTTACCATCGTCGGGCACGGGAGGCGATCCCATCACATTACCAGAATTACCACCGAATGCATCGTTCGAGTTCAAGCCATATTTATTGGAAATATTTGAGAACACCCCGTACCATGGAGGAGAGCATGAAAATCCTATTGACCACATCAACAGATTCGAGCAACGCATCGACTTCATACAAATGAATGGAGTTTCCGCCGAATACATGAAGCTGAAGTTTTTCCCTCTTACCTTGAAGGGGAAAGCATTATTATGGCTCAACACGTGTCCGCCTGGAACTTATACAACATGGGATGCCCTTAGCCGCGACTTTCTTCAAAGGTTTTTCCCCAATGACGAGACGTGTCGGTTGAGGCAAGCCATCATGAGCTTCAAGCAAGAGCCCGATGAGTCGTTATTCGAAGCATGGGGGAGATTCAAAGATCTCCAACGGAGATGCCCACATCATAATCTTGAGGATTGGTTATTATTACATCACTTCTATTCCGGATTGAGTAGCTCTTTGCGAGAATCCATCGATCATGCCTCGGGGGGCATGTTCCTCAAGAAGACGGTGGAGGAAGCAAACTTATTTCTTCACGAGCTATCCCAAAACTCTCCTCTAGAAAGCAACCCTACCATTAAATTTCTCATGAATGTCGTTCTTGAGATGCAACAAAAGGCAGCTTTGGAGGAAACCACGAGGCAAGTAAAGGCGGCCCAAGAAGTACCTATGCTTATTCCGGATGCCCGAGTCTTGGTATGTGATTTTTTTAGAGGGCCACATTCTTCGAAGCGATGTGAAGAGTATCAAACCGAGCAAGTCCAAGCCATCTATCCCAACAATAACCTCTCCTATACCAATCAAACCCCCATTCGTCCCCGTGGGAATTACGCCTACAACCAACAAGCTCCCCTAAATCAAAACCCACCCCCCGGTTTCCAAATCAAAATCGCCGCCAATACCACCAAAATGCTCACCAAGGTCAATCTTCCCAAGCACCCAAACCATCACAACAAGAAACCCTTGACCAAACCCTCCAAAAGTTGGCCCTAACTCAAGAGAAGATAGCCTTATCTCAAGAAAAGATGGCCTTAGACCGAGAAAAAGACCAAACTCGCATTAAGAACCTCGAGTTACTAATGGCCCAATTGGCACAACAATCTCAACCTATCCAATCTTTGCCTAGCCAATCCCAACCTAACCCAAAGGGGCAACTTAATGCGATTACTTTGAGGAGTGGCAAGGAGATTGATGGACCTAGAATGGTGGGAGAGGAGGTCTTGGGTGACAAGGAAGGTGACGTGGTGGATATCTCGGATGAGGAAGATTTGTTGGAGAAGCGGGAAAGTGAGTTAGTATTGGGTGAGGAAGTTGAGAGAGCACATGAGGATGAATTGGGAGAGTCTAGTAAAGAACACGAGGAGATAGAGATATTAAGGAAAGGGAAAGGAAATATGGTGGAAGAAGAACCAATCCAGACTATTGAAAAGCCAAAGCTACCACCGGTCCCTTTTCCCGATCGGTTAGCAAAGGCAAAATCCGATGCAAAGTTTTCAAAATTCATTGAGATGCTCAAGAAGCTTCAAGTGAACATTCCATTTCTTGATGCCATTTCTGAAGTTCCGTCCTTCAAGAATCATTTGAAGGAGCTTCTCACGAGCAAGAGAAGAATTCAAGAGAAATCTACGATCCATTTGACGGCGGATTGTAGTGCAATTATCGATAACAAATCACCGGAGAAATTAGCTGACCCCGGAAGTTTTTCTATCCCATGCACCATTGGTGATATGCAGATTGGTCGTACCCTTTGTGATTTAGGAGCAAGTGTAAGCGTCATGCCTTATTCGATTTGCAAGAAGTTAAATCTCGACGATCTTGCTCCTACAACAATTAACCTTCAATTGGCCGACCGTTCCGTGCGAAGACCGTTGGGAATATTGGAAGACATCCCGATCCAAGTGGGGCGGTTTTTGATTCCTTGTGATTTTGTGATATTGGAGATAGAGGAAGATAACAACATCGCTATTATTTTGGGAAGACCATTCCTTGCTACGGCGGGAGCCATTATCGATGTGAAGAATGGAAGCAGGTCGTTGAATGTCGGGAAAGAAAGCATAATTTTTCAACTTGAGGGGTCATTGAAGGGTCCTTCGTATGGGGATTCATGCTATGCCATTGATATGATGGAGTTCCTTGTTGATGAGTGAATTGAGGACTCCCATCTTCTTGAATCTATTTGCGATCATCCCTTGGGAGCTTGCTTATTGGAGTCTTTCCAATTTGAGACAGACAGCACCGATATTACTTTCTTCACCAACCTTCTTGACTCTTCACCCATGCATAAGGAGATTATTATCAATGAGCCCTATATGGAGTGTATAGAGATTCAAGATGCGATCTTCAAAGGTATGTCTTCTTCTTAAATTAAATCTTCTACTCCTTTAGAGCTTAAAGTTTTACCCCCTTCCCTCCAATATGCTTTCTTGGATGATGAGAAATCTTATCCTGTCATTGTGAATGGAATTTGAATGATTTTGAATTGTCCAAGTTGCTTGATTTGCTTAGGAAACATATGGGTGCATTGGGTTATAGGATAGAAGACTTGAAAGGTTTATCCCCTTCCATATGCATGCATTTGATTGATTTGCTAGAAAATGCCAAGCCTACTAGGCAACCCCAACGTCGTTTAAATTCCAACATGCAAGAAGTGGTTAAAAAGGAAGTAGTAAAGTTGCTAGCTGCTGGGATCATCTTCCCCATCGTAAATAGCGAATGGATAAGCCCGGTTCAGTGTGTGCCCAAGAAGGGTGGATTGACCGTAATTGAAAATGACAAGAAAGAACTAGTTAGTACCCGAACCATCACCGGTTGGCGGATGTGTATCGATTACCGCCAATTAAACAAAGTAACAAAGAAGGACCATTTCCCCCTTCCCTTTATTGACCAGATGTTAGAACGGTTGGCGGGTCATTCGCATTTTTGCTTTTTGGATGGGTACTCGGGTTTCTTTCAAATTCCAATCTACCCTTCACATCAAGAAAAAACCCCTTCACTTTCCCATATGGGACATTTGCTTATCGTCGCATGCTATTTGGTTTATGTAATGCCCCTGGGACTTTTCAACGTTGTATGATGGCTATTTTTAGCGATTTCATTGAAAAATGCACAGAAGTCTTTATGGATGATTTTTCTGTGTACGGTAATTCTTTTGATGACTGTTTGCTAAATCTGGAGAAAGTGTTAATTCGTTGTGAGGAAGTGGATCTAGTTTTGAATTGGGAGAAATGCCACTTCATGGTGGAACAAGGTATCGTTCTGGGTGACTTAATCTCTTCTAAGGGCATCGAAGTAGATAAGGCCAACGTTGAGGTTATAGAGCGCCTACCACCCCCAGTTTCCGTTAAGGGGGTGCGTAGTTTCGTTGACCATGCCGGCTTTTATCGCCGGTTTGTCAAGGATTTTTCAAAAATTGCTCGACCTCTAAATGACCTCTTGTGCAAAGATGCCCCTTTCATTTTCACTGATAAGTGCCTTGAGTCGTTTTATAGGTTGAAGCAGGCTTTGATTTCCGCTCTGGTAGTTCAACCTCCGAATTGGACGCTACCCTTTGAGATTATGGCCGACGCGAGCGACTTCGCCATAGGAGCGTGTTTGACCCAAACAATAGACAAGAAGCCAAGGGTCATCTATTACGCAAGCCATGCGCTTGATAGCGCCCAAGGGAACTACACTACCACGGAAAAGGAGCTTTTAGCGATCGTTTTTGCGCTCAACAAATTCCGGCAATACCTCATGTTCTCCAAGGTGGTAGTCTACATGGATCATGCCGCTATCAAATACTTGATGGGAAAGAAGGAGACGAAACCGAGACTTATACAGTGGCTCTTGCTTATGCAAGAATTTGATTTGGAAATCCGCGATAAGGCGGCCACGAAGAATGTCGTAGCCGATCACCTTTTGAGGATTCTTGTCGACTTGGAAGACACCCAACCGATTGTAGACGCTTTCCCGGACGAGCGACTCTTGGCTATCAACTAGCATTCTTGGTATGCGGATATTGTGAATTTTTTGGCGAGCGAAGTGATCCCTCAACACTTGAACCATCATCAAAAGAAGAAATTCCTCCATGACATGAAGCATTACATTTGGGATGATCCTTTCCTTTTTCGTGTTGGAAATGAAGGGATGTACCGGCGATGTATTCCCGAGAGTGAAGTGCAATCTATTTTGACCCATTGTCATGAATTTCCGGTGGGAGGTCACGGTGGCCCCCAAAAGAGGGCGGCAAGGGTTTTGCAAACCGGCTATTGGTGGCCGACTCTTTTTCGTGACGCCCATTCGCATGTCAAGCAATGTGACAGGTGTCAAAGGTCCGGTAACATCTCCCGGAAGAATGAAGCACCATTGAACTATATTCTTGAGGTGGAAGCTTTCGATGTATGGGGATTGGTCTTCATGGGTCCTTTCCCGTCGTCAAGGGGTTTCCAATACATCTTAGTGGCGGTAGAATATGTCACAAAGTGGGTCGAGGCCATACCATGTGTAAGATGCGACGGGAAATCCGTTTTGAAATTCTTGAAAAAGACCCTATTCCCAAGATTTGGCATCCCACGGGTCATCATTAGTGACAACGGTTCCCATTTCATCGAAAAGAGATTCGAATCTCTCTTGGAGAAGTACGGCATCAAGCATAAGAAGGGACTTCCTTACCATCCACAAACACAAGGTCAAGTGGAAATCTCCAACCGTGCCATCAAGGAGATCTTAGAGAAGACGGTTAACACTTCAAGGAAAGATTGGGAAGAAAAATTGGATGAGGTTTTGTGGGCATACCGCACCGCTTTCAAGACACCGATCGGCACTACTCCTTACCGTCTTGTCTACGGGAAGGCGTGTCACTTCCCCATCGAAATTGAGCACAAAACCATGTGGGCAATCAAGAAGTTGAACTTCGATCTGAAGGCGGCCGGAGGTAGTCGGTTATTTCAATTTGAAGAGCTTGAGGAGTTGAGGCGTCATGCATATGAGAACAACAAGATCTACAAGGAGAGAACGAAAGCATCGCATGACAAGAGGTTGAACCGAAGTGAGTTTGTGGTAGGCGATAGGGTTCTCATTTTCAATTTAAGGCTAAAGTTGTTCTCTGGGAAATTGAGATCACGGTGGTCCGGACCATTCGAAATAGTGAGAATTCTTTCCGCCAGAGTAGTTGAGTTGAAAGATGCCCAAGGAAAGTGTTTCAAAGCAAACTCATCGAAACTCAAACCATACATCATGGGCGAGGAATATGTCGGGACAGTTGTGACATACCTCACGGATTTTGGAAATTGAAAAAGCATCGGAAAAGGTCGAGCTAGGACCTACAAAACAAGCACCCGGGAGAGGTATGAACTACTTCCCCCTAATTTAGTGTTTTCTTTAAAGTTTCTTTGAAAGTGTTTTTGAGCAATTGGAGAGTGTCCTTGAATGAAAATTAAGCGAGAAAGAAAAGGGAGTGGATGACAAGAGGGTAGATTTTAGGACTTAACATTTTTTCTCCAAGTTGTGAGCCTTGTAGATGCTGGAGATGAACCGAAAGGGACCGTGCCCACGGTGGGAGTCACTGCAGCCACGGTCAGCATACTCAAAGTTGCTCCCAGTTTAGCCAAGCCGAAGATCACCGTGACCACGGTGGAAGTCACCGCAGCCACGGTCTCATCGCAGCTTGATTCTTGGAAATTTTTGGTCCCGAACATCACCGTGACCACGGTGAGGTTTACCGCAACCACGGTCTCTGCCCTGCTTTTTCCCTTCTTTTTCCCTCACCCGAATCACGCCGTGCCCACGGTCAGTCGAAAACCTGCGATATGTCAGGGGTTCAATATTATTTCCCCCTCATTTCTCTTTCACTTTCTTCCTCACTCTCACCTTCGAAAACCCTCACCAAACCCTAAACCTCTAGCTCTCTTCCAAAATTCGACAACACCACCACCAATTCCTCCATTTCTCCCAAACTTTCTCCTATAACCGTGCCCTAGCTACTGTGTTCGCCATTTTCGGACCAACTTCAAGCAAATTTCAGTTCTCTTGTTGCTTGTGGGGGTCGAAATTAGCAAGAGGAGTTCCCATCACTTCAATCCAGGTATTCCTTGACTTATTGATGATTAAACAATAGATTTCTTGTTTATTTGGGTTGAATATGGTGAAATTGCTTATTGGGTCTTGGTTGGGTGAGTAAGTGGAGTTTGGGGTTGAAATTTTGGATTGAAATTGATTGTTGGGAGTATCTTTGGTGAACTTGTGGTTGAATCTCATGTAAATTGCTTGTGGGTTTGGCTGGAGGGATTGATTGAGTTTGGAGTTTGAGTTTTTGGTTGATTTTGCCGAGATTAGGAGTGTATTGCTTGTTTTTGGGATTGAATCTTGTGGTTGATTGTGTTTTGTGTTGCTCAGGAGTTTTGGGGTATTGGTTGTTGTGTGTTTCGGTGTTTGGTGCTTGATTTTCTTGCAGAGTATCCAATGGGTCGAGCGAAACGTTCCCGGACCGAGCGGGAATCAACCCCCGCCCCATCAACCTTGGTTGAGCCCGATAAAACTCGGTACAAGGGTCAACCGGCCTCGGTTGTTCAATGCGACCCGAAAATTAAGGTCAATTTTCGGGACGATATGCACAAGGCCCGGTATGAGCGGCTAAAGAAGCGGAAAATTTGTGCTCCGGATCTCTATCATGAGGAGACGGCAAGGGATGTTTTCTGTAAACCGAGCATGGATTTCTTCATTAAAGTCATGGGATGGGAAATCTTTGCCACAATCAACGAACCGATCATCGAGCAACCGGTGCTCAAATTCCTTAGCTCTTTGGGGGTAAAAGAAGACAGCACATCCAACGCCTCCTTTTCATACATCGTGAACAAAAAGGAGGTTGAATGTACGCTCAACGACTTATGCAATGCTCTAGACCTTCCCGAGGACGGCATACCCTACGGTGAGTGCGTCAAATTCAATGAACAAGAAGCTATGAAAGAGCTCACTTGCTGGAGGAGACGTTACCCGAGGGTTCGATCGCAACGAATAAAGTACTATTGCCCAAGCAACTCTAAGGCTAGGGATTTCTGTAATCTGAGGGTCTGCATCTTCCACCGCATCATTTCGAACTCTGTTTTTGGCCGTGACGCCGGGCGTTCAAGCATCCGGAAAGACAACCTCTTCGTCCTCTATAATGCGATCAACGGTCGCCGGGTCAACACCAGCTCATGTATCCTCCATTGCCTCCGGGAAATAAGCCTCGAAACTCGGAACATGACTATTGGTATGGGTCACATCATCACCCATTTTCTAAGGAAGCAAGGGTTCGAGTCCTATCTGAGCAAGTGGACTCCCCGCTATTTCCCTGATCCTATCGACGGTGTTCCCTACGAAAGATGGAATTCTTGGAGAAACACAGGACGCGAACATTATACCGTCATGGGAACGAACCCCACAGCGTCGTAATTCATTTGGGCGACGACAATGCCGAACAACGTCTAGATGTCTCCGACCAATGCAATTGGTCGTGTGGCCAAACCTTTGGGGATCGATTTGTGGTGGGTGGTCCCGGGGATCGAGCAGAGCAAGGTGAAGACGAAGACGAAGAAGAGGAGGAAGAAGAGGACGAAGAGGAAGAAGAACACGCACAAGGGGATGAAGCTGAGCCGATTCAATAACGGGATGCTGTTCTTGAGCGTATCAGCGATCAACTCCAGGAGCTTCATGATGAGTTTCAAGTCCAACGCGAGCTTATCCAAAACCAGCAACTATTGACCGAAAACTTACAAGGATTGCTTGAGATCCAACAGGAGACGCTGGCTAACATCCAGTCGCAGCTCCAACCCCGTCCTCCGCCAGGAGGGTCCGCTTGAGGACCGTTTGTAAGCACCCCACCCCCACCCGACCTTTATCATTGTCTATTTACTTTATTTTGTGAAGTATAAGTGTGGGGGAGTGCTTCTTCGAGGTTTTGGAGTTGCGATGTCTGGTGGTTTTGGATTCTTTGTCTCTCGATTTCTTTTGGCATGAGCTTACATATTTTGGGGATTCTTCGGCTAGGTTTCTCGGATGTTTCCTTGCCTTGTTTATCATTCATGTTTGTCGGGTTGTTGGATGATTGTCTTAGGATTGTTTGTTTGTTGTTTTTGGTGGGTTGGACTGTTGTTTAAGCATCTCTCGTTTGAATTTTGGGTCATGGATGGATGTAACCGACTGTATTTTGGGATGAATGCAACGACTTAGTTGTTTCGGTTAGTATATTTCAAGTTTCACCCTTATTTCCCGCCTCAATGAGTGAGATTCGGGGATAAGGTAAGTCACTGGCAATGTATATATTGTTCATATTTTCAGTTTTTCATCTTTTCCATTTCTTTTCATAATCTCTTAAGTTAGTTTTTCCTTTCTTTTGCTTTTAGTCTCGCATGCGAATTCTATAATTGAAATGTCGTCTCTTACTCTAACATTAATCTGACTCACTTGAACGACGATTTCGGATCGCTATTTTCAACGCTTATGAAGAGGTTGAGGTAATATCTTTCCACCTTACTCTTTTTTTTTTATGTGAATCCTTATCATGATCTATCGCATGCTTGGTTTTCTCTTGGGTGGTGAACCCCTATGAGTGTCTGTGTTGGGATTTCGTTTGCTGTTGGAGCCGTGTGGGCTCGGGTCGCCACCATTTTCTACCTGCTAGTTGTTTTCGTTTGTTTGTGTCTTGTAGGTTCTCTACCCTTTTTCATGTGACACCTTCCCACGATGAGGACATTGTGGAGTTTTAAGTGTGGGAGGGGGAGATTTTCTCTTTCAAGGGGTAGATCACCTAGTCGTTTTATTCCTTGTTTCCTAGTTTTTGCTTAAAATTTAAAATTTTTGTGTGAAAATGGAGAAAAAGGGAGTGAAAACCTTTTGCGTTTTTCTTTTCGTTTTGTTTTTTGTTTTGCTTTGTTTCCTGGATCTCGTTATCGAAGTTGAGAAGCCGTTCTTAAACTTCTTTCTAAAAGTAATCGGTTGGAGCATTTTCGACCCTAAGTCGGGTTCTAGTCGACACTTACCCTTAATAGACTCCCTTCACTAAGTGTCTTTTGAGACTCCCGTTCCTTTCTCGTTTTGTTGAGAACCCGGAGATTCTAAGGGCTTGTGTCTGAGTTTGTTTTTGTTTCTCGTTTAGCAAAAGCAAAAAGAAAGAAAATAAAGAAAGAAGAAAGCTTTCATAAGACATAATAACCTGAATAAGTGGAGCGTGTCGCTGAAGACATTAACCACCATACACTTAGCCAACCTACACGGGCCCGGTATTCGTGGTACGGCACTGGATACCCCTTAACCCTCCTCCTATATCTCTTTGCGACGGAGAGGCGTATGGAAAAGACCGTGTGGGAGGGTATACCCCTTATATGGGCCGTCCAATTCCCGAAAGTAAGGCTAATACCGACTTTTAAAAAACAAAAAGAAAGAAAAAAAAGAAAAAAAAAAAAGAAGAAAGAAAAGAAAAGTTTTGCTTCTAAAAAGAGAGCGGGGCCTCCCCTTGCATCACCTACGGCCCTCACCAAGCCAAGGGTGACCAAATGCGAGGGAGGGCAACACTCCTCTCGGTTTTTTCGTTGTTTTCAAATTCGGACGCGAGTTTTTAAAGTCTTTTGGTTCCCGTTAAACCCTTGTTGTGCTTTTGCTGTGGAGTTTTGCTTGTTACAAGGTGTAGGGAGTAAAAAAAAATATCTTCAAGATCGACCTTTTTCTGAGTTTGGTGTTTTTGAGATGCTCCTAACGGTTACTTTAGGAGGTTTAATCGCGTTTTCTTAGTTTGGATTGCAAGATCTTGTGAATGAAAGCCCTTGTTTTTCGTTCTTTTTTTTGTCTTCTTCGGTTTTGTTTTCACTTTCCCTCTCTCCTTCCTCTTTGGATTTTGTGGGTACAGCCGCTACAAACCCTCACGAGTCCATCTCGTCCACCCAGGCTGTCGGGGGGTTCAAAGGGCTTGGTGCACACGCTAAATGCACTCGTTTCTCTCCCACGACAGAGGAGTTTGTGTTAGTTAGTTTTGTTTTGTTTTGTTTTGCTCTGGACAAGCAAAGGTTTAAGTGTGGGGGGTGTTTAGACCCGATTTTGTGTCTAAATACCGCCTAAATCCTTAGGCTTTTGACTTGTTTCGTAGTTTGTTTTAATAACTTTTAATGCGTTTTAGTTACTTTTGTAGTTTCCGAAGGGTTTCACTCAAAGCGAATCTAAATGGGCCAATTTTGCAACAATCTTGGGAACCCTGAGATTTCCTAAGATTCCCCGAGCCCTGATTGTGTCAAAGGCAGAGGATTAGAAGGGCCGGCCATATCAAAAGGCAGCGGTAGCGGAGGCAACGGCTGAAGAGTATTTTGGAAGGAATTGTGGCCGAGAGAGACCGTGGTCACGGTCACAGAGACCGTAGCCGCGGTATGATGGAGCCAAGACCAAAGTGAAGAGGCCTTGCACCCTAACTAGACCGTGGTCACGGTCACTTTGACCGTGGTCACGGTAGGATCTTCGCCATGCCTAAAGAAGAAGCTGATCGAACTAGACTGTGGTCACGGTCTCCCAAGACCGTAGCCACGGCGGTGCGAAGGAGCGAAAAGTTGTCAGCCCTAATCGCTGCCGCGCCACGCGCATGGGTACCGTGCCACGGCGCGGCGAAACAGAAGAAATCGCCGCCTTTACGCAGACCGTGGCGACGGTCACCGATCGGGCGATTTTCATGGGCGCTTTGTCTGTTGTGTAAAATGATGAGTTTTGAGTAACAACCTTGATTACTATTTAATGTATTTAGGTCATTTTAGCAAGGGAGGAGATTAGACAGCAGCTTTACCTATCTTTTATGATACTTTAGCACTCTTTATCACATTTTTGACGTCTTAGGTTAGAGCGATTAAGGAAGATCTTTGCTGAGATTATTAGTTCTTGTATTGGATTCTCTTGATTATTATTGGAAGTTTGAGGATTATTTTCAACTTTGGAGCATTGGAGCTTTATTATTCTGAAGTTTTCTCCCTTGTCATCATAATCAATGAGCATTTCTTGACCTTTTTCTCTCTAATTTATTGCTTATTTACTAATCTCTGTTTTGTTATTATTGATATTGTTGGTGTTACTGAATGTTCATTGTCATCTTGTTTACTCTTTTAAGCATGAATGAAGTTGTTGATGTTATTAACATGATAGTTAGGATGTTTAGTGGCTAGAACCTTAATAGGTTAGGGAGATATTAAGGGTGTGAATGGGTAATTGGGTTTGGGTTAGCAATTTTAGTGAGTAACTAGTTAGGAAATCAACTTCCTAATCCTATCCTTCCCTCAAGTGGAATGTATTTAGGTGCGAAAGCATCCTGAATACATCCAATGCCTGTTGGAAGGTAGGAATTAGGATAGTTAGTATTCTAGTTCGCGAAAGCGAATAGAAACTAACTAGGAAATTCCGTTCTTTTGACCTTCCCGGGTCTGTCTATGGATTTCGGAGAAGTTAATTCGGACTATCCTTGAAAGAGGAAGTCCGGTTGGTTTTTTTTCTCTAACGGAATTACCATTTGATTTCCCTTTCTCATTACTCTCTTGTTGCGAAACCCATTTCCTCATTCCCGTTTGCATCCCGAAAGTCTCCCGACACCCATTGTTTTACCTTTTTGACTGAAGATAGCGTGTTTGTGTTGTTTTCACCCTAAGGTCTTTCATCTTTTCATGATCATAAACCATACCTAGAGTCAACTAGTTGCAGCTAAGGCCCCTAGCTCCCTGTGGAAGAACGATAACACCGTTGTCTTACAAACCACTCGACTAACAGTGAACTTTGAAATAAACCTGCTTAGATATTGGACTCTGCCTAAGAAACCACAAATCTCCTTCACCGTGGAAGGCGGAGGCATTTCTTGAATTGCCTTGAACGTAGATGGATCAACTTTGATCCCCCGTTGACTGATAATATATCCTAGTAACTTCCCTGAAGTAACTCTAAATGCACACTTCTGTGGATTCAACCTCATATTGTACTTGCGAAGTCTAAGGAAGAACTTGCGCAAGTTGGGAACATGATCTTCTCGCCTCTTTGACTTGACAATCATATCATCCACATACACCTCTACTACCATGTGAATCATGTTATGGAGTAATGTGGTAGCGGTGCGTTGGTATACCACCAGCATTTTTCAGACCAAAAGGCATAACCACATAGGAAAACCTTCGCCATGGGTGATGAATGATGTTTTCTCCATATCTTCTTCAACCATTTTGATTTGGTTATAGCAGGCATACCCATCCATGGATACAGCTCGTGCCCACAAGTATGATCGACCAGGACATCGATGTGTGGCAAAGGAAAGCAATCCTTAGGGCTGGCTTTGTTCAAGTCTCTGAAATCAACACACATCTGGACTTTTCCATCCTTTTTCGGTACTGGGACGATGTTGGCTACTGTGGACATTTTTACTCGCCGTTCGGGCTTCAGTACGTCCACGTTGGATTGAGGTGTGATTCGGTGATTTGTGCTGGGGTTTGAACCTTTGACAAAAAAGACCCTTTAAGGAATTTTAATTACATATTTCAGGAATAATATTTGTAAAATCACTTTCCCTTTACTTATGCATTTTATGAGTTACTGGAATTAAACCTTTAAGAGTGAACATCCACTTGTTCCAAACTCTTCTAAATTTAAACCAATTTGCTCATTTAAATGTTAGGCTCGAAAGAAAGCAATCTATGCAAACATTCATTAGAAATACCTAAAGAAAAGCCTTAAGGTTGTATCGACACATTGTAAAACCATGTTTTGCAACAGTTTATGCAACCCGATGTGCTTTTAGTTCGAAATGGGAGTCGCCACCTAACTTTTTAAGGGAAAAGCCAAGACAAACCAAAGAGAAAAGAAAGAAAGACTTCACCTACGGAACCCAAGAGTGGATTCGGGGGTAAGGCAACGAACTCGAAAAGTAGGAACTTTGATCCATGAAGGATTGGAAACTCAATAAATGTAAGAAAAATCAACCCAAAGCACTACAAACACCAATATCATCCATAGCTACAAGTAGAACTCACAACACCTTCCAAACCCTAACAATGGAGAATGGAGTAGATCTAGATTCTCAAATACACCAAATCAACAAAAGCTTGACAAGATATGGACAATTTATAAAGAATACTCACCAAGATTGAACTTAGAGTTCAAAAGATGCATAAAGGCTTAACCACCAACACCCATTGAAACTCCATTGAAACCCTCACCAAGCTTGAAGAAGGCAGTCCACACCACAAGCTCTAGAGGGGGTACTCCAACCCACCACCAAGAACATTCAAAGACAAAGAGAGGGAGATTTGAGAGGAAAGGGTTTGCAAATTATCAAAGTTTTTCATTCAAAGTTGTCTTCTCTTACAATAGGGGGAGTATTTGAAGAGGATGAGGGATAATAAAGATGCCAAATATTACAAAAGTGCCATTACAACTCAATAAATTAAAAGGGAAAACAAAATAAAAGGGATGAAAATGGGAAAAGAGCCGAAGCAAGGGAATGGCACGATCGTGCCAACATACAGCACGATCGTGTAGTGCGTTCTGGAAGAATGGCACGATTGTGCCGTTGGCAGTTTTTTCCTGCTGACTTCTAACATCCATAACTTCTTCGTTTTAACTTCGATTTGGTCATATAATATATCAATGGAAATCACTTGATGAGTACTATAAGCTCACCAAATTTCATAGTCTTCGGAGTTATATAGAAGGAGTTATAATCAAAATAGTGAAGATATATCATTTCTTGATACCCAAATTTGCCCAAAAACATGACATTCTTCAAATTGTTCCCTCATGACTCTTTCCTAGCCTTCTTCCATGCTCAATATCGAGCCCCTTAGCTGAAAATGGACCCGAGCTCCAGCCGGGGATTATTGGAGCCGATGTCGACCCGACCTGAGGTCTTCGAGTGGGCTCGGGGATGGCCCGAGACACCACGAAGGTTTGGAAAGGACCCTCCTTGAACACCCATAAGAACTTGAGGATGATGTGGTGATCGGTCGTCCATGACTTCACCCAATGCTCTTCCAATGGGGTTAGTAAACTCACATCAAGGTTGAGGAGAGCTCGGGAGGGGACTAGATCATCCTCCCCTTCTTGAGAAGGACTTGTCCTCAAGTCCGCGTCATCCTCTTCACCCAAGTAAGGTGGAAGGTCTCCTACATTGAAAGTAGAGGACATGCCGCCCATATCATCCGACAATTGAAGTTTGTAGGCATTCTCATTGATCTTGGCCACGACTTTAAAGGGACCCGCGCTCCTCGGCATTAGCTTGTTTCTCCTCTTGGAAGGAAACTGTTCCTTTCGGAGGTGGAGCCACACTAGATCCCCGGGATTGAAGGAGTAAGCCCTACGATTCTTATTGAAACGACCCTTGTAGAGCTCGTTTATCTTCTCAATACGCACCCTCATCATTCGGTGGAGCTTCTTCATCTCGCTTGCCTTCAACACTCACACGTGCCTCAATGGGGAGTGAGACGAGGTCGATGGGAGGAAGAGGGTTCACCCCATACCAGGCTTCAAATGGGGACACCCCGGTAGCATGGGATGGAGCCTTGTTGTAAGCAAACTCGACCAACGGGAGTCTCAAGTCCCACTCTCGCACACTGGATTTAATGACGCTCCTCAATAGAGTTTCTACCATCCTATTAACCACCTCGGTTTGGCCATCAGTTTGGGGGTGGTAAGCGGTGCTAAAGAGTAGTTTCGTGCCCATAAGTTTCCACAAAACCAACCAAAAATGTCCCACAAACTTTGAGTCGCGATCTGAGACAATGCTTCTGGGGATGCCGTGAAGACGCACAACCTCCCGGAAATAGAGATGAGCAACATGATCGGCATCGTCGGATTTGATGCAAGGGATGAAGTGGGCCATCTTGGAGAACCGATCCACCACAACCAAAATGGCATCCTTGCCTCGGGCAGTCCTTGGCAATGCTACAATGGAATTGGCTCTTGGCTCGGTGACAAGCCGTACACCGGGACACCACATCATGCACATCCCCGGCCATACCGGGCCAATAAAAATGCTCTTCCAACATATCCACCGTCTTGTTCATGCCAAAGTGACCCGCCAAACCACCGCCATGCACTTCTTTCACAAGAAATTTCCTCATAGGACTCTTGGGCACACAAAATTTGTTTCCACGAGAAAGAAAGCCTTCTTGTGCAACATAAGTGGATCTCAAAGGAGGGTTCTCTCCAAAGTAAGGGGCGATGTCCGGATCTTCTTTATAGTACTCCTGGAGGCAAGAAAACCCCAAGACTCTTGGCTCGATCAACGACAACAAGGCATGCCTTCTCGATAAAGCGTCGGCTACCACATTAGAGCTCCCCTTCTTCTGTTTTGCCATGAAGTTGAAAGATTGGAGGAACTCTACCCACTTTGCATGCCTTGCGCTTAATTTGTGTTGCCCGCTCAAGTACTTCAATGCCTCATGGTCCGAGTGTAGCACAAACTCCTTGGGTCTCAAATAGTGAGACCAATGATCAAGGGTGCGCACCATAGCATAGAATTCCTTGTTATAAGTACTATAATTGAGCCGGGACCAATTGAGCTTTTCGCTAAAGTAAGCGATAGGCCTCTTGTCTTGCATCAACACCGCCCCGATGCCAACGCCGCTAGCATCACATTCAACCTCAAAAAGTTGATCAAAGTTGGGGAGTGCCAATACCGGAGCTCTAGACAACTTCTCCTTAAGGGCCTCAAAGGCCGCTTGAGCCTTGGGAGTCCAAGCAAAGACTCCCTTCTTCATGCATTCCGTAATGGGGGTCGTCAAGTTGGAGAAGTTCCAAATGAAGCGACGATAGAAAGAGGCTAGCCCATGAAAACTCCGCACTTCGGTGAGTGTAGCCGGTGATGGCCATGACTGAATCGCCTCTACCTTTGCTTCATCCATCGAAATGCCATCCTTGGAAACAACACACCCAAGGAAAGTTACCCTCGGGGTGAAAAACCCACACTTCTCCAATTTTCCATAAAGTTTTTGCTCCCGGAGCACCTTGAACACTTCATAAAGATGGTGGACATGATTCGCTTCATTCTTCGAATACACCAATATGTCATCAAAATACACAACCACAAATTTTCCAATGAAGGGTTGAAGTACTTCATTCATCAATCTCATAAAAGTACTCGGGGCATTAGAAAGCCCAAATGGCATTACGACCCATTCATAGAGCCCTCCCTTGGTCTTGAACGTCGTCTTCCATTCATCCCTTTCCCTCTTCCGAATTTGGTGATACTCGCTCCAGAGATCGATCTTGGAGAACACCGAAGAGTTGTGGAGCTCATCTAAGAGATCGTCAAGCCGAGGGATGGGGTAGCGGTATTTGATGGTAATATTGTTCCTGGCACGGCTATCGACACACATGCGGTATGTCCTATCTATCTTAGGGACGAGTAGGGCCGGTACGGAGCATGGACTCATGCTCTCACACACATAACCACGGGATACTAACTCATCGACTTGGCGTTGGAGCTCCTTCGTTTCCTCGGGGTTACGACGATATGCCGGCTTGTTTGGAAGAACTGAACCCGGAACTGTCTATTTGGTGCTCAATGCCCCTAATTGGTGGAAGGCCGGGAGGAAGATCCTTGGGAAAGATGCCAGGGTATTGGGAGAGGAGGGGTTTAATTTGTATAGCTATGGGTGTCACTTCCTCGCCTTCATTACTTTCAAGCAAGAGCAAAGCGAGAACTTCCTTGCCCTTGCTCAAAGCTCGCTCGACCCGTGTTTCACTCACAACGTGGTTTCTCTTCTCACTTCCCGCCCCGGGTGTTTTTTTGTGGAGTTGGGTAGGGGAAAGGGGTTCAGCACATTTCGCTTCTTGTTCATAAGAAAATAGTATGTATTCTTCGTTCCATCATGAACCACCCCTCGATCATATTGCCATGGGCGGCCCAATAAAAGGTGCAAGCATCCATTGGTATCACATCACATAAAACAACATCACGGTAAGTACCAATTGAAAATGAAACATTTGCTTGTTGGGTTACCTTTATATCGCTGGAATCATTCAACCACTTGAGAGCATAAGGACGAGGATGGGCAATCACCGGAAGGTGGAGGCTACGTTAGTGCAACTCTCGCTAACAATAATCATGCTACACACCCGATCTTGAACCCTGCATCAGGTTTGGAAGATCAACTCCCGTTGGATTCTCTCTTGAGGCACCTCTTCAAGGTGAAGGGTTAGCCTCACGACTAATAGATGTCCCATATCCAGGCCGAAATTTACTTCCTCTTCCACATCTTCAACCCAGATTTCTTCCTCTTCTTGCACTACATCCACTTCTTCCCTTCTTGGTAGGGCAATCCGATTGAAAGTGGCCATAGCCATGGCACTTGAAGCATTTCTTCCCTTCAAGCCTCTTGGAGGGCTCTTTTGGAGCCCCTGGTGTTGGTAGGGGAGGCTTCGGGAATCTTGGAGGTAGAGGAGGGTTCTTGACCATGGATGAGTTGCCTTTGGCATAAGATCCACCTTTCTCAAAGGGTTTGACCACACCCCTCTTCTTCTTCCCTCTCTCCTCAATGAGGGTAGCAAGCTTGTAGAGATCGTCAATGGAGGCATATTCATAGAGTTTCACCTTCGATGCGATTTTATAATCGAGGCCGTTGAAGAACCTCGCCATCATTTGCTCCGACGTTTCATTCACATCACAACGCATCATAACCAACTCAAATTCCCGAATATACTCTCCAACACTTTTGGAGCCTTGCTTGAGGGAGAACAACTTGTTGTATAGATCTTGCTTGTAGTTGGTAGGTACGAACCTCTTCATCAAGTACTTCTTGAGTTTTGGCCACGTTTGGATTTTCGATTTCTGCTCCTTCGAACTTTGTTTCTTCAAGTTCTCTAGCCAAAGGGAGGCATACTTGGTAAGTTGAAGTGTAGCCGGCCACCTTGTATTGCTTCCTCTCATCATAATCCTTAAGTTCAAATATTTTCTCCATAGCATACACCCAATCAAGGAACTCATCAGGATCAGAACTACCATCAAAGGTAGGAGGATCTACTCGGAGGTCGCCCAAATCGTCTTGGGGCCTACGAATACGGGGACCCTCATGATAAGAAGCGTCATCCGATTCCTCACTCAACTCTTCCTCTTCAAGTTCACGATGACCGTGGGGTCGGATTGGAGGAGGAGGACCGGTGACTCGTGGAGGTCGTTGATGATGAACTCATGGGGAAGGAACACCACCACCCCTATTCGGACCGATGTTGAGTTCTTGATGTAGGGGCGGGCGATCCACTTCCAACCTAAGGGGTCGTTGAGGAGCCCTTGCATCCTCCCTATAAGGTGGAAGTTGAAGATTGCCTAGAGCCCCTTTCAAGCTTTGCAATTGACGTTGGATCGCCCCTTGACTATTCACGATCAATAGTTGGGTACATTCGAATCGGTTTTGCATATCAATAACTTGTTGCATGAGTTGAGCAATTGTACGATCGGGTGGGCAAATAGGATTGGAATTGGGAGAGTGGAGTTCGTCTCTTCGACTAGACGACTCAGCCATATTGTGGAGCTAAAGGGTTATAACGGGCAAAGGAAGAGATGAACGGATGAGGTTTCGGGTTCTTTGTAGCTATGGATTTTAGTGGGGGTTTGAGAGGCTAATTTTGTTGGGGAAAATGGGGTGTTACCGGCAAGAGGGAAAGCAAAACTAGCAACAAATCAAAGCATAAACGATACCAACACTTGCATAAGCTTCACAACACATAGCCAAGCATTAAAACCCAACAAATCAACCTTCAACTTTCATAAGCTTTCATGGCTACCCATAAATTTCACCAAAAACCCCAAATGCTCAATGACCAATCTCACCCAAATGATTCTCAATCACAACCAAACGTCAAATACGACAAGATATAACTAAATAAATCAATTTCAACTCCAAAGCACCAAAGTTGAACACTAGAACACACCCAACACAACAACAACACAAATGGGTATTAAGGGGGTTCCCAAATCAAACATAACAAGTGAGTTCTACACCTAGCTCTGATACCAAATGATCCATGAAGGATTGGAAACTCAATAAATGTAAGAAAAATCAACCCAAGGCACTACAAACACCAACATCATCCATGGCCACAAGTACAACTCACAACACCTTCCAAACCCTAACAATGGAGAATGGAGTAGATCTAGATTCTCAAATACACCAAATCAACAAAAGCTTGACAAGATATGGACAATCTATAAAGAATACTCACCAAGATTGAACTTAGAGTTCAAAAGATGCATAAAGGCTTAACCACCAACACCCATTGAAACTCCATTGAAACCCTCACCAAGCTTGAAGCAGGTAGTCCACACCACAAGCTCTAGAGGGGGTACTCCAACCCACCACCAAGAACATTCAAGATAAAGAGAGAGAGATTTGAGAGGAAAGGGTTCGCAAATACTCAAAGTTTTTCATTCAAAGTTGTCGTCTCTTAAATTGAGGGAGTATTTGAAGAGGATGGGGGATAATGAAGATGGCAAATATTACAACTCATTAAATTAAAAGGGAAAACAAAATAAAAGCGATGAAAATGGGAAAAGAGCCGCAGTAGTGGAATGGCACGATCGTGCCATTTTGGTGCACAATCGTGCAACTCAAAGGAACCCCGAAAATAGTTGAAGCTCGAAAATGGCACGATCATGCCATCATACGGCACGATCGTGCGGTGCGTTCTGGAAGAATGGCACGATCGTGCAACAAAACGGCACGATCGTGCCGTTGGCAGTTTTTTCCTGTTGACTTCTAACCTTCATAACTGCTTTGTTTTAACTCCGATTTGGTCGTATAATATATGATGGAACACTCTTGATGAGTACTATAAGCTCACCAAATGTCATAGTCATCAGAGTTATATAGAAGGTGTTATAATCAAAATAGTGAAGATATATCATTTCTTCTTGTCCAAATTTGCCCAAAAACATGACATTCTTCAACTTGTTCCCTCATGACTCCTTCCTAGCTTTCTTCCATGATCAATATCGAGCCCTTTAGCTGAAAATAGACCTGAGCTCGAGCCGGGGATTATTGGTGCCGATGTCGACCCGACCCTAGGTCTTCAAGTGGGCTCGGGGATGGCCCGAGACACCATAGAGGTTTGGGAAGGACCCTCCTTGAACACCCGTAAGAACTTGAGGATGATGTGGAGATCGGTCGTCCATGACTTCACCCAATGCTCTTCCAATGGGGTTGGGCAACTCACATCAAGGTTGAGGAGAGCTCGGGAGGGGATCAGATCAAACTTCAGGAGTTCGCCTCTCACAAAAGGAAAGACTATACTAGAAGTTTTAAGTGTGCTTTTATATGATTTGGAAAAGAGAATAAATAGAAACTTTATAGAATTATTTCATTGAACATGCAACATGACTTATAAAATAAAAAGTACAACATTTACACATTATTTACAAGGAAACAAAGGAAGCTTTAGATCTTACATTATGCTAATTTGAAGAAGAGGCCTTGCCTTGCTCTTGTGCTTAAAAATGCTCCTCTTAATACCCTCGAATAATACTTCTCAAAAGTGCTAAAACAAACCAAAACCAGTAAGGAAAAGTGGTGGGAAAGAAGGTTGAAAAGAGGGCTTTTTGTGGCTTTTATATGTTAGGCTTTAGGGTTTTTGGTGGTGTTTTGGTTTTGGAAATTAGGAGATGGTAAGGATAGGAATTATGATGATATGAGGATGGTGATAAGATAAGAAGAAAGATGAGTAGAATAGTGATATGAATATGGAGGTGAGAGTAAAGATTAGAATAGTACTAGAGAGAATAAGAGAGTTGACGAGTGATTGAGTGAGAGAGAGAGGATGATTTGATGAGTGAAGTGTAACGTGGTTTTTGTACCCCGGTTTTGTTTCGTTCTTCTTTGGGAGCTAGGGGCCTTGGCTAGGACTAATTGACTCTAGGTGAGGTTTAGGATCGCAAGATAACAAGAGGGATTTTGGTGACGAACAGAACAAACACAACTATGGTTCAGTCAATACGGGAAACAATGGGTGTCGGGAGATTTCGGGACGCAAATGGTAATAAGGACGAGGGTTTCGCAATTAGAAAGCAACAAAATAGTAGAATCAAGTGACAATCCCGTTAGAATAAACCCACTGGATTTCCTCCTTCAAGGATAATCCGGATTAACTTCCCACAAGCCCACCACGGATCCGGTGGGTTAAAGAAATGGGACTCTCTAATTAGCTTCTATTCACTTTCGTAAATAGAATACTAACTATCCCAATTCCACCTTCCAACTCAAGTGTTAGAGGTATTCAGGGACTTTCATACCCAAATATATCCTACTTGAGGGAAGAATAGGAATGGGAAATTGATTTCACTACAAGTTACCTCCTAAAATTGCTAACCCAATCCAAATAAACCATTCACATCCTTAGTTTCTCCCTAACCCATAAGGTTTATAGCCTCTAATCATCTTAACTAACATGCGAACAACATTAATAACATCATCCATGCTTAAAACAGAGACTCTAGTTAATCAAAGCAACAATAGCAACAGTCAACAAACACTAAGCAATCTAATAACAAAAACAGAGATTAAAGAGTAAATGGATGAACTAAAGAGAGTAAGAGTTAAGAAATGCTCATTAATTTGATGCCAATGGGAAGATGCTCCAGAATAATAAGAATCCAATGCTCCAAAATAAGATAAATCTACAAAACTTCAATAGAATTCCAATAAAATCCAGTGCAAAAGCAATAATCCAAGTGTAATCACTCACTAATCACTAGGAACTCTCTCTAATTGAAGGCTAAAATGTTATTAATATGATAAGATGAAACTAAGATGGAATTAAGATTGCCTCTCTATACTAATCGTCCTTGTAGCCATATATATACAAGCCAAAAAGGTTACTGAAAATGCAGCACTTCACCCAACAGAATTGTGCGAACTGCAGGGGACCGTAGCTACGGTCCTGTGAAGGGAACTGGGCAATTTTCTCTCCTTCGCAAAACTGTAGGCACGGTGTATCTGGACCATAGGTGGGGCCAAGCGAATCAGGCGAGGCGATTCTTCTCTCCTTCGCAACACCGTAGGTGCGGTGTCCCAAGACCGTAGGTACGGTCTTGCTCGGTTACTTCACTTCCTGCACACACCTTGGCACCACCGCGGGTGCGGTCCTCAGGACCATAGGTACGGTTTTGCCCGGTGAAGTTGAAGCTTTGGGCGTAGTGCCCGCTACGTAGAGGGTGACGGGGGCGACACCTAAGTGCGTGTAATGGCGAGCGGAGGGGAAGGGGTAGCACCCGCTACAAAGAGGGTGGCGGGGGCTACCATGGAAAAACTTAGCAAAAATTGTACTTTTGAGCCGCTCGATATGTCCGGCCTTTTTACTTTCTTCGCCCTTGACTCGGTCAAGACCCGGGAAATCTCGGGATTCCCAAAATAGCTGCAAAATGGCCCTTTTTACCACGTTTTGAGTAAAGACTCTAAAAACTACAAAATAACCAAAAACGTATTAAAAACTATGAAATTAAACTACGAAACAAGTTAGAAGCCTAAGAATTAAGGCGATATTTAGACACAAAATTGGGTCTAAACACCCTCCACACTTAAACTTTTGCTTGTCCCGAGCAAACAAGATAAAAACTACCTAAACTAACACAAACTCCTCTTTCGTGGGAGAGAAACGAGTGCATTTAGCGTATGCACCAAGCCCTTTGAACCCCCCGGCAGCCCGGGTGGACGAGATGGACTCGTGAGGGTTTGTAGCGGCTACACCCACAAAAGCCAAAGAAAAAGGAGAGAGGGAAAGTGAAAACAAAACCAACAAAAACAAAAGAAAAGAAGAACAAAAGCTTCGCTTCAAAGGATTTTGAAATCGAAATTAGGAAAACGTTATTAAACCTCCAAAAGGAACTATTATGAGCATTTCACGAACATATAACCCAAGCAAAAGTCATTCTTTGAGATTTTCGATGTCCTACACCTAATGCTAAGCAAAACCCCATGTGCATAAGTGCTAGTGGGTTCTAACTGATTCCGAAAGACTCCAAATACTCGTGCCCGAGCTCCAAAACAAATGAAACGAACAAGGAAAAGAAAAGAGTTGCCCTTCCCCGCATTTGGTCGCCCTTGGCTTGATGAGGGCCGTAGGTGATGCAAGGAGAGGCCCCTCACTTTATTAACGCTTAAACCTTTCTTTTTGGGGTTGGGTAATCCCAACAAAATTCTCTTTCTCTTTTTTTTTTCTTTTTGCTTTTTAAAGGTCGATATTAGCCTTACTTTCGGGAATTGAACGGCCCATAATTCGGGGTTTACCCACCCAACACAGTCTTTTCCATACACACCTCCGTCGAGAATTTGATATAGGAAGAGCTTAAGGGATAATAGTATTGTACCGATAAAACTGGGCCCGTGTAGGTTGGCTAAGTGTATGGTGGTTGATGTCGTAAAGCCGACATGCTCCACTTAATCAGGTTATTAAAGCTTTGCTTTCATTTTCTTTCTTTTTGCTTTTGCTTTTGCTTTTGACTTTGCTTAACAGGAAAAAAAAAGCTCGGACACAAAGCCCTAGAATCTCCCGGTTTCAACCAGAACGTGGAAGGAATCGGGGGTCTCACTAGACATTCAATGAAGGTCATCTAAAGAGATAAGCCATCACTAGCTCCCGAGACAGGGTCGAAAATGCTCAGACCGATTTCTTTTAAAGAAGATTAAGAACGATTTCTCAATTTCGACAACAAGATCCAAGAAACAAAGCAAAACAAAGCGAAAACGAAAACTGAAAGAAAACTCTAAAGGTTTTCACTCCCTTTTTTCTCCTTTTTTCACACAAAATTTTTTCAAAATTTAAGCAAAAACTGGGAAAACAAAAACTAAAAATCTTGGTGATCTACCCTTGAAACATAATATCTCCCCCCCCCCCACACACACACTTAGAACGCCACAATGTCCTCATCGTGGGAAGGTGTCAAAAGAAAAAGGGTAGAGAACCAACAGAAACAAACAAGCAGCTAACAAACAAATGGTGGCGACCCGAGCCCACACGGCTCCAACAAGAAGATAATCTCAACACAGACACTCAAAGGGGTTCGCCACGCAAAAGAAAATCAAGCATGCGACGGATCAAATAATAACTCACATAGGAAAGAGCAAGGTGGATAGTTGTTACCTCGAGCTCTTCATAAGTGTTCAAGCCATGATCTGAAGTCGTCGCTCAATTGAATCACAAGGATATTAGAGCAAAAGGACGACTTTATACATGACAAAATCCACATACTAGATCGAAAACAAAATCAAAGAAAAACTAACTAACAAAACTTTTAAACAAAAAGGAACTAAAAAGAAGAAAAACCATAAACAAAATGTACATTGCCAATGACATGCCTTATCCCCGAATCTCACTCATTGAGGCGGGAAATATGGGTGAAACTCAACTCAAACTGACCAAACAAACTTCATTCATTTCATTTCATTAACAACAACCATTCATTACATTGCCATCACAACCATCCTTACCCAAAATACAACCGACACCAGGCAAAATAAACCACTACCGGCCAAAAGAACAACTACCAACCAAGACATCCCAACTACAACCAAAGACAACCAAAATACAATCAAAAGAACACCACAAGCCATGTCCAGCCGACTTTGAGAGCAACACCAAAACAAGCCAAAAGGACCCGAGACACCAACATGCCAAAACCACAAAACCTTCCCGTCCAACCCCCCGAAGAGGCGCCCCTATGAAGCACCCCTCCCTCCACACTTATATTTCACGCAGTAAAATACGTAAAGACAATGAAAAAGATCGAGTGGGGGCGGGGACGCTTACAAATAGTCCATCAAGCGGATCCTCCCGAAGGAGGATGGGGTTGGAGTTGTGCTTGAATGCCAACAAGAATTTCTTGTTGCGCTTCAAGAAACCCTTGCAAATTCTCGATCAAGCTTTGTTTGTTTTTGATGAGTTCTTGTTGCTCTTGGAATTCATTGTGTAGCTCTCGGAGTTGATCACTAATACGTTCCAAAGTGGTATCTCCGGCTTGGCTTGGTCCCGCATCTTCTTGCTCTTGTTCTTCTTCTTCCTCATCTTCCTCGGCTGCCTCTTCGCTCTCCTCCTTGGGCTCAAAAGGACCACCCACCACATAACCACTTTTCAGCATGATCATCTGTCAAATGGATCGCGACACTGTGGGAGTCATACCCGTGGCGATAGAGTGTTCGAGCCTTGTGTTTATCCAAGAATTCCATCTTCCGCAGTCGAACACCGTCAATAGGGTCGGGGAAATATTGTGGAGTCCATTTGGCAAGGTAGGACTCGAAGCCCTGCTTCTTGAGAAAGTGACAAATGATGTGTCCCACGCCAATGGTCATACTATGGGTTTCAAGACTGATTTCCCGAAAACAGTGAAGAATGCAAGAGCCGGTGTTGACACGACTGCCGTTGATTGCGTTGTAGATAACAAAGAGATTGTCTTTGCGAATGTTTGACTGTCTAGTGTCGCGGCCGAAGACGGAACTCGAATGATCCGGTGGAAGAGGCGAACAGTCAAGTTGCAAAAATCTCGGGCTTTTGAATTATTCGGGCTATGGACCTCCAATTTACGAGTCCGAGACTTAGGATATCGTCTCCGCCAACTGGTGAGAGCCTTCATTGCTTCTTGCTCGTCGAATTTGACGCACTCACCGTAGAAAAGCCCATCCAAGGGAAGACCTAGAGCGTTGCAAAGATCTTGAACCGAACAGTCCACTTCTTTCTTGGCAACTAGGTAGGTAAAAGTGGCATTAGATGCGCTATCCTCCCTAACCACTAAAGAGCTCAAGAATTCGAGCACCGATTGGTCGACAATAGGCTTATTGATGGTGACAAAAATTTCCCAAACCATGACTTTAATGAAGTAATCCATGCTCGGTTTGCAATATACATCCTTCGCCGTTTCCTCATGATATAAATCAGGAGCACAAATTTTTCGTTGCTTTAACCGGGCATACCTCTACTTGTGCATATCATCCCTAAAGGTGACCTTCACCTTTGGATCACATTGAATCATAGAAGCAGGTTGTGCCTTGTAACGGGTCTTATCGATCGCTTCCGACGTAGAGGGAGGAGAGGTTGGTTCTTTCTCAGTTCGGGATCGCTTGGCTGGACCCATTGAAGCAAACAAAGAGCAACAACTACAATGTGCACACAATGTCTAAACTCCTAGGTCTCCACCAAGAACTTCACTAACCAAACTCCAATCAACAAATTAACACACAATTCGACACCCCCTAGCCTCAACCAAGAGCTTTCAACCAACAATATCCAAAGAGTGAATGACGAACTTGTGCACGAAATCAACCACAATTAGCAAGAAAAATGAAATTTGGCACACCAAATAGCAAGAGGTACCTGATTTAAGAACTTAGATGCGTTCCTTAGCCATTTTCGAACCTCAACAAGGTCTCCACGCATGAATTTCACTTGAAGAGCTCCAAAAATGGTGAGAAAATACAGATGTGGCGCGACCAGGGCACAGATTTATGAAATTGGAGAGTAGGAAAGGGGAATTTGTGAAGGAATTGGGTGATTGGGACAAGGGAATTAGGGATTAGAGGGAGGAAAGGGTTTTTCGAGTGAGTGAAAGGGAAAAGAATTGAGTGAAAATGAGGGAGAAGTAGGTTATAAACCCGCTACGTCATTTCTTTGCTCAATGCAGTGGTACGGTTCCAGGGACCGTAGGTGCGGTCCTCTGCGGCCACAATCCTGAGAAAAAAATTGTTTTCCTGCGACCGTGGGTGCGGTAACGTCGACCGTAGGTGCGGCCCAGTTCCTGGGCCAAAAACTTGGAAAAAAAATGAAATAGTATGAACGTAGCTGCGGTCTGGACCACCGCAGGTGCGGTCTTCTTCGGCTTCTCCCCTGCACCTACAGGACATCAAAAACTTGAAAACAATGTCAAGTCCTAAAATTCTACTCTGTCATTATCAACTCTCTTTTCTTACTCACTCATAAACTTTCAAGAACATCTTTCAACACTCAAAACTACCATGTATCGCTTCCTTCACAAATTTTCTTCTCACCCTCTATTTTTTCCTACTTTCTCAATTTTTTTCTGAGATTTTTTTTCTCAAACTTTAACAAAGCAAAAACATTAGGACAAAAGGAATAAAAATGCAAAATGTAAGAAATAAAAGGAAAACATTAAAGGTAGAGGAAGTAACTTATACCTCCTCATGGGTGCTTGTTTTAGGTCCTAGCTCGACCTAAACCGTTCTTTTAACTTTCAATGTCGGCGAGGAACACCACTACCGTCCCCGCATACTCTTCTCCCATAAGGTATGGCTTGATCTTGGATGAATTGACTTTGAAGCAATCCCCCTTTGCATTTTTAAGTTCAACAACCCCAGCGGGAAGGATCCTTACGATTTCAAAGGGTCCGGACCACCTCGATCTCAGCTTCCCGGAAAATAGTTTGAGCCTCAAATTGAAGATAAGGACTCTATCACCCACCACAAACTCGCGATGGTTCAACCTCTTGTCGTGCCATGCTTTTGTTCGCTCTTTGTAGATCCTATTATTTTCATAGGAATGACGTCGCAGTTCCTCAAGCTCCTCCAACTGGAATAAACGACTTGCCCCGGCCGCCTTGAGATCATAATTCATTTTCTTGATTGCCCACATTGTCTTGTGTTCAAGTTCTACGGGAAAATGGCATGCTTTCCCATAGACAAGACGGTTCGGAGTAGTCCCAATCGGCGTTTTGATGGCGGTGTGATATGCCCACAAGACATCATCTAATTTCTCCGCCCAATCCCTTTGTGAGGAACTAACCGTCTTCTCCAAAATCTCCTTGATAGCACGATTTGAAATCTCTACTTGCCCTTGCGTTTGAGGGTGATAGGGGAGTCCTCTTTTGTGATTGATACCATACTTCACTAAGAGGGACTTTAACATGTTCTCAATAAAATGAGATCCATTGTCGCTAATAATAACCCTCGGAATACCGAATCATGGGAATAAAATCTTCTTCAAAAACCTTGACACAGATTTGCCATCGCATCTCACGTATGGGATCGCTTCAACCCATTTCGATACATAATCTACCGCCACAAGAATGTATTGATGACCCTTGGATGATGGAAAGGGGCCCATAAAATCCAATCCCCACACATCGAAAACCTCTACCTCGAGAATGAAATTCAGTGGCATCTCATTTTTCCGGGAAATAATTCCGGACCGTTGGCATTTATCGCATGACTTGACATAAAGGTGAGCATCTCGAAAGAGGGTCGACCACCAATAACTAGCTTGTAGGACTCTCGCGGCCGTCTTTTGAGATCCACCATGACCTCCAACCGGGAACTCATGGCAATGTGTCAACACGGACTTCACTTCACTCTCGGGTAAGAATCTTCTATACATTCCATCATTGCATAAACAAAACAAGAATGGATCGTCCCAAAAGAAATGTTTCACATCATGAAAGAACTTTTTCTTTTGGTGCGGGGTCAAATTTTGAGGAATCACCTCATTAGACAAGTAGTTGATGATATCGGCGTGCCATGGGTGAGAATGCTTGACAGACATAAGGTGTTCATCCGGAAAAGAGTCCATAATGGGTTAAGTATCATCCAAATCAACAAGGATCCTCGACAGGTGGTCGGCTATAACATTCTTAGTCCCGGCCTTGTCACAAATCTCCAAGTCAAACTCTTGCATAAGCAAGACCCAACGAATGAGTCTTGGCTTCGTTTCTTTCTTCCCTATTAAGAACTTGATTGCGGAATGATCCGTGTAAACAATAACCTTGGAGAACATGAGGTATTGCCGAAATTTGTTTAGAGCAAAGATAATGGCCAAGAGCTCCTTTTCCATGGTCGTATAATTTTTCTGTGCGCTATCAAGCGCATGGCTTGCATAGTAGATGACCCGCGGCTTCTCTCTTTGGTTTTAGCCAAACATGCTCCAATTGCGAAATCGCTAGCATCGACCATAATCTCGAAAGGCAATGTCCAATCTGAAGGTTGGACAACCGGTGCGGATATCAAAGCTTGCTTCAACCTAAAAAAGGTCTCGAGACATTCATCAGTAAAGGAGAATGGGGCATCCTTCCACAAGAGATCAGTTAAAGGACGAGCGATTTTAGAAAAATCCTTGACGAACCGGCGGTAAAAGCCGGCATGGCCAAGGAAACTACGCACCCCTTTAACAGAAACCGGGGGTTGCAGGCACTCTATCACTTCAACTTTTGTCTTGTCAACTTCGATGCCACTCGAAGAAATTAAGTGCCCCAAAACAATACCTTCTTCTACCATGAAATGGCATTTCTCCCAGTTCAAAACTAAGTCGACGTCCTCACAACGAATAAGAACTTTCTCTAAGTTAGCCAAACAATCATCAAAGGTATTACCATAGATAGAAAAATCATCCATAAAAACTTCCATACATTGCTCACTGAAGTCACTAAAAATGACCATCATGCATCGTTGAAATGTTCCCGCTGCATTACACAAACCAAAAGGCATACGTGTATAAGAAAATGTACCATATGGGCAAGTGAAAGTAGTTTTTTCTTGATGCGCGGGATGGATTGGAATTTGAAAAAATCCTGAGTACCCATCTAAAAAGCAAAAATATGAATGACCCGCCAACCTCTCTAACATTTGGTCAATGAAGGGGAGAGGGAAATGGTCTTTCTTGGTCACTTTGTTCAACTGGAAATAGTCAATGCACATCCGCCATCCCGTGATGGTTCGGGTACTAACTAGCTCTTTCTTGTCATTCTCAACAACTGTCATCCCACCCTTTTTTGGCACACACTGAACCGGGCTTACCTATTCTCTATTTGTGATGGGGAAGATGATCCTAGCAGCCAACAACTTAACTACTTCTTTCTTAACCACATCTTGCATATTAGGATTCAATCTACGTTGCGGTTGTCTAGTTGGTTTTGCATCTTCGAACAAATCAATGGAATGCATACAAATGGAGGGGGACAAACCTTTCAAATCCTCAATTTTAAAACCTAAAGCACCCCTATGCTTTCTCAACAAATCAAGCAACTTGGACAAATCAGAATCATGCAACTTAGCATTCACAATAATAGGCAAAGATTTTTTATCACCCAAGAAAGCATATTGCAAGGAAGGGGATAAAGTTTAAGCTCTAAAGAAGAAGTAGAGGATTTAGCTTGGGAAGAAGACATACCCTTGCAGATCACTTCTTGAATCTCCATACACTCAATATGAGGCTCATCAATAGTAATCTCCTCATGCGTTGGTGATGAATCAAGAAGGTTGGTGAGAAACGTGATGTCGGTGTCTTCAGTCTCAAATTGGAAAGATTCTAGTAGACAAGCTCCCAAAGGATCATCGCAAGTAGACTCAAGTAGATGAGATTCTTCAAGATATTCATCAACTAGTACTTCCATGATATCGATAGCATAACATGAATCCCCATATGAAGGATTTTTCAAGGATCCCTCGAGGTTGAAAATAATGCTCTCATCACCAACATTCAATCACATACTACCATGCTTCACATCTATTATCACTCTGGCCGTAGCAATGAATTTCGTTCCCAAAATAATAGGAATGTTGTTGTCTTCCTCCATCTCTAAATTCATGAAATCACAAGGTATCAAAAATCTAACCACTTGGATGGGAATATCTTCCAATATACCCATGGGTCTTCGCACGGAGCGATCGGCTAATTGAAGATTGATGGTCGTAGGAGTTAAATCATCGAGATTCAACCTCTTGCATATAGAATAAGGCATAACGCTCACGATAGCCCCTAAATCACAAAGAGCGCGACCATCCGCATTTCCCCTATGGTGCAAGGAATAGAAAAACTTCCGGGATCAGCTAACTTCTCCGGAGTTTTGTTGTCAATAATAGCACTACAATCAGCAGTCAAGTGGATAGTTCACTTCTCTTGAATTCTCCTTTTACTAGTGAGAAGCTCCTTCAAATGCTTCTTGAAAGATGGAACCTCGGAAATATCATCTAGGAATGGAATGTTCACTTGAAGCTTTTTGAGCATTTCGATGAACTTTGAAAACTTCGCATCGGACATGGACTTTGCCAACCGCTCGGGAAATGGAACCGGCGGTAGCTTTGGTTTCTCAATAACTTGGAACGGCTCCTCTTCCACCACTATTCCTTTCCCTTTCCTAGATTCATCCAACTCCTCCTCATGTACCTCCTCATCTTCCTCAACCAAAACAAACTCACTCTCCTATTTCTCCATCAAATCCTCCTCCTCTATAACATCCACCACATCACCTTCTTTTTCTCCCAAAGCATCTTCCTCCACCAACTTAGGGCCTTCAACCTCCCTACCACTCCTCAATCTTATAGCATTCAACTGCCCCTTAGGGTTTGGCTGGGGTTTGCTAGGAAGGGATTGGATAGGCTTAGATTGTTGCGACATTTGAGCGAATTGTAACTCATGATTTTTGATACATGTTTGGTCTCTATCTTGAGTTAAAGAGATCTTTTGTAAAATTTGCTCGATGGAAAATTCTTGTTGTGGTGGTTTGGATGTTTGGGAAGTTTGACCATGGTGAGGGTTTTGTTCATATTGGCGGCGGTTTTGGTTTTGGAAACCGGGGGGTGGGTTTTGGTTTTGTGGAGCTTGTTGGTTATAGGCATAATTTCAACGAGGACGAATAGGGTTATGTGTGGAATAGGATAGGTTATTGTAAGGATAGATAGCTTGGACTTGCTCGGCTTGATACTCCTCACATCGTTACAAAGAATGTGACCCTCCACAAAAATCACATACAAGAACTCGGACATCCGGAATAAGCATAGGTACCTCTTGAGCTGCCTTTACTTGCCTCGTAGTCTCTTCCAAGGCCTTCTTCTGTTGCATCTCTAGTACGACATTCATGAGAAATTTGATTTGATCGTAGGGTTGCTCTCTAAAGAAGGACCTCCATCTTTTGGACCACGGCCGCCTCCCCAATGTGGAGAGTTCTGAGATAACTCATGGAGAAATATGTTTGCTTCATCCGCCGTCTTCTTGAGAAACATGCCACCGGAGGCATGATCGATAGATTCTCGCAAAGAGCTACATAATCCCGAATAAAAATGATGTAAAAGTAGCCAATGCTCCAGATTGTGGTGAGGACACCTCCGTTAGAGACCTTTGAATCTCCCCCATGCTTCGAATAATGACTCACCGGACTCTTGTTGAAAACTCATAATGGCTTGCCTCAAACGACACGTCTCATCATTGAGAAAGAACCTTTGAAGAAAATTACGACTGAGGGCATCCCATATAGAATAAGTACTCGGTAGACACGTGTTGAGCCACAATAGTGCTTTTCCCTTCAAAGTGAGTGGGAAAAACTTCAGCTTCATGTATTCGGTGGAAACTCCAATCATTTGCACGAAACCGATACGTTGCTCAAACCTATTGATGTGATCGATGGATTTTCATGATCTCCTCCATGGCACAGTGTGTTCTCGAATATCTCCAGCAAATATGGTTTAAACTCGAACGATGCGTTTGGTGGTAATGTAGGTAATACTATGGGATCGTCTCCCGTACCCGACGATGGTAGTGAGTACGATGCTAAGGTACGGGGTGGATCTGGTTCTTCGTCATACATTAGAATTTCGATAGTCTCTTGTTCCCTTTGTCGTCTTCTTCGTCTCAAGCCGACGTTTGCTTGGCGAATAATACTTTCCGGATTCGAAATCGGTGGAGTTTTAGGCGTTTGGCCTCGTCAAGATCGAGTCTGCATGCACAAAAAGAACAAATAGAAGAATCAAATTCCCAACAACCAAGGATATCAAATCTCTAGCAATTGAAATGATCTTAAACAACCTAAAGACAAAGAGCTAAGCTAGGTGCACTTGCTCCCCGACAACGGCGCCATTTTGTGTAACGTGGTTTTTGTACCCCGGTTTTGTATCGTTTTTCTCAGGGATCTAGGGGCCTTGGCTAGGACTAATGGACTCTAAGTGAGGTTTAGAATCGCAAGATAACAAGAGGAATTTTGGTGACGAACAGAACAAACACAACTATGGTTTAGTCAATACGGGAAACAATGAATGTCAGGAGATTTCGGGATGCAAATGGTAATAAGGACGAGGGTTTCACAATTAAAAAGCAACAAAATAGTAGAATCAAGTGACAATCCCGTTAGAATAAACCCACCGGATTTCCTCCTTCAAGGATAATCCGGATTAACTTCCTACAAGCCTTCCACGGACGCAGAGGGTTAAAGAAACGGGACTCTCTAATTAGCTTCTATTCACTTTCGTAAATAGAATACTAACTATCCCAATTCCACTTTCCAACTCAAGTGTTGGAGGTATTCGGGGACTTTCATACCCAAATACATCCTACTTGAGGGAAGAATATGAATGGGAAATTGATTTCACTACAAATTACCTCCTAAAATTGCTAACCCAATCCAAGTAAACCATTCGCATCCTTAGTTTCTCCCTAACCCATAAGGTTTATAGCCTCTAATCATCTTAACTAACATGCTAACAACATTAATAACATCATCCATGCTTAAAACAAAGACTCTAGTTAATCAAAGCAACAATAGCAACAATCAACAAACACTAAGCAATCTAATAACAAAAACAGAGATTAAAGAGTAAATGGATGAACTAAAGAGAGTAAGAGTTAAGAAATGCTCATTAATTTGATGCCAATGGGAAGATGCTCCATAATAATAAGAATCCAATGCTCCAAAATAAGATAAATCTTCAAAACTTTAATAGAATTCCAATAAAATCCAGTGCAAAAGCATTAATCCAAGTGTAATCACTCACTAATCACTAGGAACTCTCTCTAATTGAAGGCTAAAATGTTGCTAATATGATAAGATAAAAACTAAGATGGAATTACGATTTCCTCTCTATACTAATCGTCCATGTAGCAATATATTCAAGCCAAAAAGGTTACTCAAAATGCAGCACTTCACCCAACAGAATTGCGCAAACTGAAGGGGACCATAGGTACGGTCTACGGGACCGTAGCTACGGTCCTGTGAAGCGAACTGGACGATTTTCTCTCCTTCGCAACACCGTAGGCACGGTGTATCTGGATCGTAGGTACGGTCAAGCGAATCAGGCTAGGCGATTCTTCTCTCCTTCGCAACACCGCAGGTGCGGTCTCCCAAGACCGTAGATATGGTCTTGCTCGGGTACTTCACTTCCTGCACACAGCTTGGCACCACCGCGGGTGCGGTCCTTAGGACCGTAGGTATGGTCTTGCCTGGTGAAGCTGAAGCTCTAGGCGTAGCGCCCGCTACGTAGAGGGTGACGGGGGCTACGCCTAGGTGCGTGTAATGGTGAGTGGAGGGGAAGGGGTAGCACCCGCTACAAAGAGGGTGGCGGGGGCTACCATGGCAAAACTCAGCAAAACTTGTACTATTGAGCCGCTCGATATGTCCGGCCTTTTTACTTTCTTCGCCCTTGACTCGGTCGAGACCCGAGAAATCTCGGGATTCCCAAAATAGCTGCAAAATGGCCCTTTTTACCACGTTTTGAGTAAAGACTCCAAAAACTACAAAATAACCAAAAACATATTAAAAACTATGACATTAAACTACGAAACAAGTCAAAAGCCTAAGAATTAAGGCGCTATTTAGAAACAAAATTGAATCTAAAAATGAAGATTGAGTGAGTTTGGCTTTGAGAGGAGTAGTATTTATAGGAGAATAAGGTAGTAAGAGATACATGCAAATACATGCACATACATGCCCTCTCGTCCAAGGCAGTCAAGGCACAAAACACTAGGCAGTGAGGGGGGTGAACTTGGACTGGACGGTGGCACGAGGTCAATTGACCTCGTCTTGTCGGTGGTCATGGCCGACCGGCCACCAGCACGTGGGGATGAACTTGTTCTCGTCCATGCATCCATGGACGGTGGGGGCGGGGGCGGAGAATGCATTCTGCTTAGGGAAGTGGTGTTTCACACTTGGACAGTAATGTGTTTGCATTTGAGTTTTGTGAAGCATTTGTGAAGTGTTTTTGTGAGTATCCGAACTATTGACTTCGCGACACTGATTGCATGGCTTGTATTTCTTGCATGTCTTGCATTTTACGTAGGTATGTTGCATGTGATTTGGATGCAAATATTAAGGCACATTTGTACGTGTAAAGGGCACATATTTTAGCTCTTGTCGTTCGATCCCTTCTTCTTTATTTGATCCTTTTATTATATATATTCATGTTGTATAACTTGTGACAAAATCCGGTGTCTACAGATAACCCCCACTTTGATTGAGTCCGAGATAGGACGAAAATCAAAGTAGAATGATGGACACAGATCGGGATATAACCTTGGAGTGCAAAGCTTGAGGATATGACTTTGGAGTGCAAAGCCTAAGATGATGCTTGGAAATAGAATCCTGCATCGCGGTTGTAGGTGGCGTGCGCCTCTATCGTGGTTGATCTTGAGCAAGAATGATGCTCTACTCGTAGTAGTCTCGGATGTCTGGTGACGTCCTTCTCGAAATAAACTCGGGTGCTAAATGCGTCCCACTTGAGGGTGTGGGCTGACATTTGGAAGCTCAGCCCTGTGTCGTGGTTGCCGAACTTGGGCTGATAGGTGTTCTCACGCGAGAATGACGCCTTACTTGTTGGGGAGACTTCATCGAACGCGATGTTGATGGCTCTTGGAGATAGTCGTTGATGGTGGCATTTTGGATGCCGAAGGACTTCATCAGGCGCGATGCTGATGGCCTTGGGGTCGAGACTTCACCGGGCGCGATGCCAGTGGCTCGGATGTTGAGACTTCGTCGGACATGATGTCGATGGCTCGGGATTTTTTGAGGGCAGCTTTGACGCCAATGTATGTGGATCTTATTCCTGAGATTTCATTGATCCTGATGCCGATGACTCTTATTTTCCTGTGATAAACGCAACATCTTTGTCACATTTAATGGAATTCAATTTTCGTTCAGATAACGTACCTTGGTTTTTGTCAGCATTATCGTTGGAAAATGCTATTATTTTGGGAAATTGGTACTTGAATCTTTTGAAGACCAGCGTTTTGATTGGGCACTCTCATCCGTGCAACTCTCTTGAAAGCATGCAAATTGATCCTTGTAAACAAGCATGGATAATAAGACAATCTTCCCTCCTTCCCAAGGCCGGCCGAACCGTGAGAAAAGCAGGGAATCCTTTCGTACAAACCAGCTTTTGCAGGTCATGCAGGAGACCATCTTTCTTGCAAATATTGTAGACAATTTGGAGGCCGATCGGCGTTTAACTCTGGCTAGTGAAAGATTGCCACGTGGCAGTGTGGACCGAGCCATTTAAGCTATATAAGAGCACTTGGGTCACGGCAATCTTCATCAATCTCATTCAAACTCTTGCTTGCTTCTCTTCCTTTGCTCTATTTAGAAATCTTCTTTGATATTTTAGTCTTCATTACAGAAAGATGAATCTCTTCAGAAGGGGACGTAGACGTGCTACTCAACCAGCAGTCCAGGAGCGTCCTTATGCGAGGATGGTGCAAAGGGAATATTCAAATAGGGAATTCACTCCAGCACAGCTCGTGTTTCGTCAGGATGAACATGCATGGTTCTTCCGTTCCCATGTTTCGGTACGGACTTTTCATAACATGTTTTTATCTTTCAAAGAAATCTTGCATGTCATTATTTGCTTTTAGCACTTTAAGTTAGATTTAAAGTAGATGAGTACTCTAAATTTTGCTTAAAAGTACATAGTGCCTTAGATTGAACACTTAGACCTTTACTTTGACCTTCTTGCTATAGGAGGATAACTTTAAGTCTTGTGGAAGTATGCAAACTGTGGTATCTTTGTCTAATCATGCAAACATAGGAAGATTCTACTCGACCACCATTGAGGGTGCAGCTTTTGGCCCTTTCCTAGCCTGCTTGTGAGCCTGGAAATCACGTACTAGAAGGATATTCGGTCGGGCCATAGTAGAGCGATTTTGGGATTCAACAAACTCGTTCCACCTTCCCGTGGGCGAAATGATGCTTACTCCTGTCGACTTTGTGATGATTCCTGGCCTTAGCTGGGGCGGCCAGTTGTTGGAATTTCAGAAGGATCCTGATCCTCAGGTTTTCGAGTTCTTGCAACCTGCTCTCACTCTGGCTGGACAAAGTGGTACTTTGCGATATTCTCACCTGGCGGTCATTTTGAAAAGTGAGGGTTTTGAGAACCTGCCCCTCCCTCAATGTCAATTTCTGGTCCTTGCGCATTTCATCAATGCAACTATTTTTGCCAATCGTGGGGACACGATCACCTTTTCTTGGATGCATCATCTCTTGGACTATGGAGCGATGAGGAATTTCAATTGGTCTGCTGCCGCTTATGCTCACTTGGAGATAGGAATGCGAGTCGCCTGTCGTCCTACTGGTTGCGCCACGGTCGGGCGCACGAGAGCCACAGAGTTGAAGAAACCCAATTTGGGTAGCAGCCTTTGGCGAGTCTTGGAGGTATGCTCCAAGATATTTTCTTTTGTGATCTGCAAATTCCTTCTCTTCATTCGACTAAGATCTTTCCTGGTGTGCAGGTGTGGGTCTTAGCATATTTTCTCCCGGTAGTTGGGGGAACACGTGATGTCAACTTGAGAATCACTGTCGTTGTTCGATGAGCGGAACCATCGCACTTCCGTCGCCCGAAGTACCACTTTAAGGGTTTGAATGGCCTTAGGTGAATCATCGACACTCTTCGACCGGTATAGCTCATCTTTGATCTTGTTTTCATCTTTCTGTTTTTGAGCTCATAATGTTCTTTTCAAGATGACATCATCCGGTCTCTATGGAATGGCTATTGTTTGGAAGGCCTCCATTATGATATTCGTTTGGCACATGAGGCAAGGGAGAGCCGCTTATTGTTGGAAGATACCTCGGGCCTTGTCTTTTACTTGGGAGAGCGCTTTTTCTTTCAACAAACAGGGGAATGGCCTTCTAGGGTGCCTATTGACCTTCCTGAGCTCATTTATGATAGGCAAGCCTTGACGTAGGATGAGATGGCTCGGCTGTTGATCGGAGAGCCTGCCATTAATTTCGTAGCTCCTGTGGATGACTTGGAGGAAGCGGTTGCTCAGCATAGAGGGCGCTTGGCTTTTGCTCGGGTAAAGAATTTATTCGGCCGACAAAATAATGCATTCTTTCTCTCTTGCTAACGAGTTGTCCTTTTGCAGCTGGGAGAATACTACGATCCTCTCCTGGACGAAAATGTTGAAGAACCTGAGCAGGCGGAGGACGAGGACACACTATTCGGCTTCATCCCTCTTGTGCCGAATGATCACGAAGTATTGCAGTACTTCGATGCCGACCCTGTAGGTCACTTGTTTTTGTTGTTTCTTTTTTTTTTTTTTTGTATTGATCCTCATTCTCGTTGACCTTCTCTACGTGCAACAAGCCTACGTGATAAGTCATTTTTATATAGAGTTTTTAGGGCTCAAAACACGTTTATTTCATGATTTTTATATCCGAAATTCCGTATTTTTTATGTCAATTTCTATTATTTATGCACTTGTTCGCGAGATTGGTGCAATTTGCACGAAATATTGGAAATATATCAAAACGCATGAAAAGTTGAAGGAAAATTGGGAAAAATCAAAAGAAATAAAAAAGGAAGTTGCAAAGAAAAAGAAGAGGAAAGGAGAAGCAGCCCAAAACGTGCCACGACCCAAGCCTAGATGAGATGGAACGACAAGGCGCAACCAGCGTTCTCAAAACGCAGCCAGCGCCTTGTCCAGAGAGTTTGATAGCTGAGAAAAAGCGAAACGCAGCCAGCGCTGCCAGCGTCCAGACACGGAGGAATCCCACTTTTGAACAAAGCGCTCCAGCGTATAGACACGGAGGAATCCCACTTTTAAACAAAACGCAGTCAGCGTTTTGTGCCCTAATCCAGCCCTATAAAAGGGATTCGAGTCCGCCATTACCAGGGTCGCTTTTTAGTTAGTTTTTATCATCAGGTTCAAGAGTATTTAGAGAGCTTTTTAGGGGTAGATTTTAGATACTTTCTTTACAGTTAACTCACAAACATTGTCATTAGATTAGATTATTGTTCGTGATCGAAGAACACGAAAGAGATCGATTTGGGTGACACGAAGAGATCGATTCTGCCAATTCGAACACGGTTATTTCTATTTTACTTTCATGTTTTCTTGTTATTGTTTAGATTTTGTGATGTTTACTTCCAGTAATATGAGTAGCTAATTTCCTTTGTTTGGGAGATAAACTTGATGTCTTTCGATTGAATTTGAATACAGTCTCGGTATTAGGTTATCCTTTTATTTGTTTAATCTGCGTGTGTTGTATGTCATGGTAATTTGGCAACAGAACGACAGTTTGAGCCTTTACTTGGTATTAGATTCTTGACAACAAAACGACAGTTTGAGTCTTGAATTGGAAGACGTAGATTGAATAGGTTTAGAAAATAGTTAGACATAATGATTCTTGTCTAGGGTCAATTTATAATCAACTCTTTATCTTTGATTGGATTAAATAGTTAGAAATAATGTTTAGTTTAATCACTGTAACTCACTTCGGATCGAAAGATCGAAGTGATAAGGCCTAGAAAGATTATAGACCCCGAATTATCTTGTTAACTACACCGGGATTGTTGATAATTTGATTGATTAACTAGAGTGGACTCCCCTGAACGCTTTTAATTAATTGGTTAAACCTAAAAATTCCTACTTTCTTAGTTTAGTTTTAGAAAACCTTACCACAACCCTTGGATCGACCTAGCATTCTTTGTAGCGAACTAGTTCAGTGCGTGGTTGAACCCTAATCCCTGAGGGAGAACGATATTTTATTACTACACAGACCCGTACACTTGTGGTACACAGACACCATATACTTTTAGGTCTGTCAAGTTTTTGGCACCGTTGCCGGGGATTTATCCCCCCCCCCAACCGCCATTGGACGAACGCGCTCTGGGTGACTAGGTTATTTATTTTTGTTATTTTTCTTTATTTTTCTTTATTAAGCTTGGTGTTCTTGTTTTTGTCTTTTTCATGTTTATCCAAAAAGAATTCTCTTTCGAGTACGATCCCGCGATCGAACGAACTCTTCGAGAGAGGAGGAAAAGAGCGAGACTAGAGAAATCACAGCAAGAAAACAAAGAAGCGGACGAAGAAGTGCAAGAATCGAAATCGGCAAAAGAAGAAGAGATGGGAGAACAACGACCAATGACATTCGGGTAGTATATGACACCCAATGTCACCAATTATCAATCAACAATCAACGTTCCCACCATCCAGGCAAACGATTTGAACTACGTCAGTCTTTGATCAACTTGGTGTCAAAAGCACCATTCCATGGACTAGCGAATGAAGACCCGAACCGACATCTTCTACTTTTTCGTCAAGCTTGTGACACTTACAAGGCCAACAACGTATCGGAGGACGCCGTCAAACTGCGTCTCTTCCCGTTCTCATTGGAAGGCAAGGCGTGGGAGTGGCTCGATTCACTGCCACCAAATTCAATCACGACATTCGATGAACTCGCCAGCACCTTTTTGGCGAAGTATTTTCCTCCAAGCAAGCTCACTAGCCTAAGGAATCAAATCTCTACATTCACGCAAGAGTCGGATGAGTGACTGTATAATTCTTGGGAAAGATTCAAGGACATTCTTCGACAATGTCCTCAGCACGGATTTGAACCATGGGTTCCAGTCGAATCCTTATTCAATGGAGCGAATGAGTCGACGAGAGGAAGCATCTTCTCTGCAGCCGGAAGCGACCTTATGGACAAGACTGTGCCTCAAATCACAAGTCTGATCGAGCATCTAGCGAACAACTCATATCAATGGTCTAAACCCCGCCACAAGGCGGGAGGTAAGCTTAATGTTGATGTAATTTCTTTATTGTCATATAACTTAATTCTTTAATGCAAAAAATGGACCGAATGAGTTTACCACCAAATCCTCCTACCTGCAATGTCTGTCAGTCGACCGAACATGAGACTTTTACTCTTGCCCTTCAGGTGGAGTTAGTAATGAACAAGTCCAGCAAGCCACTTATGTTGGCAACTAGAGACAAAACTATGATATGAATTCTAATACCTACCATCCTAGACTTACGAACCACCCGAACTTTTCTTATAGGAATGACAACCCCACTGGTCCTCTCCAAGGACAAGGACAACAAAAATATGTTGCACCACCTCAAAGACCACCTCAACAAGGACCTCCTCAAAAGTCCAATTTAGAAACCTTAATGGAAAGCCTCATAGCCGGACAACAGAAACAGGAAGGTGTTATTAAAGACCTAATGCAAAAGGTAGTAGCCTTAGCAACACATAACAAAATTTTAGAAAATCAAATTGCTAATTCAACAACTCCTTCTAGTAGTTTACCACCTCAACCTGTTCATCATCTGGGTGCTCAGTGTAATGCTATAACTTGCGAGGAAGTAGACCTTAGGTACGAACCTTTAGAAGAACAAATTTTAGATGAGGAAGTCAAGACCGATCCTAAACCAGACTTATTAAAGGGAACCATAACACCCTCGATCATGCCTAAGGAGGAAGGCCTAGGTAATTTTAGAATCCCTGTTCAGTTGGATGGTAAACCCATCAAGTATGCATTGTGTGATACGGGATCTGGAGTAAATGTCTTACCTAAGTCTTACCTGAGGAAGTATGACCATAGAGAGTTAAGGGTGACTAATTTGATTCTTCGTCTAGCCTACAAGACCCTTAAGAAACCTCTAGGGATCTTATATGACACTCCCCTCAAAATAGGAGAACATGTTGTTCCTATTGATTTCATGATTTTAGATACATGAGAAGATCCAGAACCAGAGATTATTCTAGGGAGATCTTTCCTTTCAGTAGTTAATTGCAAGATGGATATGAAGAAAGGAACGATGGTCATCGAGCTAGGAAAGTCGATGATGGAGTACGAAGTATGAGAAGGCAAGTTGATTCAAAAACAAGTTTCGAAAATAATTCATGATGATGGAGATCCGGTTCCAAAACTGATCAAGGACCCCGACGAGTAGGGGTCCATAAAGTCGAGCTAACGATGTTAAATAAAACACCCCAGGGAGGTACATCAATATCTAATATCTATCTCTCCCCACCTTTTTTATTTTATTTAAATTATTTTCTTTCAGTTTTTATTCTTTAATAATTTTTATTTCGTTGTTTACTAATTATTTTTCTTTAGTGTGTAGAGGAAAAAGAAGAAATTCAAGAAAATTTTAGGCTATTATTGAAACTAATTTGTCTAACCTAATAAATTTTAAGTTGGTGAATATTTGTAGGGAATTTTGGTATGTCAAATTGTAGGGAAAATAAGGAGCAAACAAAGAAAAAGTGAGAAGACAATACAAAAATTGGCCAAGAAACGAATAAAAGCATCAGGTGACAAAACATTGCCTGCGTTTTCAAAAAGCTGGTAGCGCCTCGTCCAGAGAGTTCAGGTAAGGCGTTTTCGCAAAACGCTACCCGCACTTTAGAAGCGCTGGCTGCGTTTTGTTGTTTGCACATAAATTTTTGCCCGCCTTTTGGTTTTTAATCGGGGCCCTCTTTTTCTTTTCAATCGAAACCTTCCTCCTTGCTTTTTTCCCTAACCCCGACCCCTCTCCCTAAACGCTCCCAGCGCCACCCTCCTCCTCACCGCCGACCTCGTCGTCGACGTCGCTGGCGCTGCCACACACCACCACCTTCCACCTTCTCTTCTCTCCCTCCTCTTCTCACTTGCACTTTAATACTTTGAACTTTCAAGTTCCATTCCTCTTCTCTCTTCAAACTCAAGGTATGATTTTTTTCAACTCTTTCTCTTAATCTTTTGATTATATACTTCGATTATGGTATGATTTTGATTGAATTCTTGAGTTTCTTGAATGATTTGTTGTTTATACCATATACTATGTCCAAATTTCGAATTTCTTGATTTAAGTTTGATTCTTGGTTCGAACTATTGATTAGGGCATGAATTGAGATGTTGAATTTTGATCCTTTTGTTCCAGAGTAGAGTGAATTATAATGTTGTGTGTTTTGTGACAATAATGTGATGAAAATGTGAGAAATTTAGGTTTAGAGTTGGATGGTGAATGAGTTATGGTGTTAACTCTGTTTTTGGTGTGGTTTTAGGTTAGGTTATTCTTAATTTCAATCGCTAGTATCAAATAAGCATGGAGGAGTGTTAGTATTGAGTTCAAGCATTGTGATCATGCTTATTTGATACCGAGTATTATTCTTGGTGATTGTACTGAATTTGTGAAAGTTTTTAGATGATAAGGATGAAAAATCCAAGCTTCTCCGGTCCTCCGGGCGATGACGATGGAGCCGGTGGGAGCCGGAAGCATAAAGCTACGGCGGCCGAGAAAGGAAAACAGAAGGCTACGCCTCCAAGGGACTCGAGGAGCGTGAACCCCTTCAACTATGAAGGAGAGACCAAGAAGAGGTATGATCATCTTTTCCAACGAGCCCTCATCCCCACTAAATATATGCATGAACCTTTCTTGCGTAATTGCGGCATGTTGGATGATGTTTTGTGGATGTTAGGACGTTGCAATATGACCAACATAGCTAGGCTTAGCGAACCGACCTATTAGGGATCACCATTGAATTTTTATCTACCCTAGTTATGAACCTCCAAGGGAGGGATTGGTGTATCTGTTTTCAGCTTCTGGGGGTGGAAAGGACGTTGACTGTGTGCAAGTTTGCCCGTGCCTTTGGGTTACCTGAACGTATGTGTCGGGAATCGTCCCTCATACCCTTAGAGTGAGATGGGAAGGGTTTCTTTTACAGAATTTCTGGTTTTGACAATTGGGACCCTAGCAACACACCCGCAACCCTAATTAGAAACCCCGTGTTGAGGTATGTTCACCGCATACTCTCTTGCGGTATCTTCGGGAGACCCGGTAGCTCAAACAAAGCTACTCGGGCTGATTGTTACATGTTGCGGTGCATGCTTGATGCTGATACACGTGCCGACCCCGCAGCTATGCTTGCTCATCACCTTTCGAGTGTCGCTACCTCGTCCAACAACGGCATTGCCATAGGAGGTTACATCACACACTTAGCACGCCAATACGGCTTTAGACCGCCTAGAAACCCCACTGACCTTGTCCCGGGTAGCATAATTTTGCATGGTGATCAGTGTAACTCTTTTGGTTTGTGCAAGTTTGACAAAGACTCGCGTTGTCTTTGGGTTTATCCAAACAAAGCTAAGTTTCCCGTCCTTCATCCTCACATCTCACCCCAAGTTATTGAGAACTTGCTTTGGATGCCACCTTTTCCCGAGTTTGACCCCGAGCCTGAACCTGAAATCCACCCTGACCCTCAACCGAACAACCTCAGTTAGACTATGAGGCGCGCTTTCGCGACCTCAAGACCTCCATTGGCCAGGCCAAGCTCCGTATGAATGAGTTGCGGGAGAGTTTTGCTGAGTATAGGGGTCAGACTGACTTGCGTTTCAACCGTCTTTACGAGTTCATCGCTAACCTTGCCGGCCTTATACAGGTCATGTTTGATCGAGCCTCACCACCACTAGGACCGAGCCATACCAACCCTTCCCCACCGACCGAGGATCCTTGACCCTTTACTTGCCCTTACCCTTCACCGTTGTCTTCTACATTGCGGACAATGCAACGTTTAAGCATGGGGGGGGGGTTGAATATTTCACTTCTGTGAATATTTTTCTTATTTCTCTGTTTTTCGTTTATTTTTTTCTTTTATTTTTGTCTTTCTTTTTCTTATTTCATGCTTATTTTTCAGTTTTTAGTGTGATTTTCCTGTTTGTGTGTGTTTCTTTTATTTGCTTGTTCTTAGTTTAGTGTGTCTTCTAGGTTTTAGCTTGATTGTTTTCTTTTATTTGAGCTTTTAGTTGAGTGTTTTCTTTAGTTTTTCTTAGTTTTTCTCTCTAGCTTTCTTAAGTTTTTCTTCTAGTTTTTAAAATTGCATCCACCTAGATTGCATTAATTAGTAGCATATAGATTTTTCTTTTATTTCTTTTCTTAGTTTGTTTCTTTTTTCTTTCTTTCTTTTGCATTTACTTTACTCAAAAATCCAAATAAATCAGAAAATTAGAAAAAGACCAAAAAAATTAGAAAAGACTAGAAAAACAAAAAACAAATATAGGATAGGACTAGGATTAAAACCGGAAACACCTTCGGTGATGATTTGTAAACCCTTCTTACTTTCAGTTTAGCTTGCTTCGCTTAGAAAAGTCTAGATGAAATCTGAAAAGTTTTTGAAACCTTTTCCTTCAAATCTTCTGATTTTGAGTCAAGTTATAAAAGTTGCATTTGACTGCTTTGACTATCTTTGAAGGTATAAATATGCATGTCGTAAATCTTTGGGCTAAGTTTAGTTGATTGAGCCCGATCCCATGAGTTTACCAAAAATTACGAATTGATCACTTTTATCAATTCATGATTCCCTTAGTGACTCAACCATTAGTTGCATCTCTAGAACTTGTTTTGCATCTTGCTTGAGACTACATATTTGCATTGCACGCCGTGACAAAGTGATTAAGGTATTCATTCTATTTTGTTAAACTACATAGCCAAATAGCCTTCCTTACATTATATTTACCTTTCTTTTTGCCACGCCTAGCCTTTGTTTATCCCTCTTTCATGATTGAACCCTGACAATACAAGCCTTGGCCTTTGATATTCAGTATCCCTTTGCCTTGCTTGGTTGAATGAGAGTTTGCCGTTTTTTTGGACGGAACAGTTGGTTCGGTGTGTTTTTGAACAAATTATGAAGTTTGGGAGAGATTGTGCTTAATGATTCAAGCTGGGAGAAACTTAAAGTCCCACCTTTCGAATAATTTGGGTTTGGTAATGTTGTACATACATCATATTGAGGTCAAGGTTAAGCTTATATGTTTGTGTTTCTTCTCCCTTGATCACCCATCAAAAAGAAAAAAAAAAAGAAGTATAAAATAAATAAAAAAAGAGAAAATGAGTTCCAAAAGAAAATGGGTGATTAGAGAGATTCAATTCAATTTTCTGAAAGCTTTGACCTGTTTGTATTCAGTTCAGATTTTGATATTGTTGAGGGTGAAAGGTGAAATTCCTTGCATACATCAAGCAAGAAGGAGACTTGAGAGAGTTCTATTCATTATCAATCCAAGCATAGCTCTTAGCTCCTCATTCCCAAATTTTACCACTCCTTATCCCTAACCTAAGCCCCGTTACAACCCGGAAAAGTCCTTTCGATTGTGACTTGTGCATTGCATACCAATAGTGGAGAGTGAGGTCCTTACCAAGCTTATGGAAGTTTGTTTCTATTGGTCTGAGTATGAGAAAAACCCACATACAAATTCAAATTTGAGTGATTAAGTGTTTTTATTCTTTCCTATGTGAGGTTTGATCTTTTTTACTGACTTACGTCCATAACTAACCGCGCATATTTGCATTATTCTTGAGACTGTTGGCGGATTTATGCTTCTGAAGTACTTGTTCTCTCCTCTTTGGTTTCGAAAATTTCATCCTTTCTCTTTTGAACTGAGTGTTGATCTTGTCCAGACTGATCTTTGTGCTTGCTTGTTGAATTGATGTGTTCGAATGGTTAGCCTGAGGGGGTGTTAAGATTTTGTTCTTGTGACCCTTTCGAAAACCCTTTCTTTCTCCTTTTCTTCTTAAGTTCTGTTTTTCCTTGTTTGAGCCCTAATCCTCCTGTTTCAATTCTGACTTACTTGGGGACAAATAAGAGCTAAGCATGGGGGATTTGATAAGTCATTTTTATATAGAGTTTTTAGGGCTCAAAACACGTTTATTTCATGATTTTTATATCCGAAATTCCGTATTTTTTATGTCAATTTCTATTATTTATGCACTTGTTCGCGAGATTGGTGCAATTTGCACGAAATATTGGAAATATATCAAAACGCATGAAAAGTTGAAGGAAAATTGGGAAAAATCAAAAGAAATAAAAAAGGAAGTTGCAAAGAAAAAGAAGAGGAAAGGAGAAGCAGCCCAAAACGTGCCACGACCCAAGCCTAGATGAGATGGAACGACAAGGCGCGACCAGCGTTCTCAAAACGCAGCCAGCGCCTTGTCCAGAGAGTTTGATAGCTGAGAAAAAGCGAAACGCAGCCAGCGCTGCCAGCGTCCAGACACGGAGGAATCCCACTTTTGAACAAAGCGCTCCATAAAAGGGATTCTAGTCCGCCGTTACCAGGATCGTTTTTTAGTTAGTTTTTATCATCAGCTTCGAGAGTTTTTACAGAGCTTTTTAGGGGTAGATTTTAGATACTTTCTTTACAGTTAATTCACAAATATTGTTATTAGATTAGATTATTGCTTGTAATCGAAGAACACGAAAGAGATCCATTCGGGTGACACGAAGAGATCAATTCCTCCAATTCGAACACTGTTATTTCTATTACTTTAACGTTTTCTTGTTATTGTTTAGATTTTGTGATGTTTACTTACAGTAATATGAGTAGCTAATTTCCTTTGTTTGGGAGATACACTTGATGTCTTTCGATTTGAATTTGAATACAGTCTCGGTGTTAGGTTATCCTTTGATTCGTTGAGGGAAGGAAGCACCGCTCGAGAATTCATCGACCGGAACTTTGTGGATGGCCAATATCAAGGTCCCATGCCAGCTGGTGGTGGAGAAAATCACGAAGCTCATTGTCATGCGAGCTTGTCACGTTCTGAGAGTTCATCACGGCGTCCTCCTCGCCATTTATCATGGCGGTTCGGGTTTCGCCCCTCTCTCTCTCGTTCATATTGTCGATGAAATGGCCCGTGGCTACAACTCGGCTCCCATGCTGGTGGCGGAAACTCTATTGGGCCTTGATTCCTGGAGTTCAAAGCAAATCTTTCGCGGAAGCCCCCTTGTCCTCCAAGTATCGACGTCTTTTTTTTATTATATATGTTTTTTTGCCTTTTTTTTCTTGATTTTGTATGAATTATTCAAATAATTCATGTGGAATCAGTTTGTCGATTTTTCCTTGGGTGTATATTTTTTTTCTTTTTTTTTTGTTTTTGCAACCAAGAGACTTACTATCTTCCTTCTTCTTAGATATGGCTCATGGAACACATCAGCATAGTGTTTTCTCCTATAACCCCATCGGAATTGGCTCACTTTTGCCAGTGCAAAAGGAAGTATGAGGCACGCGGTAGCTTTGACGAGTGGGTGATCTTGAAGGATCACAAAGAAATTCAATGGTAGATTCAATGGTGGAAAGTCTCCTTCTTCTCCAACCATTCAAGCGAGGCAGCTCATATCACCCTGCTAGGTTTGAGGGAACTCACCTACTACTTTCTCGACCGGCTGCTACCATGTAAGATTCCCGACCTTACCAATCTCCAAGGCTCGGTGGTCGAATCATGGATTAAAAATTGGAAGAAACGAGCAGGAGTTGAAGTCCCACCGCCTCATCGCATTTCGTCTTCGTCGACCGATGGATATCGAAGTTGGTTGGTTGCTACTATTGGTGCGATACAATGGCGCGAAAAACGCACTCGTTCACCTCCCCGAGAAACTCAAAAATTTAAGAGCATCATCATTGCCGGGGAATTGGGGTCAGATTCTAACCAGAAAGGATCTCACCCTAATGCAGAAAAATCAAGCAAGACTTGTGAAGCGAGCACTAAAGGGTCTAAGGACTCCGACTCAAACTAGGACTTGACGCATATCTAGCAAATAAGATGGAGAGGAAAGAGATGAGATAAAATGCAGGAAAGAATGCGTAAGCTACGTATTTGTTTAATTTGATGTTTTTCCTTTATTAAAATTAGTAAAACAAAATGTATCGAACAAGAGTGTACTCCTTTTATTGATATGAGAAGTAATACATTTCATTTTGTTTCATAAGAATTAACACGAGCCATGATCTTCTTCTTAACAATCCTTGTGTCTTCAGCAGCAAAACTCGTAATCTCTCCTTTTACCTAACTTGTCCTGAAGGATTTTCAAGTTAGTCCCTCATTTTTTTTCTTCTTTTTTTTCTTTTTATTCTCTCATAAGCAAGTGGCCTATTGGCAGTTCAGTTGCTTGCTTTCATAAGGTAATACATGTTTAAGTAGCTAGGGATACTAACCCCTTAGTGGCTTAGACATAATAGCTTTTCAACCATAGTTATTAAAATCTCGATCCTGATCAACGATTGTACGAGTTTATGATCCAAAAATCCTCCATCAATCCAACTCATACTAGGATCTTAAAGTAGTTAGGATCGTACGGTCCTGATTTTGTCTGAATATTATATGTTAGAATCGCAATACGATTCTACAATCTTGCGATTCAATTCACGATCCTACCTCAATTTGATAATGTTTGCGCACAATATCATCGATTTAAATTTTGTCTTGTCATAACAATTTAAATTTTGTATTGAAGTTTTCAACTGATATACAATTTAACGTATTGCTTCATTACTAGTGAATAAAATGTTAAGATTTTAACTATCATAGAACTTTATTTGATATTTTTCTATTATATTAGAATCTTACCCTCGATCCAATTCTACGATTCTGATCCTAACTACGTCCATCCATCCTAACTAGGATCCCGATTCTAACAACCTTGTTTTCAACTGATCTAGGTTTATAGGCTGGACGAGTTCTTCTCCTTCAGGTGTTGCCAAACGGGCATCACCTCCAGGTGTAATGGAGATAATGACATAAGGTTCTTTCCAATTCGGGGCAAACTTGCCGCGAGGATCTTGACGAGTAGCCCTCATTTCTTGTAACACTAAGTCACCTTCCATCAAGTCTCGATCCTTAACCTTCTTATTGAATGCACGCATAATCTGACTGTAATAGAGCTGAATATTATGTAATGCGCGAAGTCGGCGTTCATTTAACAAGGTTAGCTCCTCATACTTGGCTCGGGCCCATTCAACTTCAGGAATCTGGCTTTCATCAATGATTCTCAAGGAAGGGACATCGATTTCTACAGGTAAAACAGCTTCCATCGCGTATACCAAAGAGTAGGTTGTAGCCCCAGTTGCAATTCGAATTGAAGTCTGATATCCCCATAATGCGAAAGGGAGTTTGTCAGGCCAATCCCTATAAGTGACCGCCATCTTCTTAATGATTTTCACGAAAGTTTTGTTCACAGCCTCGACTGCTCCATTTGTTTGCGACCGATAAGGAGAAGCATAATGATGTTGGATCTTGTACTTGGCCAAAAGGGTTGCAAATTCTCCCATGAAATGACTTCCATTAACACTGATCACTTCCTGTGGTACCTCATATCTCCAGATGATGTTCTTCAACATAAATTTGGTGACATGCTTGGAGGTAATATTTGCATAGGCAGCAACTTCTACACACTTAGTAAAATATTCGACAGCTACTAGCACATATTCATGACCTCATGTACCCTGAGGCGAAACCTTTCTAACAATGTCGATACCCGATACTGAAAATGGCTAGGGCGAGGCCAAAGTAGTCAAGTGAGATGATAGTTGATGCTTAAGGTCAGCATACTCTTGACACTTTGAGCATTTCCTCACAAATCGAAGACAATCTAACTCCATCGTAGACTAGAAATAACCTGCTCGCTGAATCTTCTTTACTAACATCCTCCCATTCATGTGGGTTCCACAATCTCCTCCGTGGGTGGACTTCATCAGTTCTTTGGCTTCTGTCTCGTCGACGCACAGCAGATTGATACCGGTTGCAGCCTTCTTGTACAAACGGTCCTGAATAATGCAGTATTATGCAGCTATCAATCGGATAGCCCTCCGAGCTCGGTGCCCATCAGGCCCACTTCCTTTCTTTCATTAGCAGCGGACCATTCTCTTCAACGCAGTCCTTAAGGTGTTGAAACTATTTTAGTGCCTTATCTAGATCTTCTGTTTGTTGCTCTATTTACTGATCTCGACGCTGAAGGTGTTCTTGAACCTTCTTGTCTTGTTGGATGGTCGTGTGCATGATCAAGTCACACATACTGTTTTTCAAATCTCCCAATGCTGGTCTCCGAGATCTTCAAGGCTTTCATCATCACTTGCCTATATGCTATTGACAGTAAATGTTGTCGGATCTTCACGAAGGAGTAAAAGTGCTCCTTCGTCCGTGATACATTCGGAGGGATCAAAAGTGCCCTCTCCTATGAAAATAGCATGATTCGGGAGAGGATTACTTTTGTTGTTGGGTTTCTTAGCCGACTTGGGCGCTGGTAATTCGCCAGAGCGAATCATCTTCTCAATGAGGTTCTTAAGCGTATAGCATCGCTCGGTGTCATGTCCTCTCACGCGATGGTACTTGCAGTAGGCATTGCTGTTCCAACCAAGCCCTTTGTTCTCAGGCTCCGGCCTAGGAGTAGGTAACCTAATCTTGTCAGACTTTAGCAGTTGATCCAAGGCTTCAGCATATGTCATGTCAAGTGGAGTATAAGAATCATACTAGAAGAATGTCGGTTTTTGTGACGACCCATGATTCATATTCTGGATGACGTTAGTTTCCACTGCTCTCGAAGCACTAATGGTTTTTCGAGCGGTATTACTCCCCTTCCAACTCTGGGATGTCGCATTTCTCTACGACATAAAAGTCTTATTGCTAAGCAAGACTTGACTTCAGGCTTTGGATGAAGGTATCCAACTGTACTTCCGTTGGAATGACACTGGTCACTTGGGACATCTTAGAATGCCATCTTTCATAGTAAGCCAAGAACGGCTCATCTTCCTTTTGGCGAATGACCATGACATCAGTTAAGGTCACCTTATCCTTTTGAATCTTGCTGTAATGTTCAATGAATGCTCGACGCAAAGCAGTCTAATCTGCCCGAGTTTCCAAAGGAAGAGTATAATACTAATCTAATGCTTCATCATTCAGCGATGATGGAAAGAGTTGCTTGTAGTGTTCAGTGCCGATGCCTCGGAGTGGCATCACCCGGTTAAACTCCCATACATGATGCGTCGGGTTTGTAGAAGGACTGAACTTCTTCAGAGGTATATCCATTTTGCCAGCTATCTTGTCATCAATCGCAGCAGGCGGTTCGAATTCAACGAACTGATTGGCGAAGACAGGTAATTGGCTCATAGCATTCTTGACTACACTCAATTGTGCCTTTACCTCGCGGATAGCATGAGTGTCTTGGACTCCAACCTCAGTCTTGACTGATGTAACATGAGGGATAACCACTGGAGGTGGTGGCTTAAGTACGGAATCATCTAGAATATGGATAACTCCTCCCGTGTGGGAGCTTTCACCTAGCATCTCTTTACCCTTGTCAAAAATAGTTGCAGGATTAGGAACAACTTCCATAGCGTGCTCATCACCATTGCTCATCTCTACATGTGCACTAATGCGGTGCAGAGCTTCCACTACCCCGTTCAAAGTTTCTTGTTGTTTCTCAATACAACTATTCTGCCTATCAATGAGTTGTCGTTGTTGGGCAGTAAGCTCTTCAGCTTTCTTCTCCTGTTGCAGAATGGCGAAGGTGATCGAACCTTCCATCTTGTTGAACCTCTCCTCGAGGAACTTGGTCAAAGCAGCATTGACCGAGTTGTCAGCCTGATTTTCATTGGCAGACAAGTCGAATTGCAGACGGCGAGATACCTCTGACTTGGAATTCTGCGAGTCGTAACCCGGGTTTCGGATTAGGCGGCCTAACGGTCTTAGGATCCAAGCTAGACTCGGGTTTCCTATACTCACTAAGATACAACACACAGCTCAGAGATTGACCTTTTGAAAGACACAAACCTCCCCAAATGAATGCATAGCCTAACCGACCTACATGGGACTTCCTAAAATGTGTAACCTAAATACTGACACATAGGAAGACTCACCCGGGACACGGGTTTGCTTGACCTAACTTTACATGAACCTAACGACAACTTGATCATTATAAAGAGCCAAATAAAGCCTGTTATGGCGAGTCAATGTTTCTCAATTCGGATGGGCCCCTTCCATAGGGTGACCGTTTTAAGGGGAATCTGTTACGAAAAATTTATCAGTCGAACTCAAGCCATGTCGACTATTAGGCGGGCTAGGATAATGATCGACAGGATCGACGGTCTACTCTTTCTATATTTTTTTATTACAGTTACCTGGAAAGTGGGTATTGTAAAGGACTGGATAAAACCAACAAAAGGTGTGTTACAATTAACTTATAGACTTAATTATCAAATCCAATATGATTGGGCCTAACCACGGGGCGGCCATAAAATTAGGGTGGACTTAATAATTAACCCAATAAATTAATTTACTCGAACCCGGTGATTATTACACAATCTAGAACTTCACTCACTAACTTTGTTTTGACTTTTATCAGATTTCATGGACCCTCGTTTGGAGAATGTCGTAAAGGGCCATGTAGAATCATCCAAGGCGAGTTGTGTTTACTTTATGGACTAAGGTAATTAACCTTTATAGATAAATGGCCTTAACCACTAGGTTAACCATAATTTTTGAGATTAATTAACCTAGTTGTAAACATGACTCTTCTCGGCCCAATGACTACTATATGGACTAGAACAACATCCCTAAACTCAGGTTGACTCTTTACAAAAAACTTGAAACACATAGCACATAGCATACATATGGACAAGGGGATCCTAACCAAGGCTCTATGTACAAAAGGGTTTATTGGCTAGATAGCCTTATCGGCTCATGTACTCGCCCCTGGATGCATTCTCGTTGTAAAAGCAACTCGAATGTAGGGGGTGTTTCTCTTTGTGGCTCGTGTGGAAACCTCGAAGAGTGATGCATGAGTGGATGTGGTGACTAAGTCTCATCCGGTGTAAAGGCACCATCAGAGTATAGCCAGTCCTGCATCCCATAGGTAACTTTTGTTGTTTTAAGGAAAAAACTAAACCGCCGCTTTAAGTGCAACACAACCCACATACGTGACCCAGAGGTAGCCCGGTATATGCAATGTATTAATGCCTAAAAAAGAATGACTTAATACTATAAAGAAAGGATTTATTTTCTTTCCTAATTTTTAAGGCATACTAAACTTATTTCAACTTTTACCCACTTTTAGAACTCCCCAGTGGAGTCGCCAAAAATCCTGTGGACATTTTTCCTCGCCGTTCGGGCTTCCGAACGTCCACGTTGGATTGGGGTGTAATTCGGTGATTTGTGCTGGGGTTTGAACCTTTGAAAAAAGACCCTTTAAGGAATTTTAATTACGTATTTCAGGAATAATATTTGTATAATCACTTTCCCTTTACTTATGCATTTTATGAGTTATTGGAATTAAACCTTTAAGAGTGAACATCCGCTTGTTCCAAACTCTTCCAAATTTAATCCAATTTGCTCATTTAAATGTTCGACTCGGAAGAAAGCAATCTATGCAAACATTCTTTAGAAATACATAAAGAAAAGCCTTAAGGTTGCATCGACACATTGTAAAACCATGTTTTGCCATAGTTTATGCAACCCGATGTGCTTTTAGTTCGAAATGGGAGTCGCCACCCGACTTTTTAAGGAAAAGCCAAGACAAACCAAAGAGAAAAGAAAGAAAGAGTCTGCCTACGAAACCCAAGAGTGGATCTGGGGGTAAGGCTACGAACTCGAAAAGTAGGAACTTCAAGAGTTCACATCTCAAAAAAGGAAAGACTTTACTAGAAGTTTTAAGGGTGCTTTTATAAGATTTGGAAAAGAGAATAAATAGGAACTTTATAGAATTATTTCATTGAACATGCAACATGAATCATAAAATAAAAAGTACAACATTTGCACATTATTTACAAGAAAACAAAGGAAGCTTTAGATCTTACATTGTGCTAATTTGAAGAGGCCTTGCCTTGCTCTTGTGCTTGAAAATACTCCTCTTAATTCCCTTGAATAATACTCCTCAAAAGTTCTAAAACAAACCAAAAGAAGTAGGGAAAAGTGGTGGGAAAGAAGGTAGAAAAGAGGGCTTTTTATGGCTTTTATGTGTTTAGGCTTTAGGGTTTTTTGTGGTGTTTTGGATATGGTGGGTTTAGGGAATTAGGAGATGGTAAGGATAGGAATTATGATGATATGTGGATGGTGATAAGATAAGAAGAAAGATGAGTAGAATAGTGATATGAATATGGAGGTGAGAGTAGAGATTAGAATAACACTAGAGAGAATAAGAGAATTGGTGAGTGAATGAGTGAGAGAGATAGGATGACTTGATGAGTGAAGATTGAGTAAGTTTGGCTTTGAGAGGAGTAGTATTTATAGGAGAATGAGGTAGTAAGAGATACATGCAAATACATGCACATACATGCCCTCTTGTCCAAGGTAGTCAAGGCATAAAACACTAAGCAGTGAGGGAGGTGAACTTGGAATGGACGGTGGCACGATGTCAATTGACCGCGTGTGGTCGGTGGTCAAGGTTGACCGGCCACCAGCACGTGGGGATGAACTTGTTCTCGTCCATGCATCCATGGACGGTGGGGGGAAGAATGCATTCTGCCTAGGGAAGTGGTGTTTCACACTTGGACGGTAATGTGATTGCATTTGAGTTTTGTGAAGCATTTTTGAAGTGTTTTTGTGAGGATTCGAACTCGTGACTTCGTGGCACTGGCTTGCATGGCTTGCTTTTTACGTAGGCATGTTGCATGTGATTTGCATACAAATATTAAGGCATATTTGTACGTGTAAAGGGCACTTACTTTAGCTCTTGTCGTTCGATCTCTTCTTCTTTATTTGATCCTTTTATTTTATATATTTATGTTGTATAACTTGTGACAAAATTCGGTGTCTACAGCTACCCACTCCGGGAATTCCACGATTCTGATAAACTTAGCCTCTAGTTGTTTCTGAATCTCATCATGGATTTTGTCTAACCATTCAATATTGATCTGACGTGGTCATTGTTGAACTGGTTTGGCATCAGGATAGAGGGGTATAGCATGCTCGACAATCTTTCTGTCGTCCCAGGCATGTACTTATAAGACCAAGCGAAGACATCAACAAACTCTCTCAAAAGATCGGAGAACTCCTGTTGCTCCTGCATGGTTAATGATTTGCCAATTTTCATTTCCCAGGGAGTTTCAGGCGTCCCCACACAAGCTATCAACTTGACCGTGCCCACGGTCCCCTGCGGGACAGTTTTGTCTGTTGTGTAAAATGATGAGTTTTGAGTAACAACCTTGATTACTATTTAATGTATTTAGGTCATTTTAGCTAAACAACATCTAAGAAGCAGATTTTATCTATCTTTTATGATACTTTAGCACACTTTTATCACATTTTAAGCTTGAGATTAGAGTGATTAGTGAAGATCTTTGCTGAGATTATTGGTTCTTGTATTGGATTCTATTGAGTTTTATTGGAAGTTTGAAGATTATTCTCAACTTTGAAGCATTGGAGCTTTATTATTCTGAAGCTTTCTTCCTTGTTATCACAATCAATAAGCATTTCTTAACCTTTCTCTCTCTAACTTATTGCTTATTTATTAATTCTCTATTTTTGTTATTGTTGGTATTGTTGAATCTTTATTGTCATCTTGTCTACTCTTTTAAGCATGAATGAAGTTGTTGATGTTATTATCATGATAGTTATGATGTATAGTGGCTAGAACCTTAATGGGTTAGGGAGATATTAAGGGTATAAATAGGTGATTAGGTTTGGGTTAGCAATATTAGTGAGTAACTAGTTAGGAAATCAACTTCCTAATCCTATCCTTCCCTCAAGTGGGATGTATTTGGGTGCGAAAGCATCCTGAATACATCCAACGCTTGTTGGAAGGTAGGAATTAGGATAGTTAGTATTCTAGTTCGCGAAAGCAAATAGAAACTAACTAGGAAATTCCGTTCCATTAACTCTCCCGGGTCTGTCAATGGACTTTGGGGAAGTTAATCTGGACTATCCTTGAAAGAGGAAGCCCGGTGGGTATTTTCTAACGGAGTTACCATTTGATTTCCCCTTTTCGTTACTCTCTTGTTGCGAAACCCATTTCCTCATTCCCGTTTGAATCCCGAAAGTCTCCCAACACCCATTGTTTCACCTTTTTTACTTAACGTAGTGTGTTTGTGCTGTTTTTACCTTGAATCCTATCATCCTTTCATGATGGTAAACCATACCTAGAGTCAACTAGTTGCAGCTAAGGCCCCTAGCTCCCTGTAGAAGAACGATAAAACCGAGGTCTTACAAACCACGTTACAACAAATGGCACCATTGCCGGGGAGCAAGCGCACCTAGCTTAGCTCTTTGTCTTTAGGTTGTTTAAGATCATTTCACTGCTAGAGATTTTGTTATCCTTGGTTACTGGAAATTTGATTCTTCTGTTTGTTCCTTTTGTGCATGCGGACTCGCTCTCGACGAGGCCAAACACCTATAACTCCACCGAACCCAAATCCGGAGAGCATTATTCGTCAAGCTAACGCCGGCTCGAGACGAAGAAGACAACAAATGGAGCGAGAGACGATCGAAATTCCAATGGCTGAAGGAGAGTAAGTTCCACCCCGTACCTTAGCATCATATTCCTTACCATCGTCGGGTACGGGAGGCGATCCCATCATATTACCAGAATTGCCACCGAACGCATCGTTCGAGTTCAAGCCATATTTGTTGGAGATATTTGAGAGCATCCCGTACCATGGAGGAGAGCATGAAAATCCTATTGACCATATCAACAGGTTCGAACAACGCATCGGCTTCATACAAATGAATGGAGTTTCCGCCGAATACATGAAACTGAAGTTTTTCCCTCTTACTTTGAAAGGGAAAGCACTATTATGGCTCAACACGTTTCCGCCCGGAACTTATTCAACATGGGATGCCCTTAGCCGCGACTTTCTTCAAAGGTTTTTCCCCAATAATGAGGCGTGTCGGTTGAGGCAAGCCATCATGAGCTTCAAGCAAGAGTCCGATGAGTCGTTATTCGAAGCTTGGGGGAGATTCAAAGGTCTCTAACAGAGGTGTCTACACCATAATCTTGAGGATTGGTTATTATTGCATCACTTTTATTCCGGACTAAGTAGCTCTTTGCGAGAATCCATCGATCATACCTCTGGGGGCATGTTCCTCAAGAAGACGGCGCAGGAAGCAAACGTATTTCTTCACGAGCTATCTCAAAACTCTCCTCAGTGGGGAGGCGGCCGTGGTCCAAGAGATAGTCCTCCTCTAGAAAGCAATCCTACTATTAAATTTCTCATGAATGTCGTTCTTGAGATGCAACAAAAGGCAGCTTTGGAGGAAACCACGAGGTAAGTAAAGGCAGCTCAAGAAGTACCTATACTTATTCCGGATGCCCGAGTTCTTGTATGTGATTTTTGTGGAGGGCCACATTCTTTAAAGAGATGTGAAGAGTATCAAACCGAGCAAGTCCAAGCCATTTATCCCAACAATAACCTCTCCTATACCAATCAAACCCCCATTCGTCCTCGTGGGAATTATGCCTACAACCAACAAGCTCCACTAAACAAAAACCCACCCCCCGGTTTCCTAAATCAAAATCGCCGCAAATACCACCAAAATCACCACCAAAATCCTCACCAAGGTCAATCTTCCCAAGCACCCAAACCACCACAACAAGAAACCCTTGACCAAACCCTTCAAAAGTTGGCCTTATCTCAAGAAAAGATAGCCTTATCTCAAGAAAAGATGGCCTTAGATCGAGAAAAAGACCAAACTCGCATTAAGGACCTCGAGTTACTATTAGCTCAATTGGCACAACAATCTTAACCTATCCAATCTTTGCCTAGCCAACCCCAACCTAACCCGAAGAGACAACTTAATGCTATTACATTGAAGAGTGGCAAGGAGATTGATGGCCCTAGGATGGTGGGAGAGGGAGTCTTGGGTGACAAAGAAGGTGATGTGGTGGATATCTCGGAGGAGGAAGATTTGATGGAGAAGCGGGAAAGTGAGTTAGTCTTGGGTGAGGAAGTTGAGGGAGTACATGAGGATGAATTGTGAGAATCTAGTAAAGAAAAAGAGCAGATGGAGAAGTTAAGGAAAGGGAAAGGAAAGATGGTGGAAGAAGAGCTAATCAAAACTATTGAGAAGCCAAAGCTACCGCCGGTCCCTTTTCCCGAGTGGTTAGCAAAGCCAAAATCCGATGCAAAGTTTTTAAAACTCATTGAGATGCTCAAGAAGCTTCAAGTGAACATTCCATTTCTTGATGCCATTTCTGAAGTCCCGTCCTTCAAGAAGCATTTGACAACTGGTCCTACACGGGCCAACCTACACGGGCCCGGTATTCATGGTACGACATTGGATACCTCCTTTATTGATCATTGGTGGATGATCCCTATTCAAGTTCTTGGTTTTTATTGTGATGATTCAAGCATGAGTGTTTGAAGAGTTGCTTCATTCTCTCTCTATTCTATTGATTATGAGGCCTAGAGTGTTGGATTACCTAGCTCAAGGTCATATCCTTTCTTTATTGTTCAAGTTTTGGTTCGATTGTTGCATCAAAGTTCCAACTCAAGCTATTTCGTCAATACTGTCACCGCGCCACGCTCCACATACTCTCCTCCATTGTTCGTCCTTAAAAACTTCCCCTTCAACTGGTCTGTGTCTCAACTTGTTCTTTCCACTTCAAGAAAACACTAAACACATTAGATTTATTCTTCAAAAAATAAACACATACCTTCTGACTGTGATCATCAATAAAGATGACATAATATTGAGCACCACTCATGGAGTTGACTAGCGCAGGCCCCCACACATCTGAATGCACTAATTCCAACTTCTCTGGTTTTGGTTCCCTGCCAGTTTTGGTGAAACTGACCCTCTTCTGCTTACTGATGACACAACTCTCATAGAGCTCCATGTCTACAGTTTCAAATTCTCCAAAATGCCCTTTGAAGCTAGAAACTTTATGTCATTCTCACTTATGTGACCAAGCCTGCAATGCCATAAACTAGAACAACAAGCAACATTGACATTAGAATTCACATTAGTGCTATCCCTTGTGGAGTACAAAGTACCGGATCTCAATCCCTTTGCCACTATCATAGCACCTTTCATAATCTTCCATCTTCCATTCCCGAACCCTGTAGAATAGCCCATCTCATCAGTTGATTAACTGAAATCAAATTCCTCTTAATACTAGGAATATATATGACATCTTCCAGCTTCCAAAGACCACCATTTGCATTCTTAATATTCACGTCTCCTCTACCTGTTATCTCATAATATTTATTGTGAGCAAGGTAAACCCTGCCAAAATTTCCACTCTTGAAATTATGAAATAACTCCCTGTTTGAAGAAACATGAAAAGATGCACTAGTATCAACTATCCAAGAATCCTCAGGGCTAGATACACTCAAGATTAGTGCTTAACAATGGTCTTCAGCAGAGTTGATAGAGTCACGGTCATCATTACCCTTCCCTCTCTTAGGTTTAAGGCAATCCCTCTTAAAGTGACCTTTATCTCCACAACCATAACACACAACTTCACTTATGTTCTTAGGCTTGCCTTTACCCCTGGACTTCGACCGCCCCCTTGAATTATTAAAATTCCTATTGTTCTTCCTACCCTTGACACTTAAGGCACTTCACAAAGATTCCCCACCAGAATTCTTTCTACGAAGGCTCTCATTAGGCAGTACAGACTTGACCTCATCAAACTTCATCTCGTCAGTACTCTTAGCACTACTAACAGTAGTTACAAGAGTTTCTCAAGAATCAAGCATAGAAGACAACAATATGGAAGCTTTAACATTCTCAGCAAAAGTCATTTTTACTGAAGCAAGTTTGATAATATGATTTGTTACACTTGGCTTCTCATACATCTCCTCGAGTGCCTTCAACAATTCCTTCCTTGTCTTTTTCTCTATAACATTAAACCTAACGTTCCAAGTCAACGACATCCTAATTAGGGACATCGCCTGTCGATCGAGCAAATCGTACGCGGCTTGCTCCATGGAGTCTGGCTTCTTCTCTAACAGCGAAACATGCGGCGACTTCGAATACAGCAGATCCACAACCTGCAACCTCCAATAGGTGAATTGAAGTCAAATCCGTCAAATTTCTCAATTTCATACTTATCTCCTAACATTGTTTGAAAACGAGTTCTGTTTCAGCAACCTGCAGGCTCTTATACCAGTTTTTAGGATCGAAGAGCACTCAAACAACCACAAATAATAGGAAATAATAGTGGAAAAGAAATCATAAATTGACACTAGAGGTTTAACATGGAAAAAATCTAAAGCGGGAAAAAAAAACCACGGAATCGATGCACTAGTAATAGGAGGATTACAATTACACATGTTGTGTTTCTCTCTATCTCACTTGATGATTAGGGGGAAGATTTGACCCCTATATGTATTAGTGGTACAAAAGAAACTAGGTTATAATAATAAGGAAAGCTGCTGCAGAAAGGAAACATCTGTAAAAAGGAAACATTTGTAAAAAAAAATAAATATAGGCCTTGGATGTCGTGCTTTATGGGCCTTGGATGACATGTTTTCCTTCTTTCCCTTTATTTCCCACTTGGTCTCCACACACAATAGGTGCTACGCTGCTATGTGTGCTTTGTCAATGGCATACACAATTAACACGAGATTGATGACGAAACATCAGAAAAACTATATGATATATTTTCAAATTACAAAATATATTTTTATTTTCAGTTAATTTAATATGGAAATTCAATCAAAAATAAGTATGGAAAGAATAATTGCAATATTTTTTTAAATAAAATATTTTAATGGTCCAGATTTATGCATGATAGATCAACGGTTCATATTGATAAACTGCCGTAAGAAAAAAATTAGGGAAAATCCAAATGGTAGGCACAAACTATTACTTATTCCAAGTTGTGAATCCCTTTTTGAAATATTCCAAATGGTAGGCTTAATGACAAAACTATTCCAAACCGTAGGTTTATGCCCAAACAATCGTTAGAAATTCTTTAATTAAAAAGAAAAAGTTGTGTTTTCTCCCGCCATCTCATTGCTTTGCTTGGACAGAATGATGCTTGTGCCTAGACGCAATCAAACACCCACAAAAATTAGCCAAAAAAACTAGCAACCATGATCTCAAAATTCAACCTTTCAACCTGAACATATAAAGTTGGACAAAATCGAAACAGGGTATATACCTAAATAGATAAATTTGCAGGGGATCTAGGGTTTGGTGGGATTAGGCTCTATTGTCCCAAAAATTGTCCACCCAAACCTGCAAATTCTCTCAGTTTGGGATCATGTAATTGAAGATACAACGGCAGTTGTTGAGAAGGATTGTACATCAAATTTGCCCCATTCGACCCAGAAACAGAGACCCCCCAATTTCAAAGTAGAAGTCACCATGCTTGTTTAACACTAACCCAAAATAAAAAACAGAGGGAATAATTTGTTGGTGTTGTGTATATTTTTTTGCTTCATCTTCAATGATTTGACTTTTACGGCATTCAACTATAGACAGAGAACACCTTAACCCCAAAAGGAAAAAAAAAAGAAGAAAGGGAAACCCAGATGTGGTTTGGATCAACAACAAAATATGAAGACCAAATTGAAATTTTTTATCTAAGGTCGCGGGAATTTAGCGAGCTTTCTTATTTAAAAGTGCAGGAATTGATTCGAAAAGTTGTCTCCTGCTGCAGATCCTTCAAATCTTCCACTGAGGTTCCCTTTTTTTCTTCAAAATTGGCCGGCGTGCGATGACGAACGCCAATAATCAGATGAGGGAAGGCCACCACCGACACCTAGAATTTGAGTGTCGAGTCTTGTCTGTTTCGATGTGGAGTTCTAGGGAGGAGGACACTGCAAGCGAGGCCTGAGAGTTTCGATCAAATAGAACACAAAAACACGACGGTTTCTTTTTTCTTTTTAATTCATAGCAGCTGGTGGGCATCAACCTACAATTTGGAATAGTTTTGTTATTAAGCCTACCATTTGGAATATTTCAAAAAGTGGTTGACAACTTGGAATAAGTATAGTTGGTGCCTACCATTTAGAATTTCCCAAAAAATTAACTACCTTAGAATTTTTCAACTACTCTCGTAAGAAATAACTTAAACTGAATTAATGTCGACTTGGTCATTGTTGCTAACTTGGTTGTAAATGTAACTGCCTGAAATGTAACTACCCAAATTATCGGGAAAAAAATGTAAATGCCTGAAATACAAACACCAGGATCATCTAATAATTTGTTGGAAGAGGCAAGAGGAAGAGAGGGAAAATGGAGAAACAATTGAAGCTATGTCAATCCTACAAGGAGTTTTACAACTTAGGTTAGGAGCTCAACACTTGACTTAAGAAGTAGTGGTATTGCGAGAGGGGAAAGAACCCGTGAACTGAGCCACAACATGTTGGTAGGCTGAACAAAAATCTAGTGACATTAGCAAATTACTTGGATTTTGTACTAAGTGAGTGCCACCATTTTGGCCTCCAATGGCAAGGGAGAAATGGGAGGAAGGGGTTGTTATTAGTAGAGGTGTCCAAAACCGTTAATCGCAATTTCGGTTAACCATATATGCGGTTAACAACATTTGCGGTTTACATATTTTACAATAGATATAAACCTAAACTGTTTTATGCGGTTAACCGGTTGGTGATTAACCGCATTGATAATATGGTTAACCGCTTTTTGGGTTCGTATTATAGTTAACCGAGGTTAACCATTGGTTCCTAGAAATTTAAAGTAATAAATAAGGAAGAATAATTAACATTTTGCTTTGAAATTTCAAATTTTGCAACTCAATTAATCAAAGTCGGTTAACCACTTCACAAAAATGCAAAACCGAAACTTAAACTACTTAAACCGGTTTGGTTAACCTAAAGCACAATTTTCGAAAAATTTAAATGGTTAACCGCTTTTACCGGTTTGGTTTATGCGGTTTTACGGTTTGATTTTTGGTTTCGGTTTTTATTGGACACCCCGACTTATTAGAGGATGAGGATGATAGAGAAAGAAAGAGAGAGAAAATAGAGAGGTCGTGACCAACCAATAAGATAGAAACGTCGTTTTCACGATTTTAATTAATGGGAATTTGACGATATAAGTCTTGTCTTAGACACTTTTTATGTATATTATCCTTCATCAAATTCGTTTTTCTTCAGAGTTGGGCATTATTTTTATAATAGTAAGTATTAATTATCAATTATAATAAATTAGGGATGAGTAGGTTGCGCCAATGACTACAAATGATACCGCCGAATCAACCTGTTCCGTTATTCTTATTTAAACGTTTTTTGAAAGGGAGATTGGAATCTAATAAACCAACCTTTAGGGGTCCATTGAAAAAAGGAACCAACCTTGAACATTAATTTACAACGAACCAACCTTGTCATGTTGATTTTTCCAGCGACCCGCCACCGAGTCTGACTCGTCGGAGATGTGACGTGGCGGCGGTGCTTGCTTATGTGGAGGGTGTTTTGACCAAAAAAAAATTGTCCAATTTTGCTGAGTTGGATTAAATAATTCAACTTTTTCTTTTTTTAAAAATCAACCTAAACCCCCCTCCCCCTTTCAGCAATTATACGGAAGGACCGAGTGTACATGGCACGGTACACTCGTTAAAAATATGCATTTAACGTGGGAAAAACTGCATTGCGTAAGGGAAAATATGCATCCAAGCTGGGAAAATATCCAAGTTGGGAAATTATCATGATACACCCATATCATGATAATTCTGCATCCAATGTGGGAAAAACTGCATTGCGTAAGGGAACATATGCATCCAAGTTGGGAAAATATCCAAGTTGGAAAATTATCATGATACACTCATGTCATAATAATTCTGCCTCCAAAGTGAGAAAAATTGTATTGTGTAAGAGAAAATATGCATCCAAGTTGGAAAAATATCCAAGTTGGGAAATTATCATGATACACTCATATCATGATAATTCTGCATCCAACTGTGCATTGTGTAAGGGAAAATATATGATGTTGCAATAAATATATATTGTAGTGCTTGAATACTGCACCTAAGTTTGGAAAACATGCATTACATGATAGAAAATTTATCACCAACTGTGCATTGTGTAAGGGAAAATATGCATCCAATGTGGGAAAATATGCATCATTAGGGAAAATATGCCTCCAAGTTAGAAAAATATCCAAGTTGGGAAATTATTATAATTTTGCATCCAAGGTGGGGAAAACTGTATTGTGTAAAGGAAAATATGCATTCAAATTTGGAAAATATCCAAGTTGGAAAATTATCATGCAGCACACTCCTAGCACGGTACACTCGGTGTTATATCATAATTTGCGTCCCCCTTTCTCTCTCTTCCTCCCTCTTATTTTCTTCTTCTTCTTCTTTGCTGATATCCCCGACCCACAGCAACACCACACCATCCCACCTCAACTTCCTCCTCCTCCCTCTCCTTCCCCATTCTTCTTCCCTCCTTCCACCTCCTCCCTCCTCCCTTTCATTTTTCGACCACCACACCTCCGTCCACTAGCCTCCCCGCTGCCCAGTACGCCACCAAAGCCCGTCTCACAAACCCCTTTTTGTGCTCTGTTTTCTCCCACAAGCCCTTATGGTGACTTTGCTTGAGACCTAAGTATGGATATGCGAAGGCCAAAAAGTATTTAAGCCAAGGGAGTCGGTGCAAAATGTAGTTGTCAAATTTTGTACTATTAATAATGATGTGTTTCCATGGAGCTTATGATAACACTAAAATTGCATCAATAATTTTAGCTAATCACATGCAGTCAGGAACTTCAAAACTTCTATGTCTGACAAAATAACCTTTCAGTTTTGTTGTACATGAAAGCAAGTAGTGAGAGGTTGATTGCAATGTCATAGTGATCCAGCATACCTGCAAATATAACTTGAGTGTCCAACGCCACATACTCATTGTTTTGGTCTCTAACTGAGGCTGAACTTTTTTAAGCTAGAAGATCCCATGAATGTACACAAGTGGTTACTCAAAACCAAGTGAAAAGAAGTGGGGTTGAAGCGATGGTCATGAATAGGCGATGACAAATGCAATCCCATAGGCGTTGGTCGGCACACTTTACTGAGTAAAACAGAGCACAAAAAGGGGTTTGTGGGACGGGTTTTGGTGGCGTACTGGGCAGCGGGGAGGCCGGCAGATGTAGGTGTGGTGGTCGGAAAATGAAAGGGAGGAGGGAGGAGGTGGAAGGAGGGAAGAAGAATGGGGAAGGAGAGGGAGGAGGAGGAAGTTGAGGTGGGGTGGTGTGGTGTTGTTGTGGGTTGGGGATATCAGCAAAGAAGAAGAAGAAGAAAATAAGCGGGAGGAAGAGAGACAAAGGAAGAAAGAGAGAGAGAGAGAGAGAGAGAGAGAGAGAGGGGGGGAGGGGGGTTTAGGTAGATTTTTTTTAAAAAAACATTATTTAATCTAACTCATCAAAAAAAAATTGTCCAATTTTTTTTCTTTTTTTTTTGCCAAAACACCCTCCACATAAGCAAACACCGCCACCACGTCACATCTCCGATGAGTCAGACTCGGTGGGGGTTCGCTGGAAAAATCAACATGACAAGGTTGATTCGTTGTAAATTAATGTTCAAGGTTGGTTCATTTTTTCAAAGGACCCCCAAAGGTTGGTTTATTAGATTTCAATTTCCATTTTTGAAATATAAAATACAATATATAACATCACTCAATTTATTATTTCAAAGCACAAGACAACTCATCATTGTAATTCTTTGTATATACATACATGGACAATGATGTGTGCCTTGAATCAATATGATTATTTCAAATTGTCTATAGTTCACATTTTTGTAACTTTTAATGATATTTTTCTAGTAATTATGTATGATTATCAACTATAAGAGGTAACACTTATTAGTTAGGTCAATTAATATAAATAATAAACTAATTTTATCAATCATAGTAGAGAATGCACTTTTTTACATAGTTTTATATTTATGAAAAATATAAATAAATAATTATGTTTTATATAAATCATAAATCATAATAACCCCAAAATAATGAAATATATATTAGTATTAATTTAAAAATATTTATATTCAATTTTTCAAATAATCTAAGTGAAATTCAAGATGATTATCAAGTATTTTAAATCAAAATTTATATCGTTTTATATATATAAATATAAGTATATAGGTAAATGTTAATTTCAAAAGATAAGAATAAGATTTATTAATATGACTAGCATAACAAAGAGTCCTGCAAATTTTCTGCCCAAGAGGAATAACTTTGATGTAGTTGATTAGCAAATGAAATATAAGTCTTTCATGTGTAGAAACATTTATATAGATGGACAAAGAAGAAAATGAATCTCTATAGAAAATGAAAGTCACTTGCTCGAAAGAAAATGGAGAGAGACAGTGTAACGCCCTGGAACTTCAATTATGAAAAAGTCAAACATTGACTAACGGTAATAACAGAAGACTTATTTTTTTTCTTATTTAATTGGGCATTCCTGCCGTATCCTCGAAGGAATACAAGGCAAGAAGGGAAAAACCAACTAATCATTTTTACTTCCATTTCATAAACAAATAAACTTTCAAATTCTAGAACAACATAAACTAACATTCTGAACACAATTCTAAACATAAACTAAACTTATTCTCAAGACTAGCTTCGACGTCCTCACTGCTAGTTCCAATTCCAATTATAGAATTCTTCACCTGAAAACAAAACGTTTAAAACATGATGAGGACTCAATAATGTCTACCCCTAACCATTAAAACAATTTAAAAATCCATTTCAATTTATTTTTGAGGAAGAAGTGAATGAGTCTAAACCTTTCAAAACAAATTTTCTTTCCCAACCAACCATAACCATTTTCAGATTTATTAAGCCGGCGGACATTGCTTATTTGGCCATCGACGTCCAATGACTTCGCTATAATCATATCACAATCCAATCACAATCTCAATCTCAATATCAAACTCAATCAATCACAATCTCAATTATACGGATGGTCATCCATTTCACACACGTGCATAAAACTAACCCTGGGGAGGTAGCACTTATCAGGCATCCCTGATCTCTTGACAACCCCCCCTATAGGATACCACATCCTGGTCTTCGGGGGCGTCACGTTTAATTTATTAATCAGGTTTAATATCACACCATCTCAATTCATACAATCCAATCCAATCCAATCTCAAATTTCCAAAACCATTTCCAAACCACACTTAAACAACTGTCCACATTTTACCAACTCAAGAACATAAACAATATCCAAAATAGACAGCCAATTTTCACCATAAAAACCCTTCGGGATGCAAACCGCAAAATAATTTAAAAATCAACAAAACAATTAAAGTGCACCCCAGCGGGATTTAGGACATAGACATTACCTGACAATTCTTCTCCTTACTTCAGAACACACTTGAGCTCACTAGATCGAACGGTTTAGAACGCGCCTAAAAATAACGAAATTTCTAAAATTAACACGTGTCGTACGGAGTTAACACCACCTAATTTCTTCCTAACCCACCCCTAGGAATATTATAAGGCTCCCATCATTCATAAATTAACATTTTAAACATATACCACATCATCCAACTATCACATATCACAAAAACTTCCATATTATAATCAATTGAATACACATTTATTCAAGAGAATAAACTGGACAGAATTCAATACTCCAATAAAACGAACCATAACTTGACTTCCGACATCCTATGGGTATGGTTTTGGACTTTCTGGAAGCTTCGGAATGTCTACTATCTTATGTTGACCCTGAGACCTAAAACACACCCGAAGGTCCTAAAAAACAACCAACTATACAACTTGTCCAGTTCTGACCTAGGTGCGCTATTTGGGTCGTAACTCAGAATATACACCTCAAAATCCTGATCCGCAAAATTCCTATGAAAGCTAACATCCTAAGGTATTTCTAGACCAAAAGGTATGACTAAATATTAATTACACAATAAATGGTGACCGATATCGTACGACTCATAAAATCTGTCCAAACTGACCGGGTTTTTACTTCGAGATGTTCGATCCTAGTTCTCACCATACTATCCCGGGGCTCCAAATTGAGGTTCTAAACAGTCTATAGGGTCGACTACTTCCCTTTCACCCCAATAGCACAACTGAGGTCGATTTACACATATACTAACATAAATTGTGACGATAACATATTAATTCTCAATCAAACACATAAACTTAAAATTTGCACTAATAATCGAAATAAAGGAAACGAAACATGGACCCCTAAACTTCAAAACACCCAAGAAACCAGCAAGGTACTATTTTGCCAAAATATAAACAAATTAAGCATTTTTAATAAAATAAGGAATTCGATAAACCTCCTTGATAACGACCTAACACACGATAACAATTTAAAATAATACGATTACTAGTAAAAATCAAAACTTTATTTATCATAGCGGAATTAAATTTGCAAAATGACTAAGAAGATTTAGGAGACACCCTTTGTAAAAGTATAATTAATACTAATTATAAACTAATGTTTTTAACTCCAAGCTCCCAAAATAAATAGAATCAAAATTTAAAACTTGAAATCGTGAAATAGCTTGAGAAATGACCGCAACACTATGTAAACTTAAACACAGGTATCATTAATCATTTATAAATCATGCAACCAGACTCTATCAAAATAATACGATATTACTTATTTGCATAATCAAACCAGTGACTATCCTATGCACACAAACATCACGCATTAATTTTGTCCAATAATTCTTCTCTAGCCAACCCTCAAACATGGTTTACATAAACTAACAGGGTAGATCACGCATATGAGGAACACTTAATACAACCAAATTAAACACCTAAACCAACTAAATTAAGACATGAAATAAAAGCATTAATAACATAAGTAGAAATCAAATTATGTACAAGGAAACTATATTAATCAGAATCAGAGTACCAATATGCATGAGGAACTTGATTTAGTTTGTCTTTTGAGTCTAAGATGTTAGTAGATTGTGCTAGAGTGTTTGTTAAGAAGATGGGGTTTCATTTTGTAACAGGGGGTTGATTTTGTAGGGGCTGTTGGGGGCATTATTTTGGGGTGGAAGCAAGAATCTGTGTTTTCTGTTGTTGAATGTGATGTCAACTTTGTAATTGTTAAGGTTAATGGAAGAAACATTGTTGTGTGGTACATTGTGTTTGTTTATGGTTGCCCTTACCTCCAGGGCCGGCAATAGGTGTGGGACAAGCTTGCCACAACTTTAAACGCTCTGAGTGGCGCTTATGTGGTACTTGGGGATTTCAATCAGGTGGAAAACCACTTGCAAAAAACATGGAGGTCATCTAGGATCCGGGGGGAAGTACAGTTTGGGGATTGGAAGTCACAACTGGTTTTGTTGGATGTCCCCTTCACTGGATCCACTTATACTTGGACAAATAAAAGAGAGGGGACTGATTGTATTTGGGAACGCTTGGATAGAGCTTATGCCTCACCGGATTGGTTGAATCTATTCTCAAATTCTTTTCTACATACTTTCCCTATTGTCTTCTCGGATCATTCCCTCATTGCCTTGCATGTCAAAGGGCATGAGGTAGTGAAGAGGAATAGTTATAGGTTGGATCCTTGGATACTTAAAGTCAAACGTTTTTTGGAGGAGTTGGTGATTCTTGTTCAGGGGATTCCCAACCATGGGAGTGCTTCTTATAAGTGTGTGCAATGGCTGAGCCTGGTCAGGAAGATGGGGAGGGACCTTGTGTTGGAGCTGAAAAATGAGAAGCTAAATGGGGTCCATAAGGCTATTGAAGATCTTCAGGAAGCCTAAGACCATTTAGCAAAATTTGGTATGCAAGACTCTGCTTTTGCACAGGATTTGATTAAGGAGCAAAGTTTGGTGGACTTGATTAGAGGGGTCCATGAATTCTGGGTGCATAAAAGCAAAATTAGGTGGGACGGTCTGGGGGACCAATATACGGCCTTTTTCTTTGGGCAGTTTAAGCAACGGCAAGCATATAATAGAATAAATTGCTTGAAGCTGAAGAATGGGTTAATGACTTTTAATGAAGCCCAAATTTTAGATGAATTCTATTATGCGTTCTCGGCTCTTTTCAGGCCCAATGAGAATCTGCAGACCCTTCAATTCCGGGTTTTGGAGCGGGTTGTTGGGACTATTAAGAAGGGATTGTCGAACAAAGATCAACAATTACTGCTGAAACCCTTTTGTCGCAAGGATGTGGAAAGGGTTGTAAAGCATATGAAACCGGGGAAGAGTCCGGGGCCGGATGGAATCCCACCAGAGTTCTTTAAAGATTGCTGGGATCTAGCGGGTGATCAAGTAGTAGCCACGATTTTGGAGACGGTAAATGAAGGAAAATTTGTTGGGGCCCTAAACAATACTAATATTTTCCTTCTGAATAAGAAGCCGGAGGCCCAGGAGGTTAGCGATTTTCGCCCAATCAGCCTGTGTAATGTTGTTTACCGGATTATTGCGAAATGCTTGGTGGATAGATTGAGGGTGATTATGAAGTCTTTGGTGTCTGAGTCTAAATCTGCTTTTGTTCCTGGGCGTTTAAAGGAGGACAATATCCTAGTGGTCCATGAGATTCTCCACTTTTTGGCTAACAAAAGATCCGGGAAGCAGTTTGCTGCTCTGAAGATTGATATGAGTAAAGCCTATTATCAAATCCAATGGGATTTTTTAGAGGTTGTGCTACGGAAGATGGGATTTCCTGAGAAGTGGGTAAGACTGTTGATGCGGTGTGTGACGACGGTAAGGCATTCAGCAATGGTGAATGGGGTTATGTCGCAACCGATTATTCCGAAAGCAGGATTGAGGTAGGGGGACCCATTATCTCCGTATCTATTCATACTATGTATGGAAGCGCTGGCTGCGGTGATTTCCGAGGATGTTCTCCATGGGAAGATTCAGGGGGTTTCGATTGCTAGGGAGGCTCTGTCAGTTTCTCATCTGTTTTTTGCGGATGATGCCATGTTTTTCACGGAGCTGGAAGCTGCTTCCTGTCTAAATCTAAAGCAGGGTATTGACAATTATAGCTGTGCTTCAGGGCAAACGATTAATTTGGCGAAATCTTCCATTTGTTTTTCCAAAGGGGCTAAGCAAGAGGATAAGGAGGGTATGAAAGTGATTTTCGGATACCTGGAGGGGGGTTTTTTCAAAAATATCTAGGAGTTTCAACAAGAGTGCAAAGGAATCGGACCGATCATTTTGGTTTCATGATTGATGAGGTGCAGCGGAGATTAGATTCTTGGAAGTTTAGATTGCTGTCCATGGCGGGTAAGCTGGTTCTTATAAATGTTGTGTTGATTGCTTTGCATCAACATATTTTGAGTGTGTATTTGGTGCCAAGTTCTGTGGTGGACAAAATAAATGCTTGTATCATTCGCTTTTTGTGGAGCAAAGCAGATGGTTCTAAGTCAATTCATTGGAAAGGGAAGAACTCTGTTTTTACACCAAAAGGGGTTGGGGGGCTTGGAGTCAGACATGTGGGGTGTTACAGTAAGGCGCTGTTACTCAAGCAAGCTTTGCAACTAAAGTGACTTATTTCACGGATTTGGAAAGCAAAATACGGGATGTCATCACCGATTGATGGGGGGATGGATTATAAACCCCCTAATGGATGCTCTACGACCTGGAGAAGGTTAACTAAAGTGACTTTGCAACTGCGAGATAGTGTCAGGTGGAGCATGGGCAAAGGGAATAGAATTCCGGTTATGGATAGTAGGTGGGTGCTTGGGAGCCAGCTGCATTGTATAGAGGGAAGGGAGGACCAGATTAGTGATTTAAAGGTGGAGTCCTTGGCGGTGGGGTTTAAAGGAAATCGGCGGGGGTGGAGATGGGATTTTCTACAGCAAGTGTTTACTGGGGATACGATTGCTCGGATTGAGCAAGTGTATCCTCCTCAAGAGGAGGTGGAGGACAAGCTGGTGTGGGAGGGAAGGACGACAGCTAAATATACGGTGAAGGAAGGTTATTATGAATTCTTGAAAAGAGATGCAAAGGTGGAACAACCTTCTGAGCTTGATTCAAAATTTTGGAAAAGACTATGGCATACGGTGCTTCCACAGAAGTGAAAAACTTTTTTATGGAGATGTGCTGTGGATGCTCTCCCAACTGGGGAGAACCGTTATAAACGGAAGATTGTTGAGGATGGGGGGTGTTGGTGTGGGATGGGGAAAGAAGATGTCAATCATCTGTTTAGGGGTTGCATAATAGCTAAGCATTGTTGGAAAGGCAGCAGGTTAGGGATTGTTCCTGATATAAATTCCTACATTGGTTGGTGGGAATGGCTTCGAGGGTGGTTTCTTTTCCTTTCAAAACAACAAGTGGGGGAGGTGCAGTAGATCCGTGAGTTTGTTTGGACCATGTGGGCTATCTGGAAAGCGAGGAATGCTGTGTGTATAAGTGGTGAGGTGGTGACGCAATCCCTTCTGGTGAACAAGATGCAGCAGGTGCAGTTGGAAGGGGAGAGATGGTGGGAAGGGAGGGAGTTAGGGCGGAAATAGAGGAAGCCGATCTCTGACGCTGAGGAGGCAGCAGTTGAGTGTGCCCGGGGAAGTAGTGGAGTGTTGGAGGGGAAGGGGGTATTCTTGGTGGATGGAGCTACTAGGAAAGGAGCTCAAGATGTGGCGGCTGCTTGGGTCTTCGAGGGTGGTTTCTTTTCCTTTCAAAACAACAAGTGGGGGAGGTGCAGTAGATCCGTGAGTTTGTTTGGACCATGTGGGCTATCTGGAAAGCGAGGAATGCTGTGTGTATAAGTGGTGAGGTGGTGACGCAATCCCTTCTGGTGAACAAGATGCAGCAGGTGCAGTTGGAAGGGGAGAGATGGTGGGAAGGGAGGGAGTTAGGGCGGAAATAGAGGAAGCCGATCTCGGCGAGGAGGCAGATTGAGTGTGCCCAGGGAAGTAGTGGAGTGTTGGAGGGGCAGGGGGTATTCTTGGTGGATGGAGCTACTAGGAAAGGAGCTCAAGATGTGGCGGCTGCTTGGGTCTTCGAGGGTGGTTTCTTTTCCTTTCAAAACAACAAGTGGGGGAGGTGCAGTAGATCCGTGAGTTTGTTTGGACCATGTGGGCTATCTGGAAAGCGAGGAATGCTGTGTGTATAAGTGGTGAGGTGGTGACGCAATCCCTTCTGGTGAACAAGATGCAGCAGGTGCAGTTGGAAGGGGAGAGATGGTGGGAAGGGAGGGAGTTAGGGCGGAAATAGAGGAAGCCGATCTCTGACGCTGAGGAGGCAGCAGTTGAGTGTGCCCGGGGAAGTAGTGGAGTGTTGGAGGGGCAGGGGGTATTCTTGGTGGATGGAGCTACTAGGAAAGGAGCTCAAGATGTGGCGGCTGCTTGGGTCTTTGTCCGTCAAGGTTCTCATGTTTACCAGGGAAGCCAAGTGGGGAAGGGCGAATCTGCGGTATTCAGTGAGTTACTTGCTATCATGTTTGTTCTGGAGGAAGCTTTGCGTCGGGGTATGCGGGTTGTTCACATTTGGACCGACTCCAAGTTAGCGGTGGAATGTCTGTTAAATGAAAAAAGGGCTCCAGCGGCTTGTTTAGTTATGTTTTTTTTTCCTTTTCGTTTGCTTGTTTCGTGCTTCTGTTGTTTTTGGGTTGTTATGGTCTTGTTTGCAAAAAAAAAAAAAAAATAGGGTATTATGGTTAGGGTTTTACGCAAGGATTCTTTGGACAGAGCGTGGCGCGAGGGGTGGGTGGCGCGGCGGGCGGTTGTCGGACGATGGACGATGCGGCGACATCGGCAATGAACTGTGACAAAGAAGAACGTCAATAGCAGCAGATAGCACTTCGTGTTCGCGTTCGCGGCGGCAATGACGTCGCGGTGGCTCGGGGTGTCATGCGATGTCTCGGTGGTCTAAGTCGACGACCACGATCGGTGGCAGCTGGCGGCGGCGGTGGTGGTGCACAACAAAGCAAATCGTGAAAGTGCGATAGAGAGAGAAAAGGGGGTGCGGTGGTCGGAGCGGTTGCTCGGGGTGGTTTTCGGCGAGGCGGAGGTGGCGGCGGTTACAGGCGGTGGTCGGTGGTGGTTGGGCGGTTTCTCAGAGAGAGCGGAACGAGAGAGGAAGATAGGGAGAGATTAGGGTTTGTAGGTTTTAGGCTAATTAAAAGTAATTAAGGTAATTAACTACTTAATTTAGTAAACTTAAACTTGGGGAACAAGCCCCTAACTGTCCACTAGAGCACTAGGGAAAAAAGGTATAAAAATTTTCTAAAACAATACTTATAATAATAATAGGAATAAGAATAAAAATAATAATAATAATAATAATAGTACTAATAATAATACTAAAAATATCCCATAATTAATTAACTAAAACTAACACATATTCATCAAATATTAACTTCGAAATTACCAAAATACCCCTATTCTCATGCATATTCATGCACGTAGAAGAGACTATTACCCTTGATAATCCCTCGACGGTCCTACGAGCTCAAGTGTTAACAATTTAAACACAAAATAATTAACGGACGTAAAATAATACTAACGACGTAACGACAATTATAATCCGATTTTCCGGGGTTTTACATCATTACTCCCTTAAAAGAAGTTTCGCCCTCGAAACTTAAACTCAAAACCAACGATCTGCCGGATGGAACTAATGGTAGCCTTAACCAAACACTCGGGGTTTACATCATTACCCTCTTCAAAAGAGTTTCGTCCTCGAAACTCAACATATCTTATGCTTTGGATAGGTGCAAATATTTTGATCTCTTCTCCTCCTTGGTTTTCCAAACGAGTTCAGTTGTGGCATGGTTCTCCCATCGCACTTTTACAACAGGGGTGATATTTCTTTGAAGCTGCTACTCTCCATAATCAAGAATCTCCAATGGCTGCTCCTCGTTGGTCGGGTCTTCGTTCAGCCTCCGAATCCTCGTCGGAGTCTTCTTCTGGTCCAAGGCCCTCCTCAGGGCTCTATTCCATATCCTCCTTGGGATATTTGTACTTTAGAGAAGCTAGAGTCATGTACTCATAGGTAAGGCGGCGGTATGCCATCCAACATATGTCAACAACAACCAAAAACATGCATTTTCAGCATAAAAGGAAACAAAGAAAAAGACACATATCCCATTCCCCCAACCTACACTCATCACTCCGAACGTAGCTTCCTAAGCTCTAACTAAACCTAATAGACACTTAGGAGCTACCAGGTCGCAACCCAGAGCTCTGATACCATTCGGTAACGCCCTGGAAATTCAATTATGAAAAAGTCAAACATTGACTAATGGTAACAGCAGAAGACTTTTTTTTTCTTATTTAATTGGGCGTTACTGCCGTATCCCCGAAGGAATATAAGGCAAGAAGGAAAAACCAACTAATCATTTTTACTTCCATTTAATAAACAAACAAACTTTCGAATTATAGAACAACATAAGCTAACATTCCGAACGCAATTCTAAACATAAACTAAACTTATTCTCAAGACTAGCTTCGATGTCCTCACTGCTAGTTCCCATTCCCATCATAGAATTCTTCACCTGAAAACAAAACGTTTAAAACATGAGGAGGACTCAATAATGTCTACCCCTAACCGTTAAAACAATTTTAAAATCCATTTCAATTTGTTTTTGAGGAAGAAGTGAATGAGTCAAAACCTTTCAAAACAAATTTTCTTTCTCAACCACCATAACCATTTTCAGATTTATTAAGCGGGCGGACCTTGTTTATTTGGCCCTCGACGTCCAATGACTTCGCTATAATCATATCACAATCCAATCACAATCTCAATCTCAATATCAAACTCAATTAATCACAATCTCAATCATACGGATGACCATCCATTTCACACACGTGCATAAAACTAACCCCGGGGAAGTAGCACTTATCAGGCATCCCTGATCTCTTGATAACCCCCCTACAAGATACCACAACCTGGTCTTCTGGGGCGTTGCCCGAACCCGCATTCACGTCACGTTTAATTTATTAATCAGGTTTAATATCACACCATCTCAATTCATACAATCCAATCCAATCCAATCCCAAATTTCCAAAACCATTTCCAAATCACACTTAAACGACTGTCCACATTTTACCAACTCAAGAACATAAACAATATCCAAAATAGACAGCCAATTTTCACCATAAAAACCCTTCGGGATGCAAACCGCAAAATAATTTAAAAATCAACAAAACAATTAAAGTGCACCCCAGTGTGATTTAGGACATAGACATTACCTGACAATTCTTCTCCTTACTTCATAACACACTTGAGCTCAGTAGATCGAACAGTTTAGAACGCGCCTAAAAATAACGAAATTTCTAAAATTAACACGTGTCTTACGGAGTTAACACCACCTAATTTCTTTCTAACCCACCCCTAGGAATACTATAAGGCTCCCATCATTCATAAATTAACATTTTAAACATATATCACATCATCCAACTATCACATATCACAAAAACATCCATATTATAATCAATTGAATAATTCACACATAACAACACATTTATTCAAGAGAATAAACTGGACAGAATTCAATACTCCAATAAAACGAACCATAACTTGACTTCCAACATCCTATTGGTATGGTTTTGAACTTACTGGAAACCTCGGGATGTCTACTATCTTATGTTGACCCTGAGACCTAAAACACACCCTAAGGTCCTCAAAAACAACCAACTATACAACTTGTCCAGTTCTGACCTAGGTGCGCTATTTGGGTCGTAACTCAGAATATATACCTCAAAATCCCGATCCGCAAAATTCCTATGAAAGCTAACATCCTAAGGTATTTCCAGCCCAAAAGGTAGGGCTAAATATTAATTACACAATAAATGGTGACCGATATCGTACGACTCATAAAATCTGTCCAAACTGACCGAGTTTTTACTTCGGGATGTTTGATCCTAGTTCTCACCATACTATCCCGGGGCTCCAAATTGAGGTTCTAAACAGTCTATAGGGTCGACTACTTCCCCTTTCATGCCAACAGCACAATGAAGGTCGATTTACACATACTAACATAAATTGTGATGATAACATATTAATTCTCAATCAAATACATAAACTTAAAATTTGCACTAATAATCGAAATAAAGGAAACGAAACATGGACCTCTAAACTTCAAAACACCCAAGAAACCAGCAAGGTACTATTTTGCCAAAATATAAACAAATTAAGCATATTTAATAAAATAAGGAATTCGATAAACCTCCTTGATAACCACCTAACACACGATAACAATTTAAAATAATATGATTACTAGTAAAAATCAAAACTTTATTTATCATAGCGGAATTTAATTTGCAAAATGACTAAGAAGATTTAGGAGACACCCTTTGTAAAAGTATAATTAATACTAATTATAAACTACTACATCCGTCCCATATTGTTTATCGATCCAACTATATTTAAAAGTCCAATGGTCATGGGAAATGGGGTGAAAAATGTGTAATGTACCAGAATTGTCCTTACTTTTCTCATGTGAAGAAAAATAAAAAAGAAATAAAAGAGTATTTATTAGGGGTATAATAGAAATTACAATCATTGGAATTATAAAATGGACAAACATTTTGGGACAAAGGAGGTAGATGGACAAACAATTTGGGACGAAGGGAATAATATAAATAAATAGAATCAAAAATTAAAACTTGAAATCGTGAAATAGCTTGAGAAATGACCGCAACGCTATGTAAACTTAAACACAGGTATCATTAATCATTTATAAATCATGCAACCAGACTCTATCAAAATAATACGATATTACTTATTTGCATAATCAAACCAGTGACTACCCTATGCACACAAACATCACGCATTAATTTTGTCCAATAATTCTTCTCTAGCCAACCCTCAAACATGGTTTACATAAACTAACAGGGTAGATCACGCATATGAGCAACACTTAACACCACCAAATTAAACACCTAAACCAACCAGATTAAGATATGAAATAAAAGCAATAATAACACAAGTAGAAATCAAATTATGTACAAGGAAAATATATTAATCAGAATCAGAGTACTAATATGCATGAGGAAGCACATGAATAACCAATAGGGTATTAGAGTTAGGGTTTTACGCAAGAATTTCTTTGGGCGTGAGCGCGTGGTCGCGAAGAGTCGGTGCGGCGTCGACAGCGGGTTGTCGGACGGTGGCGGTCGACGTCGGGGCAGCGCAACGGTGACAGTAGCAACGTCAACAGCAGCAGTAGCACTTTCAGATTTGCGTTCTGGGTAGCGACGGCGATTGCGGTTACTCCAGGGGTGTCACGGTGGTCGTCTGGTGGTTGGAAGTCGACGACGATCAGCGGCTGCTGGGCGGCGGCGGTGGTGGTGGTGGTGCACAACAAAGCAGACCGTGAAAGTGCAATAGAGAGACAAAAGGGTGTGCGGTGGTCGGAGCGGTTGCTCGGGGTGGTTTCCGGCGAGGCGGAGGTGGCGGCGGTTACAGGCGGTGGTCGGTGGTGACTGGGCGGTTTCTCAGAGAGAGCGGAACGAGAGAGGAAGATAGGGAGAGATTAGGGTTTGTAGGTTTTAGGCTAATTAAAAGTAATTAAGGTAATTAACTACTTAAGTTAGTAAACTTAAACTTGGGGAACAAGCCCCTAACCGTCCACTAGAGCACTAGGAAACAAAGGTTTAAAAATTTTCTAAAACAATACTAATAATAATAATAGCAATAAGAATAAAAATACTAATAATAATAATAATAATAGTACTAATAATAATACTAAAAATATCCCATAATTAATTAACTAAAACTAACACATATTCATCAAATATTAACTTCGAAATTACCAAAATACCCCTATTCTCATGCATATCCATGCACGTAGAAGAGACTATATTATCCTTGATAATCCCTCGACGGTCCTACGAGTTCAAGTGTTAACAATTTAAACACAAAATAATTAACGGTTGTAAAATAATACTAACGACGTAACGACAATTATAATCCGGTTTTTCGGGGGTTTTTCATCATTACCCATTAAAAGAAGTTTCGTCCTCGAAACTTAAACTCAAAACCAACGATCTGCCGGATGGAACTAATGGTAGCCTTAACCAAAAACTCGGGATGTACAGAAATGAGGAGGGAGAATCGGGGAGGGGAAGGGGCGTCGTTTCAAGAGTCTTGTTGGTAACCTACCTAAGAACCTGGATAGATATGGCCTAGGTGGTATCTTCCGGAAATTTGCAGATGTTAAATCTACAACTATCATCTATCGGAAGACCACAAATTTGAATTTTGGTTTTATAGAGGTGTGGGGAAAGTAGGATGCTGAGAGATGCATCAACAATCTGCATAGATCGATTGTCAAAAGGTAGAGAATTATCGTCGACTGGGCCAAACAAAAGTCAGGGAGATGGAGGAGTAATCTTGCCTAGGTTCCTAGGCGGGTTATCACGCTTGGCATCGATATAAGTCTGAGTAGTCTACATGCAAAGTAAATGGAGACATCAATGGTGAATTTTTGGAATGGCTAACAAGAAGTCTTGTGTGCACTTCCAGTGTACCAAGAGATCTCGATGCATTAGCATCTCTTATTAGAGACAATTTTGGCCCATTCTCAAAGTTATCTGCTCTCAACGGTGTTAAGTTTATACTCACTTTTGCCTCTATTCAAGAGATGGAAGAAGCTATATGGCAAACCCATTGGAGCTAAATGACTGGTTCACTAACATCGAGCCATGGTCAATTTATGTTGCTCCTGACACGAGAAGGGTTTGGGTTGATATTCTCAGTGTCCCCCCTCATGGCTGGATGTGGGAGAATTTTCAGAAATGCAACCGACCTTGGGATAAATTATTGTCCTTGGCTAGATGTATCTCCCTGACCAACTAATTTGAAGTCATGAGAGCCCTCATTCAAACTGATATCTTCAAGCAAATTGATGGAGAAATTTTGCTAGACATTCAAGATTGTGCTTTCAAGGTTTTCATTCGAGAAGTCAATTCTCATCTAATACCTACATCGTTAGTTCTTGATCATTGAAACAACGTGGCCTCTGATATCAATTACTCTAGTGATAGTGAAGAAGGGGATGGTGGCAGTCATGACAGCAATGAAAATATCCCAGAAATCCCGCTATTTTCTGGCAGAGGGTCTCTTTCTGAAGGTTTGTATTTGACATTCTGTTGGTATTGGTACAAGTCCAAGCGTCCGATCCATTGATTTAGTGAAACAATTATCCAGTAACAGATGCATTGAGGAGATGAGGAGGTTAAATGACCAAACCAATGCCTTGAAGGATGAGTTAATTAAAGCCTTGGGTGTGCAAGCATAGAATGATGTTGTTGAGCTTCACAATGAGGAAATATTGAGACTTGATCCTGCCATTGAATCTGAGGAGGCCAACAGTCCTTCTCTCGCAATTGTGCCAACAATCAATGATCAAGAACTGATTATTGCATCTACTGCTTTGGAAAATGGCGTTGCTTTTGGAATTGAAAAGTCCGTGGAAATTGTGAGTGGTTCAAATCAACATCTGGATGTTGAAGTGGCTAATAATTCTTCCCCCAGGGCTCAAGGATTCTTGAACTCTGATCATGATTCTGATCATGACTTAGATAAATATTGTTGCTCCCTATCGTCTGGCAATGATTCCATTAGGAAGGCAAGAGTTTATATTGCTGATAAAGCCCTCAAATTTGGGGAAAGTAGCGGCTTTATGTGAACCAGGAAAAATAGTAATCCAAAAAAACACTTTATTGGTAAACTCTCAGCTAAGAAAAAGAAAGGTCAAGGAGAGTGAAAGAAGGAAGAAGGCATTTGGGATTCGATCGAATTCTGCTTCTATAGATGATGTTCTTTAAAGCATGCAGTATGTAGCAAATCAGATTCTGTGTTACAAGGTTGATGGTGTCGGTTTCTTAGAGTTTGGGTTGAGGTCTGGTTGAGTATCTGGCCACTGGAAATTTCTCGTACTGATATATCTAATTTCTCGTGAGTGTGAGAGGCTGATTGGAAGAAGGCACACATTTGATCAGTTGCTTTGCTGGTTTTGGAGTTTCATTTCATTCCATATACTTGTCATTGGGCTAAAGTTGCTACCATTCAGTGCTCTTATTCTAGTTGTCTGCATTTGATACTGGTTTGCTCTGTATCAATTGTGTTGAATGGGTGTTGTCTGTGCTTGATGTGTTGTAAGTTAATTGTTCGTCATATGGTTCTTCTTGTGCCTGTATAAAAAAGGGGAAGGATCGGGTTGTATGCATCAGGTTGTACTAGGGTCTGATCATGGTGGGGTTGAAGGTAGCACATGGTGGTAAATTTTGTTTTAGCTTTGTCTGATATAACTACAGATCATGAGCTACATCATTGGCTAATGGGTGCTGCATGCTTTATAAGTGTAGCATCATGGGATACTCTTGGTGTTAATGCATGCAACAAATTGTGGTATAGGGGTTGGGTCAGGGGTCAGTGGTATACCAGCTGGAAGACATTTACCCTAAGTGGATGAAGCTGAAACAATATATCAACACATATGTAGCAACTTTTGATATATCTCTAGTAGTATGCTCATGATGTATAGGGCGCTGGTTTTATATTCGTCGGTAGTTTTTGTTTTGGCAGAGGTTCTTGTGATGGAGGAATTTTTGTTTGGTCGTTGTCAGCTATTCCCATCTACTGTTGTTGCCTGATTATATAGACCCAGCTTCTCTTTTAAATAAAAAGGTCTATTGACCGCAAATTATCAAAAAAAAAAAACAGATACATTTATATAGATTAAACAAATACAAGTACTACCTCCATCCCAGAATATTTGTCATTTGACAAAGTTTTGACCGTTGATTATTTTTAAATTACAATGAGTTACAATATGAAATTACCTTCATTATAATTTTGATTAAGGTACCTTTCTAATAGAGGTAATTTCATATCGTAACTCATTGTAATTTGTGAGTAGGACAAACATTTTGGGATGGAGGTAGTATATCAAATTTTGCAGAGAAATTCTATGCTAGTACTCAAAACTAGTTAACCAGTTCCTCTATCGGATGGGTTAAATATTACCTAAATTCAAAATACACGCAACTCATGTTTTTAATGTCGAAGTTGTATGAATCTAAAATACAACTGACCCGTATCTGTCCCAACTAAATATATGTTTCACCTATATTTAGCCCGCCCATCGAAATTGATAGGCCTAGTAGCTTAATTTTCATTTTGATGCTATGATTCTTTGTTGTTGTATTCAAGTACAAAAATTTAAATTGTGTGAACAAAAAGTATAAGTGTTTACTTGAATTCTAAATACACCTAATCATAGATTTATTGCCAAATTTGTCTACACTCAAAATACATTAGACTTGTATTTGTCTTAACCAGATATACATATATATGACATGTATTTAACCTCCCGTCCGAATTGGTAAGTATAATAACTTAATTTCGTTTGATACTAGAATCCTTGGTTATTGTTGTCGAGGGTAAAAGAGTAACTTTGTGTATAAAAATCTTGGTGATAAACCATAATATTATGGGCTTTTAGCCTTCCTTTCTTGGCTAATTTTCACTTTTTAAGGTCCTTTTACCTATATTTAATAATTAATTTCGCTTACTTTGCTCATTAGTGACTAAAGTGTACAAATTTATATGTTTTTATGTAATCTCGTCTTTAATGATGAAGAATACATGTCTTGGGATGTTAAGGAAGAGTGCGAGAAATAGTAGAAGATTGGAAAATGAAGAAAGACATTCAAGCCAAGTGAGCACAAGTTGTGCCAAAATCTTGCACAGGTTGTGCTATATGCTGAAGCCCGGGAAGACAACATAGTTTGTGCCAAATTTGGCACTATCTGTGCTAGTCTGCAATTTACAACTTTAGTCATTTAAATTAGAAATAAACAAACAGTTTCTCATTATTACGTTCTTCATATTTAATTTCTAGTTCTCCTCTAGGTTTTGGGGGAGGTTTTCTCTCTAAACCCCTCTAGTTTCAATTTCTTCTTTCTCAATTATTAGATTAGATTGTGATTTGCAAGGATTCATCAAGTTTGTTCTTCGATTTCAATTTAAGACTAAGTTTCTTTCTCTCGCTCTTTACATTTATGTTTATTTACTTTCTCGTTTGCATGCGTTCATTCCTTTTTAATTGTTGTAGTATGTTAACTAGTGTTTGTACCCTGCGATGCACGGGTAAATTTTGTTTTATTTGTTATTTAGTTGTCATTTTTCTCATATAGATTTTCCTTTTCTTTGTTCAATTTTTAGTTCAAGTACTGATACAAAATTTGCAAAGGGTTTTAATCATCTTTTTTTATCAAATACAATTTGTAATTGTTTAGTGAATAAATAGTGACATGTACTAAAGCATTGTATAATGTCCATTATCTAAAGTTACATTTAATTGTTTTTAGAGGTGTTCATTTTCTTTGATTTGAGATCACTATGCTATATTACATTTTTTTTTATGTATTATAATTGATTAATTTTATATTTTATTTGATGATCCAATTTGATGAATCAATTGATGTAGAAGAATAAGCAAACAATGGAACTTGACATAATGTGGAATCAACAAATTCCACAAGTGATCCAATTAGAATCACTGTCGCAAATGCTATTAAAATTTAATGTCATAGGTCCTTTAAATTTGATTATATAGAATGGTATACCTTAAATTAATATATATAATTATATAGGTCCTTCAAACATTAAATTTTTCTAAAATATTCATAGGTATTTAATATATGATTCATCATGAATTTATAATCTCATTCGAATTCAACACTAATTTTTAATTTATTAATTTTTTTTAATAAATTTATCACGTAAAAAATTAACCTATTTTAATATATGCAGTGATGTGTCTAACACAGTGGTATATTTTAATATTTTGGTGTTCTAATTTCAATCAAAAACTTTTATACGGATCTAACTTAGATATAAACTTTTCATGTATTTTCTGAGTTTCTTTTAAGGCAAATTCGTTTGTCGTTTGATAATCAAAATTTTTATTTTTTATTTTTTTATTTTTTTGTCGGATCCATAATTTGGTTGAATGCATGTAGGTTTTTTGTATTTAAATCAAGTTGGTTGAGTTTTTAAAATATGACACGGGTTTAGAATATTTTAATTGAGTTTTCCAAATGATTGTGTATCTTACTATTATTTTTTAAGATCAAACTTTTGGGTGAATGCATGTAAATTTTTGATCTCAAAATCCGCGTCGTTTCGGATCCGACCTACTTAGTCTTCTCTTGATTACCCAGTTCAGTTTTTTTCTTGTTTTTCAAAGTTATGCAAGTCCTGTTTTTTGTAAGGTAAGTAAAATTTTACTTTACCTTTCCTTATCACCCAAAATAATAGGTTTTATCCTTCTAAATAATATATATTTTGAATTTTTTTTATTTAACTCACATAATTTATTTAAAAATAAAAAAATAGGTGATATGATACTTACTTACTTTGACAACTTTACCTACCTTTCCTTAATCTAACTTTATCTTACCTGCATCTTCCCTATGGGGCCAAAAAGTTATGCATATTGTTAATTTGGGTTTTAGTTGTTGATTTTATTTTCTGGATAGAGTTGCATAAAATTTGTGGGTTGAATTACCTTTGTCACCTTGAACTGCTTGTTGAATTATTTTGTTGGTTTGATTAAGCTAAATTTCTAGGTTTTTACTTGTTCAATAATAATATTAAATATTTTTTCTTAAGTAGCCTCCAAAAAAGAAATAATAATAATAATAGTTAATAATTTGTGATCTCCATCTTTACCTATCAAAGAGTTTTTATTTTTATTTTTTTTATCTTGTTTGTGTAATTTTTCATAAAATCTATCCAAGAGTTAGACTAAAGAGAATATTAATATTTAGATATAAGTTTCTCACAGGCATCATACCTTTTACTATTTTTTTTCCAGTTGTAATTTTCCGTTTTGTCACTCATGTTTCTGTGAAAACTCATACTGTATTTTTTTTTATTCTTCTAAATCTCGAGTATAATTATGTTAATATCCCAAAAATTTGTTTTCTAGATAATATGCTATTAAAATTAAAATGTATTATTGAAATAAATTATAATAATTTAAATGTACTATCAATACTTAAATGGAGTTTAACTTATATAATCTAATGTTTTATGTTGGTTAATTAAATATACTTTTAATTTAAATAAAGTATTAAAGTGGAGGTGGAAAATGGAAATTTTGTATAAAATAGGTGAAAAACATATTACATCTCAACATTTAAGATGAAATTGAGAATTTGTGTATGTGCGGAAGAATCAACTGCCAAAATCACCATTAAAATAGTGCATAAATATCGTGAATTGTACCATTATTTATAATGAAAAAAAAAAAGATTCTTTTCCCTATCAAAAATAAAAATTAATTATCGAAATGAAGATTATAAGATGTAGATTTAGAGTAGCAGGAATAATAGAGTGTTATTACCTTATGAATGTGTCTTGTAAATTGTGGGAAAAGTACAAGAGGTGATACTTTTGTATAAGAAAACAATGAGATATATATTAATGAATGATATAATTGTAATAAAGGGGTAACCAAAACATATTATTAAAATGAAATTTTGAAAGTTTTGTCTTTTGAGTTTGTGGTAACTAATATCATCTAATTAATCACTTAATTAATTTATAGGAAATATTTACATTTTCATCATTTAATTAAATCGGAGAAACTAATGCATATTTTGTTTTCTAAAAAAAAAATTGTTTATGCATTACTATATGTTGACACGTGGCATCATCTTAGATGACTTGATTTTGTTTTAATATAGTTAATAGATTAGTTGTTAGTTTAGAATAGTTTGGGTTGTGATTGATGTATTCGATGATTGGTTGATTTGCTTAGTCCTAATCTGTCAAATTCGTGTTCGTAATTAGAGGGTTTTCCCATGCCTACCATGTTGATCATGTCCATATGATATTTCTGCTCTTATGAACACCTGCAAGGCTTTTTCTTCAGTTGCTCTTATGAACAATAAGCTGTTCTAAACTAAGCAAATCAACCAATCATGATACCCCTCCTATTTGTACACCTTATAGTTCTTTTGACAATGCTAGTAATTCATGTCCATATGATATTTCTGCTCAAGGTTGTGGTAGAATGACATATTTGATAAGGACCATGAATGAGCAACTAGTTATGTTTCAAAGTCACACAAGGATTATTTGTGTGATGATCATGAGTCTTTCATTCCTTTAAAGACCGAACTAGAGGAAGAGATTGACCCTCCCCTTACTAAACCCTATGTTGCACACGATGATAATTTTTCCAATGAATCAGGGAATGCTTTTGTTGAAAGTCATAGTTTTGAGGAGACTCCTTTAAGGGCCTCTTTGGAGAGAAAAGTTGGATGAGTTGGGTACGGAATTAGAATCTCATGGGGCTAGGTATGGAATCAGAACCCCAAATTGAAAGTATTTGATGAGTAGAGGAATGAAATCAAAGTTATAGTTATTATTATTATTATTATTATTATTATTAAAAATTTATTATGATATGATGTTTAATAATTTAAAAATTAAAAATTAAAAATTATGAATTATTAGTGATCTTATTCATTATTTTTTATTATTTATTTTTTAATAATTATAAACTATGAATCATTAATTAATAATAAAAGTTATTTATTGTGATTTATTATTTATCATTTATTTATCATTAATTTATAATTATTATCAATTATTAATAACTAATTTAATTAATAATTAATAATTAATTATTAATATTTATATTATTTAATTATTATTAATATTTTTACTATTATTAATTTGTATCAATAATAAATTATTTTAATATTATTTTTTATTTGCTATATATTATTTATTTATTATTATAAATGATTATTAAGTAATTATAATGATTAGTAATTAGTATTTAATTATTAATTACAATTATTAATTTTTAATTTTTAATGTTTAATTATTAATTATTATTAAATATTAACTTTTATTAATATTAATTAATATTAATTAAAATTATTAATTATTAATATTTTTATTTAATAAATAATTTTTATTTTTCATTAATTATTTTTTATTAACTGTAACAACTAATAAATAATTATTAATATTTATATTTATTATTAATATTAATAATAATAATAATAATAATAATAATATTATTATTATTATTATTATTATTATTATTATTATTATTATGGATATCCTATTCCCCTACATTTGGGAGGTTTCTAACCCCCCTATTTGGGAGGGATAACAAATCTCTAAGGATTGCTATTCCATTCCAGAAATAGATCTCAAAACAATAAAAACTGAAATTAGAACCCATTTCTGACCTATTACATTCCTTTTATGCTCCCCAAACAGGGCCTAAGGGATTCATGTGCAATGGATGTGCCATTTAGTCTTGTGCAAAATGTGTTTGTGTCCCATGATGCCCTTAAATCGATCTCAAGTTCTTATTTTTGTTCACCGCTTTCATTAGACAATGTTAAGAGAACATTCGCTATTATTTCCTCATCTTTACAAGTGTTTTTTTTACTAACATTTATCTGAGTTGTATTCTTAGGTGTTTGATAAATTTTTAAGAGCTTTGACAGCATCCCAATTGTTTAGGTTAAGCTAAGGATCTTAAATTTGCGCTTCTTGGGAGGCAACCCAAGTTTACTCGCTTTCTACTTTTAGGTTTCTTAGTTTTTTTTTTTTTTTGAAAAAAATGAAAAAAAAGGGAGTGCAAAAGAAAGAAAAAAAAAATCAGAAATAAGAAAAAATTGGGTGAAATGAAATTGTTGTTGAGGTTGGAATTGATGTGAATTGATGAAAATGTGTTAGAGAAGTGTTAGTAGATTGATCGAAGATATTTTGGTGTTTTAATGGCCAAGTATTGTAAGAGGAATGAATGAATTTAGTTTAAACTTTGGTGGAAAATGAAGCATGCAACATCAGCCAATTTAGCACAGGTTATGGTGAAACGCTGTTATCTGGCACAGCATTCCCAATTTTTTTGCCAAAAGTCGAGGGGTTGCACAGGCTTAAGCCTTCCCAGCGCCGACTTTTCCCATTGACATTGACTGTGCGTGATCCGTGCCTTTCTCCTCTCCCTCTCTCACTTCCATTCTTCTCTAACCCTAATCGTCCCTCATCCTCACTGCGACTCACCAGCCACCGTCATCGCCGGTGACTGTCGCGCAGCGCAGCACCAACAGCCCCCTCCCAACCGTCGTCATCTTCACACTTTCCCAACTTTCGCACGACCCGCTACCGCTTGCTCGGCCCTCGCACAGCCTCCAGCCTGTTAGGAATAGTAAATCTTGTATTTCCAATTTGTTCACAATTTTATTTCTTTGTTTCTTTATCTTGTTTCTTGGTTTGTTAGGGAGGTTGGTTATATATAACATTCCTCTCCTCCTTGTATCCTCGAGTTGAGATTCATCAATAATATCATTTCTCAAATCTCTCTCCCTCTTCTCTCTTTTAGTTTCACCGAATTGGGTGAAATTTAACATGGTATCAGAGCAGACTTAGTTCCTGCGGTTTGTTGTCTTCCCTTCCCTTCCTTGTTTCACAGATCCACGATTTCTTCCCAAATCAAATTCTCTTTACCCAGAATCTCTCCCTTCAATCTTCATTCCAAGCTTTGACGATGTTGAGTTCCGAACCGAGGAACCCATTTCAAATCGAAGTTCTTGGGGATACATTCGGTGCGTATGACATAACCCACAAAGAAGATGGCACCCACATTCGAATCGACATGCCGGGAGTCCCAGATGACAGCAACGTCACATTCTACCCGCACCCGGATGTCGGGACGATCAATTTTCAAGCCAGAGAGGACGTCAGCGAACACTTTCCCTTCGAATTGTCTACAAGATCATATGTAGCAGGAGTGGCTCTTGATAATATTCCCAAGTTGGACAAAATCCACCGCCGGAAGTACCTTGTAGAGTACGCTGTAGCCCCCAAGAAATAGCAAAGCTTCATCAGAGACTCTTTTCTCAGAATCGTCAGGGACTGTTCGATCTTCTTGATCAAAATCGACATCGGTAAACCCTTGATTGATCAAGGTCCCTTCGATTGCATCCTCCACAAGTTCTACGGCGAAGATTGGAAGCGTCAGCTTGCTGAGTACAAGTCCAAGAACCCTAATTTCGTAATCATCGATGCACCTGAAAGCGATTGAGCGTCTCCATAACCGAGTTTCCATGCTTGAAGTCGTCTCGGAGCTCAGCGTCGTCCCAAGCAACGGCAATACGTTCGGAATTCCGAAGCAAACCGTAATTCAAGACATGGAAACGCTTCAGGATTCCAAGTCTTGGGAAGAGCTTAAGTTTCCGGTGATTGCTAAGCCTTTGATCGCCGATGGCTGTGCGAAGTCGCACAAGATGTCGCTCGTGTATGACAATGGCGGGGTGGCGAAACAAACCGCCGATAGTCCGCAGAGTTCACAATCGACCATGGCGGTGTGATCTTCAAGGTGTACATCGTCGGAGAACATGTACAATGTGTGAAGCATAAGTCGCTCCCGGATATTTCGGAGGATAATTTGGAGGGTTTGGTTGGATCATCGACATTTTGGCAGGTGTCGAATTTGGGGAGAGATGAGAAAGCTGATGAGACGTATTACAAGATTATGCACTTGGATGACTTCGAAATGCCGCCTCAGCAGTTTATTATGACATTGCTAGAGGATTAAAGCAAGCATTAAAGCTTAACCTTTTCAACTTTGATCTCATCAGGGACACAAATCTTGGGAACAGTTACTTTGTTGATTTGAGGATGATCCGTGTGATCCTTTCTTTGTTCTCTCGTCCCATCAACCAGGAAAGTCTCTATTAGGCTAATGTATTCGCCGGAGACAATTTCAATACCATGGAAAAGTCTTTCTTTGTTCTCTCTTCCGATCAACCAGGAAAGTCTCTATTAAGCCAATTTATTCGCCGGAGACAATTTCAATACCTGGAAAAGTTCGGCAATCTATCTTTCTTTCGTCATTTGACCCCACGAAGTTCTTCCGTGTTTACGTCCATTTCACCTGTTATTACGAGTTGTGGTGATGGCGAGGAAGCTGTTGGAGTTAAAGTTTAAGATTTCCATTGTTGGCAAATTGGAGTTTTGACACCCTCCAATTTGAGGGGGTGTTAGGAATAGTAAATCTTGTATTTCCAATTTGTTCACAATTTTATTTCTTTGTTTCTTTATCTTGTTTCTTGGTTTGTTAGGGAGGTTGGTTATATATAACCATCCTCTCCTCCTTGTATCCTCGAGTTGAGATTTATCAATAATATCATTTCTCAAATCTCTCTCCCTCTTCTCTCTTTTAGTTTCACCGAATTGGGTGAAATTTAACACAGTCGACCAGCGCCCACCTCCTCTTCTTCAACCCCTCGCACAACCCCACTCCAGCACCACCAATCCCGCGACGCCTATGTTTCAAACCCTAACTGCGGTTATTTTTCTCTCCGTCGCACCACTGCTCGCCCACCGTACCCACCGCCGGCACTACACCTCGTCGCGCAACCGCCGCACCTCTTTCTCTCACACCTGGGCTGCTGTGACTACTTGTGAATGTGGGCAGTAGCAACAGCTGAGGAGAAGTACAGCCTGTGAACCCCAGCGCAAAGAATTGCAGGTCCAGCACCATTCCATCGTGATTTCCTGTCCCACCTCTCACAATTGCCTCCATTGCCACTACAGTAACTACTCAATTCTTGATCTGATTGGCTTTTCTAAGTTCTGTAAATACTTACCGGAGCTTGAATTCTAAGCTATTTTCAATCGCAGGGTAAGTATATCTAAACCTTTTGTTTTTCTGGGTGTGTATCCCATTTACTATTGTGACTTGTTCAGTTTAATATCCATGTTTTATGCTATGGGCAAATTGGGAGGACAATAGGTGCAGCTAAATCGTGTGTTTGTTAGAGCTTGAATGTTGAGTGAATTTGAAATAAGTTTATTCTTTAATTGCATCTGTGATGCCAAAATTCAAGGGTCGCATTCATCTTCTCAATGGGGATAATGAGTTCTCTAAGCATGGGGGAGGGAAAATTTGAGCTAATTGTAGGGTAATTCAATTGAATCGGTGCTTGCATGGTGATGGGAACATAGTAGTTGCAAAGTGACAATCAGCATGGTGTTTGATTTTGGTGGTGTGTATTTTGCATTTAGCTCACTTGAATTGCATTCTAGGTTACGTCATATAGGTCCTTCTTGCTTGCTTAGTTCACTGCCAAATTCATTTTCTGGTGCTTAACTAAGTGAATTATGTGGGTTATTGAGTATGCTCGGGGTACTGTGGCATTTAAACCACCTTGCTAACACTGTAAGTATTGGTCAAACCTCTCATACCCCTCCATACCTGTTCTTGTTGCTCATTTACCTACTTTGCTTGCCCATATTGTTTATTATTGGATTATCTTGGTCTTTGCCAAAAAGTTTACTTTGGGCAAAGTTGATTCTAATTATGTGAGTTGTTAAGAGTGTTTGAGTTGCTTGTGCATTTGAGCCATCCATGAAAGCCACCAATGTCTATTGTGCTTAAATCATTATTCATCTTTGTATTTTGACCAGACCCATCGATTTGAACTATGGGGGTGGGTAAGTGTCAAATTACATTCATTGCATATGTTGTTCATTGCGGACAATGAAAGCTTTAAGCATGATGAGTTTCAAGCTCGTTGAATATTGTGGCGTGATTCAATTGGCATGATGTTGGATATGGTAGTGTGTATGTACTAGTTGTATTTAGGCCCCATTCTTTTATATGGTACCACTGCGATGCGGTAAGTTGTGGTGTGGTAGAGTGCGGTAAGTTGCGGTTAGTTGTGATAAGTTGTGGTGGAAATTAAAAAGTAGGTACTGAAATATATTAATTAAAAAAAGGGATTGTAGTAAGTTGTGGTGGATTGTGGTAAGTTGTGGTGAGTTGCGGTAACTTGTAGTATCACAAAGTGCGGTACCGTATAAAAGAATGGGGCCTTAGTTTAATTCAATTGCATTTTAGGTTTGTACATTAGCTCAAATGATTGCATTAGTTTAGTTTCAATTTTCTTTTAAAAAAAAACAAATTAGATAATAAGTTGCATAAGTTAGATTTGATCTTGTTCCCATTTAGGTTATGCATTTTGGTTCACATGGGTTAGATTTATCTCCTTTTCAACTTCATTGCATCTTAGCATACACAAGCCAAAGATAGAGGAGAAAGGGATCATCTTCCAAGTGTTTTGAGGTAATCATTCGACCCTTTTTGCCTTTAATTTTGCTTGTGGTGGTAGTATTAGTTTTATTGCTTTGTTAGTTAATCATAGTGCTTCAAAAAAAAAAAAAAAAGAGAGAATTCAGAAAATAAAGTTGGCTTTGTTTGTGAAAACTCCTCCTGTGACGTATGTTTGAGGAGTGTGTACTTGGATTGTCCTTGTAAATGTGTACTTTGGGATTCTTAGCTTGATTTAAGAGACTTAGTTGCTAGTTTGGTTGAGGCTCATTGTCTTGTTTGTGACTCATCTAGTCTTGAACGATCCTCGTGTATGATGTTGAAATTCTTTTGTTTGGTACATTAAAAGAATTAGATTGTTGTATTGTGGTAGTTTAACCCGTAAGGTCCTCTTTTGAACCTTAAAGACTCACTTTTATAGTCTCATTACCTTTTGAGTGTAACCTTACCATGTGTGCATCTCTAGAACCTGGCTTGACTCTCTTCGAAACTGCATCTGACTTGTGCATTGTGTTGATATGATTGAGGCACCATATTGTAGCGACATAGCCAAAAAGTCGGCCGACATTTTAACCTCTTTTTGCAAGCCCTTGTTAATCTTTTTTCCTATCTTGTTGTTTACTCTACAAGTGCGTACCCTTGACCTTTACATAGTTTCCTACCTTTAGCCAAGATAGAATGAGCAACAGTTCAGTTGTATGGGCAATTTTGTGGTCGATTGTTGAGAGTTGTTTGATGGTTTGTTAGTACAAGAGGAATGCATTGTTGAATATTCTTTCTCCCCTTTTATTATCAAAGTTGTAACTTATAACTATTGGGATTAGAGTTGTTCTTTATATATCCATGTTATTATCCTAGAAAATAAAATGAAAACAAAGAATAAAAAAAAAAGGAAAACATACAAAAAAAAAGAAGAAACCAAAAACAAAACAAAACAAAAAAAAAAAACCAAAACAAAAAAAAGGGAAAAAAAGAAGAATGAAAAAGGAAAAGGGGTATTAAATAATACTCCCTCCGTTCCATATTAATTGACACTTTAACTAACTTTTTTTGTTCCAAAATAATTGTCACTTTCCATTTCCCAATACCTAATTTAATTATTTTAACTTTAATAATTATGTTAACTTTTTACTTTTTCCATTAATAAAAATTACTCCTACTCACATTATGACATTAACTCACTACCTATACCTTGATATCCGAAAAAACACCTTGGAAAATAATGCTATTTAATTATGTGGGTAGTTTTTTTAGTTAAACCTTGGTATGTGAAAATTTTGAAAATATGTCAATTAATATGGAACGGAGGGAGTAGGTGATCAGCATGACGAGCTTTTGTTTATATTGAATCTTTCCTAATCTTTCATAGATGGAGATGTATTTTGTGTTTAATCAAGGTGTAGTGTAAGAGGTGTTGTGTTTCATGTTATGGAAGTGTTATTGCTCTTTAGGTACTTGGCTATTTAGCTCCACATTCCCTAAATGATTTCCCTCCTTACCCTAAGCCTAAGCCCCTTGAAAAGTCCTCATGATTGACACTTGTGCATTTTGTCTGTAGTGGTAGAGAATTGAGAGTCTTGTATAGGGATGACAATGGGCAGGGTCTGGGCAGGTCCAGCTGGACCTGGACCCGGACTTGCCAAATATTTTTGGACCCAGACCCGCCTCGACACCCGATGGGTCCCAAAAACTTGGACCCACACCCAGACTCGCCGGGTCCGTGGGTCCATAGTGGGTCCTTATTGGGTCCAACACTCTTATGTATTTTTTTACTAGATTCACTACAAGAAAATTAATATTTTGTGGCAATTTATTAGTGGCAAATTTAAACATGCCACAATATGTAATAAATTTATAGGACAATAGTAGCAAATACAATTTTGCCACAAAAAAGAAGTATATTGTAGCAAGCAGCTAAAAATGCCACAAAAGCCTTTGAATAATTTTCAAAATGGCGGTATTTTGAAAATTTCAGTAAACACATTCCCTCCTTGTATTTTCATCCAATCAGTCATTCCCTTATTAATGTTTTTTTCAATTTAATTCTTTTTGCAAATATTCTGGCTTATTTCCTTTTCTCCTCGGAGAACAAGAAAACCCTCTCCTCCAAATCTCCAATATTACGGGTATTAGAGAGCCAGGGAATCTATGATTTTTCTCGCCCAAAAATCACCATATAGCAGTAGAGAATCAAAAATCTCTTCCACCCTCCTACAATCTATAGCGACAAAATTGGAAGAAGACTCGAAACATGTTGTTGATGCAAACCATGGCCAACATAATTTGGGGATTTTGTTCCGATTTGATCTCAATTTGCTTTTTTATAGTATATTAGATCTCCAACAATTCTTCTTGTATGGGTTATTATCATCACTATCTTGTTTCAATTTCCCCAAAAAACGCATATTTCTCCGTCAACAGACATCAATTCAAAACCCTCCATTCACACACTACAGCGGGAACATGTACCAAACACCATCCCCCATTGCAGAGAGCAAGGAAACCAGAGATGCCTAAGCTGGTAGTGAAAGAAGGGAGCAGACCACCATGGGTGGGTTTAAGAGCAGCAGTATGGCTCCAATTTGCTGCCGGGAATTCTTATACGTTTCCCCTCTTTTCACCGTCTTTGAAATCGATTATGGGTTTCACAGTATGGCTTATTTCCTTTGATATCTGCTGGGTACCAATTGGAGAAAGTTTTAGCATGTCAGGTAACTATATTAAAGTCATAGAATCGAAAATTTCATTTGATTCATTCTGATCATGTTTCAATTACTAGTCCTTTAATTTGAGTGAGAAAATTAATCATTTGCTTTGCAAGGGTTTACTCTCCATCAACTCATTTGTTGATCTCCTTCTAATGTTCTTCACCCTAAATTGCATGGGAATTCGCTTGTTGAGAACCAGAGATGTTTATAGCATGTCAGGTACGTACTCTATCAATTTCTTAAACTTGAAAATTTCAATTGATTTTTCAAAGTTCAATTACCAACCCTTAAATTCTGGTAGGTCACAATAATAGTTTGTTTTGAAAGGGTTTAATCTCCATCAGCTCATCTCAAGTCTGGGAAGTTATTGATCGCGGGTGTAATTGGGATTCGCCAATTCAAGAAAAAACCTCACTGTTTTAATGCATCATAAGTAACTGTCTAACTGAGTATATTGTTTCATTGATTTGGATTGATGAACTATATCATTCTTGGGAAATTTGTTTAGTTTTACTTTAATTTGTTTGATACCATCTTAGTTGGGTTGACTAATTATCCTTATGACTATGCAGTAAACTGGTTTATTATTGATTGTGTGTTGGTACATAGAAATTCAGTGTTGTAGATTAGATGCTTTTAAGTCCATGTGATTGAACTCAAATATGGGAAAATCATTTGGATTAGGGTTTATTTCTTGCATATTGTTTGGTTAAATGAGGCACTAAGAAACTTGATTACTAGAGTGATGGTCGGAAGGTTTGTTGAATTTGGTCTAAACACTATTATAGGACATACCTTACTGTCTGATCCCCATCTACTTTGTTCCTAAATGGCATAATGTTTGGTGAAATCATGCGGGTAGGGAAGCTTATTGAAGTAGCTTTGGATCTGGTTATTTGATGCATGTATCTATCTATGCTTTTTTCCCTACATTCTGGTGGCATCAGTGCCTTTTGTTTTATTTGCTTCTATTCCCTGTTATGATCTTGTCTTGAATCAAGTATTCTACCTCTTCATGAAAGAAAGTTTTAATGTATGAAAGCCATTTAGATTGTAACTTTTGGGGAAGGCATGTGCCATTGTAACTTTTAGGACATTTTAAAACAATTGCATGAAAGTCATTTAAATTATGAAAATACTCACAATTAAAGGTGAAGTTAGAAAATATAAAATTTTCAGTATTTGTTATTTAATGGCATTTTCTTACTACGAACTGAACCAAAAGCTATGACATTCCTTATACCCCTGTTTTCAGTTTCTACCACTAGTTAGCTCCAAATTATTAATCCCTAGAAACAAGAGTATTCATATCTTTACCTCCACGTACCTTCTGAATCTATTTCCTGTCGTTGACATTCCTTAAACGAAACTATCATTTGTGCGTAAAAAAGCAATAACATCTTTTTACCTATGAAAATTTATGTAAAAAAAAGGATAATATGAAGTTGGTCTGAACACTTGGACGGATTATTCCCAACCGAGTTCACATGACATAATATAGTAGCATCCAAAAGCCTTATTAAAAAAAAAAATATTCCAAACTATAGGTAAAAATAAATTGCAAATTACTGTTTTAAACTAGAAAAGGTAGAGTAAAAGATCAAAAGAAGATATTGATCTTCCTCAAAATAATCAGTACTATTAATTATTTTCAAATTGAAGACAAGTAGAAGCTATAAATAGAAGCTTCATTTCGTAACCTCTTTTGCCCCCTGGGATCACTGGATACAATAAAGTACCTATGAGGAATTCCAGCAATAAAAATCAACTATGCAAAAAAAAGGACCTGTTATATTTATTCAACCATTTATTTTATTTTTCATTTACCTTTTTTAGGGACGGGGAGGGGGAGGGGTGACTGATTTTTAGAATGCATAATCACAATTCATTATCATTCATTCATTCAAGCCTGCAACTATTAAGTTTTCCTTGTATTTTCAGCTATATGTTTGGCATCATGTAAATGCTAAAACATGAATAACATGGAAGAGATGTGGTCAAGGTAGGATGTTGGGTCACCAAGTTCAAATAGGGAGAGACACTAGTAGCAATGTTTAGCCATGCTGTAAGTATCTCTTTGCTACTTTAGACTATGGTCTGTACATACAAAATTGGAAGTTGGAAATGTAAATGCAAATATGTGCTATAGCAAGAGTCTTAAACCTTCTCTTTATGATTGTAAATCTGTGCAATTTTTTTTTTTTTTTGGAATCTGCATTGAGACTGCAAAATGTGTTTGGTGCTGTCTTATAGAATTACTTTAAAGTTTTCTCCGGGTCAAGTACCGTTGCTGTTGATGCTTGCCTTGCTCCCTGTTTGAAAGGGCATATGCTTGCAACATAAGCACTATCATGCCTATAGCATCCAAGTGCACAACTAACATAGACCATGTATAGACGGAGCTAAAGTAATAAGTTTCACTTCCATGAAAAAGTTTTGTTACATTCACGATAATTAGACAAACTAAGTTTGCACTCATAGTTAGCTGCTGATTATTAGGTACTTTTTAATCAATTATATATTTATTTTCTGCTTCATTAGGTATTTCGAGTTGGATTGATTCCTAGACGATCTTCTAATGGGTCTGCTTCTACCAAAAATTGTTATGTTGATTGTTTCATAGGCTGAGTTTTCATCTATTTGATATTCTGTGGAAGAGGAAAGAAGATTTGTCTAAATGCTTATCTCTTTCAAGGGTGATTGTTTCCTTTTTCTACAAAGAAAGGCACATTCTTTATCATTGAGACAGTTGTTCAATAGCTGTTTCTCTCCATTTGAATAATGGAGTTCCCACTAGATCATTTGAGTAGGGTTATCCATGAATTGGTGGGTCTAGGTGCATATTTTGAAACTGGTAATTGGTTGTATGGATTTCTCATGAGCTTGTTTCTTGAGACAATTGATTATATGAGTTACTATGCTAATTGCACTGCTTTCTTACCTGTTATAGGTATTTAAGGTGATCTGGAAGCAGGATAAGACAAAACAACCAGAACTTACTACAAAGCTGTAAGGATCCAAGAAATGCGAGCTGAAGCAGGACAAGACAAAGCAACTAGAACTGCTTCTGATCGCAACTTAGCGCATGCTTGGACTTAGCACACTGCTTTGAATATTACACAGTGAATTCAAATGATAACCAAAGAATAGGTGATGACTTGTCTTCAAAGTCCATCTTTTCCTATTTTGCCACCGTATGCTTTAGTCCAATCGCTTCCCGGTGCTTTTGGATTTCTTTTTCCAGAATGACCATGATCTAATGATCATTGTCAATCATTACCATCTTTGTAATTCAAAAAGTCCATGTATCAAGATTATAAGCAAGTCCTCATACTTGTTCATACACTGCTCAGGTTCTACATTAATGCTAAGTTACATGCGCTTATTATGAACTACAATACTTTATAGTTGTTATCAAAAACTACATTTCACAGATGATGACATCCAACAGAGAGTTGATGCGGAAGTGGATAAGCGTCTCTCAGATTCATGAGTCTTATGAAGCTCGCATTCGCGCTCTTGAGGAAAGAATTGATCCCCCTTCGAGTCAGGTTAGGGACTATTTAACATTAGTATATACCCTTGTTGCGATTAGCCCTTTAGCATCTATGTTATCCATACTGAAACAAATAAGTGAAACATATATGTAGCTTGTGTATTTACGTTACAAACTACAGCCTGTATAATCAAATTGGCTGTTAACCTGAAAAGGGAGAACAATTTTGATACTAGAGATTTCACGGCTTTGATACTAGAGATTTCATGGCTTTTGGGTTAATTCGGCCTCATTTTCAAGGTGAATCTTCATGGCTTTGGGAACTTAATCATTTATTTCATACATCAGATTGTTTGCTTTCTCATAGTTTTCTTTTTGAAAGTAGAGACTCAACCAAGTATTGTAATTTAAGGTTGGTAAAAAAAATCCCAATTCCCTCATCTTTTACAAAGTTGCTTCTACACTAGATTTTCTACTAATTATTTTTGTTGGTTTTCTACGGATTGGATTGCCATAATAAAAACAAACAACTAAAATATTTATAGCTAATTGAGTTTTATAATGGAGATATTACAACCAAGTGGATCTTCTCGACATTTTCGTCCTTTCGTGGGTCAAGTCCCAAGTCTTGATAGATAGTACTAAAGGTATGGTGACTATCTTGCCATATATATATATATATATATATATATATATATATATATATATATATATCTGGTTGGGCTCCGAGCATGTAGCTCGTGATGTACTCCGGCGTGTGGCAGTTGAGGTTATTATTTATATGTGAATTTGATATGTAAGGCACTTTGCTTAAGATATTACCAATTTTTAAGGGAAATGATGCCGGATTTTTTGTAGTATGTTTTTAAGAATACTTTTAATGAAATTGTTTTCTCTTTGCAGTTACACATTCAATCAGGGACTTCTTGCACGATAGGTAATGTAAACAAAGATGATGTTGCAGATACAAAGTTCGTTGATGCTCCTGAGCATGAAGATGTTAATTAGTTTAGGCATTTTTATTTTCTTAATTAGTCTAGAACAATAGTGATGCGTACACCTGTCGCTCCAAAAAACGAAACTAGAACAATTTTGATGTTTAGATAGGTAGAAATTATGATTTATGAACAAAGTCTTCTTTCCATGTTTAGTATACATTTTTTACTGTATATATATAATAAATATTTATATTTTATTAATTTAGTACTTTTACCTTAATATGAGTTCATTGTTATATATATACATATATATATATATATATATATATATATATATATATATATATATATATATATATTGTCCCGGTTTGTTTTTTGGGAGGCTTGAAGGGAAAATATTGCTTTTGTGCAAAATATATATATATATATATATATATCATTACAAGTAATATTGTAAATTATATTACAATTATTCAATAATTAAAGATACATATTGTGGCAAATATAAGTTGCTACAAATGCTCCTTTAGAATTAAAATATCATTTGTAGCAAATCATATATGCCACAAATAATGTATATTTGTGGCAAAGTTAGTTTTGTGGCAAAGTGAAATTGCTACAAATTGTATGATATTGTAGCATTTTAACATTTGTAGCAATTTAAAATATGCCACAAAAGTCTCATAATTTGTGGCAATTTTAAAATTGTCACAAAAGCCTTTTGTAACAAGGCATTTGTGGCATCCTTGTGGCATTTCCAAAAAATGCTACAAAAGCCTATTGTAGCAATATTTGTATATTTTGTGGCAAAATTTAATGCCACAAATAACCATATTTCTTGTAGTGATTTATCAATTTTTTGGGTTGATTTTATACGTACGCAATTGTATAATAATGACTATTCTATTTAAGTACACAAATTTTCAACACAATAAAAATATCTAGTTCATTGTACGAGGCTACGAGTAAAATTCAACATAAAAACATTATAAAAATCATCACACATCAACTCTAAGAATGCAACTATACAACTTAAAATGCACAAAAAAAAAAAAAATCACGAAGATCATGATTATCGTATTATACAGGCTACAGCTATAAGAATACAAATACACTAGGGTTTTTATTTAATATATATATATATATATATATATATATATATATATATATATATATATATATATATATAGGGAAATTGGATTCTAATAATCCCTACTTTTGCAAATTGGATGGCAATAATCCCTACTTTCAATTTGTATTCTGGTGGTCTAAAAAAAATAAAATTGTATTTTAGTGGTACCAAATCCATCACCACATTTTTTTTATTTTTTCATGCCTACCTCATATTGTTTTTGTTTTTTTCGTTCCTGCCCCCAGATAGGTAATAAAGTGTAGTTGTTAAAACATTTTTTAAATTATTTTTTTGAGATTCAGCGCAATTATTATGATATTTTAAAAAGAATAAAATTGAAAAAATCATAAAAAATAGAAAAAAATTCAAAAAAATTGGGAGAAGTTTTGTAAATTCATTAAAAATCGTGGTAAAGTGTTATACAAAGTTTTGAATCAAATGTAACATAAAATCTATGATATTCAGGGTATACTCTTAATTATGTCCCACTACAATACAATTTTAATTTTTTTTAAACCACCAGAATACAAATTGAAAGTAGGGATTATTGTCATCTAATTTGCAAAAGTAGGGATTATTAGAATCCAATTTCTCTCTCTCTCTCTCTCTCTCTCTCTCTATATATATATATATATATATATATATATATATATATATGTATGTATGTATGTATGTATATGTATATATATATATATAATTTGATGGGTCCATTATATAATTTGACGGATCCATTGGTAGGGTCCACGGGTCTATGGACCCAGACCCAAACTTTTTTGACTGGGTCTGAGCCGGTCTGGGGTGGGTCCAGGACCCATTGCCATCCCTAGTCTTCTCAATCCTATTGTAGTTTGCATGCATTGGTTGAAGGTCTTGAGTGAACCTCCATATCTTTTTCAAACACATGAGGGGATTGATTCACATACCGTAAAGTGAATTCCTACCGATCTCAACTAGTTCGCCATGCATTTGAATGGAACTTGATTGCTTTTGGGTTGGGATAGATTGGTTATGTTACTACTTGACTATGCAATTCTTGATTTAAGCTGCAATTTTTGTCTCAATTTGATTCTCAACCTTGCTAGGGAGACTTTTGTATACACTTGCTTTGGTTATCTAGTGCGCCCTTTCACTTGAAGAGGGAGGCATTGGTTTTCTTCCTCCCCTATTTCTTTAGTACTTCATGATTATCTTGCTTGAGGACAAGCAAGGGGTAATCATGTGGGAGTTGATAAACCATAATTTATGATTTTCTATTCTTCTTTTCTTGGCTAATTTTTATCTTCTAAGGTCCTTTACCTATATTTAATATTTAACTTTGCTTACTTTGCTCATTAGTGACTAAAGTGTGCAGATTTATATGTTTTTAGGTAATCTAACCTTTAATGATGAAGAATAAATGTCTTAGCTTCGGATGTTAAGGAGTGGAAGGTTGGAAAATGAAGAAAGATATTCAAGTCAAGTGAGCATAAGTTATGCTAGAATCCTGCACAGGCTGTGCTAGTCGCTGAAGCCCAGGAAGACAACACATGTTGTACCAAATTTAGCACTGCCTGTGCTCGTCTGCGATTTACAACTTTTAGTCATTTAAAATTAGAATAAACAAACCGTTTATCATTATTACGTTCTTCATTTTTCTAGTTCTCCTCTAGATTTTGGGGGGAGGTTTTCTATCTAATCCCCCCTCTAGTTTCAATTTCTTCTTTCTCAATTATTAGATTATGATTTGCAAGGATTCATTAAGTTCATTCGTCGATTTCAATTTAAGACTAAGTTTTCTTTCTCTCGCTCCTTACAGTTATGTTTATTTACTTTCTTGTTTGCTTTCGTTCCTTTTTAATTGTTGTAGTATGTTAATTACTTATTAGTTTTGTATAGTTTGGGTTGTGATGATGCATTCGATGATTGGTTGATTTTCTTAGTCCTATCTGTCGAATTCGTGTTCTTAATTAGAGGGCTTTCCCATACCTACCAACTATTCGATGAAATGATCGAGAGAGTTTTTATCTGTGTGTTTTAGGCAATTGATTTATGCTGAGAGGTGATGTCAATTTGCTAGTGTAGGTGGAGAAAATGATTAGGATTTTGGCACGAGAATGTTGAATTTTGACTAGGTTTAGGTTCTTAATCCTATAGTTTAATTAGGCTAACTCTATGAGAATAGACAGTTAAAATAGTTAACCTACCCTCTGACCCTCGAGAGAGGCTTGGGTGAAGTTGTTGACCCTCGAGAGAGGGTTTTGATGTTCAATATGTTGTAATCGACCCTTCTTGGTTGCTTGTTTAGAATTGATAGGTTACGCTATTCAGGTTGATTAGTTGTTGATTATTGATATCGCAACCTAAACATGTTTTATTATTTCCGTAGTTGGTAGTTTGATCACCACCACCCCCATTCCTGGTTTATTTACCTAGCATGAAACACTTGAGTCAGTTTTGAGTGCTTATAACACAACTCTCTACGGATACGACAATCGTACTTCCCAAAGTACGACAACACTTGGTTATTGTACTTGAGGGCAATAGAGTAAATTCATGTGTAACACAAGCTATAAGTTAAAAAGTTGATAACTACTCCCTCTGTTCCATATTAATTGTCATATATTTGACTGTCACAATCTCTAATGATACTCTTTGATTGGTAATTTCTTGTATAATATTATACAAACAATTGAAATATTATTGTTTTATGATAGTATTTTTCGTTACGAATCTAATAGTAGTAATCTTATGTAACAAGACATTGTATATATTGAGAAATTTAAGATCAAAATTTTTAATGTTTAACTGTATAATTTTCAATAATATGGAACGGAGGGAGTAATTATTATATTCGATGGTAAATTATAAATTCATATGTGAACTTAAGTTAGCAAGATAATCAAACTGTAAAATACAAGCAAGCAAGGAGACAACTCAATGAAACAATTCTTTCTATTATTATAAAGTGAGTACAAGCTAGCACACAAACACTCTTTAACACAGGCAGACAAATAGATAATTCAACAAAACCACTCTACTATTTATTATTGAGTGAATGACCTTAACTTACATCATCTCAATAAGATTCACTAGTCTGTCACTAAAAATATTATTGAATATAAACCATGACACATAATACACGAATATTCGCATTGAAAAGGACGAAAGCCAAAAAGATCGTGTCTTCCATTTCTTATTCAACATACTGTGCTTTCTGCCTCCCACAACTAGACCAACATTATCATTGAACACAAGCCTAACCCTAATTTCCAAACTCGGAGTATATTCCTTTCAATTAAAGTACTACCTATATCCCTTTTTAAATGTCAAATAAACTAATTTTATAAAATCAATGTATCTTGAAAATAGGGTGAAAAAATTATATATGGACAAATGTACCTCTTATTAAGGGAAAATATGAATAATGAAGAATTTTAAAAGGTAAAATAAAAATTTGATTCATTAATTAAGGGTAATATAGGTATTTTAATTATTGAAAATGTAAATTTGACAAATAAAAAAAGACAAGGTAGTTAAGAAAATTGACACTTATTAAGGGACGGAGGTAGTATTAAACTTTCATTCTAGATAAAACTACGCAAATATATGTAATTAATAAAAATAAAGACCCAAAGGAGAGTAACCGTGATACCCGGATTTCTCCGGAAGGAAAAACAATTTTATTTATTTATTTTTTTTTCCTATTATTATTATTATTATTATTATTATTATTATTATTATAGTAGTAGTATCTTAGCCGCCTTCCTAATTTACTTAAAATAACCCAAACCCTAGTCCTCCTAATTATTTAAACCCACCTCTTCAGAAAACAATTCACCACCACCTCGTTAGCCCTAGAAGAGGAGAAGATAGCAGTAGGGAGCACTAATTCATCTCCGACACAGCAAAGGCTTAGGACAAAATCGTAGGTGATCTTGTTCATTGGAGTAGGTCATTAGAGTTTGGTGTTCCAAGTAAGTGGTGTGATACTTCTTTAGTCCTTTTCGTGCCGAAAATATTATTTTGTAATATCCCTTTTTCGGTAAGTTTATTTTTGTTAAATCTGGTTGGCATGCTATTGTTTAAGTATAATATATTTGGTATTATTTATGTCTGAAAGGTTTCATCGACTCCGTATTGATTTATATGTTTATAAAGTGAACCTTTCGTTGTTAATTTGATAAGTTAAATTCGTATTTTGACATATATTTAATTTTGGAACCCTTGGTATTAATTTTAATTTACATTTGCAAGTATATTGTTACTAAGTTGTTTCGACGCTTTTGACATATTTATTTATATGTTTACATAGTATTCCTTTGACGTAATTTTGTAAATTGACGTAATCCGTTTCGAATAGTAGTTTTGGTATTTAATTTATTTGAACCTTCCATCTCTAAGTGATTTTTTTGGTTTAGTATATTGGTTATTCTAAATTACTTGACTGGGTACTGTTTGTACGTTCTGATTTTCAAGTTAGCGATTTTGTTTTTGGGCTATGTTTTCTGCCGTAACCAGTTAAGGTATGCACTGCACCTGTCGATAACTTGTATGCGCGCTATTATGTATTATGATATGTATATATATACTCTGTGGGGCCCAATTCTGTTTGTTGCCTATGCCACTGGGCTAGTAGTGGCTTTAGCCCTAAAGTGTGTTTTGTATTTGTGACTGCAAAGTTTTGATATATTGTGTTATTCTACTGGTAAATCACGTGTGAATACTTTGGTTTATTTTTTTGACGTCTTTGAGCTAGTTAAAGTATTTGTAAAAACCTAGTCACGCTTTATTATTAAATTATTATTTAACTTTGTCCCAACCTATATTTTACCTGCCTGCCCAACCCAGTTAAAGGAGTGTTACGCTACTTATTGGGCTTTCGAGCTCATCCTTTCACCTTCCATTTTTGTCAAGTTCTATTCTTATCAGTACCTAAGTGTCAAGAGAGGAATCATAGGTTCAAGCCTTTATTTTGGAGCTATGGAGATATTTCTCAATTTAAAAGAATTTTTTTTATTTGATATCAAGTCGAACCTTTGGGCTATAAACTTCCAGTTAGTATTTGAGATTTTCGGATATTACTTCTAGACTCTCGCTGAGTTGAACCAATTATTATTTTGGGATTGTGAGTTGTTAAAGGTCTTGTCTCTTCTTTGTTATAGTTTAGCCTTGCATGCTTGTAGAACTCCTAGTATTGCAGGTGTGCGGCGTCTGTTACCCCACGGTTCGGGGCGTGACAGATTTAGGGCCTGTTTGGAGAGACAAAAAGGAATGGAATTGGGGTCGAATGAGTTCTTATTCCTTTTTTTGCTGTTTGGTGAGTATATTATGGAATGAAATTATTATTCCAAAAGGTTTCCTATCCCTCCCAAATGGGGGGAATTAGAAACCTCCAATATTTAGGGGAATGGATTTCTATTCCTATGGAACTGATTGCTACCTTAGACAGAGAGTAGGATAGAGAGAGAAAAGCTTCATCTCCATTACTGTGCCACACCACCACCTCAAGTTTGTGGCTGCCGATACACCACCACCTTAAGTTTGCTGTCGGAAAACCTTCTCTCTCATGCTCGGCGACGGCGGCCGACCCAACGGAAACCACCAACAATCGATCATAGTTAGAACGAAGAAATCGAAAACCACCTCAATCTTGGCGACGAAATCTAGTTTAAGAAGTTCGGTATCCCTAACGAAAGTGGCAACAAGGAAGCAGTCGTCGGAGGGGGGTCGAGGGTGATTCGGAGGAGAGGGTAGAGTCGTCGGCAGAGATGCCGGCGCATGAGGAAAATGCAAGGGCGAAGAAGTCGTAGAGAAGAGAGATGTGGAGGAGGAGGGCGGCGCATGTGGCGGGAGGGGGCTCGACGACCACCGTGGGGCATTGGACTGGGGTCCAGTTTCAGCGACGAAAGTGGGCAGCGAAATGGAATTTGAATTCATTACAGTTTTTCTCCAAACAACTTCACTTATGGGTTCTAATTCCATTCGCAGCCCTCCATAATTCTAATTCCATTCTCATTACATTCCTGAAATCTCTTCAAACAGGCCCTTAGTGGTATTAGAGCCAGGTTAGCCAATCTCTTGTCGTCTTGGGTTTAGCCTTAACAAAGTTGCCTTGGGATTAGGATCTTAGAGTGAGTTAACTCTGGGTTTTAGAGGTTTTAGCCTTTGTAGCTTATGTTCCTAATGCTTTATGTGATTTTGCTATGATGCTCAACTTCTTATTTTATTGAGTTTGCTCAGCTTCGGGAAACCTATAAGTAACATTTATGTTTTTTCAGTATGTCTTCGGGTAGGAGGAGAAGCCGAGCGCAGGGCTGCCGAGAGGGAAGAAGAGGATCCCCAGAATGAGACACCCCTACTTGACCCTCAAGAGGTTATGCTGAAGTTTATGCAAGACTTCTCATCCTTCGTTACCCAGCAACAGCAACAACAACAACGGGGTAACGGGGTACTCTGCATAGTAATGGTTCATCTTCAACTACTGTCAAGGGACTGGTCGATTTCCTGAAGATAGCTCCTAAACCATTTTCTGGCACTACTGACCCTATCAAGGCTGAGAACTGGATTGATGAAATGGAGAAGGCTTTTCGAGGTTTTCATTGTTCAGAGGAAGAGCAAATTGATTATGTTGTATACTTGTTGCTAGGCAGCGCTCACCATTGGTGGAAGTCGGTAGAGCGTAGCCACAAGAATGATGAGGCCCCTTTCACTTGGGAAATGTTTCGTGAAGAATTTTATGCTAAATACTTCCCTAGATCTCGAAAAAGGGAGCTATAGAGGCAGTTCATTGACCTGGAGCAAGGACGTAGGAGTGTGGATGAGTATAAGGTAGAATTTGATCGACTATCAAGGTTTGCTTCCTACACTAGTGGCTGATGAACAGAGCAAGATGAGGAGGTTTAGTGAGGGCCAAAATGATAATATTCGAGTACAACTTGCAGCAATGCGGCCAGACAGCGTCGCAGACCTTGTTGACAGAGCAAAGAATATGTACCTTATCACAAAAGAAATTGAAGATCGTAAGCATCGCAATGAAAGGAGGAGAGACAGAGATAGCAACTCTTCTGACAAGAAAGACAAAGGAGGATTATTGAAGCCTCTTCCTTCCAGTAGATTTCCTCATGACGAGCCTTCATAACAAGGCAGTAGCATGGCTAGCTTCCGGGCGAAACCGTCCCACCGAGGTGGGCATTCAACTGGGCCTCGAAGTGGGTACTCCAACCAAGAATCTCAAAGACAGAGCAATCAACCAGCCAAGGTTACATACCGCCATTGTGGAAGAGGTCATCCAACAGATGACTATAGATGGCTAAGTGGTAGTTGCTTTCGATGTGGAAACACTTATCATAAGGTCGCTGAGTGCCCTCAAAGTGACGCGGGTCGCACAGTGCAAAGGTCTCAGGGATCTCGCTCCATACCCTCATAGGTCGTTTCAACCCATACCCAGACATTACAAACTCCAAGCAGCAGCCAGAGGGGAGGAAGGCCCCGCACTACTGGAAGAGTTTATGCGCTGACCCAGCAAGACGTCGAAGCCTCTAACAATTTCGTGTCAGGTATCCTCGTCGTTAACTCAGCTTATGCTCATGTGTTATTTAATTCTGGTGCTTCACATTCTTTTATATCATCAAATTTTGTCAAAAAGTACAATCTCCCCCATGTATCGTTAGAGGAAGTATTGTGTGTCAGTACACCTACGGGTAGTGAAATAATTGTAGACAAGAAGTGCAAGCTCAGTCATGTAGTAATGGGGGGCAGAAAACTTTTGGTTGATCTCGTTATTATGGAGATATATGACTTTGATGTATGGACTGGTTGTCCAAGCATTATACTACCTTGCATTGTAGAAGGAAGCTAGTGAACTTCCAAATACCAGGGATGCCTGAGTTTAACTTTGTAGGGAATGGAGCTTGTGGGTCGTTAGTGTTATCTCAACTTTGAAAGCCTCTAAATTAATTAAAAAGGGGTGCCAAGCCTTCTTAGCATTGGTCACTCCTACCCAAGAGAACGACCAGAAGATAGAGGAGATACCAACTATGAGAGAGTATCCAGACGTCTTTCTAGAAGATCTACTAGGAGTACCTCCAGATAGAGAGGTAGAATTTTCTATAGACTTGACTCCCGGCGATGCACCAATTTCTAAGGCCCCTTACAGAATGACACCAGCTGAGCTAAAGGAGCTCAAGGAGCAACTGCAAGAGTTACTTGACAAAGGCTTTATTAGACCAAGTGTCTCGCCCTGGGGTGCACCAGTGCTTTTTGTGAAGAAGAAGGATGGGTCGTTACGACTCTGCATTGACTATCGTGAGTTGAACAAGGTGACTGTGAAGAACAAATACCCATTACTAGGATTGACGATCTATTTGATCAACTTCAAGGTGCCCAGGTGTTTTCGAAATTTGATCTACGGTCAGGATACCACCAACTGAAGGTTAAGGCTAAGGATATACCTAAAATAGCTTTTCGCACCAGGTACGACCATTATGAATTCCTAGTAACGCCTTTTGGGTTAACCAATGCTCCTGCTGTATTTATGGACCTCATGAACAGAGTTTTTCGAGCCTTCTTAAACAAATTTGTTGTGGTCTGCATTGATGATATTCTAGTGTACTCTCGAAGTGATGAGGAGCATGAAAATCATCTGAGACTTGTGTTAGAACCTTAAGAGAGGAGAAACTTTTGGTAAATTGAAGAAATGTGAGTTTTGGTTGGATAGTGTTACCTTCCTAGAGCATGTAGTGAACAAGGATGGTATCTTGGTCGACCCAAAGAAATTTGAGGCTATTGTGAATTGGGTTATACAAAACAGTGTCACTGAAATTAGAAGTTTCTTGGGCCTTGCTGGCTATTATAGAAGATTTGTTGAGGGGTTTTCCTTGTTAGCAGCATCGTTGACTCGTTTGACAAGGAAGGGTTTTCGTTATGAGTGGACGGACGAGTGTGAAAGGAGTTTCTAAGAATTGAAGAAGCGATTGGTCTCTGCCCCTATGCTTACCTTACCGACAAGCGAACAAGGATTTACAATATATAGTGATGCTTCAAAGAAAGGTTTGGATTGTGTGCTTATGCAAGGAGGGAAGGTTATTGATTACGCATCTCAACAATTAAAGTAGTATGAAGTGAACTACCCTACTCATGATTTAGAGCTTGCAACTGTTGTTTTTGCATTGAAGATATGGAGGCATTACTTGTATGGGGAAGCATGTGAGGTGTACACAGATCACAAGAGTCTGAAATACCTGTTTACATGGAAGGATTTGAATATGAGATAATGTAGATGGCTTGAGTTGCTGAAGGACTATGATTTGACCATTAATTACCACCCAGGAAAGGCTAATGTTGTTGAAGATGCCTTGAGTAGGAAATCAAGCAATGTGGCCGCCTTAATTACCTCACAACGACACATATTGATAGACCTAGAGAGGGCGAGTATTGAGGTTCGGTTGGCTGGTGCTAGAGCACAACTTGCAAATTTACGAGTTCAGCCAACCTTAATCGATGCGATCAAGGATGCTCAAGGAAAGGACCCGTATCTCCAAAGATGTAGAGCTGCCATCGAAGTAGGGTCCGAGTCCAAGTTTAGCATTCATGAGGATGGTTCTTTGAGGTTCGAGACCAGAATTTGTGTCCTAAATGATGATGAGATTGAGAAGATGATCTTGAAAGAAGCTTACAACACGAGTTACACAGTTCATCCTGGAAGTACCAAGATGTATAGAGACTTAAAGGGGACATTTTGGTGGAACAACATGAAGAGAGAGATAGCTCAATATGTAGCACAATGCTTGACATGTCAGCAAGTCAAGATTGAACATCAGATATATGGGGGATTGCTGCAACCTCTCCCTATTCCAGAGTGGAAATGGGAACATATAACCATGGACTTCGTGTTTGCTCTACCCCATACTCCTAGGGGTAACACGGTCGTTTGGGTGATAGTGGATAGACTGACTAAGTCTGCCCACTTTTTGCCAATTAAGACTGGTATGACCTTGGAGAAATTGGCAAAATTGTATGTTAGGGAGATCATGAGGTTACATGTGTCTGATCAGGATATACATTTTGTTGCTATGTTTTGGAAGAGCCTGGATAAAGCCTTAGTTACAACACTGAATTTTAGTATTGCTCATCATCCTCAAATAGGTGGTCAATCTGAAAGGACTATTCAAACTTTGGAGGACATGGAAAGAGCTTATACTTTGGACATGAAGGGCTCCTGGGATAAGGACCTACCTTTAATAGAATTTGCTTATAACAATAGTTATCAAGCCAGCATCCAGATGACTCCTTATGAGGCATTATACGGGCGGAAGTGTAGGTTGCCAATTTGTTGGGATGATGTCGGAGAGAGAAGGATGATATGGCCAAAGATAATACAATTAATGACTGATAAAATTCGCCTTATCCGAGAGCGACTTCGAGTGGCTCAAAGCCGCCAGAAAATTTATGCAGACAATAGAAGAAGAGACTTGTAATTCAATGTTGGTGATCATGTATTTTTGAAGGTATCACCAATTAAAGGAGTTGTGCAATTTGGCATAGGTGGGAAACTTAGCCCTCGATATATGGGACCCTTTGAGATTTTGGAGAAAATTGGCCCTGTAGCATACCGTCTAATACTCCCACCATCACTTTCAGGAGTGCATGATGTATTCCATGTCTCCATGTTGAGAAAATATGTTCATGACCCAAGTCATGTATTGGAAGCTACTCCTATAACATTGCAGAAGGATGCGACATATGAAGAGAAACCTGTTCGAATTGTTGCTAGAAAACTGCAAATTTTGAAGAGGCGTACAATCCCTTATGTCATGGTGCAGTGGAGCAACCACACAGAAAGAGAGGCAACTTGGGAGTTAGAAGAAATAATGCGGAATAAATACCCTTTTCTGTTTGATGACTCGGGTAAGTTTTGAGGACAAAACTTTTCTAAAGGGGGAAGGATGTGATACCCGGATTTCTCCGAAAGGAAAAAATAATTAATTATTATTATTATTATTATTATTATTATTATTATTATTATTATTATTATTATTATTATTATAGCCTCTTAGTCGCCTTCCTAATTTACTTAAACTAACCCAAACCCTAGTCCTCCTAATTATTTAAACCCACCTCTTCAGAAAACAATTCACCACCACCTCGTTAGCCCTAGGAGAGGAGAAGATAGCAGTAGGGAGCACTAATTCATCTCCGACACAGCAAAGGTTTAGGACAAAATCGTAGGTGATCTTGTTCATTGGAGTAGGTCATTAGAGTTTGGTGTTCCAGGTAAGCGGTGTGATACTTCTTTAGTCCTTTTCGTGCCGAAAATATTATTTTGTAATATCCCTTTTTCGGTAAGTTTATTTTTGTTAAATCGGGTTGGCATGCTATTGTTTAAGTATAATATATTTGGTATTATTTATGTCTGAAAGGTTTCATCGACTCCGTATTGATTTATATGTTTATAAAGTGAACCTTTCGTTGTTAATTTGATAAGTTAAATTCGTATTTTGACATATATTTAATTTTGGAACCCTTGGTATTAATTTTAATTTACATTTGCAAGTATATTGTTACTAAGTTGTTTCGGTACTTTTGACATATTTATTTATATGTTTACAAAGTATTCCTTTGACGTAATTTTGTAAATTGTAGTTACTTTTGTCCTTTATATACCAAGTGAGATTTTGTGACAATTTGACACTGCACTTGTAAAGTAATCCGTTTCGAATAGTAGTTTTGGTATTTAATTTATTTGAACCTTCCGTCTCTAAGTGATTTTGTTGGTTTAGTATATTGGTTATTCTAAATTACTTGACTGGGTACTATTTGTACGTTTTGATTTTCAAGTTACCAATTTTGTTTTTGGGCTATGTTTTCTGCCTTAGCCAGTTAAGGTATGCATTGGACATGTCAATCGACTTGTATGCGCGCTATTGTGTATCTGTACTCTGTGGGGCCCTATGTCTGTTACATTCTGTTGTCCATGCCACTGGGCTAGTAGTGGCTTTCTGTTGCCCATGCCATTGGGCTAGTAGTGGCCTTAGCCCTAAAGTGTGTTTTGTATTTGTGACCGCTAAGTTTTGATATATTGTGTTATTCTACTGGTAAATCACCTGTGAATAATTTTGTTTATTTGTTTGAGGTCTTTGAGCTAGTTAAAGTATTTGTAAAAACCCAGTCATGCTTTGTTATTAAATTATTATTTAACTTTGTCCCAACCTATGTTTTACCTGCATGCCCAACCCAGTTAAAGGAGTGTTACGCTACTTATTGGGCTTTCGAGCTCATCCTTTCACCTTCCATTTTTTTCAGGTTCTACTCTTATCAGTACCTAAGTGTCAAGAGAGGAATCATGGGTTCAAGCCTTTATTTAGGAGCTATGGAGATATTTCTCAGTTTAGTAGATTTTTTTTATTTGATATCGAGTCGAACCTTTGGGTTATAAACTTCCAATTAGTATTTGAGATTTTTTGATATTACTTCTAGACTCTCGCTGAGTTGAACCAATTATTATTTTGGGATTGTGAGTTGCTAAAGGTCTTGTCTCTTCTTTGTTGTAGTTTAGCCTTGCATGCTTATAGGACTCCTAGTACTGCAGGTGTGCGGCATCTATTACCCCTTAGTTCGGGGCATGACAGTAACAGTAAGTAATTTGATTTAATGGAGGAAATGCATAAGTTGACAATTGAACGTAGATAAAAAAAAAATGAGTGCAACATAAAATATACAAAATTTCATTTGGGAAAAGTGGTGGCTGACATAAACATAAAAATGAATGACCAAAACACAAATTAAAATGAATCCATTATTAGTAGAATTTAACTTCTCATTTTTATTTGCCAAATTTATAATTCCAATAATTAAAATAACCGTGTTACCCTTGATTAATGAATAAAATTTATTTTACCTTTTAATATATTCTCCTTTATTTCTATAAAGTAAAATGATATATTTGTCCAAATCCAACTTTTTTTTACCCAATTTCCTAAATACTTTGGACTTGTGAAAGTAATTTTTTAACAAAAATAATATATAACAAAGATCTCAAACACTAAAAAAGATTAAAAAAAAAATTGATTCTAATTCACTTAACTCTCAACCCCAATTAATTAATTGTTTCTCACCTACTTTCTCTAATGGGCACCAAACTCATCCATACCCAATATCTTGCCCAAGACCCTTATTAAGGGGTATCAGTGGAGTCGGTGAAGAGAGAGAAGTTCTAACTTCACTCTAAACTTTTCTACACTTTTTCACTTCCAGAGAAGGGTCACTTAGTGTGTCGGCTCTGGGTAAGTTCCCGGTGTGGAGGGGGGTGATCTGCGTTGATCGGGTATGATAAAGAGTGTCTTGTCTGTTCCTTTAGTCTCTAAGAGCGAGTGCTCCAGGTGGTTCGACTTTTAGGTGTTGTGATTGTTAGTTTGGAGGAAATTTGGGACTTTCGTCTCATTGTGAAGGTCGGGTCTGGTTGGATTTCCGGTGATTTCAGGGCGGGTTCCGATAAAGGTACGTTAATCGTAGAAACTTCTAGTGGCTAGTTTTCGGTGGGGTTAAGTGGGCTTGTTTTAAGTTGGGCCGGAGTGGGTCTCTGGGTCTTTGGGCGTCGGTTATTTTTCTGGGGCTCTTTTAAGTTTTCAAGTGGTTGTGAAGTCTTCGGGGAAACTGAGACGTCGGTAGGTGTGTGAGGTGCGTGGCTACGAGGAGTTAATGAAGTAGACTGCAGCAGACGACTGGGAGAAGGCGTAAGTAAGTTTTTCTTCAATTCTCTGAGTATGATGTGATAGGACGGTATTAACGTGAGTGGTTGGGAAGTAATCGGGAACTCAGCTGGGTCGTGTAAGAGGGATGTAAAGACCAAAATGCCATTGTATATACCACCATTTAGGAGGGGAGACAGAAGGTTGTATCAGGGGACGGATCAGTGGAATTTTTGCTATAAAAGGAAGCAGGGTAGAAAGGGGTTTGGGCACCATAGTCATTATTATCGAGGGAGTAGTAGGAAGTTAGGGTTTGCTCATCGTGCATTCAGTAAGGGTGATTTTCTTCAAAAAACACGTATAGAGGGAGACTTTCGAAGGAGGAATTCAGTTAGTTTTGCTTCTAGACCGAGAATGGGAGCTAGGGTTGATCTTAGTCCTCCACCTTTGGGAGTTGAGGTGCGGTTAGATAACACCTTCATTGGGTTCGTGATGGATGGGAAGGATTGGGATGAAGGTGCTCTGCAGCGTTTAGTTGATGCTAACTGGGTGCTCCGAAGTGCAACTAGTGTGAAGAAGGTTGGAGACCGGAAATTTTCTTTCTGGTTGATGCATCATGAAGACTGCTTGGATATGCTTGCACAGAGATCGGTTAATTTTGATGGGTCTCTCATTGTTCTGCAAAACAATTACTGTTGATATGAGACCAAGCAAAGTAACGTTCCGATCGGTGTGTTTGTGGGTTCAAATCAAAGGGCTGCCGTTTCGACAGAAGTGGGCTAGCACTGCAATTAAGCTGGCTCGTACTTTTGGGGAGGTTTTGGATGTGGACATTCATGGTGTGGCTGATTTCACCCTAAACAACGTGCGCGTGCTGGGCAGAATGGAGCTGTCGAAGCCACTTGTTCCTGGAGCTTATGCTCGAGATGATTATGGTAATATTTTCTGGGTACATTTCCGTTATGAAAATGTTTTCATCTTTTGTAAGAAATGTGGAAGAATTGGGCATCATGATTTTGAGTGTTCCTTACCAAAGGTGGTGGCTAAGGAGAAGGTTAAGAGCAAGATCTTAGAGGCAGCAAGGTTGGGGCACGCAATTATTCCAGGGGAAGGGCCGTCCTATTCTGGCAAGATTAGGGCTTTCCCCATTAAGAGAGGGTATTTAACTACCCGATTGAGATTGGGACAAAGGCAACATCCTGCTCCTACTGAACCAGAATTGCATTACCCTGAATTTCTTGAAGTTGGAGATATCGTGGGAAATGGGTTTGGCCCGATTATTAATATCTCGGATGAGGATAGGGAAGACTCAAGTAATGTCGGAAATGGGAGGGGAGGTCAGTCTGGGAGACCGGTAGGGAGCAGGGAAGCGAGAGTCAAGGGGTTGTGGCAGAGAGAGGTAGGCGAGTCATCCAGGCGGCGTGGGGAAGTGGGTAGGGAGACACAGGATGGAGGTGATACGGATGTGGTGATGGATGTGGATGATAATAATGGGGCGGTTGGAGGAGGGGATGGGGGAACTAATGGATCGGTTGAGGGGTCTGAGATTGAGCTAATGGAGGATGAACAGGAAGCAAGGGAGTCTGAGGAGGAGGGTTCTGATGATGTAGGGGATGATGAGGAGGAGGGTGAGCAACAGGATGATGGTAGTGGGAATTCTAGTGATGGAGGAGATGATGGGGGGGGGGGGGGGAAGGAAGGTGGAAATGGGAGTGGAGTTGATGGAGGTAGTGAGGAGGGTGAAAGCCCTAGGGAAAATGGAGAGAATGAGAATGGGGGTCAGTCTGGAGGGGGTGACAATGGGGGTGGAGGGTGCTTCTTTCATTCTGGAAGCCCTGGTGAACAAATTAATCAAAGGGAGGTGTTTCTGAATGATTGCATGGGGAGTTCTCAATATACCATGCAGTCACGTACCAACAGCACACTCAGCTCTTTATTGGAACAACGTGGGGGCCCAATGGACTTTTCCCCACATATCCTACCAAGAGGACCATTCTCACCGACTGGACCACCTGAAGACCTAGGAAGGATTATTCGGGAGGCTATTCGTCGCTTGAATTCGGTGGCGACAGATTCAGGTAACCCTCTCGAGGGCAATTCCGTCATTTTATTTGATAATGTGGATAATAACTTTCTCCATTTCTACTTTGCAGTTTTTCCACATGGGCATGGGTTGTTTTCAATGGGGGATATTGGAGAGACCTCTAGGGTCGACTTGTCCTCTTCAGGGGGTGGTGTGACGCCTCATTTATTAGGGCAAATTTATGCGAATCCCCACCTACCTTTGAATAGCATGGGGGGAGGGGAACCCGCCTATATATTTGAAAGGGGGGAGTCCAGCACCCACCCATCTTGGTTGCATGAGGGGGTGGTTGAGCCTTTTCCTAGGTATTCCCAAAGCCTGTTTCAAGTGTCGGATTCAAAACCTGAAGGGGGGTATTGGGTGTAATATACGCCAAACGATTCCCCTTCTGAGGATACCTTGAGCATGGGAGGGGGGTGTTGGGAGAAATCGGTTGGAAAACTTTTCTTGGCCACCTGTTTATGACAAGTCTGGGAGTAAAGATGAGGAAGTGGGGACTGGTATTAAGGAAACTTCTGTGGCTCTAAAGAAAACTATCACTTTTACAAAATCCACTTCTTCAAAATCTAGCTCTTTGGACTTCACTGTGGGCAGGCTGGAACTTCTTTCCAAAAAGCGTCAGCGATAGACCAGGAGTGAAGAACTAGATGGGGACGATCAGGGAGATGAAGTTTCTTCAATTTTTGCTGAAGAAATCGATCAGACTCGGATTAAACGATAACGGATAGAGCAAATGGTGACCATTCTTCAAAAAGAATTTGCAGCTTTTCTGAAAGTTAAAGAGAAGAAGAGGGGCAGTGAGTGGTTTGAGTTTCTTGCTGATAGGGTGGCAGAGGCAGCCCAGAAAATGCCTCCTCCTTCGTCATGATTGTTGCAGCTTGGAATTGCAGAGGTTTAGGGCAGACGGACCTCTCTGCAATTCCGTATATCCGTTGGATGTCTTTTTTTATGAAGCTGGATGTTATTTGTCTTTTTGAATCAAAGTTGTCTGTAGAACAAGCTAGGGTGTCTGTTAAGAAGATGAGTTTTCCTTTTGTTGGTGGGATGGATTCGGTAGGACGGGCGGGTGGCATTATTTTGGGGTGGAAGCAGGAGTCTGTTCTGTCTGTGGTGTGTTGTGATTTGAATTTTGTAATCCTGCAATCTAGTGGAATGAATCTTGATTTGTGGCATATTATCTTTATTTATGGTTGCCCTTACTATGGGGGATGACAGTAAGTTTGGGATAGATTGTCGGCCGCCATTGTTGCTCTACAGGGGCCTTTTGTGGTGATTGGGGATTTTAACCAGGTGGAAGATTGTTCTAAAAAAACAGGGGGTTCATCCTTCATACGGGGAGATCAGCAATTCTGGGAATGGAAATCAAGTTTGGAGCTTCATCATGTCCCTTTTAATGGGGCTTCTTTCACCTGAACAAATAAACGATGTGAGGATAGTGGTATTTGGGAAACGTTGGATAGGGCTTATGCATCTGCTAGTTGGTTGGATGTGTTTCCCCATTCCTTTGTACATAATTTCCCTATTGTGTTTTCTGATCACTCTCTGATTGATATACATATTAAGGGGGTTGAGAAAGCAAAAAGAACCTCTTTTAGACTGGATCCTTGGATTACAAAGTTGGAGTGCTTCTTGGAAGGGTTGGGTAATCTTTTGCAATCTTGCCACATTCAGTGGTCTGCTTCCTTTAAATGTGTCTAATGGCTGAAGCTAATTAGGGCAAATGGGAAGGAAGTTGATCCTTGATCTAAAAAATGAAAAGGTTAAACCAGCTTCGATTGCTTTGGAAGAATTACAGGAGTTGCAAACTTATCTTGCAAAATATGGGATGGAACAATCGGCTTTTACAAGGGCCATGCACAAAAAGCAGGAGTTTGAGAGTATGATCCAAGAAATTCATGAATTATGGGTCCATAAGAGCAAAATCAAATGGGTTGGGCTTGGTAATCAGAACACCGCCTTTTTCTTTAGACAATACCGCATGAGGCAAGCCTTTAATAGATTTAATTGTTTAACATTAAAGAATGGGCTGGTCTCTTTCCAGGAGGTGAATTTTGTTGAGGAATTTTATGGGCTTTTTCGGCCCAGTGTGCAAATGTCGAGTGTGCGATCTAGGGTTTTAGCCCAAGTGGTGGGGAACATTAGTAAGACCTTGACAGAAGGGGAACGAGAGTTTCTCTTACAACCATTTACAAGGAAGGATGTGGAAACTGTTATTGCGCAACTAAAACCAGGGAAAAGTCCGGGGCCGGATGGTATTCCCCCGGAGTTCTTCAAGAATTGCTGGAGTTTGATTGGAGATTAGGTGGTTGACACGGTGCTGGAGGCAGTTAATAATGGTGTCTTTGTTGGGGAAATTAACAACACAAATATTTTTCTGCTCAAGAAAAAGCTAGAGGCTCAATTGGTAAGTGATTACAGGTCGATCAATCTGTGCAATGTGGTCTATAGGATTATTGCTAAGTGCCTGGTGGGTCGGTTGAGATCAGTTATGGGGTCCCTAGTCTCTGAATTTTTCAGGCCGCCTTTGTTCCGGGGAGGTTGAAAGAGGATAATATCCTCGTTGTCTAAGAGATTCCACACTATATGGCAAATAAAAGAACAGGCAGACAATTTGCCGCCTTGAAGATTGACATGCGTAAGGCTTATGACAGAATCCAATGGGACTTCTTGGAGGAGGTGCTTAAACGAATGGGGTTTCCTGATAAGTGGGTGCGCTTTCTTATGAGGTGTGTGTCGACTGTTAAATACTCCATTTTGGTGAATGGTATTAACTCTAAACTGATTGTGCCCACTGCGGGGCTCTAACAAGGTGATCCTTTGTCTCCTTACTTATTTCTACTGTGTATGGAGGCGTTATCTGCTATTATTGATGCCGAGGCTACTGGGGGGACGATTACTGGGGTAAAGGTGGCTAGAGGGGCTTCTCAAGTTACTCACCTCTTTTTTGCTGATGATGCTCTCTTTTTTACTGAGCTGGAGGCTGGTTCCTGCTTAGCCTTAAAGAGGGCTATTGATCGGTATAGTCTTGCTTCAGGCCAGGTGATCAATTTGCAAAAATCTTCTATGCGTTTCTCTAAAGGCGTATCCCAGGATGATAAGGAGGGGATGAAAGTGATTTTTGGGTACCCGGAGGGGGGTTATTTCCAGTCTTATTTGGGTGTGCCCACAAAGGTGCAAAGAAAACGGATTGATCATTTTGGTTTCATGGTTGATGATGTAAGACGAAGACTGGATTCATGGAAGTTTAAAATCTTGTCAGTGGCGGGGAAATTAGTTTTGATCAATGCGGTTTTGGTAGCCCTTCATCAACATATTTTCAGTGTGTATTTGGTGCCTAAGAGAGTGGTGGACCAAATAAATGCTATAATTATACGATTCCTGTGGGGCAAGGTGGATGGTAGCAGGTCCATTCATTGGAAAGATAGGATGACTGTTTTTAAGCCTAAAGGGGCTGGGGGCTTGGGTGAAAGGAATGTTGGGTGCTACAATAAGGCTTTATTGTTGAAGAAAGCTTGGAGAACGTATTTAAACCAAGATCTTTTAATCTCCAGAATATGGAAGGCAAAGTATGGGGAGTCTTCACCTATTGCTCTTCACGAGGATAGTAAGGTGACTACTAGCTGCTCCATGGCGTGGAGGGGAATTGCACAGGTCGCTGGTGCGATTAAAAACAAACTTCGTTGGAGCGTGGGGAATGGTCAACCGATCAGTGTTCTGGATGGGAGGTGGGTTCCGGGGGGAAATGTGACTTTGAGAGATGGGTATGAGGTGGAGAATATTCGGGATTTGAAAGTGGAGTCATTTGGTTCTTTGGATGTCAGGGGCAAGGGGGCTTGAATTGGGAATTGCTCAGGTAATGCTTCTCTTAGGAAACTATGGAGAGGATTGCCAGTGTTTTTCCGCCACAGCAGGCTATCGAGGATGTGCTTCTTTGGCCTGGTAAGCATAATTCTGTCTACCGAGTTAAGGATGGATATTATACCTTTCTTATGTAGGATGCAGGACTGGTGCCCCCTTTTGAGGAAGAAACTAGGTTTTGGAGAATGATTTGGCATTGCGATATGCCCCCTAAATTAAAAACCTTTGCTTGGCATTGTTTAGTGGATGCTTTGCCTACAGGGGTGAATAGGTGGAAGAGGAAGCTAACTGAGATGTGTGATTGCTGGTGTGGTCAAGGGGCCGAGGATACTAATCATCTCTTCAGGAATTGTACTATTGCCAAGCATATGTGGCAGGGGTCCACACTGGGTATTTGTCCTGAGGTTAATGATTTCATTGGATGGTGGGAGTGGTTGCGAGGATGGGTGGCGTATTTGTCCAAAAGGAAAGAAGATCGGAAAACTATGATTGCTGATTTTTTTGGGACAATGTGGGCTATTTGGAAGGCTAGAAATTCTGTGTGTATAGAGAAGGAAAGTGTTTCTGCAAAGTTGTTAGAGGGCACTTTGAGCCGGGTAGTCCAGGAAGTGACTTAGTGGAGGAATAGAGAGGCTAGGCGATATATGCACCACAAAAGGGATTCAACTGTGGTGAAGGTTGAGTATGGTTGGGGGAGTGAGGAAGCTTGTGAGGATAATGGGGTGTTTTTGGTGGATGGGGCAAAAAAGAAGAACCTGCCCTCTTTAGCGTCAGCTGGGTCTACGTGTTGCATGGTGGTCATCAAAATCAGGGAGTTAAGGTCGGGGTTGGGATTTCAGTGCTTTTTAGCGAACTATTAGCAATTTTGCTTGCGTTGCACGAAGGAAGGAGGTGGGGGCTTAGCAGCATTCTCATATGGACAGATTCTACTTTTTGCGGTGGAATCTTTGAAAAATATTAATAGGGTTCCTGTTGAGTGCATGTCTCTAGCTTGGAGTTGCATCTTTGCAATCAGAGAAGTAGGGTCAGGAAGAATTCTGAAGGTTTCAAGGCAGCTTGTTCATCCAGCGCATCAGGTAGCCCAGCAGGCCATTCGTAGTGTAGGCTGTATTACCTAGGTATTTGCTGGTTTGTTGTTTGTTTTGTTGTGTGTTTTGTTGTTTGGTCTTTGGTCAGTCTGTTGAAAAAAGAAATAAAAATATCTTGTCCAATGGACACCCCTAACTAAACTAGGCTCAAAATTTGTCAAAAAAAAGATCCGATGGACATCAAACTTCGAAAAAAAAAAGATAAATACTCAATTTTCTGGTGGGCAGAGGGCTAAAAAGCAAGAATTAATGATGCTTTTGATGTTTGAATGCTAAACTGGGAAGACCAAGGTCTACAATTGTATCGATTGTTAACCTCGGAACATTTGCTGTTGGTAAAATCTCCACCAACTCCGCAATTGGCAAAGGGCTGAGAACCAACCTGGCAAGAAGATCACACATATGAGGCGGGCATAATTGCATAAATGCTTTGTTAACTTACCATGGGAAAGTTTTAATTATGCAGCTCATGGTTTACCTAGCAAAGTATACTAAAAACAAAAAATTAATTTTTTTCATTTTCACTATTCCCAACTTTCCTGTTTTTCTTTTATACATTCGAAGAAAATATACACAAATCTACATTAATATAAAAACAACAGAAAATTTACGTATACGCCCTTCGACTTTATAATATTTATAAATCCAACCATTACAATTTTGAGTTACTATTTATTTCTCCAAACTTTTTGATCCAATTTAACTTACTAATCTTTTCAATAAATTTAGCTACTTTTCCGTGAAAATGTGACTTGTAATGAAATTTGCTAAAATATCGTAGTTAGACAAATAAATTTCATCACAAATCATGCATTTACCTAAAGTTGCTAGGTCCATTGGAAAAATTACGAAATTTATTTGGCTCAAAAAAAAATCAGAAAAGATAGATACTCCCTCTGTTTCATATTAATTGTCATCTTTAAAAATTGTGCAGTCAAATTTCAAAAATTATGACCATAAATTTCTTAATATATATAATGAGTTGCTATATAAAATTAACACCATTAGATTGGTAATGAAAAATACTATCATAAAAGTATAATATTGCAATGGTTAAAAATATATTTTCTAAGAAATTATCAATCGAATAGTAACATTGGAGACCGTGAAAGTCAAAATTATGACAATTAATATGAAATAGATGGAGTATTAACACAAAAATATTAAATTGGATTTTTAAATATCAAGGATATGTGCAAATTTTACTATAAACGTGCGTGTAATCAGGGGTTTTTTGCATTTTGGAACCTAAACTTTAGGAGTATTTATTTTCTGAATCCATGGTCTTCATCTTTAATTTTTTGGACCCTAAACATTGTAGGCTAAAAAAATAAAAAAATTGCTCCGAAGTCCCATACATTCCCTAAAATTGACTATTTGGGGACCTCATTATTTTTTTTTACTCTTTGGGACCAGATTGTTGTCAAAACTTGCTGGTTGGGTATTTTCCGACCAAAAGTTATGAAAATCCGGTGAATTCAACCGGAGTCTATACAAAATGGATTTAGATAGTTGGATTGACAAGAATACCCCTATTTGACTCCTTTGTCTTTATAACTTAATTTCCCCTCCTCGTCCAATCTGAACGGACTGATCACCGTCTGCACCATCGCGATCATATTCCGATGCGACGATATCACCCCCTTATTAGCCCCGATGGTTCCCGACGAGTACAGCAGCGTCGCCGCGTCGTTCTTCTTGACTCGGTCCCTGACTTGGGGCGCCTCTCCCGGGTCAGCCTTCATCAACTCGCTCAGCCTCCCCACCACCTTCACCTTCTCCGCCGCCGTCTCTCCGCCGAGGAGCACCACCGGGACGCCGGCGAGTTCCGCGACAGCGAAGGCCAGGATCGGTTTCAAATCATATGTGGGGTTGGGTGGGGAGAAATTGACCTTGTTGTTAATGGGTTTGTCAACTGCGGTGGAGGAGAATGACCTTGAAATGGGGATTATTGAGGTGGGTTTTAGTTGGATTGGGGATTTTAGGGTGAAATCGTATGTGCATGGGGTTGTATGAGGGTGATGGGAAATTCGAAATGGAGTAAAGAAAGTGGGAGGTTGTAGAAATGCGCTTGAGGAGAGAGAAAGAGGAAATAGAAGAATGGTGATGGGAAAGAATTAGGGTTCGAAGAATAGCTGAAACTGCCATGGTTGAGTCTGAGTTTGAGTGTGACTGTGACTGTGTGAGTCTAAAACAGGGGAGTTCGCAGGAGTGGTTGCAAGGTTTTCAGAGGTGAAGCCTGAAGGGGTTCACGAGAACGGCAAAGGCGCTTGCTGTGGAAGGTGGCTGTCGCGGCAGAGTAACCACTTCTGGGGTCCACCACGACGGCGGTGGTGGAGTGCGCCATGGGTGGCTGAGAAGGATGAAGTTGAGAGTTGGAGTTGAGGAGTTGGAGAATTCGTGGATGAGAATGTTGAGTAGAGTAGTTGAAGTGAGTGAGAATGAAAAGTGAAGAGGAAGAACAGGACAAATTTCAGCGGGGAAATAAAAGGGGCAAACTGGACTTTTCAATCAATAGTCAAGGGGTATTTCTGACTTTTTATTGATTCCGGCTATTTTGGTCGGAAAATACCCAACCAGCAAGTTTTGACAACAATCTGGTCCCCAAAGAGTAAAAAAAAAAATAGCGAGGTCCCCAAGTAGTCAATTTTAGAGAATATATGATACCCCGGAGCAATTTTTTGCTAAAAAAAGAGGACCCTAAAGTTTGTGGGCTATAAAAAAAAGCTCATTTTCTGTTTTTCTTTTTCTTTCCATATTTGAATTTCTCTCCCGATTGGTGTCGTCAAAGCTAGTTCGACTATAGTTAAAACTAATATTAAAGTTATAATAAAACCTCTCTTATTCATGTTGGAGTTGCTTAAACCCCCTGTGCTCAATGGTCTAAGTAACCATGACATGAATAAGAGAGGTGTATTATATCTTAAATATCAGTTTTGACCATGACCTGAAGTTTGACGTCAATCGAGAGATAAATTCAAACATGGGAGGAAAACAAACAATGAGACAGAGACCTTTTTTTTTCAATCCACAAATTTTAAGATCCTTTTTTATTCAGTCTACAAACTTTAGGGTCTAAAAATTAATATTATCAACTAAGAGTTCATAAAATAAATACCCCTAAAGTTTGGGATCCAAAATGCAAAAGACCCGCGATATTCACCTCACAATCTCATGTATGAGTAATGTAACTATGCTTGCTAATTAACAAAGTATTCCGTTACTCCTAATATATCAATACACATCTTGACTCAAGATGGTTAATAATTAAATTATTCATATTTCATATTTTTGTAACTTTTTAATAATATTTTCTCTCATAATTGTATATATTTATCAATTATAATAGCATATACTTATTAGTTAGGTCAAAAAATATAAATAATAACCTAATTTTATCAATCATGTTAGAAAATACATATTTTACACATAGTTTTTTTATATTTATGAAAAATATAGATAAATAAATAATTTTTTTATTGTTTACAAGTTGTAATAGACCTCTAGGTAATGAAACATACAATTATAATGATTTAAATATATATACTTGTAGAAACTGTGATGCCCTAAACGCCGCTGCCGCTGAGGACCTCAGTCATGTCCGGAGAGTTTTGTTTGAAAGAACAAAAACTTAGGGAAGTATCTTGAAAATCTCTTAAATAATCCCAACATATATTTTGAATGATATCTACTGATTTTGTTGTACATTCTTGCAGAATATATTTTGGTAGATAAGGATTGAAGCTTCCAAAGAGAATGAAGATTGAAGATCAACATAAATATGGAAAGGATCGACCGTGCAAGGGAAGAAGAAGTAGCCGTTATTGATGACATCCAAGGCTTATAAAACGGCACCAGCTTCCTCCTTGAAGGATTAGTCGATTCCAAGCAAGTAATCGAGTGTAGGAAATTTCGTGAGGTTTCTGAGTGTAGCCAATGAATTCTTGGTGAGAAATATAGCTAGTAAGGTACTTCTGGTGAGGTGTAACCAAGGTTCTTGGTGAGTTTTGTAGCCAACTATGTTGGTGAGGTGTTGTGTAGCAAAGCCTTGAAGCACTTAGGCTTTGTGAGTTTGAAATCCATTGTAATTCGTCATGTTCTTCTTTGTCTCATCTGTGAGACCCCTCTTCTCTACCTCGTCTGTGAGGTCCCTCTTCTCTGCCTCATCTATGAGACCCTTCATCACAAGCCTCGTCTGTGAGGCCCCTCCTCTCTACCTCATCTGTGAGGCCCATCCTCTCTGCCTCGTCTGTGAGGCCCCTCCCACGCCTTCATCTGCCTCGTCTGTAAGGCTCCTCTACAGAACCTCTCCTTGAGTGTTCTGCCTTTGTAAGCAATATCAAGGACCTCAACAGTTCTGATCTTGCCGAGTTCTTAACCTCCTCTATGTATCTTGTACCTCAACTCAACGTTTATCTAATAAAAAAGTATTATTGATCAGTTTCTTAACGTCCTTGTGTTTATAAGTTTCAATCTCCCCTCTTGGGCTCCAACAATACTTATACTTAACTTTATGAGTGCATGATTTATGTGAAACACAATATAGTTATTAACCATTGTTGGTCAAGATATTGCATCCAGTATCATCTGGCACTTTTATTTAACTTTTTACAGAAGCTTTAGTTTAATTTATGGATCAATTTAACTTTAATTTTCGTTTTTAATATATGCTACTCCGCACCAGCCAATTTTTTGCGCCAATAATTATCACATCAAAACCAATAAATGTAGAAATGAGGTGAAATATTTAGGCATTATCAAAGTGTATTTTGACGACATCCTTAGAATGGGTTATTTGCATTTTGGATCCCAAAGTATAGGGGTATTTATTTCCTAAACTCTTAGTTTTCATTGTTTATTTTTGGAATCTTAAAGTTTATGGGTTAAATAAAAAACGACCTTAAAATTTGTAGGTTGAAAAAAAGGTTCGTGTACTGTTTTCTTTTTTCTTTCCATGTTTGAATTTATATCTCAATTAACGTCAACTTCAGGACGAAGGTTAAAACTATTATTAAAGTTGTAATATACCTCTCTTATTCATGCCGGAACTACTTAGACCCTAGGTACTTCAGGGTCTAATTAATTTCGACATGAATAAGAGAAGTGTATTATAGCTTCAATATCAGTTTAACCTTACTCGTGAAATTGGTGCTAATCGAAAGATAAATTTAAACATGGGAAGAAAAGGAAAAATAGTACATGAGTCTTTTTTTCAACTTACAAACTTTAAGATCATTTTTTATTCAACCCATAAACTTTAGAGTCTCAAAAATAAACAATGAAAACTAAGGTGCAAAAATAAATAACCATATACTTCGAGATCCAAAATGCAAATAACCCCCTTAAAATAAGGTAAAGAATTTATTTATTAGGGATAGAATTTACATTATGATTGTTGAAATTATAAAAAAAATAGATAATTTTATAAATAAAAAAAGTTGAAAAATTAGGTAATTTAATAAATAAAAAGAAATGATGATAGAATAATAATCTATTATAAAAAAATGGCTATTATTAAAATGTACAAAAAAATATCATAACAATAGAATTTAACAATTCTTTTTAAGATATTATGTAAAAGTTAGCTATCCATTTTAAAAAAGCAAAATGATAAACATAAATATCTCTTTAAGGTTATTATAACCTATTAACAATATAAAATATTTATTTATTTATATTTTTTCATAAATATAAAATTACATATTAAATGTGATTTTTACTATCATGATAAAACTAACTATTATTTATATTTTTTGACCTAACTAATAATATTATACTTTAGTTAATAAATATATATAATTATAAGAAAAAACATAATTAAAAATTAACAAAACATGAAATATAGAAAATTCAAATTATTAACCATATTGAATGTACAATTATCCTTTAAAAAATGCCACATACCGAAACCGTAAAAATTTCACAAACCACAGGTAAAGTGGGCAGCTCGGAGTAAATAAATAGAAGCACTAACAACATAATGTACTGGAATATTCGCACCAGAAAAGAAAAATACAATACAACTGAATATTTTATTCAATAAATTGTGTTCCACTTTCTCAGACCGACATAATCCCAAGAAAACCCTAACCCTAATTATCTCTTATGCTCTATCCTCAAATACCCAAGTACTAGAATAGATATCCAAGTACTAGACCCACAATTATATATGGATATCAAAATAGACGGCAGTATATAAACAAAATTACTATAAGAGGGAATATAATTAGCTTACTATAAGCTACTATACCTTAATCATGCAAAATGTGAAAAAAATTAAAATCTTAACAATAATCAAAGGGAACCTTCAAATTCAGCCTGGTCCCTATGCAATTGGATAGCAATAATATTCAGGATAAATGGCCCTCGATGTTTACCAAGAAGTTGTATGAAGAGTGAAGAGCATCATTTAATCTCCCTTTTAAAACTTAAATCTATTAATTGCACTATAACCCTAGAAAAATTCATCTAGGGTTCGCTGCAAATATGGTATTGCGCATGCCTTTGTCTTTTGACCCTCCTTCAAAACCCCCACCAACCATCAAAATGTCGTCAATGGTGCAATTAATCCACATATAGTTACCAGGATTGCAGCATGCTTGAGATGATAAGCCGATCCCAACTCAAACACGGACATGCATTGAAAAACCCAGGGCTCAAAAATCAAACAAGAAGGGGTCACCGTAATCCCAAAAATTAGGGGTTGTGTAGTCATCTTCCACCGTCAACGGCGTGGGCCACCCCAAAGTGGAGGCGGCGAGGACGGCGGTGGGGTCTGATGTGTGACCCACCGTCTGAGAAGTCAACGACAAACCTGAGTCAACGGACCCCACCAACGAGCTGATCTCGTCACAGAAACTCCTATGCTGTTGCATTTGTTGCTGGTGGTGCAATTGTGCTTGCTCATGTTGATCTTGATGCTGCTGATGATGAACATCATGATCATCATCAGCGATTGCCTTAACAACCTCCGCTGCGGGTGTCTGGGGAGCTGACGGCGGAGAGAGATTATGATTGTGATTGTGATTGTGATCATGACTTTGCTGCTGATTTTGATGTTGTAGTAGGATGTTATACGGAGGATTGTGTACGGAAGATGAAAGTCCCGCAGTGATACTAGGAAGCACCCCAGGTGGTGCAACACTGCCATAAGGAACAGCATACGGAAAACCCGACAACCCAAACCCGTATCCAAAGCCAAAGCCGGGACTCCCAGCAGCGGGTTTGGGCAAAATAGGGCGGAGTGTTTGTGTAGTCCCAGACGAAGAAGAAGATCCCCCACCGCGGGAGGAGGAGGCGGCGGAGGAGGAAGAAGCGGCGGAGGAGGAGGAGGAGGAAGGATCAGGATGAGATGGTTGAAGGTTGAGCTGTGCCCTTGGACCATACAGAATGATGGCAGCACGGTCGTAGGCACGTGCAGCATCCTCGGCAGTGGCGAAGGTTCCGAGCCATTTGCGCGTGCGACGACGTGGCTCTCGGATCTCGGCCACCCACTTTCCCCATGACCGTTGTCTGACTCCTCGGTAGCGGAACTTGTTGTTGTCTGGGCCCCCCTTCCCACGCCCTCTCTTGGTTGTTGTTGTTGTTGTTGTGGTAGTGGTTGTTGTGGTGGCGGAGGATGAGGAGGATGAAGAGGTGGTTGTAGGAGAATCAGAAGGAGGATGAGTAGGTGGAGGGGGATTTAATATGGAAGTAGTGAGAGGTTGGGAATTCTTAGGAGTAAGAGGAGGAGTAGGGCATTTGTTTTGATCTGTAAGAGGGGGATGATGATGATGATGATGATGGTGCTGCTGCTGCTGTTGCTGTTGTTGCATGGTATGGGGAAACGA